>OX336388.2:374227386-375477386 GCA_946902985.2 Meconema thalassinum | reverse complement strand
GTTTTCGAATATTTTAAGAGCGTTAAAAATCCCTCAGTATGCTTCCTTCGGAGGGGAAGTAAAGCCGCTAATTACACCTGTGTGAAGCTATATTATATGTTAAACATTTGAATAACGCTCATAGGTTCCAACGTACGTCGCCAGGAGCCGACAGCGGTGGCGTCTAATAACCAAGTTCTGAACTAGTTGACGGTGGCGATTGGCCGCAAATGTAGGAACTACTTGGAAAATCAATGTCTGCAGTCCTTACTTGAATTAAAACAGATAACACACACTAATACAGCTATCACAATTAACACCGGTTATCAGACAGATTCTACACACACCCAAAGTACACGGGGCTACATGACCGCGTTGTCGCAGCCTCTAAACCAGTGGTTATTAACCGGTGGTCCGCGGGAGAAAAGGGTCCACCATAACGTATAAAAAAGTGGGCAATAAATGGAGATATAGAAAACGATGTGCGTTGAACGAGAATCGTCCAAATGTTTGAATTGAAATATCTTTAAAATAATTGTTATTGAGGAAGGGTTACAACTGATAAGGTGTATGGGGGGGGGGGGGGGGGGGCGCAGACTTCTACGGGTTCAGAACCACTGCTCTAAACTGAGGAACCAACCAACCAACTTTTATAGATCAGTGGTCTCCACATATACCACCTACTCTAAGGGCAATTTATTTATATTGTGAGAATACAGATGGTTGAATCATTCAGCCATATCTCAACGAATTTATTTTATTTGATAGTATTAATATCTCTGAAAACCAAATACCGTGTTAGACCTACTACTACGCTTGTAGTTTAACGTGACCGTTAATCTCGCGATCATGAGCCACGAGACCTCCTATGTACGTGGAATCCGAACCACAGGACATGGCATTTCACTTCGAAAATCTCACATGCATTGACCGGGAATCGAACGTGATCCGCCTTGGTAATAATAATAATAATAATAATAATAATAATAATAATATCGTATGGCCTCGGGTACCGGGTGCAAGTTTTGCTATTTGAGACCCAAAGGGTAGCTTGCATGTCGAATTTCGTTCTTCCTTGAAGCACTATGAAAATCAAGGAGGTTAGATATCTAAGCTCCTTGAACACTATAGCGCTTTCTAGTAGAGAATTGAGGAACTTTGTGTTGGCGGTAAATCCCGAGACTAATTTTGCCATTATGAACACGGCCTACTGAATTCAAATGGGTTCTTTGACATGCCAACATCGTATGACATGGTGTCGTAATTTTTGCCGCCTTTCAAAAATCACTTACCATGGCCAGGAGCGAACCTGCAAGCTTGGGGTTAGTAGACCGACACGTTGACCACTCACCCACCTTGGCAAGCAATCCGCCTTGGTGAGGAGGAAGGAAGGAAGGAAGGAAGGAAGGAAGGAGGCTTTTAGTTCTACGTGTCCGTAAATCATGCGATCATGAGCCACGGGACCTCCTTTTTACGTGGAATCCGAACTACAGGACATGGCATTTCACTTCGAAAATCTCATATGCATTGACCGGGAATCGAGCCGGTCTACCTTGGTGAGAGGCAGACAGCTTGACCGCTGCGCCACCACGCCCCCTATTAGACCTAACTGCTTGATAAAATTATTTATTTTAAATAATAACAATTAAAATTAGAGTGAAAAATAACATATAAAATAGACTAAAAATAAATATGCCTAAAAAATTAATATTATAATAATTTTACTATCTTGAATGAATGAAAATCCACAGCCTGCTTCCAGTCTCCGACCGGGTCAGGAATGGAATGAATGAAGCCCCCATCCAGCGACGAGGATATGAACTGTGCCGGCTGCCGAGGCCTGACGCACTCCTCTGGGGCAATGATTAAATGAATGACAGATGAAATGAAATGATAGTGGAGAGTGTTGCTGGAATGAAATTATGACAGGGAAAACCGGAGTACCCGGAGAAAAACCTGTCTGCCTCCGTTCTGTCCAGCACAGATCTCACATGGAGTGACCGGGATTTGAACCACGGACCCAGCGGTGAGAGGCTGGCGTGCTGCCGCCTAAGCCACGGAGGCTTCTAATTTTACTATCTTAATTTTGTGATTTAAAAATAATATAAAAAATAAAATTATCAAAATAAATATGAACATTAAAATGTGAAAGAAAATTAAAATTAATAATAATTACAATTAGGCTCCGTAGCGTAGTGGTCAGCATGGTTAGCTGCCGCCCCGGAGGTCCTGGGTTCGATTTCTGGCTCTGCCACGAAATTTGAAAAGTGGTGCGAGGACTGGAACGGGGTCTACTCAGCCTCGGGTGGCCCAAATGAGTAGAGGGGTTTCGATTCCCCCTCAGCCATCCTCGAAGTGGTTTTCCGTTTTCCGTGATTTCCCACTTCGTCTTCGGGCAAATGCCGTGATGGTACCTTCTTCAAGGCCACGGCTGCCTCCTTCCCTCCTCCTTGCCTATCCATCCTCACCATCCCTTATCTTCCCTCATGATGCCCCTGTTCGCTTTGCAGGTAAGGCCGCCTGGGCGATGTGCCAATCCCACCTCACCAGTTGTATCCCTTCCGATTCGATGTTCCCAACTCTAGGACACTGCCCGTAGAGGCGGTAGTGGTGAGTTCTCTCGCTGAGTCCGTGGGTTCCACCAACCTGGAGGGTAAACGACTAAAAAAAATAAAAAAAAACAATTGGGCTAAAATAAATGAAATTTAAATAAAATACCTTCAATAATATTCTGCACTGTAAATGGTTAATGCAGTCACGAGGCCAGGTGGGATAGAATCCTACCTTAGCCATCTAAGAAAGTTGGTTTGTGAGGTCCCACTGCCACTGCATCGGTTGTCGGACGGGATGACAGAAATAGTCATAACCCGAGATTACGGATTCGATCTCAGCTCAGCCAAGTTAGCGTTTCAATGCGCCTGCCTTGTGTCAGTAGATTTACTGGCACGTTAAGCCTGCCCTCCAGAGCAACATTTTGGCAGTCTGGAGTCTCTAAAGACACACCAACAAAACACATCGTCGGCTGCCCTTATATACTTTTTCTTGGTTTGTGGTATGCCTCCTTATAACTCAAATTTAATTCATCTTCATTTATTTAATCTCTCATTCGCTCCTGCGGAGGGGTTGTCCCGAGAAGGGTAAATGGCCGGAAAGCAATTTGTCATATACGAAGTGTCTAAAATTTAGTTACGGAAATGCTGTTTTGAATGTACGTTCAATCATGAGCACCTTGGGTTATATCAGCCTGTGAAAAGCGTGGCCGGTCGGGCTGTCTTGCGTGAAAACCTCTGCTTTGTTATTTTTTTTATTAAAACGAAAGTTACATTAAAAAAATAAATGTTAACTATATTTAGACATTAAATAAATATACATTACAAATATAACAAGTAGTTCCGTGAAGAACTATACAGCCTATTTTCATATATCCTACTTATGTTAACTGCCACTATCAACATGAAAATTTTCAGTTTGATTGCTGTAATAGATTCGTAGATATTGAGAACCGACTAAATATTTTGGATTGTCGCCATGTTGGATTTTATATATTTAGGTCCTAGAGTTATGTACCGTTACATGAAGATTATTGTGTACGTGTAGCATTCAAACTTCAATCGCATGTTTAAGACACAAGAAGTATTAAGGAGATTTTAAAATTACGCACAGCTGCCATCTTGTGGTTATGGATACAATTGAAATAAATTAGATACCAGTGGATTAACATCCGTATAAGGATTTACTGTACCAAGTTTCTCTGCACTCGGATGGTTAAATTGCGAGAAAAGTCCATGTGAATATTTATACTTCGCGTCGCCGCCATGTTGGATTTGTGATCACCAGGCTATTTAAAGTCCTATAGGTGAACTTAAGTTCATAGCCCCTATGAACATTAAAAAAATCAGTTTGATTGCTATAATAGATTCGTGGATATTCAGAGCCGTCTAAATATTTCGGATGGTCGCCATGTTGGATTGTTAAATCTATAGGCCATAGAGTCACGTGCCATTAAAGGAAAATTATTGTGTAGGTTCATTATTCAAACTTTCACTTCGATCGCATGGTTACGACACAAGAAATAAAAACTTAATTTTAAAATTCGCACAGCCGCCATCTTGAGGTTATGTAAACCATTGAACTAAATCAGATACCAGTGCAATACAATGTGTATAAACATTTCCTGTACCAGATTTCATTGCGTTTGGAACATTAAATAGCGAGAAAAGTCTATTTAAAATTTTCAACTTCGCTTGGCCGCCATATTCGTTTTATAGTTAACCGGTGTTTGAAAGTATTATAGATGAACTTCCAGTAGTGCCCTTTATCTCCGTACAAAATTTCAGGGTGATACCGCTAATAGGTTCAGAGATATCGAGTGCCGGTGAAATATTTCGCACATCCGCCATCTTGTGGTTATGTAAACAATTGTACAAAGTTAGATGTCGGTGCATCACAATGTATATAAACATATACTGTACCAAGTTTTATTGCGTTTGGTTGGTTAAATCGCGAGAAACGTCTACTTGAAAGTTGCAAATTCGCGTGGCCGCCATGTTGGTTTTGTAGTTACCAGTTTTTCAAAAGCCACATAGGTGAACTTCTAGTAGTTCCCTTTATCACCGTAATATATTCCAGGGTGATATCAGGAATAGTTTCGGAGATATTGAATGCTGGTGAAATATTTCGCACAGCCGCCATGTTGGATTGGTGAGACGTAACAAAATTTGAAGGGCACGGTCGGGGTCGCCGGGAATAGTGCTATGAACTTACAGAGATTCATTGAAATCGCTCCAGCCGTTTAGAATTTATTAGGGACACACACACACACACACACACACGCGCGCACACACACACACACACACGGACAAAAGGTGATCTCATAATCCTTTTTTTTTTTTTTCAAAATTGAAAATGGGCTAAACAAATTAAAATTAAAATTTGGCAACTCGGCAGCACTTGTAAGCAGCCGATACCGTGAGGTCCTCAGTCTCGGTCTCATGTCTGCTCTCCGTTCACTAGTTAACGTTGTGATCATTTTTCTATACCCTCATGCATTTTCTGTGGGAATTCGAATTGAATACAAAACTTCATTCACCGCTGTTTTGTTGCGAATCCAGCGCGTTACTCTTACAGGACATGAGAGAGATGTATTAGTCATCATTGGCGATTAACCAAACAGTTTCGGAAAGGGCGGATGACGGTTCGTGTTGGAAATATTAAACTCACAAATTTTCCGTAACTTATTTTCAGACACCCTGTTTAAACTCAACTCATCCCATAGAACTCCCCTCCCAGGGACACAGAACCAGTGTGACTTGGATTGTGACCTGTTTCTACATACCTCTGGCGGGTTCCTCACTGTCATGTTTCTTGTCCACTTCACTTGGCCAACTTTTGTTCTCTTCAGAGTCCGACAGTACGATTAGGGAAGCCGAGGCATGGGGTGACTTTCATTTACCGCCTTTTTCCTTTCCTTGTTCTTTCTTAATACTCTCACTCTTCGAGGGTCCTTTTTCTTTCTTAATACTCGCACTCTTCGAGGGGTCATACCTTTTTTTAGCCTATTTTCATTTATGAAAAAATAGGCTTATGAAATCATTCTGTGCGTGCGTGTGTGTGTGATGGATTTGTGTGTGTGTGTGTGTCCCCCCTAATAACTTCTAAACGGCTGGAGAGATTTCAATGAAACTCGATAAGTTCATAGCACTATTCCGGGCGACCCCGACCGTGCCCTTCAAATTTTGTTACGTCTCACCATTCCAACATGGCGGCGGTGGGAATTATTTCACCAGCATTCTATATCTCCGAAACTATTACCGACATCACCCTCGAATTGTGTACGGTGATAAAGGGAACTACTAGAAGTTCACCTATGTGACCTTTGAAAACCTGGTAACTACAGAACCAACATGGCGGCCAAGCGAAGTTGCGATTTTTAAATAGACGTTTCTCATGATCTAACCAACCAAACGCAATGAAACTTGGTACAGTATATATTTATACACATTGTAATGCACCGACATCTAACTTCGTTCAATTGTTTACATAACCTCAAGAAAGCGGCTGTGCGAAATATTTCACCGGCATTCTATATCTCTCAAACTATGACCGGTATCACCGTGAAATTTTGTACGGAGATAAAGGGCACTACTGGAAGTTCATTTATGTGGCTTTCAAAAACCGGTTTAGTACAAAACGAACATGGCGACCAAGCGAAGTTGAAAGTTTTAAATAGACTTTTCTCGCGATTTAATTATCCAAACGCAATTAAACTTGGTACAACTGTTTATATACATTGTAATGCGCTGGTATCTAATTTAGTGCAATTGTTTGTATAACCTCAAGATGGCGGCTGTGCGAATTTCGAAAATTAAGTTTTTATTTCTTGTGTTCTAATCATGAGATCGAAATCAACATTTGCATAATGAACGTACACAAAAATCATCATCTAATATTACATAACTCTATGGCCTACATATATTAAAATCCAACATGGCCACCATCCGAAATATTTAGACAGTTCTCAATATCTATTGTAACGTATATTTTATGAGTCCCCCATGACAGTTTTAATGTAGGCTCGTAGGTTTGTTATTTCTTTATATCATGTTATCGTGTTGGCAACGTGTTCAATTGCATTGGACACGTCTGCAGTAGACGCAGTGTCATTATTATTATTACTATTATCATATACGTATAATTTTTATTATTAATTATTCAATGTATTTTAGGTCACTTTTGACGAGATTCTGAAGCTAGCTCTTATCCTATGTTTTATAAGTATGTTTATTAATATTGTTCAGACCACTGAACCAGGAGTCAGGTTCATGTTCTGGTCACACGTGCAGAAGGCAGCACTTCATGGACACTATTGTCTCAAGCAGGTATGCTTCCTCACCCCGGGGGGGGGGGGGTGATGAGGAAGCGTCCGAGGAAATGCTATGAGTGGCTTGGGGAGACAAAGATATGACAACGGGCGCTTCTGAGAAAGACTTCCTGGTATGAGCTGTGGCATTGAGACTGAGTGCACTGCTGCAAAGGGGATTGTCTCTCTGGACATTGAGATGACTGGTTGGGCAGTGTGTCTCTCTTGAGCTGAGTGCTTCGTGTTTCGACGGAGTGTGATTGGGTTCTTACTGTTATGCCACAATCACAGTAGGGCTGATGCCTATGCAAATAATTGTGCAACGTTGAAGAGGACCATGAAATGTGAAGGCATGGCTGACCAGCTTCAAAGTGGTGTAGAGGTGAAATGGACATATGGGGCAGACGACGGCATTACCGGTAATGTGAAAACCAAATAAGAAATCTTTACAGGCCTAAATATTATTATTATTATATTATATATTTTTAATTGCATTTCTTGTGTGTCACTCTTTTGATTATATTTATCCATTTCTTGCATTCAGCTTCAGAATATAAAGTAAATTTATATTGGATAGTTTCTTTTTAGTTAGATGCATGTAAACCTTCCTTCGTCTTTATTAATTTATAGGAGGTTTTGGTAAGGCCTATGTACGAGTCAGTCCTTTCAGAATATCTGCACACGCCCGGAGATAAGAAGAGTTTCAATAAGGTGGATTTGTTGAATTACAGTACTAATTATGTCATTTGCTTAAATTTTAAAGAAAGGCCGTTTATGAGGCAGAATATTCATTTTTATTTAATTTTTGTATCTTCAAAGTTACAAATGGCTTCTCTGGGTGACCTAGGGGCGTGGTGGCTCAGCGGTCTAGCTATATGCCTCTCACCAAGGCGGTCCGGGTTCGATTCCTGGCCAATGCATGTGAGATTTTCGAATTGAAATGCCATGTCCTGTGGTTCGGATTCCACGTAAAAAAAGGAGGTCCCGTGGCTAATAATCACAAGATTCACGGTCACGTAAAACTACAATCTTCCTTTTTTCTCTGGGTGAAGCCATCTTGTGGCTAGAATTGAGAGATTACACTATTAATCTACTACAGCAATCAAACTGAAATTTTGTAAGTGTATAGAGGCTATAAGCATAAGTTCACCTATGGGACGTTCGATAACCTGGCGAGCACAAATCAAACATGGCTGCGACGCGAAATTTAAATATTTAAATGGGCGTTTCTTGCGTTTTAACCATCCGAGCGCAGTGAAACTTGATACGGTATATGCTTATACAAATTTTAATCGACTGGCATCTAATTCATGTAAATTATTTTCATAACCACAAGATGGCGGCTGAGCGAAATTTTAAAATCCCGCTTTTATTTCTTGTGTTCCAATCATGCGATTGAAGTTTGAATCAAACACCTACACAATAATCTTCATGTAATAGTAAATAACTCTAAGTCCTATAATATAAAAATCCAACATGGTGACCATACAAAATATTTAGACGGTTCTCAATATCTTCGAATCTATTACAGCAATCAAACTGACAATTTGTATGTTGATAGGGGGCAATTAATATTAGTAGGATATATGAAAATCGGCTATTTAGTTCTTCACGGAACTACTTGTTTTACTTATTTTAAGATTCGTTAAAAAATGAAATGAGTTTCGAACTTAATTAATTAATTTGTTCTTGGAGATCAGTGATCACTATTTTACACATATTTTTATAATTTAATGGTAATGACTATCGTTTGTGTAATTGAAGAACTGTGTTCAATTTGAATTAAGTTGTCCTACACGGTGAAATGAAATTACACAACATGTAGTTAATTACTGGTTTATTGGTTGAGAAATATACAAACTTCTCTAAAACAACTCATCCCACGTAATTTTTATGTTCAAATTTACATAGCTTTCTTACGAGATATCTTAATGGCAAACTAATTAATAATGTCCTCATATGAAAGCGTTTTTGTTGTATTTTCCTCAATACGAAGTAATGAAAGTGAGTTTAACCGTAATTTAGAAATACTAGTTCGCAGAGAGTTCTTAACTCTTCTAAGGCAGGAAAAACTGTAGGAGGACTAAAACATATTTTTAAATAACACGTGTATCCCTAAATTCGTACGGAAAATATTATTAACGTCTGAAATACTTCATTTTAGCTTTTGAATGAATTGCCAAACTGCCGCCCCTGAAAATTTGCCGCTCTAGGCTGCAGCCTACTTAGCCTATTTAGAAATACGGCCCTGTTGCCAATGGTTCACCAAGGAAGAATAATGACTGTTCGTTATATTAATTCCATATTTCTTTTTGTTTCAGGTAAGTTTCATGCTGACACTTTTAAGTACCACTTTGTGAAGTATCTCCAAGGTAAGGTTGCAAATCTCCTTTTAAACATCAACGTATAGCAATTACTGTATAGTAAAGCTATTGTTACGAGTACTTCTGACTTGACGTTTCAATGCTACGCTAGAGCTATCTAGCGGTCACAAGTGAAATCACTTTAACCAGCCAATCACAGACAGCCATTCAAATCGGTATATCGCGATGTCGCGATTAAGCTACTACTGCTACTTCCAACGTCATTACGTCAGTTTGTGCTGATTTGCAGGCATGTAAACATAGCTGCTACAATTGATTATTCCATGAATTGCGTAGTGTAATTCGGTTTCTTCAAGCAGGAGCGAGTAATGCAGTGGAAATTCATCGAAGAATTCATGACAACTCCCGGGCTCTCAATGCTGCTGCAACTCAACTTAGCGCCAAGTGACTTCGTCTTCTTCACTGAACTGTAAAAATGGCTGGGAAGGCAGAGGTTCCAGACAAATGACGAGCTTCAAAACAACATTAGGTTCCCATGTCAATTCACTTGTGGCAACAATCGATTCTTTGAACAGGGGATTAGGAAACCCGTCCACAGATATGCCATATGTCGCAATCTTCACGGTGATTCTGTCAAATTATAACCGTGTTTTTTACATATAATATTTGGCAATAAATTAATTTTGTTACTTTCATAGACTATCGGAAGTTGAAGCAAAACCGATGTACATAACACTTGACACACTGAATTCACTGAGTTAATAACGAATATTTCTCCAGTCATTAATACATCGAGAACAGTGTCGATTTAGTGTAGTGCTGTGAGCTTACTTGAATCCTAGGCAGAGGAATGTAGCCGATGAGAACGTGGCGCCTCATTGTGAGCCAACGATATATGCCTTCAGAGCGCAGTGTCTACTCGTCCTACTGAGTGCGCAACGGGCCGATATAGTCTACTTAGTACTAAGCAGGTTGCCATAGCAACGAATGACATTTGGGTGAAGGGAAGCCCCTTCCCCTCGTTCTCCGCCTCACCCCGCACTCGATTCAAATGAGCTCCCAACATTACGATCCGTCACAGATCTGATGACTTTCTAGTAATTTACGACCAGGCGAGCATTTCTGGTATTGAATTGACATCCTCTAATTAGAAGCAGCGGTTTGATTGTGAGGCTAAATGAGTTTTCGAGACCTGCCCTGCGGCCTCTTGACGTCCATTGCAAATTTCATCACCTCTTTGACTGGATAATACCGGTTAACGCTGGGTGCACACAGACTCGGCATTATTCTGCTGTATTTCGAGATGCTGAATGTGGTAACGTGTTAGGCCCTATTCTCCTTCAACTAGGCTTGTTGTGTATTGATAAGACCCCACGTCTCTTTGTGCACGCTCGAACAATGCTGCAATATTTACTCGACCGGACCAGCCGGTCGGGCTAGGCCATGTTTCATTTCGCCAGCAGAAATCGCATTAATCTTGCCTCTTGTTCTCAAGTTTAATGAAACCTGAATGGGACTGCATCTGAATTGTAAATGGATTAATATTTCACTGGACTATTTCTAACCAAATATTTGTGTTTGAGATTTAATTTGTGTTCGTGAACTCGTTCTGTTGGTAGGAACGTTGTGACCACCTGAACTCGGGTGGACACCATCTGCTCCACTATGACTCTCTCCACCCCGCTAGCAATTGTATTCTTCCACTAAAGAAAGCTTTGAAGACATTCTTCAATGTTCCCTCATTAGCAATGATTGGTTACTTTCAGTTGGTCAATACCGACAGCGGTGGCTACGCACGCTAAAGCGCAACGTTAGGCCATGAGGCCAAGCTCTCTGCTGACTCGATAGACGTGGGTTCGAGCCCCACCGTCGGCCTTCCTTGAAATGGTTTTCCGTGGTGTATCCATGATGATGATGATTGTTGTTTTAAGGGGCCTAACATCTAGGTTATCGGCCCCTAATGGTTTGCGTGATTGTGAAGATGAAAATGAAATATAAACTAAACCAACTACTAACTTACTGTATATACTAGAAGAAGAAATGGAAAACAGAAGGAAAACAAGGCAAATAAAGGACCGGAAGAAAAGAAATGCCCTCAACCCTCGAAGAATGCGGATTGAGGGACTTGAAAGGAAGGAGAGCCATGAAAGGCAGATAGGAAAGTGAAAGCGGAGAGGGTCCACCCCACAGGTAATGGATAAAAGGGGGATACCCGACCCAGCTCAGGAATCCCTCGGGGTCACCAACTCGCGCACTCACCAGCCGTGAGGCCCTGAGGGTGTAGCAATATCCAGGGTGCACCAGAAGTGGTGGGGCTACATACACCCTGTCTCCTTGAGGGCCTTGAGCAGAAGGCAGGAGATAACATGAAAAGAAAAGGAAGCCTGACCCCTCACAGAAGGAGGGTATCTGAAAAGATGAGGCAGGGGCCAATTAAGGCGGGAAAGGAAGAGACTCCGTAGGCCTCGGAAACCCTAATACTGTCGGGGTCGGAAGAGAACAAGAGTTGACCAAGTGAGGTCGACAGGAAAGATGGAGAGGAGCCCGGCACAAGTAAGTGGAAGCAATGCCGGACTCAGCTGGGGCCCCGTGGTCGCCAACCCACGTCCCACTTGATGTGAGCCCCTGCGGGGCGTGGTGTACCCACTTTCAACTCCTGGCAAATGCTGGGACGATACCTTCTGACAGGCGACGGCCGCTTCCTTCCACATCCTTGCCCACTTTCATCCATTCATCTCATTTCTAATTCCGGCGCGCAGGTCGCCCACGGGCGTCGCCTAGAGAGACCTGCACTCGGCCTCGCAGGAAGCCACACAACAACAAGAAGTTTGTCAACATATGTCCAATTCCCCACCCTCGCCCTTGTATTCTGGCAAATATTACAGTGTGTGCTTGGCTTGGATGTATTGTGTGAGTCTTCAGTCCTTTGGCTGTCTGGCTTGATGCAGCCCTCCATGGCTCCCTGATCTGAGTTATCGTTTCATCTCTACATAGCTACCACGCTTTATATGAGACTCAATTTGTTTAACATATTCTATCCTTGGTCTACCCGTACAATTCTTGTCCTCGACCCTTCCTTCCATAACTAAGCCTGCTATTCCTGGGTGTCTTAGTATGTGTGTACTGTCCTCGCATGATATCTCTGCCGGTGAGCTACGTCATTACTTCCAGGAAAGGTATACCGACTGTACCAGCCTCACCAAAGACATTTCTCAAATTGGCACACGAACAATAGTGTGGCAAGCACTAATGAGTGTGGCGAGTGCATTATGCTAAGTCGGCCGTCAGAACTCCCGAGCCCCACACTATGGGGTAATGTCTTATGAATAGGAGTAGAGGAGTTGACGGCTTGAATACTCAGAAATGCAACGGTCCTCACCGGCAGAGATATAATGCGAGGACAGTAACAACCTACCTCTTCTCTCCTACTCTTCATATGTTACACTATCTACCATATGATCTTCATCATTCTCCTGTAACACCACATTTCAAACGCTTCAATTCACCTCTTTTCTGCTGCGCCAACAGTTCAAGTTTAATTTACATAGAGTGCCACGCTCGAGACATAGGCTTTTAGAATTGACTTTCTTAATACCTAAATCTATATTTTATGACAAGAGATTCCTTGTCTGTAGAACTGCTTTCAATGCCGGAGCGAACGTACTCTTTGCTTCGCCATCACTGGTTACTTTGCATCCCAAATAGCAGAAGTGTCCTACCTCCTTTAGTTTTTCACCTGTCAGTTTGACCCCAATGGGGGTTTCTGATTTCTTTCGTCTGCATTCCATTATTTTTAGCCTATTTTCAATTGTGAAAAAAAAAGGCTTATGAGATCACCTATTGTGCGTGCGTTTGTGTGTGTGTGTCCCCCTAATAATTTCTAAACGGCTGGAGCGATTTCAATGAAACTGGGTAATTTCATAGCACTATTTCGGACGACCCCGACCGTGCCCTCAAATTTTGTTACGTCTCACCAATCCAACAGGCGGCTGTGCGAAATATTTCACCAGGATTCAATATCTCCGAAACTATTCCCGATATCACCCTGGATTTTTTACGGTGATAAGGGGAACTACTAGAAGTTCACCTATGTGACTTTTGAAAAACTGGTAACTACAAAACCAACATGGCGGCCACGCGAATTCGCGACTTTTAAATAGACGTTTCTCGCGATTTAACCAACCAAACGCAATAAAACTTGGTACAGTACATGTTTATACATATTGTAATGCACCGACATCTAACTTCGTTCAATTGTTTACATAACCACAATATGGCGGATGTGCGAAATATTTCACCGGCATTCTATATCTCTGAAACTATTACCGGTATCACCCTGGAATTTTGTACGGAGATAGGGGGCACTACTGGAAGTTCATCTATATGACATTCAAAAACCGGTTATCTACAAAACGAACATGGCGGCCAAGCGAATTTCAAAATTTTAAATAGACCTTTCTCGCGATTTAATGTTCCAAAGGCAATGGAATCTGTTACAGGAAATTTTTATACACATTTTTTTGCACTGGTATCTAATTTAGTTCAATTGTTTACTTAACCTCAGGATGGCGGCTGTGCGAATTTTAAAATTAAGTTTTTATTTCTTGTGTCGTAATCATGCGATCGAAGTGAAAGTTTGAATAATGAACCTATGCAATAATTTTCCTTTAATGGCACATGACTCTATGGCCTATGCATTTAACAATCCAACATGAACTTAAGTTCACCTATAGGACTTTAAATAACCTGGTGATCACAAATCCAACATGGCGGCGACTCGAAGTATAAATATTCACATGGACGTTTCTCGCAATTTAACCATCCGAGTGCAGTGAAACTTGGTACAGTAAATCCTTATACGAATGTTAATCCACTGGCATCTAATTTATTTCAATTGTTTCCATAACCACAAGATGGCAGCTGTGCGAAATTTTAAAATCTCGTTGTTACTTCTTGTGTCCTAATCATGCGATTGATGTTTGAATGCTACACGTACACAATACTCTTCATGTAACAGTACATAACTTTAGGACCTGCATATATAAAATCCAACATGGCGACCATCCGAAATATTTAGTCGGTTCTCAATATGTACGAATCTATTACAGCAATCATAGTGAAATTTTGTATGTTGATAGTGGCAATTAACATAAGTAGGATATATGAAAATAGGCTGTATAGTTCTTCACGGTACTGCTTGTTGTGTGTATGTACAGGGTCTTTATTTTTACTTGGCAAGGCGATTTCGTTCGACCTTCACCGGCTGTTAAAGGTTGGCGCGTGCGGTCCCCGGCCGTATTCCCACGATCTTGCTGCTGTAGACGAGTGAGCTCCGAGCTAATTGGGTGTTTTATAAAGCTACTATGTGCTGTATATCGTATTGTATAGTGTTTTATTGTGATTGTGTATAGTGCTGTAATGCCTTATGTGAAATTTTCGTTACGTGTACGTGTATACCTGCGCAATACGTAGACAAAGTGCAGGAAATCGTGCACTAGAACAAGACAAAAGTTTTGAGTGAAATTTCCAGGGAGACTCATTCTTATAGATTGGACAATAAAACAACTGGCTAAGAGATTCAAGCGTACAGGTTCAGTAAACAATAAAAATAGACGTCGTTATTTCCTTACTGAAGCTAAATTAACCGGAGTAACCGGGAACTTCATAAGGAGATGCCAATTACGTTTGGCAGCGGATGGGGTGCATTTTGAGCATCTACTGTAAACATGGTGAGTGAAAATGCATGATATTGATTTTTAGCACCGTATTCTGCCGTACATATGCGCGCATGGTCGCTGGCAATTGAGCCGTCACTGGCGGAGCGCGTGAGCGAGAATGTCCTCGCCAAGCAAATATAAAGACCCTGTATAATAAAAAGACATTGTTCTTCTTCTAGCCTTTGTCCTGCAGAGCAGGGTCGGCTCTTCTGCACGGCCTGCAGCGTCTTTCTTCTCAACATTGGCTGCTCTCATATCCTCCTTTATTTGGTCAAGCCACCGCTTCTTGGGCCTTCCTTGTGGCCGCTTGCCTGTTACATCTAGTTGTAGTGCTCTTGTTGCCACTGTGTCCTCGCAACTCCGTAGTACATGAGATAAGTTTTGTAGATCTCCGGCTAGTTGTCTTGGTAGAGAAGAGTGAACTTATCACCACTCGTTTGTTGCTTGAATAATTGTTAGAGAATCTACTTGTTTCGCTCCTCTCCAAGTTCTCCTCGCGCTGTAGGTTATTATTATACTCACAAAGAATTGAAGACGTTGAGAATAAGTTTGTTTATTGGTTACCAACACCTTAAGTACTTTTATAATACCCTTTACATGAAGTCGAAATATATGAAGAGTCTGTCTTATATACAGACAGCTCCCTAGCAATGACCACTTTGGCTAGTTGTAAGTAATGAAGAGATTGCCTCCTAGTTGAGACATCTCGTACAAGTGATTTGTCGTGAAGAGACATTTCACGCAAGGTGCTAATGTCGTGAAGAGACATTGCACACAAGGCGCTATGTCGTGAAGAGGTCGAGAATGGGCTCTGCATCAGTATATAACATAAGATTTCTCTGGTAGGAGAAGGCCAGAATAATCGGGTCTCCTCCGCTTACCGAAGCAGAGATTCACCAATAGTGAGTATCTCTGGTGACAAGATGGGGGTAACAGCCAATCAGACCATAAGCATTGGGGCTGTGTCTGAGGCGTGATCTTACTGTTGTTATTCACTTTGCTGGAAACTCTAATACTAGGAATTGATATGAGAAAGGAACAGAATATCTGTCCTTTCGAAAGCTTGGCGACTGTCTGGAAAGTTAGGAATGTGTTTACTGCAACCAACTCTCAGTTTAATACTTCTAAGAAATATCAAATGGAAATATGTTCCTTTAGAGTGCTACATGTTTACAATGGTATGCTTTTAACAGATACATGCTTTGCATGTGGACTGTTGTAACGTCCTTACTTCCTTGTGAATAATATACTCTGTTTCCTATGAATGATATAAATGATAATAATAATTATTATTATCATTTAAAACCAAAATTAGTGATTGATGCATCCCGGTCATGGCTAGTGAGGGGTTTGTTGGGTAGGGTACATGACTCATGTCCCTACCAACGCAGGCGAGCTTCCAGCATCTTGTCAGGGATCGGTGCGACACCAAGGGTGCCTCTTACATGGGCATTGGTGACATGATCCCAGTCTTGTTAGGCAATGGACCAGCGCAGCATTCTCATCTCCATGGAATGCAGAACTTGCTCACATCTGTTGACCCCCCCCCCCCCCCCACAGGGGCTCACATCTAGTGGGACGTGGATTGGCGACCACGGGACCCCAGCTGAGTCCGGCATTGCTTCCACTTGCTTGTGCCGGACTCCTCTCCGTCTTCTTCCCTGTCGACCTCCCTTGGTCAACTCTTGTTCTTTTCCGACCCCGGCGGGATTAGGATATTCGAGGCCTAGGGAGTCTTTCACTTTCCCGCCTTCATTGGCCCTTTTCTCATCTTTCCTGATCCCTTCTTCTTCGAGGGGTCAGACCTCTTGTTTTTTCCCTTATATTTCCTTTTCTCTTTAAGATCCCGCACTGTTTTTTTGTTAATTGGCTTCCCGTGTATATAAATTCCATTTAGCTTTTTTTTCCATCTACACTCCATTTTGTAGGTGTTTTCAATCTACGTTGCATTTTGTAAGTCTTTTCGATCTACAGTAAAATGCATTTTGCGAGTTTTTTTTCAATTGCATTTTGTAAGTATTTTGAATTTCAATTGCACTTTGTGATTTTTTGGAATCTGAAATGCGCGTTTTTCAATCTAAATTGCATTGTGTACTTTCAATTTCAATTACATTTTGTAAGTATTTTGAACCTCAGTTGCATTTCGTACGTATTTTCAATCTCATTTGCATTTTGTAAGTATTTTGAATTTCACTTGCATTTTTAGTAAGGTATTTCGACTCTACATTGCATTTTGTACGTATTTTGAACCTAACCTTCATTTTGTGCGTATTTTTCAATCCATTCCTTTTGTGAGTATTTCGTTCTAAATTCCCTTTTGTAAGTATTACCGGTCTCCAGTTTGTGAGTAGTTTCAATATGAGTCCCTTTTTGTAAGCATTTTCCTTCTCACTTAATTTTCGTTCTGGTTTCCACTTCATTGTCATTTTCGCTATCACCCAGACCATTAGGGCCGATAACCTAGATGTAAGGCCCTATAAATCAACAATTATCATCATCATCATCTGTTGAAAATATCTTGAAAACTACGAGGGCGGATCGAAAAGTCTTTGCCCCTATTTGCTTTTAGCCAAAAAACATACAGAGAATTACAAATTTACGTACTACATCCCTTTTACTATTTTTCCATATAGTCTCCACATTTGTTCTGATATTTGTCCCATCGCAGCACAACATTCTTCGGAAATTGTCTGGAACAACAAGGGGGACTCAGCCTAACATCTTAAGAACTTCAGCTATGGCCCTATGTTACTCAGCTGCAGAATATGCGTGTCCCGTCTGGTATAGATCCAGCCATGCTACTCATGTGGATATTGCGTTAAATGAGACCTGCACAATCATTACAGGTTGTTAGAGGTCTACACAACTTGAAAAAGTTAACTGTCTAGCAGGTATTTCACCTCCGGATATCCGTCGTGAGTCTGCAGCCAGACTAGAAAACCCTAAGGCATTAAACCAGAGGGCCCATAATTTGCATGGATATCTTTCGGCGACTTCGAGGCTCAAATCAAGAAAAAAGTTTTCTTCGTTCTACAGCAAGACTAACTGAACCACCTTTAAAATTCATAATAAATGCATGGCGTTCCAGATCGAACTGCACTGTAGGATGGATGGTACCATCTGAAAGCTTGCCTCCAGGTCATGAGGAAAATTGGTCGACATGGAAGGCACTAAACGGGTTGTGGTCCGATGTTGGCAGATCCAAAAATAACATGAAAAAGTGGGGTTTTGCATGCGACTCCACACTATGTGAATGTGGTGAAGAGCAAACCATGGATCATCTCCTCAGCTGCAAGTTATGCCCGGCGACATGCTCTCCTCAGAATCTATTAGATGTCACCAAAGAAGCATGTATATTGGCAAGATACTGGTCACCTTAGTCTACATATAAATTTCATTTTTGGAGGTTTAGCCAAAATAAATGTTGTACTTATAGTACCTATTATTGGTGTATTGGTGTATATTTGTAAATATCACATTGTTATATGTTTTCTGATACGATTAAATAAACAAATAAATAAATAAATTTGAGCTGTCCCAGTGGTAGAATTCAGCCGGCTGACTGTAGAACCTAACTCTGGGGCGGACCCTCTCCTCTTCCACTTTCCAATCTGCCTTTCATGGCTCTCCTTCCTTCCAAGTCCCTCAATCCGCATTCTTCGAGGGTTGAGGCCATTTCTTTTCCTCCTGTCCTTTATTTGCCTTATTTTCCTTCTTCTAGTATATAAGTTAGTAGTTAGTTTTAGTTATAGTTTACATTTTCAATATCACCTTCACCATCACGCAAACCATTAGGGGCCGATAACCTAGATGTTAGGGCCCTTAAAAGAACAATTATCATCATCATCATCACTGTAGAACCAAAGTCGGACTGCTGTCCTGGCGTCATCGTTGCACGTGAATCGTTGTTCTGTCAGGAATTTTTTCAGCGGACCAAAAACTTGGAAATCACTAGAGGCGAGGTCCGGACTGTCTGGTGGGTGGTCCAGACTCTGCCAGTGAAATGACCGGAGCGTGTTGGCGGTTCTGGTTGCCACATGTGGTCTCGCATTGTCATGGTCCTCTGAAGAAGTTCTTGGTAGGACAGTGATTCACGTGCAACGATGTTTTTTAATTACTGTATTACTGTAGGATAAAGGAAAGGATCATGAGGAAAATTATCGGACCGCGGAAAGATGATGACGGACATGGAATAAAATGAAAAAATGAAGATGTGTATATGCAGACCGAAACCATTGTGGTCACAATGCGTAAACGAAGGCTAAAATTTGACGGGCATTTGATGAGAATGGACGGGAACCGGCTGACAAAGAATTTTTTTAAATACATTACAGGGTTCAAAGCTACTACAAAATGGGTAGAAGAGGTCAAAGGAGACGCCATTAAAGTTGGACTAACTGAACTTGTCATTCTCGATAGGAAAACGTTTCGAAGCCGAGTTGGCAATATCAAGACGTTCTAAGAAAAACCACCACAACACAGACCAAATTTTGTAATAACAGAGGAGCAGAGAAAGAAGAGAAGTGAAAGAATGAAGAGTTTCTGGGAAGAAAAGGAGAACAATTTGACTAGAAAGCCTTAGGTTCCATGCGGTCCACAGTTGGCCAAAGTCGGAAACAAAACAAAACAAAAAAATACAAGCTAACGAAACTTGAACTCTGCAGAGCAGAGAAACTTTAATTGATTCGGTTGCAGGCAGCAAATAAGGAGCAGTCAGTCAGTCAGCGGGAGACTAAACGACCGTGCCAGTTGTTTTCCAATTACCAGTTGAATGCTGCAGTAACATGCGTGATTGGAGCAGTGAATTATAGGCTCTGTGTGGACGTTCAATTGCAGGCGCATTTATGACGGCAGAGATTTGTAGCTTTCGGTTTCAACAACAGTTAGTACCTAATGAATTTATTACTTCAATATGGGTCAAAATTTCAATCTATTACTTGCTTGTCGCAGTATTTTCCCATTCACTTTGTTCGTGTGTTTTGTCATTGTTTTGGTGTGTGGGTTTGCATTCTGAGTCATCAGTCCGTAGCTTGCCACGGTGGATGAGTGAATAGCGTGTCGGTCTACTAACCCCAAGATTGCAGGTTCGGTCCTGGCCGTGTTAAGTGTTTTTTTTTTGAAAGGCGGAAAAAATACGACACGCATGTCATACGATGTTGGGATCTCAAAGAACCCATTTGAATTCAGTAGGCCGTGTTCATAATGGCAAAATTAATCTCGGGAGTTTTCGCCAACACAAAGTTCCTCATTTCTCTACTAGAAAGCTTAGCGCTATAGTGCTCAAGGAGCTTAGATATCTAACCTCCTTGACTTTCATAGTGATTCAAGGAACAACGAAATTCGAAATGCAAGCTACCCTCTGGGGGTCAAATTACAAAGCTTGCGCCCGGCATCCGAGGCCATACGATATTATAATTATTATTATTACTCTGTAGACCAGGTTGATGCAGCAGTCCACGCTGCCTATCCCTAGATAATAGTTTTCTCTCTAAACTGAAAATGAAATAAATGGTAATTGGCTGCAATAATAACAAGTAGTTCCGTGAAGAACTAAACAGCCTATTTTCATATAGCCTACTTATGTTAATTGCCTCTATCAACATACAAAATTTCAGTTTGATTGCTGTAATAGATTAGTAGATAATGAGAACCGTTTAAATATGTCGGATGGACGCCATGTTGGATTTTTATATATGTAGGCCATGTACCATTAGATGCTGATTATTGCGTAGGTTCATTATTCAAACGTTGACTTCGATCGCATGATTAGGATACAAGATATAAAAACTTAATTTTAAAATTTCCAACTTCCATCTTGAGGTTATGTAAACAATTGAAATAAATTAGACGTCAGTGCAATACAATGTGTATAAACATTTGCTCTAATGCGCAGCGCTAGGCCGTGGGGCCTAGCCCACCGAGCCCTATGGTCGGCCTTCCTTGAAATGGTTTTCCTTGGTTTTCCTATTTTCAACTCTGGTACGGCTCCTTTTGACAGGCCACTGCCGCTTCTTTCCACATCCTTGTCCAGGTTCATTCATCATCATTAATTTCATCTCTCATTAACTCCTCTCACGATGTTGGCGTCAGGAAGGACATTCGGCCGTAAAAATTATCTGCCACAAAGACTTTCATCGCATCTCATCCGCGACCTCGACTCTCCTCTCTCTCTCTCTCTCTCTCTCTCTCTCTCTCTCTCTCTCTCTCTCCACCTATATAATTTTCACCATTCTCCTGCAATACCACATTTCAATTTTTTGTTACTTCCTCTTTTCTGCAGTATTTCCTTAGTTCTTTATTTCATTATCTATTTATTTATGACATTTATTCATTCATTCATTCATTTATTTACTCATTCATTCATTCATTCATTCATTCATTCATTCCTTCCTTCCTTCCTTCCTTCCTTCCTTCCTTCCTTCCTTCCTTCCTTCCTTCCTTCCTTCCTTCCTTCCTTCCTTCCTTAGTCGAGGTAACACTTCCATAACGCGCACACTACAGACAAAGGCTTTGAAAATTGACTGTCTAATTTCTAAATTTATATTTGATGTCACAAGATTTCTTTTATGTAGGAACGCTTTGCTAGCCTGTGCTAACCTACTTTTCTTATATTCTTTGTTTCGGTATGTGATGTTATTTCGTTGGTCGTTCTACTTGACATACGTCGCAACAGACTTGGGATTCGCAGAGTGTAGGCAGGGGCTTTTGTTCGCCCTCGTCTCATCTTGTATGCAAATGAAGGAATAATGTTATGTCTCTACAGTTACGTCCTGGAGGGCTATTTAAAGAGACACAGTTCACGTCATCAAAGTGACGGATTACTTTCTAAATCCTTCTCTTAGTATAACACTGATATAGCTGAAGCTCTTTCACTTATTGTTAGTTCACCTACTAGCTACGGTGATCTTGTTTCTTGGTAGTCGGAGTCATGGTCTGCAAGATACGCCCAATCTTGTATTAGCCGATGACTGGATGTTGCTGATCGCGTCTTGTTGATGGGATGAGAATGTGTTAGTGCCAGCAATCTAAATGTTCCTGTGACCTTTGACTTTAATTTTGTAAAAGGGTTTTATTTATACGTTACATATTTGTTTGTTATTGTAATTATGATTTTTATTCCATTTATAATGAGCTCTTTCTTATTTAACGATCCACTTCTAAATTTTAATACGAGGACGGATCGAAAAGTGTTCGCCCCAATCATTTTAAACAAAAATGCATTCAGGAAATCAGTGCAGAATGTAAGGGGTACACTCAGCTGTAGTCGACAAAACATCACGATCTTGCAATTTTCGGCAATTTGCAAAGTCCGGTCATTGTTCTTCGAATCATTAACTTTCAGCTTGTTCGATGCATGGGTGAATGTTAAATAGTTCGTTATTTTCTTCATCCTTCAAAACTAACCACCCGCACAAAATAACAACCTGCCACACCTCCAAATACTAGCCTGCGTGCTTATAAGAACGGAGTACCGAGTTGCCGACCAAAAGAAACTGATTCGATAGATCGATTTAAATCGAGGATTACTCAAAATGTCCTCCAGCTGTTGTAAACAGCGCGTTGACGCCAGCTGATCGATGAACTTTCAAGTCGGTAGTTATATTTGCCGGACTAGATACAAATGTACCAATATTTTTTCTTAAACAGTTTTCAATGTTTAAGGGGTACGCGTACCCCCCCCCCCCCCCCCCGTGTTCCCTCTGAAAAAAAAGCACTGCTTGTAATTACAAATACACGTACTGTTCTACGCACCTTACACTATTTTTTCCACATAGTCTCCACATTGTTCAGACATTTGTCCCATTGCAGCACTAAGTTTGAGATGTCCTCTGTGGTTAAATTCATCCGGATGGCTGTGGAACCATCGTCGGACTGCTGTCTTGGCGTCATCGTTGCACGTGTATCGCTGTCCTGCCAGGAACTTCTTCAGCGGACCATGACAATGCGAGACCACATGTGGCAACCAGAGCCGCCAACAAGCTCCGGTCTTTTCATTGGGAGAGTCTGGACCACCCACCATCAATCCGTCCTCGCCCCTAGTGATTTGGACGTTTTTCGGTCCGTTATAGAAGTTCCTAGCTGGACAGCGATTCACGTGCAACGATGTCGCCAAGACAGCAGTTCGACGATGGTTCCACAGTCAGCAGGCTGAATTCTACCACAGGAGAATGGTATGAACTCCGTCTTGAGGAAAGAATTCATAATAAAAATTAATTTACTGTGAAACAAAATGCTGGAATGCAGCCGAAATAAATCAGAAACCTCAAATTGGCAGGTGAAAAACTAAAGGAATTAGGAGACTTCTGTTACTTAGGAAGCAAGGTAACCAGTGATGGACGAAGCAAAGAGGATATAAAAAGGAGGTTAGCTCAGGCAAGGAAAGCATTTCTACAGAAAAGGAATCTGTTGACATCGAATATAGGTTGGTTGGTGGTTGGTTCCTCAGTTTAGGGGCTGCGACAACGCGGTCATGCAGCCCCGTGTACTTTGGGTGTGCGTAGAATCT
Source organism: Meconema thalassinum (assembly GCA_946902985.2). Lineage (NCBI taxonomy): Eukaryota > Metazoa > Arthropoda > Insecta > Orthoptera > Tettigoniidae > Meconema > Meconema thalassinum. The sequence goes on along the minus strand of OX336388.2, from coordinate 375,454,001 downwards.
GTCTGATTACCGGTGTTAGTTGTGATGACTGTATTAGTGTGTGTATCTGTTTCCAATTCGAGTAAGGACTGCAGACATTTTAATTTTTTCAAGTAGGTTCTACTTTTGCCGCCAAACACCAGCGTCAGCGACTACTAGTTCAGAACGTGGTTACCAGACGCCACTGCATTCGGCTCCCGGCGACGAACGTCGGAACCTAAGAGCGTTTTTTCAAATGTTTAACCTAAACTAATTTAGCTTCACGCAGGTGTAGTTCGTGGAAGGTTCTTTAACATGCCATAAATCTATGACATGGGACCGCTGGCTTTCCTTCCCCTCCGAAGGAAGGCATACTTAGGGATTTGTAACGCTCTTAAAAATCCGACGACTTCGGCCGGGTTTGACATCGAATATAGCTTTCGGTATTAGGAAGTCATTTATGAAGGCCTTTGTCTGGAGCGTGGCACTCTATGGAAGTGAAACTTGGACTATTGGTGCAGCAGAAAAGAGGAGAATTGAAGCGTTTGAAATGTGGTGTTACAGGAGAATGATGAAGATCAGATGGGTAGATAGGGTTACAAACGAAGAGGTATTAAGACGAGTGGGAGAGGAGAGATGTTTCTGGCGACTGCTAATGAAGAGAAGAAATAGGTTGGTAGGACACATACTAAGACACCCAGGAATAGCAAGCTTAGTTATGAAAGGAAGGGTCGAACGCAAGAACTGTAGGGGTAGACCAATGTTAGAATATGTTAAAAAGATTGCCTCAGATGTAGAGATGAAACGATTAGCTCAGGACAGGGAGGCGTGGAAAGCTGCATCAAACCAGTCAAAAGACTGAAGACTCAAACAACAACAACAACAACAACAACAGCATCTCAAATTTAGTGCTGCGATGGGACAAATGTCGGAATAAATATGGAGACTCTGTGGAAAAATGGTGTAAGCTACGTAGAATACTACGTATATTTGTAATTACCTGTATGCAATTTCTTTTTGGCTAAAATAAAATATAGGGCAAAGACTTTTCGATCCGCCTTTGTAGTATTTTGAAATTTGTCATTATTTGAATTTGAACGGTGTAAAGAGGGCAGATGACCTGGCTGTTCCGTCTCTTAAAACAATGATGATGATAATAATAATAATAATAATAATAATCAACACCACAACCATTCTATTATTTTTATTTTTTTTAAATCGTTATGCCCAACTACGGAGCGCGCTTGAACTTATTTTGCACAATTTTCCTTCTTCTTTTCTTCCCAATATCTCTTCCTTCGTTCACTGTGTTCTTTTTTCTGCGTGCTTCTGTCCAGCCTTTATTTCTCATTTTAGGTTTCTCTGCAAATTTATGTTTGTTTACTAGGCTTCTAAATTGTACTCTATCTGGAATGGTTTTCACAGCAGTACCCATTTCTTGTAGATCTTCATGTATTTCAGGGTTAGCGCTAGATTTAGAATTCTCATTGTCAGTCTGTCGTTACCATTCTGTGAAGGTGTCCGTAGAATTGAAATCGTCGTTTTCTGATAGTATCTGCGGATGGAAAAATTTCATGTGGTTTCTCTTCCATCCAAATTCCATTTTCGAACTTTGGTCCTAGGATTTTTCTGAGAATTTTCCTCTCTTGTTTCTCGATGCTTTTCATTTGTGACCTGCCCCCAATTATCAGTGTTTCGGATGCATACACTGCCTCTGGTTTGATGAACCTTCGTATTATTATTATTATTGTTATTATTATTATTATTATTAATAACAATAATTTAGGGTAAGGAGGCATAATTTTGGACACTGAATATACGTGTACATTATTAACACGAAACGCAACATAAAATCCCAAAATTGATAGTCATTACAAAGGTTACAACATAATGCTACATGAGTATTACTCAAAAATAATTGTTGGTTGGCTGGTTCCTCAGTTTAGGGGCTGCGACAACACGGTCATATAGCCCCGTGCACTTTGGTTGTGTATAGAATCTGTCTGATAACTGAGTTAACTGTGATGGCTGTATTAGTGTGTGTTGTATGTAAGTCAAGTGAGGACTGCAGATATTCAATTTTCATGTAGTTCCTATTTTTGCTACCAAATGCTACCGTAAACGAAAACTAGTTGTGAACTTGGTTACTAGATGCTACCACAGTGTGCTTCTGGCGACGAACATTGGAACTTAAGAGCGTTAGTCAAATCTAACCTATAAATTAGCTTCACACAACTGTAATTAGTGGAAGGTTCTTTAACATGCAATAAATCTATGACATGGGCCCGCCGGCTTTACTTCCCTCCGAAGGAAGACATACTGAGGGATTTTTAACGTTCTCAAAAAAATTCGACTACTTCGGCCGGTTTTGAACCCGCAACCTTGGGTATAGAAGCTCAGCATGCTACCAACTACGCCACCGAAGCAAAAAAAAAGTGTTTCCGCTCATAATAGCCTACGATATTTTCTTTGTAATTATTCAACATCGTTGAAATTTGTTTCACAGTAGGCACATTTCCAAGCACAAAGCAAACTCCTTGGCAATACATCCCATGAAAGGCCTTGACCTACCAAGCGACCGCTGACCAGCCATTTGGCCTACAGATCGTGGGGTGACATGGGGTCAGTGCGTCAGATTCCCTCAGCCGTTAATCTTGTTTTTTCTGACTGGGTCGATGGTTGACTATCAGACAGCTACTCAATTGTCCACAGAAGGCTCTGAGCAAGATTTTCTCAACTTGTTATTGAAATTCGTACCAAAAGTTAAATGTGTGTGATTCATTGAGTTAAAATAAATTCCAACGAGTCTTTTTCAACAAAATTGTTGTTCCAAATTTATCATTGTTGCTTTTTATATTCTGTACGCTGTACATTATAAAAACGTATTTTGATTTATTAAATAATTTTTGATTAATAATGTGCTCCAAGTTTTGCTTAATTTTGTTGTGGGGAAGGTGCTGAGGAAGGGTTACAACTGATAGTTGATAAGGGGGATGGTCGTTACATAATAATTTTCCATTTCAGACTGAGTGTTACGCAGACTCCTGCGGGTTGGGAACCACTGTTTTAGGCATATCAACTGCAGCATCAATTGCAAACTAGACTTTCTAGTAGGTTATATTTCCTATATTCAGGTAGAAACTGTGACATTTCACAAGAAAACTTATGTGATGTCTTTCTTATCACGCAGAACATAAGTCTCGTTAAAATGTAACTCGGGGCTATGCGAGTAGCTATTCCCATGTATCATGCTCCTTCCTGTCTTTGTGATCGAGAGTGAAACAAGGAGACGTCGCGTCGCATGTCTGTCTGAGAAGGTAAACATTTCTTATTTCACGAGTTTGGAGAAGTTTTTGTGTGTCTCTATAATTACATATTCCACGGAAGGGTCGCCGAGATGGAGGGGCAAGGGGGTCTAATGCATAGGGGCCAGTAAGCAATAAGGGTCCGTTAGTGCTGCACGTTAGTTTCACTTTACTGGTGTTACTTTTGTACAGGGTGATTCTTTTGCTGGAGCGGGACCGTCGGCCGGCTGCCGGGCGCGCGCGCCTTCCGCCAGCTAACCGAGCTCGCACCGCGGATTGCGCGCAGGTGGAAACCGTAAGAAAGTACATTAATTAATGGTAAATTCACCAGCAAATCAAGATTAAAGAAGTTATATATCCACAGGAGATGCTGAGTGTTCTCCTTCAGTGGACAGACAGGCGTTGTACCGTGTAAATAAATTAGCGTTTACACGTTGTAATTCCCTTCTGTTGTGAGGGATATCTGCTGCCGTATATTGTTCTCCAGCTCCACTAGAGTACGGGTAATTGATCTGTATACTTTGTATTTCAAATTAACCCACAATTGAACATCAAACAGGCTTGGGTCCGTGCTTCGATTAATTACAGTAAACACGCAGGGGAGTACAGGAGTAGCTACATAATGTAACGATTTAACTTCCAAAGTTACTGTCTGTCAGCTGAAGATTTTTAGTATCTTCTGTGAAAAGATAAGTTCTAACCTTTAATTGGTGACGTGAGGTCATCCACATTTCCAAGAAGGAAAAAGACATCTGTGCTTCTTTAATTAAATCTTGCAGCTGTTGTTTATGCTACCTTCTTTTCTGTGCGCTGACACTACACACCCTCGTTGATGAAAGTTTAGTGGCATAATGACTTTAATGGCCCTGATTAGCTCGCCTCTGCCTCGCGCAACCCTACGGCCCGAGTTCGATTGGCTGGCGGAACGCGCGCGCGCCCCCGGCTGTCGGCCGCCGGTCCCACTCCAGCAAAAGATCCACCCTGTACAAAAGTAGCACCAATGAACTGAAACGGTATGTAAAATGTTGTCTATAATAAAGCCCTGCGTGGATGCGGATATCCGCAACATTTTTCGCCATGCGGATATAGTTTGCATGACTCTGCGGATAATTTTTTGAGTAAATTTTCGGATAGCTTTTAGATTACAATCCGAACTTGTTGAATTTCTTTACCAGGACCGGGATGTTTATGCGATGACATATCATATTGTATCCGTTATGTTGGTTTTTCATGACAAATGTAAGATGATTATTTAAGCTAATCTCATTCAAATTACTTCATTAAGCATAATTAACACTCCGAACTGAAAAGGGTTGCAATTCTGTCTGTATAACATCATTTCAAACATAGCACATGACATACAAAACCTAAAGGAACTATTTTATCCCCAAATGTGTAAATGTGTTGCTTTAATGCGTTATACCTTATCTAATTAAAGATATTATAGTAATGCCAGTAGATTCGGATAACAAACGTGCGGATGCGGTGCGGTTGCGGATAACAGTCGTGCGGATACGGGGCGGATGCGGATAACGTTTTGTTTATCCGCGCAGGGCTCTATATAACTTACGTGTCCCGAGGCTGTTCAGAACAAAAGATATCGATTTGTCTACAGCTCTGCAGAAGGTGTCTCATGTTACCATATTTTAACTGTCAAGAGAAATGAGGCAGAAAAACACTTCAGAGGCATATAATGACAGTGCGAAGGTATTGACAGAAACCATTCATTTGGTAAAAGAAGTTGCTCGATTCTGAAAATTACCAAAAAAAAACACCACGCTGTAATATTCTAACCCAGTTTCACACTTTTACCAAACATGTGCTCACAGGCGATGCTGAAAATGTCCTCCCTCTCTTGTAACACACACCTGACATCTTCTGAAGAAAGAATGTCTATCAACTCTTTTATTATTTAGGGAGCCTCTTTCCTTGAATCGTTTAGCAAGCCTCCTAATTGTACTGGCATTAGGCACAGGTCTTCCTGGAAACTGGACTCGAAATTTTTGTCTCGTTTCAGACCAAGATTTTCTGCTTTTCCTACACGAATTATGGATATACACACGTTCGCGCAATGTGACCAACAATCACAGTAATCACAATACTCACTACACATGCAACGTCTAATCTTTGCAGATACAAGTCCGTATGAATGACAAAACACGTGTGAACTAAGGATATGAGTCAGCGGAGCGCGCCCATCACCGGCTGATCCGCGTACGCGCACCCGCGATCTGCGCCAGTCACAGCCGTCTTAGCTTGCCGTGTTTATCGGGGCGCACATATATAATGACTCTGTATTAAAAATCCCAAATTGTTTTGTACACTTGGCAAGATATGTATAGCCTATTTTATGAAATAAATATTAAAATATTTTCTATGAAATAAGTTATGACTGTGCATCAGATGCTTTTCTCAAAATGGCATTGGTGTTTCCGGAATTTCTAGTAGTGGATAGTAACAAGTAAAAGTATTTCAAGTGGGGCCCGAGAAAAATATTGCATTGGGCCCTTAAATCCTCTCAGTCAACTAACCAAGCAAGGTGAACAGACGTGTAGTGAAGTGTAAGGAAATAATGGGAATCGCTATTCAGCAGTACCGGGCGGTCATCGGCCGCTGGCAGGCTAGAGAGAAATGCGATTTCGGTGTCGGGAAAGTGATAGGGGGCAACGGGGATGGCAGCGGTGGTTGTGGCGATGCTGCTGATACGAGGGTAGATCAAAAAGTAAGTTGCACTTCCCAGTTATGGCCATTTATTACACCACCTATACAACAGCAACACGTGTATAACGACAAACAATGTAGCTTCACTTTTCCACATAGTTTCCAAGAGGCTCCAAACATTCCTGCGAACGCACAACAAACTTGTCGATGCCGGATGCATAGAAAGTTCCTCCAGCGTTCTGCAACCACACGGAGACAGCGGCCTTCACCTCCTCATCGGTCTGGAAACGTCGACCACCGAGCTCCGTTTTGAGCTTACCGAACAGACGAAAGTCACATGGCGCTAGGTCGGGACTGTAGGGTGGATACTGCCAGACCTCCCACCTGAAACGCTGCATCAGTTCGCTCGTTTGGTGGGCCTTGTGAGGTGTTACGTTATCGTGTAACAAAATCACACCGGCGCTCAATTTCCCCCGGTGCTTCTCTTTAATCGCTTTACGTAACCGGTGCAACGTTTGACAATACGACGCCGCGTTGATTGTCGTTCCTTTCGGCATTAATTCCACGTGCAGCGTCGCGATTTCTCTCAGGTGAATGCGCCGGTTCTCTTTAATGTTCGCATTCACACTGTTGACATTTGCACGGGTCCTGGACGTTGCGGGCCTGCCCTCGCAATATTCGTCCGTGATATCCGTGTGTCCGGCTTCGAATTGCTGACATCACTTTACGATCCCTTGCCGATACCCAGTACTAATTTCACGATGGATGTCTGTGGAATTCTTCCTTTTGGCCCATAGGAATCGTATTGTCGCACGCACCTCATATTTGGAGTGAATGTCCCGTCGACGGGCCATTGCATTTGGCCGCTATTCACACCATAGAAAACGAGACACCACAGCGACCTGCCTAACAGACGTGTGGGCAGTGTCTGTCCCTTTCTCCGCTGTGCCCACGTTTGCGACACACAGCGCACTGCTGCAGCGCGTTAGTGCAACTAACTTTTTGATCCACCTTCGTAATTGGAGGAGGGGAGTCAAACCCACGGCCTGGACAGTTAGGATGGCAAGAAATTGAAAAAAATAAGGAAAATTGTAAAGGAAGCGTCCCAAAATGACCAAATCCGGGACATTCTACGAGAGCAATGCAAAGAATTTAAGGAGATGAAGACATGTATAAAGGAAGAGATGGGAATATTGACAGAAAGGCTGGCTGAAACAGTAGAGAGATAAAGGATCTAAGAGAAAAGGTGAGGATATTAGAAGGGGAGGTGAAAGAATTAAGGAAGACCAAGCAGGATGAGAGGTTTTTTCCCTCTCATCCTGCTTGAATGGATTTTCATTCAAGCAGGATGAGAGGGAAAACACGTCTTCATTTATGGATTAACGGAAGATGGCAATGAAAGCACCAAGGATCTACTGTCCGAAGTGCTCCGAGTGATTAGGGACAGTATGCAAATACACTTTGGGGACTCAGATATTGACAATGTGTTCAGGATACGTAATTTTATAAGCATTTCTTGAACATTGCCATTTGTCAAAATTAAACTTAAGTAAACTTGGAAAAAACTGGTGTGTTGAAATACAACACAGTATAAGAAGAAATTACTTCAAAAAATTTCAGCTTTTTATCTTGAAAATTTCGGGAATAAAAGCAATGATTACATTAAGAAATAGATTTTACAGAAGAAACTGGAGTCAAAGTTTTTTCCTCTAACAGAGAAAGCGACGACAGCTTAGGTTTTAGGGCGGGGTACATTCCAACACTGCAACACATTTTTTTTAAATGTTGTCTGATAGAGAGGAAAATTAATAAATCCTACATAAGTAAGTACCTATTAATCGGACGAACGGGTGTGGGAAATTAGCCTCGGGAATTAGCTATCAAGAAAATAAATACACCGTTACAAAGCGAATGGTCCTCAGCTTAATATGACACATAAAATGAAATTTGCAGATTTTCACAAAAGGAAACCACATTGAAAGTGTTTCAATAGATCAAGCCTCAGATTTTCCTTGATAGAGCTTATATTGGACGTTGAAGAACTTGCTTATGAAAAGCAGTGTCAACTTTTAAGTTAACGAAAGTTTCCTTGAATGCCAGTCTAAATGTATAAGGGGCGGGATGGAGCAGCGGTCGAGCTGCTTGCTTTTCACCTAAGCGGACCGGGTTCGATTCCCTGTCAATGCATGTGAGATTGTGAAATAACACGAACTGTGGTTCGGATTCCACGTAAAAATTAAGGCCCTGTGGCTAGCGATGTGGGGCGGGTAAATACCCAGTGGGAAGGTAAATATAAGTTGGGTATTTACCCGAGTATATACCCAGTGGTCATTTAAATACCCACAATGAGGGTATTTTCAGTTTCTTGAGCTTTGTACAACACTTTTTGATGTGTTGATGAAGTGTTGGACAAACAAGGACTGAAACACAGGTATTTGATGCCTTAAATTGAAATTGATCCTTCAAAACTAAAAAAAAACTAAAAAAAACAGCAAACTGAACGTCCGGGTATTTTTGGGTATTTATATGTTTTGGCGCTGTAACCTTGTCTTTAGGTGTGTTCTTTCCTTAAACTTAAGTACAATATTGGATAAAACCTTTTGGTTGTTTTGTGTTTTAAATTTTTATAAAGGTCTAGTTTTATTACGGTACTGGAAATGAGCAACAAAGATGTGGGAAGGGAAAGCTACTTTCGTAGTAATAAGAGTAGGCTATATGCATATTAATTGAAATGTGTGCTTGCCAATCAAAAGGTAATAAAACATATTCAATAGAAAGGACATTTGAGGGGGAAAAAATGCCTTGTAAAAGTGCTTTAAGTTGTTTTTCATTCAATTTTAAATATATAAAAAATTAATTTCTAAAAAGTTAATGTAGAATAGTTTGCATACCGGTACCTTTTTTAAGGTTCACCTTAACCACGACACAGGATTTCTAAAACATCTAAAATACCCGGGTATTTACCCAAATTGGGTATTTACCAGAGTATATACCTGGGTATTTACCCCAATTTATAATTACCGACAGCAGTGGCTATGCTGGCTAAAGCGCAGCATTAGGTCATGGGGCCAAGCTCTCTGCTGACTCGGTAGACGCGTGGGTTCGAGCCCCACCGTCGGCCGTCCTTGAAATGGTTTTCCGTGGTTTCCCATTTTCAACACCAGGCAAATGTTGGGACGGTACCTTCTGACAGGCCACGGCCGCTTCCATCCACATCCTTGCCCAATTTCATTCATCTTCATCCATTCCATCTCTCATCCCGACGCGCAGGTCGCCCACGGGCGTCGACTAGCACTCGGCCTCTCAGGAGACCACACGAAAAAAAACCTGGGTATTTTACATCACTACTTGTGGCTCATGATCGCGAGATTAACGGTCACGTAAAACTACAAGCTTTTTGCTTCCTAAATGTATACAGTAGGTATGTGTCCTACAACTTGGAGAAAACGTTCCCTGTTATGTTACATATGTGAACGTTTTCTACCCTTACTCACCAAATACATAATGGGAGTGATGGAGCGCGATCCCCACCCTTTTTTGGATGGTTTCCAGTTAATATTACATTTTATTTACTTCGTGCGCTAATCCTATAATCTGCTTTGTGGCTCGTTTGATGTGTGTTTTAACTGGGCGATTATTCTGGTTTATTTTGTGCGGCGTGGAATTTATACCGCTGAAAGTTACGTTTTATAACCTCGAAAGATTACGTAGTTTCATCTAGTGGGCCATATCCGACTGCTGCTAAGAAATTTATGCCTCATATGTTTGGGCTCATAACGGAACCGGGGAGAACATCTAAAATGTGCGTTAAGTATCCCTGCCATTAAAGGTAATGGGACTCTCTCCTGGCGCATTTTAACCTCCGATGGTACTTACCTCCATGATAAACTACCAGGCAAGGCGTGGGATTGATAATTCAATAACTACAAGGCTTTTGGTGAAATAAAAGTGACGGCTATTTGCTAAAAGATCATGATCGCCCTCTAAGGCCAGATCGTCGTAGTGTCTTCTTATAATTGTTTATTCTTCTTGTGATTCTTATTCCGTCTACAACAATGTAAGGAGGGAGAACTCGACGACGTGATACTCCAAGAATTTTAGGTTTGTCCACGTTCACCTCCAGCCCAATTTTCTCTGCATTTTGGAGGAATCGGGAAGTATTGGCACACATTTGCTCTAGTCTAGAGTGTCACTAACGATCACAACATCGTCAGCAAATTCTAGAATTGTATCTGCTTCCACCATCTCTGGTTCGGCAAGTGTAGCGGCTGAATTTTTCCAAGGCCAAGTTGAATAATATTGGCGCCAATGGATCTCCTTGTCTCAATCCATTTTGTATAGTGAAAGGAGGTGATAGTTGATTGCCAAACCGTACTTTAGAAGTTGACTTATGCCCAAAAAAAATCATTTATTCCTGCGCTTTCCTGCGTGGGTATATCCGACCACTATGTAATTAGCCACCCGCTGTTTTTGAACATGTCGTTACCCAGAGAGACAAAACTCGATGAACATTGTCTTGCGATTCACACAAAGCCTAGGGGAACGAATTTCTGCTTAATTGTTTAAATGCGTTGATTTAATACGTTATGCTTTATCTAATAAATTAAACATATTATTGTAATGTTAGTGGACTTGGATAACAAACGCTCGGAAGCGGATAACAGTCGTGCGGATGTGGGGCTGACGTGGATAACGTTTTGTTTATCGACGCAGGGCTCTACCTATAAGTGGCGTTGGAGTGTTCTTTGAGCTGATGGAATGTGATGGATGTACGTGTATATAATACTTTATAATCTCTCGGGATCAGGTGAAAAGTTATTCACCACATTGAGTCGCACTCCTGAAGATATCTCATTCGAGAGCTTTGTTTTATTGTGCACATTCCCTGATAACTGATAGAAGGAAACGTTATCCTCATTTTCTCTCAGTAGCCATTAAGGACTTGTTTTGCAAAGTGGATTTGTTTGTGGAAATTACAGGAATGAGAGGGGATTAGAGCCCACGAATGAGAGAGCAGTGGCAGAAGAGAAAAGACGCTACTTTGTCGTGAAATCTCTGGGGGACGGCTTGTTTGAATAGAGATGTGAAGAGGTTTCTTTCATCTCTTCTTCTTTGTAATATTGTTCGTAAAGGATTTCTTGAAAATTACGGCAATTTAGAAATAATTCGGACTGTTAATGTATTTCGTTGATTATAGAATTAATTGGTTTTTACGGCATTTGATTGATGAAACGATAGCGGCAAATAACGCACATTTATTCTTTTTGAAAGTTATTTCGTGGTTGGGAAATAAATACATAAATAAATTGTTGTTGTTTTTTGTTTGAGGCGCTTGGACATCGTGGTCATTCAGCCCCGTGTAGTTGGGTTTGTGGATTTTTTCTGACATCCTGTGTTATATTATTAGGGCTGTATTGGTGTGTGTATTTGTATTTCAGTTGGGGATTGGAAAGAGTAGCGTAGAGGCTCAGCGGTCAAGCTGTTGGCCTCTCACCAATGTGGACCGGGTTCGATTCCCGCTTAATGCATGTGAGATTTTCGAAGTGAAATGCCATGTCCTGTGGTTCTGATTCCACGTAAAAAGGAGGTCCCGTGGCTCATGATCGCATGATTAATGGTCATGTAAAACTAAAAAGTTTCCTTCCTTGAGGATTGGAAAGGCGACGGCCGTGGCTTTAAGTTAAGGACTATCTCGGCATTTACCTGGAATAGAAGTGGGAATAGAGTATTGTTCTCCATTGTAGGTCCGTATTGAATATATTTAACTAGTATTCACTATTAATGATTTCCTTCCTTTGAATACAAATATTGTTATTTATCTATATAACAACATGGTACATGTTTCGAGCAGTATTCTGCTCTTCCTCAGCCCAAATACACAAATAGATAAAGGCAAGTATAAAACACACTATCAAACACATACAATCCTATGAACAAATATAAAATTAACATGACATAATAATACATGTTAAAATACGATGTGTCACTAAAATTCGTTAACACACTTGAACATTTGTCCCATGGACAAGGGTTAATTTTATATTTGTTCATAGGATTGTATGTGTTTGATAGTGCGATTTATACTTGTCTTTATCTATTTGTGTATTTGGGCTGAGGAAGAGCAGAATACTGCTCGAAACATGTACCATGTTGTTATATAGATAAATAACATTATTTGTATTGAAAGAACGGAAATCATTAATAGTGAATACTAGTTAGAAATGGGAAACCACGGATAACCACTTTCAGGATGGGTGAGATAGAAATCGAACCCACCTGTTCTCAGTTTTGTCTCACGAGGCTGAGTGTACCCTGTTCCAAACCTCAGACCAGAATGAAATTTCTTGGCAGAGTCTTGAATTGAGCACAAACATCCGGGGCGACAGCTAAGAATGCTAGCCGCTACGAAGTGGTCTGTTTTGTTAGGCCGTGTTCTGTGATTCTTGATATCTGACGTTTCCCAAACAACTGCGGCTGGCATTTTCAAACATTTTTTCTGAAAGGTTTGAAGTGACGCTCTTGCGAGGTTTATATACACTCACCGGCAATAAATGCGAAACTGTACGAATTTCATACTAAACTCAATGTTGGACCGTTCCAAACCTTGTATTAATCAAATACTATGTCATTACAACAATATGGCAATGTATCATAAGTTAATTAGTGAAATAATTGAAAAACATTATTAATCAAGACAATCACAACAGTGCACAAACACGAATTTGGAAATGTCAAAACCTGGAATCCATCGTACCTTCCTCCGACCTGTTGCACTGTAATCTCTAAATATATAAAAATGAAAGTTTGTCTGTTTTTTCTGAATTTCTACGGGAATTTGCGTTATTTACGCGTTTCAGACTGTTTTATGACGGATGCGCGCGAAAATATTTTTTGTCTGTCTGTCTGTCTGTCTGTCTGTCCGTTTGTTTGTCTGTCTGTGGACAAAGTTGTTACCTTATAACTCGAGAAAGGCTGGGTGGATCAACGTAAAATTTGGTACAGATATTCTTCAGAGGCACGACACTAATCATTAATAAAGACTAACTCTTCTCTGTACCTCTCATAAAAGGGGGCCTACCCCCTTAAAATACTTGCTGAAATAGGCGTAGAAGGGCGAGACAAAGCTCATTTTCAGCCCCTCAATGTGAGAAACGAAACTCGGGGAAGGGCCCCCGAAAACCACATGTTAAGGCCCTAAAACCAACAGTTTTTGAGATATTTCCAGAAAACTAATTTCATTTAATACAATAACGAAAGAATGCAAGCCGGTAACCATGGCAACGGAATCTCACTGGTCCGTCTATCGCTGTAAGACGCAATACAATTCCATTTATTACACTACTGAGATAGTTTGCAAACGGCTATGAGGTTATAACGGAACCGAATTAAGCTGTACAATTCATCAATGTCATATAATGCACTTAAGGGGGTCAAGGGGTACTCTAGATTTTTTTTTCACGCGATTTACACGTGCGGGTGTGGTACGGAAGGTCTATTATATCCCTATCCCTATATTGTTATATTATTATTATAATAATTATTATTATTATACTACGGCCTACAACGACGAGACAAAGCTTATTTTCAGCCCCTTGGTTCAGAAACAAAACTCGGTGCCCTTAAATAGCCGTAAAGGGTCCCCCAGAACTACATTTTAATGCTCTAAAACCAACAGTTTCTGAGATATTCCCAGAAAACTAATTTCATTTAATAAATTAATGAAGGAATGCAAGCCAGTAACCATGACAACAGTATCTCAAAAGGTGACATCCAACTTTCCATCTACATGTATTTCTGCAAGAAGTAAAGCCACTTCATTTATTAAATTTCTGTGAATGTTTTCAAATGGCTATAAGGTTATTACGGAATCAACTAAAACTGTAAAATTCATCAATGTGCTTAAGGGGGTCAAGGGGTACCCTAGATTTTTTTAAACACGACTTAAATGTGCGATGTGTCGTACAGAAGGTCTATTATATCTCCAAATAGAAACATTATTTTCATAAATTCGTGAATTGAAATAGTTTTTTTAAAGGATTTTGGGTCATTGGAGGCTAAAAAAAACCTGAATTTTCATGCACCACAAGCCTTTATAATTTATTAAAGGGGTCTTCCTCTGGATGAAGGTCAGTTTTATTTGACGTGTATTGCGTTTCGTCTACGAGGTTTCAATTTTATTTTCACGTCAGGAAGTACAAGTTAGGTAAAATTAGTTTCGGAGCATATTTTAACTAATCATTTCTCTTTGTCGACAAACAGGTTCCAAGCCTCTAACCATTGCAACAGTAGCTCAATTGATTACGTCTGATTATTAATACCGAAGACCGTTCGGAGAATGTGCTAGTATATATACCTCTGCTAGTATATATGTAAATGAAAGTGTGTCTGTTTTTTCTGAATTTCTAGGGAAATTTGCGTTATTTACGCGTTTCAGACTGTTTTATGACGGATGCGCGCGAAAATATTTTTGGTCTGTCTGTTTGTTTGTCTGCCTGTCTGAAGACAACTTTGTTCCCTTATAACTCAAGAACGGCTGGGTGGATCAACGTAAAATTAGGTACATATATCCTTCAGAGGCACGACGCTAATCACTGATGTAACCCTTCTCCGTACCTCTCATAAAAGGGGGCCTACCCCCATTAAAACACTTGCTGAAATAGGCGTAGAAGGGCGAGACAAAGCTCAATTTTAGCCCCTCAATGTGAGAAACGAATCTCGGGAGCCCTAAAGGGACCCCGAAAACCACCTTTTTGGGCCCTGAAACCAACAGTTTTTGAGATATTCCCAGAAAACTAATTTCATTTAATGCAATAATGAAAGAATACAAGCCGCTAACCATGACAACAGAACCTCACAGGTCCATCTATTGCTGTAAGACGCAATACAATTCCATTTCTTACATTAATGAGATTGTTTTCAAACGGCTATGAGGTTATGACGGAACCAAATTAAGCTGTAAAATTCATCAATGCGCTTAAAGGGGTCAGGGGTTACCATATATTATTTTCACACGACTTAACCGTGCGATAAGTTGAACAGAAGGTCTATTATATCTCCAAACAGTAACATTATTTTCAAAAAGTCCTGAATTGAAATGGTATTTTTGTTTCTTGCTTTTAGGAATTTGGGCCATTGGAGGCTATAAAACCTGAATGTGCATGCACCACAAGCTTTTATAATTTATCAAAGGGGTCTTCCTCTGGATGGGGACTTAACACAATAGTGAATGTCAGTTTTTATGTGACGTGAATTGCGTTTCGACTACGGGGTTTTCAATTTTATTTTCACATCAGGAAGTACACGTTAGGTAAATTTTGTTTCAGAGCATATTTTAACTAATCATACTTTTTTGTCGACAAACAGGTTCCAAGTCCCTAACCATTGAAACAGTAGCTCAATTGATTACGTCTGGCTATTAATACCGAAGACCGTTCGAAGAATGGGTACTTCTGCTAGTTTGTAATTAATTATCATCGTTTTCTCCACGTTTCCAAACATAAAGGACACACTAGACGTTTCTTACGAGGTGCCGGCATGATGACACGCAGTATAGGCCACTCTTGATAGTTCACCGGAAACTCAACCATATCTGGTCGATTAGATTAGCAGTTTACCTTTTCTACCACTATGAGCGCTAGTGTGAGTCAATGCAGAGTTTCACTTAAGCCCTTATAGCTACTTCCGGTGTGAAGATTTTTCCAAAAATACCTAAGGGTATTGAACCAAGGAACACATTAAAGAAAGAATTATGTTAATAAGTTCATTTGGCTTGGATTTGAATCACCAAGGAAACTAGTAAAAACAACAAAGCGATTTTAGGCAATTTTTCCAAAACTACATTTAGGCCGGAAGTGATCTTTGAAATTTGTTTTATTTAGTTTGATAGAGCTCTCCAAGACTCTTAATTTGAAATCTTCCCGGGCCCTTTAGCCCTTCAACTTTTGGCTCAATTGAGAACATTGCTTAATTTTATGTTTTTGCCCTACGTTGTATGTTAAGGAATATTATTCAAGATCTTTTATATGTATTTATTTTAATTTAATTTTTATTGTTTTACCCTAATATTAATTATTAATAATATTAATTTTTGTTTTCTTTAACATTTTTAATGTTCCTAGAAATAATATTTTAAAATATAGATTTTTATTTTTTACAAGCTGTACCCGGCATGCGTTGCAATGCCAATCAAAGAAAGTGTTGGCGTTGGAATTCTGTTTCTTGAAGTGCTTTTGGATACACAACATGTTAGCTGCCTCTAAGCTATCGTAAAATGGATTTTCTAATTTAGAACCATTCGTGGGAGCGTGCACAACAACTTTCAAAAGTTTCATCGCTGTCACTCATTTGTTGAATCTACTCGTACGCTACCTATTGTGAAATGGATTTACTAAGTCGAAACCCTTCCCTGGCGTGTACACAATAACTCATCAATGATTCATCGCAATCGGATGAATGGTATATGCACGTATACGGGGTTTTGTTTAAACGATTCGTGCGCTGTCACTCATTTGTTGAATCTACTCGTGCGCTACCTATTGAGAAATGTATTACTAAGTCGAAGCCCTTCCCTGGCGTGTACACAATAACTCATCAAGGTTTCATCGCAATCGAAGAATGTTATATGAACGCAATAGGGGATTTTGTTGAAACGCTTCGCGCGTCGTCACCCATTTGTTGCATCTACTCTTGCGCTACTTATTGTGAAATGGATTTACTAAGTCCCCTTCCCTGGCGGGTACACAATAACTGATCAATGTTTCATCGCAATCGGATGAATAGTATATGAACGCATACCTGATTTTGTTTAAACGATTCGCGCTCCGTTACTCATTTGTTGAATCTACTCGTGCGCTACCTACTGTAAAATGTATTTACTAAGTTAGAAACCGTCACGTAAGTGTCCACAACATCTCACCCAAGTTTCATCGCTATCGGACTAATGAGATATGAAGACATAGGGGACTGTATTGAAACGCTCCGCATGTCGTCGTTCATTTGTCGAATCTACTCGTGTGCTACCTACTGTGAAATGTATTTACTATGCCAGAAACCTTCCTTGGAGTGTCCACCGTATTTCACCCAAGTTTCACCGCTAACGGCAGAATGGTATATGACCTTATACGGGACTTCGTTGAAACGCTTCGCGCGTCGTCCCTCATTTGTTGAATCAACCTGTGCGCTGCATATTGTATAGTGGATTTACTAAGCCAGAAATTTTCCATGACTTGTACACAACATCTCACCCAAGTTTCATAGCTACGGACGAATGGTGCATGAATGCATACGGGACTTGGTTGAAACGCTTCGCGTGTCGTCGCTCATTTGTTGATTCTACTCTTGCGCTACGTATTGTAATATGGATGTACTCAGCCAGAAACCTTCCCTGGAGTGTACACAACATCTCACCCAAGTTTCATCGCAATCGGATGAATGGTATGTGAACGTATACGGGACGTTGTCGAAACGCTTCGCGCGTAGTCACTCATTTGTTGAATATAAACGTGCGCTTCGTATTGTAAAATGGATTTACTTAGCCAGAAACCTTTCCTGGAGTTTACACAACAATTCACCAAACATTTATCACTATCAGACGAATGGTATATGACTTTATACGGGACTTTGTTGAAACGCTTCGCGTGTCATCGCTCATTTGTTGAATCTACTGGTGCGATACCTATTGTAAAATGTATGTACTAAGCCAGAAACCTTCCCTGGAGTGTACACAACATCTCACTCAAGTTTCATCGCTATCGGATGAATGGTATATGAAATTATATGCGACTTCGTTGAAACGCTTCGCGCGCCGTTGCTCATTTGTTGATTCTACTCGTGCTCTACCTATTTTTAAAGGGATTTACTAAGCTAGAAACCTTCCCTGGAGTGCACACAAAATCTCAGCCTAGTTTCATCGCTATCGGACGAATGGTATATGAACACATACGGGACTTTGTTGAAATGCTTCGCGCACCGTCGCTCATTTGTTGAATCTACGCGTGCGCTACCTATTGTAAAATGGATTTACTAAGTCAGAAACCTTCCTTGGAGTGTACTCAACATCTCACCCAAGTTTCATCGCAATCGGACGAATGGTATATGAACACATAGGAGACATACCCACAGACCCACAGACAGACAAACTATCACGTAACATTGATTTTTATATATATAGATAAACTTATTTATTTATAATTCTAATTTTTATCATTTTTTAAACTTTTTAATATTAATTGTTTTTATTAAAAATTGTTTCATGTACTTTAGGTTAAGGAGATCAAGATATAGTAGGCCTATTTGGTTTTCAGTAATATTAACACTTCCAAAGTAAAATTTGTTGGCTATGGCTGAGAACGTAGTTCCGCCCCTTAAAACCTCAATATGGCTGAAAGATTCAACCATCAGCATCATTGACAATATAAATTGTCCTTATAGTAGGTGGTTAATACACAGTATAGACCAGTAGCTTATAAAGGGTTAAAACCGACATTATCCTCGCTCATTGTTTGAGATGGTGGGACGTGGGTTGGCGACCAAGGGACCCCAGCTGAGTCCGGCATTGCTTCCACTTATTTGTGCCGGGCTCCTCTCCGTCTTCTTTCCTATCGGCCTCCCTTGGCCAACTCTTGTTCTCTTCCGACCCCGACGGTATTAGGGTATCCGAGGCCTTGGAGTCTTTCACTTTCCCGCCTTAATTGGTCCTTCTCTCATCTCTCCTGGTCCCTCCTTCTTCAAGGGATCAGCCTTATTTTTCTTTTCATTATATTTCATTTTCTCTTTTAGATTCCCGCACTGTTTTTGTTAATTGGCTCCCCGTGTATCCAAATTATCTTAACCGAATTATTTGAATCTACGCTACATTTTGTGGGTATTTTCAATCTAAATTGCATTTTGTAAGTATTGTCAATCCAAATGAGTAGTTTGAATCTACCTTACATTTTGTAAGCATTTTCAATTTCAATTGCATTTTGTAAGTATTTTGAATTTCAATTGTAGTTTGTGAGTATTTAGAATCTAAATCGGCCGTTTTTCAATCTAAATTTCATTGAGTATTTTCAATTTCAATTGCACTTTGTAAGTATTTTGAACCTCAATTGCATTTTGTACGTATTTTCAATCTCATTTGCATTTTGTAAGTATTTCGACTCTACATTGCATTTTGTACGTATTTTGAACCAAAACTACATTTTGTACGTATTTTTCAATCTCTTCCTTTTGTGAGTATTTTCCTTCTAAATTCTCTTTTGTCAGTATTATCACTCTCCATTTTGTGCGTCGTTTCAATCTGAGTTCCATTTTGTAAGTACTGTATTTTCAGTTTCACTTAATTTTCGTTCTGATTTCCATTTCATTGTCATTTTCGCCATCACCCAGACCATTAGGGGCCGATAACCTTGATGTTAGGTCCCTTAAAACAACAATTATCATCAACATCATCATTGTTTGTCCCCTGGAATCATATGAAACTGAAGTAGCCTACATGCTATTACCCTTTCACGAATTGATTGTCGGTGGTCGAGATGGGAACTATTCCTTGTTTACTTGTGTCAAACGTCAGCCTGCTTCGTTGACAGGTACAGTTGCGCGAGTAGGATATGACTCAGCTCCAGTAACCTCAGTTAGCATTTGACTGTCCGTGGTGACATGAGCTCCTGTGACGCGCGATGCTGCTTGTCTTATGTGCATAATGAACTCTTGTCATCGATGTGTTCCCCCGCTTCGTCCCGCGGGGCAGCTGCTACAATCAACAACAAACACTGGCGCAGCCAGGCTCAGCGGTAATCAAATCTTAAATGGGTAACACCTTCGAAGTCTTTACGAGATGCTGTGTAATACTTCCCAGTACTGTACCTTCTCATTTCAGGGTGTCAGGTCGAGAATCAAAGTGATGAACGATGACAAAGAACTTCCAGACCGTTAAAAGATGTGCTCTCTTTTATTATCTGGTAAACCGCTCCGGCGAGTAGTCCACATTCAACTCATTCTCCTTGATAACGATCATGTGGCGAACATTCAGGCAAGAGTAATAATGTTCCCATTGAATTCACAGGAAACGGATTCATGTATTTCTTAACCCTTGTCAGCCATAACCTATCATTTCCCTGACTAGTTCAGCGAGGCATGGACTTCATTGCAAGCTGGTAAACGATGCGGATTTTAACAACCGGACAGGCATTGTGACTGCAGCCAGTAGACCATTTATATGGCACGTATAACATTCAAACAGAAATTATATAGCAGTGACATTCATTGATTCACATAATAAAGGTTTTCATTGTGAGGCAGAGTTGTACAGTTTACGCCACGGTCAGTCCTGGTTTCGCAGTTGTACAAAGCACATTCGGGAACCTCAGGCATGTGTAATTGATACGTGAATTGCTTTCCGCGTAACTGAAAACTCACGTATCAATATTGCACAAGCTAGAGGATCGCCGACTGTATTCTGAACGACTCGAAACCGGTACTGGCCGACCACAAACCGTGGTGTAAACTGTACTTATGTTAGGACTTTAGTAGTAAGAACTGTTCCGAGTTAACCGTTAAAAACGTGTGCTAAGTTTTCAGCGAATTGGCCTCCAAACTGGAACACCGTACAAGTGTTCGCATTACATCTCTGCCGGTGAGGACAGTTATATTTCTGAGAATTCGAGCCGTCAACTCCTCTACTATTCATAAGACATTACCCCACATTGTGAGGCTCGGGAGTTCTGACGGCAGACTTAGCATAATACACTCGGCATACTCATTAGTGCTTGTTATTGTGCCAATATGAAAAATGTCTTTGGTGAGGCTAGTACAGTCGGTATACCTTTCCTGAAAGTAATGACGTAGCTCACCGGCAGAGATTTAACGTGAGCACTGAACACTCTGCTTATCGTGGACAAATGAGAAACGCTAGGTTCAATTCCCACCTCTCAGTCATCTTAGAATTTGTTCTACACTTCAACTCTAGGGCAGTACCAAACCTTATAGTCACGGTTCCCTCCTCCCATATCCTAACCCCAAATAGAAATGCAGATATCACAGTAACGACAGTCCTAAGAAGAAGCAGTTGATGATGTACAGTTACAACTCTCGGGATGGCACGCATAATAACGGTACAGGTTATCGTGGACACACTAATTACTTATTGTTACTTTTGTTGGTACAAAAACAGGACGTATGATGATGATTATTCGTTATGTCCATTCAAAGAGCGCGTTTGAACTTATTAGTTGGCCTGGTGGTTTTCGCCTTCTTACAGTAGACTATACTCCCAAAATCTCTTCATGAATACACTGTGTTGCATCTTGCGTGGACCACTTCCTACAAGTGATGATGATGATGATGATGATGATAATTGTTTTAAGGGGCGTAACATCTAGGTTATCGGCCCCTAATGATTTGAATTATAATGAAAATGATATTGTGATGGAAACTATAACTAAAATGGGGGGGCGTGGTGGCTCAGCGGTCTAGCTGTATGCCTCTCACCAAAGCGGTCTGAGTTCGATTCCCGGTCAATGCATGTGAGATTTTCGAAGTGAAATGCCATGTCCTGTGGTTCGGATTCCACGTAAAAAGGAGGTCCGGTGGCTCATGATCTCGAGATTAACGGTCACGTTAAACTAGAAGATTCCTTCCTTCCTTATAACTAAAAACTAACTACAGACTTACATACTACAAGGACAAGTAGAAAATAAAAGAGAGGAAAAAGGTAAAAGAAAGACAGGGTGAAAAGAAATGCCCTCAACCCTCAAAGAATGACAGGAGAGGGACTTGGAAGGAAGGAGAGCCATGGAAGGCAGATAGGAAAGTGAAAAGGAGAGGGTCCGCTCCGAAGGCGATGGAAAAAGGTGAAGAGCTGGACCCAGCTCTGGAATCCCTGGGGATCATCAAATTCCGAACTCACCTACCGTCAGCCCTTGAGATGTAGCGCTATCCAGGGTGCACCATAAGTGGCGGGACTACACACACCCAGCCTCCTTTAGGGCCTTGGGCAGAAGGCAGGAGAAACCTTGAAAAGAAAAGAAGAGGACTGACCCCTCGAAGAATAAGGGGTCAGGAAAGATGAAACAAGGGCCAATGGCTGGAAATTGAAACACTCTCTAGGCCTCGGATAGCCTAATACAATCGGGGTCAAAAGAGAACAAGTTGACCAAGGGAGGTCGGTAGGAAATATGACAGAGAGGGGCCCGGCACAAGTAAGTGGAAGCAATGCCAGACTCAGCTGGGGTCCCGTGGTTGCCAACCCACATCCCACTAGTCATGATCCCCTGGGGGGTCCTACCATTTTTATTATTATTATTTTGATTATTATTATTATTATTATTATTATTTTACATCGTTATACCCAGCTGTTACTTATTTAGCTGATTATGTTTTCTCCTCTTCCTAAATCTGGGCACTGAAATTATTCCTCCTTTCTTCATTCCATGATGTCTGTATCAATGTGTGTTATCTGTTTTAATTCAAGAAAGGACTGCAGACGATAATTTCAAGTAGTTCCTTTTGCTACCAAATGCTACTGTCCATGAACTTCGCTACTACTAGATGCCAACCAGCGCCTGGTGTCGAATGTTGGAACTTAGAGCCTTTTACCTACAAATTTTACTTCACACAAGTTTAGTTAGTGGAAGATTCTTTTACATGCCATAAATCTATGGGCCCGCCGACTTTACTTCCCCTCCGAAGGAAGGCATACTGACAGATTTTTAATGCTCTCAAAAACTCCGACGACTTCAGCCGGGTTTGAACCCGCGACCTTGCGCATAGAAGCTACCAACTGTTTGTAAGGATATCCATTTCGATTAATCATTTGTTTCAATTAAAATAGTACATTATGCAACGAGCCTATAATGGCTATAATTAAGACACGAGTATTTTTATAAAACGTATGCGAGTTTTATAATTTCCATACGAGTGTCTTAATTACCATTATAGGCGAGTTGCATACGACTGTTTATGTTCGACTATAATTATTATAACTATTTTATGTTCGAAAATAAATATTCATAAATATCTGTCGAGATTTCGCCCGTTTTATGTACTGAACAGAGCGCATGAGACGCAGGGAATGCCTTGTATTTGACCATGGCCACCTCGATTACTCTACTATGACACTGTTGTCGACCAAAGTATTATGTGCACTCGAGTTTGAAGGTTGTTTGTGAAGTAACCAATAGACCTATATAAAATCCAATAACCTCATCATTTTCGTTGTTCTATTGGACTATTGCACGTTAACTCATGTAGGATTGGAATTTTTAATTTACATTTTAATATTTTTTGTCGCAGTTGGAGCACAAAAAGTGCACTTTTTTAAGCGTGTTTCAACCATGCGTC
Source organism: Meconema thalassinum (assembly GCA_946902985.2). Lineage (NCBI taxonomy): Eukaryota > Metazoa > Arthropoda > Insecta > Orthoptera > Tettigoniidae > Meconema > Meconema thalassinum. Next base: position 375,430,758 of record OX336388.2, on the reverse strand, counting down.
ACATTTAAGAATTATTATCTCAAAAACCCGTAATCAGATCGAATCCAAATTTTAACACAATATACATTGGAATGTTGTATAACTGGCTTATTAATTTCAAAATTTTGCATGTCCAAGAAAAAAAGTTGTTATAATTTTTGTAAGGTAACTTTTTCTCCGCTCGGGGTGGTTGGAAAATGTAGTTCTTGGTTGCGATGTAATCCTTACACATCAAAAAGTTATGCTGTATGACTGTGAAATACGTAAATTAACTCATTTATTTTATATCGGTTTGTATTTGTAGGCGGAAATAACACATCGTTCACCAGCTACCCGCTTCCGGAAAAGCTGTACAGCGTTGCCGAAATGGAGCGCATCACGCATCATGGCCTGCCTCGCTCGGAAGTGTTGGGCTCCATCACAGCAACGCTGTACAGCTTTCACGGAGCGGGTAGCTGGTGAACGATGTGTTATTTCCGCCTACAAATACAAACCGATATAAAATAAGTGAGTTAATTTACGTATTTCACAGTCATACAGCATAACTTTTTGATGTATAAGGATTACATCGCAACCAAGAACTACATTTTCCAACCACCCCGAGCCGAGAAAAAGTTACCTTACAAAAATGATAACAACTTTTTTTCTTGGACACGCAACATTTTGAAATTATTAAACCAGTTATACAACATTCCATTGTATATTGTGTTAAAATTTGGATTCTATCTGATGACGGGTTTTTGAGATAATAATTCTTAAATGTGACGCATGGTTGAAACACGCTTAAAAACGTGCACTTTTTGTGTTCCAACTGCGACAAAAAAAATATATAAATTAAAAAGTCCAAACCTACATGAGCTAACGTAAAATAGAACGACGAAAATGATGATGTTATTGGATTTTATGTAGGTCTATTGGTTACTTCACAAACAACCTTCAAACTCGAGTACACATAATACTTTGGTCGACAGTAGGCCAGGATGTGAAATTTACATTAGAAGGCCATGGAACTCAGTGCATCTAATTATCTAATTGGTCAAACAACTGTTTCTTGAGCTCTGATTGGTGGGAGAAACTGTTTCATAATGAAAAAATAGTGTTATAATGAGTCTCATTATGATACAGTTTTCAGACACATAGTAGTCGGGGTCTAACATAATATTTATTATATATTTTTTCTTACCCAACATTCATATTAAAACATAGTTTTTCCACAATCTTCTATTTTTGTTACTGACTGAAGAAGACTTCAACGTAGGTTGAAACATGTATCATCATTAATACTTAAAATAGATACGTTTTAATGAGTATTAATTGGCGTGTTCTTAAACATCTTATATTTCATTTATTTATTATGTTTTTATTTGTTTATTTATTTTATGGCATGACTGTTTCATTTTGGTGATGTTACTTCTTTAAATTCGATACAAACATATTGTTAATTATTATCATCATCATCATCATTATTATTATTATTACATAACACTAATCAGTGTGATTACTTTCTAAATAGTACCCCCACCCACCTTTTTGTACACAAAATTGTCTGTCATTTATAGTCCAGGCTTAAAAGATGGAGCCGCGTCGTGTATCGGTGATTGTTTCCCGACGTTTCGACTGTCATAACAGCAGCCTTATTAGCCTTTCACGAATTGATTGCCGGCGGTCGAGATGGGAACTATTCTTTGTTTACTTGTGTCACACGTCGGCCTGCTTCGTTGACAGGTAAAGTTGCGTGAGTAGGATATGACTCAGCTCCAGTAGACTCAATCGTCGTTTAACTGTCTGTGGTAACATGAGCTCCTGTGACGCTTATCTGACGCAATGCTGCTTGACTTCTGTCCTGACTGTACTCTATCATTGCTGTTTCCTCTGCTTCGCCCCGTGGGGCTTCTGCTACAATAAACAACAAACGCTGACGCAGCAACGCTCAGTGGCAATCAGATGTTGAGTGGGTAATAATAATAATAATAATATCGTATGGCCTCGGGTGCCTGGTGCAAGCTTTGCTATTTGACACCCAGAGGGTAGCTTGCATGTCGAATTTCGTAGTTCCTTGACTATGAAAGTCAAGGAGGTTAGATGTTAGATATCTAATCTCCTTGAACACAATAGCGCTTTCTAGTAGAGAAATGAGGAACTTTGTGCTGGCGGAAACTCCCGAGATTCATTTTGCCATTATGAACTCGGCCTACTGAATTCAAATGGGTTCTTTGACATGCCAACATCGTATGACATGCGTATCGTATTTTTGCCGCCTTTCAAAAATCACTTACCACGGTCAGGGGCGAACCTGCAATCTTGGGGTTAGTAGACCGACACGCTATCCACTCACCCACCGTGGCAAGCTAATAATCATGGATAGGTACGAGTTGGTACTGAGTTTGAGTACGGACACCAACTTGTACCAACCCGTGATTAAGGCTGCTGCAATGACAGTCGAAACGTCGGGAAATAATAACAGATATACGACGCGGTGACAGCCTAGACAGCGGCCGCGAAAGCCTACGATCTACATAATATGATGTTTTTTTTTTTATAAATATATCATGTAATGTTCCTCTCAGCCGGTCCCATGGTGTTGGGGTAGCGCGCCTGCCTCTCACCCGTGACCCCGGGATAGATTCCCTGCTCCATCAGGGATTTTAGAAACTAATGTGGAATGGGGTGCACTTAGCCTCGTGAGGACAATTGAGTAGCTGTCTGACAGTGAGGCAGCGCCCCGATCTCGAAAACCAAGATTAAGGGCTGAGGGGACCCGATGCGCTGATCAAGCGTCACCCCAATATCTGCAGGCCAAAAGGTTGAGCGACCGGCCGCGGTGGCCGAGAGCGCTAACGCGCTACCTCGTGCCTCGCGTGGGTTCGATTCCCACCTCGGCCGTCCTGAAAATGGTATTCGTGGTTTCCCATTATCACCACCAGGCAAATGCCGGGACGGTTCCTTTCAATAGGTCCACGGCCGATTTCCTTCCAATATCCATTCCCTGACCCGTCCTGAAAAAGAAAAGTACATGTCCATTGGCTGCATTAATAAAATTATTAAATGGTTGAGCAGCGGTTGCTTGGAAGGCCTAGGCCCTTCATGGGCTGTAGTGCCAGGGGTAATTTATAATGTTCCTTTCAGGTTAAAGTGTGTAAATACTTGTTTCCCCGTCTATTGTAATTGGGCACAATTTGTGTTAACCGACTAAAAAGCTTTCATTAATTAAAAAAAAGTTTCTAAATAGCCCTTTCAGTTGGAGTGGGAGTTCTGGAACCTGAGCTGATGACAACGGACGATTGGGTAAGAAGATTTATTTGGGACGACCCTTTAGTAAGGGACGTGGTCAGTAAGGCAGGCACGTCCTGTTGTGATTGAGATGGCGGGAAGCTAGTGACCGATAAGCAATCAATACTTAGTTTGCCTCACGCTGCGTGCAAGCCGATCCACTATGTCCCCAATGAAATATGTATGACCTGCACAAGACTTTCAAAAACACAGGATGCGCGGCTCATTGCTAAGGCGAAGTGGAGCATGCATGCGTCATTATGGTAAACGGCAGAACTGGGAGACCTGTCGTGGTGCTAAAGCACTCGATTATCACAGAGCATTACGTAGGTGAAGACTATCTCACCGTTAATCATACCTTGCATTATTACTGATCAATCGCGTTTATTCCTTCGCTGTAATAAAACAAGTTGTCTTCTATATTATCACGTATTATTGTCTATATTGTTCGTGGCTCGTGTTGAAAAAAATCCACAGCCTGCTTCCAGTCTCCGACCGGGTCAGGAATGGAATGAATGAAGCCCCCATCTAGCGGCGAGGATATGAACTGTGCCGGCTGCCGAGGCCTGACGCACTCCTCTGGGGCAATGATTAAATGAATGACAGATGAAATGAAATGATAGTGGAGAGTGTTGCTGGAATGAAATTTTGACAGGGAAAACCGGAGTACCCGGAGAAAAACCTGTCTGCCTCCGTTTTGTCCAGCACAGATCTCACATGGAGTGCCCGGGATTTGAACCACGGACCCAGCGGTGAGAGGCCGGCGTGCTGCCGCCTAAGCCACGGAGGCCTGTCGTGGCTCGTGTTACAGTTCAGAATTACGAGGGTGGATCAGAAAGTCTTTGCCCCTATTCTTTTTAGCAAAACAAAAACAAACAAAAATACATACATTTTTGGGCGTTCAAAAATAATTGACACTACAATTTGTTTCGTTCACAGGTACCATTTATTGAACAAACTCATTCAGATTACATTACAGGTATTCTCTGTGAATGTATCTGCACTTTGTCCATTGATAATCTAAATTCTCCAGTGAACATTGACTCAACGACTTGTTCGTTTTTGAATGATGATGTTTTTGTTTTTCCGTAATTTTTGTTTATATATATATATATATTAAATTTAGGTGTCTACCTCAAAAGTTTAATTTCAATTCCAAATATTATTCTTTAATCTGTGTTAAGAGGGGCAGATGACCTCGTAGTTCCGCCCCTTAAAACAACAATAACTAACTAACTTTGTCCATTGTTATGACAGCTTCCGCATTTGCGTAGCAAACGAATCTTTGGGGGTATCCCGGCGCCATTGTTAGATAACTGCATGGAGTTGGTCATTGGCGGTGAACCTCTTACCCCGCATGCCGTCATTCATTGCGTCGAATAGGGCATCGCTAGGAGCCAGATCCGGAGAATATGATGGTTATGTGGCAGCGCAGTAAACCCTAATTCACGAATGGTGGCAATAGTCTGGCGACTTGGTGCTGCCTCCTTACATATGGCTGCATACCTCGTGTGGATGTCTATAGTAAAGCAGTCACGCCTTCTCTCCACCTTTGCCCATGCTTGTCGGCTTCCATGTTGTTTCATCGATGTCCATAAGCGCACTCGCACGCCGGAACATTTGCCGCTCCACTGCGCTATCTGTGGGAAGCAGCAACAGCATCTGGTGGCATTTGACATTACTATAGTCGATCTTCACGCATACATCGACGCATATTTCAAACTGCTATTTTGCAGGAGTTATAGCGGGAGGTCAATCATTATTGAACGACCTAAATCCGTACTGTTCTACGTAACTTACACTATATTTCCACATAGTCTCCACATTTGTTCAGACTTTTGTCCCATCTCAACACTATATTTGAGATGCCCCTGTGGTAGAATTTGACCGGCTGACTGTGGAACCATCGTCGGACTGCTGTCTTGGCGTCATCGTTGCACGTGAATCGTTGTCCTGGCAGGAACTTCTTCAGTGGACCAAACACTTGGAAATCACTAGGGGCGAGGTCCGGACTGAGGGTGGGTGGTCCAGACTGTCCCAATGAAATGACCGGAGCTTCTTGGCGGTTATGGTTGCCACATGTGGTCTCGCATTGTCATGGTTCGCTGAAGAAGTTCATCCGACAAAAAACTGCAGCTCTTCAACCTGAGGGATTTAGAAGGTGCGGTTTGTACCAAAATCTTCCAAATCGTCTCGATAGTACATGAAAAATCATGGATTTCTTAAAAAGTGAACGGAAGTATATTCTATTTGTTTAAAGAGTGTGCTGAAACAAATAAACAAGACGATTGCCTTTATTCGAGCTCAAATACATGTTTAACTACGTATATTTTCATAAATACTTTTGTAAGGACGTCCTTTTCTATTAGACTTAGCCTACATATTAAAAAGTGTATTCTTAGAGTTTAGTTTTATTTATTGTACTGTTTTTTTCCTTTCATTTTTCATAGAAAATGCCCTATTTAGTGTACAGTATAAGTATATTGTATCAATGCTGATGAAGGGTTGAAAACATATTACTATAAACATTATAGTATTAACAGGTGTCTCATTACTCAATTAATATATACTAGCATTACCCGTCGCGGCTTCGCCCGCGAATATTCTAGTTGTAAAGAATACACTTAGCAAAATCTCAATCATAATGCTATGACTGATTTATCCTTAGTATGAATAATCAGACTTTATCAATTCAGCTACTGGTGCAGTGGCTAGGGGTTTCTCATTCCTTCATAGGTATACCAGAGCGAAGTTAGTTTCCTGGGAATATCTCAGACACTGTTAATTTAAGGGCCTTTACATGTGGTTTTCGGAGACCCTTTATAGTCGGGTGAAAAAGACCTTTCGTACCACACTCACACGTGAAAATTGCGTGAAAAAATTCTAGAGTGCCTCTTGATCCCCTTAAGCGCATTATACTGTATGTATTAATGGATTTTACAGCTTAATTTGGTTCAGTGATAACCTCATAACCGTCTGGAAACTTTCACAGTAATTTAATAATTGGAATTGCATTGCGTCTTACAGAAATAGACGGACCTGTGAGATTCTGTTACCATGGTTACCGTGTTGCATTCTTTCATATTTCATTGTAAATATACATGTTTTAATGTATTTATTTAATTGTGAGGCATTTAAAGAGTAAGTGAGTGCGTTTCGCTAACGCATTGGGTTATGCTGAACCTGTAGGTACCCCATTAGTGTAGGTTGGTGTTAATGGGACCTTATTTTCGGTACAAAACTGGAATGGGACCTTAGCAGAATAATATAGGGAGGCATAGATAAATAAATAATTGTTTTTAATGGGACTAACTAACATCAAGGTTATGGGAACCTAATAAATCTCTACACAGTATAAAACAAAGTCCCTGATTCTTGGATGTAACGGGTAATCTCGAGAACCACTGGATGGATTTTGATGCGGTTTTCACCATTCTGTAAAGGTTTTCTCGAGGAAGGTTCCTGTAGGTAAACTTTCATTTATGACCAAACTGTTAAACATATCTATATTCTATGAGGGTAAGAATTGTTCAGCTTGAAGAGTTCAACAAAAAATAAAGTCCGCGACAGCATATCTCTATCTTTAATACATCGCCCACTGTAAGTGTTTTTACGTTTTCATTTCTTCCAACAATCTCCATTCAATGGAAATTTAAATTACTAGCTTTAGAGAAATTTTACGAGCCAGCTTCGGCCAGCATTAAACTGTCGAGACCTGTCGAGTTAAGACTTCAGAGAAGGGTATACAGTATGTGTTTGGAGTTTCGCTGTTCACCTCGGCTTTCCTGAATTGTGTCTGGGACCTGCCGTCCGTTCGCCTTTAAAGGTTACGCTGGGTAAACCATTCAAGATACCGGGCGAAGCCGTGCGAGTTGCTAGTAAATAAATAAATAAATAAATAAATAATTAAATAATTACATAAAATAGATATTCTGTAAAGAGCTCCGATGGTTCCTCCTTTCTCCGCCAGCCTACACATATATTATGTGATAAACACTAGCACAGTCGCGCTCATCGGTGCTCTTTTCTCAAGTGCGTTACAAGTACACTGTTGTGAATTAGTGCTACCGTACTGTTAACATTTGTGATTGGACTTCTACGGTAACATTCTTGGGCAAGGGAGAGTATGAGGGTGGTGGTTGATTCCCCCAACCTCCTGAGACGCGAGTGAATTAAGGGGTCTAATTGGCTTTCCCCGACCCTCGGACAAGACACTCGCATGCTTGTTGCGCAGGTGCCTCTAATACAGTAATGGTCCATAACTGGATGGCTAATGCTGTTGCCCAGTTCAGTGTAATAAATGGCTACTTCCATCTGTCCTGGTGTGGTCAGGTGAGGCTTAGGATGACTCTGTGAACAGTCATTGGGGATAGATGTCGATGGATTACTTTTTTTTTTTTTGTACAGAGGGTATTGGTGATCATCATCATCTTGTACAGTTTCCAGCCCCAGGCTGGGTCTGTTTGGAACATAAGCCTCGCCACTTAGTTCTTTCTTCCCACCTCCTCTCCGCTGTCACTCTGGTCCAGTCCTCGCCTCTCTTCTTGACACATTCCTCCACTCCTTTCAGCCATCTATCTCTTGGTCTTCCCCTTGGTCGTTTCTTCTGCATCTGCATCTCATGTATCCTCTTGGGAATCTTCTTGTCATCCATTCTCTTTAAGTGTCCATACCACCTCAGTCTTGATGTCTCAATCCTACCTTGCAAGGGCTCCTCTTTCACCATTTCCCTGACCTTTTCATTCCTCACCCTGTCTCTTCTTGTTACTCTGATCCTACTTCGCAGGAACTTCATTTCACCTGCCTGTATTCTGCTTATGTCTCTTTGCTTCATTGTCCACGTTTCTGAAGCATAGGTCAGTATCGGGATATAGTAGCTTCTGTATAACACTTCCTTGCTTTTTGTGGGACATCTTTATTCCACACTAAGCTCCTAATGCTTCTCAGAAATGCTTCTGCCTGTCTGCCACGTTCCGTAATCTCTTTGTCATTTCTCCCATTTTCCTCCACTATACTTCCCAAGTACTTGAGACTTTCTACCTTCTTCAGCTGTCCACCTCCAAGTGTTATCCCACTCATTGGTCTGTCCTATGGTGATAAATTGATCAAATGTATATTACATGAATTGGATTATATCTAGTCCTACCGTAAATATTGTCACAAAGTATTTAGTATATGTCCACCACGTGATGAAATGTATTTTACTAACATAATAATAATAATAATGATGATAATATCGTATGGCCTCGGGTTCCGGGTGCAAGCTTTGTTATTTGACACCCAGAGGGTAACTTGCATGTCGAATTTCGTTGTTCCTTGAATCGCTATGAAAGTCAAGGAAGTTAGATATCGAAGCTCTTTGAACATTATAGCGCTTTCTAGTAGAGAAATGTGGAACTTTGTGTTGGCGGAAACTCCCGAGATTAATTTTGCCATTATGAACACGGCCTACTGAATTCGAATGGGTTCTTTAACATGCCAACATCGTATGACAGGCGTATCGTATTTTTGCCGCCTTTCAAAAATCACTTACCACGGCCAGGGGCGAACCTGCAAGCTTGGGGTTAGTAATCCGACACGTTAACCACTCACCCACCGTGGCAACATGATAGCACTAGTCACATGGATACATAAGGAACTCAAATCAAAAATCATTTTTCGAAATGGTCACGAATACAATCCTTAATCTCTTTGAGGCTACTACTCATCAGTTGCATTATTCAGCACATCAACAGGGAATTCCCCTGCTGCTTTCAAAAGAGAGATGGCCGAGAGCACTGACGCGCTATCCCGTGCTATCGGGAGAGCGAGGGCTCGGCCGTCCTGAAAATGATTTTCGTGGTTTCCCGTTTTTACCGCCAGGAAAACACCGGGATGGTTCCTCTCATTAGGTCCACGATTTGGTCCGATTTCCTTCCAAAATCCCTTCCCTGACCCGTCCTGAAAAGAAAAACAAGTAGTTCCGTGGAGAACTAAAGCCTATTTTCATATATCCTACTCATGTTAATTGCCACTATCAACATACAAAATTTCAGTTTGATTGCTGTAATAGATTCGTGGAAATTGAGAACCAACTAAATATTTTGGATGGTCGCCATGTTGGATTTTTATATATGTAGGCCTTAAAGTTATGTACTGTTACATGAAGATTATTGTGTACGTGTAGTATTCAAACTTCAATCGCATGATTAGAACACAAGAAGCAGAAACGAGATTTTAAAATTTCGCACACCTGCCATCTTATGGTTATGGAAACCATTGAAATAAGTTAGATGCCAGTGGATTAACATTTGTATAAGGATTTACAGTACCAAGTTTCACTGCACTCTGATGGTTAAATTGCGAGAAGCGTCCATGTGAATATTTATACTTCGCGTCGCCGCCATGTTGGGTTTGTGATCACCAGGTTTTCGGAAGTCCTATAGGTGAACGTATGTTCATAGCCCCTATGAACATCAAAACATTCAGTTTGATTGCTGTAATAGATTCGTAGATATTGAGAACCGTCTAAATATTTTGGATGGTCGCCATGTTGGATTGTTATATGTATAGGCCGTAGAGTCATGTACCATTAAAGGATAATTATTGCGTAGGTTCTTTATTCAAGCTTTCACTTCGATCGCATGATTACGACACAAGAAATAAAAAATTAATTTTATGTAAACAATTGAACTAAATTAAATACCAGTGCATTACAATGTGTATAAACATTTGCTGTACCAAGTTTCATTGTGTTTGGATTATTAAATCGCAAGAAAAGTCTATTTAAAACTTTCAATTTCGCTTGGCCGCCATGTTCGTTTTGTAGTTAACCGGTTTTTGAAAGTCTCATAGATGAACTTCCAGCAGTACCCTTTATCTCCGTACAAAATTTCAGGATGATACCGGTAACAGTTTCAGAGATATAGAATGCCGGTGAAATATTTCGCGCAGCCGCCATCTTGAGGTTATGTAAACAATTGAACGAAGTTAGATCTCGGTGCATTACAATGTCTATAAACATATACTGTGCCAAGTTTCATTGCGTTTGGTTGATTAAATCGCGATAAACGTCCATTTAAAAGTCGCAACTTCGTTTGGCCGCCATGATGGTTTTGTAGTTACCAGATTTTCAAAGGTCACATAGGTGAACTTCTACTAGTTCCCTTCATCACCGTGGAAAATTCCAGGGTGATATCGGTAGTAGTTTCGGAGACATTGAATGCAGGTGAAATATTTCGCACAGCCGCCATGTTGGATTGGTGAGACGTAACAATATTTGAAGGGCACGGTCGGGGTCGTCCGGAATAGTGCTATGAACTTACCAAGTTTCATGGAAATCGCTCGAGCCGTTTAGAAGTTATTACGGACACACACACACACGAATCACACACGCACTCACAGACGACAAACGGACAAAAGGTGGTCTCATAAGCTTTTTTTTTTTTCATAAATGAAAATAGGCTAAAAATCAGTGGCGTAGCCAGAGGGGGGGGGGGCAGAGGGGCCGCCCCTCCCCCCCCCCCCCCCCAAAATAAATCCAGAAATTGGTGTTGGCATAAGCCTTCATATTTTCTTACGGCTCGAACAAATTTAGAACCTACAACGAAATGTTAAATACAGTAAATGCTTTGACAATGACTGTACTAACAATCTTTGCACGGCCTGTCATCATTTCCGTGTCTGCACAGCCTGGAGGAGCTCAAATAACAGGGTTGCAATTAGGATTGTGACATGGGGGAGGGGGGATTTTCCGAGAACAGTAGGTGCCTGAGTACTGGGGATACATCCAGGTGATGATGACAAAAGTCTACCAAGAAATTAGGAGATTGCCAATTAGCAGGAGACCTCTCTGGAGGGTGCCAGTTATATCTTGTCACCTTTTAATTTCCATTTCCTGGAAATATCAGTGTTAAAATGTCCCAGGCTACAATACTGGCGCAGCATGGTGGATTGTCGCCACTGTCGGGATTTACGGTGGTTGTGTGTCTGTGCGAGAGGAGAGATACAGTTTGTGAGTGGTAGTATAGGGGAAGAGTCGAGAGTTGTTTGATAGTTGCTCTTTTCTTTCTTCTTTTTGTCACATTAGCGACTGTTAAGATCGACCGATTTGTCATAAAGAAGGCAAAACTGGACACATCTTCGGTAAGTTATGAAAAGCTTTTATTGTAGGTGTAGAAAATTGAGGCCCCCATTTCATTATATAGGCACAACGAGAAAGACGCAATGCTCACTGATAGAATGTAAAGTTATTCCATTTTTTTTAAAGGTTCGTATTTATTTATTATTATTTAAAGGGTGCTACAGTTTCCTCTGAATAATAATAATAATAAACAAGATTGAGGTACCATACACGGCGACCGTTAGGCTTACCTTAAAACAGCACTATATAAATTACACTAACAATGAATGAAAATCCACAGCCTGCTTCTAGTCTCCGACCGGGTCAGGAATGGAATGAATGATGCCCCCATCTAGCGGCGAGGATATGAACTGTGCCGGCTGCCGAGGCCTGACGCACTCCTCTGGGGCAATGATTAAATGAATGACAGATGAAATGAAATGATAGTGGAGAGTGTTGCTGGAATGAAATTTTGACAGGGAAAACCGGAGTACCCGGAGGAAAACCTGTCTGCCTCCGTTTTGTCCAGCACAGATCTCATATGGAGTGACCGGGATTTGAACCGCAGACCCAGCGGTGAGAGGCCGGCGCGCTGCCGCCTAAGCCACGGAGGCTTTTAAATTACACTAACAATAATATACCTAAATATTTTGCAACGTAGGTACATGTTTGATGCCTTTATGAGTGTCCTTTCTTCCTGTTATCTACTCCTGTTGGATTTTTTTTGACAGATTCATTAAATTGACTAAAAACATTTCTGGTAAATAAACTATTTATAAAACACCAAGACATAGTGCAGTGTTAATGTAAAAGAACATTGTGCACAGAAACGTGTGAATATGCCATAATGGTAGTATTCTGATAACGGATAATTGAAAATCTAAGTGACAAGAGACAAATATAGACACTGACACAGCTGTGAGCTGCCTCAAAACAAAGCAACGAAGGACAGAATTCAGACAGACATGAACAGACTGAAGATCTTTATCCTAAGTTAAAATGGACCCTAAAGTACTTATACTCAAAACAGGTAGTTTCGTAAAGAACTATATAGCCTATTTTCATGTATCCAATTGGTCTTCTTTATTAGAAAAATCTCCCGCCTATGAAAAGGAACGCCATGTTGGATTGTTCTATATGTACGCCATAGAGTTATGCACCGTTAGATGAAGATTATAGCATAGGTTCATTATTCAAACGTTCACTTCGATCGCATGATTAGGACACAAAGAAATAAAAACTCAATTTTAAAATGTCACACTGACGCCATCTTGGGTTTATAAAACAATTGAATTTAATTAGATGGCAGTAGATTTTGTGTGGACAGTTACCATACCAAGTTTCACTGCGCTCGGATAATGAAATCGCGAGTCAGTTCCATTTAAATGTTTTTACTTCACTTTGCCGCCATGTTGGTATTGTGCTCACCAGGTTATTGAAAGTCCAATAGGTGAACTTATATTAATAGCCTCAATCAGCATACAAAATTTCAGTTTGATTGCTGCAATAGATTCGTAGATATTGAGAACCGTCTTAAATATTTCGGATGGTCGCCAGATGTAGGCCATGCAGTTATGTAACATTAGATGAAAATTATTGCGTAGGTTCATTATACGAACTTTCACTACGATAGCATGATTAGGACACAAGAAATAAAAACTTAATTTTAAAATTTCGCAGAGCCTCCATCTTGAGATTATGTAAACAATTTAACTAAATTAGATGTCAGTAGATTAGAATTTGTATAAATATTTACCGCTTTAAGTTTCACTGAGCTCGGGTGGTTAAATCGCGTGAAATATCCATTAAAATGTTTCAACTTCGCTTGGCCACCATGTTCGTTTTGTACATAACAGGTTTTATAAATGAAGGGTAATACTCCTAAATGTTTAATAAAGTCGCATCGGTTAACTTGTTGTAGTGCCCTTTATCACTGTAACTATTTTTCATAAATGAAAATAGGCTAAAATATATGAACTCCTGCAGTAATAGATGAGGACCTAATGCCCCCCCCTCAAACTAAAATCGTGGCTACGCTACTGCTAAAAATTAGGGATGACAGGAGATAATAGTGATCCCATGGCATCACCATCCAATTATTCAAAAATCTTACTATGAAAACTGAAGTACGTGGTGGTGAGGACATGATGAAACAGATTAACTATTTCACTTGGGAAAATCCCTTCTAACAAGTTTATGGCATCCTTGATGGGAACCTTAGTAACTAGAGACACAATATCGAAACTGGCCAGAATATCATCAGGTGATACATGAAGATTGGACAGAATACCAATAAAATGCGATGAATTCCTGATGGTGGCCATGTTACCTATGTATGGCTTGAGAAGATACTAAGATATTGGCCAGATTATAAGTAGGAGAATCTATACTGTCAACAATAGGCCGAAGAGGAATCCCATCTTTATGGATGTTAGGAAGTCCATATAAACGGTTGGTTGGTTCTTAAGTTTAGGGGCTGCGACAACGCGGTCATGTAGCCCCGTGTACTTTGGGTGTGTGTAGAATCTGTCTGATAACCGGTGTTAATTGTGATGACTGTAATAGTGTGTGTTATCTGTTTTTAGCCTACTTTTCACATTTTGCAAAAATGAGGAAAAAGTAGTCTTATGAGATCGGGCAAATGTGTGTCTGTCTGTCTGTCTGTCTGTCTGTCTGTCTGTCCTTCTGTCTGTCTGTCTGGCTGTGTGTGTGTCCCCCCCTATCAACTCCTAAACGGCTGCAGCAATCAAAACCAAATTTAGTATGAGTAAAGATGTGCACCGGAATAGCTCACGTCCATATTTGAAAATGATGTCAGTGCTACCAACTGCTGAAAAAACGCACTAGAAATTTGAGCTCCATGTTGGATATCCTGCAAGGTATGCATAGGAGCTATTCCAAAATTGGCACACATGTAGATAATACTATTTCAGATTAATTTCCAGGAGGCCAACCATGACAGTGTTGCCAAAATAATTTTAAGCCTTCTGATAGGTCCAATGTTTAAATGCATATAACTTCTACACTATCAACTGGATTTCAACCAAATTTTGTATGTAATATCTGTACATAAACAGATATGACTGAGCATATTCTTAGGAGCCACCAGGGCTGCCAACTGTTAATAATTGCTCTCTCTATTTTTTATCCAAATACCAATATATCAGAATGTGTGCAAGCCGACAGCTTTAAACTATGCACACGTATAGTACCTGACATGTTTGATTAATTTTGGAGTAACTTATATACGTCAGTTCTACCAACATGATTCTAAGCCTGCTGATAGGGCCAATTTTTAAATGCATGTAACTTCTATACTATCAGTAGGATTTCACCCAAATTTCGCATGTGCTATGTGTAACATATCAGATATGACTATAAGTATTCTTCAGTGCAATCAGGGCTGCCAACTGTTAATAAATGCTGTCTATATTTTTTACCCTAATATCAATATATCAGAAAGTATGCAAGCCAACAGCTCTATACTTTGCACACGTATAGCACCTGGCATTCTAGATTAATTTGGAGTAATTAATACAAGGCAGTGCTGACAACATGATTCTATGCCTGCTGATATGTCCAATTTTAAAATACATGTAACTTCTATACTAACAAATGGATTTCATCCAAAATTGGCACAACAAGATATCATAATATTTCAGATTATTTCTGACCAGCACACGCATGGTATTGTTGGCAACATGCTTTTACGCCTGCTGATAGATCCAGTGTCTAACTGCATGTAACGTCCATTGGACTTCAACCAAATTTTGTATTCTGTACCTTAAGAGATGGAACTAAGAATATATTCAGTCACCAGGGCTGCCAACTGTAGTGCTCTATTAGGCTACATTATACCAGGTATATTTTGAACTAATTAGATATTTCGATATTACCAACTTAATTTCGTCATTATTCTAGATAGGTTCATATTCTGTAGAATAATCATTGGCATGAAAAGTAGGCTGTATAGTTCTTAACGGAACTTCTTGTTTAATTTAAGTACTGCAACTTAGAATTTTTCAAATAGTTCCTACTTTTGCCGCCAAGCGCCACCGTCAACGACTACTAGGCCAAGTTCAGAACTTAGCTACTAGACGCCACCGCAGTCGGCTCTTGGCAACGAACGTAGAAACCTAAGAGCGTTGTTTACATTCTTAACCTATCCAATTTATCTTCACACAGGTTCAATTAGTGGAAGGTTATTTAACATGCCATAAATCTATAACATGGGACAGCTGGCTTTACTTCCCCTCCGAAGGAAGGCATACTGAGGGATTTTTAACGCTCTTAAAAAATCCGACGGCTTCGGCCGGGTTTGAACCCACTATCTTGGGCATAGAAGCTCAGCATGCTACCGACTACGCCACCGAAGCCGCTCCATATAAACGGGTTACTGTAGAAGCTTGCTGATTGAGATCATGAGAAACGTCACTAGAGATAGAGATAGATATATATAGAGAGAGAGAGATGTTTGGGTCATAACTTTTTTTTTTATTTAGTCAATTTACCCTCTAGGTTGGTTGTTCCCACGGACTCAGCGAGAGAACTCACCACTACCGCCTCTATGGACAGTGTCCTGGAGCTTGGAACATCTGGTCGGGTTGGATACAACTGGGGAGGTGTGATCAGCATTTCGCCCAGGCGGCCTCACCTGCAAAGCGAACAGGGGCCTCATGAGGGATGGGAAGGGGTGGAAGATTAGGATGGACAGGCTAGGAAGAGGGAAGGAGGCGGCCATGGCCTTACAGTAGGTACTGTACCCGATATCCGGATAGTAGGCTGTCAGATATCCGCACCCTCAATCGGATTGCCAATAATCAATCGCACCGGCACAGCTACATCAATGAAAATGGCACTGACAGATACTATCGAGATTAGAGCACAATAGTTAACAAGAAATTATTGTGGAACACACCAAAATATACGGGGGTTCATACTTACCTTTACTTACCTCTTAAATTTATCTCGGGGACTGGGTTGTCAACTGGATCACTTAAAGTATGCCCACACAATAACCTCCACCATGATATTTAAAATGAACCAGAACGAAGACGAGAAACTTTAAACTGCACAATAATTTATTTCACATAAAGAATGACTTTAACAAAAATAGAACAACAAAATCTACGTGGCAATCAGAAGCAATCGTCCATATAATCATGTCCTCCTGTAGGACTTGTATACTCTAGCTTTCTCAAGCTCAAAGTAACGTAAAAATAATAATGCACTTGGAATGGAAACGGGATTTTGGACGAGACACATATATCAATTGTTTTGCGTGTTTATATACTTCACATTTTATTTATAGCCACAAGGCTATTATGGATACGTCCTTGGCCTCTGTCATACAGTTGTCCGGGCCAGCTGCAATGCACCTGCATCGTCAAAGTGGACTCCCCGTTCGTTCAACCCTAGCATAAGCGAGTTACCTCAGAGCTTGGCTCTCCTTTTCAAAACACGTAAATGTTCACATCTCAACTGAAATATTATCACGCAAATGTTTTAAATGCTCCATTCAAACACCAGTGGATTACTCCAATAATCCCACATCATGTTTAATTGTTCAAACCACTTGCTTAACTAGTGTTGTTTAGAGTATAAAAACAAAACTCTTAATGTTAATAACAAAAGTTCATTAATTATTTATAACAATAATAAAATTGTTTATAACAATGTCAAATGACAATTGAAAATTTTATACACGCCTCTATTAATCACTATCATTTCAAATTATTATCAAAGATATTTACAAAATTATTTACAATATTAATATTGTTTATATTATTTATACAAGAAATACATTAAACCACACGTTTGTCCGGTTGATAATTACTTAAATCGTGTTGATATAATCGACCAATGAAGGTTAGTTATATTTAACTGTCAAATTCAGGTTTAATAAGGTTTAATAATTATTATTAATATTTGTGATGGTAACCTCCATTCAAAATCTTCATCTCAAATTAATTAACACTCTTGTTAATTTTAACAGTATTTTCATATGAATAACTTTCAAAGAACCAGAACAATACATCCAGCGGAAAAATACTTCGCTCAAAACGCACAAAATTGCACAACAATTGGCCCAAAATTCATCATATATCTTCATATATATGGCATAAAATCTTCCAAACTCCATACAAAAACCTCCACTTATAAATTCATCAACTTCATTTATTACTGTGGGAACCTCCTTCATTATTCAAGGGCATTATTCATCAGCGACTTTTACATGTCCACTGAACTAACGATTATACATCCATTGTTCCTCTTTAAAAATTCTTATATTCATCAATTGTATTAATGACTGTTATTATTTAACCTTCGTGGGTTTCATTCATGAATCGATATGAAGTAAAAATTTGCCAATCACAAATAAATTTAATAGCAAATACGATTAGACACTCCTCCCTGGTCTATCAAAATTGAGATTAATATCTTCAAAGTAACGCAGTATAAAAATACTATCTTCAATCAAAGTTCATATAAACTGCATAAATAGTCGAATAGAATACAATTAGACTGTGGAATGCAAACATTATTGTTCCAATCTATAATTGAGAAAAACTCCTATCAAATGTTCATTACTATAGTGTATTCAATAAATCGTAATCAAAGTTCATATTTCATAAAATTGTCTATAATGCAATGATAAATGTCTATGTTGCAATCATGTTCATAAGACGACTAGTATTTCAAAGATCGTCGATATCGTAATAGATTTTAACGCTCTAAAATCTTTTAATCATTCTTCTTTCTTGAGGATGACAGAAAATTGGTCAAAGTAATTTACTGAATAGAATTACTTTAATAAAATGACACGCTGTCTGAATTCAAATCTGCCATAGCAAATTGTTAACTTTACAATCAAATCGTGACTACAAAAATATGCAAATTACTGAAAGAATATAATATCAGTCTCAACTGATCCAAAATTATTTAAGTATGCCAATGACATAACAATGTCTCAACAAATCGTAGAAAAAGGCATAAATCATCGAAGTGTACTGAGTACAGAAATGTTAATCAAGAAAATGGGGCACAAAAAAAATATGGGACAGAAAATATGGGAAAAACGGTTGCTCAGATATCGCTACAAGACTCAAATAATACAAGAAACATTCACGACTACCTTATCTGTTGATTGAAGTTCTAGAGGAAAGTTTTCAAAGAAAACTGCTGTTGGTTCCAATTCACCAGCGTAAAGATGTGCTCCGTCCTCGAACCTGGAATCAGCGTCCTCGGAGAATCGAACTGCTTCCTCCTCCGGAAATTGCACTGCTCCGTGGATACGAAAAACATCCTTCTGGCAAAACTCTTCTTTGTGAGCCGGGTCCACCCTGGCCTCTCTTGAAATTTCCCTGAAGTTCTGGTCGCAATTCGCCATGAAGTTTATTGCAGTTATTTCCGCAGAAATATTTATAATTGTGGAGTATGAAAATATTTCCACTGCCATCTGATATAATTCAGCGATGGATTCACGATGCATGAGTGTAGTTGGATGTTCACTACATGCTCGCTTTTGTAGAATGACGATTAACGAAGTTCCATGCTGTTATTTCACTCAATCGATATATGTCCCAATTGCATTAAAGCCTTAGCCTTCCATCTCAACTACTGTTATAATCATCGAAAGCACTGCAAGATTATAATGTTCCATAGTCGAAAGTATCGTTGTAACACCAAACGTATTCTCCAATATCACTGTTGCACTCCACGTGTCAGCCGTAGTGTATAATGTGGAATTTTAAAAGTGTTTCTCATGTGGCGAGAAAATCACTTTTGTTGGCAGCCTTAAAGTGCCAATATCTTTCGAAGTATAACTGTGAAATTGTTCAAATCTTCTACACACCTCAATGTTGTACTGCCCAATTGAATTATAATAAAGGCTGAAGTTAACTCTTGATATCTTATCTGGTGGAAATGTTAATGTGAGCGTTTCAACTTCACCTAGTTTCGAGCAGCGTAAAATGGAACTGCTCCGTGTTCGTTCGATGCGTCGGGCTTTAACCACACGCTAAAGACAACTTGCTTCACTTATTCACTCGAAAATGACTCTATAACATCTGAAATATATATGCGGTATCAGCGGTATGATCCGTATGAGTTCTGAGAGCTCCTCTCTTCTGTGCACGACCTTTTATCAACTTCTTAAGGGGCGTATCCATCCCTTCCATAGCCTGTTGCTGCGTCATTGCTAGAAGTTTTAACTTTGGCTATACTTGACGGATTTTCAAATTTCAAAAACTCAAAATTAATTTCTTCAAAATTCCAAATCAATGCCATAACTGAAAATAGATTTCCACAATTCTGCATGCCAAAAGTAATTACATATCGTAGTTTCAGCAATCTCCGTCTTCCTTCCAAACTATCGTTCATTGGTTCGAGTCTCTCCTCCAATAGCGTAACTTCTTCCTTAGCACAATACCTTGTTTCCTGCGACTGCGTCGTAAATCTCCGATCTTTCTCGAACAAAATCATGACGTCACCAAGAATCTCAGCTCAACCAGCCTACTTGCATGAAATCTGCGTCATCCGTGCCTACGTCATGAATATCCACGTCACAACTATGACATCCATAACTTTATTCATATTTGCTACTACAGCCATCGTGGTCTCAATATAATTCAATTTACGGGGGCAGTACCATCCCGGCATTTGCCCGAAGACGAAGTGGGAAACCACGGAAAACCACTTCGAGGATGGCTGAGGTGGGAATCGAACCCCCTCTACTCATTTGGACCACCCGAGGCTGAGTAGACCCCGTTCCAGTCCTCATACCACTTTTCAAAAATTTCGTGGCAGAGCCGGGAATCGAACCCAGGACCTCCGGGGCGGCAGCTAACCATGCTGACCGCTACGCTACGGAGGCGACTGGGTCATAACTGCAGTTTTAAAAGTACATTTTCATTGTTTATTAGTTTTTTTGTTTTTTTACAGTTTTAATCACGAACTTTAGTACTTACGTAGAAGCTGAATCATGCGTCCAGAACATGGATTTTGGCGGCGAATCACTGCCTTGTACTGGTTTTTGGTTAGACTGTACTGAAACAGCTAGCGGTGTAGGTTTTCACACAGCTGTGTGTTATCGATCCAACGCTCACAGTGTCATCGTGTTGGATAATGTCCGTGTAATTATCTGTGTGTTTGGTGAACTCGTGGATATCCCTGTCTTCCTATCAGTGTGTCATATTGGTGTTCGAGACAGATACAGGGGCGTAGATGCAGTACTACTTCACTTGGTTCAGTCGTGATCAATGTGCTGTATTACTTTTAAGGGAACGACTTGCAAAGGAGTAAATTACAGATCCCCTGTGAGAGAATCGTTAACCCCTCTGTACTAGTTGTCATTCAATTTGTTGATAACATAAATCACGCTATAAATTGTCATTATTCTGTATTGCTAGTAAAAATTGGGCTGTACATATTCGAGCATCGATATAATCGAATAATATCGAATACAAATATTTGATTCGAACACACGAATAGTTCGACAATTTGAATTATTCACACGTTGGAATATTCCAATTATTCGCTTTAACGAAATAACTGCTTGCTACGGTGGGTGAGTGGTCAACGTGACGGTCTACTAACCCCAAGCTTGCAGGTTCGCTCCTGACCGTGTTAAGTGATTTTTGAAAGGCGTCAAAATTACGACACCATGTCATACGATGTTGGCATGCCAAAGAACCCATTCGAATTCAGTAGGCTGTGTCCATAATGGCGAAATTAATCTTGGAAGTTTCCGCCAACACAAAATTCCTCATTTCTCCTTTAGAAAGCGCTATAGTGTTCAAGGAGCTTAGATATCTAACCTCCTTGACTTTCGTAGTGCTTTAAGGAACAACGAGATTCGACATGCAAGCTGCCCTCTGGGTCTCAAATAACAAAGGTTGCACCTGGCACCGGAGGCTATACGCTATTATTATTAATATTACCGGGCGTAACCGGGGAGGGTTGTTAGTTTATTTATACGAATCATTCTGGCTGAATGAGGAAGGGGTAACCCCCAACTGAATCCTTGGTTTCGCCCCTGCTTCGAACAATGCGTCCACTGGACATATTTCTCTACAGGATTTGTTGTAATTTTCGGGTAATCATCATCTTCGATTAATTCAAATATTTGAATTGTTAAATTTATTTTAGTCGCCTCCGTAGCGTAGCGGTCAGCATGGTTAGCTGCCGCCCCGGAGGTCCTGGGTTCGATTCCCGGCTCTGCCACGAAATTTGAAAAGTGGTATGGGGACTGGAACGGGGTTTACTCAGCCTCGGGTGTTCCAAATGAGTAGAGGGGTTTCGATTCCCACCTCACCCATCCTCGAAGTGGTTTTTCGTGGTTTCCCGCTTCGTCTTCGGGAAAATGCCGAGATGGTACTGTCCCCGATATCCGGATAGTAGGCTGTCAGATATCCGCCCCCTCAATCGGATTGCCAATAATCAATCGCACCGGCACAGCTACATCAATGAAAATGGCACTGACAGATACTATCGAGATTAGAACACAGTAGTTAACAAGAAATTATTGTGGAACACACCAAAATATACGGGGGTTCATACTTACCTTTTAAATACCTTTTAAATTTATCTCGGGGATGGGTTGTCAACTGGATCACTTAAAGTATGCCCTCACAATAACCTCCACCATGATATTTAAAATGAACCAAAACGAAGACGAGAAACTTTAAATTGCACAATAATTTATTTCACAAAAAGAATGAATTAACAAAATAAAGCAACAAAATAAACGTGGCAATCAGAAGCCATTGTCTACTTAACCATGTCCTCCTGTAGGACTTGTATACTCTACATACAATGTTGCAGTTTTCTCAAGCTCAAAGATCACGTAAAAATTATAATGCACTTGGAATGGAAACGGGATTTGGGACGAGACACATATATCAATTGTTTTGCGTGTTTATACACATCACATTTTATTTATAGCCACAAGGCTAATATGGAGACGTCCTTGGCCTCTATCATACAGTTGTCCTGGCCAGCTGCGAGACACCTGCATCGTCAAGTGAACCTTAGCATATGCGAGTTACATCAGAGCCTGGCTCCCTTTCAAAACACGTTAAATGTCCACTTCTCAACTGAAATATTATCACGCAAATCTTTTAAATGCTCCATTCAAACACCAGTGGAATACTCTAATAATCCCAAATCATGTTTAACTGTTCAAACCACTTGTTTAACTAGCGTTGTTTAGAGTATAATAACAAAACTCTTAATGTTTATAACAAAAGTTCATTAATTATTTATAACAATAATAAATTGTTTATAACAATGTCAAACGACAATTGAAAATTGTATACACGCCTCTATTAATCCCTTTCATTTCAAATTCTTATCAAAGATATTTACAAAATTATTTACAATATTAATATTGTTTATATTATTTATACAAGAAATACATTAAACCACACGTTTATCCGGTTGATAATTACTCAAATCGTGGTGATATAATCGACCAATGAAGGTTAGTTATATTTAAATGTCAAATTCAGGTTTAATAAGGTTTAATAATTATTATTAATATTTGTGACGGTAACCTCCATTCAACATCTTTATCTCAAATTATGTAACACTCTTGTTAATTTTAACAGTAACTTCATATGAATAACTTTCAAAGAACCAGGACAATACATTCAGCGGAAAAATACTTCGCTCAAAACGCACAAAATTGCATAAAAATAGGCCCAGAATTCATCATATATCTTCATATATATGGCATCAAAATCTTCCAAATTACATACAAAAAAACCTCCACTTATAAATTCAACAACATCATCCATCTTACTGTGGGAACCTCCTTCACTATTCAAGGGCATTATTCATCAGCGACTTTTACACGTTCACTGAACTAACGATTATACATCCATTGTTCCTCTTTAAAAATTCTTATATTCATCAATTGTATTAATGACTGTTATTATTTAACCTTCGTGGGTTTCATTCATGAATCGATATGAAGTAAAAATTTGCCAATCACAAATAAATTTAATAGCAAATACGATTAGACACTCCTCCCTGGTCTATCAAAATTGAGATTAATATCATCACAGTATCGCAGTATAAAAATACTATCTTCAATCAAAGTTCATCTAAACTGCATAAATAGTCGAATAGAATACAATTAGACTGTGGAATGCAAACATTATTGTTCCAATCTATAATTGAGAAAAACTCCTATCAAATGTTCATTACTATAGTGTATTCAATAAATCGTAATCAAAGTTCATATTTCATAAAATTGTCTATAATGCAATGATAAATGTCTATGTTGCAATCATGTTCATAAGACGACTAGTATTTCAAAGATCGTCGATAACGTCATAGATTTTAACGCTCTAAAATCATTTAATTATTCTTCTTTCTTGAGGATGACAGAAAATTGGTCAAAGTAATTTACTGAATATTACTTTAATAAAATGACACGCTGTCTGAATTCAAATTTGCCATAGCAAATCGTTAACTTTACAGTCAAATCGTGACTACAAAAATATGCAAATTACTGAAAGAATATAAATTATCAGTCTCAACTGATCCAAAATTATTTAACTATGCCAATGACAAAACAATGTCTCAATAAATCGAAGAAAAAGGCATAAATCATCGAAGTGTACTGAGTACAGAAATGTTAATCAAGAAAATGGGGCAAAATAAATGGGACAGAAAATATGGGGAAAATGGTTGCTCAGATATCGCTACATGACTCAAATAATACAAGAAACGTTCACGACTACCTTATCTGTTGATTGAAGTTCTAGAGGAAAGTTTTCAAAGAAAACTGCTGTTGGTTCCATTTCACCAACGTGAAGATGTGCTCCGACCTCGAACCTGGAATCAGCGCCCTCGGAGAATCGAACTGCTTCCTCCTCCGGGAATTGCACTGCTCCCTGTATACGAAAGACATCCTTCTGGCAAAACTCTTCTTTGTGAGCCGGGTCCACCCTGGCCTCTCTTGAAAGTTCCCTGAAGTTCTGGTCGCAATTCGCCATGAAGTTTATTGCAGTTATTTCCGCAGAAATATTCATAATCGTGGAGTATGAAAATATTTCCACTGCCATTTGATATTATTCAGCGATGGATTCACGATGCATGAGTGTAGTTGGATGTTCACTACATGCTCGCTTTTGTAGAATGACGATTAACGAAGTTCCATGCTGCTATTTCACTCCATCGATATATGTCCCAATTGCATTAAAGCCTTAGCCTTCCATCTTCACTTCTGTTATATTCATTGAAAGCACTGCCAGATTATAATGTTCCATAGTAGAATGTATCGTTGTATCACCCAACGTATTCTTCAATATCACGATTGCGATACACGTGTCAGACGTAGTGTATAATGTGGTATTTTAAAAGTGCTTCTCAGGTGGCGAGAAAATCACTTTTGTCTGCAGTCTTAAAATGCCAATATCTTTCAAATTATAACTGTGTAATTGTTCAAATCTTCTACACACCTCAATGTTGTACTGCCCAATTGAATTATAATAAAGGCAGAAGCCAACTCTCGATATCTTATCTGGTAGAAACGTTAATGTGAGCGTTTCAACTTCGCCTAGTTTCAAACACCGTAAAATGGAACTGCTCCGTGTTCGTTCGATGCGCCGGGCTTTAACCACACGCTAAAGACGACTTGCTTCACTTATTCACTCGAAAATGACTATCTGACATCAGAAATATATATGCGGTATGAGATTTCAGATATGACGATATGAGATATGAGAGCTCCTCTCTTCTGTGCACGACCTTTTATCAACTTCTTAAGGGGCGTACCCATCCCTTCCATAGCCTGTTGCTCCGTCATTGCTAGAAGTTTTAACTTTGGCTATACTTGACGGATTTTCAAATTTCAAAAACACAAAATTAATTTCTTCAAAATTCCAAATCAATGCCATAACTGAAAATAGATTTCCACAATTCTGCATGCCAAAAGTAATTAAATATCGTAGTTTCAGTAATCTCCGTCTTCCTTCCAAACTATCGTTCATTGGTTCGAGCCTTTCCTCCAATAGCGTAACTTCTTCCTTAGCACAATACCTTGTTTCCTGCGACTGCGTCGTAAATCTCAGATCTTTCTCGAACAAAATCATGACGTCACCAAGAATCTCAGCTCAACCAGCCTACTTGCATGAAGTCTACGTCATCCGCGCCTACGTCATGAATATACACGTCACAACTATGACAGCCATAACTTTATTCATATTTGCTACTACAGCCATCGTGGTCTCAATATAATTCAATTTACGGGGGCAGTACCTTCTTCAAGGCCACGGCCGGCTCCTTCCATCTTCCTTGCCTATCCATCCTGACCATCCATTACTGTCCCTCATGAGGCCCCTGTTCGCTTTGCAGGTGAGGCCGCCTGGGCGAGGTGCCAATCACACCTCACCAGTTGTATCCACTCCGATTAGATGTTCCCAGCTCTAGGACACTGCCCGTAGAGGCGGTAGTGGTGAGTTCCCTCGCTGAGTCCGTGGGTTCCACCAACCTGGAGGGTAAACGACTAACAAATGAAAAGGAAAGAAAAAAATTATTTTATTAATTGTCTGTTGGAAATACTCGAGTATGGTACTTCGAATATTCGAATGATTCGAACAACCGGAGAATTCGAACACCCGCATTGTCGGAACATTCAAATTCTTCGAGCATCGGAATAATTTATTCGAGTATTCGAATTATATTGTACAGCACTAGTAAAATCCTTTGTTAGTTGGATTTATGGAATAATCTATCTAAGTGCTTTAATACTACAGTTACTAATATGATACCGTTAGCGTGCGGTCTTCGTTTAGACCAGGGTGAGTGGGGCTGGATGGGGGGGGGGGGGGGGGGAGAGGGGGCGTGACGTGATTTCCGAATTATTTTCTTTAACTCGAATATTACCATTTTTAAATCTCTCCAAGTGATTGTCGCACCTAGTCAAACGTTCAAAAGTACTGGTAATGTTGCAAGTAATCTCCGCTGTGCTCTGTCAAATATCAAACCAACATACCAAATCTTACCAAGAGAAAACAGTGTCAACCCTCTCACTAACGTTTGTTGACTAATTTAAGGATGTCTTGTAAAAGTGTGCTCTTTGTATTTTGCTAAAATTAAGTTAGTATGTGGCTCATCACCCCAGACAGCTTGATGTTCCTGGGCGAAACCCCACACAAGACGCGGCATAAACCTAGAGAAATTGCTAATGCACTGGCCGTGAAAGCCGATATACCATCTTTTTAGTATGTAGTAGATATAAAGCGCATATTTCATATTATTTTTTCATAAATAATTATTCTATTATGTAGTGATATTAGGTCCTTCACGTCAGTTTATGCAAGAGGTTATAGAAGCAACGGAGGGGGGCGCGATGACCACCCGTCAGCTGGCAAAGGTTGGGAACCTCTGGTTTAGACGGTTCACGAGGAAAAATAAATGAAACTGTAGCGTGATCCTAAGTGGTAAATTCGCTTTAAAATAATAATAATAATAATAATACCGATGTCGTTGAGGGTCAATCTTGATAAGCTGGGATTCCACCATAATCTGCATATCAGTATGAAGAAAGCAGTCCTGATCCTTCCTTCCTTAACCTGCCAACATAAAGAACTCCAATCTATCTTGCAATAATTGCCGATGAAATACTGTGTTATACCCAGTGACCTAAAACTAACTGTCTTCGGCTTTTCCCAATTAAATGGGGTCACCGAAGCCTACCAGGCTAATTTTGGTTTAGACCGGGGATTTAAGGCCGTATGCCCTTCCTGGCGCCACGTGATTTTTCAGGTGAAAATTCCACCCCGCTGTCACTGGGATTCGAACCCCGGCCGACCGGGTGAAAGACGAGCAGCACGGCCACTGCGCCATCACGCTCCCCGTTTTACCCAATGACATGGTGAACATATGGCAATAATATTAATAATAACTATATCATTATTATGTGCGTATGGACCCTATTGGATCACGCATTACATTTATGATTCGCCCTTCTAACAGACCATATTGCTTTCATTCTTTCACTGTGCGCTTGTTTCCTTTCTTCTGACCACTTAGTCCCCGATCTTCTGGGGACTTCATTCTCTGGCTATACCACCCATTTATTTATCTTCTGACGGTAGACATTTCTGTCTAGTATTTCTGACGTTTCTATCCGGGCCCTTTCTAGGTAATTTTTAACATCTTGTATCCAAGATACGTTCTTCAGTTTTCCAGAGTATGTCAAAATCTTGTGAGTTAACCTTGTGTGAACGTGTCCATAGAATTTCAGTCTTCGTTTCCTGATGTCTGCGGCGAGGTTGGATAGTTTTTCCGTGGCTTTGCGTGATTTGAGTCTATACCCTTCTTCACTTTTCTCTGGGCCCAGAATTTTCCTCAATATCTTTCTTTCCTCCAAGATATTTTCCAGATCACCTTTCTTATTAAGTACCAAGGTTTCACTTGCATACAGCACTTCAGGTTTAATCACCGTATTATAGTATTTTGTATGTATGGACATGCATTTCTTGTTATAGATGTCACGGGTTCTCCAATACGCTCTTTTGAGTTTTTGTAATCGAACTTTCTGAGCTTCCTTTTCCAATCCTGTTGGTTCTAGGATCTCACCGAGATATTTAAAGTGTGGAACCCGTTTGATGTGCCCGTATTTTGTTTGTAGTTCCTGGATGTCGAACCTAGTGCAAATAAACTTGGTCTTCTCGAATGAGATTTGCAACCCAGTTTTCTCAGCGCATTCCTTGAGGACTTCAATCTGTTTGATAGCTAAATTATCGCTGTCTGCTAGTATCGCTAGGTCGTCTGCGAAAGCTAAACAACTGACCTTGATGTCATCATTCTTTCGTCCAAGTTGAATGAGTTTCCAGAGCTTCTGGGCATTCAAGTCCTTCTCCCATTCTCGAATGACTTTATCTAGAACAAGGTTGAAGAGCAGCGGTGACAATCCGTCACCCTGTCGCAGGCCGGTCTTAATCGCAAAGGGCTCTGATAATTCACCCAGAAATTTTACTTTTGACTTCGTGTCCGTGAGTGTTTCCTTGATGAGTCTTAATGTCTTTGGATCAAGTCCTAGTTCTTCTAAGATGTTAAAGAGAGACTGTCGATCGACCGAATCGTACGCCTTATTAAAGTCGACGAAACTACAAATGATCGGAGAGCTTCGGGTCGCTCTATATTTCAATATCGTCTTCAAGTTTTAAAAAAATTCAACACAAGAACGCTCAGGTCGGAAACCAGCTTGATATTCCCCAATTTTGTGTTCAAGCTGTTCTTGTACTCTTTGAAGAAGACACGCGGAGAGAATCTTGTAGGTGACTTGAAGGAGAGAAATCCCTCTGTAGTTATTCACATCCGTTCGGTCACCTTTCTTGTATAACGGATGGATGAGTGCACATTTCCATTGTTCAGGTAGCTTTTCTGTTTTCCAGATATCCATGATGATTAGTGTGAGCTCCTCAAGTGTATTTGGGCCTATGTTCTTTAATAGTTCTGCAACTATGCCATCTTCTCCAGACGCCCTGTTACTTTTGAGTCTGAAAATGTGTCTCTGGATTTCTTCTTTAGTAGGTGGTGGAGATTCAGGGTTTACATGTACGGGAGTCTCTTTGGGCCATCGTGATGTAAGCTCCTCGCAATTGAGTAACTCAGAGAAATACCGAGCCAGTTCACTACAATTATCCCGGTTGGACAACGCGAGGCGAGGTTTCCGTCTTGTTTTCGGATACACAAGTTCTGTGGGGTGTATCCTCGGATTCTTCCTGCTAACGTCCTGTAGAAATCTCGCGTTTTGTGATCTCGGAAGTCTTGATCTATGGACTCCAATTGGTCCTTCATGTGTTTCCTCTTAGTTTGTCTGATTACTTTTGACACTTCCTTCCTGGTCTGAAGATAGTGTTGTTGAGTCTCGAGTGACTTCTTACTGTTGTATTTCTGAAAAGCTCTCTTTCTCATTTCCAGTGCTTCTTCAAATGCAGAATCCCACCACGGGTGTTTCGTATTCTTCTTCAATGGAATAGTCTCTTTAGCTCTCGTAATGATCTTGTCATGGAACTGCTTCCAGGTGCTTGCCTTTTCCTTTTCCCATTCCTCTGTTATGTTACTTTCCTTTATCTTTTTCGTGTCAAATTTCTGAAGATGAGATTTCTTGGGGTGGATTCTTTTCGGGGTAAATTTCACTTTGATTCGCACTAGATAATGGTCGGAGTCAATATTGGCTCCTCTTCGAACTTGCACATCATGAATTTCTTTCTGTAAAGGATGTGTGATGGCCACACGGTCGATCTGATATTCTCCAAGAGATTGCACAGGTGATCGCCAAGTCTTCTGTTTTCGAGGGTGCTTCCTCAGAGAGGTGGACATTATCTTCAAGTTGTTCTGTTGGCACAGTTCAATGAGTCTCATGCCATTCTTGTTGGTGAATTTATGAGCTGGGTATTTGCCTACAGTCTTTTGGTATTCTTTTTCTTTGCCAATCTGTGCATTGAAATCACCTAGTAATATCCTTGTATCTTCTCTAGGAACCGTTGCCACGATCTTTTCGAGTTTAGACCAGAACTGTTCTACCTTCTGCAAGTCCCTTTTATTTTCAATGTTCGTGGGGGCATGTGCGTTAATTAATGTGTATTTTTTGTTCGCACATTGTATGCGCATAGTCATTACTCTATTACTTATGGGAGTGACTTCTTTTATCGAATTAACTATGCTCTTGTGAACTACAAATGCCATACCCAAGAGGGGGGTGCCACCTCTTCCTATTCGTTTGTCCGTTTTACTTTTGAAAATACGGTAGTTACCCTAGTCTAGTGTGCTCTCATCTGTAAAGCGTGTTTCCTGAAGAGCTAGTATCTGTCGATCTAGTTCTGATGTTAAGGTGTGTAGTTTGCCTGGTTTTAGTAATGTGTTGATGTTGAAGGTCCCGATGTATGTGGGTGTCTTTGATGGTAGTTTGCCAGAGAACTCCGACTTTCTCTGTGATCGTGGTTGCCCAGGTCCCCCAGAGTCCGAAAACCTGGTTGCCGTCCATGGACGGGTGGATTGGTTACCACCTGGGGTAATTCTGTAGTTACTCGCACGAATCATAACTGCTTGTAATCAAGGATTAATCCAGTGTTTCTACTGGGAGTTTAGGACCAGGGATTGCTAGTTCCTGGAACATAAGCTATGCAACCGTACCTACTAGGTAAGCTAAGGTTCCATTCCAGTTTTGTACCGAAAATAAGGCCCCATTAACACCAACCTAGGGGTACCTACAGGTTCAGCAGAACCCAATACGTAAGCGAAACGCACTCACTTACTCTTTAAATGCCTCACAATTAAATAAATACCTTAAAACATGCATATTTACAATGAAATAATGAAAGAATGCAACACGGTAACCATGGTAACAGAATCTCACAGGTCCATCTATTTCTGTAAGACTCAATGCAATTCCAATTATTACATTACTGTGAAAGTTTCCAGACAGTTATGAGGTTATCACTGAACCAAATTAAGCTGTACATTTCATCAATACATACAGTATAATGCGCTTAAGGGGGTCAAGGGTCACTCAAGATTTTTTTTCACGCAATTTTCACGTGTGAATGCGGTACGAAAGGTCTTTTTCACCCGGCTATAAAGGGTCTCCGAAACCCACATTTAAAGGCCCTTAAATTAACAGTGTCTGTGATATTCCCAGAAAACTAACTTCGCTGTGTTATACCTATGAAGGAATGACAAACCCCTAACCACTGCACCAGTAGCGGATTATTCATAGCAAGGATAAATCAGTCATAGCATTCATGATTGAGATTTTGCTAAGTGTACTCTTTACAACTAGAATATTTGCGGGAGAAGACGCGACGGGTGATGCTAGTTATTATTATTTCGATACGGCTCGTAAGTACGAGACTAATTGCTTAGTCCCTATCCCACAAACAAAATTCCGTACTGTACGCTACCGGAAAGGGTAGGCTATATTTTTGTGCTAATATGCCCGCCCTATTAGAACACTTACCGACAGCGGTGGCTACGCTCGCTAAAGCGCAGCGTTAGGTCATGGGGCCAAGCTCTCCGCTGCCTCGGTAGTCGCGTGGGTTCGAGCCCCACCGTTGGCCGTCTTGAAATGGTTTTCCGTGGTTTCCCCATTTTTAACACCAGGCAAATGATGGGACGGTACATTATGACATGCCACGGCCGCTTCCTCCCACATCCTTGCCCAGTTTCATCAATTTTCATCCATTCCATCTCTCATCCCGACGCGCAAGTCGCCCACGGGCGTCGATTAGAAAGATCTGCACTCGTCCTCTCAGGAGGTCACACGACAGATAAGAAAATGAGAACACTTGTTAAATGTGTGTGTACGATGTAGTACAGGACAGCTGAACAGAAAAAAACCTTTTGTTCCAAAAACTGTGCTATGATTGGCTTTTTGTAAATCGTTAGGAAAGCACAAAAAAAAAGCTTAACTCTGAATTTTAGAATAATTTGCACGATCATTTTGTCGGAAAACTCAAAAAAACATTGAAAAGCGTTTTTCTCTGAATTGACGTATTTTAAAGAAAAGATTTTTGAACAAAAAATGTAGAGGACATTGTCACCTAAAATTCGTCTCATTGAGGTCATGTCATACCTTTTGAAATGCAGAAGCTAGGTGGCGCCAAAGTTTCCAAAAAAGTGTTTTTTCACTTTTTGTCCTAGAAAAAATGTTTCGTTCACAAAAGAGCGAATAGGAAATTTGTTCCTCTCAAAATTGTCTACGTAAACTTGATAGCAATGCTAGAAAAATTAGATATTCATATTTAAAAAAACTATAAACTGTTTCCTCTTTTTAGTAAAATCGATCTTATAACATGGTGCATTGACTTTGTGATGCCTATTTTTTATACACGTGTAGCTAAATGTGCCGTCTTGATGATGGATTATTGAAATATTTTATACTGGCAATATTACAATTTTCATGTAGGTAAAACTTCTGAATATTCTCTCATAACCGCATAGCAGCATTGAAAAAGTTCGTATGCTGCCAACTTTTCTATTGTTAAAGATAACCATGTCATGTCAGTTTGAGAGTTGTAGAGGAATGTTGGAAGAAGTTTCCTACCTGCTTACCCAGAGTGTAGGTCTAATTGTTTACACAGGCCGGGCTGTTCATTGACCGCGGATTATTTGAATGAAGTTTCGAAGGACAGCGGGGTGCAGCTTGCTACTCACAGCTTTATTACTGTGCCCTTCGAGCTTGTATTTCAGTTGTTCAGCAGTCTCTATCTTGAGTGTGGGTGCAGCAGTTCTTGTTACATTTAACGTGTTGTATTTTACGTATTTCACGTACCACAATGGATAGTTTTGTGAAAAGAAAGCGTGGTCAAGTGCTCAGAAGGAGGGACAAACAGGTCGTAATTAATGTATTCAGTTATTTTTGAGAATCTTAAACCTAACGAAAGTATAAATAATTTAGGAAATGAAACTGCTCTGGCCACAGGAATATCAAAGAGTACCGTTTTTAAATTACGTAGTGAGAGTGGACTGGGTCCAGTGCTGTCGTCACGCAAAAAGAGGCTATATACTTCGCAAGAATAGCAGGAATGTTAAATATAATGACTTTATAATGACGTTATATTTAATTTAATTTAATTTCGTTGTATGTGTTATGTTAGCCTACTATTAGTATTATTATACAGTACTTAACATAAGTCTTCGTCACTGCACAATCGCTGAATGTGCGGAAAGTGTACGTGAAGCGCTTTGTACTGCCTCCTCTCATGGAGTGGCAACCCTGTCGGTAACGCGCCATAAGACCAATGCTTCATTCTGAACGTTGGATGCCTTACAGGGCAGGCTGTTCCAAATCCACGAGTTTGAGTATGCGTACACGCGTGTACTCAGCAGTGATGCTCGGAGCACGGTTGGAGAGGGACTGGGGGTGATAGCCAATACGTCACTAGGCGAAGGTCATAACACAAGTCCATGCCCTTCCTGCCAGTCTTGATGTATCCACCACGCAGTGACGGCAACCTCCACACCAGAGCTGTATTCCATGTTGCAGGTTTACTCATGCAAGACGGCGAGTAGGCTACTCAACTGCTCACCTTTCGAGCAGCTCAGCCTGAGCTAGGGCAATGTGGGCAACTCCTCTCGATCCATGGGTATAAAGTTCGTAGCATGCAGAACTGCTGCCCCAAGATCTCGGGTTCAAACCCGGCTAAACTCGTCGGATTTTTTAAGAGCTTTAAAATCCTTCAGTATGCCTTCCGTCGGAGGGGAAGTAAAGCCGGACGTCTCGTGTGTGAAGCTAAATTTCTAGGTTTGATTTTGTTGAAACGCTCTATCAAAGTTCCAACAATCACCACTAGTTGTCAGTGACATCTGATAGCGAAAGTTGGAACTACTTGAAATTGAACGGAACTTGTAGCTCACCCTATGGGTGTCCGCTTGAAACAGCTACAGCCTCTGGCGAGCCGAACATGACTTCGGACACACCCGGCACTAAAATCCATGCGCTAAATAAATACAATAATAAACTACCCAAGTTGGCAACACCGTTCGGTTGTTCCTGTTCTCTTAATCTTTGGTAGATTTCACCGGACAAACTTGGAGATAAGCGAAAATAGGCAGAATATGCAGGTTTTCGTTGAAGGATCAGACCTCATTTATCGCGTGAAAGTATTTTATAATTGAAGATTATTGTGGCCAAGCGAAGTGAAGACTTTTAAATAGACTTTTCTCGCGATTTAACTATCCAAACGTAATGAAACTTGGTACAGCAATTGAAGATTAATTAACTTTGTTTTTCTTCATTTTAAACATATTTTAAACATTTTATTGTCTTATGGGGACGGTAACCTTCTTGTCATTTGGAGTCCATTTTTAGCCTATTTTCAATTTTGCAAAAAATAGGCTTATGAGATCACCTTTTGTCCGTGTATGTGTGTGTGTGTGTGTGAGGTGTGTGTGTGTCCCCCTAATAAAATCTAAACGGCTGGAGCGATTTCAGTGAAACTCGGTAAGTTCATAGCACTATTCCCGGCGACCTCGACCGTGCCCATCGAATTTTGTTACGTCTCACCAATCCAACATGGCGGCTGTGCGAGATATTTCACTAGCATTCAGTATCTCCGAAACTATAACGGATATCGCCCTGAAATTGTGTACGGTGATAAAGGGTACTACTAGAAGTTCACCTATGAGACTTTCAAAAACCTGGTTACTACATAACCAACATGGCGGCCAAGCGAAGTGAAGACTTTTAAATAGACTTTTCTCGCGATTTAACTATCCAAACGTAATGAAACTTGGTACAGCAAATATTTATACACATTGCAATGCACTGGAGTCTAATTTAGTTCAATTGTTTACATAACCTCAAAATGGCGGCTGTGCGAAATATTTCACTGATATTCTATATCCCCGAAACTATTACAGATATCACCCTGCAATTTTGTACGGTGATAAAGGGTACTGATACAAGTTTACCTATGTATAATTCTTAAACCTGTAAAGTACAAAACGAACATGGCGACCAAGCGAATTTGAAATATTTTAATAGACTTTCCTCGTGAGTTAACTCTCTGAGCGCAGTGAAATGTGGTACAGTAAATGATTTTGCAGATTGTAATGTACTGCCATCTAATTTAATTCAATTGTTTACATAACCTCAAGATGGCGGCTGTGCGAAATTTTAAAATTAAGTTTTTATTTCTTGTGTCGTAATCATGCGATCGAAGTGAAAGTTTGAATAATGAACCTAGGCAATAAGTGTCCTTGAATGGTACATAACTCTATGGCCTATACATATAACAATCCTAAATGGCAAGCTTCCGTAATATTTAGACGGTTCTCAATATCTATGAATCTTTTACAGCAACCAAACTGAAATTTTTATGTTCATAGAGACTATGAACATATGTTCACCTATAAGACTTTCAGTAACCTGGTGAGCACGAATCCAACATGGCGGCGACGCGAAGTATAAATATTTAAATGGACGTTTCTCGCGAATTAACTATCCGAGTGCCGTGAAACGTTGCACGTTAAATGCTTACACAAATGTTGATCCACTGGCATCTAATTTATTTCAATTGTTTGCATAATCACAAGATGGCTGCTGTGCGTAATTTTAAAATCTCGTTTTTACTTCTTGTGTTCTAATCATGCGATTGAAGTTTGAATACCACACGTACACAATAATCTTAATATAATAGTAGAAAAATAAAAATCCAACCTGGCGACCATCTGAAATATTTAGACGGTTCTCAATATCTACGAATCTGTTACAGCAATTAAACTGAAATTTTGTATGTTGATAGAGGCAATTAACATGAGCAGGGTATATGAAAATAGGCTGTACAGTTCTTCACGGAACTACTTGTTATACTTGTGGTCACACTGTCCTTATGCAAGGTTTCGACACTGATGTGTAACTATGTAACGGTCTGTTACTTCTTCACGCAAAATTATATCTCCCGCAGAGATGTTGGTTGGTTCCTCAGTTTAGGGGCTGCGACAACGCGGTCATATAACCGTGTACTTTGGGTGAGTGTAGAATCTGTCTGATAAACGGTGTGAATTGTGATGGCTGTATTAGTCTGTAATTCAGGTAAGGAATGCAGACGCTAAATTTCAAGCAGTAGTTCCTAATGTTGCTACCAGATACTAACGTCAACGCCACCTAGCTGTGAACTTGGCTACTAGATGCCACCTCACTCAGCAACTCGCAACGAACGTTGAACTTCCCCTCCAAAGGAAAGCTTACAGGGGGATTTTTAGCGCTCTTAGAAAATCCGACGACTTTGGCCGGCTTTGAACCCGCGACCTTGGGCATAGAAGTTCAGCATGCTACCAGTTACGTCACCGAAGCCGCTTCACACTTAGTCAGATGGAAATCTGAATCTGATCTCGCGCAAGTGCGTTGTCATGGCAACGTCTGATGGCTCATCCCTCATCAATTTAGTAGTGTTGCCATGTCAACCACTGATAGCGCTTGGCATTTTCTTATAATTCCGAAATCATTTTTCTCATCCCTTGGCGCAATGGTGGCTCATATCAAAATTCTTTCAGACAAACGTTTTAGGTAATTATTAGGGGAATATTGTCCATTTTGTACGGTTTTGATATTGTGCCTATTAACAGAGATATGATTAATGTTTCCCGAAAAAACCACTTTTTCCCACCCCTTTGGTCAATGGTTGGTGCTATCAAAAAACGTTTCAAACATAAATTTCTGAGCTTTATCCGACACATAGTATGAACTTTGAACGGATTCGATATTTCACATATTAAGAGAGTTATAGCAATATTTCATTTTTTCGAAGAAAAAAAAAGTCCCCCATTTTCATCCCCTTCGACCGATTTAGCCCAGTAACGAACTCGTCGGAGATTTTATGGGTATACATATTCGGTAAAAAATTCAAAGTGATTGGTGCAAAATTACGGCAGTTATCGTGTCCACAAGAAACTGATATACATATATACATATACTAGCAGAAGTACCCGTTCTTCGAACGGTGTTCGTTGTTAACACCAGACATTATCAATTGAGCTACTGTTGCAATGGTTAGCGGTTTGTCATACCTTCACGTTTATCAGAACGAAGTTAGTTTACTGGGAATATCACACACACTGTTAATTTAAGTCCCTTAAAATGTAGTTTTCGGAGACCCTTTATAGATTCCCGAATTTTGTGTCTCACATTGAGAAGCGCAACATATGCTTTGGTCGTCCTTCTAGGATAATTTTTATATTTCGCCTATTTTAGCATATATTCAGAAGTTTTTCTCTGTATTCACCCTTCTACTGTATGAAAAGTACGGTGAAGAGTTTTATAAGTGATTGATGTATTGACTCTCATGGTTACCAAACCTAATTTTACGATGCACCAAGCATCCGAACACGAGGTATAGGCGTACATAAAGATACACAGAAAGACAGACAGGCAATTCTATTGTCCACAACATATCAGCCAGATATCCAAATATGGGTATATCTACCACACAGTATCAAACAAAATCATCCTTACGATGAACCCGTATGTCGACAAAAAAAAGTTAAAATGTGCTCTCAGACTAAATTCACCTAACGTGTACTTCCTGACGTGAAATACAATTGAAAGCCTTGTAGACGAAACGCAATACACGTTACATAAAAACTGACCCTCTACGTTGTGCTAGGTTCCCATACTCAGGAAGACCCCTTTCATAAATTATAAAGGCTTGTGGTGCATGAAAATTCAGGTTCTTTAGCCTCAAATTGCCCTAATTCCTAAAAGCCGCAAAAATGCTGGTTCAATTCAGGAATGTTTGAAAATAATGTTTCTGCTTGGAGATATAATAGACCTTCTGTACTATATGTCGAACGTGAAAATTGCATGAAAAAATTCTAGGATACCCCTTCACCCCCTTAATTGCATTAATGAATTATACGGTCTACGTTAGTTCCGTGATAACCTTATAGCCATTTGCAAACTTTCACAGAAATGTAATAAAAAAAGCAAGCTTGTAGTTTAACGTGACCGTTAATCGCGAGATCAGGAGCCACGGGACCTCCTTTTTACGTGGAATCCGAACCACAGGACATGGCATTTCACTTCGAAAATCTCACATGCATTGACCGGGAATCGAACCCGGACCGCCTTGGTGAGAGGCATACAGCTAGACCGCTGAGCCACCACGCCCCCCAGAAATGTAATAAATGGAGTGACATTGTTTCTTACAAAAATAGATGGAAAGTTGTATGCCACCCCTTGAGATAATGTTGTCATGGTTACCGATTTGCATTCCTTCATTAGTTTGTTAAATTAAATTAAATTAGTTTTCTGGGAATATTTTAGAAACTGTTGGATTTAGAGCCTTATAATGTAGTTTTCGAGAATCCTTTAGGGCCCCCGAGTTATGTTGCTGGCACCGAGGGGTTTTGTCTCGTCGTTGTACGCCATAATATAATACTAATAATAATATAATATAGGGAGAAATTATAACACCTATTTTTATTTTATTTTTAATTCAGCCAATGGCCATGTACTTTTCTTTTCAGGACGGGTCAGGGAAGGGATATTATCAGAGAAAGAAGCATTCACATCACGCATGAGCAAAATGGAAATGGCCTACCATTTAACTAAGGGCATCAATAAGAAAAGGTCAATATCCTTCAACGCAAAACTAAAACATTACTGCAGTGTCATCCGTCCGGAGGTCTTGCATGCTTCTGAATGCCTCGCGATGAACAAAAAAGGCTTGGTCGAGAAACTGGAGGCCAAAGAAAGGAAAATTTTGAGAAAGATATTGGGTTCCATCAAAGACAATGGGGAATACAGAAGACGGCATAACCATTAATAAGATAAGCAACGTCATCCGGAAGAGAAGGTTACCATTTTTTGGGCATGTGAAACGAATGAGCCCAGCGAGACTGAGCAACCGCAACATAACTTCCTTTCAGGAGAGGAAAACAAAATGGGCCTGGTGCATTGAACTGGATAAAGATCAGAAAGAAGTGGGGATTACACCAACCAGGAGCGCGCCCCACTCAAAGGGAAACTTCAAGCTTGTAAAGGTTTCCAAGAAAAACCGAAGCTGAAAACGGGAAAGATTTGGACCCAGGAACGGAAGGAAGTCCACCGAGAACGAATGCGGGCGTACATGGCAAACATCAAAGCCAGTAGGAGACGGTTGGAATGACGCGGTCCATAGATGGCCTATACGAAATGAATGAATGAATAATATGGGTATAGGAATATAATAGACCTGCCGTACCACACCCGCAGGTGTAAATCGCGTGAAAATATTCTGGAGTACTCCTTGATCCCCTTAAGCGCATTATACGTATTGATGAATTTTACGGCTTAATTTGGTTCCGTGATAACCTTCTAGCCGTTTGCAAACTTTCACACTAATGTAATTAATGGAATTGCATTGCGTCTTACAGCAATAGATGGACTTCTGAGAATCCGTTGGCATGGTCACTGGCTTGCATTCGTTCAGTAGTTTATTAAATTAAAATAGTTTTCTGGGAATATCTCAGAAACGGTTGGTCTTCGGTCCTTAAAATGTGGTTTTCGGGGACCCGGGTTTTGTCTCTCACATTGAGGGGCTGAAAATGAGTTTTGTCTCGTCCTTCTACGCCTATTTCAGCATATATTTTAAGGGGGTAGGCCCCCTTTTATGAGAGGTACGGAGAAGAGTTACATCAATGGTTAGTGTCGTGCCTCTGATGGATATCTGTACCAAATGTTACGTTGATACACCCAGCCGTTCTCGAGTTATAGGGGAACAAATTTGGCCACAGACAAACAAACAAACAAACAAACAGTCAGACAGACAAAAAAATATTTTCGCGCGCATCCATCATAAAACAGTCTGAAACGTGTAGAAACTCCAATTTCCGCAGAAATTCAGAGAAAAAAACACAAATATTAATTTTTATATTTAGAGATATATACTGCACCGCTCGGTGTTGACCGTGTTTTATTGCACAGATTCTGGTTTTACTCGCTAACCGTTGGAGATATACGAAAAGTGATAAGGACCTTTCGGATAGAAAATTAAATGTTAAAGCTCATGTATACCATCAAAAGTTCGCTATTTCTTAGCGTTCTCTTTTTATTTGAAAAGGAAATATGTAATTTTGAAACCAAAGGGTGTAGTGACGTCACAAATGTCGGTTTTACTCGCTAACTGTTGGAGATACACGAAAAGTGATAAGGACCTTTCGGATAGGAAATTAAATTTCAAAGCTCGTATGTCCCATCAAAAGTTTGCTATTTCCTACCGTTCTCTTTTTATTTGATATGGAAGTATGAAATTTTGAAACCAAAGGGTCTAATGACGTCACTAAAATGGTCGCCATTTTTAATAGTGCAAAATTTCGTAATCAAAAGTATCCTATATGTAAACCTGGTAAATCAGCTACATCCATGCAAAATTTCATTTAAATCGGACCAGTGGTTCTTGAGTTATTGAGTAACAGACAGACAGACAGACACACACCATCTCATTTTTAGCCTATTTTCAATTTTGAAAAAATAGGCTTATGAGATCACCTTTTGTCCGTGTGTGTGTGTGTGTGTGTGTGTGTGTGTGTGTGATTCGTGTGTGTGTGTGATTCGTGTGTGTGTCCCCCCCCCTAATAAAATCTAAACGGCAGGAGCGATTTCAATGAAACTCGGAAAGTTCATAGCACTATTCCCGGCGACCTCGACCGTGCCCTTCAAATTTTGTTAAGACTCACCAATCCAACATGGCGGCTGTGCGAAATATTTCACCAGCATTCAATATCTCCGAAACTATTACCGATATTACCCTGACATTTTCTATGGTGATAGAGGGAACTACTATAAGTTCACTTATGTGACTTTTGAAAACCTGGTAACTACAAAACCAACATGGCGGCCAAGCGAATTTGCGACTTTAAATAGACGTTTCTCGCGATTTGACCAATCAAACGCAATGAAACTTGGTACAGTATATGTGTATATACATTGTAATGCACCGACATCAAACTTCGTTCAATTGTTTACATAATCACAAGATGGCGGATGTGCGAAATATTTCACCGGCATTCTATATCTCTGAAACTATTAGCGGTATCTCCCTAAAATTTTGTACGGAGATAAAGGGCACTACTGAAAGTCCATCTATAAGATTTCCAAAAACCGGTTAACTACAAAACGAACATGGCGGTCAAGCGAATTTGAACATTTTAAATAGACCTTTCTCGCGATATAATGTTCCAAGCGCACTGAAACCTGGTACAGGAAATATTTATACCAACTTAATATCGGCATTATTCTAGATAGATCCATATAGATTAATCATTGGCATAGATCTTAAATTTTAAGAAAAGTAGACTCTTTAGTTCGTCACGGAACTTCTTGTTTAAGCTGTGAATTCGATAACTAGAGACCAGTGGTTTCGTGTGTAGTAAGAAATGAGCCACCGTTTTGTTATTTGTCATGTAACTCTTGGTGCTGGTATTAAATGCATTAAAAGGTGAAAATTGAACTTTTCTCTTTCCAGGAACGTTGGAATTGTGTTACTATCTTTTGTAGTTAGGAAGAAAGAAATGTTTGAAACCTGTTCATTATTATTGAATAACCCTGTATTTCGGACAGGTAGAAGTGATATTTTATGTTGTTCTTCTTATTTTATGGTACAGTATTCCAAATTTTTACTGTTTTAGCACCCGTTGCCATATTTAGCGCATTTTATTCAATTTTAATTTCCATTCTAGAAACTTTTCCTCAGATGAATTTGGCAACACTGTATCCTAACTAGACCAGATATTCAAGTAAACTGGAACCGTAACAAAAGCTGCGTCCTGACATCTGGAGGCAATACATTGTGCTCATGTCAGCAGATAAGTCCTGCTCGTCTCTGATTGAAACCCCGTCATTTATCGTCGTGCCTTTCCCTTTGTTTATGCAACTCTTGTTTCCTTCAGTCTGTCTGTTCTCTGCTGTTTGAAAGGGGATTTCAATTTGTTGCATTGACCAGCTTTTAATCAAACTGGCGTTTGCGTCACAAATTATTTACGTGGTTTAGGCTGTCGTGCGTTTCATCACCACCTTCTGAGCCTTCATCGGTAGATTGATTCTACTGTCGGATTTAAAATATTCCCTCTCGGCACGCCGGAAGGCGGAGGTAGATTTTACCGGGCAAAGAAATATATTTCGAATTCACTACATTTGCTAATTATTGTGTACCTACAAATGTTCTAAATAAGGGCCATCCGGTCATTGCGCTCCGGGAGCGCGGCCGCGTTCGGGGAGCACTGGGCAGTCAGGCTAGCGCTCCTTCCCCTACCATCACTACACTGTGGCAACGAGGAGACGGACGATGTTCGGACCACGCTAACCAGATACGTACGTACAGTCGTGTTGCCGACGGCTCTTGTGGGATTGTTGACATATTAATAGGGCTGTTTTGCCATAACAAATATACCGCATATATAAATCAAATAGAATAGTACTCCGATGTGTGGAATGTGCAGGAAACGAACACAAGTGTTATGTAAAGAATATTGTGATTTATTCCAAACTGAAATGTGAACATATTAGAGAGGAAAATTCAACAACAAATTGTGTTCTTTTTAACACATTACATCTATGTTGCCCGCTAAACATTTGGCATGCGCTTTATAAGCTGTACAGAAAAATGAAATTTCCCATTCTGCTTTAAAGACTGCTGCTTCACCACTCCTTTTTAGATTATTTTCATTTTTGAAAAAATAGGCTTATGAGATCACCTTTTGTCCGCGTGTCTGTCTGTGTGTGTGTGTATGTGTGTGTGTGATTGTGTGTGTCCCCCCTAATTACTTCTAAACGGCTGGAGCGATTTCAATGAAACTCGGTAAGTTCATAGCACTATTCCGGACGACCCCGACCGTGCCCTTCAAATTTTGTTATGTCTCACCAATCCAACATGGCGGCTGTGCGAAATATTTCACCAGCAATCAATATCTCCGAAACTATTAGCGGTATCACCCTGAAATTTTGTACGGAGATAAAGGGCACTACTGGAAGTTCATCTACAAGACTTTCAAAAACTGGTTAACTACAAAACGAATATGGCAGCCAAGCTAAGTTGAATAATTTGAAATACACTTTTCTCGCGATTTAATGATCCGAACATAATGAAACTTGGTACAGGAAATATTTATACACATTGTAATGCACTGGTATCTAATTTAGTTCAATTGTTTACATAACCTCAAGATGGCGGTTGTTGGAATTTTAAAATTAAGTCTTTATTTCTTGTGTCGTAATCATGCGATCTAAGTGAAAGTTTGAATAATGACCCTACGCAATAATTTTCCTTTAATGGTACATGACTATATGGCCTATACATATAACAATCCAACATGGCGACCATCCGAATTATTTAGATGGATCTCAATATCTACGAATCTATTACAGCAATCGAACTGAATTTTTGTATGTTGATAGAGGCAATTAACATAAGTAGGTTATATGAAAATAGGCTGTATAGTTCTTCACGGAACTACTTGTTTTGTTTGCTGTTCAGTCATGACCACTGCGAAACTGATTTACTTACACGCTGTCAACAAAGCGCATTGGACTAGACTAGCGACTGATGGATCGGCTGCACACTTGAGCACGCTCAGCCAGATAAGCTACTCCCACCACTTCTGAAACTACCTTCCACCAAAGCGCTCGGAGCACTGGCTTAGAGCGCGGCCAGAGCGCTAGCGCTCGGGGAGCGCTGTCTGGATGGCCCTGTTCTAAATGTTTTGCATACGAGAAGCTCCATCTTCTTATAATTATATTACTCAGTGCGTTGCAATGCCAATTAAAGAAAGTGTTGGCGTTGTAACTTTGTTTGGTCAAGTGCTTTTGGATAAAGAATATTTTTTCTTTTTCTGTTAACTGCCTCTAAAATGGATTTACTAATTCAGAAACGTTGGTAGGAGTATGCACAACAACTCAGTTTCATCGCAATCGGATGAATATACTCTGAATTACCAATAATGAACGGTGACAACCGTCAAAGCTAGCATTTGGGGAAATGCTGTGTTGCCATTGTGACAGATCATGACTCATAACATTCCAAGAGGTTTGCAGGAAGACACAAACACTCTCTCTCTCTCTCTCTCTCTCTCTCTCTCTCTCTCTCTCTCTCTGTGCGTGTGTGTGTGTGTGTGTGTGTGCGTGTGCGTGTGTGTGTTTTTTTTTTCCACGCTTAGATTAAAGATAGAGTAGCCAGTTCTTCTTCTGAGCCAGACTCATTTTCACTGCAAGAGGAGGAAGATGATGAATCGCTGCTGTCAATGATGTTTTCAACTACACCGTCTTTCTCCCAGTAATCATTTTCTACCTTTTCTACATGTTTGCTGAACCCCTGCCAGTCTGTTTCGGTCACAAATGATAATGGCATCGTGTCAGAGGATTGCACTTTAGCACTCTTCGACGGGGAAGGGGGGGTCTTGCAGAACGCGTGCGCGGCCCGCCTATTCCAAACCTAAATACATCGGCTGGCAGTCAGTTGCTGCTACTTCCAGCATGATAATTTGTTATCGGGCTTCACGTGTGTGTGTATTGTTACCTTCCTTCCTACTGTGGATATTCTTACAAGCCTTTGTGTTTACTTTTAACAGTGTGGCAGTATCAAGTACAGTAATGGAAACAGTGACAAACTTAATGTTTTTGAAATGCGCGATACGCAGTGAGCGTGAAGACAACTGCAGTTCAAACCCGACTGCGGCGGCTTCGGTGGCGTAGTTGGTAGCATGTTGAGCTTGTATGCCCAAGATAGCGGGTTCAAACCCGGCCGAAGCCGTCGGATTTTTTAAGAGCGTTAAAAATCCCTCGGTATGCCTTCCTTCGGAGGGGAAGTAAAGGCGACGGTCCCATGTCATAGATTTATGGCATGTTAAAGAACCTTCCACTAATTACGCCTGTGTGAAGCTAAATTGTATAGGTTAAGAATGTAAACAACGCTCTTAGGTTTCTACGTTCGTTGCCAGGAGCCGACTGCGGTGGCGTCTCAATCGTACAGGAAAATTTTCTTGAAATGTTGTTGTTGAGTCTTTTATGACTTCTACGGCAACGGGTCATGTAGCTCCGTGTACTTGGGTGTGTGTAGAATTTGTTTGATAACTTGCAGTAGCCTATGTCACTGTAATGTCTGTACTAGGGTGTGTATTTGTAATTGAGGATAAGAT
The DNA here is from genome assembly GCA_946902985.2 of Meconema thalassinum. Taxonomy (NCBI): domain Eukaryota; kingdom Metazoa; phylum Arthropoda; class Insecta; order Orthoptera; family Tettigoniidae; genus Meconema; species Meconema thalassinum. The sequence continues at coordinate 375,385,778 of OX336388.2, read as the reverse complement.
TTGGGTAGGAAGCGTCCGTGGTCTTAAAGTTAGGTACCATCCCGGCATATGCCTGGAGTAGAAGTGGGAAACCACGGAAAACCAGGATGGCTGAAGTCTTCTCAGTTTTGCCTCACGAGGGTGAGTGAATCCCGTTCCAGCCCTCAGACTGGAAATAATTTTATTGGCAGAGCCGGGAATCAAAACCGCGGTGCCAAGAATGCTAGCCACTACTCAACAGAAATATATTTATTTGTTTATCAACTGCTTTTGAACAAATAAACAACGATGTAACCCCTGTCAGAACTATGTCTTGGCTAGCCCGCATAACACCATAGCCGGGCGTTTGGTATATGTACATGGGATGTTTGCAACCGATCGTAAGTAATAAACAATCGAAAGAAAGAGAATATTACCCGCAGCAGTGACGAATATTTCACTCTTGATTTCATAAATATTTATAAATTGTTTAAAATGTGCCAGAACTGTGCCGCGTCGAGCCCGCATACCAATAAAGCCGGATGGTTGGTTTATACACATTATTATTATTATTATTATTTATTATTCTTTGTCTGCCTATCTGAGTTGACAGTGCCTCCTGTACGGGACGTTTCTATTATGTCATGACTGATGAAAGACATGACAATGCAAGCCTGTTATTGTGTGAGAGGTGGGAACGATTCATCACCACTAACCTCTGGCGAGACATTGCAGAATTAATCAACCTTGTGGCAGCCATCGCTCTACCCTTCATAATCACAGTATCCTACTGCTCTCTCTCTACCCAACAGCGTAGTCGAGGGAATTCAAGGGCACACCACGACTACAAGGTGGCACTGATAGCTCGAATACCGAAGGCTCGTATTCCTCATGGTAACCATTCTGAATGTTTTGTTGTTGTTAATTCATTCTAAAATCTTGGTATCCCTTAGTGATGAGCTCCGTGTAGTTGGATATATGTTGCATGTGTCTTGGGTGTCGCCCGGAGGTCCTGGTACGATTCCCGGCTCTGCCAAGAAATTTAATTCTAGTGTGAGGGCTGGAACGGGGTTTACTCAGCCTCGTGATACAGAACTGAGGAGAGGTAGGTTCGATTCCTACCTCAGCCATCCTGGAAGTTTCTTCTTCTTCTTCTTCATCTTCGTCTGTCACTACAGCCCGGTGTGAGCGTTGGCCTCCCCAACCACAGATTTCCATCGATCTCCAGGGTCATACGTTCATTGTTTGCAAGTCCACCTCCACTTCATCTTTCCATCGATTCCTTGGTCTACCAGGGCGTCGTCTTCTTTCCAATCTGGCTTTATATACAGGGTGAACAAAAAATGCCGCACTTGGAGGTCGGCATGCGTTTCCTCATCCAATTGCAAGATACAAGTTTCAATAGCAAAATCGGATCGGGTGCTGTTTGAAAACACAAGTATGAAAACGAGAAGGTGGCAACACTGCCACATCCTGCAGTGCATCGGAATGTACAGAGAAAGCTCCGGCAGAGCGCCAGGTTTCTGCGACCTGCCTTTGGCCACGCTGCATGCAGTTACAGCGTTGCCAGTGCCTCGTTTCTTAACACGCATTTCTGTTAAACCCATTGGGGGGACTAGGTTTTGCAACGTAAACTTTTGTCGTGAATTTCGACCAGGAACCGCATGCCGACCTCCAAGTGCGGCATTCTTTTGTTCACCCTGTATAATCTTTGGTATTCTTTAGTCTTCCATTCTTTCAATGTGGCCCAGCCATAGTAGTTAATGTGATTTTATATTATAAATGGAACACTGTCTTGGCTTTTGAGGATTTCATCTATTTCTCTATTAGTTCGTATCCTCCATTCTCCTCGATCCAATACAGCACAGTAATTCTCCGTATTATTCTTTTCACAAACACCCTAAGTTTATTGCAATCCTGAACCGACATATTCTATGTTTCTGAGCCATATGTTAGCACCTGGAAGTGTTTTACTCCGGGAAAATGCTGGGATGGTAGTAATAGTATAGCTTTCAGTCGTTCAACACAAAGAGCATTCCAATCACTGGAATAAGTGAAAAATAACCTGAAATAAATAACATATATACCAGGTGATCAGCTGCCCCTAATAATATTGTTTTATGCAGCCCAACTAGCGTTGTTTTCAGGAAGGGTCAATATTTCGCTGCGTGCATCCCGTATGGTACTAATGTACTGCAAGCAAATCCTGCAAACGATACTGAATGTTATATTTCCCTCGTATTATTCGGTAGAAAGGCACTCGTTATCGAGAGGATCCAGAACTCTCGTACTGAACTGGACGCAGTTTCCCGTGAGTTATTACACTTACATCTGCTTCTTAGTAGCATTCTCTCAGAGGAATTGTGGCTGTTCTTTGAACGTATCTCCGCTATTCAGACCGAGAATAATTTTTGTCGGGCTGTAGGTAGACAGAGAGCTAAGTTCCTTCGATTGTCCTCCAGACAAAGAGCTCCTCGTACTGTTCTTGATACTAGTAAAGTTGTAGTCTATCTTTCTAATACCCCTTTAGATGACTATCAAACAGCTTTACTAAGCAGAGGTCTCAACTTTGCTCTCGCACCCTCCAACATTCCTACAGAGGAGTTGATCACATCCGTTGAGGCTGCCATCTACAATTTACCTCCAGATGAAGCTGAAGAAGTTAGACAAGAAAGTGTGAGGATATTAAGATCCTCTAATGTACCCGCACCCAATTTAACTCGGGGTGAAAGAAATGCATTGAAGGAACTAAGAAATAATGACACCATTTCTATTCTTCATGCTGACAAGGGAAATGCGACAGTGGTGATGGATACCGTTGAATATAAAAGTAAAATCTCGATTCTGTTATCTGATCCTGTCTACAGACTGTGCACTCGTGATCCAACCACTCGTGTATCCAATGCCACTGCTAAGCTTGTTAAACTGTCATCAATTCCAAAAGAAGAGGGAAGATGTCTTATTCCGAGAGATGGTGTTCCTCCGAGATTGTATGGTCTTCCAAAAATCCATAAGCAAGTCCCTCTTCGACCAATTGTTAGCACAATAGGTTCTCCAACTTACGCTCTTACGCAATATCTCAGCAAGTTGCTTCAGCCGCACTTGGGGCGCACACACTCTTACATTAGGTATTCAACCCATTTCGTCCAAAAATTGTCAACCATCGCCATTCAACCAAATGCTATTTTGGTGAGTTTTGATGTAGAGTCCTTGTTCACCAGAGTGCCGGTGGACTCGGTCATGTCCCTCATCAAGGATTTGTTTCCTGAGGACATTGTCCGATTCTTCCACCACTGCTTGTGTTCCAGTTATTTCTTGTGGGATGGTAAATTTTACGAGCAGACTGATGATGTGGCCATGGGAAGTCCACTCTCGCCTGTCGTGGCAAATTTATTCATGGAACATTTGGAGGGGGAGGCTATATCTTCGGCGTCTTTCAAACCTGTGATTTGGTGGAGGTATGTGGATGAAACGTTCGTGGTGTGGGAGGAGGGTTCTGAGAAACTGAACCACCTAAATCAGCTGCATCCTTCAATCCACTTCACAATGGAGCTAGAGTCGGGTGGGTGCTGACCTTTTTTGGATGTTCTTGTGAGGAGGAAGGCGGATGGCTCCATGGGGCACAGCGTCTAACCGTTATTTACATGCAGACTCCCACCACAATCCAGCACAAAAACAAGGAATTATAATAACTCTAGCCAAAAGAGTGGAACGTATTTGTGAGGCATCAACTCTTCAGGAAGAGTTACATGCGTTACAAACCATGTTTAAGGGTAATGGCTATAATGAATCCACTATATATAGGTCCCTACATCCCAGAAGGAGGGATAGACAACCTTCTCAGAGCTCCGTCGTGAGGGGAACTGCTTACCTCCCTTATCACAACACCACTGACCGCGTTGCTAAGATTCTCCGCAAGCACAAGATAAAAAGAGTTTTCGGCACTATGACGAATATTGGTCAACGTTTAGCAATTAAACAAAGATAAATTGTCCCCAATACTAAACCTGGGGTGTATGAAGTCCCTTGTACTTGCGAAAAAGTCTACATTGGACAAACAAAACGGTCCATTGCAACTCGCACCAAAGAGCATCAAAGGAACATCCGTCTAAACCAACCCGACAAATCAGCTATAGCTGAACATGCCCTATCCTCAGGACACGATGCATGTTTCAAGGATGCTCATGCGCTTGCCCTTGTTAAGCACAACTGGTCTAGAATTATAAGGGAGGCAGTTGAAATTCGTAAAAATCCCAATAATTTTAACAGAGACACTGGATATCAGCTAAGTGACACTTGGCTACCAGTTATTAAGGATCTAGGAAGATAGTTCCTCTCAGTCTCTCTGTTCTTCACCTATTTAAAATTGTACTTTTTGCCTCTATGGCTACAGAGCCTGTATTTGATCTCCTTTGTTCGTCACTGCAGGAGTTTCCATGTGTTTTTTCGCCGTTGCCTGTATGACGATATGTATCGTTCAGATACACTTCCCTTTTGTTTAAGTTTCCTTATATTCATCTAACCCTCCCCCCCCCCCCCCACATCCCCCCCCCCCCTTGTCTTTTGGAAATCCTCGTTCTTCGAGGAGTCTCTATATTTTCACCCCGCCCCTTTACCTTCTCCTTACTTACTACTCTGTCCGCCGTTCTACCATGGTCCATACAGTAATTTCTGGTAGCTGCTCTCTGGTGACGAACAGAAGAATTTATCTATATTTTTTGTAAGTTTTTGTAATCTCATTGATATACTTTCTTTGGCCACATTGTTTGATTCCATTGAAAAAGGAGGCACGGTTTCTCCGAAACGTATGATTCTAATTTCAATACACACGGCATTAGCCCAAAAACATGAATTATTTATTAGCCCAAAAACATGAATTATTTATCTAGGATCCGTAAAGTCGGAGATTTTAAATATTTGGGGAATGGATCAGTGAAGACCTCAAGAACAATAAAGCATTTGAAGAAAGGATTCTGAAACTGAATATTGCATACAATCGATGCAGAAAAGTTTACCAGAAGAAATCCATATCCATCAATGCGAAATTAAGGCACTATAACGCTGTAATCAGGCCCGAGGTCCTCTATGCTGCAGAAACCCTAACCATCAAGGGGGCAAAACTGATACAGCAACTAGAGGTCAAGGAAATAATTATCTTGAGGAAGATCTTAGGCCCAAGGATCATAAATGGAGAAAGGTATCACAGGCCCAATGATGATATACAGGATGTTCGCAGCAAGCCCTACTTTGTGCTGTAACTGGTTTGTTTTTCAAGATATTTTAATGTTGACACTTGCTTTGTAAAGCACCTTTCAATCTCTAAAACTTTTGTTTGTTTGTTTGGTGGCTAATTCGACTAATTCGATGTCACTCTATCGATAGGTGATGTCAAAACCCCGATTTGGGCAAGAAACGTGCCAAAACCGTGCCACAAAAAGTTGATTTGCGCTTTATGCGCGAACTTCACACAAAACCCAACGAAACAAAATTTTACAGCTTGAAAAGTACTTTCCAAAGCAAGTATCAAAATTAAAATATCTTGAAAAACAAAAGCTTTACAGCACAAAGTAGGGCTTGCTGCGAACACCCTGTATACCTAAAGCAAGAACCTCTAATGGACACAATCATCAAGAGACGCCTCCAATTCTACGGACACCTTGAGAGAATGTACGAGTCAAGTGTAATCCACAGAGCCAGCTCCTGCAAGAAAACAACATCACTGTGGCACCAGCAAGTTAAACAAGATCTGCAAACCCTCAACATCTCTGAATCCGTTATACAAGACAGACAAGCTTTCCGAAAAATGTTAAAAGAAGTCCCACAGATTAAACTTAAGAAAGGGCAGAGACCAAAGAGGTCAGAAGCAGCTAAACAACTACAAAGTCAGAAAATGAAGGAGATATGGGCTAGGAAGAAAACTCTTAAGAGCGTGAAACCAATCCCAACTCAAGCTGAAAACCATTCTGGTTAACCTACGTAGTTCATAGTTGGCTCATTCGAAGAGAGAAAGAAAGAAAGAAAGAAAGAAAGAAGAATGAAAGAAAGGAAGAAAGAGAGAAAGGAAGGAAGAAAGAGAGAAAGGAAGAAAGAGAGAAAGAATGAAAGAAAGGAAGAAAGAGGGAAAGGAAGAAAGGAAGGAAGAAAGAAAGAAAGAGAGAAAGAATGAAAGAGAGAAAGAATGAATGAAAGAAAGGAAGGAAGAAAGAAGGAAAAAATGAAAGAATGGAAGGAAGAAAGAGAGAAAGAAAGAAAGAAAGAAAGAGAGAGAGAAATGAAGGAAGAAAGAAAGAAAGAAAGAGAGAAAGAAAGAGAGAAATGAAGAAAGAAAGAAAGAAAGAAAGAAAGAAAGAAAGAGATAAAGAAAGAAAGAAAGAGAGAAAGGAAGAAAGAAAGAGAGAAAGGAACAAAGAAATGAAGGAAGAAAGAAAGAAAGAGAGAAAGGAAGAAAGAAAGAAAGAAAGAAAGAATAATAATAAACTCAAGAATGTTCAGTCTGTGCCCTATACGTGACGGGGCTGATGACCAAGATGTTACAATGAATTAACAACAACCCATACTTCCTGAGGAACACACGATTAATGACAAAAAGGCATCCAAATCATTCAAGTAAATTTTGAGCTCTCATCTTACGGAGTCAAGGGTATCTTTTTTTCCCCTCCTTACTTGTCCCTACTCCCTTCTACCCTGTTATTTGTTGATTTAGTTAGTTATTTTATTTATCGTGTGACTTTTAGTGCCGGGAGTGTCCGAGGACAAACTCGGCTCGCCAGAGGCTGTAGCTGCTTCAAGCGGACACCCATAGGGTGAGCTACAAGTTCCGTTCATTTTTCAAGTAGTTCCAACTTTTACTACCAGATGTCGCTGATACCCAGTGGTGAACGTTGGAACTTTGATAAGAGAGTTCCAACGAAATCTAACCTAGAAATTTAGCTTCACACACGTTTAGTCTGTGGAAGGATCATTTACATGCCATAAATCTATGACATGGGACCGCCGGCTTTACTTCCCCTCCGAAGGAAGGCATACTAAAGGATTTTAACTCTCTTAAAACATCCGCCCACTTCGGCCGGGATTGAACCCGCTATCTTGGGCACACCAGTTCAGCATGCTACCAACTTCGCCACCGATGCCGCTTGTTATTCATTTATTTAGTTGGTTATTTATTCATTTAATTATTTTGTATTTATTTCTTCTTTGGTCGTCTGGTCCACCTGAGGACCACGGTGCTTGTGTTGTAGCTGTGGTCTGCCACTTCAGGTGTTCTTGGTAGATTGTTTGGTGGCTATTTTCGTGCTGAAATCTTGAGCCTTTCTTTTGGACCAGTATTCTTGTATTTTCTTACTGAACTCTATCTTACGTTCCTCGGACAATTTCCTGTATGATCCGGACACCTAGCGAGGTGCCTCCGTGGCAAGTCCCGCGTCCGGAAATTCGGTTAGTTCTGGACCGAGGTCCTAAGGTGAACACGGATGCCTCCGTTTACCGGAGGCAGTTCCACAGCATAGTTCACCAATTTCCGGACGCTGGCATTCTCTACACGGATGGTTCAAAGGTGGACGAGAAGGTGGGTTGTGCTTACGTTATTGAAGGTGCAAATACCAAGATCTCTTTGCCTGAGGCCTGTAGTGTGTTTACTGCGGAGCTCGTTGCCATCTATGAAGCTCTGCATTTTTCACTACAGGATGCACGAATCCACTTTCTCGTGTGTACCGACTCTTTGAGTTCGTTGCAGTCAATTGCTACATGTTTCCCGCAACACCCCCTAGTGCAGCGAATCCACGACCTACTAGCCGGGCTGTGCCACGCTGACACTCGAATCACCCTTCTGTGGCTTCCAAGCCACATGGGAATTGCGGGAAATGAGTTAGCAGATCAAGCTGCAAAAGAGGCGGTATCACTACCACCTCGACCAATGGAGGTACCCGCTAGAGATATTCGCTCTCAGTTACGCCTACAAGTTCTGGCCTTTTGGGAGAGTCAGTGGCTAGCTGACCCACTGCCCAGTAAACTGAGAGCGATCAAGGGTACTACTCGCGTGTGGCGGAGCTCTTTCCGGTCACGGAGAGAGTCCGTCATTTTGTGTAGGCTAAGGATAGGTCATACAAGATCCACCCACTCGTACCTGATGAGAAGGGAAGACCCCCCCCACTTTGTACCTGTGGAGCCGTTTTCACCGTGGCCCACATTTTAACCGAGTGTGTGGATCTTGCTGACTTACGAAGAAACCTTGGTTTGCAGATGACACTCAAACTTATATTAGCCGATGACGCGGTGGCTGCTGATCGCGTTATCCGCTTTATACGTGAGAGTGGGTTAGGGCCAGCAATCTAAATTTTCCAGTGTAAATTAACTCAACGACTTGTTCGTTTATGAATGATAATTTTATGTTTTTCCGTAATTTTTGTTAATTTTTATGATTATTATTTTTACTTAATTTTTTGTTTTATTAATTTTAGGTCTTTTCAAATTTAGGTGTCCACCTCTACATTTTAAATTCAATTCCAAATTTGTATTCTTTAATCTGTGTTAAGAGGGGCAGATGACCTCGTAGTTCCGCCCCTTGGTACTGTTTATTTTATTTGCATCATGGTCACGTTCTCTCACTAGGGCTTCGCTCGGCACGGTCACTAATCGGCGCTGATCTTGTGTTACCTTGCTGTTTTCTGGAGTTGGTCCTATTAATAATTAAATATCCTTCAGGTGATGTCAGCAGATCAAATACGCATCTTATAATGTTCTCCCATCGTCGCCCTTCCTTACGCTCCATAAATGATGTGTTAAGGGTCTTCTGCTGGAGTTGTACTCATTGTGAAATTCTTCAAAATGACTATGTCATGAGGTTTATAGTCTCGGTTCGCCCATAATCTCCTACTGATGGAGGTTACATGGACCTTGCCGCTGATGGTCGCGGCTGATTGCGGTTGTATCCAGCTGGGAGATCCCGATACTAGACTTGGGCCCCGCTGCATCCACCTTAGCCTTTGTCGACTGCTGGAGGAGGGAGCCCTATCCCACAGCGACGTCACCGCGGTCCTAGCTGGAGACTGAGAGGTACTGGAACCTGAATCACTGAACATTGTAGACAGTTCTCACCACCTCTTCCAGCGGTTTAACAAGCTGTTCAAGCGAACGCCACGCATCGCCGCAAGTCTGCGCAGCTTTTCGAAGCTTCCCCACGGCTGTTCCCAGGGAGCGGGTCCGAGTCTCGGCTTCTTGGCGGGCGAAGGACTAGTCTGATCTGCCAATGTCTTACCTATTTTACGCCGTCTGAGACGTGGGATGCCGGGTACAGGTGGCGTCAGGGTACCTCCTGAAGGTATTGAAATTATTGACGATTCAAAGTCAGTTCCCTTTGACAAATCTATTGTGTCAGAGTAGTTTTTAGGCGTGCAATGGCGACCAGATGGTCCCTTCTCCCACAAAATTATATCAGGCTCATCGCCCAAGATCTGCTGCACTTCAATGTCATTCTCATCTTCTACTCCCATATTCTCCATGTTTATCGCGTATTTAGTTCAATGTGTTTAGTTGCTTAGTAACAAGAAGTGATAGTTGTGTCAAAAACTACATTGTTTTGTTGCTGTGAAAGGGCACATTCATCTGCAACTACGTAACCGAACTTACATTTGACTTCAAAATTAGTTTTTTCAAATAGCTCTAGTCGTAGGATGAAGGAATTTTTAATTTATTACTATTATTATTATTAGTATGATTCTTTCTTTTTATCTTCGTTATGCGGCTTCGGTGGCGTAGTTGGTAGCAAGCTGAACTGCTGTTCCCAAGATAGCGAGTTCAAATCCGGCCGAAGTCGTCGGGTATTTTAAGAGCGTTAAAATCCCTCACAAGGGAAGTCTCTGAACCGGGGAATCGCAGATCCTGCTGGAACTTTGCAGATACGTTGCGTGAGCCCAAATAGGCAGATCCGTGAAGAGAAATCTTTCGGAAATTAACTTCCCCTTGTACTAGATGAAAAATTAAGATTTACACGTTTAAATTGGCGCGCCAGCTGCGTGAGCTTTATTGGCTGCGTCAGAGGTTGCTTCCCGGCCTACGGCGTGCAGTCACCGAATGAGAGGCGACAGACCCGGCATACGCTTATATCCGTATACGGAGAGTGTCCCATGCATTGCATGACGAATATTAACTTTGCAAAAGTTATATGTTGTCTGGAGGAAAAATATGGAAAATGTATGGAAAGGCCTCTCAGCATTCAAGAACAGGACCTGTTGGACAGTTTGGATGGTAGGCTATAGGCTATTGATGGTTTTGTGCCTATCTGACTTTCTGGCGTTCATCTCTTGTAACAAGTGTGTTTATTTGTCGTGCTAATTGATATTTACAGGTATCATAACTGGTTACCGACAGCAGTGGCTACGCTGGCTAAAGCGCAGTGTTTAGGTCATGGAGCCAAGCTCTCTGCTGACTCGGTAGACGTGTGGGTTCGAGCCCCACCGTCGGCCGTCCTTGAAATGGTTTTCCGTGGTTTCCCATTTTCAACACCAGGCAAATGCTGGGACGGTACCTTCTGATAGGCCACGGCCGCTTCCTTCCACATCCTTACCCAATTTCATTCATCTTCATCCATTCCATCTCATATCCCGACGCGCAGGTCGCCCACGGGCGTCGACTAGAAAGACCTGCACTCGGCCTCTCAGGAGGCCACAAGACAAAAAAAACTGGTTGTATAGAGAACATCACTATGAACGTGGACTCCTATTCTACTCTTACTGTCGTCACACATGAGCTACCGGATGACAGTAACACCAACAACTCTGATGAAGATAATATTTGGACTGCCACCGATAGCTCACCCAGGAAAGTGTCAGATGAAGCTGTAGGTATGGAATACAAACAAAATGCTGTTGATTATTGGAAAAGCGGTAAGAGGCGTCCGCTTTCCTTTTCGTCGGTAAAAAGTAAGTTTCACCGTTTAAAAAGCAAGAAAGATTTATATTTGTGGGCAGAGCAAGTGAAAAGGGGAGGCACCCGCCGCGACAAATTGAGGAGAATAACATGTGTCGTAAAAGCCCAATTTGACATTGCCCATCAGAATAATCAAGTAATACATGACGTGACAATTCAGCAATGGGCTATGCTAGCTGCACAGGACGTAAAATGTACGGGGTTTAAAGCCAGCCATTCCTGGGTGCAGCACTTTAAGGATCGCTATAATATCATTTCGCGAAAAATAACAACTGTGACGACATCAAAGAATGCCCATCGCGAAATGGATATTATGTCAGCAGCAGAAATATTCGTAGAAGAGGTTACATCGGTTCTTGATTCTCTCGGCCCTGGGAACGTATGTAATAGTGATCAAAGTGGGTTCAATTTGGAGATGTGTTCGGGTAGGACACTGGCTATAAAAGGGTTGAAAACGGTTTGCTCCAAAGTGCAATCAGTGGGGGCCACAACGCACAGCTATACAATAATGCCTACAATAACAGCAGCCGACAATCTACTAGGACCTCTCTTCATAACTCTGAAAGAACCAAAAGGTGTGTTTGGAAAAAGGGTGAAAGAAACTATGTTTGCACATGACAATATTTACGTTGTTCCTACAAAATCTGGCAAAATGGGATCCGCACAATTGAAGGATTGGTTTCACAATGTTTTCAAACAGCATCTACCGTCCGGCAATGCGGCACTCCTGGATTCCTTTTCTGGACATAAATCGTTAGACAGTGAAGAGCGCATACGACTGATGATGATACCTCCTGGAGCCACAGCCTGTTGTCAAGCATTGGATGTATACGGCTTTAGGGTTTGGAAAAGATTTGTCCGTAGATTTTCGAACACCGTTCGGTTATTGAATTTTGACATCAATTTGGCCCAGAGAAATACAATCTGACATATCACCAATTGTCGTCCCCTCGTTTTACTTCAATGTGGCAATACGCATGGTACCGAAGTCAGTACCTGTCCGACAATCCCGGTGGGTTTGAACACCCTGTGCCATATTGTTTCGATATCAGTGCAATACAATGTAGTACTTGCACTCGCCCGTGTTTCATACGGTGTGGATGGTGTAAAACCAGTCTGTGTTTCCAACATTATTACCACGAACATCACTGTTGTCAGAACTATGTGAAGTAGCTTGGTTACTTACTCACTTGTTTGACTATTGGTTCAGTTTACTCTGTGTTGTGTTGTAATGATATGTATTTGTGGTACCTTACATTGCATGATTAATAATAAAGAACGACGTGCAATATATTGTAAAGATGCAGCATTAATGTCCACGCCGCAGCGCAGGTTGTGAGCGCGAGTACGGGAGGGCAGTCGTTTGGAGCATGACCTTTTGAGCCACCAATCAGGCGTGAGGCACCCCCCCTCGCTTGACCAGCGCGCACAGTTCAAAATTCTTGTACTTATTGCCGTCTACGGAGGGCAGGAGTTAATTTCCGAAAGATTTTTCTTCATGGTTCTGCCTAGTTGGGCTCAAGCAACATATTTGCTAAGTTTCAGCAGGATCCGCGATTCCCCGGTTCAGAGACTTCCCTTGTCAGTATGCATTCCTTCGGATGGAGTAAAGCCGGCGGTCCCATGACATAGATTTATGGCATGTAAAACATCCCTCCACAGACCAAACCTGTGTGAAGCCAAATTGTTAGGATAGATTTCGTTGGAACGCTCCATCAAAGTTCCAACGTTCACCACCAGGTATCATTGATAACTGGTAGCGAAAGTTGGAACCCCCTGAAATTGAACGGAACTTGTAGCTCACCCTAATGGTATCCGGTGGAATTAGCTACAGACTCAGGCGAGCCGAACATGTCCTCTTCCGGCACTAAAAGGCATACGATAAATAAATATATAAATAAATCTTCGTTATGCCCATTCATAGAAGGCGTTGAAACTCGGCTTGATGACTATTGCCTCCCTCCTCTCCCAAATTCTCTTCATGACCTCACCGTGTTGCCTCTTGCATTCCTTTGCCCGTCTTGTGCCAGTCCTGCTGCTAGGTTTCACTCTGTAAATATATGCTTATTTACTGAGGTTCCGATTTCTCGGTTTTTCATCATGTTCACCCCGATGTTTCAACTAAGTCAAGACTCGCTTGTTTCCTCCATCCTAGTATTTTGTGCATTAATCTACTATATATTTGTCAAATACCACTCACTCACTCACTCACTGACTCATTCATCCATCACGCAATCTCAGAAACCACCGAACGGATTCGAATGAAATTTGGTATGCCGCTTCCTCAAGGGCCGCTAACACCCACTAAGGAAGGATTTTTGGATATTTAGGTTCTAAAGGGGTGTTAAGGGGTTAGACCTGCATTTCCTTGAATAGCAATATCTCCCGATTGGTTTCATTGGGGGAAGTGATACTCGGCATATAAACTCATCATTAAAAATAAGAAGACATGTGTCTGAGGGTTTTTCGATGTGGTGTATAGTATAAGGTGAAAGGGGTGAAAAGTGGGGGTTGAAGGATTCCTAACGGAGCGTGTATCTCTTAAACGACATAAGCGAGGAGTTTGAAACTCGGCGGAAAAACATCAGCATAAAAAATAAGTAAATAGGTGTTTCGTCGTTTTTTCATAAATCCAATTTAAGGGGCCCATGGGGAGGGGTGAAATTCTGGGGGAAAAAACAGGTAATACGTAAAATTATACATGGCCTATGTTGTAGACAATAACACATTACATGTTTTTTGTCTCTTGCTATTTCATCATACGACCAATACTGAGGGAGTTATTAATGATGTTGTACTTTTTGGCCGGAATTTTCTAAGTCCCAGGAATGACATCAAAATTGATTCGAATGAAATTTCAAAAAATAGCTTTTTTAATACTTTTATTATATTTTTCACGTCTCTTAGGGTCCGATACCAACATGATATTTTGATGTTTTTTTTTTTTTCGTTCCATGCATTTTTGGTTTCAGGTGATAGAATTATATTCCACTAGGACCCATGCTATCTATGTAACTAATGTTATAACGGGATTCCAAATGTGATTGAGGGCGATGCCGCGAGTAACAGCTAGTATATGAATAATTTTATTGTTAGTCTATTGTTGTCCTTCCTAAATATGGACACAAACAACTTCAACTGTCTGTGAGGCTATAGAACAGTTCGTCTCTTGATCCAAATTCCATTTTATAATAATACTAGCTGTGCCCGTCATGGGTTGCAATGCCAATCAAAGAAAGTGTTGGCGTTGTAACTTTGTTTGTTGAAGTGCTTTTGGATTCCCAATATTTTTTCTTTTTTCCGTTAACCACCTCTAAACTATTCTATAATTGATTTAATATCTAAAAAAAAATTATGGGAGCGTGCTCAACAACTCACCTAAGTTTCATCGCAATGAATTGAATGGTATATGAACGCATACGGGACTTTCTTGAAACGATTCGAGCGCCGTCACCCATTTGTTGAATATACTCGTACGCTACCTATTGTAAAATGGATTTACTAAGTCGAAAACCTTCCCTGGCGTGTACACAACAACTCAGGAAAGTTTCATCGCAATCGGATGAATGGCATAAGAACGCATACGGGATTTTGTTTAAACTATTTGCGCGACGTCACTCATTTGTTGAATCTACTTGTGTGCCACCCATTGCAAAACGGATTTACTAATTCATACACCTTCGCAGGACTGTACTCAACTCACCAAAGTTTTATCATAATCGGATGAATGGTATATGAACGCATGCGGGACTTAGTTGGAACGATCCACGCGCTGTCGCTCATTAATTGAATCTATTCGTGCGCTACCAATTGTAAAATGAATTTACTAAACCAGAAATCTTTGCGAGAGTGGAAACAACATTTCTCCAAATTTCATTGCAATCGCATGAATGGTATGTGAACGCATACGGAATTTTTTAAACAATATGCGCGCCGTTACTCATTAGTTGAATCTACTCGTGCGCTACCTATTGTAAAAAGGATTTACTAAGTCAGAAACCTTTCCTGGAGTGTGCACAACAATTCAACAAAAGTTTCATAGCAATCTGATGAATGGTATATGAACAAATACGGGACTTTGTTGAAACGCTTCCCGCGTCTTCGCTCATTTGTTGAATCTACTTGTGCGCTACATATTGTAAAATGGATATACTAAGCCTGAAACTTTCCCTGGAGTGTACACAACAACTCACCCAAGTTAGTCGCTATCGGACGAATGGTATATGAACGCATACAGGACTTGGTTGAAATGCGTCGTCCTTCGTCGCTCATTTGTTGAAACTACTCGTGCGTTACCTTTAAGTGGATTTACTAAGCGAGCAACCTTCCCTGACGTGTACAGAACATCTCATCCAAGTTTCATCGCAATGGGATAAATGGTATATGAACACATGTGGGACTTCCTTGAAACGAACGGACGCCATTTTGTTGAAGCTACCCGCGCGCCTTCTACTGTAAATTGGATTTACTAATATATAAAATTGAGATGGTGTGTGTCTGTCTGTCTGTGTGTAACTCAATAACGCAAGAACCACTGGTCCGATTTAAATGAAATCTTGCATGGATGTAGCTGATTTACCAGGTTTACATATAGGATACTTTTGATTTCGATATTTTGCACTATTATAAAATGGCGACCATTTTAGTGACGTCACTACACCCTTTGGTTTCAAAATTTCATATTTCCATATCAAATAAAAAGAGAACGCTAAGAAATTGCAAACTTTTGATGGCATACACGAGCTTTAGCATTTAATTTTATATCGGAAAGGTCCTTATCACTTTTCGTGTACCTCCAACGGTTAGCGAGTAAAACCTAAATTTGTGCAATAAAACACGGTTAACACCGAGCGGTGCAGTATATCGCTATATATATATATATAAAGTGAAAGTTTGTCTGTTTTTGATGTGTAACATCTTTCCGCTCGGTTGCTGAATAGTTTTGTGGGAGTGATTTTGAAAATTTGGGACGGTAGTTGATCGAAACGATCGAGCTGGCAGTGGTGGATCGAACGGAAGTATGCACTGCCCGCTCGATCGATCGAACGAACGGAAGTGTACTAGCTGGCAGTGGTGGAACGAACGGAAGTATAAGATGCACTGCCAAATTGATACCATGACGTACTCTCGGCCATGTGGAATGTATATGACATACTGAACGGAAAACGCTGGTGCCAAGTGATTGAAACAAATGACATGGTACATGTTCGAAGTCTTCGTATCAGTATTTAAATTGTAAAATGTCTTAATATCAAACATTGTAAGTAGTCGGCATTGCCGGTATTATGTTTCTGCACAATGGCTATTCAAATATTAACCCACATAACGGTAATGCAGTCATCAATTTAATATAATCGTTGTGGTTATACGAGAATTGAGCAAGCTCTCATGAACTATTACTGAAAACATTCTCTTTACTCACAAGAGGGCCTATTCATAACGCATTTTAAACTCAATTTCACGCTGGAACATTATCAAAATAAGCAAAATATAAATGAAACTTAATTCCGTAATGCAGTATTATTGGAACGTGGAAATAAGTCACCTTCTTGTGCACAAAACTTGCGTAGTCGAAATAGCCATGGGGTTAGCGCCTATGACTGTGAATCCAGAGATCTTGGGTTCGAATCCCGGACGGGGTAGATATTTTTGCTACCAGATTATCATTTTAATCGATATTTATCATATCAATATGACTCGTTTTAATAGAATCCATATGAAATTACGTGTTGGTCTGTGAATGAAGAGGACCTGTTTATAAGGAATTAAAGGTTATGAGCGGTGTCGCGTCTATTAATCTAGTTGATCCATATCGTATTTAATTAGTTGGTTATTTATTCACTTAATTATTTTTTATTTATTTCTTCTTTGGTCCTCTGGGCCACCTGTGGACCGCGGTGCTCGTGTTGTAGCTGTTATCTGCCACTTCTGGTGTTCTTGGTAGATTGTTTGGTGGCTACTTTCGTGCTGAAATCTTGAGCCTTTCTATTGGACCAGGATTCTTTTATTTCTTACTGAACTCTTATCTTACGTTCCTCGGACAATTTCTTGGACGCGTTGTGGTGAACTTCTGTATGGATGTGAGGAAAGGTCTGGTTTCAATTGTCATACGGCAATTTATTTATTTATTTTTAAATTGCTTATCCTCCCAGATTGACTTCAACCACGGACTAAGCGATGGATCATTCTTCTACCGTCGCAGATACAACTGGGTATGGTGACAGGCCAATCGTTCAGGCGACCGCTAACATGGGTTAACTTTAAATGCACTTAGAGGCGGTTGCCACTGCAAATCAGTTCTCTGATACCTAAAGTGGGTAAGGACCTGGTCGAAGCTGACGGGAAACGCAGCTAGGACTTGAGCGGTTTGCAAGAGAATGGCTTTAGTATATTCCCTCTCAAGCATGCATATGCCTACTATGGGGAAGGGTGATGGTCTGGCAAGACAGAGAGTAACAGATTTATTGTTTGTCTGTTCAAAGAAATTCGTTTTTGCAAAAGTAATTCGGAGAATGCCAATAATTTGAATCAGGTTTGGTAATTCCAGTTTTCGAAATGGTAGAGTTCCTGAAAAAGCGACCAAGTTAGCCGTTGGCAGTCAAAGTGAAAGGTCGTGTTTTTCCCGAGCTCTCAGGTGTGCTGAAATGGGGTGTTCTCTGGAGTGTTATCGGGCGAGGAACGGGCTGTGGTATGCGAAGGGTAGTCGGGATTTCCGGTGTTTGTGTGTGCGTACGGGACCTAGTAACTTGTGGTTTATAGCCCTAGTGATAGCTGCGTTGTTAGTTATTGGTGGAGTGGAAGTGAATCGAGGGCCTGTTACTCCAAATGTGAATCAGGCAAATGATCCAGTGGCATCTTTAAAGTGTTCGACGTGCAGTAAAACATTGAAGAATGGTGTTGAGTTTGGACTATGTGAGAAATGGTTTCACTTCGGCTGTATTAAGGTCAAGAAGGAGGATTGTGATGTCGGAAATTGGTTTTGTAAAGTATGTGATACGCCGGACAGTTTGAGGGTGCAAATCAAAGCAAGGGATCAAATAATACAGGAACTTAGAGCAAAGCTTCGTGAATCAGAAGAAACGGTGAAGGATGTGACTGGACGGCTTTCTACTGGGATCAGTGTGGGCGTGCAGGAGCAAACTGAGGATGACGTTATCATAATGGGTGATTCTATGATACGATGGAGTGCGAATATCTCGAGGAAATCAGGTGCGAAAGTGCGGTGTTACCCGGGGATTAAGATTGACCAGCTTGCCCAACAAGTGGAAGAAGCAAATGTAGAGGACTGTGACAAAGTTAAGGTGTTGTTGCTCCATGTTGGGACGAACGATTTGAAGAAGAGGGCTACAGCTGATTACATCATGGGGGAGCTCTACGAACTAGGCAGAAAAGCTAAAAGCAAGTTTAGAAATGCAAAAATTATAATGAGTGGCATTGTTCGGCGGGGAGATGTTCCGTTGAGGCGAGTTAAGACTGTAAATGACCGCATGGACTGGGTATGTGCACAACTGGGATTAGTGTACGTAGAAGCTGACTGCTGGATTGGTGGCCGTGATTTCGCCCGAGACAGGCTGCATCTAAATCGACGGGGCGCTTTCAATCTAGGGAGCCTACATGACAGGGTCATCGGTTCGTGCCGGCTTTTGTGAGGAGGAGCAGGTCCAGAGGTTGCCAGCCGATGGGAACAGAAGGAGCTATTTCGAGATATTTGCTGCGGAGGTAAGACTCTAAGATTACTGCAGGTTAATTGTCAGAGTTTAGGAAATAAATTAATTGAATTTTGGAATCTTGTAGAGACGTATTCTCCGGACATTGTCATTGCAACTGAATCTTGGTTATATGAGGGCATAAATAGTAGCGAAATAATTCAAGGGACCTACTAGATGTACAGAAGGGATCGGGGGAAGCGAGGTGGTGGGCTATTTATTTGTGTGCGCAAAAATATAGCTAGTTTCTTAAAGTGGGCTGATATGGATCATGAAATGTTATGTGTACAAATTTCGGATAAAGGAAATAAATTCCCTCTTCAGGTGATAGGGGCGTATAGAGCACCGAAAGATAACCTTTCTCTCCTCAAAACACTGTATGATAAAACTTGTACGGGTAATGCTATGAAAAAGAGCATAATAATTGCTGGAGATTTAAACCTCCCCAAAGTAGACTGGTCTGGTGAGTCAACTAGCTGTGGTCAGGCTCAGAGCGCTGCAAATAAATTCTTAAGGGAGGGGGGATTTTCCCAAGTAGTTGACTTCCCAACTAGAGACAATAATACCTTAGATGTTTATCTCGCAAGGCCTGTAGAGCTGTATATTAACTGTCTGAAAGTACCAGGAATTAGTGACCATTCTGGGGTTGAATTAAATATTAGATATGGTGACATTACAAAATTAGACTCTGATGTAGCAAAAAAGATCATATTCCAGTATCGCAGGGTGGATCAGGGCAAGTTTCGGGGGTTTTTGAATAAGCTATTTGTAGGATGGGCATCGGAAGGAAATCACATTAATATCCTGTGGACTAACTTTTTGAAAATTTTAAATAGCGCTGTTGATAAATTTGTCCCATTTAAATTGCTGAAACAAAACCCAGATCCTGAGTATTACACACGAGAAATTAGGAGTCTAAAACGGAAAATTAGGAAATTATACAATAAAAGACATGATAGTGACAAGTATATGTTGAAATTTAAGTCCTTATCAAGAGAGCTCGTCTTAAAAAAGAGGGCTGCTCATGACAGTTATATGCAAGGTTTACTTGGTTCGGGAGGTGATGGGTGGAAAAAAATTTACAGTTATGTTAGGAGAAGAAAGGGAAATTCAAATAATTTGTCGATGATAATGTCCGGTGACGGTAAATTAATTACTGAGAAACAGGCCATTGCTAATGAATTAAATGTCTTTTACGGTAGTGTGTTCAATAAATCCAATAGCTGTGTGTTGGACCTTAACGACGAATCAGGGGCTCCCCTGTTCCAAATAAACCAGTCAGCAATTGTAAAGCTAATACAAAAACTACGTTTCAATGTATCAAAGGGTCCTGATAATATTGTTAGTGAAGTACTTAAACTAGGAGGTAGGGCCGTGGCACGATACTTGGAGGTGATGTTTAATGTGTCCATAAACAATGCGCAAATCCCAGATGACTGGAAAAGAGCTACGGTAGTCCCAATATTTAAGGGAGGGAGCAGACTTGAATTGGGCAACTACAGGCCGTTTAGCCTTACGTCCGTCGTTTGTAAACAGATGGAGCATCTCATTTGCGACTACTTGAGGGAACAGTGGGAAACATTATCATGGTTTAATGATAGGCAACATGGATTTCGGAAAGGTTACTCATGCGAGAGTCAGATGCTATCACTTTTTTCAAGACATTAGCGAATCGTTAGATCATGGAATTTCAGTCGACGCCGTGGTTATAGATTTTGCGAAGGCATTTGATGTCGTTCCGCATGACATGCTACTCCATAAATTAGCTTAGACGAAGATCGATAGAAAAGTAATTTTATGGATCCAAGAATTTTTGACGGGTCGTTCTCAGAAAGTGAAAGTCGAAGGCATATTCTCGGATGATATTACCGTAACGTCGGGTATCCCTCAGGGCAGCGTAATCGGAACTTTGTTATTTTTGGCGTTTATAAATGACTTACCAAATGGGATTCGCAGTGACTGTCGATTGTTTGCGGATGATTGTGTAATATATCGAAAGATACATGACTCACAAGACAATGCAGTGCTTCAAGAGGACTTGAACCTGGTCTATAAGTGGGCGATTGTAAATAAAATGAAAATAAACACAAGAAAATGTAGTCTCTTAAAAATAGGGAAAGTGCGAAGGCAGGATTTTCAATATATCATTGGCTCGGAAATACTTGTAGAAGAAGATTCTTGCAAATATTTGGGCGTTCACGTAAGGAATGATATGAAATGGAGTAGTCATATAGGATGTGTAGTTTCAAAAGCTTACAAATCCCTGCACTTTGTAATGACGGTATTAATAGGAAGTAGTACCTCTGCTAAAGAATTAGGCTATTTGTCACTTGTAAGACCTATTCTGGAATATGCCTCGGCGGTTTGGGATCCATATCAAGTAGGGCTCATCAATGAGTTGGAAATGGTACAAAGAAAGGCCGCTAGATTTGTGCTCAGTGACTTTAATCCCAGGAGCAGTGTGAGCCGTATGTTAAAGAAACTTGGGTGGGAATCACTGGAGGCTAGGAGGATGAAATCTAGACTCTGCGCTATGTACAACACGTATACAAATCAACCAGCATGGGGTGAGCTTAGCAAACGATTGGGAAAGCCCACTTACATGGGTAGGAGCGATCATCCTTTCAAAGTTAAGGGCCGACCACAGCGAACAAATTATGGTAAATATTCTTTTGTAAACCGTGCCATTGATAACTGGAACTCTCTACCTGCCGCAGTCTTAGAGCCTTTTCCCAAACATATAGGTGTGTTTAAGAAAAGACTGACTATTTGTGTAAATACTCCAGTTTAATTGTTGTATAATTGTTATTGAATTGTTATGTATAATTATTTATTTGTTATGTATATACAATTTGCCACCGGGGGACACCCCCCCCCCCCCCATTGCAAATAAATTAATGAATATGAATATGAAAAGTGCTTCCAAGAAGGATAGTGATAAAAGAATTATACCGTGGGGAATCATTTGGGTGAGTGAACCAATAGTTGCATTTGGAAATGGCTATGCTTTTACCCAGCAAGGAGCCGACTAAAAGTTTAGGCAAAAAGAAACACTTATCTTTTGGAAAACCAACCATAAGTTTTCGGAGAGGATCTCCACAAGCAGGTAGCTGGCGTAGCGAGCTGTGCTTGCCTTACTGGCCAGTTAGAATTAGCTATTAAAGCTAAGAGAAACTTTAACGAGATGACAACTAAGAGTTCTTGCTCAAATGCAACGAGTGGTGAAAGCTCTATCAATAGATTTAATGGCATTGAGTAGGAAGAGCCAAGGAAGACAGGATCTTGCCTAACTGTTGTACTAGAAAAATGAAAAAGCGAAAAGAAACTCTTAATTTATTTAACAATTTAAAAGAAGTTGATAACTTTAACAAATATATATTTTCAATTTGGTTAACAATTTTGGGGTCACAGACCTCAGAAAACATTTGACGTTTGCTCCAGGCAATTAACAATTCTTTAGGTTTCAAACCTTTATATGTACTAAAATCTTTGTAAGATTTAAAAAAGACAAATGAAGTGATTAAAGTTTAGACCTTAAATCGAGTACAAGGTTGTACTTTCAGAAATTTCCAAGTACCTATCTTAAAGAAAGTTACAACTTCGAAAATAACAAAAAAGAAAGCAGGTAGAATGAAAGAGAAGTTCCTATAACTTCTTGTATTGAAGCAGCATTACTTTTAGTAGTTACACAAATAGGGCAGGTCACTTACTGTGAAACCTGAAGAGAAAGTCAAAAAGAAGATTCTAGACCTCCTGTGTTTAAATAGAATCACGAGACAAATGGGGCAAGTTTCCCTTTCGTGAAACCTAGAAATAACTCACTTATAAGTTGAAAGAATTGTATCCCCTAAATTAGAAGGGAGAAACAAGATAATTTGAACCGTGTACAAGACACGTAGTTATTCAGAAGTTAATTAATTACACATAAGAAAAAATGGAAGGGCACATCTTTAGATTGACACCTCATTGAAAAAGACCTACAGTAACAATTTTATTATGGTTTGTTAGTAAAAGGTTTAGGAAAGAGCAATTGGGATGAAAGGTAAATGTTCATGGCCGTGTTTATAATAATCGGACGAGCGCGACGCGGAAGAAATACTGAAAGAACACTGTTTATCACTATAGTTCGTTGAAATGGATGAAAAGTTCACTGTAGTAGCGCAAAGGTTTATGGCAAAGAAAGTTATTGCAATCGTGGAAAATGGCTGGTTGCACTAGATAGGCGAAAGTCTATTGCTTAAGAAAGTTATGGATTATCATTAAATGCGCCAGAAAAAATCCCAACGGTGGAAGAAAATTTAGCTATTGAGCATTAATTTATAAGGAAGATTCCTTAGTTTGAAATGGCATTCCCACAAATGAGTGAAAGATACATGACGGCGTGACTTG
Organism: Meconema thalassinum; assembly: GCA_946902985.2. Lineage (NCBI taxonomy): Eukaryota > Metazoa > Arthropoda > Insecta > Orthoptera > Tettigoniidae > Meconema > Meconema thalassinum. Next base: position 375,362,802 of record OX336388.2, on the reverse strand, counting down.
TAGATAAAGTGCAGATTCTGGAAGGTTCCAGAACGATCCTAATGGAAGAATAGGACCAAAGTTACTCCAGCGGTGGAACAAGCTTAATATTTATAGACAGCGGGTATTCTATAATATCCCCCGTTGTGAGAAGCTCTCTCATTTAATAAGCATAAGAAATGCTGCTTTTCACAAAGATTGGCTTAATTGGACAGGAGCCCAACATGGAAAATCCCACGAAGGATGATTATTGCCACAAATAAATATCTCACACTGCCTATAAAATAATCGTTTAAAGCATGAAGACAGTAAAACCGATGAAGATGAGGTTAAAACCTGAAGTATGTACTTATCTTTGTTGCATTTCGAAGGTGAAGTTCCCTTTGACGTATAAACTTAATGTGCCAACATGGCGTAGAAATTGAGAGTGCCTCTTGGTTTGAGGAGACTGGCTCTAGTTGAGCCTTGACTGACTAAGTCAACTGCCGACGTGCAAGTGAGACATGCTCAGCGAAGCGCGGAGGGACCAAGGAAGGAAAATAAAGTGGGGGTAGGAGACAAAAGGAGAACATAACAGAATAGACAACTTTATAAAACTTAAAGTTCTTCTTGATGAATGGTCTTCAAAGAGTTGATAGCAGGCGATACTAGCACAGCATGGTGGGTGAAAAGGTAGACGAAGTTCTCTTGATCACAGAGATGATAGCTGGCGATGATGACGAGATCTGGTGGCGAGATGGAAAAGGAAGTCCTCTTGTACAGGGATGAATTGAGGAACTTCACAGATTCGCTGCTAGATGACGCTAGGTGAGTCATGGAAGATATATATCTAGAACAGACTCACAATGACGTAAGAGACATGACCACCAAAGAGAAACTAGGAGATCACTGTTGATGTTTGAGAAAAAGGATGAAATGAACTAGCAAAGAGTATTAAAAATATACTCTATCATACCGTGTATTCCAAAAATACACCAGATGGTGACAGGCCAATCGTCCAGGCGACCGCTAACATGGGTCTAATTAAGGAAGGGCGAGGGAAGGGATTTTGAAAGGGTTTGGGCCGTGGACCTGTTGAGAAGAACCGTCCCAGATTTTGCCTGGTGGTGGAAATGAGAAAACACGTGAACCATTTTCAGGCCGGCCGTTGTGGGATTCGAATCCATGCTCTCCCGATGCCAGCGAGGTACGAACTAGTGCGTTAGCGCCCTCGGCCACCGTGGCCGGTGGTATTTGATAATCATTTCTAAAAACTTAATTTGTTTGGTTGTTTTGTAAATGTAAATCATTTACACGATAATAATATCCTATGGCCTCGGGTGCCGGGTGCAAGCTTTACTTTGTTATTTGACTCCCAAAGGGCAGCTTGCATGTCGAATTTAGTTGTTGCTTGAAGCACTATGAAAGTCAAGGAGCTTAGATATCTAAGCTCCTTGACACTATAGCGCTTTCTAGTAGAGAAATGAGGAACTTTGTGTTGGAGGAAAATCCAGAGATAAATTTAGCCATTATGAACACGGACTACTGAATTCAAATTGGTTCTTTACCATGCCAACATCGTATGACATTCCCCCGTGTGGGTGCGGGATAGAATACACCCACGGTATGCCCTGCCAGTCGTAGGAGGCGACTAATAGGGCCGACACGGCCGAATAACTTGCCAGTTATTGATTTGTTCAGACCCCCTGTGGATGGGGAGGGCAGAATTCATCCACGGTATCCCCTGCCTGTCGTAAAAGGCGACTTAGAGGGGGCCTTATAAAGGTCGATTTCGGATTTCTGGTCCCAGTCTGGTTTGACCTATAGAAATAAACATGCATGCTGTTAGGGGAAGGGCCACCAGATTGGCCATCTGACCAGAAAGCCTAGACGGTATGCCCCATCCCGTCAGGTGGGTGCGCCATGTACCCTACAGTAGTACAACGAAGGTCCCTGCATGGCCGAATACTGGAGCTGCATAAATCCTGTGCATGCCGAGGGGGAAGTGCCTGTACGAGGCACTGGGACCCCGGGCAATATCTGCTATGCCAGGTAGGTATTGCCTTGGCTGGGTGGCGCCCACAGTGATAGCCCCCGTTTGGAGTGGGCAGTATTCGGGGAGGATTTCGTCCGGGATGCCTAGTAAGCGATCACGAACACCTGTACCGGGTGGCACCCTGAAAAAGCCGTCTCGGGAGTGTGGACCGAATCCCAAGGTGTATACGCCTTGGGGTGAGGCATTTAATAAGAAGTTCCCTGTTGACAGGTCTCCTCGCTACATGGTAGTTACCAGGACAGACGGGGGAGATTTTAAACAGGTAAAATTGATCCTATTTTCAGAGGAAATCGAGGGGAAATATCGCGACCTTAACGGGATTTCCAAGCTCCGGAACGGGCAGCTCCTGCTGCATACCGTTGACCGGCAGCAACCCGAAGCGTTGCTGGAATGCACGCATTTCGGCGAAATTCCCGTTAAGGTTGAGAAACATGATACGCTAAATGTGGTCCGTGGAGTTATATTCCATCGCGACCTCATTTTAAACAGCGACGCGGAATTGATGCGGGATCTGGGGAAGCGAGGCGTCACCAGGATTAGGCGCATCACCCGGAAAATTGGAAATGATAGCGTCGATACTGGCGCTTTCATTCTCCATTTTGAGGGTGGTGTAGTGCCTAGGCAGGTGAAGGTCACGTCGTACCATTGCGACGTTGACCGTACATCCCTCCACCTATGCGCTCCTACAATTGCCAGAAATTCGGCCATGTTTCTGCCAGGTGCACTGCCAAGTCGGTGTGTAGAAAGTGTGGCAAGGGGACACATGACGGTGTGGGGTGTACGCCTCCCCCGACGTGTCCTAACTGCCAAGGAAGTCACTCTCCGTGGTCGAAGCAGTGCCCTGAGTTCTGCAAGGAAGCAAAGATCCAAGAAATCAGAACATTGGATCGGCTTTCATATCACGATGCTCGAAAGAGATACCGTGATATGACTCCACCCGAATTTCCGGTATCTTTCGCGGCTAAGGTGACGCCACCTATCACCCCTGCCACTTTTCGTTCCCCGTGCTCTACCCTTGACGACGAACTACTCTGAGATCGTAAAGTCTCCCCTCGCTGTCCAAGCGAGACCTGTCAGCCCGAAGAAGGTCACAAAACCTTCTTCGGCCATTGTGAAAAAGGCGCTGGTTATACCATCTAAACCGGCACAATCGGAGAAGAAGTCATTTTCCTCTTCGAAACGATCGGAGAAGAAGTCTTCCCCTGCCAACGAGGCAAATAAGACTTCTGCGACCGGGGCTGGATCGTCATCCAGTCCACCTGATAAGACAAAGATAGTGGAGAAGAGGGAGACGGTTTGTCGCCGTCTCTCTCGCCCTCCTGCTGACGGGGTGGCTACTGTCTCTGCTGGCCTTTCCGCTCCCACCACTACCAGCGGAGCGGTGCCAGCAGGAGTGACCTTGTTTTATAAGGACCCGGCGTCTGTGGGGAAGGGCCCATCTACTTCCCCAAACACACGTCGGCGCCGATCAAAAAAGAAATCTCTTCGGGTCGTGTCGGGGACAGACACCCAGTCTTCGGACCGGGAGGAAGTCCCTCGACACCGCTCTCGCTCTTCCCCAAGAGCGAGACTCGTGAGGTCCGACGACGACCGCGCGCAACCCAAGAGAGCGCCCGCTCCATTTTCTTCGTCTTCGGACGGAGATGTGGAGATTGAGGTGTGCTCTCCTGCCCCATCATCTCCAACTAGAGATGGGGAAGGGTGGCAAGCGGTCAAGCATAAGTAGAAGACCCACTTCTACTTAAGTCCACACCATGGCACTATTACAATGGAACTGTAATAGCTATTCTGTTCATCTCGCTGATTTACGTCAATTAATATCTTCGTTTTCGGCAAACATTGTCTGTCTTCAGGAATCCAGATTTCGTCCTGGACATGAGACAACAATGCGTCACTTCAAACTCTTCTCTAAAGACCGGGTGGACGGAGCTGTGGCCGCTGGTGGCGTCTTCACTCTCGTCCACTCTAGCCTCTTTAGTGAAGAGGTGCCGTTGCGTACTCAGCTAGAAGCAGTTGCAGTTCGTACTTTGTTGCCAGTAATGGCAACAGTATGTAACGTGTACATCCCGCCTGATTATCATCCGGATTACAACCAGCTGGTGGATCTAGTCTCTCAGCTCCCCCCTCCTTTTCTCCTTCTGGGAGATGTTAATGCCCAAAACACCATCTGGGGCTCCGCTACCACTAGCGGTAAAGGGAGAGATTTTGAGAGGCTGATTAGGCGGCTGGACCTGTGTTTGTTGAACACAGGGGAACCTACGCACTTCTCTATTGCACACGGTACTTATTCAAGTATCGATATTACCTTGTGCAGTCGTGCGCTGGTTCCCCTGCTGCAGTGGGTTATACACGATGACCTTTGTAATAGTGACCATTTTCCAATTATCGTTACTTTTCCGAACCAGAGAGCCATCGAGTTACCAAGTCGATGGTTTCTCCGTAGAGCTGATTGGCCAACTTTCACGGCACGTGCGGTGTTTGCCGAAGATACCTTTGAGTGTGTCGACGATCATACCATTCACATAACGAATGGTATTTTGACTGCTGCTGAGGAAACAATACCTTCCTCATCTGTCAACTCACGCCGGAAGCTTGTCCCTTGGTGGACTGCCGAGATTGCAGCAGCCTTTAAAGATCGTCGACGTGCTTTCTAATGCTATCGGAGGCAAAACACTGTGGCCAACCTTATCACCTTCAGAAGGATGCGTGCTCGAGCCCGATATCTGATTCGGGAGAGTAAGAAAACGACGTGGGAAAAGTATGTGTCGTCTATGACGGCGCATACTCCTTCATTTCAAGTGTGGACTAAGCTTCGTCGGATCTCCGGACTCCCGACATCACTGTCGATACCCGGAGTGTCCATCAATGGAGACATAATCACGGACCATCTCGCCATTGCCAACAGTATTAGCTCGCACTCCTCCGATGTATCCTGCTCCGGGAGTTACGATCCTACATTTCTGACTCTGAAGCGGGAGGCAGAGACTCACCCCTTGTCCTTTGCCACTGCTGCTTCGGAGTCCTATAATGCACCATTCTCTGAATGGGAACTGCGCAGTGCGCTTGCACTGTGCAGGGATACGACTCCTGGACCGGATAACATACATAATCAAATGTTAAAACATCTGTGCGAAGCCAGTATAAAACAACTGTTGATCCTCTTCAATCGTATATGGATTGAAGGGAAGTTTCCATCTCAATGGCGAGAGGGGATCGTGATACCGATTCCCAAAGCTGGAAAGGATCCCAAGTTTGTAAGCAGCTATAGGCCCATTTGTCTGACAAATGGACTATGTAAGCTGCTCGAAGAGATGGTGAACCGCCGACTGGGGTGGTTCTTGGAGGAGAAAGGTCTCCTGTCTGAGTACCAGTGTGGATTTCGCTCTCATAGGTCCACCACTGACCATCTGGTGCGACTTGAGAGCGCCATACAGGAGGCTTTTTTTTTCTTTCCGAAGGTAGCACCTAGTCACGGTTTTATTTGACCTTGAGAAAGCCTACGACACCACATGGCGCTACGGGATCCTTTCCACCCTTCACAAGTGGGGACTCCGTGGTAATCTACCGACTTTCATTGCGAATTTCATGTCCGTCTGACTCTTCCGTGTAAGGGTCGGTAGGACATTATCGCAATACTATACTCAGGAAAATGGAGTTCCTCAGGGTTCTGTGCTGAGTGTCACCTTGTTCGCGATTGCCATAAATGGCATTGTTGCCGCCCCTGGGTCCGCGGTAGTTCCATCGCTGTATGCAAACGATTTAGCTCTGCATTATGGCTCTTGAAGTATGGCAGTCGTGGAACGGCAATTGCAGCTAGCTATCAACCGGGTCGACAGGTGGGCTCACGACCGGGGTTTTCGTTTTTAGCAGCGAAAACTTCCGTTGTCCATTTTTGTCGACTCCGGAGGCTACATTTGCACCCTGAACTGCATCTCAGGGATGCTGCGTTGCCGTTGGTTGTCACTTATCGCTTCCTGAGGCTCCATTTTGACAGCAAATTAACGTTGCAGCACCATATACGGCAATTGAAAATGACGTGTCTCAGGAAACTGAACATTTCTTAGTGGCTCTACGTGGGGGGCTAACCGTGCGGTGCTGCTACGGTTCTACCAAGCCCTCGTCCTGTCCCGGCTAGACTATGGTTTTGCGGCATACGGTTCAGCGAGGCCGGCAACTTTGAAAATGCTGGACAGTATCCACCGTAGTGGCGTTAGGCTGGCTACCGGTGCCTTCCGGACCAGCCCGATACCCAGCCTACTCGCCGAATCGGGTGTTCCACCTTTAAATTATTGACGCCAACATATGCTTTTAACATATGCTGCTCATGTGCGTCAAATGCCGCAACACCCGACCTATCAAGCTCTCTTCGGAATCCAAAACCACCAGGGGTACGCCAACCGGCCTCGTGCTACTCGGCCAGTTGGTATTAGACTTGATAGCTCGTGTACTGAAATACGAGTGGCTATAGGTCCCTGTATGATCCGGACACCTAGCGAGGTGCCTCCGTGGCAAGTCCCGCGTCCGGAAATTTGGTTAGATCTGCACCGAGGTCCTAAGGTGAACACGGATGCCTCCGGTAAACGGAGGCAGTTACCGGAGGCAGTTCCACAGCATAGTTCACCAATTTCCGGACGCTGGCATTCTCTACACGGATGGTTCCAAGGTGGACGAGAAGGTGGTTTGTGCCTACGTTATTGATGGTGCAAATAACAAGATCTCTTTGCCTGAGGCCTGTAGTGTGTTTACTGCGGAGCTCGTTGCCATCTATGAAGCTCTGCAGTTTGCACTACAGGATGCACGAATCCACTTTCTTGTGTGTACTGTACCCGATACCTAGTTGAGGCTATCGGCTACGCCAGCAGACATTGAGCCGTAGTTGAGGTTTTGGGAAGAGTTAAGAAAAGATAGCGCTCAGATCGAGTCAAGAGGAATGTCAGGATGACGTAGAAGGTCTAGAATCAAGAAGGCACTGACATCTGTAAGCAGATGGAATTATGGATGGAAATATGAAGCTTTATTAAGATCTATATGGAATATGGTATTTAAACATCTCAGAAGAGAAGATATAACATGCATTATATATGATAATAATTTGAAGGAAGTCAGATAACCTTTAAGTTATTTTATAACTTAATAGCCGAGATGATCGGGGTTCGAGATTATAGTTGTGACGCAAGAGCACAGTGGTGGGGAGAACGTCACATGACCGCGCCAGGCAGGTAAGGGTCATTGCAGTCCAGAGAAAGTCAGTTGAGCTCTGTAAGCAGAGGAGTCCAGTACAGCGAGCAACGCAGTCGAGGTCAGTCAGTCGAGCTCTGTGAACCAAGCTGTACGAGTCGAGCTCAGTAGCACACGCCAAGCGCATGGTACAGGTCGCGTAGCGAACAGTTTTGTCACGGAAAGTGAAAGCGACAGTTTTAACTTCACCGAGCAGCGTACGACAAGTAGGTCAGTGAGCCGGGCGGATATCCGCAGTAGGCTGCCTGAAGACCGGTTACCGAGCCAGCTATACGAGTCAAGCGGCATGAGGAGACCGGGGTTTTAGAACTGCATTGCGAGTAGTTGGAGAACTTTATTCCAAGCTGCATTTCAACGCAGAACATCATAGTAGAGCGACATGGCGAGGCCAGCTTTAGGCGGAGAGTATTATAGCATTATGACAGAAGCTGAACTTCATTACAACATTGAGTTGGAACGTTTATACAGCATTTGAATTATACAAGCAGATAGTTACGAGACACTGCAACTTTGAACTTCGAATGAACATAGTTTTTCTTAATGACATTACGACTATGCATTTCATAACGCATTCCAAGTAACATTAACAATTTCAGGCAAACGGAATGTTGTAAGCATATGCACTTCTGAACATTAGCTCGTGCATTAATGCAATTATTTCTTATGCAGTGTTATAAATTACCGAGTATGAACACAGCTACAGGGTGTTTCATAAACTTAGACACACTCATATAAAATTTTATTTTATGAAAGTGAGACTTAGCAGTTATTGGTGATTGAACTTTCAACACTCAAACTGAACATTGTATGGAACAGTGGCGTAACGTAGCAGAGGAATAAGGGGTCCGCTGTTTCTATGAACTTTTTCGTGAGGATTTGGACAATATCCGCTATGGATAACCAGCAGTTTATCATGTCGGAGTAAACGCAGACAGAGACGCGATGGCACCACAGAGCGATGGATTCGATTCCTGACGAGAAGGAGGTCTACCAGCTGATTCACTTGGGATTCGAAGGCAATCGTCATTGCATGGTTGGAATGATATTCACGCCGATCTTTCGAGAAATTCATTACATAGGGAAAATCGACGATCTTTGAAATTTAATAACGGCTGATTATGAGAAGGTACTGTAAGAGTTATAACTTTCTGATACGATTATTTTCATGAATACTGGTCACACATGTATATTTTTCTAATAGGAGTGATACTATATTTAGACATGGTTTGACTTTATATTCTTCGAATTTTGCTAGAATATGGCGTGACCATATGATATGGCAGGCATCATTATACGAAATTCTCACCATTGGTTGGCTTTATTAAGCTGATGTTTGGTCTTTTAGACATTTTTTCCAGCAAGGATAATTTTCATGAATAGTTTTTTTTTGTGTGACGAGTATTTCGAACTCGTGATCTGCAATTGATTATCTAAATTACTTCGTCAGTTCATTGCATACTAGCGAGTGTGTATTATTCATCAGTAGGGATTTTTCCATTGGATTGTTTGGAGATTTTAAGATGTTATTCACTTTAGTGAATGAATATCGCTTTTATATGACAACTAGAGACTTGTTGATTCCTATCTGGTACATTCACTCATTTTAGTCTTCGAGATGGGGTCTTTCGTATTTATACGATTGTATGGTGGTTACTCACCTTACCCATCGTGCAGGGCACTATCATGTTAGTCGACGGGGCAAGGTCTTTCGTATTTATACGATTGTACGGTGGTTACTCATCTTACTTGCCATTGAGGGACTCATTTTTATCATCCGAGAGTACACCGAGATTGTAAGTGAATCAAACAAGGAACTACTAGTCACATATCAGTCGAAATTTTGTCAAATAAAGTAAAGATAAATGTTAGCAGGGTTACATTTGTAATTCTTGTTTGCCAATCCAATATTTTGTTGCTATACTCTTTTGAGAGTACTTTCAGTTTAACAGCTGGTACAGCTGATGCTTTTGATGATTTTTATAATTGTGTTTGATACCTTTGAGAAGGATTTAAAGTAATTGAATCTTGTAAGATGAATCATTAATGGTCAGATTTATTTTAAGGCAGATCAGTATTGCAGATTTTGATATGAGAAATTATAGCACATTGGTGTTTTTCTGTGATGTGAATTATGAGAATTGTAGGAGAATTTATGCTATTTGAAAGCAGATCTTGAATTACTAAAGTAATATTTTTTCAATTGTTTAAGAAGTTGTCTAGATGTGATCAGAGTAATTACAGTTATTGGAGATTGTGTGCGTTGATAATTTGAAGCCAGTTATATATTTTTTGTAGATCATGCAACATGGTTAAGCGAAGTTTGTGATAGGCATTTTGTGGAAGTTGCCAAGTGATAGTTGCAATATTGCTAATGTATTTTGAAGCAGACATGAGGTTGTCGAACCCAGTCTAGCGTAATTGTTGAGATTCATGCTGTATGTGCTGAATATTTATGGAGTTTTGTGGAATAATTGTGGTATTCAAATGTGATATTTGAATAATTGAGGATATATAATGTAGTTGTGGATAGTCAGATCCAACGTGATGTCGTGAAGGCATTAATATTTTTTGGCATGAAAATTAAATACGAGATATAACTTGGAAGTTATAAAACTGTAAGACAACGTTCTACAAACCATATTAAACAATTTGTTAGGACATTAAACAAATAAATAAAGTTGATAATACAAGATTTTCTGATAATAATAATTAATGAAATAATAATCTGAAATTTAAGCATATTAATGATCTGACTTAATGAAATAAAAATCAGAATGACTAGATGAAATAATAAAAATCTAAATAACCAGAATAATACAATTTAAATAAATTGATAAATTACATTTTGGAATAAATCAATGAATTAAATAAATGGATGAATTGAAGATTGGATAAATAAACTGATTTAAATAAATTAATAGACGATTGGATAGATGATGAATAACTGAATCAGAAGGTGATAATTAATTAAAGAAGCTGATGAATAATGAATTTATATGGAATTAAATAAATTTAATTGAGATATAATTTGAGAAATTGCAACTTGAGTTGAGGAATTAAACAATTTGTATTGATGATTTAAGACGATTTAGTCTGAATGAGATAATAAGATAAGAGTGTGTGAATAATTAGAAAGCATAATGAAGTGGTGATAATAATTTTCATTTAAATGATTTAATGGTGATGAGTTAATGATTCTGACAGGAATATGTTGAATTTTGAGATGAGATTTAATGTGAGAAATATTTAACTTTGATGATGATGATAAAGGCCTGTTTGCCATCCCTTGATGAATGCAGTACATTTGCATTTGTCTGTTGGCACAGGCTAGAGTAAAAGGTGGCTTTTCACCGATGTCTCAGTCTTACTCATGGCTGTGATTATATGGAAGCTACTGAGGTATGGGTGGTGCTTAGTAATAACATTCAGGGCACAGTCAGTGCCTGTGGATGTTGTGAAAGGTTCTACTCATAGGGTTAGTACTACTGTTCTGACTCAGTGAGGAAAGCAATGGCAAACTACCTCACTCCTCTTTTTGCCTAGTACGCCTCAATATAGCGCTGCCTTGGGTTTTTGTGGGTATCTACTCACATAACCTAACGGCGGTACTGTTTGAGGATCCAACCAGCCTTCGGGCTGACTACCTAACAGACAGATGATGATAAGTATGACCAATGAGCAGTGAATTTTCTGTAATTCACGAACAAGCAATTATTAATGACAATGTAAATAGTGTAAATTAATTATTCGATGTTTAGGAGCATTTTACTAACGTGTTCAACATTTAAATTATGCCATGCAAGCCATAAATTACGTGATGTTTAAAATATGTGATTATAATATGTGTATGTTTAGACAGATTAATAATTTTTTTCAAATCCACATTTATGATGTTAAATTAAAGAGAAATTAGGTCTCAGGTATCACAAATGTCATTGACGTAAGACATAGTGCTACAGTGATCCTGAGAACCCAAGAGAACTTTAGAGATTTTTCTTGTTTTATGTGGATGAAATATTTTTGATTAGAAAAGAGATGGTTCGATTTTTGGACAATGACAATTTAACGTTGGCATTCGACCATACTCTCAGGTAGGATATGTATTTAAAATGTCTGTCTGACTATCAAAGTGAAATAAATTTGTTTTTATCTTAGTTGTGATCTGATGATGGTGTGATTTTCCTTTTTCTTTCCTTGTCTTGATTAAGGCTTAACCGGAAAGGAGGTGGTTTGCTAGGAATTCAGTTGATGGCGCCCATTTATATTTGCATTTTTTAAATTAAACTTAAGCCCGTAACGACCCTATAGATACTTTGTCTCGTGTTACCCACTGCTTTTTCGATATCTCAGCTGAATTTCCGACACATTCCTTATTTGACTAGAGGTTCATTTAACTCCGCTCATGTCCTGGAACTCCAGGAATGCGATGTAATAGCAGATGGGTCATCGCATCCCCAGGACGAACGGGTACAGTACCGACTATTTGAGTTCGTTGCAGTCAATTGCTACATGTTTCCCGCAACACCCCTTAGTGCAGCGAATCCACGATCTACTAGCCGGGCTGTGCCACGCTGACATTCGAATCACCTTTCTGTGGCTTCCAAGCCACATGGGAATTGCGGGAAATGAGTTAGCTGATCAAGCTGCAAAAGAGACGGTATCACTACCACCTCGACCAATGGAGGTACCCGCTAGAGATATTCGCTCTCAGTTACGCCTACAAGTTCTGGCTTTTTGGGAGAGTCAGTGGATAGCTGACCCACTGCCCAGTAAACTGAGAGCGATCAAGGGAACTACTCGCGTGTGGCGGAGCTCTTTTCGGGCCCGGAGAGAGTCCGTCATTTTGTGTAGGCTAAGGATAGGCCATACAAGATCCACCCACTCGTACCTAATGGGAAGGGAAGACCCCCCACTTTGTACCTGTGGAGCCGTTTTCACCGTGGCCCACATTTTCACCGAGTGTGGGGATCTTGCTGACTTACGAAGAAACCTTGGTTTGCAGACGACACTCAAACTTATATTTGCCGATGACACGGTGGCTGCTGATCGCGTTATCCGCTTTATAAGTGAGAGTGGGTTAGGGCCAGCAATGTAAATTTTCCAGTGAACATTGACTCAACGACTTGTTCGTTTTTGAATGATAATGTTTTGTTTTTCCGTAATTTTTGTTTATTTTTATAATTTGTATTTTTATTTAATTTTTGTTTTTGTTTTAATAACTTTTGGTCTTTTTAAATTTAGATGTCCACTTCAAAATTTTAAATTCAATTCAAAAATTGTATTCTTTAATCTGTGTTAAGAGGGGCAGATGACCTCGTAGTTCCTCCCCTTAAAACAACAATAACAACAACAACGTATGACATGCGTGTCGTGATTTTTGTCGCCTTTCAAAAATCACTTACCACGGCCAGGAGCGAACCTGCAAGCTTGGGATTGGTAGTCCGACACGATAACCACTCACCCACCATGGTAAGCTCTAAGCACACGTTTTTATTTCTGTTCAATAATGTCCATTTCCTTTTACAGTCATATTAATTCACCAACCACGTCTGTTTCTATAGCTATCACAAATAACCTGTGTCATTGTGATGACAGTACTACTGTATGTATTTGTAATTGGAGCCTAGGATTTTGGTACAAGGCGGCCTTTGCCTAATATAGTTACCATACCAGCGTTCTTCTGGAGTAGAACTGTGGAAACCACGGAAAATCACCCCTTTTCAGTTCTTCCTTATGAAGCTGAGTGCCCGTTTCAGCACTCAAACCAGAACTAAATTTATTGGCAGAGCCGGGAATCGAGCTCGGATCTCCGTGGTGTCAGCCAAAAATACTAGTCACAACGCTATGAGGTGGACTCGCGAAAAGTTAACTACGTAAACTTTCCTTTTTGAACAGCGTAGTCACCTATGGTCCATCTGGTGATTTTGAGATGATTGTGTGTGACGTTCAGCGCCCGTCTAGACCACTACTGTCCCATATCTTCCCCCCCCCCCCCCCCCCCAACGAGTGATCGTAGGGCAATGAAACGCAGTGGAAACCTTTGGCAGGGCATGCGGAAGAGACGTAACGAATAAACCATTGAAAATAACACATTTTAATTTCCCCAAGAGCAAGTAACAGGTGTTAATGGCGTACCATATTGACAGTGCAGGTTACAAACGATTCTCAATGTGATGACCATCTGCATCCACGACAGCCTGGAACCGCATCATCGGCCGATCGTTCCCCACTGCGTGGCCACCAAGATCCGCAGATTTGAATCCGTGTTATTTCTGGCGGTGGGGTCAGGGCCGTATTTCTAAATAGGCTAAGTAGGCTGCAGCCTAGAACGGAAAATTGTCAGGGGCGGCAGTTTGGCAATTTATTCAAAAGCTAAAATGAAGTATTTCCGACGTTAATAATATTTTCCGTACGAATTTAAGAATACAAGTTACTTAAAAATATGTTTTAGTCCTTTTACATGGCCTACTTTCTAAAACTATAACATAATACAAATTCACAAATACAACAATAACACTTTCATATGAGCACATTATTAACGAGCTTGTCATTAAGAAAGCTATGTAAATTTGAAGATCAAGATTACGTGGGGTGAGTTGTTTTAGAGAAGTTTGTATATTTTTCAACAATTAAACCAGTAATTAACTACATTTTGTGTAATTTCATTTCACCATGGAGGATAACTTAATTAAAAATGAACACAGTTCTTCAATTACGAAAAAGATAGTCATTAGTATTTAAATATAAAGATATGTGTAAAATAGTGATCACTGATCTCCAAGAACAAATTGAAAATGAAAATCCACAGCCTGCTTCCAGTCTCCGACCGGGTCAGGAATGGAATGAATGAAGCCCCCATCTAGCGGCGAGGATATGGACTGTGCCGGCTGCCGAGGCCTGACGCACTCCTCTGGGGCAATGATTAAATGCATGACAGATGAAAGGAAATGATAGTGGAGAGTGTTGCTGGAATGAAATTTTGACAGGGAAAACCGGAGTACCCGGAGAAAAACATGTCTGCCTTCGTTTTGTCCAGCACAGATCTCACATGGAGTGACCGGGATTTGAACCACGGACCCAGCGGTGAGAGGCTGGCGTGCTGCCGCCTAAGCCACGGAGGCTTTCCAAGAACAAATTAATTAATGAAAATTGAAACCCATTTCATTTTTAACGAATCTTAAAAGAAGTTAAAAAACAAGTAGCTAAATAATTTCATTATATAATTTGTTACGTAAAGCCTTAAAATTGTAGTTTTATATAAACTAAATGAACGTTATGTTTAAAAAAGTTGAAAACGCCAATGAACTCTATCACTTTGTTGTATAAAACAAATATTAAGCAAATAGCAACTATAGAGGAGGTGGCAAATGGACTTTAACCTATAGGCGCCATACTCTTAAATCCGGCCCTGCGTGGGGTTACCTTAAGGACAGGGTGTATCAACGGGACTCTGACACATGTTGAGGTGAGCATCGCGAGGGAGGCAGTCGACATCCCACCTGAGATGTTGTGGGTAGCGGTGGAACACACGCTAGTGCGGTTCCAGGCTGCCGTGGATGAAGATGGTCGTCACATTGAGCATTGTTTGTAACCTGGACTGTCAAATGGTACGCCATTATACAGGGTGTCATTTATGTACTTGAGTACCCTTAAGGGGCGTGTAGGGGATGGGTATAGGATCATTTTGAGATCGGGAACTTGGGGTCGGAATGGCCTCCTAACCCCAGAAAACAGGTTAGTTTCAGGCCCTCCGTCGCTGTAAAGTAGGGAAGCGCACCATGTGTTACTCTGAGGTCAGGCCACTGATCTCTATACATGGATGGCTGGTAGCTAAGGCAGCAGTAAGCCGAATAGACGATGACAGGTATAGCAAGATGGCAGCGAGCGCATGGTGCAATATTGCGAATCCGGCTCTGTGATTGGTTACTGGTACTTTGTGTTATACATGTATTTATACTGGCAGTAAATATTTTGTGATTCTTGTAGTTGTAAAATGGGATGAATTTGTTTATTTAAAGCATAAAATCTTAGTTTAAGTACCGGTTTGGTGACCCATCATCCCAGGCAAGCCGGTAATACCTTTACTTCTCAGGCAGATAGGTCACAGCCGTAATTTTGAAGTTATTGTGAAGTTAAGTATGCATATGTGGTGGTGCTGAAGCAGACGTGATCGGGCTAGGCGTTTTTAATTTGATCCCATTTCAGGGTTTTTCGGTTCTGGGTGCGAATAGTTCGCTTAATAGTCGTAAAACGGCGGGGAGAGTATATTTTGAGTAGGTTTTTAGTTGTGTTAAGTTTTATGTGGAGCTGAGGAGTGAAATTGGTTTGGCTTGAAGTGCATTTTTGGCTTTGATCTACTTCCCGTTATTATTATATTTATTGTGCTGCTAGCGTGATTAAAAGCTGTAGTATTTGATGTAGAGTGCTGGGATTACTTGGAGGAAGTGTTGATTATTTCATGGAAACAGGAATTCATTGCCAATTACCGATTACGATATGTGCCGGCCCCGTGGTGTTGGGGTAGCGAGCTTGCCTCTCACCCGGAGGCCCCGGGTTCGATCCCCGGCTCCGTCAGGGATTTTAAAACTGACGTGAGGGTTGGAACGGGGTGCACTCAGCCTCGTGAGGACAATTGAGTAGCTGTCTGACAGTGAGACAGCGCCCCGATCATGAAAACCAAGATTAATGGCCGAGGGGACCCGACGCGCTGATCACGCGTCACCCCAATATCTGCAGGCCGAATGGCTGGGCAGCGGTCGCTTGGTCGGCCTTAGCCCGTCATGGGCTGGATAGTGCCAGGGGTTGACTTGACTTTTTGATTACGATATGTCGAATCTAGGCCTGTATAGTGAGCTACGTTTAGGCCTATAGGTACAACATTTGAAGAATGCATAATTTCGTGGCATATATACATGTATGCCGTATATACAATTTACAAGAATGTTTCCAGAAATTGTTTTTCACTCGTTACTCTGTTACTGATCGCTAATTGCGTGTACTCAGCACCTAAGTTGATATTTGTCAGCCGTTATTATACATTCATTTTTATTGATATTCCGATGATTTACTGACCTAGGAATGACGTGTCAGTGATCCCAATGCTCTTATGCTATGAGTGAACATATCTGTATATTTTATGTGCTCCAAAGCACCATTAATTACGATTTAAAATTGACTAGATTATCATTGCTTGCCCATAAGGAGGGCTCGAGAATGGGTAGACCAACAAGGCGGACCGCACGCTCAACCTGGCGTACTTTCTCGTGCAGCGGAGAGCTGCCATCAGCGATCCATGTATAGAGATCAGTGGGTCAGGCACTCGTTCGTTGTCAACGGTCGTGGCGCAACCACCGCTCAACGCTGCGTTAGCCGAGAGTTGCATTCCTCTTGCTAATTGATAGTTCCGTCGTCTTTAACTACTACAGAAACACACGCAACTCGTTGATACTAATAATGAAAAGACAATTAATTTACAAAATCAACTATAGTTTTAAAAAATCAGCACAGAATAAACACGCACAGTGACTACTCCTTCCCCTCTAAAAAAATAAATAAAAAGGAAAGAGAAAGAATGAAGGCATGGCACCCCCAGGAGAAACGAACCCGGGACCACCGTGGCACCGCGCCTCGCCGCTATCCTCTCGGCTAACGCAGCGTTGAGCGGTGTTCGCGCCAAGACCGTTGACAGCGAACGAGTGCCTGACCTCAGAGTAACACGTGGCGCGCTTCCCTACTTTACAGGGGCGGAGGGCCTGAAACAAACCTGGTTTCTGGGGTTAGGAGGCCATTCCGACCCCAGGTTCCCTATCTCAAAATGATCCTATACCCATCCCCTACACGCCCCTTACGGGTACTCAAGTTCATAAATGACACCCTGTATAACACCTGATTATCCGCTCATGTGGAAATTAAAATGTGTTCCTTTCAATGGTTTATTCGTTATATCTCTTCCGCACAGGGTTGCCAGATTTCAACAAAGGAAAAACGGAACACACGTCCCAAAACATTGTTTCTTTTTAATCAAGGTTGTTGAATGTTGTAATAAATAATACACATATGTATTAAATAAGCATTACATAAACAAATACACAAAATTAAAACTAGATATTGATGACATATCATATAGGCCTATGGCTCCAGCAACTTACAAATGCTTTTCATTTGAACGACCCTTTGCATGGATTCTTTTTATCTGTAAGTACCTTGTGATAAAATTCACTAAATGTTTCGTCATAATTGATATGTTAACAATTCTTGTTTTATCAAACTATGGAGCTTCTGTTTCTATCATCTCTCCATTTGATATTCATGACAGAAAGAACTCTCCGTAAAATCATTGGAGGGGAAAACGCTGAGTATGAACTTCACAAGGACTAAGATATTCCTCAGAGTTGTTGCCCCTAATAAATCTATAACATGTAGCCTACCCATCTATCTGACACAGACATAGAAATCATATTCTCTTTCAAACTAGCACCTGTACCCTACCACTCAGTAAAGTGAAGCTATTTGACGTCACTAACAACAATCGCCAATCACGTCAAGCATGGATTGCTCAAGCGGGACATTTGAAAATTGCTGCGAAATTGAATATATTAACCCAAAAAACGGAATATTTGGCGTTCCGTTAAAGATTAAAACGGAACGTCTGGCAACCCTAGTAGTGTCATCGAGGGAAACATAATAAGGGGAAAATTATAGTGTTCAGTATCGTTCGCGGGATATGCTTGCAGTGTATTAATATCATTTGGGATGCAGCAGAGAAATATCGACCTTCCTGATAACACACGTTAGTTGGGCTGCATAAAACAATATTACCCCATAGGCAGCTGATTCACCTATTGTTAAGGACTATAGAAGAAAAAGAAGAAGAAGAAGAAGAAGGAAATAAGGGTTGACATGTTTCGCTTGTAAAGCGAGCATCATCAGATCCAAATATGCAAGATGAACAAAACATGTCATCCCTTGGTTTTCTTCTTCTTCTTCTTCGTCTTCTTCATTAGTCCTTTACCATACATTTCAGGTTTTTCACATATTCCAGTAATTGGAATAATTTTTATGTTGACCGATTGAAAGTTACTAATTGTTAATAAGGTAACACTGAAAAATGGTTTCAAAGCTAACTTTACCTTTCCTTTCTTAGGGCCACGGCCACCTCATTCCCAAATCTTAACCTTAAATACAAAATGCACACTACTACACACACCACTATAAGATACGTTATCACTAGAGCTGGGATTTCTATGTAATTACATATTTTACATATTTTTTCATATTTGTGGGTATTCTACATATTCTTAGTGATATTACATAAAATTACATATTTCAGAGTTTTCCTGTTTTAATATGAAATAAATTGCTGAACTGAAGTTTCACACTTAATGTGGGGCTGTTGTCTGTAAGGTAATTATGAGTGACAGGTATTTGAGAGGACGATAGGATGATAAGTGCTGTACATGGGGAAACTGGTGCAAGTGTACTGAGTAAATTGCAAAAAGTGTTGAAGAGAAATCCTGGTTATTCAACATTTCACAGTGTGTGCCGAATTCTAAATGGAGATGACGTTGATCCTCCCGAGGACATTTCTCCAGCAAAAATTCCTCTCCTAAAATTTGCCCCCAGTTACATCATGTGATGTTGAAAGATCTTTCTCTGCATATAAGAACATCTTAAGTGACAAACGCCTTTCTATGACCCCAGAGAACATCGAAAAATACTTAATAGTTCATTGTGCTACAAAATTTAATGAATAAACGTGCTTTGAGTTATGAAAATAATAAGTTTCTATTGAATATGTGTGTGATATATTCATATAATATGACTCCAATGAACATTGAAAAATACTTAATTGTTCACTGTGCTACAGAATGTAATATAAAGAGTGTTTAGTGTGTTGTAACTGACAAAATGGTAAGTTTATATTAATTATTTGATATTACATATTTTGCCCAATCTACATATTTTGGTTCTTTTTGTTACATATTTATGTACATACTAGCAGGTACCCGCGGCTTCGCTCGCGATCAAGACAATGGGGACGATGCATTATTGCTGATAATTGGTTTATTCTATTACAGCAATCGTGGCTACAGGTGGGTCGATTCTAATTCTGAAAATTCTGATAAATACAGTATATTGATATGAGCAGAAAAAGTGGGAATTGTATAGAGTTATGAAACTCTGCTGTGTACGATGTTACATTATGTGAACACATTTGAAAATTTTGGTTTTGGGTTTGCCATCTTCTGTTGAGACATAACGATTTTGTTGTCTGGATAATCGCGAGCACGCCACATACAGATGTGCGTGGGAAAAATGGTTTTGTCTAAACGTACACCTGGAATGGCAAATCTATCGAAATATGGGGAATTAAAAGTATTTTTCCTTAAGCTATTCTGGGTATAATTTTGCCACACCTATAGTAAAATATCTCTCACCTTGGCCGCTGATGTACATTATGCAGTCTCTTCCCGTGTTACATCCCAGGGATTGAAATTCTCCAACAACCCTTTTGCCTCACATGCCTGTCTAAGTAATTAAAATTCCCGATTGTTTTTGTTTGAGTCTTCAGTTTTTTGACTGGTTTGATGCAGCCCTCCATGCCTCACTCTCCTGAGCTAATCGTTTCATCTCTACATAGCTACCGCACCCTACATCTGAGGAAATCTGTATAACCCTGGTCTATCCCTACAGTTCTTGTCCTTGACCCTCCCATCCATAACTAAGCTTGCTATTCCTGGGTGTCTTAATATGCGTCGTACCAACCTATCTCTTCTCTTCATTAGCAGTCGCCAGAAACATCTCTCCTCTCCCACTCGTCTTAATAGCTCTTCAATTGTTACCCAATCTACCCATCTGATCTTCATCATTCTCCCGTAACACCACATTTCAAACGCTTCAATTCTCCTCTTTTCTTCAGTACCATTAGTCCAAGTTTCACTTCATTATAGTGTCACGCTCCTGACAAAAGGTTTCAAAAATGACATCATAATACCTAAATGTATATTCGATGTCAACAGATTCATTTTCTGTAGAAATGCTTTCCTTGCCTGAGCCAACCTGCTATTTATATCCTCCTTGCTTCGTCCATTACTGGTTAATTTGCTTCCTAAGTACCGGTAACAGAAGTCTCCTACTTCCCGTAGCGTTTCACCTGCCAATTTGATGTCCATAGAGGTTTCTGATTTATTTCGGCTGCATTCCAATAATTTTGTTTTGTATTTATTGATTTTCATCATGAATTAATTCATTCGTCAAAACGGAGTCCATACCATTCAAAAACTCGTTCAAATCTTCTGGCGTATTGGCCAAGATGACGATGTCATCAGCAAATCTCAGAGATGAAATTATTTCTCCTTGAATCTTCACTCCGACTTTAAATTGTTCTCTAATTTCCTGATTATTGTGTTTTTAGAGATCTTTGAAATGCGTTGCCCTCGCACATGGTGCAGATGCATTGTCAAAGGAAAACATTCCATGTTACGAACATGGGCCGCATAACCTGTACCGAAAGCCTATTCTGGACAGCAGTTCCTTGAACTCAGATTTGCCAACATTTTATTGTATCTTTCCATGTGGTATGTCTCTGTACTTCAACATACAGAAGAGTGCTTTAAAAATCATGTCTTGTGTAAATTTTGGAAAAGGTAGTGAGTGTGGTTTTTGCCGGAGTGGATACTCGCTAGTAGAAATTCTTTCAGGTAAAATAGACTGGTTCACAATTTGGTAAGTGCACATTGAGGTATATGACGGCGGGATGCCTTAAGTGTTAAGGAAACGGCAATAGCCGCCTCAGAGCTTCGTTGCTACTGAAATAATGACCAGACTGATATTTGTACTTACCTATACGGGATTTGTGAGCCCAGTGTTTATGAAATTGAACGTAGCTATATCGCTACCTTTATTTAATAGCCGCTACTGTAGTGTTTAAAAATTAAAGGTGGTATTAGAAGGCACTTCTCCTATTTTTTTAACCCCTGGCACTACAGCTCATGAAGGGCCTAGGCCTATCATGCGACCGCTTCCCAGCCATTTGGCCTGCAGATATTGTGGTGACGCGTGGTCAGTGCATAGTGTCCCCTCAGCCGTTAATCTTGTTCTTCGTGACCGGGGCGCTGCCTCACAGCTACTCAATTGTCCTCACGAATCTGAGTGCAGACCGTTGCAGCCCTCACGTCAGTGTCTAAAAACTCTGACGGAGCCGGGAATCGAACCCGGGGCCTCCGGACGGGAGGCAGGCGCGCTACACTGTTCTTATTGTGTTTATATATATCTTGAAAAAGATAATAAATGGATTGGCATTGCCTCCTACAGGGATATATAGAAAATCGGATGTCATACCTTGAGGTAGTGTCGCCATGGAAACGGACTTGCGATTAGTTCATCAATCAGAGCGAATATAGTTTTCTGTGAATATCTTTGAAACTATTGGTTTTAGGACTTTAAAATGTAGTTTTCGGTGTCCCGTAGGGACATACCGAGTATTGTTTCTTGCATCGAGGGGAGTAAAATGAGCTTTGTTCGGTCTTTATGCGACAACTTCGATATTTTGTCCTGGTTGAGTATTTTTGGTGACTTTTCAGTTATGTTGCCCGTTCCACGGGAACAATGATTTATTTCAGGACGAAAGGCAGCCTATATGTTATCCCATGGTATAAGCTGTCTCCATTTAAAATTTCATCCAAATCCGTCCAGCCGTTTTAGTGTCAAGAGGTAACAAACTAACACACACACACACACACACACACACACACACACGGACACACAGATTTTCACAATTATAATATATACTAGCAGGTACCCGCGGCTTCGCTCGCGATCAAGACAATGGGGACGATGCATTATTGCTGATAATTGGTTTATTCTATTACAGCAATCGCGGCTACAGGTGGGTAGATTCAAATTCTGAGAATTCTGATACATACAGTATATAGATATGAGCAGCAAAGTGGGAATTTTATAGAGTTGTGAACACATTTGAAAATTTTAGTTTTGGTTTTGCCATCTTCTGCTGAGATATAACGGTTTTGTTGTCCGGATACTCGCCAGCACGCCACATACAGTTGTCCATGGGAAAAAATGGTTTTGTCTAAACGTACACCTGGAATGGCAAATCTATCTGAATATGGGGAATTAGAAGAATTTTTCCTTAAGATATTCTGGGTATAATTTTGCCACACTTATTGATGATTTGAACGTCAACATGTCGCTATTAATATACCTATAGTAAAATATCTCTCACCTTTGTCGCTGATGTACATTATGCAGTCACTTCCAGTGTTACATCCCAGGGATTAAAATTCTCCAACAACCCTTTTGCCTCACATGCCTCTCTAAGTAATTAAAATTCCCGATTGTTGTTGTTTGAGTCTTTAGTTTTTTGACTGGTTTGATGCAGCCCTCCATGCCTCGCTCTCCTGAGCTAATCGTTTCATCACTACATAGCTACCACACCCTACATCCGAGGCAATCTGTATAACCCTGGTCTACCCCTACAGTTCTTGTCCTTGACCCTCCCATCCATAACTAAGCTTGCTATTCCTGGGTATCTTAATATGTGTCGTACCAACCTATCTCTTCTCTTCATTAGCAGTCGCCAGAAACATCTCTCCTCTCCCACTCGTCTTAATAGCTCTTCATTTGATACCCTATCTAACCATCTGATCTTCATCATTCTCCCGTAACACTACATTTCAAACGCTTCAATTCTCCTCTTTATTGCAGCACCATTATTCCAAGTTTCACTTCCTTATAGTGACTCAAAAGCTTTCAAAAATGACATCCTAATACCTAAATGTATATTCGATGTCAAGAGATTCCTTTTTGTGTAGAAATGCTTTCCTTGCCTGAGCCAACCTGATTTTTATATCCTCTTTGCTTCGTCCATTACTGGTTATTTTGCTTCCTAAGTACCGGTAACAGAAGTCTCCTACTTCCCGTAGCGTTTCACCTGCCAATTTGATGTCCATAGAGGTTTCTGATTTATTTCGGCTGCATTCCAATAATTTTGTTTTACATTAATTGATTTTCATCATGAATTCATTCGTCAAGACGGAGTCCATACCATTCAAAAACTCGTTCAAATCTTCTGGCGTATTGGCCAAGATGACGATGTCATCAGCAAATCTCAGAGATGAAATTATTTCTCCTTGAATCTTCACTCCGACTTTACATTGTTCTCCAATTTCCTGATTATTGTGCTTTTAGAGATCTTTGAAATGCGTTGCCCTCGCACAGGGTGTAGATGCATTGTCAAAGGAAAACATTCCATGTTACGAACATGGGCCGCATAACCAGTACCGAAAGCCTATTCTAGACAGCAGTTCCTTGAACTCAGATTTGCCAACATTTTATTGTATCTTTCCATGTGTTATGTCTCTGTACCTCAACATACAGAAAAGTGCTTTAAAAATCATGTCTTGTGTAAATTTTGGAAAATGTAGTGAGTGTGGTTTTTGCCGGAGTGGATACTCGCTAGTAGAAATTCTTTTCAGTAAAATAGACTGGTTCACAATTTGGTAAGTGCACATTGAGGTATATGACGGCGGGATGCCTTAAGTGTTAAGGAAACGGCAATAGCCGCCTCAGAGCTTCGTTGCTATTGAAATTATGACCAGACCGATATTTGTACTTAACTATACGGGATTTGTGAGCCCAGTGTTTATGAAGTTGAACGTAGCTATATCGCTACCTTTATTTAATAGCCGCTACTGTAGTGTTTAAAAATTAAAGGTGGTATTAGAAGGCGCTTCCCCTAATATTTTTTACCCCTGGCACTACAGCCCATGAAGGGCCTAGGCCTATCATGCGACCGCTTCCCAGCCATTTGGCCTGTAGATATTGTGGTGACGCGTGGTCAGTGCATAGTGTCCCCTCAGCCGTTAATCTTGTTCTTCGTGACCGGTGCGCTGCCTCACAGCTACTCAATTTTCCTCACGAATCTGAGTTCAGCCCGTTGCAGCCCTCACGTCAGTGTCTAAAATCTCTGACGGAGCCGGGAATCGAACCCAGGGCCTCCGGACGGGAGGCAGGCGCGCTACACTGTTCTTATTGTGTTTATATATATCTTGAAAAAGATAATAAATGAATTGGCATTGCCTCCTAGAGGGATATATAGAAAATCGGATGTCATACCTTGAAGTAGTGTTGCCATGGAAACGGACTGGCGATTAGTTCATCAATCAGAGCGAAGATAGTTTTCTGCGAATATCTTTGAAATTGTTGGTTTTAGAGCCTTAAAATGTAGTTTTCGGTGTTCCGTAGGGACCTACCGAGTATTGTTTCTTGCATCGAGGGGAGTAAAATGAGCTTTGTCCGGTCTTTATGCGACAATTTCGATATTTTGTCCTGGTTGAGTATTTTTGGTGACTTTTCAGTTATGTTGCCCATTCCACGGGAACAATGATTTATTTCCGGACGAAAGGCAGCCTATATGTTATCCCAAGGTATAAGCTGTCTCCATTTCAAATTTCATCAAAATCCGTCCAGCCGTTTTAGTGTCAAGAGGTAACAAACTAACACACACACACACACGCACACACACACACGGACACACAGATTTTCACAATTATAATATATATATATAGGGATATAGGGATATAGGGATTATGCCACTTGATATTACATAAAATTCCCAGCTTTAGTTATCACACAATTTCTAGTACTCAAACAAACACCCAAGTACCGCTCGAGTCCAAGCTTTGTGAACCTGACAGGAATATGGATTGCGGACGATGAGGAGAGATGTGGGGGGAGGGGGTTCCCTGTCCGTGCGTAGTAACAGAACCAAATACATTGGTCGGTCACTCACTCACTCACTCATTTGCAACACCACACTGGTAAAGGCAACGACCCTATGTTAGCAGTATTGGAATAGACTGGAATTCCAGATAACACGTCGGGCTGTTCCCTTCTCTTCCCGCCTCCCGCGTCACCTCATCCCGCAAGTTCATAGAGCTTGGACGCAAGCAGTACATGGGCTGAATGACCACGAAGTCCAGGACCCCCTCCAAATGAAACAACAACAACAACAGCAACAAGAATATGAAAATCCACAGCCTGCTTCCAGTCTCGACCGGGTCATGAATGGAATGAATGAAGCCCCCATCTAGCGGCGAGGATATGAACTGTGCCGGCTGCCGAGGCCTGACGCACTCCTCTGGGTCAATGATTAAATGAATGACAGATGGAATGAAATGATAGTGGAGAGTGTTGCTGGAATGAAATTTTGACCGGAAAAACCGGAGTACCCGGAGAAAAACCTGTCTGCCTCCGTTTTGTCCAGCACAGATCTCACATGGAGTGACCGGGATTTGAACCACGGATCCAGCGGTGAGAGGCCGGCGTGCTGCCGCCTAAGCCACGGTGGCTTGTAACAACAGCAACAAGAATAAGACTTATTTTGTCCGTGAACTATCTTCTTTTTTCTCTCGCAAAATTAAAATCACATTAATATCCAAGATTCGACGGCGAGACTTCGTATAAACGCATATCTTCTTGCAAAGTCGTTAAAAGTTAGTAGGCCTATTTAAGTTCGGGTAGTATTTACGAGAAAAGCGTAAAACTGGAAAGTATGTAGGCTATTAATTTTGTAATGACCTGCTATTCATGAAGTAGGCCAATAATTTTGCTATAAATAAAATGCATAGTGATGCAATTTTGTAACTGGAGTAATTCTGCTTGCATCTCCGACCAGCAAAACTAAGATCATCAAGAGCAAACGTCTCATTAAATAAACAGGTCACATAAAATGAGGGTGGCAATGAGTGTCATTTGGCAGCAGACTACAACAACACAGGATCCATTATGGTAACACAACTCATCGCTTGCAGGCAATCAGACATAAAAATCCTTACGTCGACAATGAAGCCACAGTGAACATGGTTGGTGAACAAACTCGATAATCGTCACTTCTACAGCGTTGCCAATTTTAAAGAATTGACCGAAAATGTTGGTGATTGTATATATTTTTAAAATGTTGTATTGATTAGAGAGGAATTAGCGACAATTTAAACTCCTGTTTGTGTTAAAAAAAACATTGGCATCTGTCAGTTGTAGCTCTTCAGTCGGTCAACATAAATTTGTCGAAGACTTGGCGGGGTACAATGTATAGGCTATATCTACTTAGTATAAAACCAAGTCCCCGATTCTTGGATGTCACGGGTAATCTCGAGAACCAGTGTATGTATTTTGATGCGGTTTTTACCATTCTGTAAAGGATATCTTAAGAAAGATTTCAATAGAAAATAATTTATTTATGATCAAAGGAAGCCAAGCAGTAACGATTTCATTGAAAAAAAATCGAAAATAAATCTGGTGTCCGTGCGCTTTTTAAGCTTACGCTGGGCAAACCGTTACAAATATCAATATACTATGAGTGTAAGATTTGTTCAGCATGAAAAGTTCTACAAAAACGTCCCATAGAGCATATCTCTATCTTCAATACATCGCCCACTATAGGAGTTTTGACGTTTTCATTTCTTCCAACAATCTCCATACAATTACTGATGCGACAGTTTATGAGCTAGCTAGGGGCGAGCCTATCACCCCAGTTACAGCCTAGCTAGCGGGCGAGACTATTTCCCCAGATACAGCGAGCAGCAAACTGTCTAGTCGTGTTGAGTTAAGACTTCAGAGAAGAGTGGTTGTGTTTTGAGTTTCCCTGGAAGTGCAACTCGGCTTTTCTTCATTTCGCCTGTGAACTTTTCTATCCGCAAAATACACAGTTAAGTTAAGATTGGACGGAAGGGGGATTTGTGTTTCATGCACCTCGCCATTCTTGAATTACGTCTGACAAGAATTCGTTGCACGTGCATCTCCATGATAATATAATTAATAGTCCAGTCAGTGATTATAACTGTTACCGGGCGAAGCTAGTGATATATGAATAACAAATACATAACATTCCTGAAAAAATACGTGTATTAGTTATGATCACTAGTATAATGGGGCAATGTGGTCATAATACATTTAATTTTATCCAAGAGTGTTGTTTGCTTACTATTCATATTATATACATTGTACCTGCCCTGTCTTTCGGCAAATTTACGTCGACCGACTGAAGAGTAACAACTGACAGTTTGTATAGACAACACTGAAAGAATGGTTTCAAAACTTTACATTATATTGGAATCTAGCAACTTTTCACTATTACGTCGCGATTTTATTCTTTATTTTTTGGAAACCTGAGTTGGAAACCTTGGCTTTTTGGCTCTACAATGGAGAATGTTTCGACACTTGCTAGTCAGCTCAGGGATTCGAACCTTTCATCTCCGGATTTCTTCCAGCTCCCCATGGCGGTCATGGTGCACGATATCTACGTCCCCGAGTTTGTGTAGTCTCTGTGAATACCTATGCACAGTAGAGGTGTCATCAGACAGGTCACAATGATTTCCATGCCTTACTTCGGAGTGGAAATAAAGCCAGCGGACCCATGTCATAGATTTATGACATGTAAAAGAACCTTCCACTAGTGAATCTAAATTTGTAGGTTAGATTTGATTAATGCTCTATTTGTTCCAACGTTCGCCGCTAGTTGCCGGTTGAGATGGCGTCTAGTAGCCAAGTTCACAGCGAGGTTTTGTTGACTGTAGCATTTGGTAGCAAAAGTAGGATCTACTTGAAATTGATCGTCTGCAGTCCTTACCTGAATTACAGATAACACTCACTTATACAGTCATCACAATTACACTGGTTATCAGACAGATTCCACAAACACCCAAAGTACACGGTGCTACATGATTGCGTTGTCGCAGCCCCTTAACTGAGAAACCAACCAAACATTGTGTGGTCAACGGGTGTGTGAGTGAACCTTATACATGGTGCCCAGCCGCATTCTCAGTTTGCTAGAACTATATTTATAATATTTTGGAAACTTCATAGACAGAGAACAAACTTGTTTCATGTACGACAGATACAACTGACGCTGAAGTCTCTACTGTAAGTTTCTCAAAGTGTCAGGCAAATCCCTCCTCCACACGCACACATCCGAAGTACACAGGGCCAACAACTACAGAGCGTCCGTAAAGTTTCTCCGCAGCGGCGAGCTACGCTGGTTTCGCCTCGCGGGACGTGTTCTTTGTATACGCCAAGTCTCACCGCAACGCACAGTGGGTCAAAATCGAAATCTAGGAGGACAACATTATTTATTTTCATAATTAAAAATCAAAATGTATTACTTCTACAGCATTCTCATATAATTGCCGCTTACTGTTCTGGGATATAAACGCATCTTAGTGTAAATCTGTCACCACTGTTCGAGCAGTCTGAATTGGATGGTGAATGTAAGTGGCTGTGGTTTGGTTGTCTTTGTGGTTAGTGTGATGCTTGAAGATCGAACATGCAGCTGAAGGTATGATCCTTGTAACGTGTTTCAGTTATTAATGGGCGTAATTGTTACGTAATTTTAGCTATATTTGCATTATATAATATTTAACTATTATTTTCAAAATTATATTTTCACTTAGATTTTTAGTATGTCGCGTCACTCTGCGTCACTTTCTACTTAATGTTAAAATGTAGATAAAGTCTTGTAGTTTACGCCTGTTATAAGATTGTTTGCATCTTTTTGCAACTTGCTTAGTTATTTTACGTTTTAGAAGATGCCGGGCAACCAGTTCTCACACGTTTACAACTGTTTGATGCATTGGGTTCGAAGATTATGTCAAAAGTGGACCTTTGTGACTTTGTTAAAAGTAAATTAGGGGTAGAAAATTGTTCTGAAGAGATAACTGAATGCTCTATCCAACTCCTAGTCACAGACAATTTCTTGCATGTGTAGACGTAGCTTAAAAAGGTCTTAACTGATGTTAATTATGAAGTAAACAAATTATATACGTTGCTTTCACTCTAAATTCATGATTAAAACGTAAAAATAGTTGTGTCCCCCTAGATTTCGATTTTGACCCACTGTACAGCGGTTGGCATAAGCATGCACTTGTTCCATGTTGACCTTCAACTGGAGTGACAGCGTGGTGAATACCGGTTCTTTATTGCCGACAGTGAGTGCCTGTTCGTGATAGTGTTGACGATGCAAGTTGTGTTCTTGTCAAGTTCTTGTGTAAGCTGAGTCTAGTGGGTATGCTTATTACTGAAGAGCGTGTGTTTTTATTGGAAGAGGTTTTCTGTGCTGGTGGAAACTTTACGGAGTACATTGTGAAAGTGGTGAGTACTTATTGCATTACTTAATTTAATGTAATTGTTTTCCTTGTAGCAGCATAACATGGATGTACTGCCAACCCAACACATCCCGAAAAGCGAGACAGGTGCTGCGGAGAGACTTTGCTGACACTCTGTACAATATCGCAAGCTCCTAAATGCAACAGCAACCAAACAAAAACAGTTTAACTTCTTCACGTCATCAATTTGGAGTTTTTTGGAATTGATTAACATTGAAGCATGTTACTCTTTTATGGAGCTATCTGACTGCGTACTGGGATTTGCTTCAACTTTCACCCTCGCAGCGTTGTTATCCAGGACAAGAGTCGTTATGGATCTTCCTAATCTTGTAGGCCTTGTCTCTGGAGTGGATTCATGTTGTTAGCATTTTTATGCATGGAAGAGGTGCCTTCTTCTATCATGCGTGGTCTGCACAGCCGGAGAACGAGTAATCGATTATGTGCTTAGTTGTTTTTGCATAGAATGAACCTTTTTGGCCCCATGGAATGATGAGATTTTTCCGATAATAGTTTTATAGACCCCCTGGGGTCATAACTGGTTTGACGTGGGATAGTGATTCAGAGGCTTCAGTTAAGCACGGCATTGCTTCCTCTTGTTTACGCCGGATTCTTATCTAACATCTACATCAGGGCAACAGCTCAGGTGTGCTCACATATACAGGGTGTTACAAAAAGGTACGGCCAAACTTTCAGGAAACATTCCTCACACACAAAGAAAGAAAATATGATATGTGGACATGTGTCCGGAAACACTTAATTTCCATGTTAGAGCTCATTTTATTACTTCTTTTCAAATCACATTAATCATGGAATGGAAACACACAGCAACAGAACGTACCAGCGTGACTTCAAACACTTTGTTACAGGAAATGTTCAAAATGTCCTCCGTTAGCGAGGATACATGCATCCACCCTCCGTCGCATAGAATCCCTGATGCGCTGATGCAGCCGTGGAGAATGGCGTATTGTATCACAGCCGTCCACAATACGAGCATGAAGAGTTTCTACATTTGGTACCGGGGTTGCGTGGACAAGAGCTTTCAAATGCCCCCATAAATGAAAGTCAAGAGGGTTGAGGTCAGGAGAGCGTGGAAGCCATGGAATTGGTCCGCCTCTACCAATCCATCGGTCACCGAATCTGTTGTTGAGAAGCGTACGAACACTTCGACTGAAATGTGCAGGAGCTCCATCGTGCATGAACCACATGTTGTGTCGTACTTGTAAAGGCACATGTTCTAGCAGCACAGGTAGAGTATCCCGTATGAAATCATGATAACGTGCTCCATTGAGCGTAGGTGGAAGAACATGGGGCCCAATCAAGACATCACCAACAATTCCTGCCCAAACGTTCACAGAAAATCTGTGTTGATGACGTGATTGCACAATTGCGTGCGGATTCTCGTCAGCCCACACATGTTGATTGTGAAAATTTACAATTTGATCACGTTGGAATGACGCCTCATCCGTAAAGAGAACATTTGCACTGAAATGAGGATTGACACATTGTTGAATGAACCATTCGCAGAAGTTTACCCGTGGAGGCCAATCAGCTGCTGATAGTGTCTGCACACGCTGTACATGGTACGGGAACAACAGGTTCTCCCGTAGCACTCTCCATACAGTGACGTGGTCAACGTTACCTTGTACAGCAGCAACTTCTCTGACGCTGACATGAGGGTTATCGTCAACTGCACGAAGAATTGCCTCGTCCATTGCAGGTGTCCTCGTCGTTCTAGGTCTTCCCCAGTCGCGAGTCATAGGCTGGAATGTTCCGTGCTCCCTAAGACGCCGATCAATTACTTCGAACGTCTTCCTGTCGGGACACCTTCGTTCTGGAAATCTGTCTCGATACAAACGTACCGCGCCACGGCTATTTCCTCGTGCTAATCCATACATCAAATGGGCATCTGCCAACTCCGCATTTGTAAACATTGCACTGACTGCAAAACCACGTTCGTGATGAACACTAACCATTTGATGCTACGTACTTTTGTGCTTGATGCTCGTACTGTAGAGCAATGAGTCGCATGTCAACACAAGCACTGACGTCAACATTACCTTCCTTCAAATGGGCCAACTGGCGGTGAATCGAGGAAGTACAGTACATACTAACGAAACTAAAATGAGCTCTAACATTACGTCAACATTACCTTCCTTCAAATGGGCCAACTGGCGGTGAATCGAGGAAGTACAGTACATACTAACGAAACTAAAATGAGCTCTAACATGGAAATTAGGCATTTCCGGACACATGTCCACATAACATATTTTATTTCTTTGTGTGTGAGGAATGTTTCCTGAAAGTTTGGCCGTACCATTTGTAACACCCTGTATACACATCGTGGATAAGGGGACACACTGGATTGGCTGGTAATGAAAGAGCAGACCAATTAGCAAAATCAGCGGCTACGACGCATCTTGAAATAACATATAGTAAGTCTCCTATATGTTACCATGACGAATAGAAGGACCTAGTGTGAGGACTCCGCCATTATAGCACGGTAGTTTATGGTCCCGCCGCTACAAGCTCTGCAAGCGATAATGTCCAACAACGTGTCTTGTTGTTGGGTCGAGCCGGGTCTTAGAAAAGTGCGCGAGAAGTTACTGTGTGAGATATTTGTGTGAATTAAATTGAATTTTCTTTGAATTCAGTTCTTAAATTCAGTTCATTGTGTCTTGTGTACATCAGCGTTTTGTGTTGTGAACTTCAAACATATTTCTTATGCGGCTTTGTTAATTTAATAGTTTAACATGCCGTACTGTGTTTTGCCTGGCTTTAAGTCAGGGTATGGTAGAGTAGTTGACGATATACGATTTTTTTCACCACCGAAGAATACAAATCAATTTGATGATGTTACGTTAAAAGCCAGATAAGGAAATACATATTAAACGAATGGAATATCGCATGGACATGTAGCCTGAAAGGTTCTGTAACAAGAGAAGTATTCTTCCCGGAAGTACAAAATCGACTGTTATCAAAATTATTAGTGCCAAACATTGTCCTCACACAATTTTTAACTGGTCATGGAAAATTCAAGTCTTATTTTGAACGTTTTAAAATAGCAACAGACGACTATTCATGTTTTTGTGGATTGACTCAATCGGTGTGTCACCTTATATTTGAGTGTCCTGTTTTTAAAAAGGAAAGATACAATTTACAATGTAACCTGGAACTTTCAAAACCGCTGTAACATATTTTCAAGAGACAGTGCTGTTTAGGACAATTTCTCACTTTCATCAACAACATTTTTTGTAAACTATGTTAGTAATATTTGTATTTGCTTTGTTTTTAATCTATAACCCTAATGTACCTCTGGTAAAATAGGGTTCCTGTATTGTTTTCTGGATATTCAATAATAATAATAATATCTAACATATTTCATGTCGACAGATCTTGATCAAATCCTGTTATCTTCCGACCCCCACCGTTTTATGGGATCTGAAGTCTAGCGCGACTTTTATTTTCTCGCACTAAATGGCCCTTGTATTTTTTAGCCTATTTTCTTTTAAGAAAAATAAAAATAGGCTTATGAGATCACCTTTTGTCCGTGTGTGTGTGTGTGTATGTGTGTGTAGTCTATGTGTGTGTGTCCCACTAATAAAACATAACGGCTGGAGCGATTTAAATGAAACTCTGTAAGGACATAGTACTATTTCGTTCGACACAGACCGTGGCCTACAAATTTTATTATGTCGCACCGATCCAACATGGCGGCTGTGCGAAATATTTCGCCGGCATTCTCTATCTCCGAAACTGTTACTAATTTCACCCTGAAATTTTGTACGGTGTTGAACGGCACTATTAGAAGTACACCTATGTGAATTTTAAAAACTTGTTAAGTGCAAAACGAATATGGTGTCCAGGCGCATTTGAAACATTTAAATAGACTTTGCTCGCGAATTAACCATCCGAGCGCAGTGAAACTTGGTACAGCAAATGTTTAAACACATTGTAATGTAGTGGCATCTAATTTAGTTCAATTGTTTACTTAACCTCAAAATGGCGACTGTGCGACATTTTAAAATTTAGTTTTTATTTCTTTTGTCTGCATCATGCGATCGAAGTCACCTTTTGAATGATGAACTTACGAAAAAATTGTCATCTATTAGTACATAACTCTATGGCCTACTTATAAAAATTCCGACATGGCGACCATCCGAAATATTTAGACGGTTCTCAATATCTAATATAATCTATTACAGCAATCATACTGGAATTTTGTATGTTGATAGAGGCAATTAACATAAGTAGGATACATGACAATAGACTATTTAGTTTTTCACGGAACTACTTTTTCTTGCTGATATCCTTCCTTTCTGAGGGATCAGACCTTCCCATTACCTAGCTTCCTCCCTTGTGGCTGGGGATCGGTGCAAGGAACAAATCCACTCATGATTTTCCTAATATCCTCACTTTCCGAAAATGGTTTTCGTGGTTTCCCATTTTTACCACCAGGACAATGCCGGGACGGTTCATTTCAATAGGTCCGAAATCCTTCCAACATCCTTTCCCTGACCCGTCCTGAAAATAGAATGAATGCCCATCGCCTGCATTAAGTATTTTTTTATAGCAAAAAAAAAGTTGCAGCACCTAAATTTCTCTGCTCTTGGTATACCAAGCCCCTAAAATGAATTTACAAAACAATCATCATCATCATCATCATCAAGATCACCTTGTTGCGTAGTGACCAACACATTGTACTTGGCTGTCACCAATGAGGTCTGGATTGCGCCCTGCCGACAAATATAATTTATCAACAGTGCTTTTGGCATTTTTAAATGTAAATTCTAACAATGCATGTGGTCATCATTGTGCTTCAGTATACCTTCCTTTGGAGGGGAAGTAAAGCCGACGGTCCCCTGTCATAGATTTATGGCATGTAAAAGAACCTTCCAATAATTAGACTTGTGTGAAGCTAAATTGTTAGGTTAGATTTCGTCGTAACGCTCTATCAAAGTTCCAGCGTTCACCACTAGGTATGCTTGCCACGGTGGGTGAGTGGTCAGCGTGTCGGTTTATTGACCCCAAGCTTGCTGGTTCGCTCCTGGCCGTGGTAAGTGATTATTGAAAGGCGGCAATAATACGATACGCATGTCATACGATATTGGCATGTCAAAGAACTCATTTGAATTCAGTAGGCCGTGTTCATAATGGCAAAATTAATCTTGGAGTTTCCGCCAACACAAAGTTCCTCATTTCTCTACTAGAAAGCGCTATAGTGTTCAAGGAGCTTAGATATCTAAACTCCTTGACTTTCATAGTGCTTCAAGGAACAACGAAATTTGACATGCAAGCTACCCTTTGGGTGTCAATAACAAAGCTTGCACCCGTCACCCGAGGCCATATGATATTATTATTATTATTATTATTATTATTATTATTATTACCAATGAGGTCTGGATTGGGCTCAGCCGACAAATATAATTTATCAACAGTGCTTTTGTCAACTTTTTATGTAAATTCTAACAATGCATGTGGTCATCATTGTGCTATTATGATTCTTGGTGTTTTGTTAATGTTTTTTTTGTCAATGACTGCAGTGAACTTTGAACATGACCTTGAGGAGGGAATTGTATTCAGTGATCAGTGTTTATAGCTGTCTTTGTAAACAAGAACATTATTTAAAAAAGTAATTTTTTAAAAAAAGAGGGGGGCTGGAACACGGGTGACAGAACTCAGAAGAGGTAGCCTAGGTTCGATTCTCACCCCAACCATCCTAGAAGTGGTGTTCTACTTAACATCAATCAATTGTGGGAATGGTTCCTAACTTGAGGCCACGGTTTCCTCCTTCCCAATCCTAGTGCCATTGCAAAATATATATATATACTATTACAGAGAATACTATAACACAGGTAATCAGGGGAATCCTACACGTATTCTCGTACACAGGGTTAATTGACCTCGATGAATTAACAAAAAAAAAAAAAACAACAACAACAAAAACATTAAGGCTCCAGTGGTTGTGAAAGAAAAATTATGATAATAGCCACCACTCTCATGCGACGGAGACTACTGAAATTCTACGGACACCTCTTCCGGATGGGGAACGATAGAATCATCAAGAAGATCTTCAACTTGATTAATGGCCACAAGACTCGCAGCTTGTGGGTTAATGAATTGAAACACGACTTGAATAACGCTGGGATTATAGACTGTGACACTCTTGACCGTTCCAAATGTTGTGACAGTGTTAACTCTTGGTCCCCACCACCCAAAGTGATTAAGACCCGACCACCCTCACACAGGAGAGGAAGGACAGGTTATTGGCTGGACTGAGGAGATATTGGAGATCAAGGAAGGCATCGCAGGACCACTAGTCATAAGCGCTCCTTAGTGGGCTTAAATCACTAATAATGATAATAATAATAACAATAATATTTTTTTGTCGTGTGGCCCCCTGAGAGGCCTCATGCAGGTCTTTCTAGTCGACGCCCGTGGGCGACCTGCACGTCGGGATGAGAGATGGAATGGATGAAGATGAATGGAACTGGGCAAGGATGTCCAAGGAAGTGGCCGTGGCCTGTCAGAAGGTACCGTCTCAGCATTTGCCTGGTGTTGAAAATGGGAAACTACGGAAAACCATTTCAAGGACGGCCGACGGTGGGGCTCGAACCCACGCGTCTACCGAGTCAGCAGAGAGCTTGGCCCCATGACCTAACGCTGCGCTTTAGCGAGCGTAGCCACTGCTGTCGGTAATAATAATAATAATAATAATAATAATACAATCGATGCAGAAAAGTTTACCAGAAGAAATCCATATCCATCAATGCGAAATTAAGGCACTATAACGCTGTAATCAGGCCCGAGGTCCTCTATGCTGCTGAAACCCTAACCATCAAAGGGGGCAAAACTGATACAGAAACTAGAGGTCAAGGAAAGAATTATCTTGAGGAAGATCTTAGGCCCGAGGATCATAAATGGAGAAAGGTATCACAGGCCCAAATATGATATACAGGCTGTTCGCAGCAAGCCCTACTTTATGCTGTAACTGGTTTGTTTTTCAAGATATTTTAATGTTCACACTTGCTTTGTAAAGTACGTTTCAATCTCGAAAACTTTTGTTTCGTTGGTTGTTGTGTGAAGTTCGCGCATAACGCGCAAATCAACTTTTTGTGGCATGGTTTTGGCACTTTTTTTTTTGCCCAAATCGGTTTTATGACATCACCTATCGAAAGAGCGACATCGAATTAGTCGAATAAGCTACCAAAATATCAGTTCTTGCCCAAATCAAACTCGCATTTTGCGACCCACCTCTGCCCGGCCCGGTCGGACCAAGTGGGCCTTCACGCCCTGTCCGCTATAAGCGGACGAAAGTCTAAACACTGCGAGTTTGATTTGGGCGAAAACTGATATTTTGGTGGCTAATTCGACTAATTCGATGTCACTCTTTCGATAGGTGGTGTCAAAAACCGATTTGGGCAAAAAAGTGCCAAAACCGTGCCAGAAAAAGTTGATTTGCGCGTTATGCGCGAACTTCACACAAAACCCACCGAAACAAAATTTTAGAGCTTGAAAAGTAATTTCCAAAGCAAGTGTCAAAATTAAAATATCTTGAAAAACAAAAGTGTTACAGCACAAGTGGGGCTTGCTGCGAACACCCTGTATACCTAAAGCAAGAACCTCTAATGGACACAATCATCAAGAGACGCCTCCAATTCTACGGACACCTTGAGAGAATGAACGAGTCAAGTGTAGTCCACAGAGCCAGCTCCTGCAAGAAAACAACATCACTGTGGTACCAGCAAGTTAAACAAGATCTGCAAACCCTCAACATCTCTGAATCCGTTATACAAGACAGACAAGCTTTCCAGAAAATGTTAAAAGAAGACCCACAGATTAAGCTAATGATGATGATGATGATGATGATAATTGTTTTTAAGGGGCCTAACATCTGGGTTATCGGCCCCAGATTAAACTAAGGAAAGGGCAGAGACCAAAGAGGTCAGGAGCAGCTAAAAAACTACAAATTCATAAAATGAAGGAGATATGGGCTAGGAAGAAGACTCTTAACAACGTGAAACCAATCTCAACTCATCAAGCTGGAAACCATTTTGGTTAACCTACGTTGTCCATAGTTGACTCATTCGAAGAAAGAGTTTGCTTCTATTGTCATATACGACGGATGATCGACTCCCGATGGACGAAACGTATCTTCAGTATATTCGACTCAAAACCAAAAGCGACAATGCCATGGTATGTTAACGTCCAGAAAGATGTGAAAGAAATGGGGATACGAGCAGAAGATGCATAAGACCGAAATCTTTCTAGAGCAACCATCAAGACGTTTGGGACTTTCCGGGACGAAAAACGGACAACTGGTGCGAAATGGACAGAAGAACGTCGTGCTAAACACTGTGAGTTCATGAAGACCATGTGGATCAAGCGAAAATTAAAGCTTATCGTGGTCCCTAGTTTGCTGATTAGCGAAATTTAATGAATAATAATAATAATAATAATAGGCAACAGATGGGTTACTGCCAGGTACGATTGAGATCCAATGAAAAACTATACACCATGATAGAACCAATAATGTCGTCCATCAGAAAGATAAAGATCCCTGTTCTATGGGCACATCTTCCGTAGGTCATGTCTGATGACCGACTGACTAAGAAAATCTGCAATTTCCAATTGGCAATTGCAACGAAATGGAGATGGTTCCAAGAATGTGAGAAAGAACAGATGTAAATTGGTATTCCAGAAACGAAAATCCACGACAGTTTTGAATTTCAACAAATATGGTTAAAAACTATCAAAAGTTTGAAAGTGGAATCTGAGCCCAGGAGACAGATAGGGCCTCTACCAGAAACACGAAAGAAGACACTGATTGATGGACTCAAGAAACACTGGGAGGATGTCAAGGTTGGTAGAAGAAAAAGATCTAGACATAAATGAAGTTGATTGTTAATATGCAGTCCATAGAAGCTCGATTCAAATTGCCTGCACACAATAGGCTAATACTATAAATACTAATAATAGAGGAGAATTTAAATCTCATACGAAACAACACAGTAAGTTCATGGGCACAAAATCCTGCAATCTTGGGAACAGCAGGCGAGAACGTTACCGCTGCGCCACGTAGCCAGTCGAAATAATCTGAGTAAAGCCTCACTGAAGATGGGATTGGAACATTGTCCCCAACCGCAGATCTTTATTATTGTTTGAAACTCTCACATTCTGAGCTACGTCAGTAGGGTGCGATTTTGGCCGCTAAGTTATTGATAACCAGTAGCGGTGGGACTGACCCTCATCTCGAAACGAACAAAAGTATTTCCCAAAGGAGCCCATCAAGTGTGAAGAAGCTAGACACTCCTCTGGGATTAGCTTAAAAGTTTCTACATAGTTTTTATCATAGCTGAGTGAATTCCATCATTGTTTGGGATCTGCCAGTGTGTTTCTTGTTGTCAGTGATTCTCCCAAAAGCTGACATTGTGCGCCAGAGCATTCGAGATCACATCGTTATATCCCGCGTTCCACATCTTTTGCTACTCGTATTAATATGACGGCAAATCGTTGCTGCTTAATATCGGAGCTCATCTTGGTTTCTATAGAGTTTCTCCAATTCAAAATGGTGCTGAACTGTATTCAACTTCCCGCCCCGAGGGTCTGTATTAGATTTCACCAACATTGAATCATCCGCTATTATTTAGCCTCCTTTCTTCATTAAAAATTCACTGACCGGCAAAAGAAACCGGTCACTTGAACAATTCAACATTACTTTCATTTACATCATAAATATGAATGCTCTAGCCCTAGTACATAGGTTACTGTTTATAGCATGGAAGTAAGGTTAACTGTTTTCCTGGATGCATTACCATTTTTCATGCCATTGTTTCAATGCATCCAGGAAACCAATTAACCTTACTTCCATGCTATAACTATAGTATGTACTGTACTAGGCCTATACCGTGCATATTTATGTATTGAATGAAAGTAATGTTGATTTTTTCAAGTGATCGTCATTTTTTGTCGGTCAGTGTATTTGGTAGTTGGGCTATCCTATAAGAACAGTCACGATGTAACTGTCCCCATATCTTCTGAAGGGATGCTCCGATATTTTTATTAATATCACTCTTAACAACATTGTTATTATTAATAGATGATGCCAACTTAAGGGGCTCTGTAATGCTGAAAATCTTTAATTCTGGACTGATAGCTGGAACGGAGTCCACTCAGCTCTTGAGGCAAAACTACGAAGAGGTGGGGTCGATTCCTATCTCAGTCATCCTGGAAAAGGTTTTCCATGGTTCCCCACTTCTACTCCTGGCAAATGCAGGGATGGTTCCTGAGTTAAGACTATGACCATCTCCTTACCCAATCCTCGCCTGCATTACAAATACCCACACCACTACAGTCACCACAATAACACAAGTTGTCAGGCAAAGTCTCCACTCACGCAAGTACACGGGGATAAATGACCACAATGTCGCAAAGCCCTGAAATGAATAATTAACAACAGCATCTATTCATACTAGCCTCCGTGGCTTAGGCGGCAGCACGCCGGCCTCTCACCGCTGGGTCCGTGGTTCAAATCCCGGTTACTCCATGTGAGATCTGTGCTGGACAAAACGGAGGCAGACAGGTTTATCTCCGGGTACTCCGGTTTTCCCTGTCAAAATTCCATTTCAGCAACACTATCATTTCATTTCATCTGTCATTCATTTAATCATTGCCCCAGAGGAGTGCGTCAGGCCTCGGCAGCCGGCACAGTTCATATCCTCGCCGCTAGATGGGGGCTTCATTCATTCCATTCCTGACCCGGTCGGAGACTGGAAGCAGGCTGTGGATTTTCATTTCACTCCGGGTCTTAAATAGTACAGATTAACAAAGTACGCTGCTGTAAGCATTGGTATTCGAACCTTCGATCTCCGAAGTGGAAATACCATTGCACTTTTGGGAAGGGAAAATTGGTTTAGTAGGCTATTGATTCTCGCGTACAAACGTTCTGTTTTCAGTTAGATCTTATTTCGAGAATGATTAAAAAAACTAGCTTGTGGCTCGTGTCAATTCTTATGATATTCTGATGGCAAATCGTAGTGTCAAAATGAAAATACATACAAAAGAAATAAATCGCAAGTCTGGCGTGGCATAAATTGACTAAGTTCTGTTTCTGACCGATTTCTCTTTTAATGTCTGTTTTTACGGCGTTGGCTCGTGGCTCGTATATAACGAAATGAATGGGCTTGTGGTTGTACCGCGTAATCGATAACAGCCGTGCTGAGCTGATACTATCGCTGGGTCATGCCGTGCCAGGTCAGCTGTGCGTATTTCTGGGCCACATTTATCACAACATCTTGGCTTGGCATGTCCGAGATATTGCGCTATGACGGTTTTCAGCTCGCTCCAAATTCATCTCTCGGGTAATTTAGCCTAAAGATTTACCGTACCCCCAAAGGAGCTCACAAATGGGGTATGGATTGGTGATTACTAGAACCCATTTGAACACGGCATTGCCACATCTCAGTCTCTTTCCTGTCGACTTACATTGGTCAATTCTTTTTCTTGCTTCCTTCGTAAATCCTACTTCAATTACAAGTACACACATAAGTACAGGCCTAACAGTGACACAGGTTATCAGAGATTCTACCCACACCCAAATACACGGGGCTACATGACCACGATGTCGTAACGCCCCTAAATAATCTACAAGAATAAGAACAAAAACATTCTGACCATATGCCTATGATTTAGATATTTATACTTTTTTATGAATAATTCCAATAGTTTTTTTGTTTTTCTTATTTTGGTAACATTTATTTAACCCTAGAATGCTAGCGTTCGTCTCCACGACGAAAAGGGATACACTTCTGCTTTCCCAGTCACCACCCGAGTTGGGCAGTACTAAAATACAAACCAAATTAGTAAAAACCCAAAATATAAAAACTCACACACAAAAATCAAAATGCAAAAAGCAATCAGAATTTTTCAAAACGACTCAAAAATTAAAAAAACAACGAAAACAATACTTGAAATCTAAGAAAACACAAAAAAATATTGTCAACATTAAAAAATAGTCAAAATAGCTTGAAAAGTCCACAAAACCACAATCAAAATCAGTCAAAATCCAAAAAGAAAACAAGCACAATTAGTCAAAATTGGTGAAAAACTGCTCAAAAATTCCAAAAATGTAAATAAATAAATAAATAAATAAATAAATAAATAAATTACTAGCCTTACAGTAGTAGCATATGATGGTGTAACATCTGACATGTTATCCTACTATGAAATTGAGATGAAATATATGTGAAGTCAATTTTTTCGGCTGTACTCGTCCAGTTTTTAATTTTTTCTCACGTTTCTTTTGTCGATAATTTCGCATATATTCTGCTCTGGATTTACCCATCTCTGCAAATAACAAAATCATGAAAAAAGGGGCGTCACCCCGAGTCCTACAACACCTCATACAGCGTTATTGGTTCGCGAAATATTAAAAAGCCTATGACCCTTTGGTTTTGGGTCCTTTGGTTAAATTAAGAGGGGAATAGAAAAATGGGGGGCGACACCCCGACTCCTAGGACACCTCCTACAAGTCCCTAGAATTATTGGTTCGCGAGATATTAAATATTTCCTTTTATATATTTCTTCACATTTATCTCAAACAATTTTTAATATCACAATTCATAACCTTCATCTATTCCTTTACAAAGCCTTCCTCCCATTGTCTCTCACACCTCTGGAATCCACAGAGCAGACACTCCCGCTTGACGTGTTCCAGCAACCCTCACTCAAGCGCTCCAACGTCTTGCTGGCCATCTTGCATGTCCTCCTAACATAACAACTCTAGTTCAATCTCACGTCACCTCCTAAGAACACTAAACTTACCATAGACAGACGTATCACAGCCTACAGGATTTCAGGAAACGGGCCTCCAAACCTTGAAGTAAACCGTATGCGATATACATTCCACAGCAAAAGTATGAAGATTTAATTAATAAATCATAATTGTTTTCAGGAAATATGATATAATTAATATGTTCACACCAAAGAACGACAACTTGAAGATGATTCATTGTAAGAATATCTTTAATGGAGCCTCCAAACCTTGAAGTAAACTGTATGCGATGTTTCCTCTCACACATTTCCGTCCCATTTCCGTGGCCGACAGTCCCTCGAATGCTTACATTAAATAAGAATACAGCAGAAGTATGAAGATTTAATAAATCATAATATTGTTTTCAGCAAATATAATACAATGAATATTTTCACACCAAATAATGACAACTTGAAGATGATTTATTGTAGAAATATCTTTAATGGAGCCTCCAAACCTTGAAGTAAACCGTATGCGATGTTTCCTCTTACACATTTCCGTCCCATTTCTGTCCCTTTTCCAAAATCACTCCCAAAAATAATATCCAGCAACCGAGTGGAAAGATGTTACACACAAAAATATAGTCCAAAATATAGTCCCCCCCCAAAAAAAAAAGAAATCAAAAATTTTCAAAATCTTCTTCATTCTGCTAGTCTAGAGAGAGAAATAAGAGTTGACGTAAGTGGTATTTAATATCAGTTTCTAGAATGGTGGTCGTAGCCGATGGGAAGCGCTACCGATAACAACCGGTGGCTTCGGAGGCGTAGTTGGTAGCATGCCCAAGGTCGCGGGTTCAAACCCGGCCGAAGTCGTCGGATTTTAAGAGCGTTGAAAATTCCTCAGTATGCCTTCCTTCGGATGGGAAGGAAAGCCAGCGGTCCCATGTCATATATTTATGGCATGATACATGAACCTTCCACTAACTACACTTGTGTGAAGCTAAATTATAGGTTATATTTGACGAACGTTCGTAGGTTCCTACGTTCGTCGTCAGGAGCCGACTGCGGTGGCATCTGGTAACTATGTTCTGAACTAGTTGGTCGTTGACGGTGACGTTTGGCGGCAAAAGTAGGAACTACTTGGAAAAATGTCTGCAGTCCTTACTTGAATTAAAACAGATACACACACTAATACAGCCATCACAATTAACACCGGTTATCAGACAGATTCTGCACACACCCAAAGTACACGGGGATACATGACCGCGTTGTCGCAGCCCCTAAACTAAGGAACCAACCAACCAACCATTCATAGATTTATGGGATGATAAAGAACCTTCCACTAACTACACTTGTGTGAAGCTAAATTATTGGTTAGATTTGACTAACGCTCTTAGATTCCAACGTTCGTCGCCAGGAGCCGACTGCGGTGGTTCTAGTAACCAAGTTTAGAACTAGTTGGTCGTTGGCGGCGGCGTTTGGTAGCAAAAGTAGGAACTACTTGAAAATCGAATGTCTGCAGTCCTTACTTGAATTTAAAACAGATAACACACACTAATACAGTCATCACAATTAACACTGGTTATCAGACAGATTCTACACGCATTCAAAGTACACGGGGCTACATACCGCGTTGTCGCAGCCCCTAAACTGAGGAACCAACCAATTAACGCTACCGTTCTAGGGTTAAAGCCTAATGTTATTAAAATACACAACCTGTGTTTCTCTGCCTGGAATTTAGTGTAACCTATATACAAACCGAACCTCTGGTAAACTTTGTAATAGAAAATGCATGCTCTTGAATAAACTATGATGATTTCCTTGT
The DNA here is from genome assembly GCA_946902985.2 of Meconema thalassinum. NCBI lineage: Eukaryota > Metazoa > Arthropoda > Insecta > Orthoptera > Tettigoniidae > Meconema > Meconema thalassinum. The sequence continues at coordinate 375,318,803 of OX336388.2, read as the reverse complement.
CGTATGAAAGATTCGTAAATAAAGACAAGCCTGAATTGATGATATGTTTTCCTTACCGCACATTGAGCCTTAAAGAATATTTATGAAGAATTACTCCCATTCAGCATATCAATCGGATGTTTCTCATTGTGTTATTTACATGAAATATATCTCCAACGACTTGCGTTCGAAGGCTCGCGTGTTGAGTGAGGGCTTTGGGACACAGGTTGCCATTTCAGGAAAATCCCTCGTAAAATGAAAATAATGGTTGTAGTTTTACGTGACCGTTAATTTCGCGATCATGAGCCACGGGACTTCCATTTTACGTGGAATCCAAACCACAGGACGTGATATTTCACTTCAAAAAAATCACATGCATTGACCGGGAATCGAACCCGGTCCGTCTTGGTGAGAGGCTAACAGCTTGATCACTGCACCACCACGCCCTACCTCGTAAAAGGGGCGTAATGGCATGCGTGGTGGTCAAGATACGTGCCTCTCACCAAAGTGGGCCGGGTTCTGTTCCCGGTTAATGCATGTTAGAATAAGTAGTTGTTGATTTATTGAGGGACTTTAGGACATCGTGGTCATGTAGCCCCGTATACTTGGGTGTGTGTTATTTGTCTTATAATCCACATTGTAATGCACTGACATCTAATTTAGTTCAATTGTTTCCATAACCTCAAGATGGCGTCGGTGCGAAATTTTAAAATTATGTTTTTATTTCTTGTGTCCTAATCATGCGAACAAAGTCAACGTTTGAATAATGAAACTACGTAATAATCGTCATCTAATAGTGCATAACTCTATTGCCTACATATATAAAAATCCAATATGGCGACCATCCGAAATATTTAGATAGTTCTCAATATCTACGAATCTATTGGAGCAATCAAACTGAAATTGTGTATGTTGACAGAGGCAATTAATGCAAGTAGGATGTATGAAAATAGGCTATTTAGTTCTTCACGGAACTACTTGTTACAGATATGTTACAATGTTCTTCATTACTAACACATTTTGAAGTTGAAATACATGTCTGTATATTGAAATGAAAACCTTTAAATTACACTCTTCTGTAAAGTACTCAGTGAAATGTATAAAGGACGTTAAGTTATGGCATTACATTTCAAATAGTTAATTCCAAATCAATTGATAATCATTTCATATTTCGTACATAGGCTGTGTTTTTCTACACATTATGTTCACATGCGAATCAGATAATCTACCGAGTGAAGTATCATTTTGAAGTTTTGTGAATGATCTTTTGACAGTATTTGATTACGATTTCTTTCTCGATAAAATGTTCAATTTGAAACGACGATTCACGTACCTTTTTACATATCTACATTTTACGAAAAGAGAAATCTATATATTATTTGAGATATTAATAGATCAAAATAGCATTTTTAAGGTATTTTTCCATTTGCATGTCAATTGCTTTAAGTTATTTGAATGTTTTCATTATTTTAAACTTAAAACTGTTTGTAAGGATATCCATTTTCTTGATACTGTTAATTAGTTTCTAAGGTTTAATATTTATCACGCTGATGATGGAATCATTGATATTCCGAAACAGGTACGTTTAATACTCTGATTGAACCACAGTCGTTAGTGTTTGACTAGGGTTTTTTAATAAGATATTAGTTATACCTAGTTAAAACACACTGTCCGGAGATCAGAGGTTCGAATCCCGGCACTGACAGCGGCTATCCTGAGTGTGGTTTTCTACCAGTATTTTTTCCACACTCCCACCAGCCAAATGGCGGGATGGTGCCTCAATTAAAGTCTCGAGACACTTATCCCATCCACGACTCTAATAGCTACAGTTACATACACTACTACAGTCACCATAGAAACACAGGTCATCAGAAAAATGAAAAAAACAACACCACCTAAACACCCGGGGCTGATGACAGAGATGTCCAGAAGTCTAAGACGGCTGACACGTGACACGTGCTGGGCGGTGAGCCGTAAGCTCCCGGCCAGCGAGTTGCGTGGCACACGTCGAACACGCCAAAAATCACCCTGTAGAATTGAACGCTCCGTGTTTGTGTGCACATTGTTGTTAATTGTTCTCACACGTGACATTCTAGTGCAGGTGAAGATACAGTCTATATGGTCGCCCTCTCGCTGTCATATCCGCATTGTGTCCAGTCATAATGAGTATGTCCTCATCATCGATTGGCCCCGACCGAGAGGAAGGGAAGGCCGTAATGCAATCGGTGTTCGCCACAAATTGAATTGCGGCGTCATTTGAACTGTGATGGTTCGCCTCCCCAGGGTTTGTGTTATTTAACATGTAACCTTGGCCACCCCACCTGTCAAAGCAAGTACCTTTCTGTGTCAGTCTCCAGTCATGATAAGCTTTAATTCTCTTGTTTCACTGTTAACTTGATGGCACTTCAATTACATTGTATTCAGGATTTTTCAGCCGCTGGATGAAAACATTTTTGACTCCCTTGTTCCTCGTCTCGTCTTTTTTTCTCTTTTTCTATCATTCTCTCTTTCACTTCATTTCCTATTCTCTCTGTCTGCTATTCTCTTTCTCCTTTTCTAATTGCCTCGTGCTGTATTAGTTAGCGATGTCTGCCTTCCTGGACCATGGCTTTGATGAGGTGTTTAAGTCGCCTTCTGTGGTTTCGTGGTATATACACTCACCGGCATAAAAAGCGAAACACTACGAATCTCGGACAAAACGCAAATGTTTATCTGTTTCATATCTGTTATCAAATGAATGTTGTAACTTTCCTGCGACATGGCAATGTGTCGTGAGTTAATCATGAGTTAATTAGCTCATCTGAGAAGTTTCAGCGCAATAATATTGATACACATTGTTGATCGGGACAATCACGACACTAATGATACCGTCTCCCGCCTTTGGACAAAAATAACCACAAACGGCTGTCTTAAGGTTTATTGCTGTGAATTCTCGTGTCGCGTATTTTTGTGGACATTACAGTTTGTCTACAACATTCGTAATCATACAGTGTTACAGTGCAATGGATTCCATGTTTCGTCATTTCCAAATTTGTGTTTGTGCACTGTTGTGATTGTCTTGAACAATAATGTTTGTTAATTATTGTTCTAATTAAGGTAAATAACTTAACATACATTGCTATATTGTTGTAATGCCATGGTATTTGATTAATACAAGGTTTGGAACGGTCCAACATTGAGTTTAGTCTGAAATTTGTAGTGTTTCGCTTTTATTGCCGGTGAGTGTATTTAGACTCCAGATCCAAAGGTTCTGCCCCCCAGGGGCTCACATCTAGTGGGACGTGGGTTGGCGACCACGGGGCTCCAGCTGAGTTCGGGATTGCTTCCACTTACTTGTGCAGGGCTCCTCTCTGTCTTCTTTCCTTTCGACCTCACTTGGTCAACTCTTGTTCTCTTCCGACCCCAACGGTATTAGGGTATCCGAGGCCTAGGGAGTCTCTTCCTTTCCCGTCTTAATTGGCCCTTGTCTCATATTTTCTGATACCCTCCTTCTGCGAGGGGTCAGCCTTCTTTTCTTTTCCTGTTCTCTCCTGCCTTCTGCTCAAGGCCCTCAAGGAGGAAGGGTGTATGTAGCCCCACCACTTCTGGTGCACCCTGGATATTGCTACACCCTCAGGGGCTCACGGCTGGTGAGTTCGGGAGTTGGCGACCCCGAGGGATTCCTGAGCTGGGTCCGGATTCCCCCTTTTGTCCCTTACCTGTGGGGTGGACCCTCTCCTCTTTCACGTTTCTCTCTGCCTTTCATGGCTCTCCTTCCTTCCAAGTCCCGCAATCCGTATTCTTCGAGGGTTGAGGGCATTTTTTTTCCTCCTGTCCTTTATTTGCCTTATTCTCCTTTTGTTTTTCCATTTCTTCTTCTGGTATATAAGTTAGTAGTTAGTTTTTAGTTATAGTTTGCATTTCATTATCATCTTCACGATCACCCAAACCATTAGGAGCCGATAACCTAGATGTTAGGCCCCTTAAAACAACAATTATCATCATCATCATCATCCAAAGGTTCTGGATTCAATTCACGGCTCTGACAAGAAATTTAATTTGGTCTGATTGCAGGAATGGTGTCCACTCAGCCTATTGAGAATACCTGGGTAGAGCGTGGTTTCCATTCGCACTTCACTCCTCGTCCTCTTTTTCTTCTTCCTTAGCGTTTGTCCCGTCTAGCTGCAGGGTCCGCCATATGACTACGTTGTCGCCATTTGTTTCTGTCTCGGGACATGTCAGGATGATGTGTTGGTTCTTCAGATCTCTATGTAGCTTCGATCTTCCCTTAGGTCTCTTGTATAGTGTAGCCAGTCTTTGCAATTGTGTCCGCTTCCGCTCGTAGAACATGCCCAAACCAACGCAGACGGCACTTCCGCATCTTTCCACTGATTGGTGCAATTTCAAACCGTTTCCTGATGTTGTCATTGGAAACATGATCCATTTTGGTGACACCCGCTGTCCATCGCAACATCTTGGTCTTCATAACGCCTAAGCGACGTTCTGTCACTGTTGGTGTCGGCCAACACTCGCATCCGTACAATGCGACAGGACTCCTCGTCCTAAAAGTGTATTTTCGTGGTTTACCACTTCTATTCCAGGCAAATGCTGGTAAGGTTCCCAAAAATTCAGACCACGCCCGCCACTTTCTCAATCCTAGCCTCAACTAATATAATAATATCGTATTGCCTCGGATGCCGGGTGCAAGCTTTGTTAATTGACACCCAGAGGGCAGCTTGCGTGTCGAATTTAATGATCCTTGGAACGCTGTGAATGTTAAGGAGGTTAGACATCTAAGCTCCTTGATGCTATACCGCTTTCTAGTAGAGAAATGAGGAACTTTGTGTTGGCGGAAAATCCCGATATTAATTTTGCCATTATGAACACGGCCTATTGAATTAAAATGGGTTCTTTAACATGCCAACAACGTATGACATGAGTATCGTGATTTCTGTCGCCTTTCAAAAATTACTTACCACGGCCAGGAGCGAACCTGCAAGCTGGGGGGGGGTTGGTAGTCCGACACTATAACGTCTATAACCACACACCCACCGTGGAAAGCTAGCCTCAACTAGGAGTACACTACTACTACTAGTACTATTATTACTACAATAACACAGGTTATCAGACAAATTATGCACATGTCCAAGTACACGCAGCTGATGAACACGATGCTCAAGGCTCGTGAATGAAACAAGGAAACGTCAACTTAAAAAAATCCTGTTCCCCTTTTCTCGTTCACTTTCTTCATTCCTTTCTACTTTTCTATTTCAGCTCTCCTGCCACACCGCGGCGTTTCCGTGTGCGTTAAATCGATCACCACGACCACGAATAGGCGCTGTGACAACTTTCTGTGGGGCTGCCCCTCACAGCTTTCGGGATAGCTGCCCATTGATGTCAGGGTGGGTCCCTTAGCCTTCTGAAGATCCCTCTTCTACCCACAAGGCAGTGGGTTCCGACCGTTTTACCTCGTCTGCAGGTTGCCTCTTCCGCCACCTGACCACTGATCCTCCACCTTAGGTACCGTTGGGGACTTCTCCCTCCTCCTTTCTCATCCGGCCTTGGGACCGGCAATGGCGGAGTTCATCGATATGCACTCTGCTTTCGATGAGGTACCAAGACACGAACTCTGGAAAGCGCTACAGAAAAAAGAGGCCCCTCCACAACTGCTGCGGGCCATCAAATCCATGTTTTAGGATGCTAAAGGAGCTGTGAGACTCAATGGGAAGACCTCCAGCATGTTCTCTATGGAGAAAAGTGTTAGGCAGGATGACAGTCTATCACCGCTGTTATTCGTCATTTTTATGGACGAAGTGTTGAAGACGTGCAAGCGAAGAACTGAAGCATCAGTGGTTGGCATGTTCAAACTGAGACCAATCAAATGTCAGGCACTTGTATACGCAGACGTAGTCCTCATCACAGATTCCGAGAAGAATCTCCAAGAGGCTGTACTCGAGTGGACAGAAACTCTAAAGGAAAGGGGCATGATGCTGAACAAGGCGAAGAGCCAAGTCATGGTTATGGCAAGAACAGAGAACGTGTGTAACATCTACATTGGTCAACTTCTCACCCAAGTCGCGAGCTATCAGTATTCAGGCACGACAGTTCATCAGACAGGCAAGCTCACGGAAGAAATAGAGTAGATAAGGCTACAAATGCATACTATGCCCTGAACCACTGCGTGTTTGGGATGAAGGAGGTAAGCCGGAAGGCCATGACAAGGGTCTATAAGGAAGTCCGGAGATAATCCCGGCGCTGACAGCATCCATCCTAAATGTGGATTTTCCCCGTTGTTTTCCACATTTCCTCAAGGAAAATGCCTTATTTCAAGTGCCGGGGCTCGAAACGCACTCCCGACCCTAATAATTACAATTATACTCACACAGTCACCTCCGAAACACATGTTATCGGACAAATCCAACACACACTCAAGTACACGGAGGTGATGTCCAACATGTCCACACCCCCAAACTGAATTATTAACAACAAAGTAGATTATTTTATATATGCCCCCTTCTAACATTTGACAATGATCTACGACTTTTTTTTCGTGTACTATGTGAAACACATCTATACATTTTGTATTGATTCTTTGTTTCTGTTGTTCCAGGTACGTATCTTGGAATATTTAGCTGCCGTATCTGGATGCGGTAAGTTATTTGTTTGCATGCGGGCAGTGCGATACGTCTTGTTTTAGCCGGATATATCCTCATTAGTCATTAGTGTCATTACATAACTGTCTGATGTTCGAGGATATTGTCACCTCTAACTGACGTATAACATTAATATGTGAATTTTCAGGTTTATAGAGAAATTTTATGTTTTGTTGATTTTTAAGGAGATCGTCGTGAACAAATAGAACTGCCATTATGGTTTATAGGAGCAGATGATTAAATATCCTTTTAGTAAATCTTTCTACTGTATGTTCATTCTTTGAATATGTCCATAACATTTTAATAGTCTTTTTCTAATAGTTTCTGTTATTTTCTCGGAATTTTGATGTAAGTCGTGATACCTCTTTTCCATCCACACTCCCTCTATGCACACTGGGGCAAAGATTTTCCTGATTTTCCTTTCTTGTTTTTCTAAATTTTTAGTTGGTGATCTGCCTCCAATTCTTCTTTCTTTCTTTCTTTCTTTCTTTCTTTCTTTCTTCGTTTAGACCGGCTATGGACCACGTCATTTCAACTGCTTCCGTCTTTGGGCTTTGATCTTAGCCCAGTGTTCACGCATTCGCTGCCTGTGAAACTCCTTTCTTTCATCAGACCACTTCTTGCCGGTTTTTAATTTCGCTTGTTCTTGGAATTGGTGGTGTGCTCCAAGCTTTTCCTTCAAAAGATCACGTTCCATAATGTCTGCGTGGGTGATCCCTACTTCTTGCAAATCCTTGTCTACCTCACAAAACCATGGACCCTTGGTTTCCTTGCTAAGAAAATAGGTAAATATCCTATTGGCGGTTCTCTCGTGTTTCATACGAGTTAAGTGGCCATAGAAAGATATTCTTCTCTTCCGAATAACTTGAGATATCCTTTCTACATGATGGTACAGCTCATTGTTATGCCGTCTCCTGTATTCACCATCGTCTCTCAACGTCCCTAAGATCTTCCAATTTCTCAACCAATCCCTTCCTATTCATTGCCAGGCATTGTGCTGCGTACAGTGTCTCTGGTCGGATAACTGTACAATACTGTATTATTGCCCTATCTCCTGATTGTAATATTTTCTCATCGATATGCTATCTTTCCACAGCTTTTTCAAATTTGTACTTCATTATAACCATTCTGAAGAAACCCATCTTAACCTCAAAATTTTTGTCTACATAATATCCACATCACTGTTTCCTTCTTCAAGCCGGTTTCATATCAAGATTTATTTCCTTCAAATTAACATATTTTTGTAACAGATCTGATTTTAGCCTATTTTCAATTTTGAAAAAATAGGCTTATGAGATCACCTTTTGTCCGTGTGCGTGTGAGTGTGTGTGATTCGTGTGTGTGTGTGTCCCTAATAAAATCTAAACGGCTGGAGCGATTTCAATGAAACTCGGAAAGTTCATAGCACTATTCCCGGCGACCTCGACCGTGCCCTTCAAATTTTGTTACGACTCACCAATCCAACATGGCGGCTGTGCGAAATATTTCACCAGCATTCAATATCTCCGAAACTATTACCGATATTACCCTGACATTTTCTATGGTGATAAGAGGGAACTACTATAAGTTCACTTATATGACTTTTGGAAATCTGGTAACTACAAAACCAACATGGCGGCCAAGCGAATTCGCGACTTTTAAATAGACGTTTCTCGCGATTTGGCCAACCTAACACAATGAAACTTGGTACAGTATATGTTTATATACATTGTAATGCACCGACATCTAACTTCGTTCAATTGTTTACATAATCACAAGATGGCGGATGTGCGAAATATTTCACCGGCATTCTATATCTCTGAAACTATTAGCGGTAAAACCCTGAAATTTTGTACGGAGATAAAGGGCACTACTGGAAGTCCATTTATAAGACTTTCAAAAACCGGTTAACTACAAAACGAACATGGCGGCCAAGCGAATTTGAAAATTTTAAATAGACCTTTCTCGCGATTTAATGTTCCAAGCGCACTGAAACCTGGCACAGGAAATATTTATACACATTGTAATCCACTGGTATCTAATTTAGTTCAATTGTTTACATAACCTCAAGATGGCGGCAGTGCGAATTTTAAAATTAAGATTTTATTTATTGTGATGTAGTCATGCGATCGAAGTGAAAGTTTGAATAATGAACCTACGCAATAATTTTCCTTTAATGGTACATGACTCTATGGCCTATACATTTAACAATCCAACATGGCGACCATCCGAAATATTTAGACGATACTGAATATCTACGAATCTATTTTAGCAATCAAACTGCATTTTTTTAATGTTCATAGGGGCTACGAACTTAAGTTCACCTATAGGACTTACATAACCTGGTGTTCGCAAATCCAACATGGCGGTGACGCGAATTATAAATATTCACATGGACGTTTCTCGCAATTTAACCATCCGCGTGCAGTGAAACTTGGTACAGTAAATCCTTATACGAATGTTAATCCACTGGCATCTAATTTATTTCAATTGTTTCCATAACCTCAAGATGGCAGCTGTGAAAAATTTTAAAATCTCCTTTTTTTTTTCTTGTGTCCTAATTATGTGATTGAAGTTTGAACACTACACGTTCACAATAATCTGCATGTAACAGTACATAACTCTAGGACGTACACATATAAAATCCAACATGGCGACCATCCGAAATATTTAGTCGGTTCTCAATATCTACGAATCTATTACAGCAATCAAACTGAAATTGTGTATGTTGATAGTGGCAATTAACATAAGTAGGATATATGAAAATAGGCTGTATAGTTCTTCACGGAACTACTTGTTTAAATTTTTAGTGTATGTGTTTTTTAGTCTTTTTTTTAGCTTTTAGACTGTTAATTTATTAGAAATATTTTCGAGAACAACCTTCTTTCATGTTAAAATGTTTCATGTACTGTCAGTCTAGCTTTTCTATTCACATTATTGTGCGCTGAGGAAGGCCACAATGTGCCTGAAACCGGTACAATAACAGGTACAAATTATTATTGACTTATGGTTTTTAATCTGCCGGGAACTTATAATACTGTATTAGTTTGGCATTCTGCCTCCAATTATTATTATTATTATTATTATTATTATTATTATTATTATTATTATTATTATTATTATTATTATTAAGCCTTCGTGGCTTAGTCGGCAGCACGCCGGCCTCTCACCGCTGGGTCCGTGGTTCAAATCCCGGTCACTCCATGTGAGATCTGTGCTGGACAGAACGGAGGCAGACAGGTTTTTCTCCGGGTACTCCGGTTTTCCCTGTCAAAATTTCATTCCAGTAACAATCTCCACTATCATTTCATTTCATCTGGCTTTCATTTAATCATTGCCCCAGAGGAGTGCATCAGGCCTCGGCAGCCGGCACAGTTCATATCCTCGCCGCTAGATGGGGGCTTCATTCATTCCATTCGGTCGGAGACTGGAAGCAGGCTGTGGATTTTTATTTTCATTGTTGTTATTATTATTATTATTATTATTATTATTTTATTCCTCGTGGATTTGGTGAATGTCAGTATGCAAGACGCGAACTTTATAACTACTAATCTGATACGTATCTAACAACACGGCTTTTTTCCATTCTGACGACTAGATTTTTCATTTTCAGTTCCACCAGACACGTTACGAGATCTTTTGGAACTACTCCCGTTGATGCTGACGTCACTAGTAAATGCATTTTCACCGAGTTTACTCGCCAAATCTTTCTGATTTCTTCTGTCAACGGTGCATATTTGTTTATATATTCTGCTTGAAGTTCTTTCTATCATATAGACCTATTGATTCAATTTATTTAAGTAGACTATTATCTGCGAGATTTTCTTCTTCTTCTTCTTCTACCAGTGGATTACACAATTGCATATTACCATTAGTGAATACGGATAAAACTCTTACCAATTTAAAAGGGTTAACGTATACGCATCTCCTTCTTCTTTTCGTTTCGGTCGTCTAGGGACCACGAGCCAATTTCAATGCTTTGTCCTTTGCTGTTCCTTCTTCTTCCTCCAATGTTCCTTCATCATCGCACTATGCTTCCTCTTCCTTTCCTCGGATCATTTTGAGCCGGTTTTCTTTCCCTTCCTCCCTTGGAATCCTTCCATTTTTAGCAATTTATGCCTAAATACAGTATATCTCTCTGTGTTGTATCTTCTTCTCAGATATTGTTTCCTTCCAAATCCTTTTTGACGTATTCTTCTTCTTATTATTATTATTATTATTATTATTATTATTATTATTATCCACTGCAATCTGCATATAGCTATGTTCACTCAAATATGACTATTTCGGAATATCTGTACGACACTCACTTAAAATGTTGACAGCTCATATTATGTATGAAGATACTCTTGCTCCATCAGTGTGCAGGCGAAGACAATCACTGCGCCTCACTTGTTAGCCTATTACGCTGACTATGAAACTCATTATGAGGCTGGTGATGTTGATAGAACGCTGTTATTGTGCGTGCTCCTAGAATTATTCACTCCAATTAGTCGCTCCAGCATTGTTCGCTGTGATATATGATGGGCTTCAGTTCCGACACAAGGAAGGGTAAGCACGTACCTGTTCTCCACTTTTTATTCTCGCTACACTAGTGGAGTCCAGTGTGTGTGTGTGTGAGTGTGTGTGTGTGTGTGGACTGGCCACTTAGCAACAACTACAAAACATGCTATTGTAACTGTGCCGTTACTTTGGCACTAATCTCTGATCGAACGTACTATTTTTACTTTGGCATAAACTTTTGAATCGAGCGGCGGAGTTAGTTGTGGCTGGCCTCGATAGGTAGCATATCTTGTCGGTGCTGTCTTGGACTGGGCACGGCCGACTGAATGCGCTCATACCGGCCTAGACAATGAGACCTTTTTCATGAAATCTTGTTAGTTACTCAACTGCTCACACAGCGCTGTTCACCAAGCATTGCACGACTAAGACTTCTCTCTACTTAGTGTAAAACGAAGTCCCCGATTCTTGGATATCACGGGTAATCTCGAGAACCACTGGATGGATTTTGATGCGGCTTTCACCATTCTGTACAGGTAATATCGAGGAAGATTTATGTAGAAAATAATTTATTTATGATCAAAGGGAGCCAAGCAGTAACGATTTTAGATTTCAGTGAATAGGTCGAAGAAAGAACTTGACGTCCGTGCGCTTTTTAAGCTTACGCTGGACAAACCGTTAAAAATATCAATATACTATGAGTGTAAGAATTGTTCAGCATGAAAAATTGTACAAAAAAGTCCGCGTGAGCATATCTCTATCTTCGATACATCGCCCACTATAAGTGTTTTTAGTTTGGACGGGAGGGGGATTTGGCTTGCACCTCGCCATTCTTAAATTACGTCTGACAGTAATTCCTTGCACATTCATAACTGTTCCCGGGCGACGCCGGGGCGGGTTGCTAGTGACACTATTATATTATCATTATAATTCCCACAATATCAAAATGCAAATTATATCACAAAATAAAATAGCGCGCTAATAAATCTAAGATAAATTAGACATACCTTGCACCTCGTTACAGTTGAATTCGATCAGAATCACTCGGTTTTCATTAAAGTTTATGCATTTTTCTGCTGAACGGTTTGGAAGTTCGGCAACAGGAAACTAGGACTGTTATTTACTTAAAATATTCATTTTTGTACTATTTGTGTTCATGATTTCATTACATTGTCAGAATTACGCGCAGGTCGCCCACGGGCGTCGACTAGAAAGACCTGCACTCGGCCTCTCAGGAGGCCACATGAAAAAAAAATGTCAGAATTAATTCTTTAATTAGTAGGGTATACTATTCAGTGTACCTGTTATAAATAAAAACCGTGAGGTTTCTCACCTCCCCATATTACGAAACCCGGTTGCCTAATACGGGGAAAGTGCACTTTTAAAGTTAACAATAATATCAGAGGGTATTACAACATCAAACGTGCCCATATTTGTAATATACATAGTATATCGCCTGAGGTTTACATTGGTGAGAAAACCAAAATTATTCCGTTCCTTCTTATGTCTAATGTGAGCCCTATAAAAAAAACTCCCCATATTTGGCGCCTTTCCTCTACCCATTTTTAGAAGATACCTTATGCACTGGACAGCTGAATCCGTGATTAATTGTATAGGTAGCTTCGTAAGTCTCAGAACTCAGGAAGTCCTTTCTAGCAGCGTTACTAGCAGCTTTCAAAGTTTCAAGGTAAGAAAGAAAATATTCCTCTAGCCAGTTTAGGCGACTGACATTTAATGAGAAAAAATGCCCTTTATCTGGATTTCTAGACTGAATATGATGATATGTGATGCTTACGTCATGCATAGCGAACCATTTATTAACGTTTTTCAAAAAAAATTGTTGCTTCTGCGTCCATGAATGTGTACGCTTTCGGGTGCATGCCTATATTTTCTTTCAGTGTACTAATGGCACCAATAACTTCTGACGAGAACACTTCCTTGGCACGCCGAACATTCATTTTTTCAAATTTAGTGGGTTCGATGTGTTTTTAAGTGAGGTGTCTGGCCGGTTTGACGATCTCACCCTTTTGCATTGTGTATAGTAATGACAAGTATTTCCCTGAAATTATTCCAGTACCATCAGTCATCTCTCGTTACAGAAACTGCGTTCTAATGTTTTTATTTTTATTTTTAGAATGTGACAATGATCAAAACTAGGGAATACATTCCTACACTCGTCGTATGGGTGATTGACCATTGGTTGCAAATTCCCTCCCCCTAAATGCCTCATCATTGTAGTGTTAGTTTTGTGATTATCAGAGACAGTTATTGTAATTATGAAACCGCATTGTTCAACCTCGAGAATAACGTCCAGCAGGAGTTTATGTAAGTCCCGTCCTGACAGCTGCTTCGTGAAAAAGAAGGCACACGGTATCTGATAATTTGTCGAAAGATCTCTTAGCACAAAACACAACACACGATTAGCTGCTACTTGTTCCCGGCTGTAATTTTGATCCTCTCTTTCCTTTTAATGAGACGGTGCTGGAGTAGTGTCCTTGTACCCGAAGAAGGTGCAAGGTATGTCTAATTTCTCTTAGATTTATTAGCACGCTATTTTATTTTGTGATATAATTTTAATTTTGATAATGCGGAAATTATAATGATAATAATTATATAGTGTCACTAGCAACCCGCCCCGGCTTCGCCCGGGAACAGTTATGAATGTGCAAGGAATTCCTGTCAGACGTAATTTAAGAATGGCGAGGTGCAAGCCAAATGCCCCTCCCGTCCAAACTATAAACACTTATAGTGGGCGATGTATCGAAGATAGGGATATGCTCTCGCGGACTTTTTTGTAGAATTTCTCACGCTGAACAATTCTTACACTCATAATATAGTGATATTTTTAACGGTTCGCCCAGCGTAAGCTTAAAAAGCGCACGGACGCCAGGCTATTTTTTCGACCTTTTCACTGAAATCGTTACTGCTTGGCTCCCTTTGGTCATAAATAAATTATTTTCTACACAAATATTCCTCGAGATCACCTTTACAGAATGGTGAAAGCAGCATCAAAATCCATCCAGTGGTTCTTGAGATTACACATTTAATATACGTACTGGACAGCTGATTCCTTATCGCGCCTATAATGGGAGGGGAGTGCGCTCTACCGGCAACGAGTAGAAACTTTCCAATTACATGTTATACATGGGTTCTGACTGGGAATGTCAAGGCCGGTATAGAGCGCAGCTCGTATTCAGTCGGCCGTGGACTGGGATTGTAGTTTCTCCCTCTGTCCGATAGGAAGAGCTATGTTCTAGCGACAAGTATTTCTCTATCTCGATGTTGACTTTAATGGTTTTGGAAGGCTGGGATTTTCGAGACATGTATGATTCTCGTAATGAGCTTGTTAGGCCAGTCATCATGGATCTACGTGGTTTTATAAATACATAAGAAGTGAACTGAAGTTCTACTGTATGTGAAAATATTGAATGATATTATCCCTCTTCGTCAAGTTATTGACTGGTTACCTATTGTAACCTTACTGGAGATAAACGTCTGGATATGCTTCGTATATTGTGGAATTAAGGTAGGCTATTTTGTCATCGTAAGTACTTGTGACTGTATCGACTGGCAAGGTAAATGTATTTATTTTGTATTTTCCTACGTTGCATGACAGGGCCTTTCAAGGTTATACTTTCAAACTTAATGTCATCCTCGGGTATTCACTCTGGTAGGCTAACTGACACTCATATTTTCTTTGTGTAATTAATGATTTGTTTTCTGTTTTCAGTTAATTGTAAAAATGCATTTTAATTACAAGTAGTATGCCTTATGGTCTGTGGAATATTTATTAATGTAGGATTTATTTTGATGTCGATAGCCCTAGTACGGTGATCGTTTTTCTTCTGTTTTTCATGATGGCTACTGTCGTATTGTTTTTAACTATGTGTGATCATCTGTTGTTAATAAAAAAGAGATTTCTGATAGCCATTGAGGTGAAAACACGTAAATTGGATTAGCTCCGTATATTTTGTGTTTTGAAGACATTAATTCTTCAGTTTTAGGCAACGTATTACTTTGGATATTATAACGAGCGTAGGCCTAGCTTTGTGACATGTACTGTCTCGAGAATTAATTAATTATTTATTTGTGTGGAAATGCATGAAATACTGTATGATGCATTATGCAGGTGCATTATGAAACTATTGAATATTTAATTCGTCATCCTCTTAATTATTTGGCTTGGATTCTCATAATGACAACAGATGATAGTTTGAAAGCAACGCTTATTTACTTCATCGTAACAACTTGGCTGGATTGCTAAAATATGTATTACAGTCAACTGGAAGGAACAAATATTTGATGTCAGAATCCACATCTTGATTTGTAAGTGTTTTGTTAATTTGTATGCATGTTTATTGTGAATATATTATGATTTTACCCGATCACCTTAGTATTATTTCTGGGTTCTGGGGTTCGAAGATGGTCTCAGACAATTGCCCTCTGAGTATGAATTCACTATGGTCCAGTACCTTCCCTCCCAAGGCCTTTACTTTACTACGGGGTTAGTAACTATAGATTTACAGGACTCACCCATCGTTTCTATATCCACGTCCCTATCCGGCTGAAATGTATTGTCTGCGCACCGTTGGGCAGGGACGATGGTGGGGTGGGTTTTTCGACTGTACGCATGCGCAGCAAGTCTTTTCCTGACGTAAATATATCGGCTGTCATTTTTTTGTGCTAATTATAAGTAGGGCTCGGAGTTTTAGGTGCTAAAATCGGGAAAATATTTATTTTTATGTATTAAAAAAACTCCGCCTGCAGGATCTACTGGGTGGATTGAGTAGCTCAGTAGTTTCTGTTGCCGGTCCCAAGCCCGGAGAAAGGAGGAGGGTTGGCTTAAGCCGTAAAATAAGAGCCAGAACACATCTTGAGGCAACCTCTAGGACTCACAATCTTAGTTGTATAACGTTGGACTTTGTCCAACCCACATTTACTTTAATATCATGGATTTAGCTTCTATTGGTCATGATTACCCTGAAGACAATGCTAGGCGTAAATCGGATTCCAGGGTGCCTAGCAGTTTAGGGTTACATTATGGTGAATCGGAGCACCACAAGAACAGTTCAAGATTCAAGAAAATGAGAAAATATTTTTTTGGAACATACAATGTGAATTCCTTAATTCAGGTTGGAAAATTAAAACAACTAACAACAGAACTTCATAGACATCACATTACAATATTAGCCCTTCAAGAGACCAGGTTCTTGGATGAGGACACCTTTGAATCTGACAACTTCCGAATTTTCAAAGGAAAAGTTGGGAAGAGAGTGATGAAGAACATGCCACATCTTGGAACAGCTTTTATGGTCAACAAGAAATTTTTGGACGCAGTTATCGCTTTTAGAAGTGTGAATGCCAGACTATCTTTTCTAACTATAAAATCTCTCAATAAGAGATACACGCTAATCAACGCCCATGCTCCTATAAATAAGGATAATAAAACGAATCCAGAGAAAGTTGATGAATTTTGGGACGAGTTAGAAGCCGAAATTCTCAAAATTCCTTCTAATCATGTAAAAATTTTACTTGGAGATTTCAATGCTCAGCTTGGATCTGAGAGAAAATTTTCTGATATAATAGGTAAATATCCCGCTCACAATAGAACCAACAGGAATGGTGAGAGATTGGTTAAACTCTGTGAACATCTAAACTTAAAGATTATGTCCACACATTTTAAAGCAAAACCAAGTAAAAAGAAAACATGGGTCTCCCCAAATGCGTTGCTGGGTGAGTTTCAACTAGATCATGTAGCTATCTCTCGAAATTGTTTCAAAGAAATTCAAAATGTCAAGGTCAGAAAATCCATTAATGTAACTTCAGATCATTACCTTTCTCAAATCAAGATGAATTTCATACCTTTTACACGCAAACAAAATACAACTAGAATTAAAATTCCGAAAATTAATAGAGAGGTTCTTACAAATGAAAAAAGGATAGAATTTCAAGGAAAACTTAAAATACCAACCAATTGGAATGATGTTACTAATAACCTTCTTGAACCAGCTCAGGAAATTGCACCGTTGAACTTTTATAGGAAACATGCTTGGTGGAATGAACAATGTGAAAGAGTGATCAAAGAAAGACATTGTGCTTGGCACAAGTGGAACGGGAACAAGACTCCAGAAAATTTAGAGGAAGTACAAAGATTAAGGAAAATGGCCCACCAGACTTTAAGAACGATTCGAAGAAAATATATGAAGGACCAAATAATGGAAATGGACGACAATTTTAAGAAAAATGACACCCGATTGTTTTATAGAGCATTTAAGAATGAAATCACTGGATATTCAGCGCCGAGTTTAAATTTCAAAAGGGAAGATGGTACGCTAGCATTAAACAACAAGGAAAATTGTGATATCTTGGCTGCGTATTTTGAGAAGTTGTTAAATTGTCCAAAACCGACAGACAAGTTGAGTTTCAAATTTACAACACAAAATTTTGACTCTACGCCCCCAGATGTAAATGAAGTTAAATGTATTATCAACTCACTTAAAAACAATAAAGCCTCAGGCAAAGATGGAATAATTGCAGAAATGTGGAAGCTTGTAGATGATGAATTTTTAATAGCGACGACAAATCTATTCCAGAAAATTTGGATTGAGGAAGCAATTCCAGAAGACTGGTTAATCGCCTTAATTCATCCACTACATAAAAAAGGCTCAAAAATTGATGTCAATAGTTATAGGGGGATCTCATTGTTGTCTGTCACATATAAAATATTTGCCAAACTACTTTTAAACAGACTTGAACCACAGATCGAACCACAGCTTGGCGAGTTCCAAGGAGGTTTCAGAAGGAATAGATCGTGTGCAGAACAAATTCTTAGTTTAAAATTGATATTAAAATATTACAACAACAGGCCAAAGAATATCTTTATCTCATTCGTTGATTTTCAGAAAGCGTATGATTCAGTGGATAGGGATACTGTTTTTGACACATTGAAGGAATACCAAGTTGATCAAAAAACCATAAATTTAATAAAACTTACATTAACTAATACGATTTCCAGAGTCAAATTTTTAAATGAAGTTAGCGAGCCCTTCGAGGTAAAAACTGGGCTAAGACAAGGGGACAGTCTATCACCACTGCTTTTCAATTTGGTCTTGGATAAAGTCATGAGGACGTTTTGGGAGAAGAACGATTCAAGTGCTAAAATTGGTACAAAGAATAAGAACCTCAGAGTCAAAGGTTTAGCATTTGCTGACGACGTAGCGTTGTTTGCTGAATCAGAACAAGAAGCTATTAACCAAATTGATCAGTTAAAAGAAACGGCGGAAAAAGCGGGCTTACAGATTTCGTTGGTAAAAACAGAGATGATGACAAGTGATCAGAAATACACTAAGAAAATGATAAAAACAAATTATGGGAGCACCAGGGTCACTGACCGATTTAAATATCTTGGAGAAATAATTAGTAGCAATGGGACGGATAAATTGGCAATCGAGAACAAAAAAGGGAAATTGGAAAGATTAAATTTTTGTACAAAAAATATATACAATAAAAAGAACCTGTCTATCAATGCAAAATTACGACATTTTAATACTGTTGTTAGACCAGTCATCTTGTACGGCATGGAAACTACAAATATAACCGGAATGGAGAATTTGCTCAAGATAGAAAGAAGAATTTTAAGAAGGATTTATGGTCCTAGGAAAACACAGGAAGGTTATAGACTGAGATCGAATGCAGAAATTTATAGTAAAATCGACAACCTTGAAGTGATGATCAGAAAACGGCGACTTCAGTTCTACGGACATATGGTCCGCATGGATTGCTCAAGGTTAAACAAACAAATTTTTGATAAAATCTGGAACTATAAAGGACAAGGAGGCTATGTAAAACAAATGAAAGAAGAACTTCAAAAATTCAAAATTACTGAAGAAGATTGTCTAAATCGAATAGAGTACAGAAAAAAAATTTTTGGTCTCAAAATTCTTGTCGGGGAGAAGAAAAATCTCAACAGAGGAGAATGGACTGCTGAAAGAAGAGCTGCACAGTCGACCAGGATGAAAGACTTCTGGAAGAGAAAGAAGGAAACTAGACCTATAAAGAAGTGATATTTGCGTGGTCCTTGTTGGCCTGTCCGCGGTGTATATATATAAAAAAACTGAAATATGTGACAAAAAAGGAAAACATATTTAATTATAATTAAATGTATTACTGTGAATATAAGCAATATGCAGTACTCACGAATGCAATTTATGCTAGGTCTCACTGACTGATCATGAATTACAATACACAACGAGATACACCTTCAGGTTGTCCATCACAAATGGCCGACGATTATCGCGAAACACTTCTTCTGAAGGCGCGAAACTGCGGCAATATGTTTCTTGCCCTTGAGGTGTTGTGTAACTTGAGATCGCTGTTCAGCCTTGATTGCTTTCCCACATGGTTGGTAGAACAGAACGCCCCCATCAGAAGTAAAATTATCTTTTAATTCTGCAACATACTGCTGCAGACGTTAACTTGCAGTTACTTTTACTTCAGGCATCATTGAAGTGCCTTACACTTCACAGTGCCAGAAATGAACTGCATGTGAGTGACACTGGTTCCAGGTAGCTGGGGGGGGGGGGGGGGGGGGGGGAGGGTGGAGGGTGGAGGTCTAGCTCGTGGTGCAATATGGCTATGGACAAGGAAATCCCCGGCTTCCACAGTGAGTGGTGCGGGGCGACAAGTTAAGAATAACACAGTTGCAAGCTGACATACGCTCTGCATGAAGAATAGATAAGTCCCAGGTTCTTCCACGTTGAAGTAACACAGAACAAAAATGCAATAAACTCAAAGATCTAGCATACTGATTTAAAAAATGTAAATATCATGTCTTCTTATGTGCTAATAAGTGAAATGCAGGAATTTATGTATTTATAGAAGAAAATGCTTAAAATATGTATTTACTTAAAAAAAAATTATTTACGTAAAAATCCGAGCCCTAATTATAAGACCGGCCATTTGTGGTCGGTCGCCTGCGTTTGAGAATTTCAGAGCGAGTCTACTCAATACCACTGGTCTGTCCGCCTGATCTGTGTCCATAGGGGCCGATAACCTAGATGTTAGGCCCCTTAAAACAACAATTATCATCATCATCAAGATCTGTGTCCACTGTTTTAACCACTTACACAAACAACATGGAATCAGTTATTTTTGTCGTGTGGCCTCCTGAGTGGCCTAGTGCAGGTATTTCCAGTCGAGGCCCGTGGGCGACCTGCGCGCCGGGATGAGAGATGAGATGAATGGATGAAAGTGGGCAAGGATGTGGAAGGAAGCGGCCGTGGCCTGGCAGAAGGTACCGTCTAGGCATTTGCCTGGAGTTGAAAATGGGGAAACCACGGAAAACTATTTCAAGGACGGCCGACGGTGGGGCTCGAACCCACGTCTACCGAGTCAGCAGAGAGCTTGGCCCCATAGCCTAGCGCTGCGCTTTAGCGAGCGTAGCCACCTCTGTCGGTATGGAATCAGGTGAAGGCTATTCACTCGACACAAAATAAACTAAATCTGATTCCTCCTTCGTCCCAGCAGGAACACGTCAGGGGAGAAAGATTGCAACCATTTTACGATAAGTTAACAAAATACGAAGATTGACAGGGTATAGGTCTGACATTTATTTTTGGCCGGTGGCCGTGAAATCCGCGCATCCACTGTGCTAACCGTTCAACTTCCTTCCTTCTTTCCTATATCCTTCGGATCGTGCGTCAGTCATTACTGCTCACAATAAGAGGGCTTCCTAGCTGGTCGGAGACCTCTACGCAACAAGCAAGCACCGTTCAAAAACAAACGTCAGACCTGTACATTCCGGAAACACAGAGTCATTTCATGCAGAATATAGCTAGCAAGGCTTCCAGCAACTCACGGGATGGGGAATACATTGCGGACATGAACCTCATGTCAACACGGATCGTGAGATTTATTAATTGATCAACGAAGTCAACGACGATCCAACATTCATGTAAAATTTCGACTGAATGGGCGCCATAATGAAATAAGTCTTTCATTATTCTAGGCGCTCATTTATGTCCTCACCCTGTCAACCGAGCAGAGGTCCTCAAAGTGAGGGGCGCATCCCCTGTGGGGGGTGTCAGAGAGTGATTAAGGGGGGCGCCGGCTCTGATTGAAATATTTATGTTTAATGTTCTATAACAATTATTACTATCCTCATATCCATGAGCCTATCATAGGCAGACAGCTCCCACGACCATTCAAGAATAAGAAGACTCGTACTTTTTCTGTCTTATTTCACAAGAACTGACCAGTAGATCCTGCCAGCAGGAATTCTGAGAATAGGTGTAGAGTAACATTTTCCACACAGCACCATTTCACCCGTCACCCCCAAACAACCACTAATGACAATAAAGTTATTTCTTCGCATGTCCCAGTAATTAGGAGTAGGGTCTTGTTTGACTGAAGAGTTGCAATATCAGTTAAGTTCATCCTACTAAATGTATTATTAAAAGAAGCATAGTAGATCACTGCATATGAAATTGAAATTGAAATTTATTTGTTTTACGTTAATTGCAATTAGGACCAAAAGTCCCTTTAGCTGCAACTAACTGCCACTACAGTACTATATATGTTTCTTTTATGATGATGATGATGATGATGATCAGGTGCCATCAAGTCGGCGTCGACTCCTAGCGACTGCAAGGATGGACTGTCTCCATATGATTCGGTCTTCAGCCATATACTTCAGATCCTTCAGTGACATATTCATGTTGGATTTGATAGAGTCGATCCTTCTCAATGCTGGCCGCCCTCGTCTCCGAGACCCTTCCACCTTTCCAAGCATAATTGTCTTTTCCAACGAATCAGAACGTCTCATAATGTGTCCAAAATATGACAGCTGTAATCGTGTTATCAATGCTTCAAGAGACAGATCTGGTTTGATTTTATGAAGTACCCATACATTTGTCTTCTTGGCTGTCCAAGGAATACGCAGTATCCTTCTCCAACACCGGAGCTCAAAAGCATCAATATACTTCCTATCTCGTTCTCTTATGGTCCAGCTTTCGCTAGCATATGTAGCTATGGGAAAGACTAGTGCCTTAACCATTCTAATTTTAGTAGACAAAGATACATCTGAACACTTGAAGATCTTATCCAGGCCTTTAAAAGCTGCTCTTCCTAGGACAAGTCTACGGTGAATCTTTTGACTGCATGAGCCACTACTACTAATGATTGATCCCAACAAACAGAAACTATTCACCTCTGTAATTAACTTATTATCTATCATTATGTTTGATGGTAAACCTGTTGTCATTAGTTTTGTCTTGTTGATATTCAAGTACAAACCCATGGTTTCACTCTGTTCTTTAACTTTCATAATGATATCCTCGAGCTCTTCCTTGCTTTCAGCAACCAAAGTGGTGTCATCTGCATACCTCAAGTTGTTTATATTTAATCCACCAATCTTAAAACCATGAGGTGACTCATTCAATCCAGACTTCCTCATGATGTACTCAGCTTACAGAATAAGTAAGGCGAAAGTATACAGCCTTGTCACACACCTTTACTAATAGGGAACCACTCTGTTTCTCCATGCTCAGTTTTAACATTGGCTTCTTGTCCCAAATATAGGTTACGTATCAGGACAATGAGATGTTCAGGTATGCCCATCTGTCTAAGTACATTCCACATCTTCGTTAAAGGCCTTCCTGTGATGTATAAAGCACCTGTACAGCTCCTTCTGGTATTTCTTTGCCGTTTTCATCATCCAACGTACATCACTAATGATGTCTCGGGTTCCTATACCATTCCTAAAGCCAGCTTGAGTAGCGGACATATCACGCTCCATGTATTGTTCTATTCTTCGTTGTATGATTTTCAACATATCCTTGCTGGCATGTGGTACTAGAGCAATTGTGCGATAGTTGGAGCAATCCAACAGGTCTCCATTTTTGGGTATAGGAATAAAGATCGATCGTTTCCAATCTGTAGGCCTAGTGAATGTTTTCCAAATCTGTTGACATATTACAGTTAAAACTTTAACAGATGTTTCTTCTGTTGCTTGCCATATTTCAGCTGGAATTCCATCAGTTCCTGAGGCCTTGTTTTGTGTCAATGACTTTAAAGCTATTCTCACTTCATCTTCTAACACAGGAGGTTCTAGATCAAAATTCACCTCTTGTAATGAGTCATCGCGTCTTATCTCTAGACTATACAAGTCCTCTGTATATTCTTTCCATCTCTGTTTAATCCCTTCACCATCATTAATCGTATTACCATTAACATCTTTGACCATTCCAATTCTTGAATGAAACTTCTTTCTTAGGGTGGAAATATGTTGAAAGACCTTTCTTATGTTACTTTTTTTTATTTTCTTCTTCCAAATCAGTACAGATCTTGTTATAGTAGTGCTGCTTATCTTTCCGAACATTTCTCTGAACATCTCTATTCAAAAGGGTCATGAGTTCCCTATCCTTCCGAATTTTGGCTTCCTTCCTTCTCTTCGCTATTTTAATAGTTTCTGATGTCATCCAATGTAACGTTCTCTTTTTCTCAACCCTCGACTATTTGTTCTTA
This sequence comes from Meconema thalassinum, assembly GCA_946902985.2. NCBI lineage: Eukaryota > Metazoa > Arthropoda > Insecta > Orthoptera > Tettigoniidae > Meconema > Meconema thalassinum. Next base: position 375,295,191 of record OX336388.2, on the reverse strand, counting down.
CATTCATCCTTAACAATGTCTTTAACTTCGCACCAAATTTCCTCAGGTTCTCGATCAAGGAGATTTAGGATCTCAAAACGAATCTTAACTGATCTTTTAAATAGTGTGGGAATGTTTGCAAAGTTTGGGTGTTGGACTACCTTAATATTCCTTCTAAGTTTGACTTGTAATGTACATGCCAGTAGTTCATGATCTGATCCACAGTCTGCACCAACCCAAATTTTACTGCTATAATGGAACTTCGCCACCTTCTAGACCCAATTATATAATCGATCTGATTCCTGTATTTCCCATCAGGTGATGTCCAGGTATACAGCCGACATTTTGGTTGCGTGAAACATGTGTTGGTATGAAAAGGTTATTAGATTCGCAAAAACTGATAAGTCGCTGTCCAGCCTCGTTTCGATCACCCAAGCCATAAAGACCTACAACATTTCCCTCTTTGCCTTTCCCAACTTAAACATTCCAATCGCCAATCAGAACTAACACATCTTGTCTTATCCATAGCTGCTTGATCCTGAGCATAGTACACATCAACATCATCAGCATCAGTTGTTGGGGCATATACCATTATTATGGTCAAATTAAAAGGTTGCCCTTTTAACCATATGGACATCACTCGATCACTAATGACGTCGTAGCCCAGAACAGTTCTAGCAGTTCGCTGGTTTATTACAAAAAAACACACCTTGCTGTCTCCGTTCCTCACGTCCCGAGTAATTTATTATGTGTTCTCCTGATTCGAACTGGCCAAAACTACTCCATCGTAATTCCTAAGATATCAATATTCAAGCGGGTCATCTCATATTTTACAATTTCTAATTTGCCTTGATACATATTCCGCACATTGCCTCCGTGGCTTAGGCGGCAGCACGCCGGCCTCTCACCGCTGGATCCGTGGTTCAAATCCCGGTCACTCCATGTGAGATCTGTGCTGGACTGAACGGACGCAGACAGGTTTTTCTCCGGGTACTCCGGTTTTCCCTGTCAAAATTTCATTCCAGCAACACTCTCCACTATCATTTCATTTCATCTGTCATTCATTTAATCATTGCCCCAGAGGAGTGCGTCAGGCCTCGGCAGCCGGCACAGTTCATATCCTCGCCGCTAGATGGGGGCTTCATTCATTCCATTCCTGACCCGGTTGGAGACTGGAAGCAGGCTGTGGATTTTCACATATTCCGCACATTCCATGTGCCCACCATTAACCTGTCCTTGCAACTGCGGATTCTCATTCCTTGAGTGGCAGCATCAGCAGCATTTGCCGCATCATTAGCATCACCAGTATTCTGAAAGATCCGAAGCTCTTCCCCAGTAGCATATTGAGTGCCTTCCAACCTGAGGGTCTCATCTTCCGACACTATACCATCATAATTTCCGTCAGTCATATTCTATGCAGTTTTCTTGGTAAAATCGTACTTTACGAAAGTGGTTCTCTCGCACGCAGTGGAGTCTTTGACATTGTCATAAAATGATCATCTGCCGCAGACATTCTCCCAACTGCTGCTGCCCAGTATAGAAGCCGCAGCCGCCCCTAACCTGGGGTACAGACGCTTATTAAACTAAATACTACGGAAAGAAAGAAATATATACAAAACTGTTTAACCTACTTAATTAATATGAAGTAATACTATTATGTTACAATTTTATCATGTACTTATACAGTACCGTACACGATTTAATAATTACACAGATAATGGAAATGAATATACAATTTCTGAGCCTTGACACTCATCTGCCGTACTTCGCCCAGTCTTAAATCGTTTTATATACAGTATTTTTGAGGCATTTACCACAAATGATTTATTACCTTTCATTGTACGATGCTGAGGGATCTGCAGAGTTGTAGTGGTGAATCTATTGTTCCGATCATGCGCATGACTCATTTGAACAAAGGATTTAGCCAGGTAAGGGGGTGTATTATTTTTAAAAATTCTCAATAGTAGATATTAGATAAAATTTGTTTGTCGTGTGAATAAGGCAATAAGCCAAACGTGCCAGTGGAAGGTTCTACAGATGAAGTGCGACTGTTTACCAAGAAAATGCTGAAGACCTTTGGTCTCTTAATCGCAGCAAGTGACGTGTTGAAGGGTGGTCAACATCACGGCTCGCCAGTTAATGCTGCCGTCATCAGGGGACGTCCCATTGTTGCTCCTCGTTCCCACTCGGGGAGTTCCCGTCATCACGTGGTCGTTAGTATGCCCGTCATCACGTAGTCGTTAGTATGCCTCTCCGAATTCATGTGCATGCTACGGGAATTAGCGTCTCTATGCTCTTAATGTGGAGTGTGCTATTGACGTCCAAATGTGAAGTGTATGTTCCCACCAGTAGTTTGTTTGTGTTGATTCATTTAGGGGCTTTGAACATGCTTCATAACGACCTATGCGGATATCCGCGGATAAACCCGCAAAAGTTTTCGCCTTGCGGATTTAGTTTGTATGGCTGTGCGGATAGCGGATAAGCTGCGGATAATGTTTGGAGAAAATTTGCGGATAGCTTTTAGAAATCAATCCGATCTTGTTTAATATCATAATTAGGAACCAGATGATGATTTTCCGTTATGTTTTTTTTCATGACAAATGTAAGATGATGATTTAAGCTAATGTCATTCAAATTATGTCTTTAAGCATAATTAACACTCCCAACAGAAAAGGGTTGCAATTCTGGCTGTATAACATTCATTTTAAATATAGCACATTTCATACAAAGCCTAAGAGAACGACTCTTTCCTCAAATGTTTAAATATGTATATTTTATCTACTGTAATTTAAAAAATTATTGTTATCCCAGTAGATTCGGATAACAAACGTGCGAATTCGGAAAAAAGTCTTGCGGATGCGGGGCGGATGCAGATAATGGTTTGTTTATCCGCGCAGGGATAGAGCCATGTAGCCCCGTGTACTTGGGTGAGTGTGGGATTTGTCTGATAAACTGTGTTGTTGTGATGGCTGTAGTAGCGTGTGTAGATTATGATTGGGAAGGAGGCGGCCGTGACCATACCATCCCGGCATTTGCCTGGAGTAAAAGTGGGGAAACCACAGAAAACCTTCGAATCGAACCCGCCTCTTCTCAGTTTTGTCTCACAGGCCCTCAGACCAGAATTACATACTTTGGCAGAGGCGGGAATCGATCCCGGCCCTCCGCGGTGACAGCCAAGAGTGCTAGCCACTACACAGTGAGGCGGTCCCCATTGGTAGTAATGCTACTGTAGATTTAGAATTAGGTGATACACCAGGACCTGTCTCGTACAGGGTGTTGCGGCAGAGAACACTTCCTAAACCAGGCGTCCAATCGCCAGGGGCGTCGCCATCTCCCAGGATGAGGGGCTTTGCCTGTTTCCTCCTCCCCACCGCCTAAACGATATTGGTATTGGATTTTCCATATTTTCACGGCGGTTAATACTCTTTTTTTTATTATTATTTTAAAGGCCTCTAACCGTTTAAATATAGACTCTGTCAGAGTCCATGTCTCAGCACCGTAAAAGAGAGTAGTGAACAACATAACAACGCAATCGCCTGATTTTCGTAATCATTGTTATCCCATGATGTTTGAACAAATTCTGCATCTTATTGAATATTGTCCTGGCTTTTCCAATTCGGGACGTCACCTCATCAGAAGGATCCCATGGTAGTGCCAAGGTATATATATATATATATATATATATTGTACTTATGCACTTGTTCAATGGGATTCTGGTCTATATTTAATTTGCCTGGAGAGTTACCTTTTACTAATTACAGTATCATTTTCGTCTTCTGAGTTTAATATATAAGATTCATCACTGTTGATTCCATTTCTTTGCCGAGTCCATTGATTGAGAGCTTAGCCGTAACCGGTTATTCGATACATTTCAGTCAGAATTGCAAGTTGTACATTCCGTACCTTAAGAAGGCAAGCACTGAAAATTGGATCATCATAACACTCCTCGGTTATTCGATATTTATGAAATTATACGATTTGAGTACAGTACTCATTCCTTTGATTTAGTAATTCTACAAACCATGGGAAATGATGGAAGAAAAACCTGTAAAATAATTGATGTGTAATAGTTCTAAGGTTTTAGACGCCGTAAAACACGCCGGTTATACGATTTAGAGTACTCAATCCATTGATTTACTGTTTCTGAAAACCATGCGAAATGATAGATATTTATGAAATTAGAATGCTGCAAAATAATTAACGTTTAATAGTTTTAAGGGTTTAGACAACTCATAATTGCAGCATGTTAGAGCATCAGTATTTGCGAATCGCACACTTCTTACAAATATTGATATTTATGAAATTAGAATGCAATTCTTCACTGCTAATTTATGAGGCCTATATGATGATGATGATGATGATGATGATAGTTTTAAGGTTGTAGACGACAACTCAGAATTGCAGCAAGTTAGAGCAACAGTATTTGCAAAATCCACAATTCTTACAAAAATCGATATTTATGGAATTAGAATGCAGAAGAAAATCCTGTATTGCGGCATATTAACAAACCTGGAATATAATAAATCCATTGTTTAGACGGATGAGCTTAAATCATGTTTGTGCTGAGTCCATTGATTGAAAGATTAGCAGTAACACTCGCCGGTTATACGATTTGAGTACCCAATCCATTGATTTAGCCTACTGATTCTGAAAACGTACACATTCCTTTGATTTACTGTTTCTGAAATCGATGCAAAATGATATAGGAAATACATCAGAATGTTAAAATGACATAAAAAAAGGCGTCACAGTGGCCAAAATGTGAAGTGGACACCAATTATGGAGCGTATCCTCCTGCAGCAACAGTAACTGCAAATCACACACTTCGTACAGTTTTTTAAAAGTCATTTTTTAAATAAATTATAGATATTTATGAAATTAGAGTGCAATGAGTCACTGGTAATGTATATTCTCTTTCATTTGAATGCTTCTTTTTCACGATCGGTCTCTTGTGAGCGCCGCAGGAGGGATGCATACTACTGAAATAATATATATGATAATTAAAATGCATACGCTGATTAATTGTTTGTTCGCGCGCGAATCTTGTTCCGGCAATTTATTCGCCCCAAGTGTTACATTCGGGTCCGAATACGTTTTGAAACGTGGCTCGAAAGAGATATGTTGCAGGCTTTCTTGACTGTCCGCAAAAGACACAGTGTCACCTGCATATCGAATGTTATTTATCCCACCATCTAAGAGCACTCCTATCTGAACATCCTTTAGAGCTTCTTTAATGATGTATTCCGAATGGATTTTACATATCAGTGGAGACAATATACATCCCTGTCTTACTCCTCTTGGAATATCTATGTCTTCCGTGTTCTCGTTACCCAACCTCACATATGCAGATTGATTCTACAGCAGTACAAATTCACAATTATTCGTAAACCTTTATCATCTAAGCTTATCTTTCATCTTATCGTTACCTCAGTACAACAACTAGACAACTTAACAATAGCTATTATTGCAGGAAGCCTGTTTGAAAATATCTTGGAACCCTTTACTTTATAGAAAGTTTTTGAAATAATTCTGAAGTGATATGCTTATTTAGTTTGAAAAGGTCAGTACTTTGAGGTCTGTTCAGATTTTCTTCTGAATTTTTTTTTCTTTTTACAAAAAAAATAGATATCTAGTTGTTGCACTGGTCCAGATGGTGAGTTACCTACTTTTGATTATCAAAGTAAACCAACTGATGACTACAAAAGCATATTTATTTACAAAGAAATACACAATAATGTCGAAATCTTCAGAAATATACAAGAATTATTTTAATCGTGCACTATAATGCCGAATATTTCAATCAATCACTTTTTCGCCCTCAAGTCCTGTCTTTTGCTAAAAGGTGAGAGTCATAGTTAGGTTTAATTTCGTCTTTATTGATCCCAGGGTTGTTGTAGGCCATGCATAGACGACACTGGTCTTTTTGGGACGATGAAAACCGAGATTTTACTCCTCGGTAAATATCTTCCTGTAAATATGGGCATTAGCCCATCACCCATTACAGCATGAACTGGACATTCATGTAAAGAATGGGCAAAAACAATGTTTGCCAACAATAGATAACAATGTACACAGTACTATTGGCGCGCAGGCTAATATAGGTATCTCATCATTGTAAGCCAGTTTAGTATTACAACTAGGTAACTCAAGATATCTACTTGTAACATTCAAGTTATCTCGTCATTGGAAGTTCGTTGAGCGGCACAACTGGGCAACTCAAGATACCCATTTGTAGCGTAAAAATACTTTCTGATTTAATACTTACCTAATTGTTGAAATGGATATTGTGTCGCAATGATACATCCTATGAGTAAAGCCCTGCGCGGATGCGGATATCCGCGGATAAACCCGCGGATATCCGCAAATATTTTCGCCACGCGGATATAGTTTGCATTGCTGTGCGGATAGCGGATACGCTGCGGATAATGTTTCGAGTAAATTTGCGGATAGTCTTTAGAATACATACTTCCGTTAATATTACATATTTGATATTTGATTTTTTATATTTGATATTTGATCTACAGTTTCATGCTTAAAAGAGGAATACTCCTCTAGCCTATTGCGTACGAAATATTCAGGCACGTATTACACTTATACACGAGAAGATAATTTTACTCATATGCTTCCAACTACATTTTATTAGGTATGTTTGTAGTAGATGGTCTTGACATCTCATCATCATCAATTCTCACTGCCATTATTACTATACGTACGAGATATAATGCTGTCAATAAGCTTGTTAGTTCATCGTGGTGACATCATTAACATTCCTCATGTCAGCTACTTCGCCATCTAAGCTATCCTGGAAGATCGGGATCCAGGTTTATCTGTAGATTTATTTCCAACTTGTCACTGAAGCACGTTGGCTGTGATAACAACTATGACATCATCTGTGCAAACATGGATGGGTTCAGAAGCAGAAGGATGGTGACTGACTTGGAATTTCCGGCCAAATGTGAATCCCTTTCTTCAAGCGTAAAGAGATGTTCACGTAGTGAATGTTACCGCAACCGTGAGTATGAACATCATTTCACCAACATGGATAAACTATATATTAAAATAAAAGAAGGTTAATATTCAGTAGTGCGTGAAACAAAGCTCAAGTCAACGATATGGCAGACATTTGGTTATGTTTTCAATGAAAACGAAAAGGTGAACGACATAGAGATGTTTTACTTGTAAAAAAAGTGTATTCATACTCAGGACACAAATCAGGCACATCAAACTTACTGAGGCACAATTGCGAAAGTAGCCAAAAGTAGGATAGCCAATTTTTTGTCTAATGTGGAGGTCAAGGAACCAGAAGTGTCATCTAACTTCAAGTCCCTTGGAATGCCAACTTGAAGTTCCTTGCAATGGAGCAAATTGTCTGGAACGACTTTCTCCTCAAATGTCTAAATGTGTTGGTTTAACACGTTAAGCTTGATCTAATAAATTAAACATAATATTGAAATATCAGCGGATTTGGATAGAAGTCGTGCGGATGTGGGGAGGATGCGAATAAAAGCCATGCGGTTGCGGGGCGGATGCGGATAACAGGCGTGCGGATGCGGGGCGGATGCGAATAACGTTTTGTTTATCCGCGCAGGGCTCTACCTATGAGATATCCAGTTGTAGCATTGAATAGAACACAACAAGTAGGCACGAGTCATATAGATAACTCAAAACTGAAAAAAATCGAGTTACCTAGTTGTTGTACTGAGGTGACGTTATGATGTCTCATTGTATCGAAAGCCTTTTGGCAGTCAATAAAGCTGGCATATAAGTCGCAATTCACAACACGGCACCTTTGAAACAATACTTGAATGCTAAACAGCGCTTCACTTGTGTCGACTGCGTTTCTGAAACCAAATTGTGTAGAAGGAACTTGTTTTTCACATATCTTGCTCAGTGTTTGCAGAAAGTTTAGCGACAGATCTGGATTTCGTTTGATGCACATTTGTCCCTAACGTAACGGCATTTCAGTCATTGTTTTATGTGATGTTATCTATATGAGGTGTTTCCATTCTAAATTTCGGTGCTCTAGCTCTAATAAAGAAGTTATCGTGAAATGAAATTGACTAATTTTGCCGCCACAACTACCAGGGAAAACGTTTGTTTGAGAGGTGAGTACATGAGTAGTATTCTTTTCCCAGGTTGTATTTTTAGCCTATTTTCATTTTATGAAAAACAAGAAGTTCCGTAACGAACTAAAGAGCCTACTTTTCTTAAAATTTAAGATTCATGCTAATGATTAAACTATATGGATCTATCTTGAATAATTACGAAATTAAGTTGGTAATATCGAAAATTCTAATTGGTTCGAAATACTGTATACATGGCATACTATAGCCTAATAGAGAACTAGAGTTGGCAGCCCTGGTGACTGAATATATTCTTAGCTCCATCTCTTAAGGTACAGAATACAAAATTTGGTTGAAGTCCAATGGATAGTATGGACGTTACATGCAGTTAAACATTGGATCTAAGAGCGCGCGTAAAATCATGTTGGCAACAAAGACATAGCCTACCAGGGTGTCTACCGGTAACGAAAGTAACGAAAAAGTAACGAAATTTTCAAATGGGTAACGAAAGTAACGAAAAAGTAACGAATTTTACAAACGGGTAACGAAAATTTTCTGAAGGCGGGTTGAATCATTTAAGCTCGCGCCGCTAGGCTCAGAGATATCGATGGAGCGAGTTTCACGCAAGCGGCGCCGTCCCTATTGCATAGTACTAAGTTATATTTCCCCGTGCCCGACCTCAAGGAAATACATACTGAGGATACCTTGAGTGGTATACATCGGTTCAACGTATATTTTCGGCATCAAGAAGACTGAAGTTTCGTGTGAAACATTTTTCTGTGTTAATCTATTAGGAAACCTGACTTTTCGCGAGATCTTTATTCGCGAATACTTCCGAAACTAAAAAGAAATCTCTCATTTCAGTTATTTGAAAATTATGTCAAATTGAAGTCCAGAAATAACGCGAAACAATTTAATGTCGCAATCTTGCGAAATGTTACCGTTTCGGAAAAAAAATGCGAAAAATCTTTGAAATACATATAACTTATTTAAAAAATATGTCTAGTAAATTTGAGACATCCAGTATGGTTAATTCGAAATTCCGTTATAAGTCGATTTTTCCTTCGAACTTTCGTTCCATTGGATATATAATCTAACCGATTATTTCGATAACTTGTAGATAATTCGTGGTTCTCAGTCGAAATAAAACTTGCCCTCTTGTCGTATTATTCGTGCAATCCTCTCAGAATAATTCGTAATATTCGATACCGTACCTACTTCGAACGTTCATCGTACAAAATCGCATACACAAGACGGCCGGCTGACCGCAATCTCTGTTAGGATTATATTGTTAGATATTTCACCACTAGATATCACGACTAGTCTACGTGGGGCTCCATTGATTACTATACCATTTGCATTCTATGCGCATCGAATTTGAAGAATGACAAGCTGATACTACGATACATTTTTACTTTCTATTTTAAAGGGTTTGTAACAGCCTATTGTGCGTTATTTGAAAATGTTAATTGAAGTAAAGAACAAAACGATTTCACATAGTATCTGAACTCTACCGTTGGTGCTAGTTCAGGATATTAATTAATACTTCTATTTCAGCCAAATAGCAATCGAAAATATCCACATAGTTGGTATACACACGCGAGAGCTAATTGTGTCAACGAATATCGTTCTATATAAAATGACTTACATAGAACTTGTTAGCAAATAGTGATTTATACTAAACGATTTCATCACTGGAGTATATTATATATATATAAAGCATTTCATACAAAGTTTATTTATTTATTTTATATCAGTACGCTATATTGCATGCAATACTCAAATTAGTGAAATATAAGTCAGGCACAAGATATCCGCTGCCATCTTGTCTTATTACTAAATCAGCTCAGTTTTTTTAAATCACGTCTGCACTATAGTATTACAAAATAAACTTTTAATTTCGAACGTGCCTCTTCCTTTAGAACAGTTAAAACGATTCTCGGCTCGATAATCGGAACTGGTGGGTCCCATGATATGGATTATAAAGTTTGCATAATTCGCACGGCCGCCATCCTGAAATGGTATGGCGGACGACCTTGTAGTTTGGTCACAAGACGCATCCTATACGAAGGTATGTTGTTACCAAATTTGGTAGAGATCGGATGATTTGGTTAGTCGTTATTTGATTTTACGTTTTGAACGTTTGAGTGGCCGCCATTCAGTTTTAGTAAAGATGGTGGCGATATAAAACATGACACTGAGGTGTCCTTTGCTAGTGCTACCTTTGTACCAAATTTCGTTCAATTCGCATTCACCGTGTTCGAATTGATAGGGGGGGACAGACATTCAGAGTACACACACTCACACACAGACACACACACACACAGACTCACACACACACATACACACACACAGACAGACACACTTTTTTTCGCCCTGTGTTGATCTCATAAGTCTACTTTCATTTTTTGCAAAAATCGAAAGTAGGCTAATAGGCTTATGAGATCACCTTTTGTCCGTGTGTCTGTGTGTGCGTGTGCGCGCGCGCGCGCGCGTGTGTGTGTGTGTGTGTCCCGTAATAACTTCTAAACGGCTGGAGCGATTTCAATGAAACTCAGTAAGATCATAGCACCATTCTGGCCGACCCCGACCGTGCCCTTCAAATTTTATCGTCTCTCACCAATCCCACATGGCGGCTGTGCAAACTAATTCACCAGCATTCAGTATCTTCGAAACTATTACCGATATCACCCTGAAATTGTGTAGGGTTTTAAAGGACTTTACTAGAAGTTCACCTATGAGACTTTCAAAAACCTGGTAACTACAAAACCAACATGGCGGTCAAGCGAATTTGAGACTTTTAAGTAGACTTTTCTCGCGATTTAACCATCCAAACGTAATGAAATTACAGCAAATGTTTATACACATTGTAATGCACTGGCGTCTAAGTTAGTTCAATTGTTTACATAACCTCAAAATGGCGGCTGTGCGAAATATTTCGCTGGCATTCTATATCTCCGAAACTTTTACAGATATCACCCTGAAATTTTGTACGCTGATAAAGGGCAGTGGTACAAGTTAATCTATGTAACTTTCATAAACCTGTAAAGTACAAAACGAACATGGCGGCCAAGCGAAGTCGAAAGATTTTAATAGACTTATATCGAGATTTAACTCTATGAGCGCAGTGAAATGTGGTACAGTAAATGATTATACATATTGTATCGCGCTGGCATCTAATTTAGTTCAGTTGTTTACATAATCTCAAGATGGCGGCTGTGCGAAGTTTTAAAATTAAGTTGTGTCGTAATCACGCGATCGAAGTAAAAGTTTGAATAATGAAGCTCCGCAATAATTTTCCTTTAATGATACATATATCAATCCAAAATGGCGAGCATCCGAAATATTTAGACAGTTCTCAATATCTACGAATTTTCTACAGCAATTGAACTGACTATTTTATGATCATAGAAGCTATGAACATAAGTTCCCCTATAGGACTTTCAGTAATCTGGTGATCACAAATCCAACATGGCGGCGACGCGAATTATAAATATTTAAATAGACGTTTCTCACGATTTAACCATTCGAGTGCAGTGAAACTTTGCACGTTAAATGCTTATACAAATGTTAATCCACTGACATTTAATTTGTTTCAATTGTTTTCATAACCACAAGATGGCAGCTTTGCGAAATTTAAAAATCTCGTTTTTACTTCTTGTGTTCTAATCATGCGATTGAATTTTGAAAACCACACGTACACAATAATCTTCATGTAATAGTACATAAATCAAAATCGGACCTGGCGACCATCTGAAATATTTAGACGGTTCTCAATATCTACGAATCTATCACACCCTTCAAACTGAAATTTTGTATGTAGATAGAGGCAATTAACATGAGTAGGATATATGAAAATATGCTGTATAGTTCTTCACGGAACTACTTGTTTTATTTTCATGATTTATATGTTGTAGTAAAACTGCAGTTAGAATTTCATAGCTGTAGGACTAGCAGTTTTTGAGAAAGAAACATATTAGTAGGAAAAACTTTTTTTTAGCCCTGCTTAAAAAGGTAAAACATTCCATCTCCTAAAGTATTAGAGCTAGAGCAGCGAAATTTTAAATGAAAACTCCTCATATAGATGTCGAATATCGTCATGTAAAACAATGCCTGAAATGCTGTTACTTATGGACAAATGAAATTTAGACCTCACCATAAACTCTATGCAAGCACTGTATATTCTACGGTGAATGATTTTCAGAAATACCTTCAATATAATGATTCATGAGACTCATTGTTCGGTACTTACCACATAACTTACAGTAGCTCCTTTTTTTCTTTTTTAGGCAGTGTGATAAATTCGGATTTAAGCCATTCCCGGGGAATGTTCCTAGGATTGTAGATGTCTTTGAATTGATGAATACAGTAAGTATTTATGTTTTATAATCCTCCTCGTCAATACTAAAATATGTAGTTTATTAGTATTTAAACGACCATGTTTCCATATTCAATATCTTCTTCAGCTTTCAAAATAGTGTTTAGCATTAATAAAATAACAAGTAGTTCCGTGAAGAACTAAACAGCTTATTTTCATATGTTTTATGTTAAATGCCTCTATCAGCATGCAGAATTTCAGTTTGATTGCTGTCATAGATTAGTCGATATTGAAAAACGTCTAAATATTTCGGATGGTCGCCATGTTGGATTTATATATATATGAAAGTTTACTGTTTTTTCTGAATTTCCACGGAAGTTTGAGTTATTAACGCATTTCGGACTGGATAAGGCGGTTGCGCGCAAAAACAAAATTTTTGTATGTCTGTCTGTTTGTCTGTGTACAACTTTGCACGCGCATCACTCGAGAACGGCTGAGTGGATCAACGTAAAATTTGGTTTAGAAGTCCATCAGAGGCACGAAAGTAATCATTGATGTAACTCATCTCCATACCTCTCATAAAAGAGGGCCTACACCCTTAAAATGCATGTTGAAATGGGCGTAGGAAAACGAGACAAAGCTCATTTTCAGCGTCTAAATGCGAGAAACAAAACTCGGGAGCCCTACGGGCCCCGAAAACCACATTTTAAGGTCCTAAAACCAAGAGTTTTTGAGATATAACCCAGAAACTAATTTCATTTATTAAGCTATTGAAAGAATGTAAGCCGGTAACCATGGCAACATGATCTCAGAAGTCCATTTCTATTTCTGTAAGACGCAATGCCATTCCATTTATTACATTACTGTGAACGTTCGCAAACGGCTATAAGGTTATCACGGTCCAACTTAAGCTGTAAAATTCATCAATACGTATATAATGCACTTAAGGGGGTCAAGGGGTACTAAAGGTCTATTATATCCCTATCCCTATATTATTAAATTATTATTATGATTATTATTATATTATGGCGTACAAGGACGAGCAAAACCCATTTTCAGCCCCTCAGTGGCTACTACGTTTTAAGGCTCTAAAACCACGTTTCTGAGATATTCCCAGGAAAATAATTTCATTTAATAAACTAATAAAGACCACCTCGTGGCGCAGTGGCTAGGATTGTTGGCTGTCAACCACGAGGTACCGGGTTCGATCCCCGGCTCTGCCAAGAATTTAAAAGTCTTGGTATGGTCTGGTACGGGGTCTCCCAGCCTCGTGATGCAAAATGGGAACCTGCCGGATGCTATGGTAGCAGGTGGAGTGGAAAGGAACTGGCCACCCTACCACACGCAAACTCCGGCTCGGGATGCCTGTTTATAGTGGTCCCTTGACTTAGTCAAGGGCTCTTATCCAGGTCGCCTACGTCCCTTGAGGGGATATGGCACTCTTTTATTTTATAAACTAATAAATAGATGACGAGTACAGAAGAAAACCACATCAGGAGCTATATAGATATACTGAGAAAATATCAGATGTGGCCAGGAAGAGACGTCTGGCTTTCTATGGACATGTCTCATGGATGAACCCAACAAGACTAACAAACCGGCTTCTCAACTACTGGGGGAAGAGAAAGATCGTGACACCGTCGCCAACAGTAGTTAACAAGGATATCCAAGAACAGAAGATAATGAAAAGTGATATTAGAAGCCGATCACATCTCAGAAAGGTACTTAAACAGAAGAGTTTTCAGGACAGACCACCCTGTAAGAAAACTGGCATCATCTGGACAAAGGAGAGGAAGGAGAAACATAGCCAGAGAATGCGCGAATATTGGGCAAACATCAAGTCCCTCGCCAAACTGAAAAGTTGAACGTCGTGGTCCTTAGCTGGCCCATCCGAAAGAAGAAGAAGAACAAGAAGAAACGAATGAAATAATGCAAGGCCGTAACCATGACAACAGTGTAACAAGAGGTGACATCCAACTTTCCATTTATTTCTGTAAGAAGCAATGCCACTCAATTTATTGAATTTCTGTTTAAGTTTGCAAATGGCTATAAGGTTATCGTGGAATCAAACATAGACTGTAAAATTCAACAATGCGATTAAGGGGGTCATGTGGTACTGTCCCTGTAAATTGAATTATTTTGGGACAAAATGAGAGTATTTTCCGTCCCCATGATAAAATTTAACCAGCAAATATAATTTCTGGAAGTGTGACACAGGAGTGTAGTGTTACAAGCTCGAGGCTGTGGGAGAGCCCGATTACGTGAGATATTGCACAATGGACGCTTCTAGAAGGCTATAATTGGCATAGCAACAGCGAGTTTGGAAATGAATATTATAAATATTGTTATAAATTAAGCTATTGGATCCCAGCCTAGAGCCAATGAAAAGAGGCCTTATTGAAGACGGGATCAACTTCAATTACATAATATGATGAGATTATGCATTCAGGCCCTTAGAAGAAGATTTTCTTATTTGGTAATGAAGAGAATATTAAAAGACATTATGTCTGATACTTTAAAAACTGCAGATCGGTTAATCTACGCAGTAATAAGCATTAGTAATCTACGCGCTAAAATTATGGTGGGAGTTTGATATGGCCGCCAAAATTTCGACTTGGAGGGGAAGATCCAAGGATCGAGGTTCTTATTCCAGCAGTCTTTGAAGAGTGAGGAAGTGTTTTTACTGGGTTAACGGAGATCCCAAGGCTTAGTCCGAGTGCGACGACTGTCGACTTGTGGAGACGCGAGGATAGCTAGGTGGAACGTAGGAGATCACCGCGCTTCCATTCTATGTGAAGTTGTGAGGAACAGTGAATTGATTATATCTCTTATCTAATTGAGATCCGAATTTAAATAAGCGCATATATATATAAAGAACAGGTCGCATACTACATTCTGCGAAAAGTCGAGCGTTTTAAAACTTACCGTTTCGACAATATAAGCCTGTTAAGTCAGATTTTCAAATGTGTTGGAAATAAAGCTGAATATCATTTTAAATTGCAACGTGAAGTTGGCGAACGCAGTTCAAGTGAACAGTAGGGGAGGAGTTTTAATATTGGCGCAACACATAAACATTAACAGAATGACTATTATTATTCTTCCAAGTGTTTTCATTCAACATAAGTAACATTGTTGATATGATGAACTAAATAGTCATGCGCCAGAGACATATTCGATAGCAGGAGTTAAGATACAACGATGGAGCTTCGTTAGACAACGTATTCTTGAATACAGACGTAGTGTATGGTCCATCTTGTACATTTTCGTCAGTCTACGAACACTAATATAACATCAATTAGCAATGGAAATATTTCATTCACCATTTATATGAATATTTCTATAAATTATTCAATGATGAGGCTGATACATATTTACGACGGAGAATGAAGATTCTACAGAAGAGATTTGTCAAGATGCTAGGGGGTAGCCCAGCAACACAGAAGAATTTGCCAGAAGGATGTCGTTCGAGCCCAGGCGAATGTTGGTGAATTCCAGAGAGGGACGTTTCCTATCTCTGAGGTCGCAGATCCTAGGTTCGAATGCAGATCCATCTCAGTGTCTTGTACTGAGGAAACATCTCAAGTATTGTGGGAATACTTACATAGATCTTCAAGTTTTCGTCCAAATAAGGTAGCAGTGTATCACATTTGTAGTATAGAGCTTAATTAGTGACATCCTGAGCCAGCGATCTTACTCCATATTTTCATGTTTCCATATTCCATATTTCCATATTTTCACATTTCATGTATTTCAGTGTTTTCATGTATTTTACACTTGAGATGTGTGTTGAGATTTTTATGCTTCAAGATTATTTAGGAGATGATTGCCTTTCATCTGTTTTTCAATTTTATTCTACGGATCAGTTGTGGAACTGACATTAAAAATTTTGTTTGTGGAATCATATTGCCTCATAGAAGACGAGTCGTTTCGACTCTCGAATTTTAATAATTTTATTTTACCAAGTATTCTGACATTGTGTCATAGCTTCAAATTAAATTCTTATTAAATTTAATTTGAGCACTTTAATGTAACAACATATAAATTCAAGAACAGAAGAAACATCGAATGATATTGTTATATCATTATTGTACATAAACTATCGACGATCTAAGAAATACTAGTCGTTTGATAAGACCGAAGTCTTAATCCCTATGAACATTCTTTGTGTAGAGTGGAAAAACATTACGACATTGACAAACCTTTTTATTATTTGGAAAGCTAAGAGCTTTGTTCATTTAATATGTTAGAGGAAATACCTTTTGATAGAAGATTATTCAAATCTTTGGCTAGGAATTCAAAGCTAGTTTATCCCGGTCAAGATTGAATTCTATCTGACACTATTAATAACATGTGTGTTATTTTATTCTATTTGTGTAACATCACGTCATTTTGTGGACATGATATTACAACGATAAACAATTTAAAGCTTGACAAGTGAGGTGAGACAGGAGTAGTATTTTTATTACATGTATTTGCGACAGACGAGTTAACAGTTAATTATCTTGTTGTGGAGTAACCTTTAGGAGGTTAATCACGACTGTCTAATATCGTTCATTACGATTGGAAGTTTCGTTTGAAGAACTTAAGCATGTATAATTGTAGTCCAGTAGTCATGTGGAATGATACTGAGGGTCATGCCATTATTTGAGAGAAGTGCCTACAGAAGATATGTTAATGACAATTAATCCTTTTTGGTTATTGTTTAACATAGTGGATGATAATTGTTTATGCCATATATACTGTTATATGAGGATTTGTAGAGCTATGAAGAGTGCTCGTGCGATGGAAGTTCCGCATTTTAAGGGAAGTCAAAGTATTGTTGTTCTTTGATAAGAAGGCATGGATCATGATAAGAGCCGTTGTATACAAGTAGTCCAGTTCTTGTGAAGTAACGATTTAGCTGTGTTAACAGGAGGGTTCTTGCGGAAATGCAACTTGAGAACGATTGTCTACTCATGTCTATAATACTATTATTATATTTTTATTAAATCCGAAGTTATGTAACTACGTACAGTTAACTTTAATTAGTCGACTGTATTATACCAACAATGTAATGAAACCTATATAAGACGATGTGTAAGCAGTATATCAAAACTACGGATCGTTAGAGAAGGGTTATGTGAAAAACCAGTGTATATAGTTAGTTGAGAATTGTATTGTAACCGAGAAGCCAGAATCTCGAAAGTATCGTGTTAGCAACACTAAATAATGTATATTATTATGAACATATTACATGTAAATAATTCTTTGAAAATGATTTAATTAGTTAAATAATTTAGTAGGATTTATTAATCAATTGTTTTGAAATAGCGTGTGTTTTATGAGCGGATTTTTTTGGTTTGAATGATTGTTCAATGTTAAGAGTAAATGTGGAACCGGATTGGTCATGAACAATTGCGGGGTGCGAATGAAAGAGTATATAAAAAAATTCAGGATGATTGTTTAAGAAACAGAGTAGTTATGTGAACTTTTGTAAGATCTAAATGTTAATTTTACGTGTTATTATAAACGCACACACAAAAGCAGTCTCTATGTGGGCTAGCTAGAATGATTCACCGTTAGGGTTGGAGAACGGTGACATAACATTAGCAGGTGGACACTCACCGCCTTATATAAATTGTATAAACCAGTTCCGAGTGCAGCGTGGTGTTAGTTTTTCATTGATGAAACAAGGCCACTGCACGTGCGTTCTACAAACGCAAGCTAGTGAATGAAATCAGGTGTCTGGAATGCCACGAATGTAAGAACATTCATTAAACGGTTTTATTTTTACGCTGTGTAGGCCTAAAACAAGCCAAGATTTTATGCTAATAATTTTTATACGCAGCATTGTAGTTAGATGTAGAGTTGAAAGAAAGTGTGAATGATTGCGTGTTTTTATTTTAATATCTATTGTTAAATTAGTCTATTGTTATTTTGTTTATACTAGATTAGTTTACACTATTGTTAATAAATGTTATTCAGTTTGTTATCCGTTGTTGTTGGAGTGTGATTCATTTTAAATATAAGGAGAAGAGTATTGTGGATGTATTGTAGGCGAAGCTGAATTCCCAGTTCCCGAGGAGGTAAGTAAAGGTAAGTGCCCCGTGTAGTTGATTGTTGATCCACAATATTCTTGTAACTGCTGTATGTAAATTCCTAAAGGCCATGTTGGAAGCGATTTCTAATGTAGTATTTCCCGGTGCTGTTAGAAATAGGCAATCCAGCTGGGGCAATGGATATTCCAACAGGATCCTTTCCGGATTATCGGTACAGTACCATAGAATTTGTATACGTGACTTACACGTGCGATATGCGATATGTTGTACAGAAGGTCTATTATATCTCCAAACAGCAACATTATTTTCTAAAAATTCCTGAATTTGAATAGTGTTTTTTGCAGCTTTTGGCAATTTGGGCCATTGGAGGCTAAAACTCCAGAATTTTCATGCACCACGAGCCTTTATAATTTATTAAAGGGGTCTTCCTGGGGATGGGGACTTTCCACAACGGTGAGGGTCAGTTTTAATTTGACATATATTGCGTTTCGTATACTAGGTTATCAATATTATTTTCACGTCAGGAAGTACACGTTAGGTGAATTTAGTTTGAGAGCATATTTTAAGTAATCACATTTTAGTCGACAAATGGGTTAATCGTAAAGATGATTTTGTTCATACTGTGTGGTTGATATATCTTTATGTTTATGTACGCCTATAATTCATGTTCGGGTGCTTGAACCATCTTAAAATTAGGTATTGTAACCACGAGTCAATACACCAATCATTTAGAAAACTCTTCAACGTACTTCTCATGGAAGGGTGGGTTAAAGGAACAACTTTTCAAAATACATGCTAAAATAGGTGAAAAATAAAAATTCTCCTAGAAGGACGACCAAAGCGTATGTTGCGCTTCTCAAAGTGTGACACAAAACTAGGGAGTCTATAAAGGGTCTCCGAAAACCACATTTTACGGCCCTTAAATTAACAATGTCTGCGATATACCCAGAAAACTAACTTCGTTCTGATAAACTTATGAAGGAATGACAAGCCCCTAACCATTGGAACAGTATCTCAATTGATAACGTCTGGTTATTAATACCGAAGACCGTTCGAAGAGCGGGTACTTCTGCTAGTATATATATAGGCCATAGAGTTATGTATTATTAGATGACATTTATTGCGTAGGTTCATTATTCAAACGTTGACTTCGATTATATTATTAGGACACAAGAAATAAAAATAAAAAATTAAAATTTCGCACAGCGGCCATTTTGAGGTTGTGTAAACAATTGAACGAAATTAGATGTCAGTGCCTTACAATGTGTATACAAATTGGCTGTACCATGTTTCACTACCCTTGCATGGTTAAATCGCGGGAAAAGTCAAATTAAATGTTTCAACTTCGCTTGGCTGCCATGTATGTTTTGTACTTAACATGTGTTTGGTAGTCACATAGGTGATCATCTAGTAGTGCCATTTATCACCGTACAAAATTTCTGGGTGATATCAATGGTAGTTTCGGAGATATAGAATGCTGGTGAAATATTTCGCACAGCCGCCATGTTGGATTGGTAAGACATTATAAAATTTGAATGGCACAGTCGGGGTCGGACGGAATAGTACTATTGTATGTCCTTACCGAGTTTCATTAAAATCGCTCTAGCCGTTTAGATTTTATTAGGGAGAAACACACCCACACACATACACACACGGACAAAAGGTGATCTCATAAGCCTATTTTTTCATAAATGAAAATAGGCTAAAAATGGACATAGCCTACTTACAAATAATTTGAATTAAGATTTAAGTTCCAAATACATTTTTAGTTGTTCTTTTAACAAGCATTACAACGGAGTTGCGATGGATTGTGGTGATCTTGTAAATACTGATACAGGGAATTGAGACTTCTAAAACATGGACATCCGCCCAAGTCATAAACTCATTTTCTGGTCCACTTTCGCTGCATTTGTTCAAATAGCTTATATCCCACAAAGATCCAAGATGTAAAAGCAATAACATTATTATTATTATTATTATTATTTATATTAAGGCTTTCACAGCCTGGATTACTATATAAATAATTCATGTTTTTTTTTTTTGGGCTAATGCTGTGTGTATTTAGATTAGAACCATACGTTTCGGAGGAGGCAAGGTCTCTCCGAAACGTATGGTTCTAATTTAATTTCACACGGCATTAGCCCAAAAAAACATGAATTATTCATATTATTTTTATACATCGAGTTGAGCCTCTATGGACTGTGTGGTAACAACCAACTTCACATTTGTGTCTAGGTCTTGCTCTTGTTCCGGCTTCGACTTCCTGCCAGTATCTTCTGACCCCAGCGACGAGTGCCTGTTTATGTTCCTCGGACAAAGGTTCACTCCGTCTTCCGGAAGTTGATGCCATTTTAAAACCTTGGTAGTTGTTCACCAATCTTCTAAATGTTCCTGTCACGAATTTCTCGGTCTACAATACCAATTTGCCTGAGATCTTTTTCGCATTCCTCGAACTATCTCGGCCTTGTTGCCTTAGACTTCATGAAACTCCATATTATTTTGGTTAATCGATCATCAGTCATCCTCAAAAGGTGACCGTAAAATACTACGCCGTCCCGTCTTAATTGACGCTGTGATAGGGTCTATGTTGTTGTACAAGTCCTCATTTGCTCTCATTCACCACTCTCCATCAACCCATCTATTACCTAGGATTTTTAGCCTACTTTTCACATTTTGCAAAAATTAGGAAAAAGTAGACTTATGAGATCGATCCGGGAACATGTCTGTCTGTCTGTCCTTCTGTCTGTCTGTCTGTCTGTCTGGCTGTGTGTGTGTCCCCCCCCCCCCCCCCTATCAACTCCTAAACCGCTTCAGCAATCAAAACCAAATTTAGTATGAGTAAAGATGTGCACCGGAATATCTCACGTCCATATTTGAAAATGATGTCAGTGCTACCAACTGCTGAAAGAACGCACCAGAAATTTGAGCTCCATGTTGGATATCTTGCAAGGTATGCATGGGAGCTGTTCCAAAATTGGCACACATGTAGATAAGACTATTTCAGTTTAATTTCCAGGAGGCCAACCATGACAGTGTTGCCAAATTAATTTTAAGCCTTCTGATAGGTCCAATGTTTAAATGCATATAACTTCTACACTATCAATTGGATTTCAACCAAATTTTGTATGTAATATCTGTACATAAACAGATATGACTGAGCGTATTCTTAAGAGCCACCAGGGCTGCCAACTGTTAATAATTGCTCTCTCTCTCTCTATTTTTTAAAATCCAAATACCAATATATCAGAAAGTATGCAAGCCAACAGCTTTAAACTATGCACACGTATATTCTGACATTTTAGATTAATTTGGAGTAACTTATATACGTCAGTTCTACCAACATGATTATAAGCCTGCTGATAGTACCAATTTTTAAATACATGTAACTTCTATACTATCAGTTGGATTTCAACCAAATTTCGTATGTGCTATGTGTACCATAACAGATATGACTATAAGTATTGTTAAGAGCAATCATGGCTGCCAACTGTTAATAAATGCTGTCTATATTTTTATTTAACCCTAATATCAATATATCAGAAAGTATTCAAGCCAACAGCTCTATACTTCGCACACGTATAGCACCTGACATTCTAGATTAATTTGGAGTAATTAATATAAGGCAGTGCTGCCAACATGGTTCTATGCCTGCTGATATGTCCAATTTTAAAATACATGTAACTTCTATACTAACAAATGGATTTCATCCAAAATTGGCACAACAAGATATCATAATATTTCAGATTATTTCTGACCAGCACAAGCATGACATTGTTGGCAACATGCCTTTACGCGTGCTGATAGATCCAGTGTCTAACTGCATGTAACGTCCATTGGACTTCAACCAAATTTTGTATTCTGTACCTTAAGAGAAGGAACTAAGAATATATTCAGTCACCAGGGCTGCCAACTGTAGTGCTCTATTAGGCTACATTATACCAGGTATATTTTGAACTAATTAGATATTTCGATATTACCAACTTAATTTCGTCATTATCCTGGTTAGGTTCATATTCTGTAGAATAATCATTGGCATGAAAAGTAGGCTGTATAGTTCTTCACGGAACTTCTTGTTCTTAATATCCTACACTCTCTTTTTTCCAGTTGGTCAGCTTGACCTTTACTATTCATGGTCAAAGTTTCGAATGCAGATAATCCCTCAGGTTTTACAACTGTGGTATAGTGTCGGAACTTGGCCCCTATACTCATAGCCTTTTTTTGTTATAGATATTCTTTGTAATGTGGTATGCCTAGTCTAACTTCCTCATCCTGACATGAATTGCTTCCTCTTCTAATCCATTCTGCTGGATGACTTCACCGAGATATCGGAAATTTGTGACTCGACTGATTTTTCCAAGATTAGTGATCATCCATTCAGGTCCATCGCAGATGTTTGTCATATATTTTGTCTTCTGAATAGAAATCTGGAGTCCTACCTTATCAGCAATTTCTGACAGCCTATTGATCTTGTTGACTGCTGAATCTATGCGTTAGCAAAAATGGCCAGGTCATCCGCAAAGGCCATACAGTCAATGTATATCCCTTTGTGCTTAGGACCAAGTCTGAACCGATCTTCTTTTCTTTCTTCTAGGCCTAACATCATCCTCCATTCTCGAATTACTTTTTTTTTTCCAAAACACTGTTGAAGAGGAGTGGAGATAGTCCGTCTCCCTGTCTGACGCCCGTTCTTATTGTAAACGGTTCTGATATCTCTGCCATAAATTTGACTTCCGACACTGTGTTGGTTAGAGTTTGTTTGATCAAATTTCTAGATGTATCATTCACTCCAAAATATTCATTAATGACTCCCGGTCGATGGAGTCATACGCTTTCTGAAAGTCAACAAACACGACCATGTAACTATGTCCCCCTGTCTTCTTGTGCCTGATGTTCTTCAGGTTGGTGATCTGTTTCGGGCATGAGCGACCCTTTCTGAAGCCAGTCTGGTATTCCCCGATCTGTTGGTCAAGATGCGCTTCTATTCTGTTCTGAACTGCTTTGGAGAAAATCTTATACGGAACAGATACTAATGAGATGCCTCTATAGTTGTTGACATTCTTTTTATGACCTTTTTTGTGTAGAGGATGGGTTAGTGCTGACAGCCATTTAATTGGTAACATCCCAGTTCTCCATATCTCTTCAAAAAGTTTGACTAGTACATCTAGAGTTTCATCATTCGCCAGCTTCAGTAGTTCCGCCACTATTGAATCTTCACCAGCTGCTTTATTATTCTTTAAACTGTTAATAATCTGTTTGATCTCCTCTTTACATGGTGGGGATGAGTTGAGTAGTTTGTGGATCAGATCGCACACAGTGAATCGTTCGTTCGGTTCATCACAATTAAGCAATTTTTCAAAGTAACGAGACATGATCGTACAGTTTTCTTTGTTGGTCAGGGCCCAGCTTCCCATTTTCAGATCTAAAAAGAGGCTGGGGGCGATACCCTTTCAAATTGGACTTGAACGTTTGATAGAAGTCTCTGGTTTTGTTTTTCCGGAAATCCTGATCGATCTCTTCTAACTGTTGTTTCTCATATAATCGCTTGGCCCTTCGGAAAGTTCTGGCTGCTTCTTTTCGAGCTTCACGGAATACATCGAAATCTTCAGGTCTTCGGGTCGAGTTCCACTTTTTCCAGACATTTGTTCTTTGAGTCAGTACTTCATCACAATCCTCATTCCACCATCTATGCTTTCTCTTGTGAGCTGTCTTAGCTGTAGTAGGCCTATTAGCTGCTTTTTGGATCTTGGAGGCAATGCCCGTCCATTTATGAGATTCAAATGTCAGTTGCTGGTGGTATTGTTCTAACACATTTTGATCGATTTTCAACTTTTCAATGTCATATGTACGAATCCTATTTCCTTGTTTCTGGGTCTTATTGAGAGGAATAATTTATTTTGATCTGAATCAAACTGGAAACCTCTCTGCACTTTAACATTCATTATTTCCTTAATCGCTCTCCTAGAGATTGCGACATGATCGATCTGTTTCTCTCCACACACATTGCCCGGTGATCGCCAAGTCTTTTGTTTGCTTGGTTTGTGTTTGTAGAACGTTGACATTATCTGAAGATTGAAGTGTGACACAGATTGACGAGTCTTATACCATTTCTGTTCGTCTTCTTGTGAGCAGGATAGTTTCCAATTGTTGATCTGAATTGCGGTTCTATTCCCAGCTGAGCGTTAAAGTCACCTAGTAAGATCTTGATGTTCTTTGATGGTATTTTCTCCAACTGTTCTTCAAGGAGGTCCCAAAACTGTTCAACTTACTCAGGATTACGTCTGTTGTCCTCATTGATCGGTGCATGCGCATTGATCAGCGTGTATCCTTTGTTACCGCAGCTGAGAGTTAGAATAGAAAGTCTTTCAGAAGGGCTAAAGTATTCCACTATTGAACTGACAACCTTCTTACGAACAACAAAAGCCGTGCCAAGTAAAGGCATGTTCTTACCTATTTTCACAGCCCTTTCTCCTTTATAAATCCTATACCCCTCAATGTCCATTATGTCCTCATCTAGGTATCTCGTTTCTTGGACGGCCAAGATGGTTATGCCATGTTTGTCTATCTTCATTGTCAATTCTTTGTGTTTCCCAACTTTTAGTAGTGAATTGACGTTCAGCGTCCCAAAGTAGTATTTGTTTCGTCTTAAATTTTATACTTGCAGTAATACTCTCAAAGGATCTAGTTTCAGGCTCCCCAGAATCCATAGGCCTGATTGCGCTCCTAAGAACGGTAGATTCCCCCAACGAGGTACTACCTGGGGTAGTGTCCTTTTTGTGACGACATTCCATGATGCTTGGTTGTCTAAACCAGTGTGGGTCCGAAAGTTCCTTCTCAGTAATAGAACCGAGGTTGTAAGCCCCGGAGCTCGATAACAGGCCGCTCCTCTGGAGACAGACGCCTTTCGCAGCCGCTTCACTGAAGAACAGACGCTGCTAACTGAAGATAGTTCCTCCGCTTTATCCACCGTTGAGACCCGAAGCCTTCTTCCGCTTTCAAAACCGTTGACCATCTTTACCGTAACCCTGGTAAGGGGCCCGTACGAGGTATTACCAGCCGGGCCAGCTGGACCATGGTTTTCTACAGAGGTGTTACTCCTCTATCACTCACCACTTTGTCCTGGCTTGTGACCGGCATTGCCTGGCTTCCCATATGATGGGCCCAGGTTGGCGGGTTCATTGATATTATTATTATTAATATTATTATTATTACTTAAACATGACTACACGCGTACGAGGTATTACCAGCCGGGCCAGCTGGACCAAGGTTTTTTACAGAGGTGTTACTCCTCTATCACTCACCACTTTGTCCTGGCTTGTGACCGGCATTGCCTGGCTTCCCATATGATGGGCCCAGGTTGGCGGGTTCATTTATATTATTATTATTATTATTAATATTATTATTATTACTTAAACATGACTACACGGTTACTATTTCTGTTTCAGCTGACACCGCAGGTGAAATTCTCTATCTCTCAGTTAACTCATTATTTTCCTCGCGCCTAGAAAGTTGTTCTTCGTATTTAGCAGGGAATTGGGTAGTTGACTCAGACACAAGCTGCTTTCTTCCTCGAGTTTCCTGGTGTAGTGGATGTTTGAGTTATGAGACTTATTTAAGTAACCTTAAACCCTCGTTAGGGTTTGGTAGACATGCTTTCTACACGATTATTGGATGTCATAAAGATGTTAGTTATCATTTATTTATTTATTTATTTGTTTGTTCAATCAATCAAAATCTATCTATTTATTTTATTTATGTTATTTTCATTTAATTTAATTTTATCTACGCTTCAAGGAAAGGTTCACCTCACGGGAATTGGGAAGTGGCATTAATATTTTCTTGTAGGAGCTATTGACTGGGAAGTATGCGATTATTCTCTTTGTGTTTAATGTTTTCAACTTTTATTTATTTCAGTATAATGCTGCACACATATTAGGTTACGAATTTACTTCCTCAAATGTTCGCATTACTTCGGCTGTGTAGACTAATCATCAGAGCTCTGTGCGAGGAACGTAAAACAAATCTAGGGTTCAGATTGGACTAATACCGTGGATGTCTTGCAGTAGTTAACAGCAGCGAGACAATATATCTCCACTCCAGTTTACGAGCACCAGCGACAACACTCCTGATAAAATGGGAGGAGTTGAGGAAAACGCCAGCTTTGTATGACCTTGTGGATCTGGGACACAATCCCGGGTAGTTAATTGTGCTGTATACAAATTAGCATCGTTTGTCAATATCTCGTGGAATACTTGCCTCAATACCGGGTGAGTTAGCCGTGGTGGTTACGGCATGACTGATGGCAGTCGCTCACATCCGGGAGGCGAGGATGTTCGAATCCCCCCGCCGGCAACCTTGAAGATGGTCTTCTGTGGTTTCCCATCTTCCTTCCAGGCAAATGCCGGGGTTGGTCCCTAACTATAGGCCACAGCCGCTACCTTCCAACTCCTCGTCCTTACATTCCAACTTCCCTCCTTCCCTCCCCAACGGTACTTGTAGCTCACCCATTGGGTGTCCGTCTCGAAGCAGCTACAAAACTGGCGAGCCGAACATGTCCTCGGACACTCCCGGCACTAAAAAGCCATAGGCTAAAAAAAAAAAAAAAAAAAAAAAAAAATGCCTCAATGGCGAGAAACGTCTTCAACCATCTAGAATAAATTATATGATCGTTAAACATTAAACTGGAATTGTTACAGTCTGGTTAACAACAGTCTTATCTCAATCTCCAGCGAGTATAGCATAATCCCCCAATACGCATCCTGTTTCATTAGGCTACTCGAGAAGTGAAACGTTCTGGACCCTTGTGGTCTGTTGTACCGAGTAAGATGAATATGCAGAATGTTTTAAATTATGGTCCCTCCTTAACAAGCCAGAGAGTGCCGTAACATTGGCGCTTAAATCCAAAATCGTAACCTCTGCGGTTCCATTGTTCCAGAGTTACAAGACTTCAAACATTCTTTCATGCGGATACTTTGGTCTATTCTATAAGTCTATAGCAGGGCCGTCCTAACATTTTCGCATGCAGGGCCACCAAATAACTTAGGCGATTGGTCGCGGTCCATATACACAGTGTAACAAAATATCTATCTTATTATATAATCTTCTTATTATATAATACGCTAAGGTGTACGTTTCACAAAACTCAAGCTCCTAAACCAGAGTGAGTTAGAAGGTGTGGTTTGTACCAAAATCTTCCAAATCGTCTCAATAGTACAGGAAAAATCTTGCATTTCTTATTTTCAAGATTAAATATTTACCTTGTGCGCATAAATCTGTGACTGTTGCCATTCAGATGTGACCGAGCCACTACTCATTAAATAACTGTACGCGCCAACTCATAAGGCTTCCGTGTATTTGAAGACGGACATCAACCAAGTCCTGACAATAAAATATAGTAACAATATGTGCATCATTGATTTGTTAGTGAAATGAAGGACTATTTTCTCCAGTCAGCGGGTTATCAAGATAGTGAGTAGGTGCGCCAACGGGTAAAGAGGCATGCGCCAATAGTGCCGTTGGTAAGGTCATTGAACGCAAGAGCCCAGGTTCGATTCCACCACTCGGCGGCAATATTTTCTATCACTGAAATAATGTTTTATCATTTTGTTCACATTTTGTAAGTGTGTTATCCTATGCTGGAGTTTACAAGAATTACAGTATTTCTTCCATAATACAAGGAAAGGAAGGAAGTTTGTAGACGGCTTCGGTGGCGTAGTTGGTGGCATGCTGAGCTTCTATGCCCAAGGTTGCAGGTTCAAACCCGGCCGAAGTCGTCAGATTTTTAAGAGCGTTAAAAACCCTCAGTATGCCTTCCTTCGGAGGGGAAGTAAAGCCGGAGGTCCCACGTCATAGATTTATGGCATGAACAAGTACCTTCCACTAACTACACTTGTGTGAGGCAGAAATTTGTAAGTTAGAATTGATAACGCTCTGTTATTTCCAACTTTCGCCGCCAGGTGATGACTGTGATGCCATCTAGTAGCCAAGTCCTCAAGCTAGTTGTCGTGGACGGTAGCATTTGGTATACAAAGTCGGTACTCCTTGAAAATTCTTGTCTGGAGTCCTTATTTGAATTAAAACAGATAACGCACTAATACAGCCATCACAATTAACACCGGTTATCAGATAGATTCTACACACACCCAAAGTACACGGGGCTACATGACCGCGTTGTTGCAGTCCCTGAACTAAGGAACCAACCAAGCAAGGAAGCTTGTATAACTTTAATATAGGATGAAAATAGTGTTTACCTAGTGCTTTTAAATACATTTATATTTTACAAGTTGTATGAGCCAGTTACGGAGAGCATTGCGCTATAAATGTAAAAGTGCAGTCAATGGAAGTGTGGAACTGGTATATTGAACTTGATAAGTTGTTGATGTCTGGCTTTTGCTTGGATGTACTGTACTTAGGAACAACACATCTTGGAGATGCCCATCACTCAAGCTAGATCTTAGCGCTTATTTTTGAAGGTTCTTAACGCTGGGCTTGTTCCTTCAGTGCGGAATATTTTTCTCCTGGCAATAACTTGTCGAAAATGGCCCATAAAACAAACATGGCGGCCGCGTCAAGTAGAGTAGCTTTCTCCTTGCTTCACTACTGTCAGTTTTTTGTCCTAGAGACCTGAAACTTGGTTTGTGGGTAGAGGGTAAAGACCTTTCATTTACGTCAAATACACGTTTTGTAAAATTCTTAGTTTTCCAAATATAACCCACTTTCAAAATTGGACATTTTTGAAAAAAAAATGTAAAAAATATAAAGTTTTGTTCTAACGATAAAGGACATAGATACCTTTCATTTACGTCAAATACACTTTTTTAAATTCTTAGTTTCCAAAATAGAGTCGATGTTAAA
Organism: Meconema thalassinum; assembly: GCA_946902985.2. NCBI lineage: Eukaryota > Metazoa > Arthropoda > Insecta > Orthoptera > Tettigoniidae > Meconema > Meconema thalassinum. Next base: position 375,265,942 of record OX336388.2, on the reverse strand, counting down.
AATAGGAGATTTTTGAAAAAAATGTAAAAAACATAAAGTTTTGTTCTAACGATATAGGACATAGAGACCTTTTATTTACGTCAAATACACTTTTTTTTTGTAAAAATCTTAGTTTCCGAAATAGAACCAATGTTAAAAATGGGACATTTTTCAAAAAATGTAAAAATACAAAGTGTTGTTCTAACGATAAAGGACATACAAGGGAAGCACGAATCATGGCTGTGACAAGTAGATGGGAATAATGGCATGGGATACCCGTAATGAAGAAATAAAGACTAAGACCGAAATGAACGCATTAGATGAAGCTGCCGCATGAGCAGGGTCATGTGATCAGAATGGGCGAGGAGAGATTACTTAAGAAGTTAATGAACTCTGCTATAGAAGGTAAGAGGAGCAGAGGTAGATCTAAGAGTCGATGGTTAGATCCAATGTTTAACGATTTAAAGGTGAGAGATGCAGAATCAGAGGAGGCTGCATTACTAACTGCTAATAGGGAATCATTGAGGCGAATAGTTCACAAACAGAGGCTTGTAAACTAGACGACCTGACATCCTGGTACGCAGGCGCGACGGCTGGCGGAGCAGGACATCCCTGCGGCTCTCGGAATAGTCTCGTGGAGGGGCGTATATGCTGACTGGAGCGTGCGGCTGCTTCTCAGCGGTCTTGAGTGCCTGGGCGGTCAGGGCTGTCCATTCCAACATGTACGGTACTCGCTACTTCCCATTGATTTATATGAGAGATTCGCCACATGATTTTGGAGCCTTACAGTTCAAACTGGCTGCTGATTTTCCGCACATTGTCCTCTCATAGTACTACGATTGCGTCCACAAAGTTTCAAGTTAGGTTTCGATCTATCTTACCGGATACTTCCCTTGAAATAATATCGAAGCTGAGTCTAGACATATAATCGGGTAATTATCATGACCGCCCATCCCTTTCTGTGCGTCGTACTACTTTACATTGGGTAATTGGTTATTAGCTTTGTTAGAAGAATTAATTGATCGCCTGTGGATAAAAGTATGATGTTATTGTAATTTTTCCGCTAATATGTTGACACTTTAAGTATTGGAATTAGTGTCATTATCGTATGGTAATGTTGCGTTTTTGTATGATATTGCTTTGATTATTGCTAACTAATAAAAAGCTTTTTCGATGTTCCATATTTACATTCTACTGTATTTTCGCTTCATCAATAGTATTTGTTTATCCTCTTCAAATACGTTGTTTGAAGTACAGCTTTATTGATAACATTTGGTATGTGGCCGTGCATAAAATAACTCCTTTCTGTCATTCTTAACCGGTGTAATGAGGCCCATGCGTTGGAATTTCAATAAATAATGTTGAAACAAACCAGTTGCTGGGAAAATGACCTACAGCCTGTGTGGGGTACCTGCTTTTTAGGTAGATTTCATTAGAAAGCTAACTATTGCAATGGGTGCCAAGTTTCGACTTGCGGAAAATTTCGACCTATCTTTGCGTTTCACATCCCCCAGACCCCAAAACCACCATCAGTTCAAAAGTTTGTATATAATTTATGTATGTATATATCACTTTCTTGTGGACACGATAACTGCCGCAATTTGGCACTAATCACTTTCAATTTTTCAAGTTACATGTTTCCCAATAAAATCTGGGTCGAGTTCTAATGGGCTAAATCGGTCGAAGTGGGTGAAAATGGGGGAGCTTTCTTCGAAAAAGTGAAATATCGCTATAACTCCCTTAGTATGGGAAATATAGAATCCATTCCAAGTTCATACTTGTGTTAGGTAAGGGCCAAAAATGTGTGTTTGAAAACTTTTTTAACTGCACGAACCATTGAACAAAGGGGTGGGAAAAAGTTTTTTTTATTGAAACAAAAATCATATCTCTCTAGGCAAAATATCAAAACCATATAAAATGGACAATATCCCCTTAATAATTACCTAAAACGTTTGTCTGAAAGAATTTTTGATATGACCCACCATAACGCCAAGGGATGAGCAAAATGATTTCGGAATTGTAAGAAAATGCCAAGAGCCATCAGAGGTTGCCATGACAACGCCACTGCACGAGATCACATTCAGTTTTAGGTAGATTTCATTAGAAAGCTAACAATTGCAATGGGTCCCATGTTTCGACTTCCGGAAAATTTCGACATATCTTCGCGTTTCACATCCCCCAGACTCCAAAACCACCGTCAGTTCAAAAGTTTATATATAATTTATGTATATATATATATATGTATATCAGTTTCTTGTGGACACGATAACTGTCGTAATTTTGCTCCAATCACTTTGAATTTTTTACATAATATCTATACCCTTAAAATCTCGGTCGAGTTCGTTAATGGGCAAAATCGGTCAAAGGGGGTGAAAATGGGAGGCTTTTTCGAAAAAGTGAAATATCGCTATAACTCTCTTAATATCTGAAATATTGAATCCATTCAAAGTTCATACTATGTGTCGGACAAGGCCCTAAAATTTATGTTTGAAAAGTTTTTTGATAGCACCAACCATTGACCAAAGGGGTGGGAAAAAGTGGGTTTTTCGGGAAACATTAATCATATCTCTGTTAATAGGCACAATATCAAAACCGTACTAAATGGACAATATTCCTCCAATAATTACCTAAAACGTTTGTCTGAAAGAATTTTTGATATGACCCACCATTACGCCACAGGGTGAGCAAAATGATTTAAATTATAAGAAAATGCCAAGTGCCAAGAGAGGTTGCCATGACAAATTTACTTTTAATTGATAAGGGATGAGCCATCAGCAGTTGCTATGACAACGCCACTGCACGAGATAACATTCAGTTTTCCATCTGTCTGTGGGAAGCGACTTCGGTATCGGAACTGGTAGCATGCTGAACTTCTATGCCCAAGGTCGCGGGTTCAAACCCGGCTGAAGTCGTCGGATTTACAAAGAGCGCTAAAAACCTGAGTTTGCTTTCCTTCGGAGGAGAAGTTCCAACGTTCGCTGCGAATTGACGGTTCCGGTGGCATCTAGTAGCCAAGTTCACAGATAGGTGTCGTTGACGGTAGTATTTTAGGTAGATTTCATTAGAAAGCTAACTATTGCAATGGGTACCATGTTTCGATTTACGGAAAATTTCGACATATCTTCGCGTTTCACATCCCCCAGACCCCAAAACCACCGTCAGTTCAAAAGTTTATATATATATATAATTTATATACCGTATATATATATATATCAGTTTCTTGTGGACACGATAACTGCCGTAATTTTGCACCAATCACTTTGAATTTTTTACCGAATATGTGTACCCATAAAATCTCGGTCGAGTTCGTTACTGGGCTAAATCGGTCGAAGGGGATGAAAATGGGGGACTTTTTTCGAAAAAATGAAATATTGCTATAACTCTCTTAATATGTGAAATATCGAATCCGTTCAAAGTTCATACTATGTGCCGGATAAAGCTCAAAAATTTATGTTTGAAGAGTTTTTTTTATAGCACCAACCATTGACCAAAGGGGTGGGAAAAAGTGTTTTTTTTCGGGAAACATTAATCATATCTCTCTTAATAGGCACAATATCAAAACCGTACAAAATGGACAATATTCCCCTAATAATTACCTAAAACTTTTGCCTGAAAGAATTTTTGATATGACCCACCATTACGCCAAGGGATGAGAAAAATGATTTCGGAATTATAAGAAAATGCCAAGAGCTATCAGTGATTGCCATGGCAACACTACTAAATTGATGAGGGATGAGCCATCAGACGTTGCCTTGACAACGCACTTGCGCGAGATCAGATTCAGATTTCCATCTGACTAAGTGTGAAGCGGCTTCGGTGACGTAACTGGTAGCATGCCCAAGGTCGCGGGTTCAAAGCCGGCCAAAGTCATCGGATTTTCTAAGAGCGCTAAAAATCCCTCAGTATGCTTTCCTTTGGAGGGGAGGTTCCAACGTTCGTTGCGAGTTGCTGAATGCGTTGGCATCTAGTAGCCAAGTTCACAGCTTGGTGTCGTTGACGGTAGTATCTGGTAGCAACATTAGGAACTACTGCTTGAAATTGAGCGTCTGCATTCCTTACCTGAATTACAGACTAATACAGCCATCAAAATTCACACCGTTTATCAGACAGATTCTACACTCACCCAAAGTACACGGGGTTACATGACCGCGTTGTCGCAGCCCCTAAACTGAGGAACCAACCAACATCTCTGCGGGAGATATAATTTTGCGTGAAGAAGTAACAGACCGTTACATAATTACACATCAGTGTCGAAACCTTGCATAAGGACAGTGTGGCCACAAGTATAAAAATGGACTCCAAATGACAAGAAGGTTACCGTCATCATAAGACAATAAAATGTTTACAATATGCATAAAATGACGAAAAACAAAGTTAATTAATCTCCAATTATAAAATACTTTCACGCAATAAATGAGGTCTGATCCTTCCATGAAAACCTGCATATTCTGCCTATTTTCGCCTATCCCCAAGTTTGTCCGGTGAAATCTACCTCCGCCTTCCGGCGTGCCGAGAGGACTTTTTTTTCATCTGTCTCTGTGGGATGCGGCTTCGGTGGCGTAACTGGTAGCATGCTTCTACGAAAACCTTCATTTTTTGCTTATTCCCTTGTTTGCCCGGTGAAATCTACCCCCGCCTTCCGGCTTGCCGAGGGGGATTTTTAGCCTACTTTTCTCATTTTTCAAAAATGAGGGAAAAGTAGACTTATGGGATCGATCCGGGGAAATGTGTGTCTGTCTGTCTGTCTGTATGTCCTTCTGTCTGGCTGGCTGTGTGTGTGTCCCCTCCTATCAACTCCTAAACGGCTGCAGCAATTGAAACCAAATTTAGAATGAGTAGAGATGTATACCGGAATATCTCAAGCCCATATTTGAAAATGATGTCAGTGCTACCAACTGCTGAAACAACGCACTAGAAATTTAAGCTACATGTTGGATATCATGAAAGGTATGCATGGGAGCTATTCCAAAATTGGCACACATGTAGATAATACCATTTCAGTTGAATTTCCAGGTCATACATGGCAGTGTTGCCAAAATAATTTTAAGCCTTCTGATAGGTCCAAGTTTTAAATGCATATAACTTCTACACTATTAATTGGATTTCAACCAAATTTTGTTTGTAGTATGTGTACATAAGCAGATATGACTGTGTGTATTCTTAGGAGCCACCAGGCCTGCCAACTGTTAATAATTGCTCTCTCTATTTTCTTCATCCAAATACCAATATATCTGAAAGTATGCAAGCCGACAGCTTTAAACTATGCACACGTATAGTACCTGACATTTTAGATTAATTTGGAGTAACATATATACTTCAGTTCTACCAACATGATTCTAAGCCTGCTGATAGGGCCAATTTTCAATTGCATGTAACTTCTGTACTATCAGTTGGATTTCAACCAAATTTCGTATAAGCTATGTGTAGCATAACAGATATGACAATAAGTATTCTTAAGAGCAATCAGGGCTGCCAACTGTTAATAAATGCTGTCCATATTTTTTTTACCCTAATATCAATATATCAGAAAGTATGCAAGCCAACAGCTCTCTACTTTGCACACCTATAGCACCTGCCATTCTAGATTAATTTGGAGTAATTAATATAAGTCAGTGCTGCCAACATGATTCTATGCTTGCTGATAGGTTCAATTTTAAAATGCATGTAACTTCTATACGAACAAATGGATTTCATCCAAAATTGGCACAATCAGGTTTCATAATATTTCCGATTATTTCTAACCAGCACACGCATTACATTGTTGCCAACATGCTTTTATGCCTGCTGATAGATCCAGTGTCCAACTTCATGTAACATCCATTGGACTTCAACCAAATTTTGCATTCTGTACCTTAAGAGAGAACTAAGAATATATTCAGTCACCAGGGCTGCCAACTGTAGTGCTCTATTAGGCTGCATTATACCAGGAATATTTCGAACTAATTAGACATTTCGATATTACCAACTTAATTTCGTCATTATTCTAGATAGGTTCACATACTGTAGAATAATCATTGGCATGAAAAGTAAGCTCTTTAGTTCGTCACGGAACTTTTTGTTTTTCCTAACGTGGTATTTATGTTCATAGATTGGCCGGTCACATGATCCAAGACTGTCTCGAGTTCGACTCCCGGCACAGTAAGGGATTTTAGAATGGACATGAGAACTTGAACAGGGTGCACTCAGTCTCTTGAGGACAATTGCGTAGCTATCTATTCCGAGTGGGAGTGACAGTGGGCAAGAAAGCGAAGATTAGCGGCCGAGGAGATATTTCCCGCTGATTATGCCTCACCCCACAATTTGCAGACTGTATGGCTGAGCAACGGTCGCTAGGTAGAGCCACAGTTTTGTTTTCTTCTTATGTTGAAAGATTGGCTTTGAGGTAGGATTTGGGTAGTCGGGGGCCGTGGTCTTAAGTTAAGTTCTATCCCGGCATTTGTCTGGAGTGCAAGTGGGGAAGCCACGGAAAACCACTTCAGGATGGCTGTGGTAGGAATCGAACCCGCTTCTTCTCAGTTTTTCTCGCATGCTGCTGAATATTTCCCTTCACAGAAAACTTCAAAACCATTTTCCCACACTTCTATGTGACAATGATCTTTAGTTGATCAACACGTATAGGTGATTCCACTCCGCCTCGTTGTGTAGTGGCTGACATTCTTGGCTGTCACCGTGGAGGCCTGGGTTCGATTCCGGCTCTGCCAAGAAATTAAATTCTGGTCTGAGGACTGGAACGGAGTACATTAAAACTCTTGACGCGAAACTCAGAAGAGGCGGGTTCGATTCTTACCTCAGCCATCCTGGAAGTGGTTTTCCGTGGTTTCCCCACTTCTACTCCAGGCAAATGACGAGATTGTACCTAACTTCAGGTCACGGTCGCTTCCTACCCAATTCCAACCTCAATTACAAATACGCTAGTACAGACATCACACTAACACAGGTTATCAGGTGAATTCTACACACACACACCCAAGTACACGGGGCTAGATGTGTGGGAGAAGGTGCTTAGTTTTGTGTGCGGTGTGTCAAGTGAATGTGTACGTGAATGTCACTCAACTTTTGATGTGGATTGTTAAGTTATTGAAATGAACAAGTTGGCAACGTTACTCATGCGTTCTATAACCGTAATTTAAAACAAGTTGGTCCGTGTAGAACTAAAGCCTATTTTCATATATCCTACCTATGTTAATTGCCTCTATCACCATACAAAATATCAGTTTGATTGCTGTAATAGATTCGTAGATATTGATAACCGTCTAAATATTTCGGATGGTCGCCACGTTGGATTTTTATATATGTAGGCCTTTGAGTTATGTATTATTATTTATTACATGAAGATTATTGTGTAGGTGTATTATTCAAACTTCAATCGCATGATACGGGCACAAGAAATTAAAACAAGATTTTAAAATTTTGCAGAGCGGCCATCTTGTGGTTATGAAAACAATTGAAATAAATTAGATGCCAGTGGGTTAAATTGTATATATGCATATAGCGTACGAAGTTTCACTGCTCTTGGATGGTTAAATCGCCATGTTGATTGTGTGCTCACCGGGTTATTGAAAGTCCCATAGTTGAACTTGTGTTTATAGCCTTTATCAACATACAAAATTTCAGTTTGATTGCTAACATAGATTAATGAATATTAATAATCGTCTAAATATTTCGGATGGTCGCCATGTTGGATTTCAATATATGTAGGCCAATTGAGTTATGCACTATTAGATGAGGATTATTGCGTAGGTTTATTATTAAAACGTTGACTTCGATCGCATGATTAATACACAATAAATAAAACCCTAATTTTAAAATTTCGCACAGCCGCCATGTTGAGGTTTTGTAAACAATTGAACTAAATTAGATGTCAGTGCATTACAATGAGTATAAACATTTGCTGTAACAAGTTTCACTACGTTCGGATGGGTAAATAGCGATACAAGTTCATTTAAATGTTCAAACTTTGCTTGGCCGCCATGTTGTTTAAGTAATTATTTTGATTGATAAATAATTATGTAATGCGGCCCTTTAAATTAATCAGTGAGTAGGACCGACTCCAAATTATACACTAAAATACGTGTTTTTGTTAAACAGCCATTGCTTTAGTAGTTTAAATAATAACACTGGTCTTGTAAATCAATATTAAGTATAGGAAGATGGAAGGACTTCTGGCCAAGAGTCATTTCAAATGAAGACCTTTGGAACCAAACCAAAGAAGAACCTATTGGTATACAAATAAAACGGAGGAAATGGAAATGGATCGGCCACACCTTACGTAAAGAACAAAATGCAGTGGAGAGACAGGTTTTGTTCTGGAACCCCCAAGGACAGCGGAAGAGAGGAAGACCGCGGAAGTCATGGAGACGCAGTGTGATGGATGAGGCAAAACAAGAAGGAAAGACCTTTGGAGAACTCAAGACCTTGGCTCAAAATAGGATACGCTGGCGCTGCTTTGTCGAAGCCCTGTGTTCTGCAAAGGAGTAAAAGGAAATAAGTCAAGTCAAGAAGACGAAAGGAAAATATAAGGGAGGATCTTTTGTTTTATTGCTCGTTTTGTAGTTAACAGGTTTTTGAAAGTCACATAGGTGAACTTGTAGTAGTGCCCTTAATCACCGTACAAAATTTCATGGTGATATCATTAGTAGTTTCCGGGATATAGAATGCCAGTGAAATATTTCGCACAGAGACCATGTTGGATTGGAGAGACGTAATCAAATTTGAAGGGCACAATCGGGGTCGGACCCAATAGCTCTATGACCTTACAGAGTTTCATTGAAATCGCTCCAGCCGTTTAGAAGTTATTAGGGATGGGGAGGGGCACACATACACACATTTTTTTCTTAGATGAAAATAGGCTAAAATATATATTTTATCCTGGGAAAGGTAAGCGTGCAAACAGATGTCAGTCAGGCAGGTAGAAAGAACATTGCGTGTGTTATTCGTGAAATGTTTTGAAACACGTATATAATGCAAATAGGGAAATTTACAAAAAGGAAAATACGACAGACTAACTTCGATTCTTTTAAATAGAAATCTTGTAGAGTAATTTTTTGGTAGCTGACCTCGTGATAAATACAGTTATATAGCGGGAGGTGTTTACGTTGATAACACTGTAGGAAGGAGAGAGAATTATTAATGAACGGTGTCTTGCAATGTTTGTTTAGACTCTAGTCTATAGCACTTTAAGAAGTACGTAAACTTATAATTTGAAGATGAAGTTCCTTCGCGCGACTTAAATTAGAGATATTTAATCTTCTTTCTCTTACTTATTACACCTGGTATTTTTCTTCCAGAGAAACGACTCTCTCCCAAGGGATACATTATCGTAGGTTGGGCAAGTTACAGTACTGCTTAAAAGTAACTCCGTTACCATTACTTACCAAAATAATAAACTCCGCTACCGTTACTTACCAAAATAATAAGGACTTTACCGTTACAGTTACGTACCTAAATAATAAACGCCGTTACCGTTATTAGTTACCAAAATGATAACGACGTTACCGTCAGTTACCAAAATGATAACGACGTTACCGTCAGTTACCAAAATGATAACGACGTTACCGTCAGTTACGAAAATAATAACGACGTTACCGTCAGTTACCAAAATGATAACGACGTTACCGTCAGTTACGAAAATAATAACGTCGTTACCGTTAGTTACCAAAATAATAACGACGTTACCGTTACCGTTAGTTACCAAAATAATAACGACTTTACCGTTAGTTACCAAAATAACGACGTTACCATTAGTTACCAAAATAATAACGACGTTACCGTTAGTTACCAAAATAATAACGACGTTACCGTTACCGTTAGTTACCAAAATAATAACGACGTTACCGTTAGTTACCAAAATAATAACGACGTTACCGTTAGTTACCAAAATAATAACGACGTTACCGTTATTTACCAAAATAATAACGACGTTACCGTTAGTTACAAAAATAATAACGACGTTACCGTTAGTTACCAAAATAATAACGACGTTACCGTTAGTTACCAAAATAATAACTACGTTACCGTTACTTACCAAAATAATAACGACGTTACCGTTATTTACCAAAATAATAACGACGTTACCATCAGTTACCAAAATAATAACGACGTTACCGTTAGTTACCAAAATAATAACGACCTTACCGTCATTTACCAAAATAATAACGACAACCTACTTTTTATATCCTCTTTGCTTCGTCCATCACTGGTTATTTTGCTTCCAAAGTGATAGAAGTCTTCTACTTCCTTTAGCTTTCCACCTGCCAATTTGACCTCAATAGGGGTCTATGATTTATTTCGGCTGCATTCCATTATTTTTGTTGTACATTTATTGAGTTATTGATTATTCATTTTTTTAAACCCAAATGGCTAATATCTTCGCATATTATGTGCATTTCCAGTGTTTTCTGTCAATGAATAGATATCACACGGTACTGTGTTTGTTGCTGTTAAGGAAGAAGCATTGTCTAACCTCAGAAAGCGTTTCTAAACACACTGTAGTGAATGTGCTAGCCAGTGGCGGCTCGCACATATCACAGTTGGTGGGGCTGCATTTACATGCATTAACATACCTTATTTGTAGATCAGTTCCAGGCGTCGAGTCTTGAACGCGACGAATTTTTCGATGACGAGGTTATTGAAATTCGGTATGCTGTTAATCAAACCAATCTCAATAGACATCATTCCAAGTGCAGTAAGTCTTTCTTGTCCTATGGCTAAAGCCCTGCGCGGATAAAGAAAACGTTATCCACATCCGCCTTGCATCCGCACGACTGTTATCCGCATGTTTGTTATTCGAATCTACTGGCATTACAAAAATATTTTTATTTTTTATTAAAGCAACACATCCATCTGGCCGTAAAAACCATCCACCACAATGGCTTACATCGCATCTCATCCTCGACCCCTTTGGAGAACGGGAATAATAAGGGGTAGACATACATTAAAGCAACACATTTAGACATTTGAGGAGAAAGTCGTTCCCTTAGGCTATGTATGTCATGTGCTATGTTTAAAATGAATGTTATACAGCCAGAATTGCAACCCTTTTCAGTTTGGAGAGTTAATTATGCTTAATGACATAATTTGAATGAGATAAGCTTAATCACCATTTTACATTTGTCAGAAAAAAACATAACAATAAACATCCGGGTCCTAGTAATGATATTCAACAAGTTCGGATTGTACTGTATTCTAAAAACTATCCGCAAATTTACTGCAAACATTACCGGTATCCGCTATCCGTACATCCATGCCAACTATATCCGTATGACGACAAATGTTGTGGATATCCGCGCAGGGCTTTACGGCCATGGCAGTCCTGAGGTACACTTTGATCCTCTTGAGGCACGAAAAGCAGCGTTCGGGTTCAGCGGTAGCCATAGGCAGGGTGATAGCGATACGTAACAGTTTAACAACCTCTGTAGATGACGGGCCTAAGAACCGGTGAGAAGGAAACTCGAAGGTTTTACAGCTCCACCGATATTTCGAAATTCTTCTCTTCGATATAAACATTTTCTTGTGATAGTATTTAGCCTATTTGCCATCTCTTGATGAATGCAGTACATTTGCATTTGTCTGTTGGCACAGGCTAGAGTAAAATGTGGCTTTTCACCGATGTCTAAGCCTCACTCATGGCTGTGATTATATGGAAGCTACTGAGGTATGGGTGGTGCTTAGTAATGACATTCAGGGCACAGTCAGTGCCTGATGATGCTGTGAAGGGTTCTACTCATAGGGTTAGTACTGCTGTTCTGACTCAGTGAGGAAAGCCATGGAAAACTACCTCACTCTTCTTCTTGCATAGTACGCCTCAATATAGCACTGCCTTTGGTTTTTGTGGGTATCAACCCACATAACCTAACGGCGGTACTTTTTGGGGATCCAACCAGCCTTCGGACTGACTACCTAACAGACAGTCATAGTATTATGATTCTATTTATATATTTCCTTGTTTCTAGTTACTTCATTGTTATGACGCTCAACCGATTGTTGATACGCCGAACTTAAGCGTAACACTGCAAAATTTTACATGTTATTTAAATGAGTTCCGGAAGATGCGTGCTTCTGAATTTCTTCGCTCAGTTTTCTAAGATCTGTCACTCTCTTTTGAGTTCAGCTAAATTCTCCACCGACTAGACTGTGAAATAATATACAAATATTTGTTAATATCACGCAAGCATACTACATTAGAATATTGATCTATAATTCGCATGTTGGCAAGACTGATCGTACAAGTGTTTGAAGAAAATGCACAAATCATGGAGATGGTGGAATGCCTCCCTTTCATTGGCTAAGGGTTGATAATGGACATGGTTCTTCTAGTACCCACTAGATGCCGTGAGCGCCTACTTGAGTTCTATCCTTCTTCTACTCATGATTCTCATTGCCATTCAGTGCTACTAACATAGCCATGTTGCAGCAAACGTTTTTCCCATTTCAACATTTTCTTGCGATATTATTATGATTATATTTATAATTTAGTGCATTAGAATATAAGTCGTAAATTTTCTGAATACAAATTAGGGGCTGTTAGCCGCTGCCAGTATAATATTTGAGCTGTTTGCAAACTGTATACTCTATTATTTCCAAAGATGAGTTGGCACTCTGTGGCGAAGCTGCAATGATTGCAGCACCCAAAGAGGATTTCATAGGACAACTTGGCAATGGGGGAAGTGGATTCAGGAAGTGCAAAGTTAAGTTCCTAAGGTGCTGCCGAGAATGCAGCAGCCATGGGGGAAGCGGATTTACGAGTCAGCCTGGCCTTTACTTGTAAATAATTTAAAGAGATCTATTTAATTACACAGTTACCCCATTACTTTCAAAGTGTAAACTGGTATTGTCTAATACCCTGGGGGGGGCTGCAGCTCTGCAGCACCCCTTCACGAGCCGCCGCTGGTGCTAGCCCGCTCCAATCAGAGTTGATCAGAAAAGAGAGAGGACAGTGTGGGTGGACTGATTGAGCTGATGGTTTGAAATCGGGGAGGATTTCTAAATACACTCCCGAGTCTCTCTCACTGCGCTTCAACATGTTGCAGCTGTAAAAACAGGGCAACTGTTTAAACTCCAGCAAATCTTGTTGGATTTTGCTGTTTGTTGCAGGAAGAATGGGAGAAGGGAAAGAGAAGAGAAGGGAAGAAAGGGAGACAAGGAGAAAGAAGGGAAGGCAGAAAAGGAAGAAAAAGGGATGGAAGGAAGATGAGAAGAAAAAATGGAGGGAGGAAAGGAAGGGAGACAGGAGGAAAGAAGGGAAGAAAGGAAGGAGAGATAATAATGATGATAATTGTTGTTTTAAGGGGCCTAACATCTAGGCTATCGGCCAAAGGAAGGAGAGAAGACAGAAGGGAGGGGAAGAATGAGATGGATGAAGGGAAGGACGAAGGGACGGAAGGAAGAGAGAAAGGAAGGAAGGGAGGGTAGGAAGAAGAGAAATAAGAAGGGAGGGAAGAAGGGAGAAAAGAAATGAAGGGAGGATAGGAAGAGGAGATATAAGAAGGGAAGGAAGAAAGGGAGGATAGGAAGAGGAGAAATAAGAAGGGAAGGAAGAAGGGAGGGAAGAAAGGAAGGGAGGGTAGGGAGAAGGGAAATAAGAAGGGAAGGAAGAAGGGGGGAAAAAGGAAGGGAGGGTAGGAAGAAGGGAAATAAGAAGGGAAGGAAGAAGGGAGGGAAGAAAGGAAGGGAGGGTAGGGAGAAGGGAAATAAGAAGGGAGGGAAGAAAGGAAGGGAGGGTAGGGAGAAGGGAAGGAAGAAGGGGGGAAAAAGGAAGGGAGGGTAGGAAGAAGGGAAATAAGAAGGGAAGGAAGAAGGGAGGGAAGAAAGGAAGGGAGGGTAGGGAGAAGGGAAATAAGAAGGGAGGGAAGAAAGGAAGGGAGGGTAGGGAGAAGGGAAATGAGAAGGGAAGGAAGAAGGGGGGGGGGGAGAAAGGAAGGGAGGGTAGAAAGAAGGGAAGGAAGAAGGGAGGGAAGAAAGGAAGGGTGGGTAGGAAGAGGAGAAATAAGAAGGGAAAGAAGGAAGAAGAGAAATAAGAAGGGAAGGAAGCTTATTGTTTTACGTGACCATTAATCTCGCGATCATGAGCCACGTGACCTCCATTTTTAAGTGGAATCCGAACCTCGTGACGTACGGTAAAATTTCACTTCGAAAATCTCACATGCATTGACAGGGAGTCAAACCCCGTCCGTCTTGGTGAAAGGCAAGCAGTTTGACCACTGCACCATAAGAAGGGCAGGAAGAAGGGAAGAAAGGAACGACACTTACTTATTAGTGCATAATGTTTTGAGTCTCTTCCATGTCGTTTTATAACAGAGGACTACAGGGTCTTTCACTCAAAGTGGGGCCGGCCGCGTGGCGTGTGGAGGGTCGGACGAGCACATGGTTACTCACTGAGCTTGGGGTCGGGAGAGCGCCCGTACGAATCGCTTGTGAATCACAAGCACACATAATGACACACAGTCAAAGTAAAATCATTACTCAATTTGTCACAGAAGGTTGAAAATGTCCTCCACCTGCATCTACAAATTTCTGGCATCGTCTAAGGAAATTTTCATTCACACGCATTAGTTCATCTACCGAGATGGCCTCAATTTCTCTCGTCATATTTAGTTTGAGTTCATCCAGAGTGTGAGGGTTTGTTGCATAAACATTATTTTTCAATTTTCCCCATCAATAAAAATTGAAGCAATAGGCTGTATCACTTAGCAATAACACGTTATATAATTTTGAAACACAATAACCACGTACACACGTTATAAATGTATGACACTTATATCTTAAAAGGCTATGAACGAAAGATCGAAGTAAACTTGACTCGGCAAATTATGCGTCGCAACTGTCTCAGCTCCGTGTTGCCATGTGCTCGTCTGACCTTCGGCTCGAACTTCTACTTGCAGACCGGCCCCACTTTGAGTGAAAGACCCGTGCGAGATCTCGCGCATAATGGGTTGTGTGCGCCCCATGTGTACATACTACCCGCCCGGCCCTAGTGATATGCGGGCAGGACGCGACACAGTTCTGGTAGGGAATATCGCATTTTTTATCTGTTTAAAAGCACTTTATAAACAAACTAGCAACCCGGCCTGGCTTCGCCCGGGAACAGTTGTGAATGCATTACATTACGTTCTTTACGATGTCAATGAACGAACATCTATATCAGTTTTACGTCTCGGCATGATGGGTTAAAATCACTGACTGGACTGTTAACTATATTATCATGGAGATGCATGTGCAACAAATTCTTTTCATACGTAATTTAAGAATGGCGAGGTGCATAAAACCCAAATCCCCCTTCCGTCCAATATTAACTTGATTGTGTTTCACAGGCGAAATGAAGAAAACCCGAGTTGCACTTCCAGGGAAACTCCAAACACAACCAGCCTTCTCAGAAGTCTTAACTCAACACGACTGGACGGTTTGCTGCTGGCTGTATCTGGGGCAATAGGTTTGCCTGCTAGCTAGGCTGTAACAGGGATGATAGACTCGCCCTTAGCTAGCTCGTAAACTGTCGCCTCAGTGGTTGAATGTACATGGTTGGAAGAAATTAAAACGTATAAACACTATAGTGGACGATGTATTGAAGATAGACATATGCTCTCGCGGACTTTTTTGTAGAACTTTTCATGCTGAACAATTATTACACTCATAGTATTTAGATATTTTTAACGGTTTGTCCAGCGTAAGCTTACAAAGCTCTCGGACGCCAGGTTTTTTTTTCGACTTTTCCCCTGAAATCGTTACTGCTCGGCTTCCTTTGATCATAAATGAATTATTTTCTACAGAAATCATCCTCGAGATATCCTTTACTGAATGGTGAAAACCGCATGAAAATCCATCCAGTGGTCCTCGAGTTTACCCGTAACATCCAAAAATCGGGGACTTAGTTTTATAGTAAGTAGAGATATATTTCCGTTAACTTTTCAAGAAATGCTGGATTTTCCCTGCACTATTGAGACGATTTGGAAGATTTTGGTATAAACCACACATTCTAACTCCCTCTGGTTTACGAGATTGAATTTTATGAAACATACACCTTAGAGTATTATATAATAAGATTGTAATGTAATACGCTATTAAATCTTGCGAACGATGTTTAATTGTGTCCCATTTTTACTGTTCTCATTGTGAAGTCCTCTTTAGCATTTTATTATTGGCGCTCGCCCCGTCATGTATGCATATTAGACACATGCATATTAATGTTGCTGGTTGTCATTTGCATTGTCAGCTGTCACATGAGCCCCAACTCATTTACCGAGATGTACAATCATTTTAGCCCAGGAAAATAAGGTTTTTAGGTCCAAAAAAAATGTTATAAAGCTATTTTTTTTGACAACCCATTAATTCGACCCTAGGGAACAACATATCAAAATACTAGGGCGTACACATGCCAGCTTCCTTGATTTCCAGGCCTGGAAACCTGGAATTCCAGAAATTTCTCATCCCAGTCCTGGAACGCCCGTAAATAACGAACGACTCGGCCTAGGTAGACAAAAGTAGTATCAAATGAAAGAAAAAAAAGCATGCAGATTCTATATATAATACTTTAGGCAATGTTTTTCTCCTTTCGGGGTGGATTGTAACAAAAAAAAAAAAAACAACGCGCGAAATTCAAAATTTTTGAGGTTTGATTTTTGCTGGATGTACTGCAACGACTGAAAATGAAGTATTGAGACCGTCGGTGGAGCTGTCAGGATAGCCAACTACCGCAATGACTTCCCTAACATCTCACCCGTCGGACATAATTGCCGTGAGGATCAGGTGAACTTCCAAATAGGCCAAAGCGGCACGAGAATCTGTAGTCCACAGTGATCGTGGTACATGGTGACGATGGTCATAGACTGCCTAAGGAAAGGTTCACCTTAAAAACTAGACTGAGAAAATAAACATCCAGACTTATGTAAAACACCGTGAAAATTTATTGTTAAAATTCACAAGCCCCTAGCCTAGTTCGGAGGGTTTCAATCGGCTAATCCGCAAGCTAATAAACCAACAAAAATAAAGAGCAGGTCCCTACCTGAGAAGTTACGGAAAACCCTCGCGAAAGATCTATCTCACAATAACAAAGCAACAACAGCAACACTAGGAAAATGGTACGACGCAAATCCCTAGGTCAAGTTACAAGATCAAGCTAATATCTGAATTTACATTTAACAGGGTAGCAAAACAAATCTAAGTTAGGATGATACCATCTCCACATTTACATTTAACGTTAATTCATCTAGCTAAGTCCTATCAATTAATAACAAAATTTACGGTGATGACGTCCGTAAGAAGAAAACAATTACTTTCAAAGCTAAGTGAACAGCCATGTAAAAAAAAACATTTAATTATTCTTAGGAACTAAGTGCTAACAGTACACAATAGGGTAACATGTAGGATTCATACACTTTTACATCATAAATAATTAATAAGAGACAATAGTTTTATTAAAATGCCTGCCTGCACCTTGGTTTACTCTTTGTAAGCCATAGTCATCTAATGTGTGTAGTTACGGTGACGACTGCTTAGTTAAGACTACGTCTAACATCGCATGGCCTGCACTCCACAAGCTACGAACTCAAGGTTCGAGCACGCTTCAGGTCGCTACAAGAGTGTCAGCTGTCCTAGTCATTTCCTCAAAAGGAAATACCTTCATTAGCACGGCCATGTCAGCAGGTTCCAAATGAAAAAGAGCAAAGTTAGATAGAAAGAATTCGTTAGTTAGCTTTTGTTTTACCAAAATTATGCGTTTTATTATTAAGATGTCGGTTTAGGTTTATCGTTGGTTTATGGCGAATAATACTGACAATAGCCTGGGCACGGAGTGTCTCCACTGAGATCAATCTCCACCAAAAGCCTCGACTCAAAAGTCGGAATATAATCAACGAGCAATAACAACTCGGACACACAATAACACAAGTTACCAGCGGCGCACAGCTCGCGTTCAATAACTCTGGGATGGGCCTGCACACTCAGTCACCCTCCATAACATCTGGTCAACGGGAACAATCCCGGACAAGGTACACACAAATACCTTCATACAATAAATACCTCCTATAATAGGGCGGCCTACAACGTACTATAGAAAACCTGACATAACTGTACACGTCAGACGACGGTACACGCAAAAGTGCGTTTAACTAACAAAAACAATCTATAAAACATGTGATCAGATACAAGGTTGGACACTGGGTTCCATGAGCTAAGTAGCAATGAAAGGAAAAGCGCATACAACAAGCATTCTGTCCTTCGTCAAAGTAATTCTGTCTCATAATACAAGCGTGCTCTCAAGGGCACTGGGTCACAAGCCAGTTTGTATCGCTGCAGGCTAAAACATTCCTGCGCTCTCGGACACAACACACACTAACTATCAAGGCCGGCGATTTAAGCAAAATAAAACAGTACAACTGGCCTCATTATAAAAACTTTACCATAGGTTATAAACCTCGAAGAATACGTGTATAAAAACACGCTATAAATCTGAATACAATAATATAATTCCGTCTTTCAAACCAAAGACATCTAAACGGTAGCAATGTCACATTGCTGGAGCTCTTTGCTCTCAAAGATATAATACTTCAGTAGTTGCTTGTACAACATCAAATAAATACGTGTCTTCACATGACACTAACAAAATAATAATTGTGGCGCAGATTCCACACTCTGGATCTGCTTAATGATACGTTGGGAACTGGGTTCGATGCTAGACAACGAAACATCCCTTTCACTTATAAGGTCCACACTTGACCAGATGGCTTCTGAGCAACATCTCAAATGAAATATAATGCAGTTACAAAACTGGTAATTACAGTCGATTACCTAAATGATACGACTGCTCTAACGAAGTCAGGGGTGTAACAAAGACTGGTTGCAAAGAATGCAGTTAAAGAAATATAACCATGGCATCTGATTGCCATAACTAAAGTCAGCAAAGACTTGAAAATCACCCCAGATAGGGTTAAACAAAGTAGCCTCAAATGACTACGGTCACGTTTAGCAAAAGATAGGCATTGACGTTCTACGACGTCCATCAAGCTGCACCAGGGTTGACCAAAATGTCTGACCCAAGGGTGTCTCACTCTAACTGAAATAAATGACATCTAATTAGACTAGTTACATTCCCTACCTATAAAAATGGCTGACACTGAGTTCGGTTGGTTCACAAACTACATTAAACCTACTATACCACCAGAAACTAGAACGAGAAAGGGTGTACAAAAACTCACGAAATGGAGGAGCTCTCACTCAGCCCTCTGTTCAACGACAAGGGTCGAACAAATTCATCCCTGGCTTTCCGGAACGGCATCGTCCTCATCAGGACTCCCATCTGGGCTCTCTCAAAGACCAGGGTTCGATCTGTCCCTGTCGATAACTTCGTGTATGTACTGGACTTGCCTGGGAATGGCGTCCTGGGTCCCTTCCTCCTCGTTCGCTGTTCTGGAAGCTCCACCATCATGCTGGTTCCAATAGATACATCACCCTCATACCATGATGGTATTAGCCCATGATGTCGGTCTCAAACATGGTGTAGAATAATTTGATCACGTGGGTGATGGAATAAGTCGTGTAGTAGTTCATTCTTTCACTTCAAAATCACAATGTTCGTAGTAAATGTTACAGGCTTTAATTGCAATTGATAACACGGCCTTTACTTCGCAGATATAGAATAATACGTGAGCAAGCACTGTTCTATGGTTCTTCACGTGTACTGACGCCACTTTTACATCACGTGGCATCCGTGATATGTGCGTCGTTTTGTAATTGAAAAATTCACTGTGGCAATTCAAATATGTTATACATTCATAATCACAGTTATTTAAAGTAGTTATAACACGTTTATCTCTATATTTTTCACCAGGCTCTCGGCCCTCCACAAACACGTGGGTATAAAAATATGGTGTTACGGTAATGTTAGAATTTTCACTATACTTGCCAATTATTTCACAATATGCTTCTTGTTGTTCACTGTGCATAAATAAACAGTGATTTATAGGATATTCGTGCACGATGGCACCCGATGATAACTTCCACGCTAAACAGCGGATATTTTCTACGTCTAACAGGACGGATGCAATTTCATGCCTACACGGGGCGGATTCTCCAGACGTAGTGCAAGGCACAGGGTTACTCAAGGGAGTAGGTCGTCAAACCGAAGTCGTTGAGCGACTACTTACATTCCTGTTTGCGTATCTGCAAGGGTATTACCTTACCTTAAGCGAAAATAACATTCTCCAAAATGTTTTAATAATGCTGCATGACGAAATGGAATATTCTGAGTCTCGTGGAAAGATAAATTTAATTAATAAGACCTCAGATAAATAATTTGCAGACTTCACCAAAGTCAAAAGTGCGATTCTCCGCTACTTCAAAGAGTATAGCGTGAGCTCTCAGCTCCACGTGGCTTTCTGGGCGTGTTCAAAGGTACTACATCCCATCATAAATGTGCTGTTATAAAAAATATCACATGAACCTTAGCTCAGCGGGTTCAGTATATACCAAACAAGAAGTTCCGTGACGAACTAAAGAGACTACTTTTCTTAAAATTAAAGGTCCATGGCAATGATTAATTTATATGGATCTATCTAGAATAATGACGAAATTAAGTTGGTAATATCGAAATTTCGAATTAGTTCGAAATACTGTATACCTGGCATAATGTACCCTAATAGAGAACTACAGTTGGCAGCCCTGGTGACTGAATATATTCTTAGTTTCATCTCTTAAGGTACAGAATACAAAATTTGGTTGAAGTCCAATGGATAATATGGGCGTTACATGCAGTTAAACATTGGATCTAACATGGTGCGTAAAATCATGTTGGCAACAATGACATACGTGTATTTGTCAGAAATAATCTGAAATAATATGATCTATTGTTGTGTCAATTTTGAATTAAATCCGTTTGTTAGTATAGAAGTTACATGCATTTTCAAATTGGACCTATCAGCAGGCTTAGAATCATGTTGGCAGCACTGGCGTAGTCCTATGTTAGTTACTCAAAATTAATCTAGAATGGCAGGTACTAAACGTGTGCAAAGTTTAGAGCTGTTGGCTTACATACTTTCTGATATATTGATATTAAGAAAAACGAATAAAGACAGCATTTATTAACAGTTGGCAGCTCTGGTTGCTCCTAAGAATGCGCATAGTAATATTTGGTATGGTACACATTGCACATAAGAAATTTGATTGAATTCGAATTGATAGTATAGAAGTTACATGTATTTGAAGTCTGACCTCTCAGCAGGCTTAGAATCATGTTGGCAGCACTGACGTATATTACTTACTCCAAATTAATATAGAATATCAGGTACTATACGAGTGCATAGTTTAAAGCTGTCGGCTTGCATACTTTCTGATATATGAGTATTTGGATTTAAAAAAATTGAGAGCATTTATTAACAGTTGGCAGCCCTGGTGGCTCTTAAGAATATACTCAGTCATATCTGTTTATGTACGCATTGCACATACGAAATTTGGTTGAAATCCAATTGATAGTGTAGAAGTTCTATGCATTTAAAATTTGGACCTATCAGCAGGCTTATAATCATTTTGGCAACACTGCCATGTATGGCCTCCTGGAAATTGAACTGCAATATTATTATCTACACGTGTGCCAATTTTGAAATAGCTCCCATTCATACTTTCCATGATATCCAACATGGAGCTCAAATTTCAATTGCGATTTTTCAGCTGTTGGTACCACTGACATCATTTTCAAATATGGTCGTGATATATTCAGGTATTGATTCTTACTCCTACCAAATTTTATTTCGATTGCTTCAGCCGTTTAGGAGTTGATAGGGGGGACACACATACAGCCAGCCAGACAGACACACATTTGCCCGATCTCATAAGTCTCCTTTTTCCTCATTTTTGAAAAATTTGAAAAGTAGGCTAAAAATCAGGCGTGATATAACTAAGATCACATTTGTAGCTTTTAAGACCATCTGTCATGTTTGCTTTACGTTTATTATTGTAAAGTTATAGCGAAAATTAAACGTGTAGTAGCTGTCAGTTAACAGTGCAGGGTTGCGTTGTGTCGTCGGGGTTTTAGCCTAATCGGTTAGCACCTGGAAAGTAAAGGTTGAGCTAATGATTTTTTTCTACGGAAGAAACACAAGATGAAATTTGTATTTACACACATAATAATTAATTATGCGTTAAGTCTTCGAAATCATAGGAAGAAGGCATTGGATTAAAAGGTGTAATACAAGAAACTGGTAGTTTAAGTGACATCGGGTGTATCTAGATCCTGATCTGTTTCATAACTAGGTACTGTGTTATCACAATTTTGTCCGTGACATTGAGAGCACATTTCTGAGCACTCTTGACCGGATCGTCTACATCCACAACGCACTCCGCAGGCCGTCTTGCAATCGCAGGCAATTAGGTGGAGAAGAGAGTCAAGAGCTGGTGGCAGGGTTGTGGGAACGAGCAAAAGAGAGTTGTCAATGGCTTGCCAGCCCCACTCTGTTGGATTGAGGTTTCTTCCCAGCCATTCTTGAACCTAAAATCAACTCAAGATATTTAACTCTCCTGAGAAATACTAGAAACATATTCTATACGTGTAGTGTAAAGGAAAACAATGAAAGTTACCTGCAAGTAAGTCCGCATTGAGTGCTGCCGTAGAGCTTCCCTTGTTGGAGGAAGAGTTGCAAGTTCAAACTAAGAAGTCAGACCTTGGCTCGCAATGGTCATCTGGTACAGACGATGTCGAAGATAATCGATATTCTCCAACAGTGCATACTTCTTTGCGACTCGCAGATGGATTTGTGTATGTTTTGACAATTTCTTCCCGAAGATCCACACTTTTTTGAAGCAATTTGTAAGCCTTCTTCCTCCCATTCCCGTAGATTGCAGATGTTTTATCACCACATGAGAAAGCATGGGAGTACAGCACGCAGTTCTTCATGTCACCTATTTCATCTTGAATAGTACCAATATCGTACAGCTTTCCGGGGCACTTGGAAGTCCCTGGGTGCAGCATGAAGACATCTCCCGTCTGACGCCTAGCAATCAGCATTGCCAGAAGTTCGGTATCGTTGCCGACTACAACTACAGACTTCCCCAAGCTATCTCCAAAGCAATGTGCACAATGAGAGGATCGGCGTCCCCAGTTTCCTGGTATACTCGAACTTTTACAGCTTCAAATCTTGAAACAAGTACATCAATAAGTCGAGATTTGTGTCTCCTGTTCGTCAGAAAGTACGCCTGTGATTGATGTTGACGATGTCGAATGTTCGGTCATGTCGATATCAAAACAGGTGCTTCTTGCAGCGCGTCGCCTTTGCTCCGCTTCTTTCATAGTTGGCTGGCCATTGTATCCGTCGAAAACAACTGCAGATGGGTATCGAGTCATAACGTGTCTGACGTAAAGGTCGCAAATTTCTCCGTATGTTGCCAGTCGACGCCAACTAACAGCGTACATGAGATAGCCTCCGTCAATGACATACGTGGTATCTGGACAAAGTTGATCGCCAATTTCTGAGTGCTTAAAGAGAGACGCAAACGCTGACTTGTCCGTTTTGCGCATTGAACATCCGTCAAAAAGAGAGGGTGGAGTTGGCGCCAGCTCATAATCAAAGTACTCCGCTTTTTCAGTTTCGTTTTTTAAAACACACTATTCTCATGAATATCTGACTCGGAGTTTACAGGCGTTACTTAATTTCTGATCGTCACAGTACCGTGCATAACTGACAGGGGGACAACCTATGGCTTTCAGGAAATTTTCACTTCAGCATTTTTTGCATGAGCTGCCGTCTTAGTCTCTAATAAACGTGCAAATGAATTCAAACTTGCAAAAATTTTGAATTTCGCGCGTTTGTTTTGTTACGATCTACCCCTAAATGAGAAAAACATTGCTTGAAACCTTATATATGGAGTCTGCATGCTTTTCTCTTTCATTTGACACCACTTTTGTCTACCTAGGCCGAGTCGTTCGGTTTTTATGGGCGTTCCAGGACAGCGATGAAAAATTCCTGGAATTCCAGGTTTCCAGGCCTGGAAATCAAGGAAGCCGGCACAAGTACGGCCGAGTATTTTGATATGTTGTTCCCTAGGGTCGAATTAATGGATTCTGAGAGAATTAGCTTTATAACATATTTTTTTTAGGTTAAGGCGATATTTTGACTTATATGCCTGGGCTATTTACCTTTAACCCTGTTGTACATTTTACATTGTTACACCTTATCGTCCCCGGGCCGCTTTGATTCCTCCCCTCTCTTGCTGCCATTGCTCATGTTTTTTTGTTTTTTGTTTTACTCAGCTGCAGTCTATGTATCGGTTATTGGTTCGTGCAGATCTCTGCATATACATTTCTGGCACCTGGCCCAACTGGGGGCTCTACTGTATAGCCTGCGGGATGGAGTTCTTAGCTCGTAATTGGTTAGTATGTGAGCTATATTAGCTTGACATATAGGTTATCATCACTAAGGGGGAGAGAGAGGAGGGATGGCTGCTTCAGAGGCTCAGTACTTTACATTATATAGGGTGCCCCTTGTTGGAGTCATCAGGTGCCATTTTTCTAGTTTTTGTGAAGATATGAGTTTTTATCATTTTAAATGATCTTGTCGACTTCGTCGTTACGCTGGGGTCTGGCGTTACGTTACGGTGACGGGACGAAATGTACCCAGAAGCACTGAGGTGTGTGACGTCATAGTACCGCTTGGTGCATATGTTCCCCGACAATCTCTACTTCGTTAGTATAAGACAAAAATCCCCGATTCTTGGATGTGAACCACTGGATGGATTTTGATGCGGTTTTCACCATTCTGTAAAGGATATCTCGAGGAAAGATTCTGTAGATAATAATTTAATGTATGATCAAAGGAAGCCAAGCAGTAACGATTTCAGTGAAAAAGTCGTAAACAAACTTGGCGTCCGTGCGCTTCTTAAGCTTACGCTGAGCAAACCGTTAAAAATATCAATATACTATGAGCGTAAGAATTGGTCAGCATGAAAAGTTCTACAAAAAAGTCCGCGAGAGCATATCTCTCTATCTTCAATACATCGCCCACTATAAGTGCTTTTAGACTGGATGGAAGGGGCACGTCCCCGCGCGCTCTGGTGAGCGTGACGGCATCCCGCGCGCTTGACCTTGCTTTGCCCTTGGTTTGCACTTGCCGTTCGCGAGTAATTTGAAACCAGATAAGCAAGATAAGTATGATGCAGATAATTTTCTATCATGTCAAGAGTCTTTGGCTTCGAGCGAAGCGAGAAGCCTCCAGCATTTCTAGCATTTTTCAGCATTTGTAGCATTTAAAATGATACAAAGTCTAGTCTTTGAGACTGACTGTCACTTCTTTATTCTGTTGGTGGGTCCAGCCCAAACAATTTGCTAATCAGATGTGCCACGCGACGCTCAGTATAAAAGAAATAAGTAGTTCCGTGAAGAACTATACAGGGTGAAGAAAAAATGCCGCACTTGGAGGTTGGCATGCGACTATTAATCCAAATGCAAGACAAAAGTTTCTAAAGCAAAATCGGAGCGGGTGCAGTTTGAAAACACAAGTATGAAAACGAGAAGCTGGCAGCACTGTCACATCCTGCAGCGCATCAGAATGTACAGAGGAATGTGTATCACCCCACTCTACCGAACCGGTTGTCGTAGCTCACTGAGTAGACTGCTGGGTTATCAAACCCTCATCCATTTTGGAGGTACGATTCGAATCTACTTAATGTCGTTTTTTTTTCTTCTTCTTTCGTGACGTCAGTTTCCTAGTTCCCGTCGTTTATCCGCATTTTTTCTTCACACTGTATATCGGCTGGCTGCGTGGCTCAGCGGTAATGTTGTCGCTTGCTGTGCCCGAGGTTGGAGGATCGAATCTTGGCTCAGTCAGCTGGCATTCGAGGGGCGCAAATGCGAGGGAGCTGTGACAATAGATTTACTGGCACGTTAAAGATCCCTTTCGAGGTAAAATGTCGGCACCCTGGCGTCTATAAAAACCGTAGATGTTAAAAGGGACGTAAAAACATTATTATCCTATGAAAATAAGGTAATATGGTAATATTAAGACATACTGAAATATTAAATAGGGGCAGATGACCTCGCTGTTCTGCCCCTAAAAATCTCAGTAACTAACTATAATATTAACAATTTTATAGAGCTTTCTATAACATACATATTCATTCATGATATTCGTTTCGGAACTGTCTATTTTAAGCGATATTATTTGTTTATTCATTCATTCGTTCATTCATTCATTCATGCAGTCCTTCAGTCATTCCTTCATGCAGTTCTTCATGCAGTCCTTCATTCATTACTTCATGCAGTCCTTCATGCATTCATTGATGCATTCATTCATTCATTCCTTCATGCAGTCTTTCATTCATTCCGTCATGCAGTCCCTCATTCAATCCTTCGTGCATTCATTCATTCATTCATTCATTCATGCAGTCTTTCATTCCCTCATTCATTGATTCATTCCTTCATATCATTCATTCCTTCATGCAGTTCTTCATGCATTCATTCCTTCTTTCATTCCTTCTTTCATCCATTCCTACATGCAGTTCTTCATGCAGTCCTTCATTCATTCCTTCTTTCATTCCTTCATTCATTCATTCATTCATTCATTCATTCATTCATGCAGTCCTTCATTCATTACTTCATGCAGTTCTTCATGCATTCATTGATGCATTCATTAATTCCTTCATGCAGTCTTCCATTCATTCCTTCATGCAGTCCCTCATTCAATCCTTCGTGGATTCATTCATTCATGCAGTCTTTCATTCCCTCATTCATTGATTCATTCCTTCATTCCATCATTCATTCCTCCATGCAGTTCTTCATGCATTTATTCCTTCTTTCATTCCTTCTTTCATTCATTCCTATATGCAGTTCTTCATGCAGTCCTTCATTCATTCCTTCTTTCATTCCTTCATTCATTCATTCCTTCATTCAGTTCTTCATGCAGTCCTTCATTCATTCCTTCATGCATTCCTTCATGCAGTTCTTCATGCAGTCCTTAATTCCTTTCTTTATGCAGTCCTTCTTTCATTCCTTCATGCATTAATTCATTCCTTCTTTCATTCCTTCATGCATTCATTCTTTCTTTCATTCCTTCATTCATTCCTTCACGCAGTTCTTCATGCACTAATTCATTCCTTCTTTCATTCCTTCATGCATTCATTCATGCATTTATTCATTCCCTCATTCCTTCATGCAGTTCTTCGTGCAGTTCTTCATGCATTAATTCATTCCTTCATGCATTCATTCCTTCTTTCATTCCTTCATGCAGTTCTTCATGCAGTCCTTCATGCATTCATTCATTCCTTCTTTCATTCCTTCGTGCATTCATTCCTTCATGTATTCATTCATAGATTCATTCACTCGTTCTTGCATTCATTCATGCAGTCCTTCATTCATTCCTTCATGCATTCCTTCATGCAGTCCTTAATTCATTTCTTTATGCAGTCCTTCTTTCATTCCTTCATTCATTAATTCATTCCTTCTTTCATTCCTTCATGCATTCTTTCTTTCTTTCTTTCTTTCTTTCTTTCTTTCTTTCTTTCTTTCATTCCTTCACGCAGTTCTTCATGCAGTCCTTCATGCACTAATTCATTCCTTCTTTCATTCATTCATGCATTCATTCATGCATTCATTCCTTCCCTCATTCCTTCATGCAGTTCTTCGTGCAGTTCTTCATGCATTAATTCATTCCTTCGTGCAGTTCTTCATGCAGTCCTTCATGCATTCATTCATTCATTCATTCCTTCATTCATTCCTTAAAGCAGTTCTTCATATAGTCCTTCATTCATTCATTCATTCATTCATTCATTCATTCATTCATTCATTCATTCAATCTGCTAAGAGTTGACGTAGTTATCATCAATGCTCGGGTGAGGGAGATAAAGGGAACTTAATCAACTTGACCACTCTGAATTTGCTAATTCCCGTCCTTGCGAATTTTGCTACTCTGTGATACAAATAGATTTGTGTTCCTGGGATTATTTTGACTTGTTTATGTCCTTGCAGTGTATTAGTACTGTATGTCCCTTGGTTATCACATCGCTCCTCCTGACAGTAGCCTGGTCATATTAGTGTGGTATGATGGGGATCTGAAGTTAATAACGAATTATAAATCCATATCCCTTTCCATATTAAAACTTGATTCCGTCGCCAGGTGGATCCGATGATAGGATCGGTAATTTTAGCTGTATGCCTTTGAAGCTAGTAGGCTAGTATTCTGCCGGGAGTCATGGAAACCACAGTGCATCTAAGGCTAGGAACACGGCAGTAATTTAATCTGCTTACATCCGCTCAATGGAGATATATATTCTAGCTCCCGGGATTTGGTGGTAGCGCATATGCTATGTGATACAGATAACGTCATTAAAAAAGATGGGGACCGTAACGGAGAGATTCGGTTACTAAAGCCGAAACGGAGCTTCACGATAACTGTGTTATATAGACATGTAATATCCCGTTACTCCGAAAATTTGAGCTTCTATCATTTTGTTTGATGTGATTTCATGCACGCTTAGCGTTGTTGTTGACAGTTCGTTACTGTGGGATGTTTGTATACAATCGTATAGGCTTCCTGTTAAGAAATGCTTTAGACCAGCAATTCTCAACTGTGGTGCACCTTTTTCATGGAGGGTACGGGAACGATTTTTATTGAGAAATTGACCAAATGACAAAAGAACCAATCGTGGTGATCAATTTGCGTGTTATACAATATGAACTTTCTATTCTACTGTCTGAGAAACATAGTAAACTATCTGACGTAGCTAATCTCAAGCTTGAAGACGCTATCGAAATGATGACGTCTTGTAGTAAGGGACTGGTGCTCCTTCACCGTTTATAGGGCAGAATATTATTAAACATAGCCTACTTTCTTTGCAATTTTAATTTTAAGTATTTTAACCTAATTGTAATTAAGTTAGTACTAATTTTGATTTTTGTTTTCTTTTACATTTTAATAATCATATTCATTTTTATTTTTATATTATTTTTATAATCTTAAAATTAAGATAATAAAACTAGTATTATTATTATTATTATTATTTTAATTGTATAGGCTTATCTATTTCTAATTTTGCAAGCATATTTAATATAATTCTATTGTTTATCATAGTTTCTTTATTACTTTTTAATTGTACTTTTTTATTTTAAAAATATATCAACCACCATAGTTCGAGGATATAAAGAAATATTATATTGTTTTCAGAAATATTAACTCTTCCAAAAGAAATTCCTTGATATATGACTGAAGGATTCAATCATCAACAACTTTGACAATATAGCGGGTGGTTAATATACTGACCACTAACGGTTACGAGGGGACTTGTTTTTGGTGGTGAATAATATTGGTTGATTTGACGCTCATGTGTACCGGTATGAGGTATCACATGAGCATGTTGCTGGTGGAAGTATTTTGGGTTGATTTTAAAATTGATGTGATTGTTCGATGAAATGGAGATTAGACATTGGCAGTTTCTGGTAGCAGCGCAGTGGCTCGTTGTAGTTGGTATTTGCAGAAGCATCTTTCCGGACCCCTCATTCTTCGAGCGGGCAGATCTCTTCATTTTATTTCCATGTCATCTCCTGCCTTCTGCACAAGACACTCGAGGAGACAGTGTGTATGTAGTCTCACCACTTACGGTGCATTCTGGACACTGCTACAACCTCAAGGGCTCACGGCCGGTGAGCTCCTGGGATTTGGAGACCCCGAGGGATTCCTGAGCTGGGTCTAGTGTTTGCCATTTTTCCATTGACTCTGGGATGCACCCACTCCTCTCACCTCTTCCACTTTCCTATCTGTCTTTCATGGCTCTCCTTCCTTCCAAGTTCCACAATTCTCATTCTTCGAGGGTTGAGGGCATTTCTTTCCCCTCTTACCTTATTCTTTTTTGATTTGTTAACTCTTCGTTCTTCTAGCATATAAGTCTGTAGTTAGTTTGAGTTTATAGTTTGCATTTCATTTTTTGAGGTGTGACATCTTTCCACTCGGTAACTGTATATTTTTTTGTGGGGGTGATTTTGAAAAATGAAACAGGAATGGATGGGACGGAAACAATGAAACGGAAATGGATGGGACGGAAACTATGACTGCGCGCGGTGGCGGAGATTGATACCACGACGTTCTGTCGGCCATGTGGCTAGGTGAAATGTATATCGTATACGGTTTACTTCAAGGTTTGGAGGCCCCATTAAAGATATTCCCACAATAAATCATCTTCAAATTGTCGTTCTTTGGTGTGAAAATATTAATTATATCATATTGGCCGAAAACAATTCTGATTTATTAAATCTTCATACTTTTCCTGTATTCTTATTTAATGAAAGCACTCGGGGTACTGTCGGCCATGTGGCTATGTGGAATCTATATCGCATACAAAATTACTTCAAGGTTTAGAGGCCCCATTAAAGATATTCTTCCTACAATAAATCATCTTCAAGTTGTCGTTGTTTGGTGTGAAAATATTCATTATATCATATTTGCTGAAAACCGGTCAAGATTTGGCACTGCAGTTTTACAAGTAGTTATTTCAATGACCAACAGAGTACACTGTTAACAAAGGATAACATGTCACATGTTACATATCATATGCGACTACTGTAAGGCTCGTAATTTTTTCATTTTCACTATCACCCAAGCAATTATGGGCCTATAACCTAGATGTTAGGGCCCTTGAAGCAAAAATGTTCATCATCGAATGAACAAGTGCATGAATTGCTGTGGTGAAGAAATCTTATTCCGTCATGATAGCTTAGACATTCCATTAATTCTCTCGCGGGCTTTGTGTTGGCTACAATAGCTGAAGGCGCATTGCAAACGCAAGCAGGCTTTGTGATGATCTCATGTGGGTTGTCGCCAGAGGCAGACTAAACCAAACCATCCCTCATGGAAACTGCTGCATTGCACGCCGAACTTAGTTCTTAAAGTTGCTGGTTTTTTATGTAAGCCAAAGTTGAGATTGTGTAGTCACAGCTGTGGACCAAGTAGCACCCAAAATACAGAAATAATACAAATTCGAGGTACAGTACAACCCCTCTAATCCGTCATCTTTGGGACTGAGGGTATGGTCGGAACGCAAGAAAGGTCGGATTATCAGAAAGTACAGAAAAATATGGATTTACATTAAAATAAACAATCTCTGAACTCAAGATATCGGAGTTCCTTTCCTTCTTTCCTCGTAGAACCACATCCACAATGCGTTGTCAAGCAATTCTAGTTTAGACTCTTTTAAGGTTTTGCAATTCTTACGAGCGTTTTCGCCATATATAGCCACGGTGCATGATTCAGTGTCTTTCCGATTTCTTCTCCAATGTTTTATTGTCGTAACGCCTACATTGAATTCCTTAGCAATTTTTGGAGTGATTCCCCTTTGTCCAGTCTTGGTAGCACTGCTATTTTTCATTTAATGAAAACGTAATATGTATACGTTTCACTCGTGACATGTTGAAAAACACACACAACTATACAGTACACGCAATGTTCAGTAAACAAATTACTGTTCAGTACTGTAACGAACACAGAAAAACAATGTCGTGAAACCAGCGAACAGTAAGCACTAAAAACTTTACAGTGCAGTACGTACTGTACAAAACACGTACAACGACAGAAACGATACGATAGATGACGGAGCACTAAAACGGACAAGCGATTAATAACAAGTACCTGTAAACAACAATGGGGCGACGGGTAGGGAGTCACCGCTACGAGTCGGGACAAGTTCGGCTCGAGCACGGTCGGATTAACCGGAGCGACGGACCAGCCGAGGGCGGACGAGAGGGGTTCTACTATATTGATTTTTAACGACCGCGAATGTTACCAAACCATCGCCTTTCAAGACTGCGGTAACTTAATGATCAGAGCATCTTTTAGGCGGCTTCAGTGGCGTAGTTGGTAGAAAAGCTTGCCGAAACTCAACGATGCGCAGAGACCAATATCAATCGGCGTATTTTAATGCTCATTGCGGGGCTCCTATGTGTCCCCCGAATGCTGATTACCGAGCTCACTGCTCACTCCGTTCTTCAACAACGCGGCTCGCTCCGAGACGCGGTCTACAGCCTGCCAAGCCTGGGCAGACGATCCGTTCAGAACTGCTGCTAGCGAGCTATTGCCGCGAAGTGGGAGGGGCGTTGTATGCCATTACCGAGCACACCCGAACACCCGAACATGGCCGAAGATCTGCGCAGCATTCTTCGGCAAGCTTTTCTTGCGCCTCCTCCTGCTGAGCTTTTATGCCCAAGATCGCTGGTTCAAACCCGGCCGAAGTCGTCGGATTTTTTAAGAGCGTTAAACTCCTTCAGTATGCCTTCCTTCGGTGGGGGAGAGTAGTTGGGAGAGAGTCGCTCACTCCGATGTCGCTATGCTCGTTATTTATGCAAGATGGCTATGAAGTAAATCAACGACAGTAGCAAAGAAGGTTATCGTTTAAACTCCAGCAAATCTTCCAGGTTTTTGCCGTGTCTATTCCGGGGTTTCGCCTAGGTAGACAAGTCATGTGAACAGTGCCTAGAGGTGGAGGCTCCCGAGTGTGTGTGAAGCTCGCGACCTTTGAGGCCCACCTGCAGAACTGATAATACGGAACAGGTTGCCTAATAAGAAAGGAAATGATCGTTGGTTGGTTGGTTCATTAGTTTAGGAGCTGCGACAACGCGGTCATGTAGCCCCGTGTACTTTGGGTGTGTGTAGAATATGTCTGATAACCGGCGTTAATTGTGATGGCTGTATTAGTGTGTGTTATCTGTTTTAATTCAAGTAAGAACTTCAGACAATAATTTCAAGCAGTTCCTACTTTTGCTACCGTCCACACCACTTAGCTTGCGGACTTGGCTACTAGATGGCATCGCAGTCAGCACCTGGCGGCGGACGTTCGAACTAATAGAGCGTTATCAATTCCAACCAACAAATTTTGGCTTCACACAATTGTAGTTAGTGGAAGGTTCTTTTTCATGCCATAAATATATGACATGGGACCGCCGGCTTTTCTTCCCCTCCGAAGGTAGGCATAGTCCGACGACTTCAGCCGGGTTTGAACCCGTGACCTTGGACATAGAAGTTCAGCATGCTACCTACTACGCCACCGAAGCCGCCGAAAGAAGCGGGAAGTTCCAGCATGCTCGCTTCTAACTACGGTCGTATGCATGTGTGCGCAGCATAGCCACGTTCAAAGTTAATGTCCCTTGGCTAAAAACTTGTTTACCGTCCATAAGTGTCATGCTAATAATAATAATAATAATAATAATAATAATATCATATGGCTTCGTTCGGGTGCCGGGTGCAAGCTTTGTTATTTGACACCCAAAGGGTGGCTTGCATGTCGAATTTCGTTGTTCCTTGAAGCACTTTGAAAGTCAAGGAGGTTAGATATCTAAGCTCCTTGAACACCACAGCGCTTTCTAGTAGAGAAATGAGGAACTTGGTGTTGGTGGAAACTCCCGAGATTAATTTTGCCATTATGAACACTGCCTACTGAATTCAAATGGGTTCTTTGACATGCCAACATCGTATGGCATGGTGTCGTAATTTTTGCCGCCTTTCTAAAATCACTTACCACGGCCAGTAGCGAACCTGCAAGCTTGGGGTTGGTAGTCCGACTCGTTAACCACTCACCCACCGTGGCAAGCAGAACTGATAAGACGGTACAAGTTGCCGGTGTCGCGAAAAAAGCGACCAGCGAACTAAGCGACCATCACGAAATTTTACCTGCGCCTCGAAGGTCAACACTTCTGTGAATTTAGCGACCAGTGAACTAAGCGACCACCACGGAATTTTAGTAGTTAGTGGGACGTAAAGCCAAAAACTTTATTATTATTATTATTATTATTATTATTATTATTATTATTATTATTCTATTATTTAGGCGTGTTTAAAATCAGCTTTAAAACAGCGTCATTAGTACATCAATTTTTTTTTTATCTTTACCTGAGAGGACAATGAATTCTTCCTCCAACACTGATTTCTATTATTTAGCCGTGTTTCATCTTCAGAATTTCTTGGTCAAGAAGCACATCATCGCGCTTCTCTGGCTCTGCTTGATTTCCTTGAGACGTGCACCTTTGTTTGTATAGAACTCTCTTTGTCGTAAGTTCAGCTGACATCTCTGTTACGAATTCGTACCCTTTGTTGTGAAGTTCGCCTAATTCCTGATTGTAGATTTTCGAGAGAGCCGTATGTTCTTCCCTGGCCCGCTTCTTCGCCTGTTGAAGAGTTTTTCTGACCTCCAACCATGCTTCATCTGGAGCGCCACACTGATGTTCACTCGTACTCAAGATCTCGCCATTTTTACTTTTCATGATACCTCGAAACCTTTTTGACCTCTCCTTTGAACATCGCCAGAATATCGTCCCTTCCACATTTTGTCGCTTGAAGTTATAAGAGTAACTGTCATAGAGCGCGCACTGTTTACCTTTGTTAATTGTAGTAAGTTCCATATTGCAAAATGATAAAAAAAACAAAACTGATAGCACAAATCAACAAAACACTTACACAACTAATTAACTAAATCACACGATATTCAGGTTACGACGGATAGAACAGTTATGGTGAGAGTGATACAATGTCAGAATTAGGGGCAGGTCTAGCTATAATCCGGTTGGGAATAACCCGGTTGAATGACTTCGGGCGATGTGATGGGCATGAGTCAGGGTAGCTTGGCCGCTTAGTTCGCATATTCCGTGCTGGTAATTTAATTCGATGGTCGCTTTGTTCAGGTATTCCATGAGTCAGGGTAGCTTGGCCGCTTAGTTCGCGTATTTCGTGATGGTCGCTTAATTCGCTGGTCGCTTTGTTCATGTATTCCAGGTTGCCTAATAAGAAGGGAAAGGAGCGGGAAGTTCCGGCCTGTTCGTTCCTACCTATGCACAGTGGGTCAAAATCGAAATCTAGGAGGACAAAATTATTTATTTTCATAATTAAAAAATCAAAATTTATTACTTCTACAGCATTCTCATATAATTGCCGCTCACTATTCTGGGATATAAACGCATCTTAGTGTAAATCCGTCACCACTGTTCGAGCAGTCGAATTGGAGGGTGAATGTAAGTGGCTGTGGGTTGGTTGTCTTTGTGGTTAGTGTGATGCTTTAAGATGGAACATGCAGCTGAAGGTATGATCTTTGTAACGTGTTTCAGTTATTAATGGGCGAAATTCTTTCGCAATTTTAGCTATATTTGCATTGTATAATATTTAAGTATTATTTTTAAAATTATATTTTCACTTGGATTTTTAGTACGTCGCGTCACTCTGCGTCACTTTCTACTTAATGTTAAAATGTAGATAAAGTCTTGTAGTTTACGCCTATTATAAGATCTTTTGCATATTTTTGCAACTTACTTAGTTATTTTACGTTTAAAAGATGACGCGCAACCAGTTTTCACACATTTACAACAGTTTGAAGCACTGGGTTCGACGATTAAGTCAAAAGTGGAACTTCGTGACTTTGTTAAAAGTAAATTAGGGGTAGAAAATTGTTCTGAAGAGATAACTGAATGCTCTATCCAACTCCTAGTCATAGACAATTTCTTGCATGTGTAGACGTAGCTTAAAAAGGTCTTAACTGATGTTTATTATGAAGTAAACAAATTATATAGGCCTACGTTGCTTTCACTCTAAATTCATGATTAACGTAAACATAATTTTGTCCCCCTAGATTTCGATTTTGACCCACTGTGCTACGGTCGCATGCGCATCTGTGCAGCGTAGCCACGTATGTTTCACGTTCATCGTTACTGTCCCTTTGCTAAAAACTTGTTTTCCGCTCAGAAGTTTCATGTTAATAGATGATGAGTTTGTGTGAGTGTGTGGGGATTATTCATCCTTGTATTCAGAATTAATCCTCTTTGATGAGGGTGGGCGTGGACATCGCGGGAAGGGAGGGCGCTCGGTGCTAAAATTAAAACAAACAGATGACAAGAGTTATTGCGTCATTATCCAGGCGATTAATCGCGCTCGTTGAAATATTAGCGTTGAAAAGCTTTGCTTGCTGCAGTGCTCTCATTACAGGAATACAATGCCGAGTCTTAGCAGATTCAACGTTTCGGGAGTTAAAATGTGTAGTGCTAATGTTACCTAAAGGCGTATAATTCCACGGAATGTGTGTAATTTTGCGCATAATAGTACATTATGCAACGAGCCTATAATGGGAATAATTAAGACACGAGTATGCTTATAAAACGAGCGTATGCGAGTTTTATAATTTCCATACGAGTCTCATAATTACCATTATAGGCGAGTTGCTTACGACTGTTAATGTTCGACGAAAATTAAAACTATTTTATGTTCGAACATAAATATTCATTAATATCTGCCGAGATTTCACCAGTTGTATGTACTGAACGGAGCGCATGGGACGCAGAGAATATCTTATATTTGACCATGGCCTCCCGGAATACCTCACTATGACACTCGCCATGCAGTGAAATTTAAAATACGGGGCCATGGAAGTGAGCGCAGGTGCGATGCTATTCTCACTTAATTGGTCAAACAACTGTTTCTTGAGCTCTGATTGGTGGGAGAAACTGTTTCATAATGAAAAATAGTGTTATAATGAGCCTCATTATAGTACAGTTTTCTGACATATAATAGTCAGGGTCGAACATAAATGTATATTTTCGTCGATTTACAAGGATTGGTGGTGGTGTTGTTGTTTCAACACACAGAACATTGAGATCATCTTACCCTGGTATGTGACGATTTTGAGCATCTATATTTTTATATTACGAGAGATTTTCGGAACTCCCCCAGGGACTCACGACTAGTGGTATGTATGTTGGTGACCACGGGACCCCAGCTTAGTCTGTCATTGCTTCCACTTAATTATTATTATTATTATTATTATTATTTTCACATCGTTATGTCCATCTAAGGAGCGCGAGGAACTCATTTAGCAAATGATGTAGATCTTTTCTCCTCCCAAAATCTCTTCATCTGAGCACTGAAGAGTTTCCTCCGTTCTTCAGTCCATGGTTTCCTGGTACCGGTACTGATTTTCTCCACTAAATGGTAATTGTTGACAACTGTTCTGAATTTGGATCTATCTCGTATGAATTTTTCTTCTTCTTCTGCTTCTTGTTCCGTATTAGCCAACTACGGACCACGATATTCAACTATTTTGCTTGGAGTGGGCCTTGATGTTTGACAAGTAGTCACGCATCCTCTGGCTGTGTTGTTCTTTTCTCTCCTTTGTCCAGAGGGTACCTGTCTTCTCCCTTGGTTTTTTTTCCTGGAACTTAATTTGCTTTAATTTTCTCCTGAGAGACGTTCGATCTTTTATGTCCTTTTCCGTAACTCCCAGTTCCAGCAGATCTTTGTGCACTTCTATCAGCCATGGTGACTTGGTCTTCCTTCTTTGCCAGTATGTGAGTAGCTGGTTGGTCAGCCTGGTTGGATGCATCCTGGAGACGTGTCCATAAAATGTTAGACGTCTCTTCCTGGCCACGTCTGTAATTCTTTCAGAGTAAGTATAGAGCTCCTGGTTGGGCCGTCTAATATATTTACTCCCTTCCTTGATTGGTCCCAATATCTTCCTCATTATCTTCCTCTCTTGGATTTCTAGTTTGTCCGTGAGTCCTTTCCTGTTTAATATGAGGCATTCAGAGGCATATAAAGCTTCAGGGCGGATGACTGTTTGATAGTGCTTCATTTTGGTGTTACGGGAGAGACACTTCTTATTGTAGATGTTCTTAGTCAGTCGGTATGACAGTTCTAGCTTATTTACTTGAGTTGATAATGCTGTTCCTTCGGAGAGATTGGGTTCCAACCATTCACTCAAGTACTTGAATTTGTTGGTTTTCTTGATCCTTCCCTGTTCTAGAAGTAGTTCATGAGGTGATTCACTGATATTCGTGATGTATTTTGTTTTCTCAAATGACACTTGCAGTCATATCTTCGCTGCTTCTTGTCCGAGAATATTGAGTTGTTTCACTGATGTTTCTGTTGAATCAGATAGAAGTGCCAGGTCATTGTCAAATGCCAAGCAGTCCACAATGAGTTCATGACGTTTGTGTCCAAGGTAGATACCGCTTGGGATCCCCTGTTTAGCTACCTACTTTCGCCACTCTCTTATAACCTTTTCCAGTGCACAGTTAAAGAGGAGAGGTGGGAGACCATCTCCCTGTCTTACTCCTGTCTTGATTTCAAAACTTTCTGAGATTGTTCCTCTGAACTTTATTCGTGACGTGGTGTTATTTAAAGTCTGTTGGATAAGGTTAAGTGTCTTCTGGTCCAGTCCAAGTTCCTGAAGGATTTTCATTAGAGTTGGTCTGTCAACTGAGTCGTACGCCTTCTTAAAGTCAACGAAGATGACGACAAACTTCTTGCCTGCCATTTTTACTTGTCTTAGCACTGACTTTAGGTTGAGTATC
Organism: Meconema thalassinum; assembly: GCA_946902985.2. Lineage (NCBI taxonomy): Eukaryota > Metazoa > Arthropoda > Insecta > Orthoptera > Tettigoniidae > Meconema > Meconema thalassinum. The sequence continues at coordinate 375,227,685 of OX336388.2, read as the reverse complement.
TGTTCAGCTCAGGAGCGTCCTTTTCTGAATCCTCCCTGGTATTCTCCAATTTGTGGATCTAGTTGAGGTTCGGCTCTGTTTAACAGGGCCTTGGAGAGAATCCTGTATGTGACGGGTACCAAAGAGATTCCTCTATAGTTGTTTATGTCGCTTAGGTCACCTTTTTTGTGAAATTATTATTATTATTATTATTTATTTTCCATAATCATACTGGAAGTATGGAAGGCCTACTGAAAAAGGCCAAGCCCTACATATTTCATGATTCACTGGTGCAATTTACATCTACATTATTTTGTTTTTCTTTCATACAGAAGATTATTAATTATACAATGTACTTTTTATGTACGGCTTGAATTTCAGAAGAACCACGATGTTGGCATCTCCTGGCAGTATTATTCCACGAGGAAGGACTGAAGGGACTCCAGACTGTCCTATATTTAAAGCCCTGCGTGGATGCGGATATCCGTGGATAAACCCGCGGATATTCCCAAATTTTTTCGCCATGCGGATGTAGTTTGCATGGCTGTCCGGATAGCGGATAAGCTGCGGATAATATTTGGAGTAAATTTGCGGATAGTTTTTAGATTGCAATCCGAACTTGTTGAGTATCATTATTAGGACCCGGATGTTTATGACATACTATTTTTAGCCTATTTTCATTTATGAAAAAAAAAAGCCTTATGAGGTCACCTTTTTTTTCGTGTGTCTGTCTGTGTGATGGTGTGTATACCCCCCTAATAAATTCTAAACGGCTGGAGCGATTTAAATGAAACTCAGTAAGTTCATAGCACTATTCAGGATGACCCCGACCGTGCCCTTCAAATTTCGTTACATCTCACCAATCCAACATGGCGACTGTGCGAAATATTTCACCAGAATTCAATATCTCCGAAATTATTACCGATATCACCCCGGAATATTTTAAGGTGATAAAGGGAACTATTAGAAGTTCACCTATGTGACTTTTGAAAACCTGGTAACTATAAAACCAACATGGCGGGCAAGCGAAGTTGCGACTTTTAAATAGACGTTTCTCGCGATCTAACCAACCAAACGCAATAAAACTTGGTACAGTATATGTTTATACGCATTGTAATACACCGACATCTAACTTTGTTCAATTGTTTACATAACCTCAAGATGGCGGCTGTGCGAAATATCTCACCGTCATTCTATATCTCTGAAACTATTACCGGTATCACCTTGAAATTTTGTACGGAGATAAAGGGCACTACTGGAAGTTCACCTATAAGTATTTAAAAAATCGGTTAACTACAAGACGAATATGGCGGCCAAGCGAAGTTGAAAATTGTAAATGGACCTTTCTCGCGATTTAATGATCCAAACGCAATGAAACTTGGTACAGGAAATGTTTATTCACATTGTAATGCACTGGTATCTGATTTAGTTCAATTGTTTACATAACCTCAAGATGGCGGCTGTGCGAATTTTAAAATTAAGTTTTTATTTCATGTGTCGTAATCATGCGATCGAAGTGAAATTTTGAATTATGAACCTACGCAATAATTCTCCTTGAATGGTCCATGACTCTATGGCCTATATATATAACAATCCAACATGGCGACCATCCGAAATATTTAGATGGATGTCAATATCTACGAATCTATTACAACAATCAAAATTATTTTTTAATATTCATATGGGCTATGAACATAAGTTTACCTATAGGACTTTAAATAACCTGGTGATCACAAATCCAACATGGTGGCGACGCGAAGTATAAATATTCACATGGACGTTTCTCGCAATTTAACCATCCGAGTGCAGTGACACTTGGTACAGTAAGTCCTTATACAAATGATAATCCACTGGTATCTAATTAATTTCAATTATTGTTTCCATAACCACAAGATGGCAGCTGTGCGAAATTGTAAAATCTCGTTTTTACTTCTTGTGTCCTAATCATGCGATTGAAGTTTGGATACTGCACGTACACAATAATCTTCAAATCCAACATGCCGACCATCCGCCTTATTTAGTCGGTTCTCAATATCTACGAATCTATTACAGCAATCAAACTGAAATTTTGTATGTTGATAGAGGCAATTAACATAAGTAGGATATATGAAAATAGGCTGTATAGTTCTTCACGGAACTACTTGTTCCGTTATGTTTTTTCTTTTCATGACAAATGTAAAATGATGATTTACGCTTATCTCAATAAATTATGTCATTAAGCACAATTAACACTCCGAACTGGAAAGGGTTGCAACTCTGACTGTATAACATTCATTTTAAACTTAGAACTTGACATGCAAAGCCTATGGAAACGACTTTCTCCTTAAAACTAAATGTGTTGCTTTAATATGTTATCTAATAGAAAATATTATTGTAATGCCAGTAGATTCGGATAACAAACGTGTGGATGCTAATGAAAGTCATGCGCGGCGGATGCGGTGCGGATGAGGATAACATTTTGTTTATCAGCACAGGGCACTACGTTATATTCCCCATACTAAGTTCCAACTTATAATTTACTCTTTTCTCAGAAAGTATTCACAGCTAATTGAATTCTTTCAGGGATGTTCTTCAAGAATCTCTCCTTACTTTGACTCAGACGTATTGAAAATAAAATGTATTTTTGAATTTTCAAAAATCTTTTTAAAAATTGCGTAATTTTAACAGAACATTCATGAACATTGTTGTTGTTTGAGTCTTCAGTCTTTTGACTGGTTTGATGCTGCCCCCACACCTCCCTGCCCTGAGCTAATCGTTTCTTCTCTACATAGCTACCACACCCTAAATCCGAGGCAATCTATTTAACATATTCTAACCTTGGTCTTCCCCTACAGTTCTTGTCCTCGACCCTTCCTTCCATACCTAAGCTTGCTATTCCTGGGTGTCTTAGTATGTGTCCTACCAACTATCTCTTCTCTTCATTAGCAGTCTCCAGAAACATCTCTCCTCTCCCACTCGTCTTAATACCTCTTCATTTGTTACCCTATCTACCCATTGGATCATTATCATTCTCCTGTAACACCACATTTCAAACGCTTCAATTCTCCTCTTTTCTGTTGCACCAACAGTCAAAGTTTTCACTTCGATAGAGCGCCACGCGACATCCTTTACCTAAATCTATATTCCTTGTCAACAGATTCTTTTTCTGTAGAAATGCTTTCCTTGCCTGAGCCAACCGACTTTTTATATCATCTTTGCTTCGTCCATCACATTTCTATGTGGCAAAACTAAATGAATGTTATTTTTGAAAAACGGACGTGTTAAAATATAACACAAATAAGGAGGATTTACATCTGAAAATTTCAGCTTTCTATGTTGAAAAGTTGCGAAGAAGAAAGGAAATGTTATAACTAGAAAAATTCGAATGAATTTTTTTTCCGTTTTTAGAACCATACGATTCCTCTTCTTCTATTAGAAGCACTAGCATCGTATTTGCTTTTGTTCTATGTATCTTTGCCCTTGCTTTTAGCGCAGTCGTTTTTCTTAAAAGCCTTTTTTTTGGCGTGTTTAATAGAAATTCAAAAAGAAAAAAGACCTTGATGGTTTACTAATTGGCAACTCAAACTAACACTTGGGGCGCTGCGGTCGGTCTGGATAAGTAGGGTAAAAATACTCAATAACACGCGTTTGATATGGAACACACTTCATTTTTCGGTTATTATCAGTAAATGTGGTCCCTAAAATAATGACAGTGTTTTTTTAATTGTATATATGTATAACTGTGCGATACACGTGATCTAATTTGTGTGTTCCACTGGATTTTATGTGTCAATTGCATATTATCAAGCATCGGTTGTCGGCTGGTATTTGTTTTTGTGCAGTTCGAGTCATGGCGCTGTTACGTTTAAAAGCTATATTGGAGTTTGCTCACTGTACATAGACTCTATAAATTATTTGCTGATTGGTAGGGAAAGGGATGAGTTTAACTTGTTTTAAAACTCGGGGAGACAGAAATCGATTGATTTGGATGGTTAGCAGGTGGGTTTGATGTTGAATATCGAACTGGTAGCAGGTTCTCGCAGAGTAGATATTTACCACTTGAAGTCAAATTAGGCCTATATGACTCGTAGTGGAATGGCTCGGATATACTAGAGCGAGGTGATGGTGGTTGGTAGGATTATTGGAAATGAACTAGGGAGCGGGGAAGGATACCTGACTGATGAAGATTGTCTGTCCTCGGCTGGTGTAGGCTTGGCTGTCTTGGTACGGCTTGGCTCGGCGAGACTGTGCTTGGCTGTCTAGGTGCGGCTTGGCTCGGCGTAACAGTAAAGAATCCGGCCTGTCGTCTGTGAGTGTAGTGGTGTGTGGTCCAACCCGCTCCTGTTGCGCGTATTTATTTGGTATCGTCACCTTTCGGCTATTGCTCTTTGCATGTTTTGGAAAGTGATGAAAACTTATTTCCGCAGCCCTAATATACATCGACTTACAGCAGTAAACTGAGCAATATACTTTGCTTTTACTCATTCTGCACTTTATCAACGAGTAAAACTTATTACTTATGTATAAAGACACGAAGAATTTATACGATCTGCATACCAATACAAGAAACCATATACAAACAGTCACCATGTGACAAATGTACCCTACTTGATAAGTTTCTCATTTTTACCGCTAGATGTCATATCAGATAGCTGGAGTTGCCAATAGGACGCACGATTGTGGGAAAGTACTGTATAAGGGAAGCAGGAATGAGATATGAACAAGTAGTTCTGTGACGAACTAAAGAGCCTACTTTTCTTTAAATTATACAGACAATATATCAACAGTTGGCAGACCTAGCGACTCTTTTTTTCTAACTTTCTTCCTTTCTTTCTTTCTTTCTTTCTTTCTTTCTTTCTTTATCGTTTAGGCCTACTTAGGACCACGGGGCTCGTACCTACTGTTCGGTGAAGTTGTTGCTTTCTGCTTCTTCTTATTCCAATAGTCCCTCGTTTTCTGACTATGAGTCGGTCTCTTTTCTTCTGTCCACTTAGCTCCTGTAGTCTTCTTACTTGTAAGGGACGTTGGGAAAACACCCTGTCGGATGACCTGACGGAACATCAGACGGTCACGAGTTTGTTCCAGTGGGATATCTAGTTGTTCCATATCTGACTTAACTAACGCAATCCATTTGTTCTTAGAAGCCTTGCCTCTTCCTGTTACTGTGAATATCCTGTTGGTGAGACTTTCACAATCCAGACGTGCCAAGTGTCCATAAAAGGTCAGGCGTCTTTTCCTTATAGACGTGGTGATGTCCTCCTGGTGTTCATGCAATTCATCATTATGACGGATACAGTAAATTCCTCGTTCCTCTCTAATTGGACCTAATATCCTCCTCAGGATCTTCCTCTCTTCTAACTCCAGTTTCCTGAGTGGACCCTTTCTGGTCATTACAAGGCACTCGGAAGCATACAGAACAGATGGCTTGACGACGGAGTTATAGTGTCTGAGTTTGAGGTTCTTGGAGAGGCACTTAGATGAATAGATACTTCAACAGGAATGATAAGCCCTGTCAAACTTGGTACATATGGCATCTGTGGCTAGGTTCTCGCTCTGATTCGCAGAAATCCAATCTCCCAACTACTTAACTGCAGGTACCTTTCGTATGGTAGTGTCTGTGAGAGGACTCTAAATATATTCTCAGGTCCAATACCTTAAGATACACAATGCACATGCAAAATTTGGTTTAGGTCCAATAGATAGTCTGCACGTTACATGTATTTGAATATTGAATTCATCAACAAGCGTCAATTCAGGTTGGCGACACGGCCGTAAATGGGATACTCAAACTTAAATTGAAATATTATGATCTATATATATGTGCCAATTTTGAAAGAACTTCATTTATTAGTATGGAAGTTAGATGTGATTCAACATTAAACCAATCAACACGCGTATAATCATGTTAGCAGCACTGGTATATCGGTTACTGAAAATTAACCTACATTTTCTGGTACTATTTGTATGCAAAGTTTACAACTGTTGGCCTGCATACTTTCAGATATATTGAGATTGGAATAAAAATTCTATAGAGTGCATTTTCAACAGTTGGCATCCCTGTTGACACTAAAAATACTGCATATTCATATCTGATCCGGTGCGCAAATCACATACCAAATTTGGTTGAAATCCAATAGATAGTATGGAAGTTACATACATTTTAAGATTGGACCTATAATCAGGCATAGAATCATGTTGGCAACACTCCCGTGTATGGGCTCCTGTAAATTAGTCTTATGAAATATTATATATATGTGTGTCAATTTTTGAACAATTCCCATGCATATCTTCCGAGATATCCAACATACACCTCAATTTTCAATTGTGATTTTTCAGCACTTGGTAGCAATGACGTCATTTTCAATTATGGCCGTGAGATATTCAGGCATAGATCTTGACTCATATCAAATTTGGTTTCGATAGCTGAACAGACAGACAGACGGACGGACAGACAGGCAGACACGCATTTGCCCGGATCAATCTCATAAGTCTCGTTTTTCCTCATTTTTACAAAATGTAGGCTAAAAAGTAAATGTACAGTACGAAAGCTAGAAGTCTACCATAGCGCAAGAACATTTTGAAATTTTTGAAGATTTTGGGAAATCTGGAGACCCTTAAAGGCAGTGTCAGGACAGGGATAACCCATTTATCATAATTAAGCGATCGTTACATCAACGTTGAAATGGTTCAGACAGAATTTACCGTATTTTATTTATAGAGATAATGTAGCAGTTGCCTGAGACCGACAGTAGTGGCTACGCTGGCTAACGCGCAGCATTAGGACATGGGGCCAAGCTCTCTGATGACTCGGTAGACGCGTGGGTTCGAGCCCCACCGTCGGCCGTCCTTGAAATGGTTTTCCGTGGTTTCCCATTTTCAACACCAGGCAAATGCTGGGACGGTACCTTCTGACAGGCCACGGCCGCTTCCTTCCACATCCTTGCCCAGTTTCATTCACCATCATTCATTTCATCTCTCATTAACTCCTCTCATGAGGTTGGCGTCAGGAAGGGAATCCGGCCGTAAAAACCATCGCCACAAAGACTTCCATCGCATCTCATCCCCGACCCCGTTGGAAAACAGGAATAATAAGGGGTAGACATACATACATACATACATACAATGTAGCAGTTGCCTACTCGTCTGTCTTCGAGTGAGTGGTCATCAGGAATTCAGTCGTGTTCCACCGGAAACTTGTGAAGGAGATGTGTCGTTCGTCTTGTTGGCGGAACGCAGTCTTAGTTGTATCATCGATTACCTTCCTCTATCTCGTATTTATTTAGCCGGTTCTTCGTGAGACGAGAAGGCACGCTCGGACCATTCAAGATCTCCCTCCGTTCACATAATTTAATCCGGCTCAGCGACGGTACTCGCACATACAGTAGTTTCATTGAAGTAAACTATTCGCATGCACCTCGGGGTTCGCATGAGTGTTCTAGCTGCAGCCAAGTTTTAGCGTTGCCAGACTTGACTAGAGCGATGATATTATCCGAACGGATTAAATCCGGTTTGCTTTGCCCAAATTATGCTAGATTTCCGATTATAATTTTATTACCAACGCTTTCGTAATTGCTTGAAAATTATTTATTAACCCACCCTTTCATCGTGTTAGATGTTTTACGTATTCGTAAAATTTCGGATGTAAGATGTTTTAGTATAACCAAAAGTCCAAATAAGTGTAGTGGTTTTACAATCTTCAAATTTATGAATATAATTATTTCTTTATTATTTATTGGACGAATATTGGGACAGAGGCGACTACAATGGTTTGGACACATCTTACGAGCGGACGGATCCCTTCCTAGGAGAGTCCTCCAATCTCAACCCACGGGAAAACGCCCGAGAGGACTCCCAAGAACAAGATGGAAGGATCGAGTGACGACGATCCTTCAAGAAGTGGAACCGACAGCCGTGGAGGAGGATGCTAGAGACTGGAAAAGATGGAGTGCCATCTGCAGCAAATACCTCCTCTTGTGATTGACTGACTTTCCTTTTATTGGATTTTTTGTTGTTTGTTTGTGTTTTGTAATATTTTTTTCTTTTGAAATATTGTTGGGTTTTTGTAAATTTTGTAAAATTTTCTTTTCCTATTGTCCTTCTGCTGTAGGCCTCAAAGGCCCGTTTAATGCAATAAATGATGGTGATTTATTTATGAAATGGGCTGAACCCTATTTTACTGGAGTATATTGAGGTTATAATTTCTAATGAATTATTAATGAGTTAATTGTTCTTAACACAAAATTAGGAAACTGAATTAGCCTACCAGAATTTGACGAATGAATTTTAAGAACCGTTAACAGCCAGCTTTTCTGAACAAATAATATAAGGGCTTTGTAAATTATCACTTTATAAATGACTTTCTTACATCTACGTGATAATGTTCTAGATTTCAACAGATGCGTAGAGCCTGAATTATATCTAGTCTATTACCAGCATTTTTGCAAGTCTCATGGTTCATTAATTTTTTTTTTTTTCCAGATAAATTAACTCACTGACTATTGTTATGAATGTATATTTTTATATTCATATTCCTGTGTCTTTATTGATTGTCTTCCAGAGGTAAATTATTGCACTGAGATACTAGATGCTATAAAAAAAAAGAGTCAATTATACTAAACCTAGGTCCAAGATTTAGCAACGCGGTCTCCATTCCTACGTTCATGTTGAGAGAAGACAAATATCAATTGCGTGCAGGGTTGCATGTTTGACGGACAAATATTCATTTGTTATCGAGATGAAGAAGGACGGTAAATCGTTTACTGAACTCGTTTCTTTCCGAACACTTTAACACTGAAGATGGATTACTTACCGATAATCCAAATTGATTCCTGTGCCTGTCTCCAGACTGCCGGTCTGAAATAGGTATCACTTCTCCCTAGTTTTTAAAACTCTACCCCTCCTGGATATTGGTTCCACGTATCTTCATATTCGAAACGCTTTTTTATAGTAAATGTCGGTACCGAATGTTTTCTCCAAGAACGATAATGTTATTTTGCTAACATTATATTTTCCTTAGATCTTGCACGACTTAAACCACTTCTCCACACAATCCCAACCTATGTTACGACACTTGTCGTTGAGAGGCACCAATATGTGTATGCCTTCGTCGTAGAACGATGCCACTTATGATAAAAGCCATTTCCAGTCCCTCTTTAATATCATCGTCATTAAATCGCTTCCCACCAAGAAACTCCTTCAGATGAAGAATAAGATGGTAATCAGTTGTGACGGCAGATGGTGGTTTGCTCCGCGATTTGCCATGCACATATTGACGATCGTTATTGAACATTCCAACCCATTTCCTCACTATCCAACATTGAAGGCCGGTGTTAAAATATCAAAACAGATTATACGAAGGTGGATCAAAAAGTTAGTTGCACTAACGCGCTGCAGCAGCGCGCAGTGTGTCGCAAACGTGGGCACAGAGGAGAAAGGGACAGACACTGCGCACATATCTGTTAGGCAGGTCGCTGTGGTGTCTCGTCTTGAATGGTGTGAATAGCGGCCAAAAGCAATGGCGCGTCGACTGGACGTTCACTCCAAATATGATGTGCGTGCGACACTCCGATTCCTATGGGCCAAAATGAAGAATTGCACGGACATTCATCGTGAAATTAGTGCTGTGTATGGGGAGCGGGCCATTTCCCGGCAAGGGATCGTAAAGTGGTGTCAGCAATTCGAAGCCGGACGCACGGATATCACGGACGAATATCGCGAGGGCAGACCCGCAACGACCAGTACCCGTGCAAAAGTCAACAGTGTGAATGCGATCATTAGACAGAACGGCGGTCGACATTCCCAGACCGATGAGGAGGTGAAGGCCGCTGTCTCCGTGTGGTTGCAGAACGCTGGAGGAACTTTCTATGCATCCGGCATCGACAAGTTGGTTGTGCGTTCGCAGAAATGTTTGGAGTCTCTTGGAAACTATGTGGAAAAGTGACGTTACATTGTATGTCGTTATAGGCGTGTTGCTGTTGTATAGGTGGTGTAATAAATGGCTATAACTGGGAAGTGCAACTTATTTTTTGATCTGCCCTCGTATATTAAATTTGAAGTTATTTCCATTCATTCTATTTTCTTATGTGTAATAATTATTGTTATTTGTTAATTTTGGCTAATAAAAATAATTCCACGGTAAATTTACACACAGTATTTCATTGTACTGCTGCAAAACCTGTTATCTCCATATAACTGCTGCCAAACCTTCTATGTCCAAACGTTGTTTGAGACGGACACGGGTTTTGTATTTTTATTGAGCTTTTGTGGAATGGCGAGGATGTTAGTGTACAGTTTAATGCCCAAATCCTAGCTTTATTCCTTAAATGTATGACCGTTTATTGCAGTTCCTAAGAAAAATGTTTGTATGGACATGAGTGACGAATTTAGCAACTGGATGACTCAATATGAAAACGGTACTTAATAAAACGATACCTTCGTATGACCAAGTGATCTTAGCGTATTAGCGCAGGCTCTTAAATTTTATTCTCGGCAAAGCTCTAACCATGTAAGTTACGGATTCCACATTAAAAAGGTGTCGTGCCTTATGATTGCGTGATTAACGTCCCTTCCTTGTCTTTCTTTCTTTCTTTCTTTCTTTCTTTCTAGCTACGTGGCTCAGCGGTAACGTTCTCGCCTGCATTTCCCAAGGTTGCAGGACCGAATCCTGGCGCAGCCAGTTTGCATTTGAGGATGCGCAAATGCGAAGGAGCCGTGTCTGTAGATTTACTGGCACGTTAAAGATCCCCTTCAGGGCAAAATTCCGGCACCCCAGCGTCTATAAAAGTCAAATAGTTAAATGGGACATAAAACCAATAACATTATTCCTTTCTTTCTTTCTTTCTTTCTTTCTTTCTTTCTTTCTTTCTTACTGCTTTTCTTTCTTACATTCTTCCTTCCTGTTTTTCTTTCTTTCTTTCTTTCTTTCTTTCTTTCTTTCTTTCTTTCTTCCTTCCTTCCTGCTTTTCTTTCTTCCTTCCTGCTTTTCTTTCTTTCTTTCTTTCTTTCTTTCTTTCTTTCTTCCTTCCTTTATGATTTCTTTCTTTCTTTCTTTCTTTCTTTCTTTCCTTCCTTCTTTCTTTCTTCGTTCTTTTTTCCTTTCTTTCTTTCTTTCTTTCTTTCTTTCTTTCTTTCTTTCTTTCTTTCTTATTTTTTTCGTTCTTTCTTTCTTTCTTTCTTTCTTTCTTTCCTTCTTCCTTCCTGCCTTTATTTCTTCCTTTTTCTCTTTCTTCCTTTCTGTCTTTCTTCCTTTCTGTCTTCCTTCCTTTCTTTTTTCTTTCTTTCTTTCTTTCTTTCTTTCTTTCTTTCTGATTTCGTTTCTCTCTCTTTCTTTCTTTCTTTCTTTCTTTCTTTCTTTCTTTCTTTTTTCTTTCTTTGTTTCCTTCTTTCTTTCTTTCTTTCTTTCTTTCTTTCTTTCTTTCTTTCTTTCTTTCTTTTTTTCGTTCTTTCTTTGTTTCCTTCTTTCTTTCTTTCTTTCCTTCTTTCTTTCCTTCCTTCCTTTCTTTCTTTTTCTCTTTCTTTCTTTCTTTCTTTCTTTCTTTCTTTCTTTCTTTCTTTCTTTCTTCCTTTCTGTCTTTCTTTCTTTCTTTCTTTCTCTCTTCCTTCTCTTTGTTAGATTCATACAGGTGTACCTGTGTACAATGCAACTTTAGGGGTTTCATCAGTTATTTTTGAGGCACCTTGTTTGGATTTCTATTCCCTGTTTGCTTCATCTGTTGTGTTAATCCTCGTGAAATCTGCCTCTGTTGTTTGACCTTATATCTGTTCACTGGTTTCGATGTGGCGGCTAATGTCAACATATCTCACCCATAAATTTAGTTAATGCTGGTCCGGCCTAGCCCGATGTGTGAACCTCTCTGTACCACAAGTGTGCGGCAAGTAGCATGAACAATTCTGATGTAGTGGAGAAACTTATCCATATGGGCCGGGGGTACACAAGTGCAGCGGTGCGGTGCAGTACTAACTGCGTACAGGGCTTCAAGTGGACTCGAAATGCGTTCCGATTCATGGGCTATTGGGAACCGTTCCGTTTCGTTAGAAGTGACTATGGTCCGTTCCTGCTAATGAGATTTTGGCAACCGTTCCGTTTCGTTAGAAGTGACTATGGTCCGTTCCTGCTAATGAGATTTTGGGGAACCGTTCCGTTTCGTTAGAAGTGACTATGGTCCGTTCCTGCTAATGAGATTTTGGGAACCGTTCCGTTTCGTTAGAAGTGACTATGGTCCGTTCCTGCTAATGAGATTTTGGGAACCGTTCCGTTTCGTTAGAAGTGACTATGGTCCGTTCCTGCTAATGAGATTTTGGGAACCGTTCCGTTAGAAGTGACTATGGTCCGTTCCTGCTAATGAGATTTTGGCAACCGTTCCGTTTCGTTAGAAGTGATTATGGTCCGTTCCTGCTAATGAGATTTTGGGGAACCGTTCCGTTTCGTTAGAAGTGACTATGGTCCGTTCCTGCTAATGAGATTTTGGGAACCGTTCCGTTTCGTTAGAAGTGACTATGGTCCGTTCCTGCTAATGAGATTTTGGGAACCGTTCCGTTTCGTTAGAAGTGACTATGGTCCGTTCCTGCTAATGAGATTTTGGGAACCGTTCCGTTTCGTTAGAAGTGACTATGGTCCGTTCCTGCTAATGAGATTTTGGGAACCGTTCCGTTTCGTTAGAAGTGATTATGGTCCGTTCCTGCTAATGAGATTTTGGGAACCGTTCTGTTTCGTTAGAAGTGACTATGGTCCGTTCCTGCTAATGAGATTTTGGGAACCGTTCCGTTCCGTTAGAAGTGATTGTGGTTAGTTCCTGTTCATGTTTTTTTTGGAAACCGTTTCGTTACGTTAGAAGTGGCTATGGTCCGTTCCTGTTCATGGGTTTTTGGAAATTGTTCCGTTACGTTAGAGGTGACTGTGGTTTCTTCCTGTTCATGTTTTTTTTTTTTTTGAAACCGTTTCGTTACGTTAGAAGTGGCTATGGTCCGTTCCTGTTCGTGTTTTTTTGGAAACCGTTCCGTTACGTTAGGAGTGACTGTGGTTTCTTCCTGTTCATGGGTTTTTTGGAAACCGTTTCGTTACGTTAAAAGTGACTATTGTCCGTTCCTGTTCGTGAGTTTTTGGGAACTGGTCCGTTTGGTTATAAGTGACTATGGTCCGTTTATATTAATTTTGTTGGACTGGCTGCGTGGCGCAGTGGTAACAATCTCGCCTGCTGTTCCCAAGGTTTTAGGATCGAATTCTTGCGCAGTCGTCATTTGAGGGTGAGCGAATGTGAGGGAGCCGTGTTAGATTTACTGGCACGTTCAAGATCCCCTTCAGTGAGAAATTTCCGCCACCCTGGTTGTTGGTAGTTACTCAGTGCTCCGCTGCGTTGCTCTTGGCAGCACTTCCTTGTCGCCCTGTCTCGAGCCTCAGCGGGCCGGCCGCGTGATCATGTGACCCGGCGCGACCCCAGTCTGCTCGTAGCACGCAGCACATGGCTGACTGACATCAGATCAAGCATGGCGCAGCTTGAAAGGGAACGAACTAAATCGTGGCCATCACGGCTACAGCCAGTGTATTTTGTTGTTTAATATGTGTAAATATATAGTTTAAATATCATTGTGTGTGTGTAACGTAATATTTTTGAATTCTGCTAAACCGAACACCATAACCAGCGAGCATCTCCTGGCTACCGCATGGTAACAGGAATCGTTCCGGGAGAGAAAGGAACATGGTCAGACCGGGCCGGATTTGTGAAAGTGTCGTAATGCTAAAATATTACGTGGTCCTCCGGTGCATTTGAATATACTTTCCGAGTGCGGACATCCTGTGGCGAGAATATTGGAGCACGTGCAACATCATCTCGGCGGCATGCTGTACACGATGGGGAGGACACAAAGGATTATAAGATAAGTGCACATCATAGCAGTATACCGAGGTCAGTCAATCCTTTTATTTCATTCCTTTTCCTAACTTATCATGGAGGCTAGTGAGAAAAACCTGTTGGTGAAACAACGAGCGGTGATTAAAGGATCACTGACACGTATCAGTAAATATGCAGACAAGTTTGTGGCAGGCTCCGATATTAATACATTACGTAGCAGGCTGAAGCAATTGCCTTCACTCTGGGAAGAATATAAGCATGTCCAATGTAAGCTTGAAATTAATGACGACGAAAATAGTGAAACTCATGAACAGGATAGGGAACAATTCGAAGAAAACTATTTTGATTTAGAAGCCAAAATGACCACACTTATAGATCGGAGCATAACTTCAGAGCAGAATAACGATCAATTATCTCAGCATTCGTGCGGTAATTCACAGCAGGCTTCCTTGGAGGTACGATTGCCCGTCATTAACCTCCCTACATTTCATGGACAATATGAGACGTGGACACACTTCCAGGACACCTTTCAGGCATTAATTGTTGATAATTTAAAACTATCAAACATCCAACGTTTCCACTATCTACTGTCCGCACTTAAGGGTGAACCTCACCAACTGATTCAAAATATTCCTATTTCTAACCCTAACTTTCCAGTAGCTTGGGAAATCGTGTGCAAGAGGTACAACAACAGAAAATTGATAGCAACACAACACATCAAGGCTCTGTTGTCGTTACCTAATTGTCACAAAGACACAGCATCTGATCTTAGGAAACTGAACAACCACTTAGTAAGCAATTTGAATGCTATTCAAAATCTCAACCTTTCAGTGCCGCTACATGAAGTCTTACTTCAGCAGCTGATGTTAGATAAGTTAGATCCCGCTACCCGTAAAGAGTATGAAATGAAGGCTCCCAGCGATAATTTTCCAAGACTCACTGAGGTATCCACGTTTTTGGAAGAGAGGGCACAAGTGTTGGAGCTAATGATGGCAGCACGGGAACAAAGGGGGAACACAGCAAATCCACCCAAGAATCAACATGTGAGGAACAATGACAATCCAGGTCGAATTAGCTCATACGTATCTACAAGGGGGAAGTGTGATTTTTGTGATGCAGATCACCCGGTACATCGGTGTGAGGGTTTTCTGAAGGCTAGCGTAAGACAACGGTATGATTTTGTCAAAAGGAAGGGTCTGTGCTTTAACTGTTTTAGACATCATAATGTCAGCATATGCAAATCTGATAGGTGTAAGAGATGCCAAGGCAGACATCATACCCTAATTCATTTCGACAGTCCCACAAACAGTCAAACGACTACAGACAGGGATGCCCTAGCTGGTAGAGGTATTCGAGAAGACGAAGGAGGGCATAGTAAGGCAAGTTACTGCACACTTAAATTCAAGCCACAGTCACAAATAATGCTGTCTACTGCAGTAATAGGAGTGGCAGACAACAATGGTAGAGTTCACCAGTGCCGAGCGCTACTCGACAATGGATCACAGTCCCATTTTATAACTGAGTCACTTGCAAGTAAGCTTAAGTTGCAACGACACAGAAGCTGTATTCCAATTAGTGGTATAAATAACACTGCGGTCACTGCATCTCAAAGTGTTGATGTTCGTATCAGTTCTAACGTGTCCAATTTTGAAACTGTTATCACATGTTCTATACTCCCTCACATAACAGGCAATATTCCGGCAAACTATGTTGATTGCAAATCGTGGAACCTACCTAAAGATATCACATTAGCGGATCCTCACTTCAACGAGCCGGGATCAGTAGATATGCTCATCGGTGCAGAGATTTTCATGCAGCTGTTGCGAGAAGGGTGGCGGAAAAATTGCGATGAATTACCCATTTTGAAGAATACCGCCCTGGGATGGATACTGTCAGGTCCTATAAAATCCCAGGATCGGACCAGTAAGAAGGCGGAAGCACCACCCACTTCATCATTTTTCCTTAGACAGGACGATGACCTCGACAGGAAGATGGAAAAATTCTGGTCGATAGAAGAAGTGACAACTAGAAGAACCAACTTAACCAAGGAAGAGCAGTATTGCGAGGAGCATTTCACAACTCACACCAAGCGGGACGACAGCGGACGTTTCAGTGTAAGATTACCTACAAGGGAAGAAAGTCCACAACTTGGAAAATCTTACAAAATAGCGGAGAAACGATTCAGACTACTGGAACAGAGATTCGAGAAGAGACCTGATCTGCGTGCAGATTACGTGAGATTCATGGAGGAGTATGAGATCCTGGGTCATATAAAGTTGGTTCCAGATATAAGCAAGGACGAAGAAGCATGCTGCTATCTCCCTCATCATGCAGAATTGAAGGTTGAGAGTACCACTACTAAAACACGAGTTGTATTCGATGCTTCCTGCAAAACTGACAACGGCGTTTCACTTAATGACACTCTGGCGGTGGGACCTACCGTTCAACAAGATCTGCTATCAATTGTGACAAGGTTTCGTACTCATCAGATTGCGATGACGGCAGACGTTACAAAAATGTACCGTCAGATCAGAGTAGACGACGAAGATGTTAACTTACAGCGCATACTGTGGCGAAAACATCCATCTGAGCTTCTACGCACATACCAACTAAAGACTGTAACATACGGTACTTCTTCAGCGTCCTTCCTAGCCACAAGATGTCTAACCCAGCTGGCTGAAGAAGAAGCACATGCGTTTCCTACAGCATCTTGCGTATTGAAACGGGATTTTTACATGGACGATGTATTGTGTGGTAGCGACACTGTGGAAAATGCTATACAGCTACGAGGAGAACTACAAGAGTTGCTGCAACGAGGAGGGTTCCCGCTCCGCAAGTGGACGTCGAATCACGCGGCTGTACTTGAGACTATACCTAAAGAACTCCGAGAATCACAGTTACCACTACGATTTGATAAGGAAGACAACATCAGAACGCTAGGATTACTATGGCATCCCTTTCTTGACAAGTTCCAGTTTGAGGTCCACATCAAGGAGAACAGTGGAAGGCCCACAAAACGGAAGGTACTTTCAATTATAGCTTCTATATTTGATCCCCTTGGGCTGATAGGACCAGTAATTGTGAGGTGTAAAATTTTCATGCAACAATTATGGCAAGAAAAATTAGGATGGGATGAACCACTACCATCTCCGTTACTTGAAGGCTGGATCGAAATCTTCACTGATCTTCCAGCTCTAAATAACATTCATGTCGACAGGTTGATTCTCTCTGCGGGAAGGGTGATCCTCATACAAGTTCATGGTTTCTCAGACGCTTCTGAACGGGCCTATGGAGCGTGTGTTTACATTCGAAGCACCAACCAACTCGGGGAAGTTTCAGTAAAGTTGGTATGTTCAAAATCCAGAGTGGCTCCTCTGAAACAACAGTCCTTACCTAGGTTAGAACTGTGTGGAGCTCTTTTGTTGGCACGTCTGGTTGATAAGACTACCAACACCTTAAACCTGAAAATTGACCACATGTTCTTGTGGACTGACTCGACAATTGTACTATCGTGGCTTGCAGCTGAACCAACAAAATGGAAAACGTTCGTCGCCAACCGTGTCTCCGAGATACAGCAATTGACTGGAAGAGCCAAGTGGGGTCACGTGATGTCAGAAGATAACCCTTCCGATATTCTTTCAAGGGGAGAAGGACCACTCAGACTGCGGTGTAATCAACAGTGGTGGCATGGTCCGGCATGGTTACTACAGGATTTAAGTAGCTGGCCCACTAGGGACTCGAAGGACTCTGCAGGTGAACTTCCAGAAAGTAGGGATACGGTACAATGTCTAGTTAGTGCTACTCCATCAGATGAAATCACGACGAGGTTCTCATCCCTCCGTCGCCTACAGAGAGTAATGGCTTATTGCAACAGATTTATGTTCAATTCCAGAAGACACAACGTAAGAAAAACGGGACCACTATCTGCAGAAGAGCTTGAGACTGGCCTTCAGACGTGTATCAAGCTTGCTCAACGTGTGACATTCGCACGGGAAATAGGCGAGTTGAAGTCAAACTCATCAGTTTCACAGCAAAGTGCAATAAGAAATCTGAACCCCTTCTTAGACGGGAACGACTTATTACGAGTAGGTGGTCGCCTACAAAACTCGTTGAAACCATTTGCAGAAAGGCACCAGATCATATTACTTCAGCGTCACAATGTAACCCAGTTGATTATGGCTGATGAGCATGTTCGTCTGCTGCATGCTGGTGCTAATCATGTAACGGCTTCACTTAGGTCCAGATATTGGATAGTAGGCATAAAGAAAGTGATACGGACTGTCATTCACAAGTGTTTGAAGTGTTTTAGACTACGAGCCACTACAGCCACTCAACTCATGGGACAGCTACCATCGCCTCGAGTGACTCCATCACGGCCATTCTTGAACACGGGAGTTGACTACGCTGGCCCGCTGTACATTAAACAGGGTGCTACCAGGAGCAAGGTCAAGGTAAAATGCTATGTAGCGTTGTTCGTTTGCCTTTGCACCAAGGCGATACACTTGGAATTGGTTCGTGACTTGACTACACAGGCTTTCATCGCCGCCTTACGGAGATTTGCAGCCAGGAGGGGAAGGTGTGCAAATCTATACAGTGATAATGCTACTAACTTTGTAGGGGCTAGAAATGAATTGTTGAGAGTGCACCAGTCCGAGCAGTGGAAGATAGAAATGCTGAACAACGCAGCCCAAGAAGGATTCACTTGGCATTTCATTCCTCCTGATTCGCCACACTTCGGTGGTTTGTGGGAAGCTGGAGTTAAATCCATGAAACACCATTTAAGAAGAACAGCTGGCAATGCCAGCTTGACGTATGACGAGATGTACACTCTACTTTGCCAAATAGAAGCATGCCTGAACTCACGTCCGCTCGTTAGTCTATCGGACGACCCTGATGAACCATCATACTTAACTCCTGGCCACTTTCTAATAGGTGCTCCCTTGTTATCCTTCCCTGAACCTGACCTTAGAGATGGTGTGCACTGTTATACTTCCAGATGGCGCTACATTCAAGCGCTGCAGCAGAAGTTTTGGAGACAATGGTCTAATGACTATCTTAATAGCTTGCAACAGCGGCAGAAATGGTTGACGAGTCAGCCTAACCTTCAGCCTGGAACTGTCGTGTTGGTTAAGGACGACAACACTCCTCCTCTTTCTTGGAGGCTTGCAACGGTCGAGGAAACATATCCTGGGAAGGATGGACGAGTGCGTGCAGTCACCATTCGTACCAGCAGTGGAATTGTGAAGCGTTCTGTACATAAACTATGTCCATTGCCAATTCAAGACTGATATGTGCAATTACTTTCAGTGTCATCTTGTGATTCAGTTAATTACTTTATTCTTGTGTCGCAAGAGTTCATTTTTGACCAGTGTACTTTCTTGTTTGTGTATAGTGTTGAACCTTCTTATTGTATGATTTAACATGTTCATTTCATTGTCATTACTATAGGTTGTGTATTTTTGTTCCTATGTTGTTTTGGTGGGGCTTGTGTGTGTTTTGTATTCGGTGATCCATACGGACTGGTGGTGAAAGAACTTTAATTTACTACTGTTGATTCATGTAAATCAATCATTTTCTGACAGTTGTTAAATGTGATACATTTAGGTGTGGCGGTATGTTGGTAGTTACTCAGTGCTCCGCTGCGTTGCTCTTGGCAGCACTTCCTTGTCGCCCTGTCTCGAGCCTCAGCGGGCCGGCCGCGTGATCATGTGACCCGGCGCGACCCCAGTCTGCTCGTAGCACGCAGCACATGGCTGACTGACATCAGATCAAGCATGGCGCAGCTTGAAAGGGAACGAACTAAATCGTGGCCATCACGGCTACAGCCAGTGTATTTTGTTGTTTAATATGTGTAAATATATAGTTTAAATATCATTGTGTGTGTGTAACGTAATATTTTTGAATTCTGCTAAACCGAACACCATAACCAGCGAGCATCTCCTGGCTACCGCATGGTAACAGGAATCGTTCCGGGAGAGAAAGGAACACTGGTGTCTCTACAAGCGGCAGTCGTTTAAAGGGACGAATACCAAAACATTATTATTAATTTTGTTGTATATTTTTAATTGTTAACATACTTTCAGGAAACGTAGCATGTGTCACGGCATTGTGTTATCGCCTTCGTGTACACTCTCACTGGCAGAATAAGTACAGGATGTGAGAATCATATTCAATTGGTCTCATTTCTGATTGAAGGAAGGATAGCTGGTAAAAATCGATGTTCGATAAATCGATTCATAATCAATGAATTGAATAATTTTAATTTGATCGAAGACGATTGATAGATTAATTAATCGACTAACCGAACAATCGATCAAGGTCATCTCTTAAGTTGAGTTAGGCTTATTTTCGGAATGAAAATGAAAATCCACAGCCTGCTTCCAGTCTCCGACCGGGTCAGCAATGGAATGAATGAAGCCCCCATCTATCGGCGAGGATATGAACTGTGCCGGCTGCCGAGGTCTGACGCACTCCTCTTGGGCAATGATTAAATGAATGACAAATGAAAGAAATCATAGTGGAGAGTGTTGCTGGAATGAAATTTTGACAGGGAAAACCGGAGTACCCGGATAAAAACCTGTCTGCCTCCGTTTTGTCCAGCACAGATCTCACATGGAGTCGCCGGGATTTGAACCACGGACCCAGAGGTGAGAGGCCGGCGTGCTGCCACCTACTTTGTTTAGTAAGCCACGAAAGGCTTCTTCATCCTGAATGTAATGGAACCTAATGAATTTGCTTTACATGCTCATCAAAAATAGCAACGCCCGATCATGTAGGCTTACTGCTATATACTACTGTAATGAGGGTTGCATATCAACGCTACGTTACGGCGCAGAAGTGAGAGTCATATTATCAAGCACGTCTCGGTGTTGGTTGTTGCCAATTCATTTATGGGCTAGGGACATCTTGGTCGTCAGACCTGTGTTTCTATGGGGATTGTAGTATTGTACGATTATAGCTGTAATGTTTAGGGTCGAGAATGAGGTGGGTGGAATTCAAACCTTCGATCTCCGGACTTGCTGCAGCTCTCCATTGCGGTCACGGTGCGGGGTACTCGGAGTAAACCTTTCAAAAGCGTCTTATTTTGCAATAAATAGGCTGTCATGTAACATTTCTTTCAGGTTAGGGTGTTTAAATACTTGTTTTCTTACCTAATGTAATTGGGCACAATTTGTGCTGAGATATTTAGACGGTTCTCAATATCTACGAATCTATTACAGCAATCAAACTGAAATTTTGTATGTTGATAGAGGCAATTAACATAAGTAGGATATATGAAAATAAACTATTTAGTTCTTCACGGAACTACTTGTTCAATGTTGCCTTTGTAATAGAAATTTAATGTTTTTTTGGTTGGTCAACACGATTAATAGGATTAATACCGGTTGAGTTAGCTGTGGTCGTTACGGCGTGGCTGCAGGCAGTCGCTCCCATCCGGGAGGCGAGAATGTTCTAATCCCCCTGCCGGCAACCTTGAAGATGGTTTTCTGTGGTTTCCCATCTTCCTTCCAGGCAAATGCCGGGGTTGGTCCCTAATTAAAGGCCACAGACGCTACATTCCAATTCCTCGTCCTTACATTAACACTTTCGTCCCCAGACAACACTCCACACACGACGGTACTTGTAGCTCACCCAATGGGTGTCCGCATAGAAGCAGCTATAAATCTCTGGCGTGCCGAACATGTCCTCGGACACTCCCGGCACTAAGAACCATACGCAAAAAAAAAGAAGAAAGAAAAAAAAAGAATTTATCTCATGTAAATTTTTTTCAGGAATAGAGAACCACCCATTAAATTTGTATAAGTCGTTTTGACCGACTGAAATCATTACATTTCAATATAATTAATACAAAACATTCCAGAATGAATTGGCTGTAGGAAACAAAGGGGATGAACATCGGAAAGAACATAATGAAGAACCGAGAAATCTTCAGAACCTCTGTAAATAGACACACATTTAGGGTGAAATCTATCAGCAGGACTAGCACAAGATGGACAGAAGAACGCAAGAAGCAAAACAGTGAGTTCATGAAGACATTTTGGGAGGAGACGAAGGCGAAAATCATCAAGCCAATAAACAAGTTCCAACCTGCTCTATGGATGGGTATAACGAATGAAGAGAGAAAGAAAGAAAGAAAGAATGCCTCACGTTGAACAAAAAATGCTTGGTCGAAAAACTGGAGGCCAAAGAGAGGAAAATTTTGAGAAAGGTATTGGGTCCCATCAAAGATACTGGGGAATACAGAAGCTGGCATAACCATAAACTATATACTCAAGTGGAGAAGATAAGTGACGTCATCCGGAAGAGAAGGATATTATCTTTTGGACCATTGAAACGAATGAGCCCAGCGAGACTGACCAACCGCAACATAACTTACTTTCAGGAGAGGAAAACAAAATGGGCCTGGTTCATTGAACTGGATAAAGATCTGAAAGAAGTGGGGATTACACTAACAGACATTCAGGAGCGCGCCCCTCTCAAAAGGAAATTTCAAGCTTGCGAAGCTGAAAACGGGAATGATTTGACTTAGGAACGGAAGGAGGTCCACCGAGAACGAATGCGGTCGTACTTGGAAAACATCAAAGCCAGTAGGAGACAGTTGGAATGACGAGGTCCATAGATGGCCTATACGAAATGAATGAATTGATAATTGTTGTTTTAAGGGGCCTAATGACTAGGTTATCGGCCCAAGAAAGAAAGAAAGAAAGAAAGAAAGAAAGAAAGAAAGAAAGAAAGGAAGAAAGAAAGAATATAATAATAATAATACTAATAATATCGTATGGCCTCGGGTGCCGGATGCAAGCTTTGTTATTTGACACCCAGAGGCTAGCTTGCATGTCGAATTTCGTTGTTCCTTGATTCACTCTGAAAGTCAGGAGGTTAGATATCTATGCTTTCTAGTAGAAAAATGAGGAACTTTGTGTTGGTGGAAACTCTCGAGATTAATGTTGCCATGGTGAACACGGCCTAATGAATTCAAATGGGTTCTTTGGCATGTCGACATCGTATGACATGGTGTCGTAATTTTTGCCGCCTTTCAAAAATCACGTACCACGGCCAGGAGCGAACCTGCAAGTTTGGGGGTTAGTAGACCGACACGTTGACCACACACCCACCGTGGTGAGCTTTATAATAATAATAATTGTTCGTAATTCTATCCCTTATTATTCCCGCTTCAGCAGGGTCGAAGATACCATGAGGTGACGCTCTCGTTCTGAAACTCAATGCTAAGGCTGGATGCACACAGAATCCGAAGTGACATGGCGTGACGTCACATTTTGTTTTATAATATCAGGTTCTGTATGCTCGCGGCGCGGCGCGACCACGTCCCGACTTTATCACTGTGTTTGTTCAAAGTATCGCATTACGTGAGCGCACCTAATAAAGTTTTAGGTAGCGTAGTATTGTGAGGATCAACTCGTTGATGTCTTCTTCAAAAGACAAAACAAGAAATTAAAATAACGGATGAAAGCATAATAGGTACAACTTAACAGCAGTGTTGCAAACTTGCTTTTGCAAAAAATTCCCAAGTATTAATAAGAAGTGATTAGATTCTAGTATTATTGAAAATCCACAGCCTGCTTCCAGTCTCCGACCGGGTCAGGAATGGAATGAATGAAGCCCCCATCTAGCGGCGAGGATATGAACTGTGCCGGCTGCCGAGGCCTGATGCACTCCTCTGGGGCAATGATTAAATGAATGACAGATGAAATGAAATGATAGTGGAGAGTGTTGCTGGAATGAAATTTTGACAGGGAAAACCGGAGTACCCGGAGAAAAACCTGTCAGCCTCCGTTTTGTCCAGCACAAGATTCTAGTATTATTAGTAGACGCAATTAACAATATCAGACGCTAGAGCGATTTAAAAAAATGTAATATCCCTACTTCTATATTAAATGCTATGTCACGAAAATAAGTGTAAAAACACTAAAACTGGAATAATAATAATAATGTTATTGGTTTTACGTCCCCTGTAACTACTCTGGCTTTTAGAGGCGCCAGAATGACGGAATGTTTCCACGAAGGGGATCTTTGACGTGCCAGTAAATCTACTGACACGGCTCCCTCGCATTTGCGCACCCTCGAATGCCAGCTGACTGCGCCAGGATTCGATCCTGCTACCTAGGGAACAACAAGTGAGAATGTTACCCCTGAGCCACGCAGGTAGTCACTTAAACTAGGGACTTATCGTTGAACCCTCTTAGTGCCAAGCGCCGATCAGATCGGTTCTCACTGATCGTGCCAAAAGTGTCAAAGCCGATTGAATCGGGGCGCTGTTTATCTTATATTTGTAGATTTCTGTAGGCATATGTCCGTGATTATTTCATACTGTAGGAAAGGTGAGGTTCCAAGCTTCACTGTGCGGTGTCTGCTTATTTTCCTCCAAAGTCCGTTACGCGATAGGTTTGAGTTTGTATTCACGCCCTCCCTTACCGCTCCCCCAATCACGCACGTTCCCGCCAAAATTGCGGTGCAGTTGTTTTTGCTTCTGCCTACAGATGTATCTAAGAACTTTATAGAGCTGGAAACGTAGTGTTTCTTCGAATATGACTCTTAGGTGTCCTTAATTTAGACACAAAATTGATTTTTTTACAAAAGAAATTGAAAAATTGAACAAATATCAGAATAACCTCCATTAAAAAGGTTTAGATGCAGTATTTACCTTTACAAACATATTGTTTGAAAGAACGAGGTATTGGTTATAAACCTAAGCCAAAATAATTATTCTATCCTTGAAAATGTGGTATTTACGACTAATTTTTGAATAGCCTGCATGATCATTGAGAATGGCTTGGCATTCTTGGCAAGTATTCCAGGAAATGGCTTGGCACTAAGAGGGTGAAGATGGCATTTGATCTAATTGCAGCTGAGACTCATTCTTTTACCAACTGAATTACTGGGATTTAATCAAATGTCAATATCCTGTTATATTCACTATTCAATTACGGTCGCTTCTACCCAACTCCTTGCCCTTTTCAATCGTCATTTCATATTTTTAAGCATTATTCACCAATTTGGTAAACGTTTTACTAATGTCATAATTTCTTTGTTTCCAGGTAAGTGTACTCGAGTGGACCTGCATTGTAATAAGGAAGTCAAGTTAGCTGTAAGTACAGTAGCTCTTTACTTGTAGATATAATATGAACGATGTTGTTGTTTAATTAGAGGCTTTGCGGCATGGTGGTCATATATCCCCGTGTACTTGGGTGTGTGTAGAATTCGTCGGATAACCTGTGTCACTATGATGTCTGTACTAGTGATTGTATTAGGTAGGAATCGAATCCGCCTCTTCTCAGGTTTGCCTCATGAGGCTGAGTGTACCTCGTTCCGGCCCTCAGACCAGAATTAAATTCCCTGGAAGAGCCGGGAATCCAACCCGTGCCTCCGGGGTGACATCCAGTAATGCTAGCCACTACGCTACTAGGTGGAAAATGTGAGAATGAGCTGTTGGGGCTGTATAGAATGGATGAAGTGACCTTCAGATAGTGTTTGTGTTGAAATAACATATTTATAGGAAATGAGACTTCCCTCACATTGTTTATGTTGTAACCGTCACTTTTCCCTTGCGGTTACCAGCCAGATATTTTCCACGCGAATGTTGGTGTGATAAGTCATTTGTTGGCTTTTTGTTGTTGTTGTTTTTAACAGTGACCAATTGTGACATTTTGGTTCACCGTGTGCAGAAATAGCCTACAGTATGTAATGAATTTGCTTTACATGCTCATCAAAAATTACTGCTAAGTGCTGCTGTAATGAGGGTTGCATTTTAACGCTACGTTACGGCGCGGAAGTGATAGTCAAATCAAGCACTAGGTTTTTTTTTTATTATTATTATAATTTTTCTTTTAGTGCCGGGAGTGTCCGAGAACATTTTCGGCTCGTTAGAGTCTGTCAAGCGACCACCCAATGGGTGAGCTACAAGTACCGTCGCGTGTGGAGTGTTGTCTGGGGAGGAAAGTGTGATAGTACGGACGAGGAATTTTAAGGTAGCGGCTGTTATGTGGCCTATAGTTAGGGACCAACCCCGGCATTTGCCTGGAAGGAAGATGGGAGACCACAGAAAACCATCTTCAAGGTTGCCGGAGGGGATATTCGAACCTCCTCGCCTCCCGGATGTGAGCGACTGCCTGCAGTCACGCCGTAACGACCACTGATAACTCACCCGGTACGCACTTGGTGTTTGTTGTTGCCAATTCATTTATGGGCTTGGGGCATCTTGGTCATCAGACCTGTGTTTCTATGGTGATTGTAGTATTGTGCAAGTATAGCTGTAATGTTTAGGGTCCAGAATGAGGCGGGTGCCCTGGGACTACAAATCAGCTACTATTCCGGCATAGCCGCTGTCAGTGCCGGAATTCGAACCTTCGATCCCCGGACTTGCTGCAGCTCCCCATTGCGATCACGGTGCGGGGTAGTCGAGTTGAAACTATTCCGTATTGGATGTACTGACTTCTCTTGATAACTATTGTGAATCGCTGAATGTGTGGAAAGAGCTCTGTACTGCCTCCTCTCCTGGAGTGGAACAATTACTGGCAACCCTGTCCTAACGCGCCATAAGAGCATTTTTTTTTCGAGTGCCATATCCCCTTCAGGGACGTAGACGACCTGAATTAGAGCCGTCGACTTTGTCAAGGCATCCCGAGCCGGAGTTTGCGTGTGGCATCACGAGGCTGGGAGACCCCGTACCAGAACATACCAAGACTTTTAAATTCTTGTCAGAGCCGGGGATCGAACCCGGTATCTCGGGGGCTACAGTCAACAATGCTAGCCACTGCGTCACGAGGTGGTCATAAGACCAATGCCTCATTCTAAACGTTGGATGCCTTGTAAAAAGAAATCTTCTGTGTTAGGCCTAACTGCGAACATGTCGAACTGTTCTCTTTTGAAACTTATATTCCTTCATTTTACTAAAATGGGGACACGTGTGTCAGCTAAGCCAAGGTCAGATTTATGGCTTCAAGGCAACTATACTACTGTACCCTGTTTATCGGGTAAAGGTAGCCTACTGCTCGAGTCTAAGCTGCGTTAACCTGAGAGGAATGTGCATCGCGGACTGTGAGAAATGGAGTTGACGAGTGATGAGGTTTCTCGGTCCGTGCATAGTACAGAACCAAATACATTGGTCGGTGACTCACTCAGTCATTCCTAACACCACAGTGGTTTGAGCAACGGTCGTATGTTAGCAGTATTGGAATAGAAAGGAATACCATATATCTCGGTGGGCTGTTGACAGATCCTTCTCTTCACGCCCGACCCTTCCCTGCTCTTTCTCCTCACCCCGCAAGTTCATAGAGCTTGGACTCGAGCAGTAGTGGTAGTTCGACTGAGGAGGTTATAAAAGGTTCTGGCCTCTGCTATCTCGAATGTTAAGACATCGTAAATCACAGCCCTCGATTGGTGCCTTGGTCCTCGTTAGGGCGTGCTGTAAGGAAGGTGGGCCGTTATCTCTGAGACGCCTCGCTTATTACCCTATTATCTCCCCCGGGGGCCCGTGCTATCTTGTCATCCCACACTGTGCAGTACAGTACCACCACGGTCGACTCTAGATAGGTCGGAAGGCTGAGACTTGGCAACATGTTCATCAGTCATAGGCCTACGCTTGTCAGGCGGCAACACGAAGGGAACGTTCAGTCTTTGGTTCAGTCTGGCAGGTGTTCTCGTTTATCTCACAGGGATATTTCCTTCTATATTTTGTTTCTTATGCTTTGTACGTTTATACGCTTTATAGTAGCGTTGATACTACCCTTCCAAGTGAGATTTTCACTGTAATCCCTAATCGAGAACACACTGACGAGTGTGCTTGTACGGTACATGTAATTATCACATGCACTTTATGTTTTAAACTTTGATTTTCCAGGAATGTTTCGGCACAGTAACAATGTCAGATAAATGTTTTGTCCCCAGCTGTAACTTTCAGTTATTGCCAATGTATTGTTAAACAATTATTCACAGGCTAGGAATGATGCTGTAGATGTCTTCAAACTTGGTTATGGGAAGAGAAAGTTGCAGACACTTTAGGAAGGAAACAGAAGTAATCTGATATATATATATATGAAATACCAGCACAACAGAGTATTTCTATAGTGGTAGTAAATTATCTACATACGGTACATGTGTGGCGGAATTGAGGGTTTATAGGCCTCCAGTGTAAAGATGTTATGGGAGATAGCCTACATTTTTGCATCACATAACCCTCAATTGCATCTACTTACTCCATATTATTATTATAATACCGACATGTTTTTTTATTACCGTACTTCAGAGTAGTAAAACGAATAGAAGCCTAAAATAATTTTCTTTACTTTGCTTAACATATTTGGTAAATTATTTCCGTGTCATTCACGCCTAATATCGTCTGCTTGGCTCTTATAACAACTTTTCACGATCATATGTACGCTATTCATTTATTTCCGATTGTAACACTGGTCATACGTAGACAATAAAAATAAATAAACAGATGTCTTGCTAAACATTGTGTCCAATATTAATTCCGTAGTTTTTGTCGCCTTCCTTGCTAGCAAACAGCTGTTCAGGCGCTCGCGACGAAGTATGACTGACAACAACCGTAGCTACAGTGTTGCCAGGTCGAACCTTCCGACCTTTCTAGAGTCGACCGTGAGTACCACGCTAATTATACCCAGGTCTCACGCTGACGACCACGCCCTGCATGTCCGGCGTGTTGACATGTGACAGTAGGCTACTTTACTCATCTTCATTACCTGCAAGGACTACTGAATGAGCTTCAACTCTGTGACCGACCAGCTTAGCGGACAGCATTGAGTCTAATAAAAGAGAAGGTTGGTTGGTTCTTAAGTTTAGCGGCTGAGACAACGCGGTCATGTAGCTCCGTGTACTTTGGGTGTGTGTAGAATCAGTCTGTTAACCGGTGTTGATTGTGATGACTGTATTAGTGTGTGTTATCTGTTTTTTAATTCAAGTAAGGACTGCAGACTTATGAATTTTTCAAATAGTTCCTACTTTTGCCGCCAAACGCCACCGTCAACGATTACTAGTCCAGAACTTAGCTACCAGACGCCACCGCAGTCGGCTCTCGGCAACGAACGTAGGAACCTAAGAGCGTTGTTTACATTCTTAACCTATACAATTTAGCTTCACACAGGTGTAATTAGTGGAAGGTTCTTTAACATGTCATGGGACCGCCAGCTTTACTTCCCCTCCGAAGGAAGGTATACTGAGGGATTTTTAACGCCCTTAAAAACCGACGACTTCGGCTGGATTTGAACCCGCGATCATGGGTATAGAAGCTCAGCATGCTACCAACTACGCCACCGAAGCCGCTATAATAAAAATAAAATAAAAACATAAAAAGAAGGAAGGCAGCTTGTGGTTGTACGTGCCTGTTAATCTTGCGATCATAAGACAACGGACCTGCTCTTTACATTGAATCCGAACCACTGGGCACGACATTTCATC
The DNA here is from genome assembly GCA_946902985.2 of Meconema thalassinum. Classification (NCBI taxonomy): domain Eukaryota; kingdom Metazoa; phylum Arthropoda; class Insecta; order Orthoptera; family Tettigoniidae; genus Meconema; species Meconema thalassinum. The sequence continues at coordinate 375,198,445 of OX336388.2, read as the reverse complement.
AACTAGAGCTGGGGTGCACAACCTTTTTATAAGTGGGGGCCAAGTTTATGTTTACATAATAAGTGGTGAGCCGCAAGTTACCTTTCCACATTGGCACTTGCCAAACCCTACCGCTAAAGCTAATTTTACTATTATCTGAGTAACCTATTTTACCAGCAGACAAATGTAGTGTTCTATACCGTGTTCATAATGGCAAAATTAATCTCGGGAGTTTCCGCCAACTCAAAAGTTCCTCATTTCTCTACTAGAAAGCGCTATAGTGTTCAAGGAGCTTAGATAATCTAACCTCCTTGACTTTCATAGTGATTCAAGGAACAACTAAATTAGACATGCAAGCTACCCTCTGGGTGTCCAATTACAAATTCTTGCACCCGGCACCCGAGACCATACGATATTATTATTAATATTATTAATAATACCATTTTTGTGTCCTCTAAATGGTTTAAAATCCATTTTTGAAGTTGTTCGGCAAATTACGTTATTAAGCTATCAAATTACTGATTTACAATCAACTTACTCCTAATTCGAAAAGGTTTAGGGGTATATAAAATAAAGTAATACTATCACAAGGTTCTAAAGTTTTTATTTTTCAAAAAACAGAATTCTTAACATCAATGTAGGCCTATATAAAAAATCAATATATCGTCGAACTGACCATCAAATAAAGTGGTAGCCTAATGCTCCTAATGTGCTGCTTGGCATTGTTTATTTTTCAATAGTCTGTCAATATCAGGTCATTTCTACTAGGGCCTACAATAATGGGAAATATCTCACCATTCACAATATAGGCTTATTATATATTCACGTTTTCAATAGTATCAAATATTTATCCACGGGTCTTGGGTTGTTCACCCCTGATCTAGAAATTTCACTGCTCTCTGTATAGTTTGGTTGATTCCTCAGTTTTGGGGCAGCGATAATATGATCATATAGCTCCGTGTACTTTGGGTGTGTGTAGAATCTGTCTGATAACCGGTGTATATTGTGACGGCTGTATTAGTGTGTGTTATCTGTTTCTCAATTAAGCCAGGGCTGCAGACATTCAATTTTCAAGTAGTTCCTACTTTTACGACCAAACACCAACCGTCAACGACGACTAGTTCTGAACTTGGTTACTAGATGCCACCGCAGTCGGCTCCTGGCGACGAACGTTGCAACCTAAGAGCTTTAGTCAAATCTAACCTATAATTTAGTTTCACACAAGTGTAATTAGTGGAAGGTTCTTTTACATGTCATAAATCTATGACATGGGCCTATTGGCATTACGTCCCCTCCGATGGAAGGCTTACTGAGGGATTTTAATGCTCTTAAAATGTCTGACGACTTGGGTTGGGTTCGAACCCGCGATCTTAAGCATAGAAGCTCAGCATGGTACCAACTACGCCTTCGAAGCCGCTGCTTTCAGTATTCATTTATACAAGTTACTGTCCAGATCAAGCTCTTTTAGTGCTCGCGAATGGTGGTGCAGAAGAGGACGTAAAGAGCAGAATTAGAAAAGCAAATGATGCTTTTGTTCCGCTGTATACTGTATGGAAGAACAAGAATATTTCCAAGATGACAAAGATCCGGATATTCAACACCAACGTAAAGTCAGTTCTCCCATATGGAAGTGATTCGTGGAAAGTCAGCAAGCAAGTCACACAACAACTCCAAGTGTTTATAAACAGATGTCTTCGTCGAATTATTGGTGTAAGGTGGCCAGAAGTAGTCTCAAACACAGAACTATGGGAAATGACTAACCAACGACCTATTTCAGAACAAATAAAAGAGAGGAAATGGCGATGGATTGGACATACACTCCGCAAGAAACAAGGAGTTATTGAGAGGTCAGTCTTGGATTGCAACACGCAAGGTTCATGGAAACGGAGTTGCCCGGAAAAAACCTGGAGGCGCACTGTTGAGGATGAAGTACTGGCTTCTGGAAAGACATGGAAGGAAGTGAAGAGCCTAGCCGCTGACGGAACTTCATGGAGGTCTTTCTCGGATGCCCTATGCTCCTCTTGGAGCCACAGGATTTAAGTAAGTAAGTAAGAAGATGTTTAGGAACCACACCAGTAGTGTGGTAGTGGGGGAGCTGTCTCACTTTTTATTGAGCCACCCTCGTAGCGGCCCCGAACCTGATATCTCGCTAACCAATTATGGGATTAGAACATACATGGTGTCCTAGCATTGGTCGAAATGCCCCCTACTTTCCTATAGGCTCTTTATTTAATTAACATACAAAAACTAAAAGGTCATTCGCGAGTAGTGGGGTAGTGTTGGTTTCCTGAAGTCGCGCTCGTGCTTGAATATGTATGCCTATGTTGGGAAAGGGTTAGGTGGTGGGGGAGGAGTAGGGTCGAGTGAGGGGTCGTTTAGATGGTATTTTTTCCGCTCTAGATGATGGTGAGGTTATTTTTTAAAAATGGATGGAATTGGGAAAGGCCATTTGGGGTAAACATGTTGTTTTTTGACATTTTGGCGATGAATGTTTTTTTATACGCATGCGCACTTGAGGAGTTTTGTAAGAGGGCGGGCTTTTTAAATGATGATTTATTAATGAGTGTTTTTTTAATACGTATTGAAATAAACCAAAAAAAACTAGTAGGTCATCGGCTTTTGACTATCTCGCTAACCAATAATCGGATTTAAACGTATGAGGTGTCGTAGGACTCGTGGTGAACTCTCTTTTTCTATCGAAGGGGTATATTCACACCAAAATAAAAACTACCCTTACCCGGGGGATGAAATAGTAATTTATTTTTGTATACCTACGAACTTGGCGGTTTTTTGTAAAAGAGCGGGCTTTTTAAATGATGATTTATCAATGAGTGTTTTTTTAATATGTATTTAAATAAACCAAAAAAAACTAATAGGTCATCGGCTTTTTACTATCTCGCTAACCAATAATCGGATTTAAACGTATGAGGTGTCGTAGGACTCGTGGTGAACTCCCCTTTTCTATGGACGGGGTATATCCACTCTAAAATAAAAACTACCCTTACCCGGGGGTTGAAATAGTAATATTTTTTGTATGTGCGCGCACGGTCGGCTTTTGTCAAAAGGACCTAACTACACGTTTGTTAATATTTTCTGAACCCCTCATGGGATTTTGCCATAGACAGTATTCTAACCCTGGGGGTGACGCCCCGTTTTTGAATGTAGGATTCGTTTTTGTCGAAAGGGCCTAACGACACTTTTGTTCATATCTCGCGAACCAATCATGCTAGGGACTTGTATGAGGGGTCCTAGCACTTGGGGTGACGTCCCCCGTTTGTGGTGTGAAACTACCCCCCAAAATTGAAAAATCCCTATCTCGGAAACGAAGAATCCTAAAATTAGGTGTGATAGCTTAAAAAATAGGGGATGATATGGGCTTTTACCTCGATGGATCATTTCACCCCTAAAACAGTAAATAGTCATGTTAAGGGGGAAAAAACCTGTTAAACACCTAAAAATGATAAATGAGCCTAAGATCTTTTGTTTTTGATGAAAAATAGCAGGGGGGTGAAACTACCCCCCAAAATTGAAAAATCCCTATCTCGGAAACGAAGAAGCCTAAAATTAGGTGTGATAGCTTAAAAAATAGGGGATGATATGGGCTTTTACCTCGATGGATCATTTCACCCCTAAAACAGTAAATAGTTATGTTATGGGGGAAAAAACGTGTTAAACACCTAAAAATGATAAATGAACCTAAGATCTTTTGTTTTTAATGAAAAATAGCAGGGGGATGCAAACAACCCCCAAATTGAAAAATCCATATCTAGGAAACGAAGAATCCTAAAATTAGGTGTAATGGCTTAAAAAATAGGGGATGATATACGCTTTTACCTGGATAGGTCATTTCACCCCTAAAACAGTAAATAGTCATGTTATGAGGAAAAATGTGTTATACACCTAAAAGCATAAGCATCTTTGTGAAACCATGCTTTAATGGACATGTGTATGGAGGATGATTGTTATTATTATTATTATTATTATTAGGTAATTATGGATTAATGTGTGTATAGATAACTAACCTGTGGGGAGCGTGATGGCGCAGGTGCTTAGCTGCTCGTCTTTACCCGGACGGCTGGGGTTCAAATCCCGGTGCCAGCGGGGGTTAGAATTTTCACTTGAAAAATCACGTGGCGTCAGGAAGGGCATTCGGCCTTAAATCCCCGGCCAAAATCAAAATGAGCCTGGTTGGCTCCGGCGACTCAAACTAATAGGGAAAAGCCGAAGAAAGAAAAAATGGTAACTGACCAGTAATAGTAAACATTGGTTGGAGGTGTTGAAGAAGTCAGGATGGCCAACCCTTGCCATGGTTCACGAATGCACCCCAAAAAGTTTTACCTGTCAAGACTCAGTCTACCCTGTTGCAGCCTTTAGAAAAAAAAATCGAACCGGGGCCTCTGTGGTGACAGTGGAGCTATATTCATGATGATTTTTAAACAAACATAGGCTTGCCTACTACCACTGGGTTGAATCTGCACAGAGACACTGGCTTTGGTGATAACAGCACAGCGACCTTGTCAGGAAGTTTCATATTACTCATTTGCTTGATAGCGGACATGCTCTGCACATGACTAGATCGTTGTTAGGTTTGACAAAGGCTTAGTGAAGCTTATGGCAACCTTGAAATGAATGTCATGGTATAGTCGGGGTTGGAAGGCAAGACCTTAGGGTTGACAACCAAGTAGGTTAACCACTACACGGTGAGATGGTCAAATAATAATGTAACAGAACATATAGAAACGTTTTCTATAGTTTAACGAATTGGCATACCATGAGAGGTGTAGGTAATGGAAATTGAATCCTTAGCTGATGATCTATAGCCATGCCCACGTATAAGCTATCATGGTAGAAAAAGAATGGTATGGCTTGTTTTAAACGGAGAATAATAATTGTGTTTACTGTGAAACACAAATCTGAATTTAAAATAATTAATTTAAAATAATTAATTTAAAATAATTAATTTAAAATTAGTTTAGTACGCTGAAGTTAAAATGAATAATGATCACGTTACAGACAGCCAGTTTCAAAGCCATGAGAACTAAGTGAACAAAGAATAAAATTCATGAACCAGTGAGGAATTCAGCATGCTGTCCTTTGGACAAGAGAGAAGCGTTCTACAGCGACCCTCAATGGTTTGGGTCATCGTAAAGATGAAAATTAAATCTAAGCTACTACACGCTTATATACTAGAAGAAGAAATGGAAAACAATAGGTCAAATAAAGAACAGAAGGAATAAAAAATGGCCCTCAACCCTCAAGCATGTGGATTGAGGGAGTTGGAAGGAAGGAGAGCCATGAAAGGCAGATAAAAAGTATACTAGGAGAGGCTTTGTCCCAGAGGTAATGGATAAAGAGGAGGTAAACTGGACTCAGCTCAGAAATCCCTTGGGGTCGCCAACTTCCAAACTGATCAGCCCTTGAGGGTGTAGCCATAGGCAGAGTGCACCGCAAGTGGTGGGGCTTCTTGAGGGGGCATGAGCAAAAGACAGGAAATAACATGAAAATAAATAAAGCAAGGCTGCCTCCTCAGGATATCAGAAAAAATAAATAAACCAGGGCCAATGAAGTTGCAAAAGGAAGAGACTCCCTAGGGCTCGGATACCCTAATCATGTTGGGGTCGGTAGAGAACACGAGATGAGCAAGTGTGGTCGACAGGAAATAAGACAGAGAAGAGCCTAGCACAAGTTAGTGGAAGCAATGACGGTCTCAGCTGGAACTCCGTGATCGTCAACCTACATGACACTAGATATGACGCCCAGGGGTGGAATTAAAGACCTCTTTTGTTTTATATCACATGACATGTCTTATAATGCAATACTGGTCCTAGGGTATGCAAAAAGGTATTAGAAACTCAGCTAATAATAGTGTGCTTGCCCATGATTATTTTCCCAAGTATAGTACATGGGACTGATAACCATGATTTCCAAGCCCCTAAGTAAGACAAAAAACAAATGATTTTCATTTTTCCAATGAGTTGGGGTGAGGTGAGGTGAGTTTTCTATACACCAAACTGATGTGGTTTCCCACTTCTACTCCAGGCAAATGCACATTTGATGTTATGAATAGTCAAATGGTTTGCAACTGCCCAATGCTAGGACCTGATTAGTGGCTTTTAAAAAAAGGAATGGAATGGAGTACACTTTCCCCAAAACCAACAAGAGGAGTGTTCGATCCCTCACAACAACCATCCTTAAAGTCAATATAAATGACTATGCACTTCAGCTCATGACGGTCTCCTCTATTGTATGGTTTGTTTTAAACGGAGAATAATTGTGTTTACTGTGAAACACAAATCTGAATTTAAAAAAAGTCCTCTCGGCACGCCGGAAGGCGGAGGTAGATTTCACCGGACAAACTTGGGGATAGGCGAAAATAGGCAGAATATGCAGGTTTTCGTAGAAGGATTAGACCCCATTTATTGCGAGAAGGTATTTTATAATTGGAGCTTAATTAACTTTGTTTTTCGTCATTTTATGCTTATCTTAAAAATTTTATTGTCTTATGTGGAACGGTAACCTTTTTGTCATTTGGGGTCCATTTTTATACTTGTGGTAACACTGTCCTTATGCAAGGTTTCGACACTGATGTGTAACTATGTAACGGTCTGTTACTTTTTCACGCAAAATTATATCTCCCGCAGAGATTTTGGTTGGTTCCTCAGTTTAGGGGCTGCGACAACACGGTCATGTAACCCTGTGTACTTATGAATGGCTGTATTAGTCTGTAATTCAGGTAAGGACTGCAGACGGTCAATTTCAGGCAGTAGTTCCTAATGTTGCTACCAGGTACTACCGTCAACGACACCTACCTGTGAACTTGGCTACTAGATGCCACTACAACCAGCAACTCGCAACGAACGTTGGAACTTCCCCTCCAAAGGAAAGCATACTGAGGGATTTTTAGCGCTCTTAGAAAATCCGACGACTTCGGCCGGCTTTGAACTCGCAACCTTGGGCATTGACATTCAGCATGCTTGCTACCAGTTACGTCACCGAAGCCGCTTCCCACTTAGTCAGATGTCAAAGTCAACCCCTGGCACCATTCAGCCCATGACGGGCTAAGGCCGACCAAGCGACCGCTGCCCAGCCATTTGACCTGCAGATATTGGGGTGAAGCGTGATCAGCGCGTCGGGTCCCCTCGGCTGTTAATCTTGGTATTCGTGATCGGGGTGCTATCTCACTGTCAGTCAGCTACTCAATTGTCCTCACGAGGCTGAGTGCACCCCGTTCCAACCCTCACGTCAGTTATAAAATCCCTGACGGAGCCGGGGATCGAACCCGGGGCCTCCGAGTGAGAGGCAGGTGCGCTACCCCAACACCACGGGGCCGGCTTAGTCATATGGAAATACTGAATCTGATCTCGTGCAAGTGCGATGTCATGGCTACGTCAGATGTCTTATCCCTCATCAATTTAGTAGTGTTGCCATGGCAACCTCTGATAGCTCTTGGCATTTTCTTATAATTCCGAAATCATTTTTCTCATTCCTTAGTGTAATGACGGGTCATATCAAAAATTCTTTCAGACAAAAGTTTTAGGTAATTATTAGGGGAATATTGTCCATTTTGTACGGTTTTGATATTGTGCCTATTAAGAGAGATATGATTAATGTTTCCCAAAAAACCCACTTTTTCCCACTCCTTTGGTCAATGGTTGGTGCTATAAAAAACTCTTGAAACATAAATTTAATATATGCTATTTGCTAATAGGATTCGACACTGGAATTATTTTACAAGTAGTTATTTTAATGACCAACAGAGTTTAATGTTAACAAGGCACAGCTCTATTTGAAATTTTGAATAACATGTTGCATGTCATACATCATAGGCAACTACTGTAAGGCTTGTGATTTATTTAATGCCTTTAACCCTATATTAAACACTCAGTTTGCAATACTGATAACTGCAATGTTACTGAAAAAAAATTGAAACAAAACAAAAATCAGCATTGAAAAACCAAAAAGTGGTTGAGCATATATACAGTGGGGAAAAGAAAAGTTTTGTAAACACTAATGTCCAACAAGACTAATTAAATCAGTAACTGTCAGGGTGGCCTAGTGGTTAAGGCGTTTGACTTAAGATCAACTTTCCAAATATATAAGGAAGCAAGGGTTCGAATCCCTTCCCTGACATAACTATTGCTTGAACATGCAAGAAAACAAGAAATATACACAAACTATGTTTATCAATTTAATCAATTTTTTACAAGAGATAGACACACAGAATACAGCTCTTTTTGTTTATCATTTCTTTTAAACATAACACTTGTTGAAAATTATTTTTTAGGGGATGGGTGTGTTGCTATGTTGACCCATCACACAATAATAGCAGCTTTACGAAGTTCATTTTCTATATTTAATAGCTCTTTCTCATAACCAATATGGCCAAGCTGTTTACAGGCATGCAAGAGCTGTAGACGTTCGACTAATATATTAGGATCGTTCCATTTACTATTTTTTATGAATGGTTTCAGAATCTCGGGAAGCAGTTCATCATTATCACCATTAATATGATTATCATCCTCATTATTATAATCATTTTCATAATGATGATCATTATCATCGTTATCATTACCATGATAATTTCCACTTGTGTCCACAGTCTGTTCAATGGTTTGAGTTGTCTTTGATAGTGTTGAAAGCTTCTTTTTAGATGTGCTAGAATGCTTTAACATTGTTATGTTATTATTACCACTATTACCTTTCCCCACTAACTTTTTGATGGGGTATATTGTCTCTGATAGGGTTGAGGGCTTTTGAGATGTGGGTGCATGTCTGAACATGGGTTTCACAGGAGGTGTTAAAGGTTTCTCATTAAACAACTCGCTAACAGCATGAGTGCGTTGTAGTGTATTAAACTTGAGGTTAATATTATCTTGAGCAGTACTATCTTTCTCTTGGACTTGGTTTCTTGCTTTGGTTTGGGTTTTCCTTACATTTAGACTAGCGTGATTATTAAGTTTACATTCATGATTGTTTGAAGAAAGTACGTCCAATTCTTTTGTTTTAAGCATTCCTCGACACTGTTTCGATCGTTGCTTTGAACAGCGCCAAATAACAGTTCCATTTTTATTGCTTTGTTTCACAATATATGAATATCCTTTATAGTATGCATAAGGCTTACCATACCTAGTCACTGATACTTTCATATCAACTGTCAAGCACAAACTAATCTCTAGTAAAGACAACTTGGTAATAACAACAATAGTTTAATGTGGGAGCATATATACATGCAAAAAGTGGGAGCAAAGGTGGGGGGTAAAAAGTGGGAGCAAAAGTGGTAGCAAATGTGGGAGAAAAAAATAACTGTGAGCAAAAAGTGGGAGCAAATATGGGATCAAATGTGGGAGCAAAGCAAATATAAAAAAAAGTGGGAGCAAATATGCTAACAAATATGTCAACAAATATACCAGCAAAAGTAAATACACAAGTCAAGATAGATTAAAGTGCAAAGAAAATATGAAAGCAAATATGAGAGCAAAAAGGGTGATTTTCTAAAACAACTAGACATAACAAACTTAGTCATAACCTAACCTCACCTAACCTAACCTCACCTCACCTAACCTCACCTCACCTAACCTCACCTAACCTCACCTCACCTAACTTCACCTAACCTAACCTAACCTAACCTAACCTATCCTAACCTAACCTAACCTAAACTAACCTCACCTAACCTAACCTCACCTCACCTAACTTCACCTAACCTAACCTAACCTAACTTCACCTAACCTAACTTGAGTGAACTTTACCTAACCTAACCCATCATAACTTCACCTAACCTAACTTTACCTAATCTAACTTCACCTAACCTAACTTTCAACTCTCAGATCAAAATTAAATTCTAGGCATAGTTGAGTTGGAAGCCAAGACTTCAGGGATAACACACAAGTATACTAGCCACTACACCGCAAAATAGGCAAATTATCATGCAACACAACATAAAGTAAAAGTTTCCTGTAGTGTAACTCATTGGCTGTCAACCATAGTTTGGGAATTCAAACCCAAGACCTCAGGACTTTTGTTTTGAACATTATCAGAAATATTATTCCATTTACATTTTGCTGCTGCTGCTTATAGTTATAAGAGTTGGCATTAATATGGAAAGCAAAAAAAAAATGTGGGAGCAAAAAGTGGGAGGAAAACGTGTAAGCAGAAGTGGGAGCAAATATGGGAGCAGAAAGTGGGAGCAAATGTGAAAGCAAAAGTGGGAGCAAAAAGAGCGAGCAAAAGTGAGTGTACAAAGTAGGAGCAAAATGTGTGAGTAAAACGTGGGGGCAAATGTGGTGTTTTACTAAAACAATCTCCCCTAACCTAACCTAAACTAACTTCACCCAACCTAATTTCACCTAACCTAACTTTACTTAACCTAACCTTCCAACTCTCAGATCAAAAATTAAATTCTGGCCATAGTCGAGTTGGAACCCAAAACCTCTGGGATAACACCCAAGTATACTAGCCACTACATCGCGAAATGGGCAAATTATCATGCAACACAACACAAAAATAAAAAGTTTTCTGTAGTGTAACTCATTGGCTGACATTCATAGTTGAGAATTCAAACCCAAGACCTCAGGACTTTTGTTTTGAACATTATCAGAAATATTATTCCATTTACATTTTGCTGTTGCTTATAGTTATAAGAGTTGGCATTAATATGGGAGCAAAAGTGAAAGCAAAAAGTGGGTGCAAGCATGGCTGGTTGTAGAGACTTTCATATCAACAAATACACATAAACTAAATTTTAGTAAAGTGACTTGGCTAATAATAATAATAATATTAACAGTTTAAAAAAATTTTCAAGGGGATTGATATTTTTCAGGATGTAATTTCCAAAGTACTGTCAAGAATAATAATTACATGAACAGATTCCAAGAACTCTAGAGTGCTTTTAAGGTTAATGATTGGCTAGGAGTGAGATAGAGCTAGCTAACCTAAGTTAACCTCAGCTCAGTAAACCTAACCTTGTCGCATGGCATGTTCTACAAGTATAGACTTGCTTTGAGACTGGCTATGACGTCACAGATGAATGGCGGTGGGAGGCTGGACATGACGTTTTTATTATCCAAAAACATTTTCCTTTTTGCCAGCCTCCCACCGCCATTCATCTGTGACGTCATAGCCAGTCTCAAAGCAAGTCTATACTTGTAGAACATGCCATGCGACAAGGTTAGGTTTACTGAGCTGAGGTTAACTTAGGTTAGCTAGCTCTATCTCACTCCTAGCCAATCATTAACCTTAAAAGCACTCTAGAGTTCTTGGAATCTGTTCATGTAATTATTATTCTTGACAGTACTTTGGAAATTACATCCTGAAAAATATCAATCCCCTTGAAAATTTTTTTAAACTGTTAATATTATTATTATTATTAGCCAAGTCACTTTACTAAAATTTAGTTTATGTGTATTTGTTGATATGAAAGTCTCTACAACCAGCCATGCTTGCACCCACTTTTTGCTTTCACTTTTGCTCCCATATTAATGCCAACTCTTATAACTATAAGCAACAGCAAAATGTAAATGGAATAATATTTCTGATAATGTTCAAAACAAAAGTCCTGAGGTCTTGGGTTTGAATTCTCAACTATGAATGTCAGCCAATGAGTTACACTACAGAAAACTTTTTATTTTTGTGTTGTGTTGCATGATAATTTGCCCATTTCGCGATGTAGTGGCTAGTATACTTGGGTGTTATCCCAGAGGTTTTGGGTTCCAACTCGACTATGGCCAGAATTTAATTTTTGATCTGAGAGTTGGAAGGTTAGGTTAAGTAAAGTTAGGTTAGGTGAAATTAGGTTGGGTGAAGTTAGTTTAGGTTAGGTTAGGGGAGATTGTTTTAGTAAAACACCACATTTGCCCCCACGTTTTACTCACACATTTTGCTCCTACTTTGTACACTCACTTTTGCTCGCTCTTTTTGCTCCCACTTTTGCTTTCACATTTGCTCCCACTTTCTGCTCCCATATTTGCTCCCACTTCTGCTTACACGTTTTCCTCCCACTTTTTGCTCCCACATTTTTTTTTTTTTTTTTGCTTTCCATATTAATGCCAACTCTTATAACTATAAGCAGCAGCAGCAAAATGTAAATGGAATAATATTTCTGATAATGTTCAAAACAAAAGTCCTGAGGTCTTGGGTTTGAATTCCCAAACTATGGTTGACAGCCAATGAGTTACACTACAGGAAACTTTTACTTTATGTTGTGTTGCATGATAATTTGCCTATTTTGCGGTGTAGTGGCTAGTATACTTGTGTGTTATCCCTGAAGTCTTGGCTTCCAACTCAACTATGCCTAGAATTTAATTTTGATCTGAGAGTTGAAAGTTAGGTTAGGTGAAGTTAGATTAGGTAAAGTTAGGTTAGGTGAAGTTATGATGGGTTAGGTTAGGTAAAGTTCACTCAAGTTAGGTTAGGTGAAGTTAGGTTAGGTTAGGTTAGGTGAAGTTAGGTGAGGTGAGGTTAGGTTAGGTGAGGTTAGTTTAGGTTAGGTTAGGTTAGGATAGGTTAGGTTAGGTTAGGTTAGGTTAGGTGAAGTTAGGTGAGGTGAGGTTAGGTGAGGTTAGGTGAGGTGAGGTTAGGTGAGGTGAGGTTAGGTTAGGTGAGGTTAGGTTATGACTAAGTTTGTTATGTCTAGTTGTTTTAGAAAATCACCCTTTTTGCTCTCATATTTGCTTTCATATTTTCTTTGCACTTTAATCTATCTTGACTTGTGTATTTACTTTTGCTGGTATATTTGTTGACATATTTGTTAGCATATTTGCTCCCACTTTTTTTTATATTTGCTTTGCTCCCACATTTGATCCCATATTTGCTCCCACTTTTTGCTCACAGTTATTTTTTTCTCCCACATTTGCTACCACTTTTGCTCCCACTTTTTACCCCCCACCTTTGCTCCCACTTTTTGCATGTATATATGCTCCCACATTAAACTATTGTTGTTATTACCAAGTTGTCTTTACTAGAGATTAGTTTGTGCTTGACAGTTGATATGAAAGTATCAGTGACTAGGTATGGTAAGCCTTATGCATACTATAAAGGATATTCATATATTGTGAAACAAAGCAATAAAAATGGAACTGTTATTTGGCGCTGTTCAAAGCAACGATCGAAACAGTGTCGAGGAATGCTTAAAACAAAAGAATTGGACGTACTTTCTTCAAACAATCATGAATGTAAACTTAATAATCACGCTAGTCTAAATGTAAGGAAAACCCAAACCAAAGCAAGAAACCAAGTCCAAGAGAAAGATAGTACTGCTCAAGATAATATTAACCTCAAGTTTAATACACTACAACGCACTCATGCTGTTAGCGAGTTGTTTAATGAGAAACCTTTAACACCTCCTGTGAAACCCATGTTCAGACATGCACCCACATCTCAAAAGCCCTCAACCCTATCAGAGACAATATACCCCATCAAAAAGTTAGTGGGGAAAGGTAATAGTGGTAATAATAACATAACAATGTTAAAGCATTCTAGCACATCTAAAAAGAAGCTTTCAACACTATCAAAGACAACTCAAACCATTGAACAGACTGTGGACACAAGTGGAAATTATCATGGTAATGATAACGATGATAATGATCATCATTATGAAAATGATTATAATAATGAGGATGATAATCATATTAATGGTGATAATGATGAACTGCTTCCCGAGATTCTGAAACCATTCATAAAAAATAGTAAATGGAACGATCCTAATATATTAGTCGAACGTCTACAGCTCTTGCATGCCTGTAAACAGCTTGGCCATATTGGTTATGAGAAAGAGCTATTAAATATAGAAAATGAACTTCGTAAAGCTGCTATTATTGTGTGATGGGTCAACATAGCAACACACCCATCCCCTAAAAAATAATTTTCAACAAGTGTTATGTTTAAAAGAAATGATAAACAAAAAGAGCTGTATTCTGTGTGTCTATCTCTTGTAAAAAATTGATTAAATTGATAAACATAGTTTGTGTATATTTCTTGTTTTCTTGCATGTTCAAGCAATAGTTATGTCAGGGAAGGGATTCGAACCCTTGCTTCCTTATATATTTGGAAAGTTGATCTTAAGTCAAACGCCTTAACCACTAGGCCACCCTGACAGTTACTGATTTAATTAGTCTTGTTGGACATTAGTGTTTACAAAACTTTTCTTTTCCCCACTGTATATATGCTCAACCACTTTTTGGTTTTTCAATGCTGATTTTTGTTTTGTTTCAATTTTTTTTCAGTAACATTGCAGTTATCAGTATTGCAAACTGAGTGTTTAATATAGGGTTAAAGGCATTAAATAAATCACAAGCCTTACAGTAGTTGCCTATGATGTATGACATGCAACATGTTATTCAAAATTTCAAATAGAGCTGTGCCTTGTTAACATTAAACTCTGTTGGTCATTAAAATAACTACTTGTAAAATAATTCCAGTGTCGAATCCTATTAGCAAATAGCATATATTAAATTTATGTTTCAAGAGTTTTTTATAGCACCAACCATTGACCAAAGGAGTGGGAAAAAGTGGGTTTTTTGGGAAACATTAATCATATCTCTCTTAATAGGCACAATATCAAAACCGTACAAAATGGACAATATTCCCCTAATAATTACCTAAAACTTTTGTCTGAAAGAATTTTTGATATGACCCGTCATTACACTAAGGAATGAGAAAAATGATTTCGGAATTATAAGAAAATGCCAAGAGCTATCAGAGGTTGCCATGGCAACACTACTAAATTGATGAGGGATAAGACATCTGACGTAGCCATGACATCGCACTTGCACGAGATCAGATTCAGTATTTCCATATGACTAAGCCGGCCCCGTGGTGTTGGGGTAGCGCACCTGCCTCTCACTCGGAGGCCCCGGGTTCGATCCCCGGCTCCGTCAGGGATTTTATAACTGACGTGAGGGTTGGAACGGGGTGCACTCAGCCTCGTGAGGACAATTGAGTAGCTGACTGACAGTGAGATAGCACCCCGATCACGAATACCAAGATTAACAGCCGAGGGGACCCGACGCGCTGATCACGCTTCACCCCAATATCTGCAGGTCAAATGGCTGGGCAGCGGTCGCTTGGTCGGCCTTAGCCCGTCATGGGCTGAATGGTGCCAGGGGTTGACTTTGACATCTGACTAAGTGGGAAGCGGCTTCGGTGACGTAACTGGTAGCAAGCATGCTGAATGTCAATGCCCAAGGTTGCGAGTTCAAAGCCGGCCGAAGTCGTCGGATTTTCTAAGAGCGCTAAAAATCCCTCAGTATGCTTTCCTTTGGAGGGGAAGTTCCAACGTTCGTTGCGAGTTGCTGGTTGTAGTGGCATCTAGTAGCCAAGTTCACAGGTAGGTGTCGTTGACGGTAGTACCTGGTAGCAACATTAGGAACTACTGCCTGAAATTGACCGTCTGCAGTCCTTACCTGAATTACAGACTAATACAGCCATTCATAAGTACACAGGGTTACATGACCGTGTTGTCGCAGCCCCTAAACTGAGGAACCAACCAAAATCTCTGCGGGAGATATAATTTTGCGTGAAAAAGTAACAGACCGTTACATAGTTACACATCAGTGTCGAAACCTTGCATAAGGACAGTGTGACCACAAGTATAAAAATGGACCCCAAATGACAAAAAGGTTACCGTTCCACATAAGACAATAAAATTTTTAAGATAAGCATAAAATGACGAAAAACAAAGTTAATTAAGCTCCAATTATAAAATACCTTCTCGCAATAAATGGGGTCTAATCCTTCTACGAAAACCTGCATATTCTGCCTATTTTCGCCTATCCCCAAGTTTGTCCGGTGAAATCTACCTCCGCCTTCCGGCGTGCCGAGAGGACTTTTTTTAAATTCAGATTTGTGTTTCACAGTAAACACAATTATTCTCCGTTTAAAACAAACCATACAATAGAGGAGACCGTCATGAGCTGAAGTGCATAGTCATTTATATTGACTTTAAGGATGGTAGTTGTGAGGGATCGAACACTCCTCTTGTTGGTTTTGGGGAAAGTGTACTCCATTCCATTCCTTTTTTTAAAAGCCACTAATCAGGTCCTAGCATTGGGCAGTTGCAAACCATTTGACTATTCATAACATCAAATGTGCATTTGCCTGGAGTAGAAGTGGGAAACCACATCAGTTTGGTGTATAGAAAACTCACCTCACCTCACCCCAACTCATTGGAAAAATGAAAATCATTTGTTTTTTGTCTTACTTAGGGGCTTGGAAATCATGGTTATCAGTCCCATGTACTATACTTGGGAAAATAATCATGGGCAAGCACACTATTATTAGCTGAGTTTCTAATACCTTTTTGCATACCCTAGGACCAGTATTGCATTATAAGACATGTCATGTGATATAAAACAAAAGAGGTCTTTAATTCCACCCCTGGGCGTCATATCTAGTGTCATGTAGGTTGACGATCACGGAGTTCCAGCTGAGACCGTCATTGCTTCCACTAACTTGTGCTAGGCTCTTCTCTGTCTTATTTCCTGTCGACCACACTTGCTCATCTCGTGTTCTCTACCGACCCCAACATGATTAGGGTATCCGAGCCCTAGGGAGTCTCTTCCTTTTGCAACTTCATTGGCCCTGGTTTATTTATTTTTTCTGATATCCTGAGGAGGCAGCCTTGCTTTATTTATTTTCATGTTATTTCCTGTCTTTTGCTCATGCCCCCTCAAGAAGCCCCACCACTTGCGGTGCACTCTGCCTATGGCTACACCCTCAAGGGCTGATCAGTTTGGAAGTTGGCGACCCCAAGGGATTTCTGAGCTGAGTCCAGTTTACCTCCTCTTTATCCATTACCTCTGGGACAAAGCCTCTCCTAGTATACTTTTTATCTGCCTTTCATGGCTCTCCTTCCTTCCAACTCCCTCAATCCACATGCTTGAGGGTTGAGGGCCATTTTTTATTCCTTCTGTTCTTTATTTGACCTATTGTTTTCCATTTCTTCTTCTAGTATATAAGCGTGTAGTAGCTTAGATTTAATTTTCATCTTTACGATGACCCAAACCATTGAGGGTCGCTGTAGAACGCTTCTCTCTTGTCCAAAGGACAGCATGCTGAATTCCTCACTGGTTCATGAATTTTATTCTTTGTTCACTTAGTTCTCATGGCTTTGAAACTGGCTGTCTGTAACGTGATCATTATTCATTTTAACTTCAGCGTACTAAACTAATTTTAAATTAATTATTTTAAATTAATTATTTTAAATTAATTATTTTAAATTCAGATTTGTGTTTCACAGTAAACACAATTATTATTCTCCGTTTAAAACAAGCCATACCATTCTTTTTCTACCATGATAGCTTATACGTGGGCATGGCTATAGATCATCAGCTAAGGATTCAATTTCCATTACCTACACCTCTCATGGTATGCCAATTCGTTAAACTATAGAAAACGTTTCTATATGTTCTGTTACATTATTATTTGACCATCTCACCGTGTAGTGGTTAACCTACTTGGTTGTCAACCCTAAGGTCTTGCCTTCCAACCCCGACTATACCATGACATTCATTTCAAGGTTGCCATAAGCTTCACTAAGCCTTTGTCAAACCTAACAACGATCTAGTCATGTGCAGAGCATGTCCGCTATCAAGCAAATGAGTAATATGAAACTTCCTGACAAGGTCGCTGTGCTGTTATCACCAAAGCCAGTGTCTCTGTGCAGATTCAACCCAGTGGTAGTAGGCAAGCCTATGTTTGTTTAAAAATCATCATGAATATAGCTCCACTGTCACCACAGAGGCCCCGGTTCGATTTTTTTTTCTAAAGGCTGCAACAGGGTAGACTGAGTCTTGACAGGTAAAACTTTTTGGGGTGCATTCGTGAACCATGGCAAGGGTTGGCCATCCTGACTTCTTCAACACCTCCAACCAATGTTTACTATTACTGGTCAGTTACCATTTTTTCTTTCTTCGGCTTTTCCCTATTAGTTTGAGTCGCCGGAGCCAACCAGGCTCATTTTGATTTTGGCCGGGGATTTAAGGCCGAATGCCCTTCCTGACGCCACGTGATTTTTCAAGTGAAAATTCTAACCCCCGCTGGCACCGGGATTTGAACCCCAGCCGTCCGGGTAAAGACGAGCAGCTAAGCACCTGCGCCATCACGCTCCCCACAGGTTAGTTATCTATACACACATTAATCCATAATTACCTAATAATAATAATAATAATAATAACAATCATCCTCCATACACATGTCCATTAAAGCATGGTTTCACAAAGATGCTTATGCTTTTAGGTGTATAACACATTTTTCCTCATAACATGACTATTTACTGTTTTAGGGGTGAAATGACCTATCCAGGTAAAAGCGTATATCATCCCCTATTTTTTAAGCCATTACACCTAATTTTAGGATTCTTCGTTTCCTAGATATGGATTTTTCAATTTGGGGGTTGTTTGCATCCCCCTGCTATTTTTCATTAAAAACAAAAGATCTTAGGTTCATTTATCATTTTTAGGTGTTTAACACGTTTTTTCCCCCATAACATAACTATTTACTGTTTTAGGGGTGAAATGATCCATCGAGGTAAAAGCCCATATCATCCCCTATTTTTTAAGCTATCACACCTAATTTTAGGCTTCTTCGTTTCCGAGATAGGGATTTTTCAATTTTGGGGGGTAGTTTCACCCCCCTGCTATTTTTCATCAAAAACAAAAGATCTTAGGCTCATTTATCATTTTTAGGTGTTTAACAGGTTTTTTCCCCCTTAACATGACTATTTACTGTTTTAGGGGTGAAATGATCCATCGAGGTAAAAGCCCATATCATCCCCTATTTTTTAAGCTATCACACCTAATTTTAGGATTCTTCGTTTCCGAGATAGGGATTTTTCAATTTTGGGGGGTAGTTTCACACCACAAACGGGGGACGTCACCCCAAGTGCTAGGACCCCTCATACAAGTCCCTAGCATGATTGGTTCGCGAGATATGAACAAAAGTGTCGTTAGGCCCTTTCGACAAAAACGAATCCTACATTCAAAAACGGGGCGTCACCCCCAGGGTTAGAATACTGTCTATGGCAAAATCCCATGAGGGGTTCAGAAAATATTAACAAACGTGTAGTTAGGTCCTTTTGACAAAAGCCGACCGTGCGCGCACATACAAAAAATATTACTATTTCAACCCCCGGGTAAGGGTAGTTTTTATTTTAGAGTGGATATACCCCGTCCATAGAAAAGGGGAGTTCACCACGAGTCCTACGACACCTCATACGTTTAAATCCGATTATTGGTTAGCGAGATAGTAAAAAGCCGATGACCTATTAGTTTTTTTTGGTTTATTTAAATACATATTAAAAAAACACTCATTGATAAATCATCATTTAAAAAGCCCGCTCTTTTACAAAAAACCGCCAAGTTCGTAGGTATACAAAAATAAATTACTATTTCATCCCCCGGGTAAGGGTAGTTTTTATTTTGGTGTGAATATACCCCTTCGATAGAAAAAGAGAGTTCACCACGAGTCCTACGACACCTCATACGTTTAAATCCGATTATTGGTTAGCGAGATAGTCAAAAGCCGATGACCTACTAGTTTTTTTTGGTTTATTTCAATACGTATTAAAAAAACACTCATTAATAAATCATCATTTAAAAAGCCCGCCCTCTTACAAAACTCCTCAAGTGCGCATGCGTATAAAAAAACATTCATCGCCAAAATGTCAAAAAACAACATGTTTACCCCAAATGGCCTTTCCCAATTCCATCCATTTTTAAAAAATAACCTCACCATCATCTAGAGCGGAAAAAATACCATCTAAACGACCCCTCACTCGACCCTACTCCTCCCCCACCACCTAACCCTTTCCCAACATAGGCATACATATTCAAGCACGAGCGCGACTTCAGGAAACCAACACTACCCCACTACTCGCGAATGACCTTTTAGTTTTTGTATGTTAATTAAATAAAGAGCCTATAGGAAAGTAGGGGGCATTTCGACCAATGCTAGGACACCATGTATGTTCTAATCCCATAATTGGTTAGCGAGATATCAGGTTCGGGGCCGCTACGAGGGTGGCTCAATAAAAAGTGAGACAGCTCCCCCACTACCACACTACTCACACCAGTGTTTGAGATGAAATTACTATTGGTATGTAATTCGATTTCTCTCAACCTGCCATTACCTCCTAATAGGCTGCACCAGCTCCTAATATTTGGACACCTTTTCAGCATGTTCAGCCTGCAGGTTGTGCGTATTCGGGATGGCAACATCAATCAGCGTGACTTCCCTCAATCTTTTGTTGAAGATAACTATGTCAGGCCTATTATGTTTCATTGAGTACACTCCGATCCCAATAGAATCTCCCCTCAGGGGCTCTCATCTAGTGGGACGTGGGTTGGCGACCACGGGACCCCAGCTGAGTCCGGCATTGCTTCCGCTTACTTGTGCCGGGCTCCTCTCCGTCTTCTTTACTGTCGACCTCTCATGGTCAACTCTTGTTCTCTTCCGACCCCGACGGTATTAGGGTATCCGAGGCCTAGGAAGTCTCTTACTTTCCCGCCTTAATTGGCCCTTCTGTCATCTCTCCTGATCCCTCATTCTCCTAGGGATCAGCCTTCTTTTTCTTTTCATGATATATCCTGCCTTCTGCACAAGGCTCTCAAGGAGGCAGGGTGTATGTAGCCCCACCAGTTCTGGTGCACCCTGGATAGTGCTACACCCTCAAGGGCTCACGGCTGAAAAGCTCGGGAGTTGGCGATCCCGAGAGATTCCTGAGCTGGGTCCGTTTCTTCCCCCTTTTCCACTGACTTTGGGGCGGGCCCTCTCCTCTTTCCCTTTTCTATCTGCCTTCCATGGCTCCCCTTCCTTCCAAGTCCTTCAATCCTCATTCTTCCATGGTTGAGGGCATTTATTTTCTTCCTGTCTTTTATTTGCCTTATCCTTTATTTGTTTACCATTTCTTCTTCTAGTGTTTAAGTTTGTAGTTAGTATTAGTTATAGTTTTCATTCTCATCTCATCTTTCACTATCACCCAAAGCATAAGTGGCCGATGACCTAGATGTTAGGCCCCTTAAAACAACAATTATCATAATCATCATCATCATCATCATCATCATCATCATCATCAATAGAGTCTGAAGTGATCATTAGCCTATTTTCATTTATGAAAAGAGGGGCTTATGATATCACCTTTTGTCCGCGTGTGTGTGTGTGTATGTATGTATGTAGGTCTATGTATGTAGGTGTGTGTGTGTGTGTCTCCCCCTAATAACTTCTAAACGGCTGGATCGATTCCAATGAAACTCAGTAAGGTCATCGTTCTACTTCGTCCGACCCCGACAGTGCCCTTCAACTGTTATTACGTCTCACCAATCCAACATGGCGGCTGTGCGAAATATTTCACCGACATTCTATACCTCCGAAATAATTACCGATATCACCTTGAAGGTTTTTACGGTGATAAAGGGCACTACTAGAAGTTCACCTATGTGAATTTCAAAAACCTGTTAAGTACAAAACAAACCTGGCGGCGAGTTGAAATTTAAATATTTAAATGGACGTTTAACGTGATTTAACCATCCGAGCGCAGTGAAACTTGGTACGGTAAATGTTTATACAAATTTTAATCCACTGGCATCTAATTTATTTCGATTGTTTTTATAACCACAAGAGGGCCACTGTGTGAAATTTTAAAATCTCGTTTTTGTTATTTCTTGTGACCTAATCATGCGATTGAAGTTTGAATAACATACCTACGCAATTAGCTTCATGTAATAGTAGGCCTACATAACTCTATGACCTACATACAGTATATTATTATTATTATTATTATTATTATCATTATTATTATCATTATTATTATTATTATTATTATTATTATTATTATTATTATTATTGTCACTGAATTGTCAGTGGCCGCTATTGCGCATGAACCATGCATAATTTGCCCTTAAAACACCCATCGCAGGCCCTCTCATCAATTACAGGTAGCTGAGAAAAGTTGTGGGGGGAGGGTGGTAGAATAGTGGTAGTGATGGTGATGGTGATTATCATTATTGCTATTTTTAGGGGCGGAACAGTGAAATTATCTACCCCGTAGTAGAATGATTGGTCAGAAATTATAAGGGAGCATAGCGAGCGAAATTTGTTAGGTATTTCGCCTCCCGCGATTATCTCAATTCTTGAAATCTGAAGATGGCCGAAATAAATTAGGGGACGGAATGCCATTACATTGTTTTGATTGTGGTTTGATTTACATGTGTGCCAAGTTTTAACAATATTGGTGAATTAATGTTCATTAGGAGCCATTGCTAGCGTTGTTTGATGTTTCAACTGAATAATCGGAAAGCGCCCTTTGTTCCACAAGCTCCCACACACATAAAAAAAACTGTTTATCTATTCAACCTCTCATTGCTGTTTATAAAAACTTTTAAGCTAGAGAATGATGGAACTCATTTGGTTTTAATTAAGATTGCCTGCGTAGGAAAAAGAGAACGAAATCTCCAGCTCGCTTTGCTCTGCGCTGCTAGAGTTTACCTTATTAATGAAACTCCATTTGTACACTACATCTTGTGCTTTTTTGTTGCGTTCCGGAACTTACAGCTGTTATAAATGAGCTGTATACTCCCCATTTAATCCATTTAGAACACCATTACAGGTGGAACAATGCTGTGAGGTAAGGTGGAGTTAACAACATATAATCTTGGCAGCACGTGTGTGATGTCGCTGTACGCTTTTCAATTAAATGATAAGGCCCTGTAATCAGTTTGTATGTGTCTGCGTGGAGTGGTTGGAGTCTAGTCCGGGCGAGTTGTTGGTGGGCTAAGTGAAATATCCGTAGAGAGCACTGAGACGGACATCCCTTGCACGCAACGCTTCCACCCTCCTCGCCAAGCACGCTAATATTGTACGACACGGAAACTAACACGGAGTCTCTCAAGTTTCGCTGTCAGAACGACTTGTTTTCTTTATTTAAGTTTACTGGATTTAATATATATACGAGGGTGGATCAAAAAGTTAGTTGCACTAACGCGCTGCAGCAGCGAGCTGTGTGTCGCAAACGTGGGCACAGCGGAGAAAGGGACGAACGCTGCCCACTCATCTGTTAGGCAGGTCGCTGTGGTATCTCGTCTTGTATATTTTGAATAGCGGTCAAAAGCAATGGCGCGTCGACTGGACGTTCACTCCAAATATGAGGTGCGTGCGACAATCCGATTCCCAT
The DNA here is from genome assembly GCA_946902985.2 of Meconema thalassinum. Classification (NCBI taxonomy): domain Eukaryota; kingdom Metazoa; phylum Arthropoda; class Insecta; order Orthoptera; family Tettigoniidae; genus Meconema; species Meconema thalassinum. The sequence continues at coordinate 375,175,308 of OX336388.2, read as the reverse complement.
GGGCCGAAAGGAAGAATTGCACGGACATTCATAGTGAAATTAGTGCTGTGTATGGGGAGCGGGACAGGGATCGTAAAGTGGTGTTAGCAATTCGAAGCCGGTCGCACGGATATCACGGACGAATATCGCGAGGGCAGGCCCGCAACGTCCAGGACCCGTGCAAATGTCAACAGTGTGAATGCGATCATTAGACAGAACGGTGGTCGACATTCCCAGACCGATGAGGAGGTGAAGGCCGCTGTCTCCGAGTGGTTGCAGAACGCTGGAGGAACTTTCTATGCATCCGGCATCGACAAGTTGGTTGTGCGTTCGCAGAAATGTTTGCAGTGTCTTGGAAACTATGTGGAAAAGTGACGTTACAGTGTATGTCGTTATAGGCGTGTTGCTGTTGTATAGGTGGTGTAATAAATGGCCATAACTGGAAAGTGCAACTTATTTTTTGATCTGCCCTCGTGTATATATATATATATATATATATATATATACACACATCAAAAAAAGTTTTGCATCACCTCGGTTCCCAGATCTCCGGCATATAGACGTTGACTGTGTATATTGTATCCAAGATACAGTCCCTTTGACTGTTCATAGATGTCACTAAAACTGCTCAAAGATGTAAACAACCATGCATGAGCAGGGCCTATTAGACGGAGGGGGTACGACAGCCGATCAGTTCCAGTCATTCCACCAGGACGAAGGTACGCTGCTCATGTTGTCTGTAGTTCTACCATGCCTAGAAGGTCAATACCGCAGTTCGATCGCGTCCACAATGTTACTTTGTGTCAAGAAGGGCTCTCAACAAGGGAAGTTTCCAGGCGTCTCAGAGTGAACCAAAGCGATGTTGTTCGGACATGGAGGAGGTACAGAGATACAGGAACTGTCGATGACAGGCCTCGCTCAGGCCGCCCAAGGGCTACTACTGTAGTGGATGACCGCTACTTACGGATTGCCGCTCGGAGGAACCCTGACAGCAATGCCACCATGTTGAATAATGCGTTTCGTTCAGCCACAGGACGTCGTGTTTCAACTCAAACTGTGCGCAATAGGCTGCATGATGCGCAACTTCACTCCCGACGTCCATGGCGAGGTCCAGCTTTGCAACCCCGACACCATGCAGCGCGGTACAGATGGGCCCAACAACATGCTGAATGGACCCCACGGAATTGGCATCACGTTCTCTTCACCGATGAGTGTCGCATATGCCTTCAACCAGACAATCGTCGGAGACGTGTTTGGAGGCACCCTGGTCAGGCTGAACGTCTTAGACACACTGTCCAGCGAGTGCAGCAAGGTGGTGGTTCCCTGATGTTTTGGGGTGGCATTATGTGGGGCCGACGTACGCCACTGGTGGTCATGGAAGGCTCCGAAACGGCTTTACGATACCTGAATGACATCCTCCGACCCATAGTGCAACCATATCGGCAGAATATTGGAGAGGCATTTGTCTTCATGGACGACAATTCTCGACCTCATCGTGCACATCTTGTGAATGCGTTCCTTCAAGATAACGACATCGCTCGACTACAGTGGCCAGCATGTTCGCCAGACATGAACCCTATCGAACATGCCTGGGATATGTTAAAAAGGGCTGTTTATGGACGTCTTGACCCACCAACCACTCTGAGATATTTACGCCGAATTGTCGTTGAGGAGTGGGACAATTTGGACCAACAGTGTCTTGATGAACTTGTGGATAGTATGCCACGGCGAATACAGGCATGCATCAATGCAAGGGGACGTGCTACTGGGTATAGAGGTAGTGGTGTGTACTGCAATCTGGACCACAAATGCTGAAAGTCTAGCTGTATGATGGTACAACATGCAATGTGTGGGTCTCATGAGCAATAAAACGAGCTGAAATGTTGTTTGTGTTGATCTCTATTCCCTTTGTATTTAACGGTTCCGGAACTCTTGGAACCGAGGTGATGCAAAACTTTTTTTGATGTGTATATATATATATATATATATATATATATATATAAAAATAATACGCTAAGGTGTATGTTTCAAAAAACTCAAGCTCCTAAACCAGAGAGAGTAAAAAGGTGTGGTTTGTACCCAAATCTTCCAAATCGTCTCAATAGAACAGGAATAATCTTGCAATTTTTGAAAAGTCAACGGAATAAATTCTTTCATACAGAACTTTAGGTAATTTAGAGTTATTGACCATTTTAAGCGGTTTTCAGTTTTCAGCGCCTGCGATATTTTTCTCTAAAAACTCAATTTTTCCCGCCCCTTTGGTCAATTTATTTATTTATCTATTTATTTATTTATTTATTTATTTATTTAGCGTATGTCTTTTAGTGCTGGGAGTGTCCGAGGACATGTTCGGCTCGTCAGAGGCTTTATCCGCTTCAAGCGGACACCCATAGGGTAAGCTACAAATTCCGTTCAATTTCAAGTAGTTCCAACTTTCGCTACCAGATGTCACTGACACCTAGTGGTGAACGTTGGAACTTAGATAGTGCGTTTCAACGAAATCTAACCTACAATTTAGCTTCACACAATTGTAGTTTGTGGAAGGTTCTTTTACATGCCATAAATCTATGACATACGCCCACCGGGTTTACTTCCCCTCCGAAGGAAAGCATACTGAAGGATTTTAACGCTCTAAAAAAATCCGACGACTTCGGCCGGGTTTGAACCCGCGATCTTGGGCATAAAAGTTCAGCATGCTACCAATACGCCACCGAAGTCGCTTTTGGTCAATGATTGGTGCTATCTTAAAACGTAACTGAGATGAGTTCTTGGCCCTTATCCGAAGAATGGTATGAACTTGGAATGGATTCGATTTTTCACAAAGTAAGGAAGTCTGATTTTGCCCACTAACGAACTCTGTCGAGATTTTAAATGGTAATATTTTATGTACAGTAAGTCGCCTCCGTAGCGTAGTGGTCAGCGTGGTTAACTGCCGCCCGAAGGTCCTGGGTTCGATTCCCCGCTCTGCCACGAAATTTGAAAAGTGGTATGAGGACTGGAACGGGGTCTACTCAGCCTCGGGTGGTCCAAATGAATAGAGGGGTCTCGATTCCCACCTCAGCCATCCTCGAAGTGGCTTCCCACTTCGTCTTCGGGCAAGTGACTGGATGGTTCCTACTGTAAGGCCACGGCCACCTCCTTCCCTCTACCTTGTCTATCCATTCTAACCTTCCACATGAGGCCCCTGTTTGCTTTGCAGGTGAGGCCGCCTGAGCGAGGTGCTAATCACACCTCACTATCCACTCCGACCAGATGTTCCCAGCTCTAGGACACTGCCTGAAGAAGGCGGTATGGGTGAGTTCCCTCGCTGAGTCCGTGGGAGCCACCACCCTGGAGGGTAAACTCGATAAGTAAAAAAGATACGAGCCTTACAGTAGTCGCATATGATGTGTAACATTTGACATGTTATCCTACCTTGAAGTTGTTACCGTTTTTATTATCCTTGACATTCATCAACACACAAAAAATATTTTTATTTTTTACACTCTCATAATACATAACAGTTACAAGACTCTCTTTTTTCTGCCCTGCCTACTTGATATTTCTACTCTCGCACTGCCTTCTTGATACTCTGCTGTTACAAAGTAATCCATATGTGATAAACATTCCACATGGTACCGCCAGCTGGATCACATCCCTTCTGGCTGCTAAAGTAACCAGGAGGGATGCGATCCAACTGGCAGTGCGTCTTACACACTTCCGTCCGATCCACTTCCGTCCCATTTTTCAAAATCACTCCCACAAAAATATCCAGCAACCGAGTGGAAAGATGTTACACATCAAAACAAGAAGTTCCGTGACGAACTTTTCTTAAAATTTAAGATCTATGCCAATGATTAATCTATATGGATCTATCTAGAATAATTCCGAAATGAAGTTGTTAATATCGAATTTTCAAATTCGTTCGAAATACTGTATACCTGGCATAATGTAGCCTAATAGAGAACTGCAGTTGGCAGCCCTGGTGACTGAATATATTCTTAGTTCCATCTCTTAAGGTACACAATACAAAATTTGGTTGAAGTCCAATGGATAGCATGGACGTTACATGCAGTTAAACATTGGATCTAACAGCGCGCGTAAAACATGTTGGCAACAATGACATCCATGTATTGGTCAGAAATAATCTAAAATAATATGATCTATTGTTGTGTCAATTTTGAATGAAATCCATTACTTAGTATAGAAGTTACATACATTTTAAAATTGGATCTATCAGCAGGCTTAGAATCATGTCGGCAGCACTGACATATATTAGTTACTGCAAATTAATTTAGAATGCCTGGTACTATACGTGTGCAAAGTTTAGAGCTATTGGCTTGCATACTTTCTGATATATTGATATTAGGGTAACAACAATAGAGACAGTATTTATTAACAGTTGGCAGCCCTGGTTACTCTTAAGAATCGGAATATACATATCTGTTATGGTACACATAGCACACACGAAATTTGGCTGAAATCCAAATGATAGTATAGAAGTTACATGTATTTAAAGTTGGACCTCTCAGCAGGCTTAGAATCATGTTGGTAGCACTGACGTATATAAGTTAGTCCAAATTAATATAGAATGTCAGGTACTATACGTGTGCATAGTTTAAAGCTGTCGGCTTGCATACTTTCTGATATATTGGTATTTGGATAAAATAAATTGAGAGCATTTATTAACAGTTGGCAGCCCTGGTGGATCTTAAGAATACGATCAGTCATGTCTGTTTATGTACACATAGCACATACGAAATGTGGTTGAAATCCAATTGATAGTGTAGAAGTTATATGCATTTAAAAGTTAGACCTATCAGCAGGCGTATATTCATTTTGGCAACACTGCGATGTATGGCCTCCTGGAAATTAAACTGCAATATTATTGTCTATACGTGTGCCAATTTTGAAATAGCTCCTGTTCATACCTTCCAAGATATCCAACATGGAGCTCAAATTTCAATTGCGATTTCTCAGCAGTTGGTAGCACTGACATCATTTTCAAATATGGGCGTGAGATATTCAGGTATAGATCTTTACTCCTACCAAATTTTGTTTCGATTGCTGCAGCCGTTTAGGAGTTGATAGGGGGGACACACACACAGCCAGCCAGACAGACAGACAGAAGGACAGAGAGACAGACACACATTTGCCCGATCTCATAAGTCTACTTTTTCCTCATTTTTGCAAAATGTGAAAAGTAGGCTAAACATAATGATGTATTCATTTGAAAGTGATTGGTGCAAAAATTGCCTGTTTACGATCTCGTAATGAATGCAGTACATTTGCGTTTGTCTGTTGGCACGGGCTACAGTAAAATGTGTCTTTTCACCGATGTCTGTCTCATTCATGGCTGCGCTTATATGGAAGCTGATGAGGTATGGGTGGTGCTGAGTAATGGCGTGAGGGCACAGTCACTGCTTGTGGATGTTGTGAAAGGTTCTGCTCACAGGGTTAGTACAGATGTACTGACTCATTGAGGAAAGCAATGGCAAACTACCTCATTCCTCGCCTTACCTAGTACGCCTCATTATAGTGCTGGCTTGGTTTTGTGGGTTTCTACCACCTAACCTACGGTGGTGATTATTGAGGATCCAACCAGCCTCCGTGCTGACAACCTAATAGACAGACAGGTGCAAAATGACGGTAGTTATTGTGTCCACAAGAAAGTGATATGTATAAACCTTTGAACTGACGGTGGTTTTTGGTCTGGGGGATGTGAAACGCAAAGATACGAGGGCAGATCAAAAAATACGTTGCACTTCTCAGTTATGGCCATTTATTACACCACCTATACAACAGCAACACACCTATAACGACATACAATGTAACGTCACTTTTCCACATAGTTTCCAAGAGATTCCAAACATTTCTGCGAACGCACAACCAACTTGTCGATGCCGGATGCATAGAACGTTCCTCCAGCGTTCTGTAATCACACGGAGACAGCGGCCTTCACCTCCTCATCGGTGTGGGAATGTCGACCACCGTTCTGTCTAATGATCGCATTCACACTGTTGACATTTGCACGGGTCCTGGACGTTGCGGGCCTGCCCTCGCGATATTCGTCCGTGATATCCGTGCGTCCGGCTTCAAATTGCTAACACCACTTTACGATCCCAGGCCCGCTCCCCATACACAGCACTAATTTCACGATGAATGTCCGTGCAATTCTTCCTTTTGGCCCATTGGAATCGGATTGTCGCACGCACCTCATATTTGGAGTGAACGTCCAGTCGACCCGCCATTGCTCTTGGCCGCTATTCACTCCATACAGGACGAGACACCACAGCGATCTGCCTAAGAGATGTGTGAGCAGTGTCTGTCCCTTTCTCCGCTGTGCCCACGTTTGCGACACACAGCGCGCTGCTGCAGCGCGTTAGTACAACTAATTTTTTGACCCACCTTCGTATATATGTCAACATTTTCCGGAACTCGTATCATAGTATCCATTGCAATTCTGTTGAAATCTGCCGAAAATATCAATGCAAATTTGATACTTCTGGGATGTTATGGGACGATCAAAGATGAAATGGTCTTGAAAGCCTTAATTCCTGTCCGCGACCTTGATATAGGTAGTGCCCTGCGCGGATAAACAAAACGTTATCCGCATCCGCCCCGCAATCGCACAACTGTTATCCGCATCTGCCCCGCATCCGCACGACTTTCTTCCGCATTTCCACGTTTGTTATTCGAATCTACTGCCATTACAATAGTCTATATATAAAAATCAATCTTACGTGATAGTTTGTCTGTGGGTGTGTATGTCTCCTATGCGTTCATATACCATGCGTCCGATTGCGATGAAACTTGGGTGAGATGTTGAGTACACTCCAAGGAAGGTTTCTGACTTAGTAAATCCATTTTACAATAGGTAGCGCACGCGTAGATTCAACAAATGAGCGACGATGCGCGAAGCATTTCAACAAAGTCCCGTATGTGTTCATATACCATTCGTCCGATGGCGATGAAACTTGGGTGAGATGTTGTGTACACTTACGTGAAGGTTTCAAAATTAGTGAATACATTTCACAGTAGATAGCGCACGAGTAGATTCAACAAATGAGCGACGACACGCAAAGCGTTTCAACAAAGTCTCGTATGCATTCATATACCATTTGTCCGATAGCTATGAAACTTGCGTAAAATGTTGTGTACACTACAGGGAAATTTTCTGGCTTAGTACATCCACTTTACAATAGGCAGCGCACGAGTAGCTTCAACAAATGAGCTACGACGCGCGAAGCAGTTCAACAAAGTCACGTTTGCGTTCATATACCATTCGTCCGATAGCGATGAAACTAGGCTGAGATTTTGTGTGCACTCCAGGGAAGGTTTCTAGCTTAATAAATTCCTTTAAAAATAGGTAGAGCACGAGTAGAATCAACAAATGAGCGACGACGCGCGAAGCGTTTCAACAAAGTCCCATATAATTTCATATACCATTCATCCGATAGCGATGAAACTTGGGTGAGATGTTGTGTACACTCCAGGGAAGGTTTCTGGCTTAGTACATACATTTTACAATAGGTAGCGCACCAGTAGATTCAACAAATGAGCGATGACACGCGAAGCGTTTCAACAAAGTCCCGTATAAAGTCATATACCATTCGTCTGATAGTGACAAATGTTTGGTGAATTGTTGTGTACACTCCAGGAAATGTTTCTGGCTAAGTAAATCCATTTTACAATACGAAGCGCACGTTTATGTTCAACAAATGAGTGACTACGCGCGAAGCGTTTCGACAACGTCCCGTATACGTTCACATACCATTCATCCGATTGCGATGAAACTTGGGTGAGATGTTGTGTACACTCCAGGGAAGGTTTCTGGCTGAGTACATCCATATTACAATATGTAGCGCAAGAGTAGAATCAACAAATGAGCGACGAAACGCGAAGCGTTTGAACCAAGTCCCGTATGCATAATGTACCATTCGTCCGTAGCTATGAAACTTGGGTGAAATGTTGTGTACACGTCATGGAAAATTTCTGGCTTAGTAAATCCCCTATACAATATGCAGCGCACAAGTTGATTCAACAAATGAGGGACGACGCGCGAAGCGTTTCAACAAAGTCCCGTATAAGGTCATATACCATTCTGCCGTTAGCGGTGAAACTTGGGTGAAATATGGTGGACACTCCAAGGAAGGTTTCTGGCTTAGTAAATACATTTCACAGTAGGTAGCACACGAGTAGATTCGACAAATGAACGACGACACGCGGAGCGTTTCAATACAGTCCCCTATGTCTTCATATCCCATTAGTCCGATAGCGATGAAACTTGGGTGAGATGTTGTGGACACTTACGTGACGGTTTCTAACTTAGTAAATACATTTTACAGTAGGTAGCGCACGAGTAGATTCAACAAATGAGTGACGGAGTGCGAATCGTTTAAACAAAATCAGGTATGCGTTCATATACTATTCATCTGATTGCGATGAAGCATTGATCAGTTATTGTGTACCCGCCAGGGAAGGGGACTTGGTAAATCCATTTCACAATAGGTAGCGCAAGAGTAGATGCAACAAATGGGTGACGACGCGCGAATCGTTTAAACAAAATCAGGTATGCGTTCATATACTATTCATCCGATTGCGATGAAACATTGATCAGTTATTGTGTACCCGCCAGGGAAGGGGACTTAGTAAATCCATTTCACAATAAGCAGCGCAAGAGTAGATGCAACAAATAGGTGACGACGCGCGAAGCGTTTCAACAAAATCCCCTATTGCGTTCATATAACATTCTTCGATTGCGATGAAACCTTGATGAGTTATTGTGTACACGCCAGGGAAGGGCTTCGACTTAGTAATACATTTCTCAATAGGTAGCGCACGAGTAGATTCAACAAATAAGTGACAGCGCACGAATCGTTTAAACAAAAAACCCTTTACGTGCATATACCATTCATCCGATTGCGATGAATCATTCATGAGTTATTGTGTACACGCCAGGGAAGGGTTTCGACTTAGTAAATCCATTTCACAATAGGTAGCGTACGAGTAGATTCAACAAATGAGTGACAGCGATGAAACTTTTGAAAGTTGTTGTGCACGCTCCCACGAATGGTTCTAAATTAGAAAATCCATTTTACGATAGCTTAGATGCAGTTAACATGTTGTGTATCCAAAAGCACTTCAAGAAACAGAATTTCAACGCCAACACTTTCTTTGATTGGCATTGCAACGCATGCCGGGTACAGCTTGTATTAAATAAAGCATAAATTACTAAAGCAACATATTTAGACATTTGAGGAAAAAGTCGTTCTCTTAGGGTTTGTATGTTATGTACAGTGAGTCTCTCTCACGACTCGGCCGGCCGGCGCGCCCAGCTTATCTGTCTCCCGTTGACTCATCACTCTCCGCTCGGCATAACATAGCACTTCGCTAACGTTATCCGTGCATGACATGAGAAAACAATTAAAATAAATAAAATAAGCTGCTACTACCTTATGGCAGGAGTTGTTCTAAATGTTTTCCTCCTTCATCCACACATTTCCGGTATCGTCAAAGGAAACTCCGATTCACACGCATATGTTCGTCTTTCGTAATTGAGACTATTTCTCTCCGGAAATGTTAATATTTTTCTCGGACGAAGCTTGGTTCCGTTTACACGGGTATGGTTCGACGACGCAGAATAACAGATATTGGAGTTGAGAAACCCCCCATCGCATATACGAAATTTCTCTACATAACGAATGGGTCGGAATATGGTGCGCAGTGAATGGGCACATTATTATAGGGCCTATCCATTTTCAAAGCACAATTAATGCACAAAGGTACAGGGATAATATACTCTTAACCATTTTATGACGAACTGACTGACACTAACTCTCGAAATGGATATATTCAACAAGACTCGGCCACCGTTCAATTAGTACAGACTTATGGCTGTCACGGTACCCATATTTAACTGTATGTGACTTTTATTTATATGGGTGCTTCAAGAATAAAGTGTATGCAAGAAACCCTCACACGTTGGGCGAACTGAAAGAACATATCCGGAGAGATATAATGCCTCAGTTACGGAAGACGAACTATTGCATGTGAATAGGAGTTTCCTAAGACGATGCCGGAAATGTGTGGATGTAGGAGGAGAACATTTAGAACATCTCCTGTCATAAGGTAGTAGCAGCTTAATTGATTAATTTTCATTGTTATCTCATGTCATGCACGGATAACGTTAGCGAAGTGCTATGTTATGCCGAACGGGGAGTGATGAGTCAACGGGAGACAGATAAGCTGCGCGAGCCGGCCGGCCGAGTCGTGAGAGAGACTCACTGTACTACTGTATGTTTAAAACGAATGTTACACAGCCAGAATTGCAACCCTTTCCTGTTCGGAGTGTTAATTACAGTATGCCTAATAACATAATTTGAATGAGATTAGCTTAAGCCATCATCTTACATTTGTCATGGAAAACATATAACGGAAATATATGATGCTATGTCATAAACATCCGGGTCCTAATAATGATATGGCGCTGGTTTTGCCGCTTAGTTCGAAACATGGAAGTGTGGTCATTGCAGTGGTGAACACGGAATAAGGTTTGCATTGACATACAAGGTGCGTTCAAAAAGTAATGAGCCGGAGGCATTATTACAGAAACCAGTACCTGTATGTTAGAAGTATTGGCCCTGGCTGTTGAGGTACTAGTCCCACTGTGACACGAGGCGGTGAATGGCTGTCTCATAAAATTCCCTGGGCTGCAATGTGAACCAGTTCCGCACGTACAGCTGGCCGTCGGGTCCGAGGTGAATCGTTGGCCCCGCTGAGCCCTTTTCAGGGAACCAAACATGGCGTAATCACAGGGAGAGAGGTCTGGACTGTATAGAGGGTGGCCGAGAACTTCCCATTTGAATTTCTGCAGGTGTGCCGCGACTGTTTTGGCCGTATGAGGTCGTGCATTGTCGTGGAGTGACCACGGCGGCGTTCACTGTCACTCGACGGTCCAGAGTAATAAGTACATCAACCAGCTGGATGTTGTCATCGGTAATGCAGGGGAGGTGGGGGTGCCCCAGACTGGGCATCATCGGCTAAGGACACCCGTCCTTCCCTGAAGCGCTTGTGCCACGCCTTGACCCTTGCAAGGGACATGCAGTGTTCGCCGTACACTTGTGATATTTGGCGGTGAATGTCCGTTCCCCCTACTCCTTCCGCTGTCAGAAACCAACAACACCTCTTTACTGTTCGGTTGACGCCTCCATGTCACTGTTTGCAATGCGACTGGCAGCGTTGGACGATTGATGCATGCTGCTGCTCGCTTTGTATCGTTACGTGACGTGAACGCGTGCCTTCTAGCGACGGGCTGTGACCTTCCACGCTCTGGTCGGAACCACACCTCGTTACACACGCCACGATTAGCCGAAGTAGTCTCCGGTTTGCGCATTCCAGCCTCCGGCTCGTTACTTTTTGATAACCTAGATGTTAGGCCCCTTTAAACAACAATTATCATCATCATCATCATCATCATCATCATCATCTTTTTGAAGGCACCTTATACATAATACTAGTTCGCATTGTTTCTAAAACCTCTCCGCTATCCGCACAGCCATGCAAACTATATCCGCATGACGAAAAATGTTGTTGATATCTGCGGGTTTATCGGCGGATATCCACATCCGCCCAGGGCTTTAGATATAGACTCTTAACAATTCACTCACCTGCTCTAAAATTGTTTTTGCTCTAACGATGCGTTCATAAAATGCAATATTGTATGTTTTCAATTCCACTGTGTTGGCTCCTGGAGCGAAGAAAGTTCAAAAAATCATTTAATACGTAGACAACTCTGCGGTAATTGCTGGTTATCAATTTTCGTAGCCGCTGATGATGTTGCCTCATGTTGTAAAAGTGATAAGCGCGTTAAATACTTATTATTGTCTGTGAAATTGGCTGGCTTGCTCTAACCAAGTTTGGAAGTCATCAGCGAGATCGCTGTTTAACATGGCGAAAGCTGTTACGGATTAGGAGCAATATCCACGCTAATGTGGCAAATAGCTATTTTCATTCTCCCTGTAATTCACTTACATGACCCCTTATTGAAAACCTTGTTTGTTCTAACAGAGGAGGGAAGCTTGCGGATTTACTGCTTCAGATCTCTACAGGACTTGAAAAACGCCTAGTGACAGATGGGTGACACCCATATACAAAGCAGCCTATTATGTGTCACCATGTATGTCGTTATTCAGTCATTTAGGGGCTTTATCACATTGTGTTTGCCACGGTGGGTGAGTGGTTATCGTGTCGGTCTACCAACCCCCAGGCTTGCAGGTTCGCTCCTGGCCATGGTAAGTGATTTTTCGGGGAGATATGGAACTGCGCCCATAATCAGTGGTATTTCCAGATCCTTTTAATTAGGCCGATTGAACTGCGCCCATAGTCAAGTCGGCTGTTAGCCCAAGGTCGGTGACGGACTGTCTCCCACCACTAGCTTCTGCACTGCTGAGAATAAGAGGTAGTCCCCCGTCCCGATAAGCAGCTGTACTACGGGACACCCTGCCTAAGCCACGGAGGCTACACTAATAATAATAATAATAATAATAATAATAATACAACTCTCTCCACTCCACCATAAATAACTACCCCTCTAGTTTTGTTATACAATAAAAAAATATAATAATCTTCTAAATGGTAAGATTACCTCAAACTAGATTATTAAACATTTGCAATAACAAAACTATTTTTAAAATATGGTTAGGTTGTCGAAAACATCCCAATGTACCATTTAATGTTAATATTGCTAGAACAAATATTAAATATGAGTCTGTTTTGAAAACTGGACCTGTTTTATGTATCCCAGGCCAACACTAATCTCTTGTCCGCAATCTGAACAGAGTTAGTTGTTCGCAATCTGGACGGGTTTTGACTTGTTCGCAATCAAGACACAACCGATTTGAAAAGAGTCACTTCAAATTCACACCTCTCGACACAACATAGTTCCGTAGAGTCGAGGAGGAAGGGATCCTACCTGACCGCTCTCAATGAGCGCAGTTTCACAGCCATTTTTCGAAGGGGCATTAGTGAAGCTTGGGCGCAGTTCCATACAACCCAATTTTTGAAAGAAGACAAAAATCACGACACGCATGTCATACGTTGTTGGCATGTGAAAGAACCCGTTTGAATTCAGTAGGCCGTGTCCATAATGGCAAAATTAATCTCGGGATTTTCCGCCAACACAAAAGTTCCTCCATTCTCTACTAGAAAGCGCTATAGTGTCTAAGAGCTTAGATATCTAACCTCCTTGACTTTCATAGCGCTCCAAGGAACAACAATATTCGAAATGCGAGCTGCCCTCTGGGTGTCAAATAATAAAGCTTGCACTTGGCACCCGAGGCCATACGATATTATTATATACTCGCATATTTATTAGTTACGGCCAACTATGGACCACGTTTGACAGCTTTTACATTATTTGTTCTCTTCACTCTCTGCCAATATCTCTTCATCCTCTCTCCCACTTCCTACTTCTGTTCCTCTGTGGAAGATTAAGATTATTATTATTCTTTCTTCGATTCGGCCAACTAGGGTCCATGTCAGTTCAACTGTCTCTTCTTCCGAGCTCTAACTACCGCTGAAGTGTGAAAATTGTCCGACACCGGTCCCGGTCTAAACTATGCCCACCGCTCTCTCCGCAGTAACAATAGTAGCCTTGACTACGCAGCGTTGCATTTGCTGCGCTGTAACTTTGGAATGGTAAGTCGGAGGAAAAAAAATTAAAGAAATGTTGCAGACAATTTTTAGAGGAACAAATTTCTGATTCACTCTTTTGTAAAAAAGAAAAAAAAATTCTAGGTCAAAAAGTGAAAAAAACACTTTTTTGAAAACTTTGGCGCCACCTAGCTTCTGCATTTCAAAACGTTTGACATGACCTCAATGAGACAAATTGTAGGTGACAATGCCCTCTACATTTTTTTGTTTAAAAAAATCTTAAAAATACGTAGATTCAGAGAAAAACGTTTTTCAATTTATTTTGAGTTTTCCGACAACATGATACTACAAATTATTCCGAAATTTAGAGTTAAGCCTTTTTTGTGCTTTTCTAACGATTTACAAAAAGCCAACCGTAGCACGGTTTTTGGAACAACACCATTCCATCTGTACTGTACTATCGGCCATTCTAGACGTTGCTTTCCGTCGCTTATTCGCTTCTGCTCCAGGCAAATGCTGAGATGGTACCTAACTTAAGTCCACGACCGCTTCCTGCCTAAATCCTTCCTCAATTACAAATACACTATCTACGGTAGTTCAGTCATTACAGTGACACAAATTAAACAGGCCTTCAAAATAAAATTCTGGAGACCTTTTTAGCCTATTTTCATTTTTGAAAAAAAAAAAAGGCTTATGAGATCACCTTTTGTCCGTGTGTCTGTGTGTGCGTGCGCGCGTGTGTCCCCCCTAATAACTTCTAAATTGCAGGAGCGATTTCAATGAAACTCGGTAAGTTCAAAGCACCATTCTGGGTGACCTCGGCCGTGCCCTTAAAATTTTATTGTCACACCAATCCAACATGGCGGCTGTGCGAAATTTCTCACCAGCATTCAGTATCTCCGAAACTATTACCAATATCACCCTGAAATTGTGTACGGTGATAAAGGGCACTACTAGAAGTTCGCCTGTGAGACTTTCAAAAACCTGGTAACTACAAAACCAACATGGCGGCCAAGCGAAGTTGAGACTTTTAAATAGACGTTTCCCTATGATTTAACCATCCAAACGGAATGAAACTTGGTACAGAAAATGTTTATACACATCGTAATGCATTGGCGTCTAATTTAATTCAATTGTTTACATAACCTCAAAATGGCGGCTGTGCGAAATATTTCACTGGCATTCCATATCTCCGAAACTATTACAAATATTACCCTGAAATTTTGTAAGCTAATAAAGGGCACTGGTACAAGTTTATCTATGTAACTTTCATAAACCTGCAAAGTAAAAAAACAAACATGGCGGGCAAGCGAATTTGAAACATTTTAATAGACTTTTCTTGTGATTTAACTCTCTGAGCGCAGTGAAATGTGGTACAGTAGATCATTATATATATTGTAATTCACTGGCATCTAATTTAGTCCAATTGTTTACATAACCTCAAGATGGCGGCTGTGCGAAATTTTAAAATTAAGTTTTTTATTTCTTGACTCGTAATCATGCTATTGAAGTGAAAGTTTGAGTAATGAACCTACGCAATAATTTTCCTTTAATGACACACAACTCTATGGCCTATACATATAACAATCCAAAATGGCGAGCATCGGAAATATTTAGACGGTTCTCAATATCTACGAATCTTTCACAGCAATCAAGCTGATATATTTTATGTTCATAGAAGCTTTGAACACAAGCTCACCTATAGGACTTTCAGTAACCTGGTGAGCACAAATCAAACATGGCGGCGACGCGATGTATAAATATTTAAATGGACTCTCGCGATTTAACCATCCGAGTGCAGTGAAACTTTGCACGTTATATGCTTATACAAATGTTAATCCACTGGCATCTATTTTATTTCAATTGTTTTCATAACCACAAAATGGCAGCTGTGTGAAATTTTTAAATCTCGTTTTTACTTTTTGTGTTCTAATCATGCGATTGAAGTTTGAATACGACATGTACACAATAATCTTCATGTAACAGTACATAAAATCCAACCTGGCGACCATCTGAAATATTTAGACGGTTCACGATATCTACGAATCTATCACAACCTTCAAACTTAAATTTTGTATGTTGATTGAGGCTATTAACATGAGTAGGATATATGAAAATAGGCTGTATAGTTCTTCACGGAACTACTTGTTTGAATTCAATAACTGATTATCTATATTGAACGTGTATGAATTACGGAAGTGTCTTATATGTTCCTGTACCACATCACGGTTTTAAAAAACTACAAGTTAAAGAAATCATCACAAGATGCGCGAACTTGAAAAATCTGCATTGTATTGTTTCTTTAAGCCAGGCAGAGTTTAGTACATAAAAATAATAAACACGTTAACGTAAGACATATTGTAACAAATACATATCAAAGAAAAAACCAGTTCGTGTTATGGTACTTTTATGATCAAGTCAATGAAACCGTTGCCGTTTGGATGCAAAGCTTCTCATATTGCCTTTTCTCTTGTTCACTCTAGTAGGATCATCACGTTTTATCAGCCAACAGTAGAGATATTGTGAAATTTTGCAATATCTTGTTAATCAAAATTACTGCAATTATAACAAATTAGCGGACCCCAATAGGTTTTGCAAATCGAACACTTCTTACAAACCTTGATATTTAAGAAATTAGAATGCAATTTGTCACTGATAATGTCATTTGTGTGCCGAGTGAACTGTAACACTCACCGGTTATTCGATATTTATGAAATTATACGATTTGAGTACTCATTCCTTTGATTTACTGTTTCTGAAATCCATGCAAAATGATAAAGGAAATACCTCATAATGTTAATATGACATGAAACGGGCGACATAGAGACCAAAATGTGAAGTGGACAGCAATTACGGAGCGTATTTTCATACATCGACAGTATCTGCAAATCGCACACTTCGTACATTTTTTTGATAGTAACTTTTTAAATAAATTATCGATATTTAAGGAATTAGAGTGCAATTCGTCACTGCTAATGTCGATTCTCTTTCATTTGAAAGCTCATTTGTCACGATCGGTCGCTTATGAGTGCCGCAGGAGGGATCTATACTACTGAAATAATATATATGATTGGTATGTGATAGGACAAAAGTAATGGCACTTCTGAATTCAGATGAACAATGTGCATGTAAAATAAGAGTCAAAACCAAGAAAGGAAAAATCGTGTAGACCTATGTTATCAGACAAATTCTACACACACCCAAGTACACAGTGCTACATGACCACGATGTCGCAAAACCTGTAAAGAATTAACAACTACAACAACAACACCTAGAACAGGAATATGTCTTGGGAGTGGAAGCTACTCCGTTGGAGTTGCCGTGATTCTGAACTAGATGTGGTGACTCGAGGTATTTTGCTGTGTGTTGCAGGGAATTTATCATTTCCGACCGCATGAGAGTGCGATGTTGGGAACGCGGGCTAGACTTGCATAGCGCGTGATGTATGCAATTAACTGGCGCACAGGTTGCTCCAAGTGTTAATTAGTCAGCTGATCGGAGAATTAGTCCCTCCTACTTGCTGTTTCCTTTGGTTCACGACTCTGACTTGTGCCCTTATTGGAATGTTTTGTAGCAATCTGTTAACATCCAATATATTCACTGCGTAACATACTGCGCATTGACGTCTCTAACTTGTACAGTGTGGTCCTTCTCTATACAGTTCCCCCAGGGGCTCACATCTTGTGGGACGTGGGTTGGCGACCACGGGACCCCAGCTGAGTCCGGCATTGCTTCCACTTACTTGTGCCGGGCTCCTCTCCTTCTTCTTTCCTGTCGATCTCCCTTGGTCAACTCTTGTTCTTTTCCGACCCCGACGGTATTAGGGTATCCGAGGCCTAGTGAGTCTTTCACTTTCCCGCCTTAATTGGCCCTTGTCTCATCTTTCCTGATCCCTCCTCTTGTATTCTTTTCATTATATTTCCTATTCTCTTTAAGATTCCCGCACTGTTTTTGCTACTTGGCTCCCCGTGTATCTAAATTCCCTTTAGCGTTTTTTTGTGGGTATTTTTCATCTACGTTGCATTTTGTGAGTTTTTTCGATCTAAATTGTATTTTGCGATTGTTTTCAACCTCAATTGCATTTTGTAATGATTGACAATCTAAATTGCTTTTTAGTAAGACTTTCTATGCAGGAGCAGGGCATTTTAGTGAGTATTTTGAATTTCAATTGCATTTTGTAAGTATTTTCAACCAAAACCGCATTTCGCAAGAATTTTGTGTGGTGGGCATTTTGCAAGTATTTTGATTCTCAATTTCATTTTGTGGGCATTTTGAATCTAAATTACATTTTGTGAAGTATTTTCAATCTAAATTGCAGTTTGTAAGTATTGTCAATCCAAATGAGTAGTTTGAATCTACCGTACATTTTGTAAGCATTTTTAATTTCAATTGCATTTTGTAAGTATTTTGAATTTCAATTGCACTTTGTGAATATTTTGGATTGGAAATGGGATCTTTCAATCTGAATTGCATTGTGTATTTTCAATTTCAATTACATTTAGTAAGTATTTTGAACCTCAATTGTATTTTGTACGTATTTTCGATCTCAATTGCATTTTGTAAGTATTTTGAATTTAAATTACATTTTGTAAGTATTTTGAACCTAGCCTACATTTTATGCGTATTTTTCAATCTATTCCTTTTGTGAATCTTTTCGTTCTAAATTCCCTCTTGTAAGAACATTTTGTGGGTAGTTTCAATCTGAGTTCCCTTTCTGTAAGTATTTTCCGTCTCACTTAATTTTCGTTCTGGTTTCCATTTCATTGTCATTTTCGCTATCACCCAGATCATTAGGGGCCGATAACCTAGATGTTAGGCCCCTTAAAACAACAATTATCATCATCATCTTCTCTCTAGAACGAAACCTCGCCGGGACCGTGTGACGGCCGGGCCACTACGTAGCAGCCTGTCGGGCAACTCACTGGCGCTAGCAGCGGCGTGGCGCCCAACCAAACACATTTTCACTTTATTGCGTATTTAGTAATCATCATTACTTTCATGAATTCCAGAATAGTTGCTGGAAATGCTGTCCTTCAATTTCTAAACACACATTGAACCAACGTCGGAAGTCCTGGTACACTCGCTTTACTTCATCCTGACTGATATTTCCTGTCAGTGCAGTTATTTCGCTCTCGAGGGCCTCCAAAGTACGCGGATTATTTCTGTATAGCCTACCTTTTGTTTGCGGTTCTCCCATAAGTAAAAATCGTGCAGCTCTGAAACTTACGAACACATTTACTGTAAGACTTCTTCTTGAGAGGCGGCTTCGGTGGCGTAGTTGATAGCATGTGGGTTCAAATCCGGCCGAAGACGTCGGATATTTTAAGAGCGTTAAACATCCCTCAGTATGCCTTCCTTCGGAGGGGAAGTAAAGCCGGCGGTCCCATGTCATAGATTTATGGCATGTAAAAGAACCTTCCACTAACTACACTTGTGTGAAGCTAAATTATAGGTTAGATTTGACTAACGCTCTTAGGTTCCAACGTTCGTCGCCAGTAGCCGACTGCAGTGGCATCTAGTAACAAAGTTTAGAACTAGTTAGTCGTTGACGATGGCGTTTGGTAGCAAAAGTTTGAACTACTTGAAAATCGAATGTCTACAGTCCTTACTTGAATTAAAAACAGATAACACACGCTAATACAGCCATCACAATTAACACCGGTTATCAGACAGTTTCTACACACACCCAAAGTACTCGGGGCTACATGGCCGCCTTGTAGCCGCCCCTAAACTGAGGAACCAACCAACCTTCTTCGTGAGAAGATAAATTTCTACTAGGAATATTCGAAGTTTTGTTCTACTTAATCATGTTCACGGGATACAAGAGAGGCTACAGTACTTTACCACAGGTCTTAATTATCTCAATTAAGGTATCTTGCCAGCGGGGAATGTAATCAATGCTATGACAGCATCCGGTGCTTTCCGACCCGCTGTCGTGTAATCGGTAGATGCTAGTCATCTGTCAGTAACTAATCGCTCTCAAGCCGACACACGGCCCGGCGAGGTTCCGTTCTATAGAGAAGGACATCAGTATATAGAAGATGTAGGCAACTCGTAGGCCTATGTAATAGTTCCATCGCTTATTATTCTCGTTGTGTGTACAGTTGTATGGGCAAGTGGTTCGACCCCTGGTCCGATTGCCGGCTGGGTCGATAGATTTTAACTTGAATTTGGAAATAACAAATGCAGATAAAATTCGGCAGAGAGCTCTAATCCGTCGACTTGATTTAACACGATCCGATGAAACATTTCAATTTTCTTTCCAAATCGCTTGGCATACAATTAAGAAACAAAAAAGGTTTATTTGACATTAATTGTTGCTCCTTCCGCCCTCTACCCACAAACCAAGTACCAAGTCCGTAGATCAAAATCTAAGAAAGTTCAATTGGGAAATTAGGCGACTTTTCAAGAAAACAAACATTCTAAAAAGTGTTCTATAGGCTTAAAAGAATGGTCTCTAAATCCGTTATTTTTAATAAAAAAACTTTTTATTGTTTTCGAGTTTTTTGAAAAATCTATTTTTATATTTTTTATATTTTGGAAACTAAAGAGTTTACAAAAAAATTTGTTTGACATAAATGAATGGCCTTGATCCCCATCCCAAAAATAAATTTCAAGTCTCTAGGACTAAAACTGAGGTGGTTTTAAACACACCCGGTGCCGCTCGGCTACGCTCACCTCTAACCCGAGATTTTGCGAACCCATGGTTGAGAGGACGTCAGCCTGAGTAATTTGATATGTAGCATGTCAAATTCCGATCATGGGTTCGCGAGATATCCACTTATTTAACTTGGACGCCGCCTGAGCAACGCCGGGTGGCTTTAAATCCGCCTCACCCCTCTACTCTGGAACGTTTGCCTCGTAAAGTTCTCAGTCATGGCCAAGTTTATATTGCAATGTAGAAAGTGTGATTTTTGACTCCCTTAAATTTGCAATATAGTGGCTTCGGTGTCGTATTTGGTAGCATGCTGAGCTTCTATGGCCAGGATCGCGGGTTCAAACCCGGGCGAAGTCGTCGGATGTTTTAAGAGCGTTAAAAATCCCTCAGTATGCCTTCCTTCGGAGCGGAAGTACAGCCGGTGGTCCTATATCATAGATTTATGGCATGAAAAAGAACCTTCCACTCACTACACTTGAAAATGAAAATCCACAGCCTGCTTCCAGTCTCCGACCGGGTCAGGAATGGAATGAATGAAGCCCCCATCTAGTGGCGAGGATATGAACTGTGCCGGCTGCCGAGGCCTGACGCACCCCTCTGGGGTCAATGATTAAGTGAATGACAGATGAAATGAAATGATAGTGGAGAGTGTTGCTGGAATGAAATTTTGACAGGGAAAACCGGAGTACCCGGAGAAAAACCTGTCTGCCTCCGTTTTGTCCAGCACAGATCTCACATGGAGTGACCGGGATTTGAACCACGGACCCAGCGGTGAGAGGCCGGCGTGCTGCCACCTAAGCCACGGAGGCTATCCACTCACTACACTTGTGGAAGGTAAAATTTGTTGGTTAGTTTGGTAACGCTATGTTAGTTCCAACGTTCGCCGCCAGGTGCTGACTGCAATGTCATTTAGTAGCCACGTCCGCAGCTAGGTGTCGTGGACGGTAGCATTTGGTAGCAAAAGTAGGAACTACTTGAAAAACTTATCGTCTGCAGTCCTTCTACTTGAATCACAGATAACACACACTAATACAGTCATCATAATTAACACCGGTTATCAGACAAATTCTACACACACCCAAAGTACACGGGGCTACATGACCGCGTTGTCGCAGCCCCTAAACTAAGGAACCAACCAACCAACCAAAGTTGCAATAGAGCGGAAAAGTAATCTTGCATAAATGCCATACCGTATATGAAAATCCTTGAGTAAATATTTTACTATTGACCGTCATGTTTTGAAGGGTTTCAACTATCTAACTTATATACTTATTTATTTATGTATTTATTTATCGATATATCTATTTATTTAATCTTATGCTTGCCACGGTGGGTGAGTGGTCAACGTGTCGGTCTATTAACTCCAAGCCTGCAGGTTCGCTCCTGGCCGTGGTAAGTGATTTTTTTTTTTTGAAAGGCGGCAAAAATACGACACCATGTCATACGATGTTGGCATGTCAAAGAACCCATTTGAATTCAGTAGGCCGTGTCCATAATGGCAAAATTAATCCCGGGAGTTTCCGCCAACACAAAGTTCCTCTTTTCTCTACTAGAAAGTGCTATAGTGTTCAAGGGGCTTAGATATCTAACCTCCTTGACTTTCATAGTGCTTCAAGGAACAACGAAATTCGACATGCAAGCTACACTTTGGGTGTCAAATAACAAAGCTTGCACCCGGCACCGAGGCCATTCGATATTATTATTATTATTATTATTATTATTATTATTTTTTTAGCGTATGGCTTTTTTTTAGTGCCGGGAGTGACCGAGGACATGTTCGGCTCGCCAGTTTTTTGTAGCTGCTTCGAGACGGACACCCAATGGGTGAGCTACAAGTACCGTTGGGGAGGAATTTTGGATGGGAGGGTCGAGGAGTTGGAAGGTAGCGGCTGTGTCCTATAGTTAGGGACCAACCCCGGCATTTGCCTGGAAGGAAGATGGGAAACCACAGAAGACCATCTTCAAGGTTGCCGGCGGGGGGATTCGAACCTCCTCGCCTCCCGGATGTGAGCGACTGCCAACAGTCATGCCGCAACGACCTCGGCTAACTCCCCGGTATTATTATTATTATTATTATTAAGCCGTTGTCCAGTTTTCACCTCTACCCTAGGCAGGGGCCCTTACAGGGTGCTATCAGCCGGGCCAGCTGAACCCCGGTTTTTTAACGAGGTTGTTACTCCTCCCGCTCCTCCTTCCTCGACTCTTGCAAGAAGAGGCCCCGGGCTTGCGACCGGTATAGCGGAGTTAATTATTATTATTATTATTATTATTATTATTATTATTATTATTATTATTATTATTATTATTATTCTTTAATCGTATCGGCCAACTAAGGACCACGTTATTTCAACTGGCTTCTCTGGGCTTTGATCTTTGCCCAGTGTTCCTTCATACGTTGTCGGTGTTGCTCTTTTCTTTCTTCCGTCCACATCTTTCCCGTCTTCAACTTCGGTTTTTCTTGAAAACCCTGGTGGTCGTGTAGTTTCTTCCTGAGGGGATTGCGTTCTTGAATATCCCCACAGGTAATTTCCATCTCTTGCAGGTCACTTCCCACCTCTTCGAACCAGGCTGGCTTGGTCTTCTTATTTTTAAAATAGTTAAAGATCCGGTTCGTCAATCGTGTAGGTTTCATTCTAAGCAAGTGGCCATAAAATGCAATCCTCCTTTTCCTCATTACATCAGAGATCTTCTGGACATGAATATACAGCTCATAGTTATGCCGCCGTCTATATTCACCGTTGTCTTTAATCGGGCCAAGAATTTTCCTCAAGATCTTTCTTTCCTTGATCTCCAATTTTTCTACCAAGCCTTTCTTGTTCATGGTGAGGCATTCCGCTGCGTACAGAGCCTCTGGTCGTATGACAGTGCAATAATGCCTAAGTTTTGCGTTCAGGGATATTGACTTTTTGTTGTAAACGTCCTTGGTGAGTCGGATCTCTTCAGCCAGAGGCATGTATTATTATTATTATTATTATTATTATTATTATTATTTTTATTATTATTATTATTATTATTATTATTATTATTATTATTATTATTTTCTTTTCTTTCTTCCTTCGTTACGGCCAACTAAGGACCACGTCATGTCAACTGTTTTTTCTGCATTTTAATGTTAGCCCAGTACTCCTTCATTCGCAATCGATGTTGCACCTTTCTCTCTGTCGTCCACGCCTTCCCGGTTTTTAGCTTCGGCTTAAGTTGAAAACTCCGATGTTTCTGAAGTTTATCCCTAAGTGGGCCACGCTCCTGGATATCTTCACGTGTAATCCCAGTCTCCAACAGATCTTTCTCTACTTGAATGAACCAGGCCCCCTTTGTCTTTTTCTCACGGAGAAAAGCAAAAATTCTGTTGGATAGCCGTGTTGATTTCATTCGGGTTATATGTCCATAAAAAGAAATCCTCCTTTTCCTCATCACGTCAGTTATTTTCTCTACGTGAGTGTACAACTCGTGGTTGTGGCGTCTTCGGAACTCGCCGTGTTCTTTGACTGGACCCAGGATTTTCCTCAATATCTTCCTTTCCTTGGTCTCCAGTTTTTCCATTATGCCTTTTCTATTCATGGAGAGACATTCCGCTGCATACAAAGCTTCTGGCCGGATGACCGTGCAGTAGTGCTTCAGTTTTGCATTTAGGGATATAGATATTTTGTTGTACACATTCTTAGTTAGATGGTAAGCCATTTCAATTTTATTCCAGCGTGACGCAAAAGCCTCGTTTTCGGACATTGTAGGGTCTATCCATTCCCCCAAGATACTTAAATTTCACAACCCGCTTGATTTTCCCATGATTCACTTCAATATGTTTTGGAGCCGTTTTGATGTTAGTAATAAATTCTGTTTTCTCGAAAGAGATCAGGAGCGCCTTTGCAGCTTGTGTTTGAAGCTGGTTGATCTGTTTCCTGGCCGTATCCAACGAATCTGCAAAAACTGCAAGGTCATCCGCAAAGGCTAGACAGTCAATTGATAAATTCTTATTCTTTTGACCAAGTCTGATTCCATTTTCGACTCCTTCATCACTCATTATTATTATTATTATTATTATTCTCATATGTTCACCATATCGTTGGGTACAATTCACCATTTAATCGGCATATGTTGCAAGATGGAGTAGAGTTCTCTATACTGGTAGGTTCAGGAACGAACGAACTATGGAGCAGGTCTCTAAAATAACTACTTTCTGCATGCTGGTATGCAGATTATGGTGGAGCCCCAATTTATCGAGGTTGGCCTTCAGCGACTTCGGTATGATCCCTGTGGAAGAGATTACGATAGGCAATACAGTGACAAATTCCTGTCGCCACATCTGTCGGATCTCTTCAGCCAGAGGCATGTATTTCGTCACTTTCTCAGCATAACTGTGCTAGATATTATGCGAGTTAGGGACTGCGATATCTGTTACAGGCCGGACGTTCGTTTTCGACGAGTGTAAAATCTTAATGGAAGCCTGGAGGCGAGTTACTACAGTACCTATGATGTTGTCACCTGCCCCATGTGATCAGATGATTGATATTGCTATATCGCACTACTGTTGAAGTACAGTCATTGGCAAATATAATGGCGTTCTGTTCGTAACTATGTAACGTGTACTTCCACATCACACAATACTTAGACGTGAACTGTACTGTCTGCACACTGATGTCATCACGTGCTCAAGTCTGGAATTCCATTCAAGCAGACCGGTGGTGACAAATGTGAAGCGATAGGGCTAGAGAGTGACTGTGTACAGGCTCACCCGCAGGCTTCAAAGTCAAGGGCAATCGTCTAAAACAAACGTCCGGCTTGTAGAAGAGTTTTCCTCTGCACTTTATCAATAAGAATAATGTCTGGCCTGTTTGCTGATATAGGTCTATCTGTGATCACTAAACTGTCCCAGAGTAGCTTGTGTGTATCATTCTCCAGAACAGCATCAGGAATATATTGATAGTAAGGCAGAACATTATTACTTAAGGAGTGTTTCGTTAAGGTGGTGCGCGTCTTAATAAGAATATTTTCTAGGTCCGTCTGTATCCATTTTACAATACCAAACGTGTAAGCCAGTACTGGTATGGCATATGTATTGATGGCCTTGAAGATGTTTCTTCCATTCAACTTGGATTTCAGAATCTTGTTGAGACGTTGATTGTACGTCGCTACTGTTTGTTCCTTAATGGTCTTGTGATCAATTCTCTTCGACTGTTGTAAACCAAGATATTTGTAACTCTTAGTTTCTGTCATGGGCTGAATGAGTTATCGTTATTATTATTATTATTATTATTATTATTATTATTATTATTATTATTATTATTATTATTATTTAATCTGTGGAGCACGATCGAACTTATTTACCTAATTGTGTTTTTTTTCTTCTCCCAAAATCTCTTCATCAGGGCACTAAAAATCCCCCCCCCCCTCGTTCTTCAGTCCATGATTTTTTGGCCCTGGTAGTAATTTTCTCTGTGAACTGATTGTATGGTTGTTGATTAATGTTCTAAACTGGAATCGATCCTGTATAATTTCCTCTGCAATGTTAATTTCTTGAAGATCTTCTATTTCACTAAACCAGTTGTTCTTGACTGTCCTTGAGATAGCAGGGTTGGTGAACCTGTCATTGTTTATTCTGAGAATGTCGCCGTAGAACTTCTATCACCTTTTCCTAAAGGTGTCAGTGGTCTTTTCAGCGTGCTAGTAAAGCTCCCGAGACTTCTGTTTAATTTAGATTCCTTCTGAGCAGGCTGGACCAAGGATTTTCCTCAATATTTTCTTTTATTGTTTTTGTACGTCTTTAATAAGAGATCTACAGGGCGCCCGAGAATGTTCTCCGCAGTGGGTACGTGCAGCTGTGAGTGGTTGAGTCATGAGTTTAGTTGTCTGCTCTGTGTCCCTGAAAGCGGGACTCCCCCGAGTTGGCTGTCAGTGTGTATTGCGATAAGCGAGCGAGCCTGCATGTCTTCAGTGTGTATTACAGTCAGCGAGCGTTCAGATAGATTATTGGAAGAGTGCAACAGTATACAGACGGTGATGTTTACTACTGAAAATTGAGTTTTTTTTTGGTGGAATACGTTTTTCGCGAAGGCGATCGTTTTACAGAAAATGTGAAATTAAGATTTCAGGTGCGGTTTCCTAATTCAAAGTGTCCAAATCGTGATACCGTTCGGGATTTGATAAGTAAATTTCGTGTGACTGGCTCAGTTCACGATGTACCGGGAACAGGCAGGCCTACGCTTTTAACGGACGAAAAACTTGATGGAATCTCCGATATAGTGCTGCGTAGTCCAAGTAAATCAACACGAAAATTAGCTCAACAAACAGGAATCTCTAAGTCGACAGCACATAAAGCTGTAAGAGACAAGCTTCAGTTGTTCCCTTATAAAGTTACCGTGGTTCATGAATTAAAACAAACTGATTACGGAAAAAGAGTGATGTACTGTGAATGGTTCCAGCATCTGTTATGAATGGCTGTGGTGAGTACGAAGTTTACTGTTTATTTGTTATGATGCAAGTGGCAGCCGTGCTACCAACGTAACTGCTGTAGCTAGCTCTCGCAGACGCATGTAGGTGCTGCGGAGAACATTCCTGGACTCACTGTACCTCCAATGATCAAGGTTTCCAAGGCATATAGTAGTCTACTTCAGGTTTGATTCTTATTCTTTCGTTTCTTCTACCTTCTTCTTCTTGTGTCTTCCTTCTTCCTCTTCTTCCTCCTCTTCTTCTTCTTATTTCGATTCACCCACTTTGGGGCAAGTTGAATCAATCATTTATCTGTGAGTTGTTCTTTCCTTAGTGCCCAGAATCTTTTCCTTCTTTCTAATCTTCTTTTCCTCTCTACTTCCGAGATGGTGGGTTTGGATTTTAGTGAAGATTTGTCTTGGAACCTTTTATTTCCGTATTTAATAATTATTTTAGCTTTTCGATTGAGTAGTGAATTTTCTGTATTTTTTTAAATTCTACCAGGTCTTTTTTAGTTTCTTTAAACCATGCTGGTTTTGTGTTGCGGTTACGGATGAAATCAAGGATTTGTTTGGTTAATCTATTAAGAGTTCAGTCTGAGAAGATGACCGTATAAATGTATCCTCCTTTTTCGAATAGTATCTGGGAGT
The DNA here is from genome assembly GCA_946902985.2 of Meconema thalassinum. NCBI lineage: Eukaryota > Metazoa > Arthropoda > Insecta > Orthoptera > Tettigoniidae > Meconema > Meconema thalassinum. Next base: position 375,147,963 of record OX336388.2, on the reverse strand, counting down.
TTTTCAATTTTCTTGTAGAGAGTCTCATTCTTGATTTATTACTATTAGCCCACTAAGGAGCGCTTATGACTAGTGCTTCTGCGATGCTTTCTTTGTTCTCCAATATCTCCTCAGTCCAGTCCTTCCTCTCCTGTGTGAGGGGTGGTCGGGTCTTAGTCACTTTGGGTGGTGGGGACCAAGAGTTAACACTGTCACAACATTTGGAATGGTCAAGAATATCACAGCCTAACACAGTCTTGTTTCACTTCATTAAGCCACAAGCTGCCAATCTTGTAGCCATTAATCAAGTTGAAGATCTTCTTGGTGATTCTATCGTTCCCCATCCGGAAGAGGTGTCCGTAGAATTTCAGTAGTCTCCGTCGCATAATGGTGGTGGCTGGTTCCAATTGACGGTATAGTCGATAAGAGCCATCTGGGAGCAATCTTGGTCCATGAATTTTTCGAAGGATACGTCTCTCGACTTTCTCCAAATCATCCATGTATTCTTGATGTATCTTATTATCCTGAAATTTTGATCCTGTGATTTTTCTTAGAATTTTCGTTTCCTTTAATTCGAGTTTCTCCATCTGGCCTTTGGAATTCATGTTTAGGGTTTCTGCTGCGTACAGCGCTTCTGGTTTAATATTTAATTTTGGACCCCATGAAAGGGATTTCTTGTTGTATGTATATTTTGTTAGTTGGAATTACTTTACAGGTTTGATTATTATCATATATATTATTTCTGTAGTCTAGATCCCTCCTGCGGCGCTCACAAGCGACCGATCGTGAAAAATGAGCATTCAAATGACAGAAAATATACATTACCAGCATTGCACTCTAATTTCAAAAATATCTACAATTTCTTAAAAAAAATGACTTTTAAAAAGCTGTACGAAGTGTGCGATTTGCAGATTCTGTTGCTGTAGGAAGATACGCTCCATAATTGCTGTCCACTTCACATTCTTTCCGCCGTGACGCCTGTTTCTTGTCACTTTAACATTCTGAGGTCTTTCCTTTATCATTTTGCATGGCTTTCAGAAACAGTAATTTAAAGGAATGAGTACTCAAATCGTATAATTTCATAAATATCGAATAACCGGTGAGTGTTACGGCTAAGCTGTCAATCAATGGACTCAGCACACAAATGACATTAGCAGTGACGAATTTCATAAATATCAATTTTTGTAAGAAGTATGCGATTTGCAAATACTGTTGCTGTAGAAAATACGCGACATCATTGCTGTTCAGTTCGCATTTTGGCCGTAGGGACGCCTGAAACGTAAATAGTGTTCTATATTCATGTGGTTCAAATAAAAACATAACAACCTTTCTCCTTAAGTCTCTTATTACCGGTATGAACCTATTGGGGAAAGTGTGGCTTATGAACATGCGTGATTTCTTGCACGAGTCCGCTAGTTATTATTATTATTATTATTATTATTATTATTATTATTATTATTATTATTATCATTATTATTATTATTATTATTATTATTATTATCATTAGAAAGGGAGTTTCTGTGAAATAAGAACTCAATGACTGAGTGAGGTATGCTTTAGGTTTATTTTTCACTGCGATAATGCGTGTCGCGAATTTGAAAGTTGCTCGCTTATTTTGCTTGTGAGTCGATTTTTCATACTTTACTTCCTGAAGATAATGAATTTTGCCGCGTCAACAAACAACTGGAGAGCTCCTGCAACCGTCCGGGACGTTATTGGTCTTCCTTTTATCCCCTTCATTTGTATACTTTATAATTCAAATTATGGTACCTAACAGTATTCAGAATATTACATTCCATTATATGAAAGGAAGCCGTAACATAGCACGAGGTCGCAGTGCGTCGTCTTTTGGCTTGTGGTCTCTAATAACAGCTATTATTCTGGCATTTGTGGGTCTTCTCCTTTGACTTCAAACAAGTCGGCTCTTTTTATATACTGTATATAAGGAGGGGAGTGGTTGAGGGAGAAGCCATGCCCCCTTCATTCTTGGGGCAAGGAAGTCACGAGCACAAAGGTTTGACTTTCACTGCGTACGAATCCGCGATTCTAATCGTAAGGAATGTGTGATGTAATGAATGATCCACACCCTGGTAGGAGATATCACATGCGAAATACCTCAATACAGGTGCACTAGCAAGGAAAGTTACAGGTCTCTACAATTCTGCGTGTGAGAACTTGCCCATCTTCAGGGTGACAAAAAAGAAATGAGAAAGTGGTTGTATAGATTTATGTCTGGGGGAAGGGAATTGAATGATCTTCCCTGTGCACATTCTACATAAAATACTGAGGTCTTTCTTTCCTTTATCATTTTGCAAGGATTTCAGAAGCAGTAAATCAAAGGAATGAGTACTCAAATCGTATAATTTCATAAATATTGAAAAACCGGTGAGTGTTATTATGATTTTCAGTGATTGCCTTCTTAAGTAAGGGAACGTAGAACTTGGAATTCTAACTGAAATATAAATAGTGTTGTATAATCATGTGGTTCAAATAAAAACATAACAACCTTTCTCCTTAAGTCTCTTATTACCGGTATGAACCTATTGGGGAAAGTGTGGTTCATGAACATGTGAGATTTCTCGCACGGGTCCGCTAGTTATTATTTATCTATTTATGTGGCTTTTCACCGATGTCTCAGTCTCACTCATGGCTGTGATTATATGGAAGCTACTGAGGTTTGGGTGGTGCTTAGTAATGGCATTCAGGGCACAGTCAGTGCCTGTGGATGCTGTGAAAGGTTCTACTCATAGGGTTAGTACTACTACTATTCTAACTCAGTGAGGAAAGCAATGGCAAACTACCTCACTCCTCTTTTTGCCTAGTAAGCCTCAATATAGCGCTGCCTTTGGTTTTTGTGGGTATCTACTCACATAACCTAACGGCGGTACTGTTTGAGGATCCAACCAGCCTTCGAGCTGACCACCTTTCAGACAAAGGACATTGTAACCCTACGATTCGTAGAGTGTTGTATTCCACGTTTCTAGGCACGGTATTACGAGCGTCTAGCAGGCGAGGAAGGCGTTTACGTTCTGGGGTTCCCAACCTCAAATTGATCCTTGGGTTAGTCGCCAGCAACCGTGAAAGTCGGTATTATTACGACAGAAACACATAATGCACATAATGTTTTTGGAACATGGCACATAAGTCCTAGCAGCATAGCCAAGCGTCTTTAAGTTACGCCCCACGAATCCACTCTGGTGTTACAGTCCGGCGCTGACAACGGCCATCCCCAGTATTATTTCCCTCCGTCGTTGTCTACACTTACTTCGGGAAAACGCCGGCAAGTCCTTTGTTTCAAGTACCCGGGGCTCCTAACTCCAAAACCTAGATCTTAATAATTGCAATGTACACGCATTGTTACAATAACATAATGTTATTGGTATTACTACTGCGGCTTTTAGAGACGGCGGGGTGCCGGAAATTTGCCCCGAGGTAGACTTTAACGTGTCAGTAAATCTATTGACACAGCTCCCTCAAATTTAAGCACCCTCAAATGCCAACTGACTGCGTCGTATTCGATCCCGCTGTCGTGGTTTCAGCAGGCGAGAACGTTACCGCTGATCCACGCAGCCAGTCTCATTGTTCCAGTCACCACATTAAAGCAGATTATGAAATACCATACCCATACAAGTACAGTAGGCTTATACGGAACTGGTGACCAAATGCAGTACAGTATATGCCATGCCCTTAAGAGAAGCAGCAACGACAAAAGCTAATTGAACGTTAGACTCATAAAATTATTATTATTATGATTATTATTATTATCAGGCCTATTATTATTATTAGTATTACTATCGAGTTTTCCCCTTTAGGAGATCATGCGAACTGGAGCCAATCACACCTCCACTTCCTTTCCCTCTTCTATTTTCTTCCCAAAACCTCTTCATTAATTCACTGTGTTTTTTCTTCCTTTCCTTTGTCCATTTTTCCCTATTGTTTCTTTTCTTGAGACGTGTTCAAATTACTTGTTTCTGACTTTATTTCTGAATTCTGTCCTTAATATCGTCTTCAGAGATTTTGAATCGTTCCAGGTCCTCGTGTGTTTCTCTCGTCCAACTGGTCTTAATTTACTTGTATTAATGATGTTAAGAATTTTTTAGCGAGTCATTTTTCATACATCATCCACAGGTGTCCATAGAACTGTAGGCGTCTTTTCCTAAATTATTATTATTATTATTATTATTATTATTATTACAAGGTGACTTTTAACATGGCGCGATGGCCGACCGTCGAGTCCTCGCCACGTGTCACCTAACTTTAAAGCCCTGCGTGGATGCGGATATCCGCGGATAAACCCATGGATATCCGCAAACATTTTCACCATGCGGATATAGTTTGCATGGCCGTGCGGATAGCGGATAAGCTGCGGAGAATCTTTGGAGTAACTTTGCGGATAGTTTTTACAATACAATCCAAACTTTTTGAGTATCATTACTAGGACATTCATTTTAAACATAGCATATGACATACATAGCGTAAGGGAATGACTTTCCCCATAAATATCTAAATGTGTTGCTTAATACTTTATGTTTTAACTATAGGCCTATTGTAATGCCAGTAGATGCGGGTTAGAGATGGTAGATGATATGTTAGTCGTTATTTGATTTAAGCTCAGAACATTCGGGTGGGTGCCATTTCTTTTTTTTTTGTTATGATGGCGGCGACATACAACAAGACACTGAGTTGTCCCTTGCTAGTGCTACCTCTGTACCAAAGGTGGTTCGATTTGGTTTCGTTGTGTTTGAATTGATAGGGGGGCGGGGGGTCGATTTGCACACATACACGGCCGCCATCTGCAAACTATTGGGCTGATGACCTTGTAGATTGGTCAAAAGGTGCTTCCTGCATGAAGGCATGTTGTTGCAAAATTTGGCAGAGATCAGGTGATTAGGTTAGTCGTAATTTGATTTAAGGGGTGGATGCGGATAACGTTTTGTTTATCCACGCAGGACTGTATCTATTTCCTGCTGTGTTAGTCGTCTTAAGGACAACAGGCAGACTTCTGGCATAGTCCATTATAAAGGAGGAATTAGTTTGTGTTGGTTGTGAGTTATATTGAGAGAGAGAGAGAGAGAGAGAGAGAGAGAGAGAGAGAGGGAAAGGAAAATAAATAAAAAAATACGAGCCTTACAGTAGTCGCATTTGATGTGTAACATGTGACATGTTATCCTACTATGTGTGTGCCGGGAGCGGAAATCCCTTGTTAACAGTGAAATCTGTTGGTCATTGAAATAACTACTTGTAAAACTCCAGTGCCAAATCCTTTCAGCAAATATGATATAATGAATATTTTCTCACCAAAGAACGACAACTTGAAGATGATTTATTGTACGAATATCTTTAATGGGGCCTCCAAACCTTCAAGTAAACCGTATGCGATATACATTCCTCATAGTCCTGTATTTTGGCCGACAGTACCTCGAATACTTACATTAAATAAAATACAGCAAAAGTATGAAGATGTAATAAATCATAATTGTTTTCAGCAAATATGATATAATGAATATTTTCACACCTAAGAACGACAATTTGAAGATGATTGATTGTAGGAATATCTTTAATGGGGCCTCCAAACCTTGAAGTAAGCCGTATGCCATATACATTCCACATAGTCACTTGGCCGACAGTACGTCGTGGTACCAATCTCCGCCACTGCGCGCGCTCATTGTTTCCGTCCCTGTTCCAAGATCACCCCCACAAAAATATACAGCAACCGAGTGGAAAGATGTTACACATCAAAAAATAAAAAAGGAATTGTAGACTAGGATTTCCTATTGTCCTATTTAATATAGAATGACCTATCTACGGTATCATAGTCGCAGCGAAAATATGTAGGTATGTGCTTCAACTCGACTTGCTCGAAGGATTAGTGCTACATGCATACACAAAAACGAGTGAAATACTAATGGTCTGAATACAGATGGTGGTTTTACGTTACTCGGAAGTTCTTTACTATGCAAATCTCGCCTTTTACATAATGAAGTGTAGTACAGTACATTACCTACCGAGCGAGATAGGGGTAGTGTTTAAATACGACCTAATTCCCTTTCTAATTAAATAGAGCAGTCTGTCTGTAGGAGAGGACGTCTCAGCTGTGGCTGGCTTACCGCATGGTTTTCAGGTCGGAGTCGCGTGGCCAATATTGGACTGTTCTTTGGTTAATTTCAACCATTCAAATTATGAACAGTCAATCCTCGATATATCGAATCGCTAGGGGATGGCAAAATTAATTCGACTTATCGAAATTAGAGTTATAGAGATACGTAGCAAAATGTTAAATATGACATAAATATAGGTCGCAAAATACACTATAGTTGTCTACATTTACGTAATAACAAGATGGTCAGCAAAGAACATATAGCCTACTTTCTCCTAAATGTATGGGTATAGTTATAACCAGGCTTCGGATAATTATGCACTTAAAAATGCCAAAATATGCATGCAAATATGCACTAAAAAGTGTCTAAATAAGCACTAAAATATGCATTAAAAATAAACATATAACTTATCTGATGCCAATTAGTGGTTTATATTACAAGAAATTAATGTTACATATTAAATACCGCCAAAATAAAGAAAATTACTTACAGTACTACATTAGATTGCTCCAGTTTGTCAATAAAATTTACAATTTTCGATTACACTTAATCACTACATGATGTAATAGGTTTTGAAACACAAACTTGCGCCTATTTTCACTTAAAATGATTTTGTACTCGGAAAACACTCTGTCCACATCACATGCCACATTCCTGTTCCCTGAAATACATGCCAAATATTCCAAAAGTGTCCTGCAGAAGCTGATGTCTACACTTAAGATTACGAATGTTTTTGAAATATGCACTAATAGGAGGAAAATCCTAAATATGCACTATTAAGTCAAAACTGTCCCAAATAAGCAATTGCATATGCAATATGCAAAATGTATAATTATCCGAAGCCTGCTTATAACTCTTTGTCCTCATCCCTAAAACAATCACCTCTACCACCATATATTGTTTGTTCTCTTTTATATCGATAATTAGCCAGTAAGTGTCAAAATCAATATTATACAGTATACTTTATGATTATTTAATAACAAAACTACTAACTTATTGTAATGCATTCGTCCGTTAATCTCGATATTAAGCCTCCAAACTTAAAAATCCTTCGTTTTGGGTATCTTCCCCTTTAAAAATCCGCGGCGATCACAGTAGGTTGGTGATGCAACCTAGCCGTGAATTAATATGTACGCCTCTGAGTGTTGAATGAGCAGGCAGTTTGAAGCAGCCAGGAGGGATGCGATCCATCTTTTTGGAAGCCTTCATAGGGAGGTTATGGCTGCTTGAGCTTTTGCTTTCGCAGATGGGAGGTGCATGTGCGCTTCATAAAAAGGGAGGAAGCGCAGTTCGCTATTCCTGTCGTGGTCTGGGCGGGGACACCAACAGCCCGCTGATGAGCCAGCTTGGTGTCGTAGGCGAAATCCCACGCCAGACACGGCACAAACCTAGAAGAACCGCTGAGATTTTATTCACTGGCCGTGAAAGCCAATATACCGTTATTCCTTAAACCTAGATAAAATTGAATTAATACTCATGTAATTAATTAATATCTGATCTATTTTTTTTTTCAGGTTTAGGGAATAACACTGATAACCTTGGGTATAATCGTGTTAACTGACTGAAAATCATTTACATTTCGATTAATGAAGCACAGTTTCCTAGGACTGTATGTATAAGGTGCGTTCAAAAAGTAACGAGCCGGAGGCTGCAATGAGCAAACCGGTGCCGACATCGGCTAATCGTGGCGTGTGTAACGATGTGTGGTTCCGACCAGAGCGTTGAAGGCCACAGCCCGTCGCTAGAGGGCACGCGTGCACGTCGCGTGACGAAACAAAGCGAGCAGCAGCATGCATCAATCGTCCAACCAAGACCAAGACAGTAGGCCAACGACATAGTTCCTGGTGTGGTTGAAGACTATGGGGCACCCATTGGGCACACACTTTGCGCAAGTGCAATCGTTCCTTCATGATGGTGTGCACACTTCCGACGTTTAATCCGACCACGGCGGCTTTGGCGTTCACTGTCACTTGGTGAACCTGGGTAATGAGTGCATCAACTAGCTGGAAATTGTCATCGGTAATGCAGGGGGTGCCCCAGACCGCGCATCATCGGCTAACGACACCCGTCCTTCCCTGAAGCGCTTGTGCCACGCCTTGACCTTTGCAAGCGACAAGCAGTGTTCTCCGTACACTTGTGACATTCGGCGATGAATGTCCGTTCCCCCTACTCCTTTTGCTGTCAGAAACCGAACAACACCTCTTTGCTCTTCGTTTGACGCCTCCATGTCACTGTTTGCAATGGGACTGGCAGCGTTGGATGATTGATGCATGCTGCTGCTCGCTTTGTATCGTCACGTGACCCGCACGCGTGCCCTCTAGCGACGGGCTGTGACCTTCCACGCTCTGGTCAGAACCACACCTCGTTACACACGCCACGATTAGCCGATGTCTTCACCGGTTGCGCATTACAGCCTCCGGCTCGTTACTTTTTGAACGCACCTTATAGTTCGCCTCACAGGAGTGCTGTTATAGTGGACCTCACCAGAGCACAGTTCCCGTTTAAGTGGGAAGTGCGTGTCGTGTGACCAGCTGATGATCATCATCTAACGTTGAAGCTACTGTAATGCTGATCCGACTCACCTTCCGGTCCACTGACCACGTTGTGCTCTAGACCAGCTGCAGTGGCGCGCGGGAGAGCGGAGACCAGTGGATGCCATGCCACGCCATTTACTGCGGTCAACGTCACATGTCATGTCCCGCTCCTCACAGCGCAACAAGCCTCGTGGTCACTCTCCCTCAGGCGAACGCCTTGTTACAGTTCGTGGAAATCGATTCGCCCCTCCCCTTCCTTCTTTAATTGCTTGCCGGTGTCGGGGGTGGGGGGCTGGATTCTTTACAAATACTATTTATTTCGTATGGCAAAATAAGGATACATTGGGGCAAAGATTTGAAAAACAAATAACAAAAAGATACGAGCCTTACAGTAGTCGCATATGATGTGTAACATCTGACATGTTATCCTACTCGTATACTACACAGCATGGACATTCTTAAAATGTTAATTTACACTCCATTTTCATACTGGTACTATGATGAATGTATAGATTGAATTGGAGATATGCTACTGTCACATTTGTGGCGCAGCGGTCAAGCTGTTAGTCTCTCACCAAGTTAGATCGGGTTTGATTCCCGGTCAATACATGTGAGAATTTCGAATTGAAATGCCATGTCCTGTGGTTCGCATTCCACGTAAAAGGGAGGTACCGTGGATCATGATCGTGAGATTAACGGACACGCAAAACTACAAGCTTCCTTCCTTTTACATTAATAATTCATAATAACAAATTGACACACAACGTCGACAGTACTCTCAAATACTGTGAGCACATTCCTCAGTAACTATAACATTCATTATTCTCAAGGCTCTCATACAGTTCGTCTTAAACAATCAAAACATGGCTTCCTACAATCATGAAATGAACTAGTCTCACATATGATGAAAATACAGCTTTTATTCCACTCACATAACAACATTCTGTTATGCATTTTATATTTGACTAGCCTACTCACTCACAGCTTGACAATAATGCCGCTTTCTTAAATGTCATTTGTCGTCTTTGTCCTACCCCATGTGATATTCAACCTTGAACGTGAAGCTTCATAAACTGCTCAATGATAAATGAAAGTCGGTGAAACATTTGCCACTGCTCGTCAAACCAATGCCTGCTAGATGCACTGCCTACTGTATTGCCATAACATTCTCGCGCTACAGAGCACACACTGCCTTGTTTCCAATACCCACATTTTCAATTGTACATCCAGCTGGCAGTGCGTCTTCACTTCCGTTCGATCCACTTCCGCCCGATTCACTTCCGTCCCCAATTTTCAAAATCACTCCCATAAAACTATCCAGCAACCGAGCGGAAAGATGATACACATCAATATCACCATCAATACGCTAAGGTGTATGTTTCACCAAACACAAGCTCTTAAACCAGTGAGAGTTAGAAAGTGCGGTTTGTGGCAAAATCGTCGCAATGGCAGAGAAAAAAAATATTGCATTTCTTAAAAAGTCAACGGAAATATAAGTAGTTGTTTATTAAGTGCGTTTAAATAAACAAACAAGATTTTAATTTATTTATCGTATGACTTTTGGTGCCGGGAGTGTCCGAGGACATGTTCGGCTCGCCAGAGGCTGTAGCTGCTTCAAGCGGACACCCATAGGGTGAGCTACCGGTACATGTTCCGTTCAATTTCAAGTAGTTCCAACTTTCGCTATCATATATCAATGATACCTGGTGGTAAACGTTGTAACTTTTGATAGAGCGTTACAACGAAATCTAACCTAGAAATTTAGCTTCACACAAGTTTAGTCTGTGGAAGGATCTTTTACATGCCATAAATCTATGACATGGGACCGCCGGCTTTACTTCCCCTCCTAAGGAAGGCATACTGAAGGACTTAAACGTTCTTAAAAATCCGATGACTTCGACCGGGTTTGATCCCGCGATCTTGGGCATAGAAGCTCAGTATGTTACCGACTACGCCACCGAAGCCACTAACAAACAAGAAGATAGCCCCTGGCAGAACTGTGTCGCGTCGGGCCCGCATAACAGTAAAGGCGGGCGGGTGGTTTAACCGATGCGATATATCTCGTACAGGCTCTCTAGTATACAATATTTACAAAGTGGATTAGAGTTAACAGTTTAGGAATTTAAAACACAATATCCAGGGTATTCGGCCAGTTGGCAGCATCATCGGCAGCACCGTGTAGGTCTTGTTGGATGGTTCCACATTTTATTCTTGTGAGGGCCGAGTGTTTGATACAACTGCTACAGAATGAGCGATGAAAATGAGGTTATTTTGTTGTTGTTGTTGTTGTTGTAAGGTGATACATTTAAATACCAAGCGGCGCACGCAGGATTTCTTTCTGTGGGGGAGGGTTCAATTATACAGTTAGGTAGTTGTATACAATATTACAATTATATTCCGATTATTAATATCAAAAGCAATAATGAATTAAACAATCTAGTTGCATGAAAACTATCTCTACATAGTATAAGGCAGTCTCTGATTCTCGGATGTAACGCGTAATCTCCAGAACCACCGGATGGATTTTGATGCGGTTTTCACCATTCTATAAAGGATTTCTCGAGGAAGGTTACTGTCGAAAAACATTATTTTATGACCAAAGGAAGCCGAGCAATAACGATTTCAGTGAATCGAGTCTAAGAAAACCTTGTCGTCCGTGCGCCTTTTAAGCTTACGCTGGGTAAACCATTAAAAATACTGTATATATTGTATATACTAGAATTGTTCAGCTTGAAAAGTTCTACAAGAAAGTCCGCGACAGCATATCTCTATTTTTAATACATCGCCCACTATAAGTGTTTCTACGTTTTCATTTCTTCCAACAATCTCCATTCATTGGAAATTTAAATTACCAGCTTCGAAGCGAGTTTACGAGCTAGTTAGCGAGCCTATCACCCCAGCTTCGTCCATCATCAAACTGTCGAGTCGTGTCGAGTTAAGACTTCGGAGAAGAGTATATGTGTTTGGAGTTTCACTGTTCACCTCGGCTTTTCTGAATTGCGTCTGGAACCTGCCATCCGTGAGCCTTTTAGGCTTACGCTGGGTAAACCGTTAAAGATCCAGGCGAAGCCGGCGTGGGTTGCTAGTTTTAATTGTATTTTCCAGCACATAAAAAGAATTGATAAAATTCAATTTGATAAAATGGAAAACAATAACTAAATGTTAAAACTGAAATGATGCACTGTTATCATCATGTCCATACGTGACTGATAAGATTTCTTAAACAAGCGTCGACTTCCTTTTCAATGTCTCTCGTGTTAAGAATGCACTAATTTTGATTACTTTTTGATCAAGTCATTTGCAATTAGAAATACAGTCCAACCTGTCACATCCGGACCTGTGATATCCGAACCCTCCCATATCCGGACACATCTCCGAATGAATTTTTAAGTCGTAGTTGAGAGCGAGGATACATTAGTGTGCTAGCCAGGGAGGACGAGTGAAAGTTGCAGAGCTGGAAGGCTGTGTGCGTGCATGACCGCGAGGGGTTGTGGCCTGACTCGGTCAACGACATCTTCCCGGAAACTCATCCCTTAGTGTGAATAAGCGATATTCCATTCACGGCTTCTGCCTGCCTGCCACCAACGTCAACACGAGGCTGCCTCTCTTTCTACCCTTCAGTCTGTGCGTGAGTCTTGAAGCGACAGTTAGTTTTACGAGTGTATTTCTGTTGTTACTGTTATTGTTTACCGTTGTTATCGTTATTGTTATCTTTTAACCTTGTTTTATTGCAAAAATGTCCGAAAAAGGAAAAAAAACTGTTGTTACGATGGAAGAAAAGTTCCGTGCTCTAAAATGGTTAGATGCTGGTGAAACAGCCAAGAAGATTGCCGCGGATATGGGAGTAGGAACAAGCACTGTGAGTGACTGGAAAAACTCGTGAATTATTTCTGGTCACCTAGCTATTTGTAAAAATAGCCTTGTGATATCCGGATTTTTCCATATCCGGATCGGCCGGTCGCCACATTAGTCCGGATATGACAGGTGATACTGTAATAAAATGTTTCTATTTCATCCCAATTAATTCTATTTGGCACTTGCCCAATATCTGGCCAATTTACATTGAAGCGACACAAGTCCCTCTGTATCACTTTCTAAGCACGTGCAAAGTGCACTGCACAGAGCCATGCATGCTGTGAAGCCCTTTTCTGTGGCTATTTGGTGAGAAGTCTCATCTTGAAATACTGTTTTTTGTTGTAAAGTAACATTGCGTAAAACTCGCCATGTGAGGTGGATGGTGCTTTATCTTGCTTCACGCTATGAACTTTCTTCCGGATTAATGGGGCATGGAAGCGAGTCCAGTTTATTGATGTGAGTTGAGCTGCTACAGAATTGCAGAACACTCCACAAACTTTTCAAGCCCTAAGTGCTTCGGCAACAAGTTGTTGAAACATTTCTGTTAGCACGAAACAAAATTTGTAATCATTGATTTCTTGCCAACAAGTTTCACCCCAGCGTGTTTTGGAAGTTGTATGTAAATTGTGAAAGTTATCTTGTGAAAGAAATTCTTCTAATGCATCATTGTTAATACTGTTCCCCCGGGGGCTCACATCTAGTGGGACGTGGGTTGGCGACCACGGGACCCCAGCTGAGTCCGGCATTGCTTCCACTTACTTGTGCCGGGCTCCTCTCCTTCTTCTTTCCTGTCGACCTCACTTGGTCAACTCTTGTTCTCTTCCGACCCCGACGGTATTAGGGTATCTGAGGCCTAGGGAGTCTCTTTCTTTCCCGCCTTAATTGGCCCTTGTCACATCTTTTCTGATACCCTCCTTCTGCGAGGAGTCAGCCTTCTTTTTCTTTTCACGTTATCTCCTGCCTTCTGCTCAAGGCCCTCAAGGAGGCTGGGTGTATGTAGCCCCACCACTTCGGGTGCACCCTGGATAGTTCTACACCCTCAGGGGTTCACGGCTGGTGAGTTCGGGGAGTTGGCGACCCCGAGGGATTCCTGAGCTGGGTCCGTTTTCCCCTTTTGTCCCTTACCTGTGGGGCGAACCCTCTCATCTTTCACTTTCCTATCTGCCTTTCATGGCTCTCCTTCCTTCCAAGTCCCTCAATCCGCATTCTTCGAGGGTTGAGGGCATTTCTTTTCATCCTGTCCTTTATTTGCCTTATTCTCCTTTCGTTTTCCATTTCTTCTTCTTGTATGTAGGTTAGTATTAATTTTAAGTTTGCATTTCATTTTCATCTTCACGATTACCCTAACCATCGGGGGCCGATAACCTCGATGTTAGGCCCCTTAAAACAACAATCATCATCATGAAGTTAATACTGTATGGCAGGCAGGACTGCCCAACCTACGGCCCGCGAGACTATTTTGTCCGGCCGGTGCTCCGCGTCCGCTCCGTGTCGCCAAAACTCGGAAACAGCTAAAACCAACTGGAAAAAGCAGTGCGCGCGCACCTCTACTCACGGTCATTGACTCACTGATGAACACCCAAACTCCTTATTAATGATTGGTAAGCGGCTTCGGTGGCGTAGTTGGTAGCTTGGTGAACTGCTGTGCCCAAGATAGCGGGTTCAAACCCGGCCGAAGCCGTCGGATTTTTTAAGAGCGTTACAAATCCTTCAGTATGCCTTCCTTCGGAGGGGAAGTAAAGCCGGCGGTCCCATGTCATAGATTTATGGCATGTAAACGATCCTTACACAGACAAAACATGTGTGAAGCTAAATTTGTTAGGTTAGATTTCGTCGGAGCGCTCTATCAAAGTTCCAACGTTCACCACTAGGTATCATTAATATCTGGTGGCGAAAGTTGGAACTACTTGAAATTGAATGGAACTTGTAGCTCACCCTAAGGGTGTCCGTAGGAAGCAGCTACAGACTAAGGCGAGCCGAACTTGTCGTCGGACACTCCCGGCAATAAAAGCCATACGATAAATTAATTTTAAAAATGATTGGTACAACTAAGTTCGATCCTAAGTGGAGAGAGATTGCAAGTACCGGTTCAAAGCTTTTCCAGTCTTCGCACTAAACTAAATTATCATGAACTTTATTTCATAATTTATTAAGAATTGTATCAAATGAACATAAATATTCACTATTTGACATTCATGCTGTATGTGTATTGAATATCATCGTACTTCTATTTTAAAGGGATTTATTAAACATATTCAATTCTTTTTAGTGTTTTTTATCCGCTATAAATAAATATATAAAAATGTAACAATACTAAGAAAACTAAGCTCAGAGCCACAAAGCTCACCATATTGCACCTATATTTATTAAAAATATCCATACCCCCTAACCCCCCCAGAGTGTTAATGACCCGCAAAGTCCTCGGACTATTTACAATGTGGCCCTTAGTAAAAAAAAAAGGTTGGGCACCCCTGCTGTATGGCATTAAACAAGTTGGAAACTGCTGAACTAAATATTTTGAAAAAACTGTTTTTTGTTTTTGTTTTTTGTTTTTTCCACGGGGCTCGACATCTGAAATCAGAGAGCTTGGCACGGGGTAAGCTAATTATTGTCATAATAGATCGTGATTCAAATTATTTCTTGACCACCTCGTGTAGCGGCTAGCTGTCGTCCTAAAGGTCCAGGTTCGATTCCCAACTCTGCCAAGAAATGTAATTCTGGTCTGAGGGCTGGAACGGGGTACACTCAGCCTAGTGAGACAAAATTGAGGAGAGTGAGTTCGATTCCCATCTCACAATCGGCTGTCCTGGAAATGGTTGTCCGTCGTTTCCGACTTCTATTCCAGGCAAATGCCGGGATGGTACCTGGCGATATGCAATAGCGGCTTCCTTACAACTCCTTGTCCAATTTTATTAATCTTCATTTCATTTCTCATTAACTCCTTTCTTGAGGTTGACGTCAGGAATGGCATCCAGCCGTACAAATCACCCGCCACATAGATGGTCATTGCATCTCTTCCCTCTACCATCTGGAAGCTGAAATAGGGGAGGGTAGACATATTATTATTATTATTCTTATTCGTATTATTATTAATACTAGCGGAGATCTCTCGCATAATGGATTGTGTGCGCCCCATGTGTACAGACTACCCGCTCGGTTTAGTGCTCTGCGGGCTGTAGGCGACAGAGTTCTCGCAGGGGCCATCGTCTTGTTTATTTGTTTAAAAGCACTTTATAAACAAATAAATTATTTCCGTTGACTTTTCAAGAAATGCAAGATTTTTCTTGTATTATTGAGACGATTTGGAAGATTTTGGTACAAACCACACCTTCTAACTCCCTCTGGTTTAGGAGTTTGAGTTTTGTGATACATACACCTTAGTCTTAGCGTATTATATAATAAGATGATTAAAGCGGCTTCGGTGGCGTAGTCGGTAGCATGCTGAGCTTCTATGCCGAAGATCGTGGGTTCAAGCCCGGCCGAAGTCGTCGGATTTCTTAAGAGCGTTAAAATCATTGAGTATGCCTTCCTTCGGAGGGGAAGTAAAGCCGGCGGTCCCATATCATAGATTTATGGTATGTAAAAGAAACTTCCTCTAATTAAACTTGTGTGAAGCTAAATTTGCAGGTTAGATTTCGTCGAAACGCTCTATCAAAGTTCCAACGTTCACCTGTAGGTGTCAATGACATCTAGTAGTGAAAGTTGGAACTTCTTGAAATTGAACGGAACTTGTATCTCACCCCCATGGGTGTCCGCATTGAAGTAGCTACAGTCTCTGGTGAGTCGAACGAACGAACTATAGAGCTGCTCTCTGAAATGACTGCCTTCGAGTGAAGCCTCAGTTTATCGAGGTTGGCCCTCAGCGACTTCGGTATGATCCCAGCGCTACATCTGTCGGATCTCTCCAGCCAGAGGCATGTAATTGGTCACTTTCTCAGCATAGATTTGTTGGATATTATGCGAGTTGTTGGATATTATGCGAGTTAGGGACTGGGTTGTCTATTAGAAGGACTCCCTTCTGCACTTATCAATAAGAATAAAGTCTGGCCTGTTTGCTGATATAGGTCTATCTGTGATCACTAAGGTTCGGATGTTACGGAAAAGTTATATTTTTTTCCTGAGCTCATTTTACCCGAAATCTGAAAAATAAGTTTGAATGACGGGTCCCTGACCACGTTTAAAGCATTTTTTTTTATTATTTATTTGAACCAAATCTACTTGTTAATTGTCACTTTAACTGAGAGTCATATCGTGACATACAGACAATAAACACATAGATAACATAAATTTACAGTATGGCGTTAGATAATTAAACCAAATGTTCATTCGGCATTTCATAGCTTCCTCGTTATTTCAAAACTTAATAATGCTTTGCAGTAGTTATCTTCATTCACAATATCACTGGGCAACTTTTCTGATGGAGACTGCACAAAGTTCTTTCTTAATCATAAATGTGGACACAGTGTTCTTCATTTTTAGACAGTTCTCCATGGGAGACACATCACAGAAAGAATTACTTTTATTTCCCTATCGAGCCCTTACTGACTGTAAGAGTCTGATAAGTTTTGTAGTAAGGAAAAAAAAACCATCAAACTCACAGGAAAAATCTACAGACAGCAATATGTGCTGTACTGTAGTAATCGTATAGGCTACCTAGTTAATACAGATAGGCTCTCCTAGGCTTTAACAAGATTTATAGCTTAGGAAGCCGTCTCCTGTACTTGAATGCTTAATTTACATGCATCTTTGTTCTGAATCTCGTCCGACGCTTTCTTATTCCACATTGCCCTGATGGTATTAAAATATTTTGCTAATTGACCTGCTTTCCCCCATTCCCTTTTTAGTAATTTAATTAAAGTGTGATACTCATTTTCATTTTATATTCTGTTTAGATCTGCTTTGTCTACAAACTTTGCTCTTATCATTTTAATTTCCTTGCATTCCCTGATCAGGTGCGCTGCACCCATAACCTTCCCACAAAACAGGCAAATGACCTCTTTTCCTACTTCTCTCAACGCTTTGTTCTTATACACCCCCATTAACCACCAAATTATCCCTCTCATTTCTCTTTTCATTAGGCATTGAGGCTTTATGCTCATAAAGTTCCTTATTTCGCAGAACTCCGTTAAGGTTCTCCTACTGGTGCACTCTTCTCTTAGCACCTGCAACTCTACGTCATTAACCCTTCTACACACTTTTTTGCACACCCTACCTTCCTCTCTTTGTATTTAAAGCAATTTGATGTTGCCTATAAATGCAATTTCGGCCATTTTTATTGTTTTGGTCATATTTTAGTGATATAACGTCATATTTGGTTATAATTTCAGCATTTTTTTAAAATTGTGTCGTCGTTAACAAGGTACGTGTTATCTGCGTCGAGTTTCAAACACAGGATTTCCGAATAGTGTTGTAGATATATATTTTTTCTTTTCCCGGAACAGGCAGATAGCAGGTTTAGAAGATCTGATTCCAAGAAGGCGCTCCTCTACGGACGTCTTTTAGCACATCTTTCTGGACAAGTTGGATTGCGACACTATGCGCATGAGGTCACGGAATATGACGATAGTGTGCTTCCGCCTTTCAACAGGATGTCACTTCAGTAGATATATTTAGCTCAGAAGCAATTAGCAAACAAGGAAATTGTTTTTATCCATAATGGTTCGTTTTGAATTTAAATTCCACTAAATAACATACTCTTATTTCCGTCTTTTCAATACTTGTAATAGCCTATTATTAGCACTGTTTAGTACTGGTACATGTCTCGAACAATAATGTTGTTCTTCATCAGCCACATTATAAACACTTATGGGCATAAAATACATTGCAAATACACTTAGGTCATTAAAAATCACTTGTAAAATCAAAATATCACATGTCCAATACACTGGAAAATTGTTTTGGCACTTAAGACGTTTACTGTATGTTAGTGATACTCTACCTATCCCAAAATTTCATGTCATATTTCATAGATTTTTAGGTCATATATTATATTAGGTAGATTTCTTTAGAAAGCTAACTATTGCAATGGGTACCATGTTCCGACTTCCGGAAAATTTTGACATATCTTCGCGTTTCACATCCCCTGGACCCCACAACCACCGCCAGTTCAAAAGTTTATATATAATTTATGTATATATGTATCTATCACTTTCTTGTGGACACGATAAATACCGCAATTTTGCACCAATCACTTTGACATTTTTACATAATATGTATCCCTATAAAATCTCGGTCGAGTTCGTTAATTGGCACAATCGGTCGACGGGGATGAAAATGGGGGGCTTTTTTCGAAAAAGTGAAATATCGCTATAACTCTCTTAATATTTGAAATATCGAATCCATTCAAAGTTCATACTATGTGTCGGATAAGGCTAAAAAAAATATGTTTGAAAAGTTTTTTGATAGCACCATCCATTGACGAAAGGGGTGGTAAAAAGTGGGTTTTTCGGGAAACATTAATCATATCTCTCTTAATAGGCACAATATTAAAACCGTACAAAATGGACAATAGTCCCCTAATAATTACCTAAAACTTTTGTATGAAAGAATTTTTGATATGACCCACCATTACGCCAAGGGATAAGAAAAATGATTTCGGAATTATAAGAAAATGCCAAGAGCCATCAGAGGTTGCCATGACAACACTACTAAATTGATGAGCGATGAGCCATCAGACGTTGCCATGACAACGCCCTTGCACGAGGTCACATTCAGTTTTCTATCTGACTAAGTGTGAAGCGGCTTCGGTGACGTAACTGGTAGCATGCTGAACTTCTATGCCCAAGGTCGCGGGTTCAAAGCCGGCCGAAGTCGTCGGATTTTCTAAGAGCGCTAAAATCCCTCAGTATGCTTTCCTTTGCAGGGGAAGTTCCAACGTTCGTTGCGAGTTGTTGGTTGCGGTGGCAACTAGTAGCCAAGTTCACATCTAGGTGTCGTTGACGGTAGTATTTGTTAGCAATATTAGGAACTACTGCTTGAAATTGATCGTCTGCAGTCCTTACCTGAATTACAGACTAATACAGCCATCCCCAAGTACACGGGGTTACATGACCGCGTTGTCGCAGCCCCTAAACTGAGGAACCAACCAAAATCTCTGCGGGAGATAAAATTTTGCGTGAACAAGTAACAGACCGTTAGATAGTTACACATCAGTGTCGAAACCTTGCATAAGGACAGTGTGACCACAAGTATCAAAATGGACCCCAAATGACAAGAATGTTACCTTCCCCTTAAGACAATAAAATGTTTAATATATGCATAAAATGACGAAAAACAACGTTAATTAAGCTCCGATTATAAAATACTTTCTCGCAATAAATGAGGTCTGATCCTTCTACGAAAACCTGCATATTCTGCCTATTTTCGACTATCTCCAGGCTTGCCCGGTGAAATCTACCTCCGCCTTCCGGCGTGCCGAGAGGACTTTTTTTTAGGTCATATTTAGCTAGTTTTAGGGCATATTTGCTTGCATATTTTGTACTTCCTTAGGTCTTCAACTTCCGAACCCTAGTGATCACTGACCTGTCCCAGAGTAGCTTGTGTGTATCGTTCTCCACAACAGCACCTGAATATATTCATAGTAAGGCAAAACATTATTACTTCAGCAGTGCTCTTTCACCAGGCGCAGGTGGTTTATCTTGGTTACTTGGTCATGCCTCTTCTAGTAATAAATAGATCTTCATTTACAAACATGCTTGCCACGGTGGGTGAGTGGTTATCGTGTCGGACTGCCACACCCCCCCCCCCCAAGCTTGCAGGTTCGCTCCTGGCCATGGCACGCATGCCATTTGAATTCCGTAGGGGCCGTGTTCATAATGGCAAAATTAATACGGGAATTTTCGCCCACACAAAAGTTTCTCCTTTCTCTACTAGTGTCAAGGAGCTTAGATATCTAACCTCCTTGCCTTTCATAGTGCTCCGAGGAACAACAAAATTCGACATGCTAGCTGTCCTCTTGGCGTCAAATAACAAAAGCTTGCACCCGGCACCCGAGGCCATACGTTTTTTTTACAACCATCTGTTGTCGTCGTTCTTAATTCGTTTTAGGGGTTAAGGGACATCTTTGTCATCAGCCTCGTGTTCTTGGGTGCGTGTTCAATTTGTCTTATTACCCGTGTTTCTAAATGTGTGTGTGTAGTTGTAATTATTGGGGTCATGAATGGGACAGGTGCCCCGGGACTTGAAATAAGGTAGTATCCCGGCATTTACCTGGAGGGAATGTGGTAGACCCCAAGGAAATGCCACACTCAGGATAACCGCTGTCAGCGCCGAAATTCGAACCAGCTATCTCAGGACTTGTGCAGTTTCCCATCGCGGCCGTGGTGAGCAATTTTAACACACGGCTACGCCATGGAGTTACAACCATTTGCAATTGCGCCCAGAACAGTTGTCGATGCAGTGGTCGAACATTCTGCTAGCACAGTGGGTCAAAATCGAAATCTAGGGGGACAAAATTATGTTTACGTTTTAAGCATGAATTTAGAATGAAAGCAACGTATATAATTTGTTTACTTGATAATAAACATCATTTAAGACCTTTTTAAGCTACGTCTACACATGCAAGAAATTGTCTATGACTAGGAGTTGGATAGAGCATTCAGTTATCTCTTCAGAACAATTTTCTACCCCTAATTTACTTTTAACAAAGTCACAAAGTTCCACTTTTGACATAATCGTCGAACCCAGTGCTTCAAACAGTTGTAAACGTGTGAGAACTGGTTGCGCGGCATCTTCTAAAACGTAAAATAACTAAGTAAGTTGCAAAAAGATGCAAAAAATCTTATAACAGGCACAGTGGGTCAAAATCGAAATCTAGGGGGACAAAATTATGTTTACGTTTTAAGCATGAATTTAGAATGAAAGCAACGTATATAATTTGTTTACTTGATAATAAACATCATTTAAGACATTTTTAAGCTACGTCTACACATGCAAGAAATTGTCTATGACTAGGAGTTGGATAGAGCATTCAGTTATCTCTTCAGAACAATTTTCTACCCCTAATTTACTTTTAACAAAGTCACAAAGTTCCACTTTTGACATAATCGTCGAACCCAGTGCTTCAAACAGTTGTAAACGTGTGAGAACTGGTTGCGCGGCATCTTCTAAAACGTAAAATAACTAAGTAAGTTGCAAAAAGATGCAAAAAATCTTATAACAGGCGTAAGCTACAAGACTTTATCTATATTTTAAGTAAAAAGTGACGCAGAGTGACGCGACATACTAAAAATCTATGTGAAAATATAATTTTAAAAATAATAGTTAAATATTATATAATGCAAATATAGCTAAACTTACGTAACAATTACGCCCATTAATAACTGAAACACATTACAAAGATCATACCTTCAGCTGAATGTTCCATCTTAAAGCATCACACTAACCACAGAGACAACCAAACCACAGCCACTTACATTCACCCTCCAATTCAGACTGCTCGAACAGTGGTGACAGATTTACACTAAGATGCGTTTATATTCCAGAATAGTGAGCGGCCATTACATGAGAATGCTGTAGAAGTAATACATTTTGATTTTTTAATTATGAAAATAAATAATTTTGTCCTCCTAGATTTCGATTTTGACCCACTATGCACCGCAATTCCACCTACTATCGATAGTTTACAATCGACGGTTTTGGCAATCGCTGGGGCGGAAGAAAACAGACCCTGGAAACGCATTTGTTGACAAAGCACGCTTCATCTTTCAGTATATCAACTTTAACTCGCTGCTGAAGAAATAACATGTTTTTAGGTTAAATCATGAGTTACGACACTCAAGGGAGTAAGATGCGCCTAACAATAGTGGGAGCACTGTAAAACAAATAAGCACGTAACTTCATCTAAATACTTTGCCAACACACGGTGTGAACGTGAAATTTTTGTAACAAAAGCTTAACTTGCAGCAGCACCAAGGGAGAAATTAATTAAGCTGTGAATTAGCTTCGTCCTGAGTACACTCAGGTGAAAGGATTGTGAAACCATTGCAGCTCCACACTTTTTCGAACTTATATCGTTAGAATATTACGAAGGAAAGCACGGCTCTCGTGTAGAAAACTGAGCGAGCTGTTGAAATGTTGTAATTTTGCAGGTATTGCTCCGAAAGTTGTTTCCGCTTACTTTCCCACGGTTACTGTGGTTAATTGCAATCATGAATTGCCGCATTTGTTCTTGTAAGTAAATAATTATGAACGGGTTAACTTCGTAGTAGGAAACTGACGAAAGCATTAGTCGCCATGTTTGAAATGCCATTGCTGCCAAATTCACTTCACGCACTTCCCTTAATCAACTGTAGGCACTTATCGCACTCTCCTGAAATCATTTCCTGGGCGAAACTATTGATCACTACTGGGTTCGACCATTGTCCCGTAGACACTATTGGTAGCTACTGGGTTAGACCACTGTTTGGTAAACACCATTGGTCGCTATTCGATTAGACCACTGTCCGGTAGACACTATTGGTCCCTACTGGGTTAGACCACTGTCTGGTAGACACTATTGGTCCCTACTGGGTTAGACCACTATCTGGTAGACACTATTGGTCACTAATGGGTTAGACCACTATCTGGTAGACACTATTGGTCCCTACTGGGTTAGACCACTATCTGGTAGACACTATTGGTAGCTACTGGGTTAGACCACTATCTGGTAGACACTATTGGTCACTAATGGGTTAGACCACTGTCTGGTAGACACTATTGGTCCCTACTGGGTTAGACCACTGTCTGGTAGACACTATTGATCCCTACTGGGTTAGACCACTGTTTGGTAGTCACTATTGGTCGCTATTCGATTAGACCACTGTCCGGTAGACACTATTGGTCCCTACTGGGTTAGACCACTGTCTGGTAGACACTATTGGTCCCTACTGGGTTAGACCACTGTTTGGTAGACACTATTGGTCGCTATTCGATTAGACCACTGTCCGGTAGACACTATTGGTCCCTACTGGGTTAGACCACTGTCTGGTAGACACTATTGGTCGCTACTGGGTTAGACCACTGTCCGGTAGACACTATTGGTCCCTACTGGGTTAGACCACTGATTGGTAGACACTATTGGTCGCTATTCGATTAGACCACTGTCCGGTAGACACTATTGGTCCCTACTGGGTTAGACCACTGTCTGGTAGACACTATTGGTCCCTACTGGGTTAGACCACTATCTGGTAGACACTATTGGTCACTAATGGGTTAGACCACTATCTGGTAGACACTATTGGTCCCTACTGGGTTAGACCACTATCTGGTAGACACTATTGGTAGCTACTGGGTTAGACCACTATCTGGTAGACACTATTGGTCACTAATGGGTTAGACCACTGTCTGGTAGACACTATTGGTCCCTACTGGGTTAGACCACTGTCTGGTAGACACTATTGGTCCCTACTGGGTTAGACCACTGTCTGGTAGACACTATTGGTCGCTAATCGATTAGACCACTGTCCGGTAGACACTATTGGTCCCTACTGGGTTAGACCATTGTCTGGTAGACACTATTGGTCGGTAATGGGCTAGACCACTATCTGGTAGACACTATTGGTCACTAATGGGTTAGACCACTATCTGGTAGACACTATTGGTCGCTACTGGGTTAGACCACTGTCTGGTAGACACTATTGGTCCCTACTGGGTTAGACCACTGTCTGGCTGCAACCATTGCTTGCTAATTGGTTAGACCACTGGCTGGCTGCAACCATTGCTTGCTACTGGGTTAGACCACTGTCTGGCTGCAACCATTGCTTGCTACTGGGTTAGACCACTGTCTGGCTGCAACCATAGCTTGCTACTGGGTTAGACCACTGTTTGGCTGCCACCATTGCTTGCTACTGGGTTAGACCACTGTCTGGCTGCAACCATTGCTTGCTACTGGGTTAGACCACTGTCTGACTGCAACCATTGCTTGCTATTGGGTTAGACCACTGTCTGGCTGCAACCATTGCTTGCTATTGGGTTAGACCACTGTTTTGCTGCAACCATTGCTTGCTACTTGGTTAGACCACTGTCTGGCTGCAACCATTGCTTGCTACTGGGTTAGACCACTGTCTGGCTGCAACCATTGCTTGTTACTGGGTTAGACCACTGGCTGGGTTAACCATTGGTCGCTCTTGGGTTAGACCAATGTCTGGCTGCAACCATTGCTTGCTACTGGGTTAGACCACTGTTTGGCTGCAACCATTGCTTGCTACTTGGTTAGACCACTGTCTGGCTGCAACCATTTCGTGCTATTGGTTTAGACCACTGGCTGGGTTAACCATTGGGCGCTCTTGGGTTAGACCACTGTCTGGCTGCAACCATTTCGTGCTATTGGTTTAGACCACTGGCTGGGTTAACCATTGGTCGCTTTTGGGGTAGACCACTGTCTGGCTGCAACCATTGCTTGCTACTTCGTTAGACCACTGGCTGGGTTAACCATTGGTCGCTCTTGGGTTAGACCACTGTCTGACTGCAACCATTGCTTGCTATTGGGTTAGACCACTGGCTGGGTTAACCATTGGTCGCTCTTGGGTTAGACCACTGTCTGGCTGCAACCATTGCTTGCTATTGGGTTAGACCACTGGCTGGGTTAACCATTGGTCGTTCTTGGGTTAGACCACTGGCTGGCTGCAACCATTGCTTGCTATTGGGTTAGACCACTGGCTGGGTTAACCATTGGTCGCTCTTGGGTTAGACTACTGTCTGGCTGCAACCATTGCTTGCTACTGGGTTAGACCACTGGCTGGGTTAACCATTGGTCGCTCTTGGGTTAGACCACTGGCTGACTGCAACCATTGCTTGCTATTGGGTTAGACCACTGGCTGGGTTAACCATTGGTCGCTCTTGGGTTAGACCACTGGCTGGCTGCAACCATTGCTTGCTATTGGGTAAGACCACTGGCTGGGTTAACCATTGGTCGCTCTTGGGTTAGACCACTGTCTGGCTGCAACCATTGCTTGCTATTGGGTTAGACCACTGGTTGGGTTATCCATTGGTCGCTCTTGGGTTAGACCACTCTCTGGCAAGACTATTGGTCGGTATTGGGTGAGATCAATGGTATGACAAAAATTACTGTTAGAACTACATGCAAGGGGATCTGGGGCGTAAGCTTTTGGTTAGGCATATTTTTATATTAAGAGCCTCAACACCTCACTAGTACAGGACGCCCCGCCATCACCTCCGCACTTACCGCTGTAACAACAATACGAAGCGGCTCGATGATTCACGTTGAGCGTTGCTTGTTTTAACTCGCGTCAAACGCAATAATATTGGCACTACTGTGCAATAACAACTCCTAACAACAAACGAGTTAAACACCTTCCTCTCAGCACATCACCGATTCCTATAGTAAATGATGGCGGCTCGCCCCGCATAGTGCTTGAATTCAAACAACGCATGGATGACTGGGAGTAGTTGCAGGTCTCTTGTTGTGGCCAGGGTTGTGGGATCGAATCCTGACGCAGTCGGTTGGCATTTGAGAGGGTTTAAATGCAAGTGTAAGTAGATTTGCTGACACGTTTAAGGTCCCTTTCAGGATAAAAGTCTGGTTCCCCGGGATCTCTAAATTCTTAGTACGTAAAAGGAACGCAAATCCATAACGGTAAGCCCCATTTCCATTCAACACGGAAAGAGGTAATAGATTTCACATTTTCACCTAGCCGTTCACAATAAATAAACAAACAAACAGGCAGACACAAATCCACAGTTCAGGCAAGCAACTCGATGTTTGAAAACATCCATTAATGTCATAAACTAGTGGTCGCGGGTTCAAACCCGGCCGAAGTCGTCAGATTTTTTAAGAGCGTTAAAATCCCTCTGTATGCCTTCCTTCGGAGGTGAGGTATTGCCCATGTCATAGATTTATTGCATGATAAAGAACCTTCCACTAATTACACTTGTGTGAAACCAAATTATAGGTTAGATTTGACTAACGCTCTTCGGTTCCAACGTTCGTCGCCAGGAGCTGACTGCGGTGGCATCTAGTAACAAAGTTCAGAACTAGTTCGTCGTTGACGGTGACGTTTGGTAGCAAAAGTTGGAACTACTTGAAAATGGAATGTCTGCAGTGCTTACTTGAATTAAAAACAGATAACACACACTAATACAGTCATCACAATTAACACACACCCAAAGTACACGGGGCTACACGACCGCGTTGTCGCATCCCCTAAACTGAGGGACCAACCAACCATCATTGACTAGTAGCCTACTTTGTTGTTTCTTTGGAGGTTCCTCTTAGTTCGTTATACGAGGGCTGTTTTTTAAGTAAGGGTCGTTTTTTTAAATTAACCGAACATTTAATTTGAAACCACATTTATTTTTAAGTTTTACATACCTTCCTCTATTTTTCTACATAGTTGCCTTGTTTATTTAGGCACTTGTCATACCTTAAAACTAAGTTCTGAAATCCCTCTGCATAAAAGTTTGCCGCCTGCTCTGACAACCAAGAATTCACGGCTGTTTTCACTTCTTCATCGTCGGCGAAGCGCTTCCCACCAAGATGACGAAGGGCTATACGGTGGGTGATCCAAAACTTCCCACCCAAAAGAGTCAATCAGTTCCCGAGTCCGGGCAGCAGTGTGAGGTCTTGCGCTGTGACGGTAAAGTGCGAAAATGGGTACGCGAGTTCAAAAGTGGCCGTGAAAATGTTCATTGCATTATCACCATACACCTCACAAAGCTAACTTGTTTCTTGCACTCAGAAAGCGTATCACAGCTCGTACCTCACACGCGGCGGGCGAATCAACAATCTTGAACATTGTCAAGAGGCACAGTTCAGCCTACAGGTTAGCTACACAGCTGCAACCTTCGCCTGGTTGTTCGCATAGGATGCCGGGAGGTAGCGCGCACGCTTGTTGTGGCTCTAAAATAAAAACGCTCCTTACTTATAAAACAGCCTTTGTACTATCTTCTCGTTGTTTGTCGATCTCTATTACATCTTTGTCCGATTGCCCTCTCGAACACGGTTCATACTGAATCTTATTTTTGGTGCATTTGTTATTAATTATCATTGTTTTCCCCACTTTTTCAAACGTAAAGGACACACCAAACGTTTTCTACAAGGTGCCAACACGATGACACGCGGTAGACTGATGATTGTATACCGGAAACTTAACCACATCCGGTAGATTTTATAAGAACTTGGCCTTCTTTACCTCTACGAGCGCTAGTGTGAACCAATTCTGAGTTTCACTTAAGCCCTTATAACTACAGTATTTCTGGTGTGAAGATTTTTCAAAACTTAAAAATACGCCGGAAGGTTTTTGGAAGCCTTTATAGGGAAGTTATGGCTGCTTGAGCGTTTAGTTCTCGCAGTAAAGAGGCGCAGGTGCGCTTCAAAAAAAGGGAGGTGACGCACAGTTCGCTACTCCTGTGGGGTCCGAGCGGGGATACCAAGAGCCCACTGATGAGCCAGCTTGGTGTCCTAGGCGTAACCCCACACAAGACACGGCACGAACCTAGAAAAATTGCTGAGTTTTAATTCACCGGCCGTGGAAGCCAATATACCATCTTTTTGGAAGCCTTCATAGGGAGGATATGGCTGCTTGAGCTTTTAGTTCTCTCAGTTAAGTAGTGCAGTTGCACTCAATATAAAGGAAGGTAGCGCGCAGTTCGTTACTCCTGTGGAGGTCCGGGCGGGGACACCAAGAGCCCGCTGATAAACCAGCTTGGTG
The DNA here is from genome assembly GCA_946902985.2 of Meconema thalassinum. NCBI lineage: Eukaryota > Metazoa > Arthropoda > Insecta > Orthoptera > Tettigoniidae > Meconema > Meconema thalassinum. The sequence continues at coordinate 375,119,850 of OX336388.2, read as the reverse complement.
TTCTAGGCGAAACCACACACAAGACACGGCACAAACCTGGAAAAAATGCTGAGTTTTACGCCTGAGGGTATTGAACGAAGGAGCACATTAAAGAAAGAATTATGCAAATAAGTTAATTTGGCTAGGATTTGAATCAAAAAGAAAACGAGTAAAGAAGCAAGTGATTTTATGCTGTTTTTCTGGAATTGCATTTAGGCCGAATTTTTTTTTCTTCTTAGTTTGGTAGAGCTATTCAAGATTCACAATTTGAAACCTTTCCGGACCCTTTAGCCCTTCAACGTTTGACACAATTGAGGGAATTGCATAATTTTACGGTTTTGCCCTATTTTATCTTCTAAGAAATGCTTTCAACATTAAAATATTATTCTTGATTTTTCAAAAAATTTAGTCTAAATGTGAAGGGGGGGGGGGGGGGAATGTTAATTTGGAATTAAAAAGGATCTGATGTACATTTCCCAAATGATTGTAAACTTTTGTCAAATTTTTTACGGACCTCTCCTGTTCGAGCGAACATATTTTAAGGATGGCCCCAATATAAAAATTACAAATGAAAATTATTCCATAAACAAGATGTTCAGTAAAGAACATATAGCCTACTTTCTCCTAAATGCATGGGTATTGTTATAACTCTTTGTCCTTTTCAAGGAGTATAATTGAATGTTGGTTGTAGTAGCTTGTTGAAATACAACGTGCTATAGGGATATTTAACATGAATATGAGGTGCCCTTTGCTAGTGCTTCCTCTGTAAAAAATTTCATTCAATTCGGGTTCACCGTGTTTGAATTGATATGGGGAATGGATGTGCACACATACATGGCCGCTATTTGCAAACTATTGGGCTGATGACCTTGTAGTCAGTCATAAGATGCTTTCCACAAAAGGCATGTTGTTGCAAAATCTGGTAGAGATCAAATTATTAGGATGGTCGTAGTGGATTTAAGCTTTTAACATTTGGGTGGCCGTCATTCCGTTTCCGTCAAGATGGCGGCGATATAAAACATGACACTGAGGTGTCCTTTGCTAGTGCTACCTCTGTACCAAATTTCGTTCAATTCGGTTTCACCGTGTTTGAATTGATAGGGGGAATCGATTTGCACACATACTTGGCCACCATCTGCAAACTATTGGGTTGATGATCTTGCAGTTTGGTCAGAATATGCTTCCCACATAAAGATATGTTGTTGCAAAATTTGGTAGAGACTAGATTATTAGGTTGGTAGTAATTACATTTTAGCTTTTAACATTTGGGTGGCCGCGATTACGTTTCCGCCAAGATGGCGGCGATATGAAACATGACACTGAGGTGCCCTTTGCTAGTACTACCTCTGTACCAAATTTCGTTCCATTCGGTTTCACCGTGTTCGAATTAATAGGGGGAATCGATTTTCACACAAAGATGGCCGCCATCCCAAACTATTAGGCTGATGACCTATTAGTTTGGTCAAAGGATCCTACCCCCCCCCCCCATAAAGGTATGTTGTTGCAAAATTTGGTAGAGATCGAATGATTAGGTTAGTCGTAATTTGATTTAAGCTTTGAACATTTGTGTGGCCGCCATTACGTTTCCGTCAAGATGGCGGCGATATAAAACATGCCACTGAGGTGCCCTTTGCTAGTGCTACCTCTGTACCAAATTTCGTTCAATTCGCGTTCACCGTGTTCGAATTGATAGGGGGGGGGCAGACATTCAGAGTACACACACTCGCACACACACACACACACACACACACACACAGACAGACACAATTTTTTTCGCCCTGTGTTGATCTCATAAGTCTACTTTCATTTTTTGCAAAAATCGAAAGTAGGCTAAAAATGCACCAATTTTAAACAGAAAATACAGAAAAGTAATTATTAAGGCCCGGAAGTTGATGCAAAATCATATATTTGCAGCACTAGCTTTCTAAATCTTGATCCAAATAAAAGTATGCAAGTTCTGTATAAAGCCAGCTAAAATCACTGCACAATGGTGCATCACTTTTCACTTCATCTAATCTAGACCATGACCTTTGAGTAGGCTACCATATCTATATATATATAAAGCTCAATGTCTGTCTGTCTGTCTGTCTGTTATGCATACAAATCCACACTGTTTCACCGATCTGAACCAAAATTTGTAGACTTACCCTTCGGAACCCTGCGGGTAACCCTGTCCTCTTGAAATTTCCGACAGACCACCCCATTCCCTGCATTTAGGCCCTTTGGCCCAAATCTACACCGTTTCACCGATCTCAACCAAAATTTGTATACTTACCCTATGTAACCCTGTGAATAACACTGTCCACTTAAAATTTCGGACAGACCACCCTATTTCCTGCATTTAGGCCCTTTGGCAAACATCTACACCGTTTGACCGATCCAAACCAAAATTTGTATACTTACCCTTTGCAACCCTGCAGGTAACCCTGTCCACTTGAAATTTCGGACAGACCACCCCATTCTCTGCATTTAGGCCCTTTGACCCAAATCCACACCGTTTCACCGATCAGAACCAAAATTTGTATACTTACCCTTTGGTACCCTGCGAGTAACATTGTTTGCTTGAAATTGCGGACAGACCACTCAATTCCCTGCATTTAGACCCCTTTGCTAAAATCTACACAGTTTCACCGATCTGAACCAAAATGTGTATACTTACCCTTCGTAACTCTGTGAATATCACTGTCCACCTAAAATTTCGGACAGACCACCCCATTTCCTGCATTTAGGCCCTTTGGCAAAAATCTATATCGTTTCACCGATCCGGACCAAAATTTGTATACTTACCCTTTGTAACTCTGTGAATATCACTGTCCACCTAAAATTTCGGACAGACCACCCCATTTCCTGCATTTAGGCCCTTTGGCAAAAATCTATATCGTTTCACCGATCCGGACCAAAATGTGTATACTTACCCTTTCGAACCCTGCGGGTAACCCTGTCCACTTGAAATTTCGGACAGACCACCCCATTTCCTGCATTTAGGCCCTTTGGCAAAAATCTATATCGTTTCACCGTTCAGAACCAAAATTTGTATAATTACCCTTTGGTACCCTGCGAGTAACATTGTCTGCTTGAAATTGCGGACAGACCACTCCATTTCCGGAAAGAGGACAGGGTCCGTCCCAAAGGCAATGGAAAAAGGGGTAAAACCGGACCCGCTCAGGAAACCCTCAGGGTTGCCATCTCCCGAACTCACCAGCCATGAGCCCTTGAGGATGTAGCACTATCCAGGGTGCACCAGAAGTGGTGGGGCTACACACACCCTGCCTCCTTGAGGGTCTTGAGCAGAAGACATGAGATATTAAGAAAAGAAAAAGAAGGCTGACACCTCGAAGAATGAGGCTATCAGGAATTATTAGACAAGGGCCAATTAAGGCGGGAAAATGAAAGAGTCGCTAGGCCTCGGATACCCTGATACCATCGGGGTCGGAAGAGAACAAGAGTTTGACCAAGGGAGGCTGACAGGAAAGAGAACTGAAAGGAGCCCGGCACCAGTAAGTAGAAGCAATGCCGGACTCAGTTGGGGTCCCGTGGTCGCAAACCCACGTCCCACAAGTTGAGAGACCCTGGTGGGTGGAGGGTGGAGGAGGGGGCCAGGTGTGAGAATAGCTTGCTGATTCATCGCGAGTTGACATGAGAGAAATGTCCAGACCCCGCCGTGTTACCTGGTATTGATGATGATGATGATGTTCATACAGGGTCTTTGCTCAAACCACTGTAGTGTTACGAAAGAGTGAGTGATTCACCGGTCAATGTGAATAGGACCGGGAACCCCCCGAACGTCTGTCATCATATATCGTCATCATCTGCGATTCGTGCAGCTTGGACCCGGGCAGTACTCGATAAGCTCTTTCACTACACGCATCGAGTATAGGCCTAAGCCAGAAAATAACGTTCAGACTTTGGAAGACATCGAAGGTAGAAATCTAAATTGCCTATATCAGATTTAAAATTACACCATGTTCGTTTAGTAGTCATTTTTCATTACCTTATTATTATCATAAGGGCAAATGACCTAGATGTTACGCCCATTATACCACTAATCACCACACACAATAAGTCTTCATAGCCTGTGAATTTTGAAATATTTCTTTCTATCACGGTAGTTTGTAAGTTTGTCGTGTCAATTCAACAGTAGTTTTCATTATCATCCTCATCAAAAGGGCAAATGACCTAGATGTTACGTCCATTATACTACTAAGTAACACCACAGTCTTCATGGCCTGTGATTTTAAAATGTGTATTTCCATTAGTTTGTAAGTTTGATATACCCGTTCAGTAGTAGTCGTCTTCATTATCATCCTCATCAAAAGGGCAAATGACCTAGATGTTACGTCCATTATACTACTAAACAACACCAGAGTCTACCTAGCCTGTGATTTTAAAAATATGTATTTGCATTAATTTGTAAGGTTGATATACCCGTTCAGTAGTAGTCGTCTTCAATATCATCCTCATCAAAAGGGCAAATGACCTAGATGTTACGTCCATTATACAGTACTACTAAGCAACACCACAGTCTTCATTGCCTGTGATTTATAAAATGTGTATTTCCATTAGTTTGTAAGTTTAATATACCCGTTCAGTAGTAGTAGTCTTCATTGTCATCCTCATCAAAAGGGCAAATGACCTAAATGTTACGCCCATTATACAGTACTACTAGGCAACACCACAGTCTTCATTGCCTGTGATTTATAAAATGTGTATTTCCATTAGTTTGTAAGTTTAATATACCCGTTCAGTAGTAGTAGTCTTCATTGTCATCCTCATCAAAAGGGAAAAATGACCTAAATGTTACGCCCATTATACAGTACTACTAGGCAACACCACAGTCTTACTCGCCGGTAATTTAAAAATATGTATTTCTATTAGAGTGTAAGTTTATTATACCCGTTCAATAGCAGTCGTCGTCAGTATCATCTTCATCAATGACGTTGAGTGTTAAGGAGACTGAAATATTATCATCATTCCACCGGGCGAAGCCGGGTACTACTGCTAGTACCGTATATAATGTTGTTACTTAAAAAAAAACTTGAATGAATGAGTGTTTATTTTTCGAAATCAATAGTTGATTTTTCCTTCTGTATACATTACGGATTTGGAATCTATAATCAGAAAATTTCTATCTTGTTCTCTTATAATTATTAATAGTAATAATAAAAATTAAGTCCCGGAAGTTCATGCAAAATCATATATTTGCATATTTATGCATATTTTGGTTATTTTGGCACAACGCATCATATTTTCCTCCTTTGTCTGTTTACATGCATATCTCTACTTGAGAAGAGCGTATATTCTAATGTCCTGTTGTTTTGAAGCGCTTTTTGTTACTTCATATTCTTAAAGTTTCGGATTCCGAGAGTCTATCACTGAATAATACTGAAACTATTGTCCTGTTTCAGTCCTTCTTGCAAGTTAATATCAATTATTTTTATTCAGCATTCACTACTGTATGTAAATATTGTAAAAATATTTCATTTTTAAAAATTTAATTGCGATTAAACTTGTATATCGGCTATACTTGAAAATTAACGTAATAACATAATTATTGATGGTCGACACCCCTTGGAGTTCCATAAAATAACATTCCCAACTTTTCTTCTTCTTCTTCTTCTTTTACTTTAGAATTTGGTCAACTATGGACCGCATAGAACAGGCTTCTTGGCCTTCCTCTCTTTTCTTCCCAGATCCTCTTCATTCTTTCGCTCCTCCTCGGAAATGATCCACACGGGTCTCTTTGTAATTGATTTCTCTTCAAATGATTTTAAACTGTCTACCTTTCTTCTAAACTCACTTCTATTGTGGTTCAACTCTGGAGTAATTCCCACTTCTGCGCATCCCTCTTGACCTCTTCTACCAACTTAGAGGTGGCCTTGAATGCCATGATGTATTTGAAGATCTTTTCGGTCAGTCGGTTCTAGTCCAATTTCAGCCTTCTTTTCCGCATTGTGTCCGAGATCTTTTCAGAACACATGTAGAGCTCCTACTATTTGGAACTGTTGCTTATAAAGAAAATAGTTGAGATATTTTAAAAGAGGTGTAGTTACTATGTCCGTCTGTTCATATATTCTTTATATTCAAAATAGGTGCATATTTTTAGCCTACTTTTCACATTTTCAAAAAATTAGGAAAAAGTAGACTTATGAGATAGATCCGGGAAAATGTCTGTATGTATGTCCTTCTGTCTGTCTGTCTGTCTGTGTGTGTCGTCCCCCCCTACACCCTATCAACTCCTAAACGGCTGCAGCAATCGAAACCAAATTTGGTATGAGTAAAGATCTATCCCTGAATATCTCACGGCCATATTTCAAAATGATGTCAGTGCTACCAACTGCTGAAAAATCACAATTGAAATTTGACCTCCATGTTGGATATCTTGGAAGGTATGCATGGGAGCTATTTCAAACTTGGCACACATATACATAATAATATTTCAGTTTAATTTCCAGGAGGCCATACATGACAGTGTTGCCAAAATAATTCTAAGACTGCTGATAGGCCCAATGTTTAAATGCATATAACTTCTACACGATCAATTGGATTCCAACCAAATTTCGTATGTACTGTGTGTACCATAACAGATATGACTGAGCCACCAGGGCTGCCAACTGTTAATAAATGCTTTCTCTATGTTTCTATCCAAATAGCAATACATCAGAAAGTATGCAAGCCGACAGCTTTAAGCTATGCACACGTATAGTGCCACACATTCTAGATTTATTTGGAGTAACTTATATACGTCAGTGCTGCCAACTTAATTCCAAGCCTGCTGATAGGTCCAATTTTAAAATACATATAACTTCTATGCTAACTAATGGATTTCATTCAAAATTGGCACAACAGTAGATCATAATATTTCAGATTGTTTCTGACCAACCCATGCATGTCATTGTTGCCCACATGATTTTACGCGCGATGATAGATCCATTGTCTAACTGCATGTAACGTGCATGATATCCATTGGACTTCTACCAAATTTTGTATTCTGTACCTTAAGAGATGGAACTAAGAATATATTCAGTCACCAGAGCTGCCAACTGTAGTGCTCTATTAGGCTACATTATGCCGGGTATATTTCGAACTAATTAGAAATTTCGATATTACCAACTTAATTTCGTCATTATTATAGATAGGTCCATATAGATTAATAATTGGCATGAATCTTACATTTTAAGAAAAGTGGGCTCTTTAATTCGTCACGGATCTTCTTGTTTGAACGTGATGCATATTTGACCAATAATTGGTGCATTTTTGCTTGCATATTCATTCATTTAATAGTGCATGAACTTCCTGGCCTCATTCATTATTAAACAATCGAGAACACGTAAGAAACGCAAAATTAAGAGAACTCTTGAGTCGTCATGTTGCAAAACTCGTTTAATCCACTTGTGAATAAGGATCATGTCGTAAAATTATTTTATTATTTTATTTTATTTTATTTTATTTTATTTTATTTTATTTTATTTTACTTAATTTTATTTTGTTTTGTTTAATTTTATTTTAGTTTGTTTTGTTTTATTTTGATCTTGTTTGGTTTTATTTTATTTCGTTTTATTTTGTTTTAAATTATTTTATTTTATTATTTTTTTGGTTTATTTTGTTTTGTTTAATTTGATTTTATTTTGTTTTATTTTGATTTTGTTTTGTTTTATTTTATCTCGTTTTATTTTGTTTTAAATTGTTTTATTTAATCTTTTGTATTGTTTTTGTTTTGTTTTATTTTATTTTGTTTTTATTTTGTTTTATTTTATTTTATTTTGTTTTGTTTTATTTAGATGTTGCTTTGTTTATTTTGTTTTATTTTATTTTGTTATGTTTTATTTTGATTTTCCATAAAACAAACATAAATACAAAAAACACGAAGTAAAAACAAAATTTTGAAATCAAAAAAACAAGAAACACAAAGCAAAAAGCAAAATTCAAAAAAGGCAAAAGCAGAAAACAAACACAAAACCAAGACAGAAAAGCAAAAAGTAAAATTCAAAAGCAAAAGCACAAAGCAAACACAAAACCAAAAACCAAGAACACAAAGCAAAAAGAAAAACGTAAAAAACAACAAACACAAAAGATACGCGAGGCATAGTTCAGAGAAAAGTTTCTCATGAAAATTATTCTTATTGACAAGTGGATTAATTGCAACTGGACGATTCGCTTGCAAAATACAGAAAATCTTGTGACGCGAAGTGTTTAGTTTGACGGAGGGAGCTTGTGCTGGTTAGTTTTGAGCTCTGCATGTAATATAACTCAGCATGAATTCTGCATGTATTCTTTTCTTTAGAACTCTCTGCAGTAAACATGTGGCGTGCTCAAGTTTCTTTCCAAGGTATACTTCTTAGCGCCTACCTTGTTCGTCTTGTGCCCGATAAAATCGGTCACGTGGGGGTATTATTAGTAAGGCGCCGCGCCGGTGTTGTGAGTCAGAAGTATTGCATGCGACATCCATACAATCAATCGCATCTTGACACGCACTCTTGGAAATTGAAAGGAACAGGCGTGATGTGTTCCCCTGTATAGTGAGTGAATATTAAGTTATTGCTTGTGACGCATGTCGTTGCTGATAGACATCTGTTGCCTACTAATATGTCTCATGCATTCGAAATGTCTGGGTTTCACGAACAAGATGAAACATTCACGTCGGGATTTCTGTAGCTCCTTCAGAGATTGATGACGTGCGATGGTTGAAATGTGATTATCATCTTATATATTACTAGCAATACGCTTCACCCGGGAACAGTTGTGAATGCATTTCGTGCTAGCTCGTAAACTGTCTCCTCAGTCATTGAATGGAGATTGTTGGAAGAAATGGAAACGTAAAATCAATTATAGTGGACTCTCTCCCGGACTTTTATGTAGAACCTTCCATGCTAAAACATTCTTACACTCATAGTATATTGATATTTTTAACGGTTTGCCGAGCGTAAGCTTAAAAAGAAGCGGCTTCGGTGGCGTAGTCGGTAGCATACTGAGCTTCTATGCCCAAGATCGTGGGCTCAATCCCGGCCGAAGTCGTCGGATTTTATAGAGCGTTAAAAATCCCTCAGTATGCCTTCCTTCGGAGGGGAAGTAAAGCCGGCGGTCCCATGTCATACATTTATGGCATGTTACAGAACCTTCCACTAATTACACCTGTGTGAAGCTAAATTATAGATTAAAACATTTGACTATCGCTGTTAGGTTTCTACGTTCGTCGTCAGGAGCCGACTGCGGTGGCATCTGGTAACCAAGTTCTGAACTAGTAGTCGTTGACGGTGACGTTTGGTGGCAAAAGTAGGAACTACTTGAAAAATTCAATGTCTGCAGTCCTTACATCAATTAAAACAGATACACACTCTAATACAGTCATCACAATTAACACAGGTTATCAGACAGATTCTACACACACCCAAAGTACACGGGGCTACATGACCGTGTTGTCGCAGCCCCTAAACAGAGGAACCAACCAACTAAGCTTAAAAGCGCACGAACGCCAGGTTTTTTTTCGACCTTTTCACTGAAATCGTTAGTGCTTGGCTTCCTTTGATCATAAATAAATTATTTACTACAGAAACCTTCCTCGAGATATTCTTTGCAGAATGGTGAAAACCGCATCAAACTCCATCCAGTGCTTCTCGAGATTACCCGTCCCATCCAAGAATCGGGGACTTTGTTTTATACTAAGTAGAGATTACGCTTTGTGCCCGGCTTTTCTATTATGCGGGCTCAACGTGACAAAATTCTGGCAGGCGCTATAGTTTTGTTTAAACATATGTTTATAAACAAACTGTCGACATTTTCGAAATCAGTGTGGTCCGTCACTGCTCCGGGTAATTCTCTTTCTTTTGAATGAATTCGACTGGCTGCGTCTCGGTGGTAACGTTATCGCCTGATGTGCCCAAGTTTGCAGGATCGAATCTTGGCGCAGACAATTGGCATTTGAGGGTGCGCAAATGCGAGGGAGCCGTGTCAGTAGATTTACTGGCACATTAAAGATCCCCTTCGGGGCGAAATTCCGGCACCCCGACGTCTCTAAAAGCCGTTGTAGTTAAAACCAATAACATTATTTTTAATCAAATGCACATACACAATAAGACAGACAACATAATGACACAGGTTATCAGACACATTCCACACGCACCCAAGTGCACGGGGCAACATGACCAAGATGTCTCAAAGCCTTTAAATGAACCAACAACAACAATATTCATTGTATTGTGTAAATCATAAAAGCCGGTGCCATTTATGTGATCTAGGCAGTGATTTCGACGTTCTATGTGGATGACCTAGGGCAGATATTTAATTTTGTCTTCAAATCACCATATTAGGTCTTTAGCGGCCAACATCCAACGACTCGAAGTGCCGTGGATTATTTTCCATTCTTCAAAAATCCACGACGCGGAATTTATAGAAGTGAAAGTGTTAGATATATTTTACACTTGTCTGTAGGCTTTATGGAAGCTTATTATGCAAAATTTTAATTTTGATTGCTTAATCGATCTTGGGATCATGGCGAGAACACTCGACAACCGAGGAAGCAATTGAAAGTTGAAATACGCTGACTGATGCAGCGAGAATTTCCGTCGGTTCAAACAGACACACAATTTATCGTGCTAGGTTGCGAACTGGTGCCCTCGAGAGTTAATGTGCACTTCAGCGCAGCTAAAGCCAAGTTAAACATTGCAAGACTGATGCCTCACTTACCGTACTGAATATTTTAACCTTGATTAGTGCCCGCTGTTCGAGGCGAGTATCACTCAGGCCACATCCTCATTCCAGCCCAGTCACAGCATAACTCTGCTCCTTAACGGTAACCTTTCTCCGTCCCGATCTGTCGATAAAGTGATAGCCTTTGGGGTTATTGATAAATATCGTTGTTGTTGCTTCGATTTATGGGGCTTAGACATCGCGGTCATTTAGTGTGTGTGTAGGATCTGTTTGATAACCGGTGTTAATTGTGAAGACTGTATTATCTGTAATTCAGGTAAAGACTGCAGACGATCAATTTCAAGTAGTTCCTACTTCTGCTCCCAAATACTACCGTCAACGACACCTAGCTGTGAACTTGGCTACTAGATGCCACCGCAACTAGCACCTGGCAATGATCGTTGGAACTTAATTGAGCATTAATAAAATCTGACCTACAAATTTAGCTTCACACAAATTGTAGTTCGTGGAAGGTTCTTTTACATGCCATACATCTATGACATGGGCCCGCAGGCTTTACTTCCCCTCCGAAGGAAGGCATACTGAAGGATTTTATAATGCTCTTAAAATATCCGACGTCTTCGGCCGGGTTTGAACCCGCGATCTTAGGCATAGAAGCTCAGCATGCTACCAACTACGCCACCGAAGCTGCCGAAATTGAGATTTGTTAATAATAATAATAATAATAATATCGTATGGCCTCGGAGGCCGGGTGCAAGTTTTGTTATATGACACCCAAAGGGTAGCTTGCCTGTCGAATTTCGTTGTTCCTTGAAGCACTATGAAAGTCAAGGAGGTTAGATATCTAAGCTCCTTGAACACTATAGCGCTTTCTAATAGATAAATGAGGAACTTAGTTTTGGCGGAAACTCCCGAGATTAATTTTGCGATTATGAACACGGCCTACTGAATTCAAATGGGTTCTTTGACATGCCAACATCATATGACATGGTGTCGTAATTTTTGCCGCCTTTCAAAATTCACTTACCACGGCCAGGAGCGAACCTGCAAGCTTGGGTGTTAGTAGACCGACACGTTGACCACTCACCCACCGTGGCAAGCTGATTTGCTGTGATAAACTCGGGAATTGGATTAAGAATGGAGAGACAGTGGCGTACAAAACGGCCCTTGTAATACCTGCTTCTGAGTTCCTCGCTCATGAGGGAGTTGGTACGTAATCTGCTACTGTACTGACAGCCGGTGTGGGAGTCCATACCTCGCGGCTGTAATCAATTAACCAACGCTCAGTGAGCTTAACCGATTGCATTTAGATGGACTGTAGAGCCCTGCGCGGATAAACAAAACGTTATCCGCATCTGCAAGACTGTTAACCGCATCCGCACAACTGTTAACCGCATCCGCACGACTTTCTTCCGCATCCGCACGTTTGTTATCCGAATCTACTGGCTTTAAATCATATTTTTAATTAGATAAAGCATAAATTACTACAGCAATATACCTAGTCTAGCTATAAATACTGTCACAAACTATTTTGTAGTTGGTAGCATGCTGAGCTTCTATGCCCAAGATAGCGGGTTCGAACCCGGCCGAAGCCGTCGGATTCTTTAAGAGCGTTAAAAATCCCTCAGTAGTCTTTGCCTTCCTTCGGAGTAGTTATTAACTAGAAATGAACATCTGCCTGAATCAATACTATACAGATAAAATTAATTATTGAACTTGTTTACAGTACATGTTTCGGGGATTAATTATATTTTATCCCCTTCATCAGCTGCTGAAAAAAACAAGAAACAAAGCGTAGCACAGTAATGATATACGTGTTTAAAACCTAATATGGTGCACCATAAAATTTAGGGTATAGGAATAGAATAAAATGAAGAGAAACAGATGGTGACGGTGATCAGCTGCTCATGACAAATAGTAGTTCCTTGAAATGGTAGATATGTAACACCAATACTTCACCAATCCGTGTAGCTCTATAACCAATGAAGAGCCTGTATGCTTATATCCAAATATAGCCTTTCAAAACAAAGCGGAGGGGAAGTAAAGCCGGCGGTCCCATGTCATAGATTTATGGCATGTTAAAGAACATTCCACTAATTACCGGTACACCTGTGTGAAGCTAAATTGGATAGGTTAAGAATGTAAATAACGCTCTTAGGTTTCTACGTTCGTTGCCAAGAGCCGACTGCGGTGGCGTCTAGTGGCTAAGTTCTGAACTTGGGCCTAGTAGTTGTTGACGGTGGCGCTTGGCGGCAAAAGTAGGAACTATTTGAAACATTCTAAGTTGCAGTCTGTACTTAAATTAAAAAACAGATAACACACACACTAATACAGTCATCACAATTAACACCGGTTATCAGACAGATTCTACACTCACCCAAAGTACACGGGGCTACATGACCGCGTTGTCGCAGTCCCTAAACTGAGGAACCTACCATCCAAACTATTTTGTGAATAAATGGAAAATGGTTTAAAAGAAATCAATGTATTTTTAATATCTTACAGACACATAGCCTACATTGTGCACTGGTTGCACCAATCAGACTTCAAATGTCCACCATTAGCACGCACACAGGCTTGGAGTCTATTTGGCCAGTCATCTATCGCAGAACGGATAGTATCAATCCGGAAACCCGCCGCTGCTGCCACCAAGGAGCACTTTAAACTTTCAAGTGAAGAGTGTATTTTCTTTCAGACCATTCCCTCTAGCACTGACCATAGTTTAAAGTCCAGAGGATCTAGATCGGGGCTACCAGAAGGCCACTTAACAGTGGAGTTGAAGTCCGGTACATTGGCTGGCAACCACTGTTGCCCCTTCCTTGCCATATGAGCTGGTACAGAATCTTGCTGGAAGGTCTAGGGCTCATTTTTGTACATTGCGTTGCTCAAGTCATTCACAAAAAGGTCCAGAGTTTCCACATACACTCTGGCACTTGTTCTTATACCCTTCTCACAAAAATGAAGCTTGATGGAGCTCTCGTAGCTCACTCCCCACCAAACCATGATTGAGGCACCGTGATGACCTCTCTGGATCTTAGGGATGCTCTTACGAGCTTCTTGAGAGCTTGCCGCATACACTGCATCGTTCTTTCGATTGAAGCTCTCTTCAATGGTGAAAACTTTCTCATACGTAAAGAGGATTCTCCGATGCCCATTGTTTGCGTACCGCTGGAGGAGCTGCCTTGATTTCAGTTTCCTCTGCTGCTTCAGTTGCATCGTTAAGAAATGTCCGGTACTCCGCCGATAAGCTCTAACCCCAAGGTCTTCAGAAAGTACCCTGGACATTGATCGTAGCGAAATGTTGAGCTCCCGTTGAGCTTCTACTTCCGGACAGAATTTCGCCGAATACGGGCCGCCACTGCTTTAATGGCCACCATTTTTCTCATACTGCGAGGACGATCAACCCTCATGCGACCATTCACACTGCCTGTCTCAGTAAATCTCTGGATTGTTCGGTAGACGAACCTCTTGCTGTGTTTCAACTTTTTTAGGGTTTGAAAAATCGCCGTTGGTAACATTCCAACCCTGTACAAAGCAATTACAGCTGCCCTGTTTTTGCAATCACCCCACTCCATGCTTAAGCAAAGAAGATTCAGTCTTTCTCTGTCACTGTTGCACACACAATGGTCAAGACTAACTTTCAGTCCAACGATTGTTTGTTACCTGGGAAACAAGTTCTACAGTCCAATCCAAACGTTTGTGACAGTATTTATGGCTAGACTAGGTATTTAGACATTTGAGGAAAACGTCGTTCCATTAGGCTTTGTATGTCATGTGCTATATTTAAAGTGAATGTTATTGTTACGTGTTAGCCCTAGTAGCACGTTCGTTAAATTGGATCACAGTAGGTAGAAAGCACAACACAATTGGCCCTTTAAAGAAATATAAGTTTTATTGGAGGTCTAGCAAGTTACAGTACACCACACAATAAACACTCAGAAACCAATTAGCAGTCCTAGTCAAGTTCGCTCCCCTATGGAGTACACTCACTCTTTCACTTACTCACAGAAGTTAATCCCTCGCTAATGAGGTGGTCCCGTGCGCTGGCTAGAAATAACTGTACCCTTCCTCTTGCCAATAAGCCACAGTCTGACACTCACTTGTTCTTGAGTACACACTATCTCGCCGTCTGCAGGCTAGGAAAACAGTCCACTGCGTTTCGCAATCCACACGGCACTTCGCCTCGATACTGTCGCACAGGTAAACGCACGCACTCGCTCTTTACACAGTCCCTCCCTCGCTGGGCAGGTCGCTTTATATAGCGGGCTGGTGACCCAATGGATGTTTCCAGAGCAGTCCAGGATTCACAGCTTCTCGAGAATTCCATCACTAGTTAGGTCACGAACATTCTGGCGGTCTCTTTATTACTTCAGTCTTCTTGTTGCGCAAATCGCTGGTTAACACAGGGGCAGGGGGTAGCCCGAGGCGGACTGTGACTCACGCAGCGAGGTGATGAACTAACCGCGCAGCGGTAACATTATATAGCCAGAATTGCAACCCTTTCCTGTTCGGAGTGTTAATTATGCTTAATGACATAATTTGAATGAGATTACCTTAAATCATCATCTTACATTTGTCATGAAAAATACATAACGGAAATATATGATATGTCAAAAACATCCGGGTCCTAGTAATGATATCCAACAAGTTCGGATTGAATTCTAAAAATTATCCGCAATTTTTTTTCCGAACAATATCCCCAGCTTATCCGCATTCGCGTAGGGCTCTAACAATGGACTAAAAGCTTGTTCAAATTCTTTTCGGGAGCCTTACTTCTTTGAAAGCACTGCAGATTGTAACTGTTAAGTGTCCATAGAAATAGCATTGCGATTTTTTATTTTAATAATTATTGCAGTATTATACAAATGAGGCAAAAGCATTAGCCACATTGGAAAATGCGTTGATTCTATGTAATGTATTAACTTTTTTTATCCAATTAAATTCGCTTTTGGCACCCGTTAATAGAAACGTATATTCCTATTTGATGATCATCATCTTCTCATTAAGTGACTACGTTAATATTTATCCCCTGGGAGAAGGGTGCTCCTTTTTTATGTCTGTCATTCTGACCGAGATTCGTATTATTTTATCAAATGTTTTTCCCCTCATTTTTATTAAATATTGGCAACCCTCCCCGGCTTCGCCCGGGAACAGTTATGAATGTATTACGTGCTAGCTCGTAAACTGTCGCCTCAGTAATTGAATGAAGATTGTTGGGAAATGAAAACGTAGAAACACTTATAATGGGTGATGTATTAAAGATAGAGATATGCTGTCAGGGACTTTTTGTAGAACTTTTCATGCTGAACAATTCTTATACTCATAGTATATTGATATTTTTGATGGATTGCCCAGCGTAAGCCTAAAAAGTGCACGGACGTCAGGTTTTTTTTTTTCGACTTTTGCACTAAAATCGTTACTGCTTGGCTTCCTTTAATCATAAATAAATAATTTTCTACAGAAACCTTCCTTGAGATATCCTTCATAGAATGGTGAAAACCGCATCAAAATCCATTCAGTGGTTCTCGAGATTACCCGTGACATCCAAGAATCGGGACTTTGTTTTCTCCTAAGTAGAGACTAGCAACGCGCCTCATATGAAGATGATTCTTCAGTCTGTAGATTTATCTGATCCACTGGCAACACAGAAATGAAAATCCACAGCCTGCTTCCAGTCTCCGACCGGGTCAGGAATGGAATGAATGAAGCCCCCATCTAGCGGTGAGGATATGGACTGTGCCGGCTGCCGAGGCCTGACGCACTCCTCTGGGGCAATGATTAAATGAAATGAAATGAAAGTGGAGAGTGTTGCTGGAATGAAATTTTGACAGGGAAAACCGGAGTACCCGGAGAAAAACCTGCCTGCCTCCGTTTTGTCCAGCACACATGTCACATGGAGTGACCGGGATTTGAACCTCGGACCCAGCGGTGAAAGGCCGGCGTGCTGCCGCCTAAGCCACGGAGGCTTCTCCACTGGCAACACAATGTGCGTAAAAAAAACTATAATAGCAACTAATATTCAAGCATACTTCACATGTAATTCTTTATGCAAATTGTGTTGCCAGTTTTTGTTTTTGTTTTGCTAATATTTGTGTTTTGTTTTGTATATTTTCGTTTTTTGTGTTTTGTTGTGTTTTGTCTTGTTATTTTTGTTTTGTTTTGATTTTTGTGTTTTGTTTTTGTTTTGTTTCGATATTTGCGTTTTGATTTGGATATATTTTTGTTTTTTTTTGTTTTGTTTTGATTTTTGTGTTTTTTTGTTTGGGTTTGTTTTGTTCTTTTGTGTGTGTGTTTTGTTTTATTTTGTTCTCGTATTACAAGGATAATAAAATAATATGTTACGCCCTGTTGGTGTTGATATTGCGTGATTTTCGCTCTTAGTGTAGGAATCTTTTGATTTCCTTTCATGTGCTGTAGGGGGATGTTCTGTCGTCACAACAACCTGTGCACATTTGCGCAGACATGCATGGTTGGACACTGATGAAGCGACTCTTTCCTGAGCATAACTAATGAATGTGACTGGTGGATCAACTTCTTGTAGAATGATCTATGAGCTGTAACAGCTGTTCCCTAGTTTAGCGTCAAGCTAATTAATAGATGCTTCATCTCTGTTACCAAGGGACTGGCAGGCTATTACATGCACCCTATCTCATTAACAACTGGCAACTACTGTAAATACTCTTAAAGGCAGCAAATTCAATCCTCAAAGAGTTATGCAATACACCCTGAAACAGTTAATTTTATTGAAGGAATATATATATAGTTCGAAGCAGTGCCACCTCTTGCTGATGGGCCATTGCAAAGAGTCTAGCGCTTGAGCTAAGGGATTCTTTGTGGTGGTCCAGCAGTGAGGTAGTAGGGGTAGTAGAGTTTCATATCTGTATAGCTATTCTTTTTAGATAGTCAGTTGTTCTGATTCTTTTTGTTAAGAATGAAAGGGGTCATGTTTTAGAATGGATTGGGTGATGTGATGTGAAAAGGACGAATAATGGATTATATGTTGGTTATGGGATGCTTGTTGGTTAAAATAATATTGATTGTGTTGATAATAATATATGGAAGAAGGCTGGTTTTTTTAAGAAATATAGAAGAAGAGATATGTGTAAAGGTTATTGGATGAGATGCTGGTTTGAAATGCCATGGTTATGTGTTGATATTGGAGAGGATACTTATTGTAAATGATGGTTAATATAGAATATGAAAATAGAGTATGTTTTCCTTATGGTATTACCATTAATTAACGGCAACCTCGAGGCAAGGGATTGCAATGATGATCGCCAATCTTCGACGCGGAGACGGCATAGAAATAAGAAGAAGATTAATTCCCACCACCCTGGAATAGTAGATACGTTACAACCCGTCCGCAGAAGATTTGTGTTATGTGGGAGCGAGGCATTAGCCTTGGTCAAGCCATCCCACTGCCTGCGAACCATATTTGTAGCAAAGGTCGCACAGCACCAGTAAGCGCGATTTCTCCGCAGTTGCGACTCTCCTTCGTATGAGGGAGCCGACGGAAAATGCTCAGCTGCTTAGAATGCTCACTGATGTCGACAGTGGGACGTGGCAAATGCTTCTTCTTACACCATTTCAATGTGAAGTGTTTCATTCGACTGTTAAGTTTTTGTTTTCAAGTGTCATGGCACGTATGAAATGAGACTATTGAAATGAGACTAGTGAATTATAGCAGAACTCCTCCAGATAGTGAATTATAGCAGAACTCCTCCAGGGACTCACGACTAGTGAGTGGGACGTGGCTTGGCGACCACGGGACCCCAACTGAGTCCGGCATTTCTTCCACTTGTGCCGGACTCCTTCCTGTCATCTTCATTAACTCTTGTTCTCTTCTGACCCCGACGGTATTAGGGTATCTGAGGCCTACGGTGTCCTTCATTATCCCGCCTTAATTAGCCCTTGTCACATCTTTTACTGATACCCTCATTCTTCGAGGGGTCGGACCTCTTCTTTTAGTTTCATGATATTTCCTGCCTTGTGTACAAGGCCCTAAAGGACGCAAGGTGTGACTTCAGGTGCACCCTAGATAGTGCTACTCCCTCAAGGGCTAACGGTCAGTAAGGTCGGGAGTTGGCGAGCTGGAGGGATTCCTGAGCTGAGTCCGTTTTTCCCTTTTTCCAGAGACTTCGGGGTGGACCCTCTCCTCCTTTCCTTTTCTGTCTGTCTTTCATGACTCTCCTTCTTTCTTAGTCCATCAGTCCTCATTCTTCGAGTGCTTAGGGCATTTCTTTCTCTCTGTTTCCTTTTGTCCCCCCCCCCATTTTAGTTAATTGTTGTCGTCATTTTCTTCTCCTAGTCAATAAGTTAGTTAAGTGCGTAGTTAGTTTTAGTTGAAGGTTTCATGTCATCTTTCATTTTCATTATCAACCATCCAAACTATTAGGGGCCGATAACCTCGATGTTAGGTCCCTTAAAACAACAATCATCATCATGTTAGTAGAAGAGTCCGCTCTTAGCCAGTCTTGTTACCTCCTGCGCCGGCCGATTTCTAATTGTGGGAATTATATCAGCATGGCTACGAATGCACTCTTGAAGAGTCTTCAATTGAGCCGTGCTTTATCATAAAGCAGCAGCAACATAGGGAAAGGGAAGGGTGCAATTTAAGAATCCCGCACTTCGTCCAATAAATCTTATGAGATATTTTAGCAACAGATGCTCATACTGTTAGCAAGCCAAGGACTGGATCCGAGCGCCATTTCCTTCTGTTTCACTTCTTTCTCATTCTGCTTTTCAACCAACATTCCGAGCTCTTACAGAATTTTTGCATCCGCCTAGGATTCAGCACGCTGTATTTCCCTCTTCGTCTCTCGCTCTTTCTTCAGGCTTTAACTTTGCAGATGTTTTCATTAAATCTTTGCGCCTCAGGATATGACGTTTCCTTTTGTTTTGTTTATTTTTCAGACTTCACATTTGTCTATTTTAATGCTCGAGTGTCCGCAGAAGTTTGTAGAATTCCATGGCGTATAACAGTTTGGAAACTATGTTGTAAAGCTCGTTAATATGAGTTAACTTCCCGCTAGTGATGTAGTATGGCATTTCCCTACCCGTATCTCTTTAGATCTGGTGGTAGATGATTATGATAATAATAACAATAATAATCATGTAAAAATCATAATAACTGGAGAGCTTGTACGAGAAATCAAAGGATTCCTACACTAAGAGCGAGAGCGATAACCACGCAACATCGATACCAACAGGACGTAAGATATTTATTATCCTTTTAATAAAACAAATCAAAACGAAACAAATACAAAACACAAAAACAAAACAAAAACAAATCAAAATCAAAACAAGTATCAAAACAAGTCAAAACACAAATATCAAAACAAAACAAAACAAAACAAAAAACAAACAAAAACGATACAAAACAAATCAGAACACAAATATCAAAACAAACTAGAAAAAAAATAACAAAACAAAAAACAAAACACGATAAAAAACTAAAAGATAAATAACAAAACACAAATATAAAAACAAAAAACGATACGAAACAAAACACAAATATCAAAACAAAAAACATAAAAAGGATACAAAACAAAACAAAACAGTATAAATTAAAACCAAATCAATACAAAACAACTATCCAGCCCATGACGGGCTAAGGCCGACCAAGCGACCGCTGCCCAGCCATTCGGCCTGCAGATATTGGGGTGACGCGTGATCAGCGCGTCGGGTCCCCTCGGCCGTTAATCTTGGTTTTCATGATCGGGGCGCTGTCTCACTGTCAGACAGCTACTCAATTGTCCTCACGAGGCTGAGTGCACCCCGTTCCAACCCTCACGTCAGTTTTAAAATCCCTGACGGAGCCGGGGATCGAACCCGGGGCCTCCGGGTGAGAGGCAGGCGCGCTACCCCTACACCACGGGGCCGGCAATACAAAACAAACCTGTGTATAAACCACCCGACCAGCTTTACTGTTTGCGGGCAGGACACGTCACAGTTCTGGCAGGGGCTATCGTCTTGTTTATTTGTTTAAACGCACTTTATAAACAAATAAATATATTTCCGTTGATTTATTTAGAAATGCAAGATTTTTCCTGTACTATTGGGACGAAAAGGAAGATTTTGACACAACCCACACCTTCTAACTCCCCCTGGTTTAAGAGCTTGAGTTTTGTGAAACGTACGTCTTAGCGTTTTATTTATGTGAGGATTCTCGAGGTATTCACAACAAATATCTGCTTACATAGCGGCTTCGTTGGCGTAGTTAGTAGCATGCTGAACTACTGTGTCCAAGATAGTGGGTTCAAACCCGGCCGAAGTCGTCGGATTTTTAAAGAACATTAAAAATTCTTCAGTATGCCTTCCTTCGGAGGGGAAGTAAAGCTGGCGGTCCCTTGTCATAGATTTATGGCATGTAAAAGATCCTTCCTCAGACTAAACTTGTGTGAGGCTAAATTTCTAGGTTGGATTTCGTTGGAACGCTCTATTAAAGTTTCAACGTTCACCACTAGGTATCATTGGCATCTAGTAGCGAAAGTTGAAACTACCTGGAATTGAACGGAACTTGTAGCTCACGCTATGGGTGTTCACTTGAAGCAGCTACAGACTCTGGCGAGCCGAACATGTCCTCGGACACTCCTGGCACTAAAAGCCATAACTTACGATAGATAAATACTGGTTACATTTCACTGTGCGATACTGAGCGAGCCGGAGCTGTAACTGTGATCCTAATGATCCGATGATGCACTTAACTCATTTCACAGAAGTTTTTCTGTAGCCAAGTAATAAGGGGATGAATTAGCTTTTGAATTCTCAACAGTGAGCTAGAATTTGAGTACGGACGTCTTTTCCTAACCATCAACCAGCCAATTGTTTTATAAGATGGTGTAACATTGTTTAGGAATGTTAGTAGACGAAACGTATAGGCCTACATGCATTCTTCTCTCGCTGTAGTTACATATTATATTGATATGTATACTAAGGGGAAGATGACCTTGTAGTTCCTCCCCTTATCACAACAATAACCAACTATGTATACTAATAACCCGTAATCTAGATTAGGAAATATCGCACTTTGTATCGGGGTCTTTCTTACTTTAAAAGGAAGATACGGAAATTTTCAACTGAAGTGATGAAGAATACCAGTCACTTTTCTGACTACCATCATAGAGTATTAACCATGTAGATTGATATAGGGCAGCAGGGGCGGTCCCAAGGGGGGGGGCAGGGGGGCCATGCCCCCCCCCCCCCAAACGGTCTTCAAAAATAGAAAGAAAAAAAAGAAAAAGAGAAAGAGAAAGGCAGAGGAGAGAAAGGTAAGAGAGCAAAGGTTTGACTTGACAGTTCCAATTTTGACATCACAGGACCTGCCTGTGAGAGTGAGACCTGCCCTCCAGACCCCTTAGAAAATGAAGGAAACTTCCGTGAACTCCTTCAGTTTCGAGTCGAAAGCGGCGACGAAACTCTTCGTAGCCACCTTGAAAATGCATCAGGACGGGCTACGTATATTAGTAATAGAACACAAAATGAACTGATTAAGTGCTGTCGTGAGGAAATCCAAGAAGACATTGTTCGGAAGGTGAAAGTAGCAGGCATGTTTTCCGTCATGTTCGATGAGACATCAGACATTTCGCTAAAAGAACAGCTTGCATTGTCACTTCGCTACGTCCACGAAGAGATGGTGCACGAAGATATTTTGACATTTGCGGACGCCTACGAGTCTATTAGGGAGGACGATATTCAAGGCGGGGAACCAAAATTGTCAGGCTTTGCTCTTGGTCACGTTGTACAAGATCTCACTACAAAGCTCTCACTCGATCTTAAGCTTTGTGTTGGGGTAGGCACGGATAACTGTTCGGTGATGTCATCGGAAACGAAAGGTGCAGTACAGGAACTTTTGAAAGCGGCACCTTGCGGTTCTAGGTGTCCATGCTACAATCACGCCCTTAACAGCAGCTTAGCGAAAACTTCAAAAGTAGTGCCCACTCGTAATGGTACAGCATTGATGAAAAATGCAATTAACTTTGCTAGATCATCTCCTAAATGATACAAAGCTTTTTTTTGTCAGTTTTGGGCGAAGACTTTGGCAAACTGTGCAAAACGAGGTGGAGTGAAAAACATGATGGCCATTTACAGTTCGAGAGACTCTTAGTTAAGATAATTCGAACTTTAGAAATCATAGCAGAATGGGAGGACAGCGACACATCGAGTGCAGCTGAATCCCTCATTCAATCATTGTGTGATACGCAATTTGTGGTTTCAATGTTGTGTCTGTGCGACGTTCTAGTTAAAACCCGGCCTTTGAGCCTTCTTCGTCAGGACGATTCATTGGACTTGGTGATGGCTTCCACGGGTGTCATGGACACCGTCGAGGCGCTTTCGACTGCACGTGAGAATGCTGAACCGTACTTCGAGATAATATTTTGCGGAAGAACTGGAGTTTGAGGTGGCGTTGCCCCGAAGAGCAGGCAGGAGGAAGCGGTCCAACGTTCCAGCTGACATTGACGCACCCGAAGAGTTCTACCGCCGAACTGTCTTCATTCCGCTGATCGAGCATGTGGTGCAGGACCTCAAGGAACAATTTCCAAATGAATCTTTGGCCGCATTCGACTTGATGCCTGCAATCTGCGTTGACAAACCGGCTGAAGACCCAACAGTGGTGCAATGTTTGGAGGCTCTTCGTATCAAGTATCAGCCTTTGCTAATTTATTTCCTACGGGCGCCACTTGCAGGGAGAGTATGCTGTATGGAGACAGCGATGGTTGAGATTGAAGTGGGCAGGGAAGAAATTGCCATCAACTGCAATTGAGTCAATGGTAGCTGCTTCTCAAAGCTTGACACCTACAGTCAACACTCTCCTGCAGGTTTTGGCGACGTTGCCTGTGAGTAACGCCACTCCCAACATTGCGACGGCTGAAGGACAGGCTACGGTCCCGAATGCCGGAAGAAAGGCTAACCGGACTGGCTCTGTTACATTGCCATCGGTCAACGAAAATCAGTGTGGAGAAAGTAATTGATCGGTTTGCCAAAATGAAGACAAGGCGATTGGATTTTGTTCATTGATCAGATACCTACAATAAACAGATTTAAATTGTATTATGTGTGTCCTCTTTCTAGAGTCTATTCGACCCTCTCCTCGATTTTTATAAAACTAATAGGTTATTATACGAATTTCAGTCCTTATGATATTATACGACATGATACCAGTAGAAGATAGCCTACTGTATATAAAAATAGGACGGATGCCTCCCCCCCCCCTCCTTATGGGCTTAGGGCCCCCTCCAAAAGTTCTGGCTGCGACCGCCCCTGTAGGGCAGACCGTATCAATTTTCTCGAGGGCCACAAATATTAATTTAACGATTACTCGGGTGGCCGGAAGTGACAAAATGGATGCATAATTTAGGTCAAACATTTAACCGAAGTCGAACATCCAAGAACCTGGAAATACATTTTACAAAATTAAACAAAATGCCTGGCTACCAGCAGAACAAAACCATTCCGTCCACTCTTCCTTAAACTGGCGGATTTATGTGTCCACTTTCCTCTGTGCACTGCACGACATTATTGTAAGGGTAGCTATTGTTCCTCAACAATATAAAATACATACTATATTACTAGCAAATTAAAACTGCACAGCAACCTCCTCTTCGTGGGAAAACATAGCAACTGTGTGCTTACCGATGCAAGACCGACTACAATACTCCGATCCTTATCACTGAGCCAGATATTATCGATGAAATATCCATCTATGCAGGAGCGCTGTGAGAATCGAATCGTTCACGATCCATCATTCAGATGACAGCACTTCTTTTATAGTATTTATTTACGGTTAGCCACTTACAGGTACAAAGTACTGTCTCTACACTTCCGTCGAGGCAAATGGTTTATGATTATCTCAGGCATTATCTAAAGTATTCCATCTTTTGAAAGGTGGCACATTGGAAAACAAGAAGGAATCTAATTTGTAAGAGTAACATTTAGATTAATTTTCTTTGAATTATTCAATTTCAATTTTTCTCGCTTTTCCTGGCGGGCCGGATGTAGTCCGCGGGTCGGATATGATCCGCGGGTTGCCTAATTAGAAGCCCCTATTTAGGGCTTATTTGGAGAAAACCCGAGACACGTGTCCCCTTATTTTAGATATACTTTCTTCTCGAGACCCCCAGGGGCTCACATCTAGTGGGACGTGGGTTGGCGACCACGGGGCCCCAGCTGAGTCCGGCATTGCTTCCACTTGTGCCGGGCTCATCTCCGTCTTCTTTCCTGTCGACCTCACTTGGTCAGCTCTTGTTCTCTTCCGACCGCGACGGTATTAGGGTATTCGAGGCCTAGGGAGTCTCTTCCTTTTCCGCCTTAATTGGCCCTTGTCTCATCTTTTCTGATACCCTCCTTCTGCGAGGGGTCAGCATTTTTTTTTTCATGTTATCTCCTGCCTTCTGCCCAAGGCCCTAAAGGAGGTAGGGTGTCTGTAGCCCCACCACTTCTGGTACACCCTGGATATTGCTACACCCTCGGGGGCTCACGGCTGGTGAGTTCGGGAGTTGGCGACCCCGAAGCATTCCTGAGCTGGGTCCGGTTTTCCCCCGTTTATTCATTACCTCTGCCTCACTTTCCTATCTGCCTTTCATGGCTCTCTTCCTTCCAAGTCCCTCAATCCGCATTCTTCGAGGGTTGAGGGCATTTCTTTTCCTCCTGTCCTTTATTTGCCTTATTCTCCTTCTGTTTTCCATTTCTTCTTCTAGTATATAAGTTAGTAGTTAGTTTTAGTTATAGTTTACATTTCATTTTCTTCACGATCACCCAAACAGTTAGGGGCCGATAACCTAGATGTTAGGTCCCTTAAAACAACAATTATCATAATCATCATCATCTTCTCGAGTGTATTTTATTGCCAAGTGAACGTCGATCTAGTGCCGTTCCTTGTAGGTCATGTGAGGGATGCCATGTTTATATTGTGTTGGCTCGTGCGGAATCCTCTGCTGTGTTTTCTGTATACCTTACGCTGATCATACAAAACCCGACACTGAACGGTGGTATTTTGGTTGATGTGTAATGCTTCTATCATCAAATTACTATTGGCAAAGAGCAAATAATGAAAGACGTAAAGCTGCCGTCTTTGTGGAAGTCTCTCTGTCTTCAGAGCTTCTCTCGAGTTTGATTGGATTCTTCTGTGGGCGTATCTGTTTATCTTCGTTCCTTGTATTTTCTTTGTACTTGGATGGTCTGTTTCTGAGTAAATATTCCTCGCCATATAATTGAAATAGTAAAGACTAGAAGTACTTCTTTGTGCCATAGAATGTGAGAGGACGAGGCTATCACTTTGGAGGAGGAGAACACAGTTTCGGAAAAGATGGGCTATGCTTATTGTTTATAGAGGTATTCTAAAAATATAAATGGTTTGTATTCCGTGGCAAAGTATTTTACATGGTGTTTAAGAAGTGGAGAGTAATCTATGAGGAATGGATTCCTAATAGGTTCGAATATGATTAGTTTTTTTTACTTCTCGAGATTTAAGGGTGCTCGCTAAAATAGTGCAAGCTGTCATACCAATTCCACACTCGTTCAAGTAAACAGAGTTCACGAATACGATGTCTCAAGTCTCAGGAACTTCAGAAAAAATCATCCTTGCCCTCGAAAAAGAAAAGTAAATCTTAGAATTTGTAAATTGTTACGTACTTCTGGATGCTCTGATAAACATATCAAAAGTCTCCTTTTCTCCCCTGTCCGCGCCTAGGTTCTTTATCGAGCAAAATTATCGTAGGCACAAATGTGGACTAACCCAGTGCACCTATTTGCGTCCTCATTGACTTACATAAATCACGTCAACCCAAAGTCGATTGGGGCAGCACCCCCGAAGAATGTAGAGAGAGAGAGATGATGATGATTACAATCATTGTTGTTTTAAGGTGCCTAACATCGAGGTTATCGACATCTAATGGTTTGGGTGACTGTTCAAATTATAAAATGAATAACTGCAACCAAAAATAACTACTAAATTACAACCAACCTACGCGCAAGAAAAGTAAAGAAGAAAAATAAAAAGATAAGGGAATAAAATAATACGCTTATTAATACAATTCATGAAACATATATTGAATTAAAGTACATATTTCCACCCTTCAATGGAGCCTTCTTCAGATTTTTTCTAAGGCAAAAATATATTGTTACGGCTGTGAGTTTGTGTCATCACTCGCCGCATGATTCACAACTGCCCCAGGGCTGGGCTGTGTCCTGCTTCCTGTATTGCGCGCGCCTTATGCAACAGGGCTACTAAGAAAAAGGTATAGTCCAGAATATTCGTGACTGGACCAGCGATGGAAACCTCGAGAAGCCATGAACCCTGGATGGATCTAGAAGCATTTATTGAGTCACCGGCCTGCTATATAAGTGCGACCTGTCTAGCAGTTGTTGTTGTTGTGTTTTACGAGCTAGTGCGAGCGATTATCTTGTGCGACAGAAGTGTGGTGACGAAGTGCTGTGCGAGGTACGAAATCCAGTGACATTGTTTCTCCAGCTTGTGGACAGCGAAATAGCCTGCAGCAAGTGATCGTAAGTAATTGTGGTCGGTGAACATAAAGGAGAGGAGCAGGTAGTTTCTGTCAAGGCCACCGTACTCATTAGGACGGATTAACTTCTGTGATCTGTTGACAAGTGGAAGGGCCAAGAGCGCTCAAGGAAGAGACTTGAGGAAACTGGAGTAAGGCTCCTAATTGCTTGTATTTGCTGATTAGTGTAATTTTCTGGCCACAATAAAGTTAATTATTTCTTTAAGCAGTAATTGGTGTTGTGCTTTGTACCCCCCACCGTAATCCAGTTAACAAAGGTGCCACTAGGGGGTGGCACGTAACAATATTCTAATTAAAACTTAAGTAACAGGATGAGAATGTAAACGCTTGAAGAAGTTTTTCCATATTGATGATAACTAAGGTCCGGAAGTTCATCCACTATTAAATGAATAAATATGCATGCAAATATGGATCACGTTTCAAAAGATATGCACTATGAAATTACTACGGATATTACGATCACTCCGTATTCTCTAGCGTTTCTATTTTGAATATAAGGAAAAAATGAACTGACGGACATATAACTACACCTCTTTTAAAATATCTCAACTAAGAAACGGTTCTAAATAGTAGGAAATGCTATTTTATGGATCTTCAAGCGTTGTTGACCATCAATAATTATTTTATTGTGTTTATTTTTAAGTGCAACTGAACACAATTTTAATAGCCTTTGAATTTTCTTAAATGAAAATAATTTTTCAGTATTTACATAGTGAATGCTGAATAAAAAAGAAGAGACAGTCAGTCTGAAAGACTGGACTTTATATCATTTTAGATGCTACAAATGATGAAAAAATGCTAGAAAGGCTTCGAGCGAGCGCGCGGTGAAAGAAGGGAGCTGGCTGGATGACGTCACGCTCGCCGTGCCGTTGCCGTCTCGTAACGCCAGAGCTCACCAGTGAACTCAGTACACATGCACCAAGCGGTACTATGACGTCACACACCTCAGTGCATTCTCGGTACATTTCGTGACGTTGCCGTAACGTAACGACGATGATAATAATTGATAACTTGCAAACGGACTGAGACATACTAGGTATTAAGATAATAATGTCAGCATTATTCTGTGACAGACTCTCGGAGTCGGAATCGAAATATACAGCATTAAGAATATGAAGTAAAAAGAGCGCTTCAAAACAATAGCAAATTAGAATATACGCCCTTCTCACGCAGAGATATGCCCTTAAACAGGCAAATGAGAAAATTATTATGCATTGTGCCAAAATAACCAAAATATGCATAACTATGCAAAAATATGATTTATCAATTAACATGATAATATTGGTCCGGTCAGCTCAAACATAAAATGCCAGCGTTTCGCCCCGGTGTGCCGTTGGGCTCGTCAGTTGGTACAGGCACACCTCACCAATACGCGTGGCTAGCACATACTGAGAAAACCATCACAAGACTCAAAATACAAGTAGTATTGACGTCACGAGTGATGCCAATGTGCTACGGAAGTCAAGCTTCCTTTCATAAAACAAAAGCCTTACCTTGGCAATCCTAATTGGTTATGAATATTCCCGGATGGGAATATGATTTTGCATGAGCTTCCGGGCCACATTGATAACTGAATGCACATCATTTTGAAAATACTTAAAAATGTTCCCAGTTTTGGTAACTGACTGCACGTCATTTTTGTGAATGTTTCAGTAGCTTTTGAGATTTTTAAAGGAATTCATAATAATATTGTTTCAATTCCAATATTATTATATTTAATATTTTGTAACGATATCCATTTATTTACTGTTTATTTTGAACCTTTATATAGCCAATTTGGAGCCTCCGTGGCTTAGGCGGCAGCACGCCGGCCTCTCACCGCTGGGTCCGTGGTTCAAATCCCGGTCACTCCATGTGAGATCTGTGCTGGACAAAACGGAGGCAGACAGGTTTTTCTCCGGGTACTCCGGTTTTCCCTGTGACAATTTCATTCCAGCAACACTCTCCACTATCATTTCATTTCATCTGTCATTCATTTAATCATTGCCCCAGAGGAGTGCGTCAGGCCTCGGCAGCCGGCACAGTTCATATCCTCGCCGCTAGATGGGGGCTTTATTCACTCCATTCCTGACCCGGTCGGAGACTGGAAGCAGGCTGTGGATTCATTCATATAGCCAGTTTGATAGGTGCTTAATAGTAAAAATGAGCAAAGAAAATTCCCGGCTTATTTAAAATTTTCGAGAAGATACTTGTGCGCATTTGTGAGTACTTACATTATTGTGAAAAAATACTTAACACACGAAGTTTATAAAATCAAAATTACGTTCCCGGATCCGTGATGAACACCTATTTTCCATTCTAAGGGTGGCTGTATCAAATCTATATCCATACATTTCAACACTGTTCCTTAAAGCGAAGGCCCATTAATTGGAAAGTTGATCCAAAGTTCCAGAATAGTGTGTACTTTTCTCAATTTGTTTTCTATTGCTTGTATTGTCGAATAGCCATGTGAGAGGTTGTTTGGTGATTGACAAAGGGAGCTCCTGGGTGTGTAGGAGTGTTTGTGTGTTAGGGAAGGACGGAAGGAGGATAATAATATGGCCCGTGGTTCGTTTAGGAATCTGCATTCGGCCCGCCCAAAAATTAAGTTTAGCATCCCTGCTGTACTGTGGACGATAGGCAATGAGTGAACAGACTTATTATACCCTCCAGAAGAGTTCTAGAATATGTAGGTAATTATAAAGATATCGTATGGCCTCAGGCGCCAGGTGCAACCTTTGTTATTTGACACCCAGAGGGTAGGCTAGCTAGCATGTCGAATTTGGTTGTTCCTTGGAACGCTATTAAATTCAAGGAGGTTAGATATATAATGGTATAGACCCCGTCTTGAGGAAAGAATTCATGATGAAAATTAATAAATGTAAAACAAAAATATTGGAATGCAGCCGAAATAAATCAGAATCCTCTATGGACATCAAATTGGCAGGTGAAAAACTAAAGGAAGTAGGAGACTTCTGTTACTTAGGAAGCAAAATAACCAGTGATGGACGAAGCAAAGAGGATATAAAAAGTAGGTTAGCTCAGGCAAGGAAAGCATTTCTACAGAAGAGGAATCTGTTGACATCGAATATAGATTTAGGTGTTAGGAAGTCATTTCTCAAGGCCTTTTTGTCTGGAGCGTGGGGCTCTATGGAAGTGAAACTTGGGACTATTGGTGCAGCAGAAAAGAGAAAAATTGAAGTGTTTGAAATGTGGTGTTACAGGAGAATGATGAAGATCAGATGGGTAGATAGGGTTACAAACGAAGAGATATTAAGACGAGTGGGAGAGGAGAGATGTTTCTGGCGACTGCTAATGAAGAGAAGAGATGGGATCTTAGGACACATGCTAAGACACCCAGGAATAGCAGGCTTAGTTATGGAAGGAAGGGTCGAGGACAAGAACTGTAGGGGTAGACCAAGGTTCAGATTGCCTCGGACGTCGGGTGTGGTAGTATGTAGAGATGAAACGATTAGCTCAAGACAGGGGGAGAGGCATGGAGAGCTGCATCAAACCAGTCAAAAGACTGAAGACTCAAACAACAACAACAGCAGATATCTAAGCTCCTTGACACTGTAGCGCGTTCTAGTAGAAAATGGAGAAACTTTGTGTTGGCGGAAAATCCCGAGATTAATTTTGCCATTATGAACACGGCCTACTGAATTCAAATGGGTTGTTTAACATGCCAACAACGTGTGACATGCGTTTCGTGAATTTTGTCGTCTTTTAAAAAAATATCACATATCACGGCCAGGAGCGAACCTGTAAGCTTGGGG
The DNA here is from genome assembly GCA_946902985.2 of Meconema thalassinum. Taxonomy (NCBI): domain Eukaryota; kingdom Metazoa; phylum Arthropoda; class Insecta; order Orthoptera; family Tettigoniidae; genus Meconema; species Meconema thalassinum. The sequence continues at coordinate 375,088,952 of OX336388.2, read as the reverse complement.
TTAGTAGTCCGACACGATAACCACTCACCCGCCGTGGCACGCTAATATGTAGGCATACCTGCCAACTCCCGATTTAGGCGGGAGACTCCCGATTTCAGACCATTTCTCCCGCCCTCCCGCTTAACGTATTAAATCTCCCGATTTTTCAAAAATCCCACGCGTAATTCTGGATTGAATGGGCGAGATGACACTCCAGTCGTCTATCGAACGGATCGACTTTACGTGTTTTGAAGTTATATCTCGATACCGCAGTTTCGCTCTGTATCGATAATCGACAACTGCTTACCAACTCCCGCGTCGCGTCCTGCTGTTATAAAAAGGTGGCTTCGAATACGTATTTGTTTGAAATCGTCGAAGGTTAATTCAGCTCTTGTTCCTATAATAGATGTTTTGCATAATGACCTGTGGGTGAAAGGTAGTTGTACGCTGCGGAATATTGTATCTGTTTCACACGAGAAATTATATGATATGTGTATAACTTTGTTAGATATTGTTGGCGATAATATGCCGGTAGGCTATTGTGACTTTTCGATCTGGGTGATTGCGTCGGTTCCTCGGTAATATGGGGAGGAAATATGATGTGACATTTAAAAGTTTGTACAAAGATAACTTTCCGCATATATCTGAGTCAGGGAGAGGCGCAACATTTGCATTTTGTAGTGTCTGTAGGTGTGATTTCAGTATCTCGCATAGTGGAAAGGGGGACATTTCATTTTCCAAAATTAAGTTTTTTGTAGATAAATTTCCTAACATGTTAACAGACACTGAAGACAATTTTAATGAGGAAATGGATGCTTTACATTCCCAATTCTGTAATTTCCAACTTGAGGCTGTGACATCTATTGAGGAAGAAGAGAGAATTGATGTGATGTGGGCACCGGTAGGCCAAATGAAATGCAGTGGTGGGGTACTCAAGTATGACAAATTGTCTAAAGTTATGCTTTCCATTCTGACCATTCCGCATAGTAATGCTGAGTGTGAGGGGATGTTCAGTCTTGTCAGAAAAACAAGAACCCAGATCAGGTCGTCTTACTCCGACAAGACTTTGGACAAACTTATAACTCTGAAGTCGATTTAGAAAGGGAAGTGTTTTGAGCAAGAATATAGCAAGACCTTTTTGAAAAGGGGAAAATCAGCCACAATCACCTGCAACAACGACCAATAATATGATCCTCGATACGTCACTAGTTGTGTATGCCTGAATGTGGTCGAAAGAAAGGTATGCTTGTTTCATAGACTAGTTAGAATTTAAAATTACTCAGTCTTAAGTACATTTGTGATGATGATAATGATAATTGTTGTTTTAAGGGGCCTAACATCGAGGTTATCGGCCCCTAAGTACATTTGTAAACTGGGATGTCATATCATGTTAGTCATGTACAGTTCAATAGTGTAACTTATATATTTGCTGTAATGTCTTAGCCTGTGTATGTATTATGTTGCATCCCCCCCCCCCTTTCGCCGCCGCGTCGAATCTCCTGATTTTTCATTTTGAGAGGTTGGCAGGTATGTGTAGGTGATGTTTAGTCACTGCTGACACACAGAGGACCAGGTGAAGCTGGGACCATCCAGAAAGTTGATGTAGGTAGAGCTCACGAAACATGAAGCGATCATCGCTGACCAATAGGAGGGGCGAGGTGATGGTGAAGTGGTAGTCTATGGACGGTATGTGGTGAGACTTTAAGGTCGTGGTTCAGTATGAGTGGAGGGGAGCCGGAGCGCTGGAGGAGACATCCCTCACTTAACTGCGCCGAGCTCAAGACGATTGCATGCACAGATTTTAAGCATTAACACGCGATGACAACAGCACGGCGGACGACGAGTGACTGCTGTCACTGTTCCTCCACCACTGAAACGTGGCTGGAAATCTGTCTGCCCAGAGAGATCAGCTTGACCTTGAAGCCTCTGCGGAGGATGGAGCTTGACGTCATAGCACGAAGTCCGTACAATGGAGCAGATGTGTTTACTATAGCAAACTCAAAAACTAATCATGTTTACATAGTAAAGCAGCTCTGAAAGTCAAGTAGTCTACTGTACTGCCCTACCAGGGAATTGTTACCGCTAGACGTGGACCGGGGCTGTTGTGTATACATTAAGTCATCTCGCCTCGTTATGGCACCAGCGAGCGGCTGCGGGGAAAGACGGGGAACGCATGTACAGGCATACAATGAGAACACACCGCACAGCGCACGACCCAGCACGAATAATGCACACAGATGACAATCGATGTGGTTTCGCTGGCGACAACTGCACGTCTATCGCAGGTGTGTGGCCTGGCGGAGCGCATTAGTTCCGATTCCCGCCACCGGTATCAATTCGTTGGTAGGGTTGTACTTATGTATAAAGCATGCGTCAGTGGCGATGTTATAGCAACGTAGTGGTGGGGAATTTGGCTAGTTTTAATGTTCAAAATCCGAGCGGGGGAAAATGCAAGTTTTAGCTAGCTCTCGTACCCTCGCAAAATCGAACACCGTGCGACGTCGTCTGCTGCTTTGGCGCAACGACTCATTTAGTTGCATAGTGCTGCTATCCCATGTGAGTGTATGATATGCATGGTGTTTCTGATACGAGTAAATCAATTCGAGACCTAGTGAATAAGGCTATAACCGTCCGGACTTACTACGCGGATTAACATGCATGCCTCCTTCTAGACGAATGCCGGGATAGTACCTTATTTCGTGTGTTTCAGTCTTCAGTCTTTTCACTAGTTTGATGCAGCACTCCATGCCTCCCTGTCCTGAGCTAATCGTTTCATCTCTACATAGCTACCACACCCTACATCCGAGGCAATCTGTTTAACATATTCTAACCTTGGTCTACCCCTACAGTTCTTGTCCTCGACCCCTCCTTCCATAACTAAGTTTGCTATTCCTGGGTGTCTTAGTATGTGTCCTACGAACCTATCTCTTCTCTTCATTAGCAGTCGCCAGAAACATCTCTCCTCTCCCACTAGTCTTAATACCTCTTCGTTTGTAACCCTATCTACCCTTCCGACCTTCATCATTCTCCTGTAACACCACATTTCAAATGCTTCAATTCTCCTCTTTTCTGCTACACCAATAGTCCAAGTTTCACTTCCATAGAGCGCCACGCTCCAGACAAAGGCTTTCAAAAATGACTTCCTAATACCTAAATCTATATTCGATGTTAACAGATTCCTTTTTTCAAGTCCCGTTATGCCATTTATAACAAAAATCATCATCGTATCGTTACAGAAGTAAGGAAAACGATAGTTATTGTACTTCGGATAGTTGAAAAATACGAGTACTCTTTACTGATTCTAGACGCATTGTGTTTCTGTCTTTGATTGCCAGTGGTATTGGTTTTCCGTTATGAAAGTATATATAGACTGTATCCAAGTTTGAACAGCTGTGGATTTGAAGCTTTGTGGGCAACGTATTGACGTAGTTCACCGCTGTTCACAATCATCTCGCCCGTGTGTGGTCTGTATTGTTCGAGTTCTCTGCGGCTTGCATCGTGTCATATGCTGCTCAGTTTGTAATAGGCTCATGATGTTACTATTGTGTCATATTGGACATTATGGGGAGAGAAAAACTTTATTTATATTTTGTTCTTTGCGCATTTCAGTTATGTGTGTGTGTTTGTGTCTTGGCTGGTTTGATGAAGCCCTCAATGCCTCCCTGTTCTGAGCTAATCGTTTCTCCGAGACTATCTGTTTAACATATTCTAACCTTCATCTACCCCTGCAGTTCTTGTCCTCGATTCTTCCTTCCATAACTAACTTGCTATTTCTGGGTGTCTTAGTATGTGTCCTACCAACCTATTTCCTATTGTTGTGTTGCCCGAACACATTCTCATAATGTCATCGCGTCAGGAGATGGCAGTTCAACACGCTGCGACGGGGTGCGCGGGGTCTTGCAGTACGCATGCGCGGCCCGCATATTCCAAACTTAAATATATCGGCTTCGTGCATGCCAATCGCTGTTATTGCAGCACACGACACGCAGCCTGTGAAAGAAGGAATGTGCTGAGTGATTGAAGAAAGTAGTGATCAACTAAATGTTTTTGGAATGCGCGATACGCAGTGAGCGGGAAGACATCTGCAGTTCAAACCCAACTGCCAACTCCTGGCGCGATATCAGTACTACTAAAATGAAATTCAATGCACAGTGATCAAAATCTTGAAGTAAAAGAACAAACAATGAGAGACCAAAAAAAATGGCTGAAAAACTAAAAACAAAGTAGGCTAAATTAATATTCAGTTGGACAAGCTTCTAGTTAATTCCACGTAACTCTCTTTCGGGGAGGGGGGGGGGGGGGAGGGGGAATATGCAACTGTAATACCGTAGGCTACGGTGGCGTCCCTGCCGAAGTTTTCGGAGTTTTAAGAGCGTTAAAATCCTTCAGTATGCCTTCCTTCGAGGGGAGGGGGGTTGGTAAAGCCGGCTGGCCCATGCCATAGATTTATGGCATGTAAAAGAACCTACCACTACAATTTATAGTATGTAGCTACATTTGCAGGTTATTTGGTTAGAAACGCTCTATGAAGTTCCAACGTTCGCCGCTAGGTGTCAGTGACTGTGTTATCTCTGGTAGCGAAAGTTGGAACTTCTTGAAATTGAGCTTTATGGGAAGCCTACGGGCGTTCAATTAAAATACCCCTCTATGGCCATTGGCTGCAATTCAAATATAACAATAATACCGTGATTCCAAAATGATGTCACAAGTTGATTACAAGTAGTTCCGTGACGAACTAAAGAGCCTACTTTTCTTCAAATTATACAGACCATAATATAAACAGTTGGCAGACCTGGCGACTTTAAATATATTCTTCGTTCCATCCCTTAAGAAACACAATGCACATGCAAAATTTGGGTGAGATCCAATGGACAGTATGCACGTTATATGTATTTAAATATTGAATTTATCAGCATGCATAATATCAGGTTGGCGACACTGCCATAAAGTGGATGCCCAAACTTAAATTCAAATATTATGATCTATATATGTGACAATGTGCTAATTTTGAAAGAACTTCAATTATTAGTATGGAAGTTACATGTGATTCAACATTAAACCTATGTTGGCAGCACTGTCGTACATCAGTCACTGAAAATTAACCTACATTGCAGGTGCTACAGTATTTGCAAAGTTTATAACTGTTAGCTTGCATACTTTCTGATATATTGAGATTAGGATAAAAATGGTATAGAGTTGGCAGCCCTGTTGACACTAAAGGAATGCATATTCATATCTGTTCCGGTGCGCAAATCACATACCAAATTTTGTTGAAATCCAATAAATAGTATGGAAGTTACATGCATTTAAAGATTGGACCTATCAGCAGGCATAGAATCATGTTGGCAACAGTCTCATGAATGGGCTCCTGTAAATTTGTCTGAAGTAATTTTATCTCTATGTGTGTCAATTTTGGAAAAATTCCCATGCATATCTTCCGAGATATTTAACATTGACATCAATTTTCAATATTGTGGTTCTTTATCAGATGGTATCACTAACGTCGTTTTCAAATATGGCCGTGAGATGGCACAGGTCTTTACTTATACCAAATTTGGATTCGATAGCTGTAGCCGTTTAGGAGTTGATAGTGGGAGAGGGGGGGGGAGGACACACAGACAGACACACATTTACCCGGATCGATCTCATAAGTCTACTTTTTCTACATTTTTGCAAAATGTGAAAAGTAGTTGGTTGGTTGGTTCCTCAGTTTAGGGGCTGCGACAACGCGGTCATGTAGCCCCGTATACTTTGGGTGTGTGTAGAATCTGTCTGATGACCGGTGTTAATTGTGATGGCTGTATTAGTGTGTGTATCTGTTTTTTAATTTAAGTACAGACTGCAACTTAGAATTATTCAAATAGTTCCTACTTTTGCCGACAAACGCCACCGCAGTCGGCTCTTGGCAACGAACGTAGAAACCTAAGAGCGTTGTTTACATTCATAACATATCGAATTTAGCTTCACACAGGTGTAATTAGTGGAAGGTTCTTTAACATGCCATAAATCTATAACATGGGACCGCGGGTTTTACTTCCCCTCCGAAAGAGGGTCAAAATTTGTGTGAGTGTGTATTCTGTCCCCCCTATTAATTCAAACACCAGTTGAACTATGCGGGAGCTAACTACGGCCTGGGGCGTGGTGGCGCAGCGGTCAAGCTGTTGACCTCTCACCAAGGTGGACCGGGTTCGATTTCTGCCCTATGCATGTGAGATTTTTGATGTGAAATGCCATGTCCTGTGGTTCGGATTCCACGTAAAACGGAGGTCCCGTGGCTTATGATCGCGAGATTACCCGGCTCCGTCAGCGATTTTAGAAACTGACGTGAGGGTTGGAACGGGGTGCACTCAGCCTCGTGAGGACAGTTGAGTAGCTGTCTGACAGTGAGGCAGCGCCCCGGTCACGAAAACAAAAATTAACGGCTCAGGGGACCCGATGCGCTGACCACGTGTTACCCCAATATCTGCAGGCCAAATGGCTGGGCAGCGGTCGCTTGGTAGGCCTAGGCCCTTCATGACCTGTAGTGCCAGGCGTTATTATTTGGCAATGTCCCCCAGAATATGAATGAAGAAAATCATAATTATATTATCCAAGTGCAAGTGTAGGCCTAAAAGCCACGATAGGCTCTCTTTCAGAATTAATGAATTCGGTTAAATACTCCTTATCTTGCACTTAGGCACCACTCCCGCCTTTATCAAGATTGTAACATTAGATCTCGCCATTGCAGTTGTGACTTGGCACGCTTGACTATCCTGCTGGGCCAAATACAACATAAAGATAGTAATCTTGGATAATTCTTACTTTTATTAATCTGGAGAGTTATCACCTGCCTCCGAAACACTCCATTACTCTCTCAATTTCAAAGTGTTACTAATTTACACATTCGTGTGAATTTGAGACAGAGAAGGGGGGGATTGACAATTTTATTAGGTGCGGCAGAGACAGAGCTAAGTTTAATTACAGGACGCGGAAGCCAGTCACAGCACATTAGCTTCCAGTTACAGAGTGTTCGGTGTCAGGCCGGTTTATAGACTAGCAACCTCTTCCTCTGATTACTGTATCCCTCTCTCGCTTGCGTTTTTCAGTACTGAACACGTGTATTCTCTGGTCCAACAGTAATATGACCACGCCTATAGTTAGACTCTTGTACTTTTACTCGTACTTTAAAACAGAGTGTGATACTTAAGCTTTTTTGACCACCCTGTTCATCCCTGTAAATTCGTTTACGATATTACATTACATTATGCGAACCGGCAAAAACTAAGGACCAAGCAAATATCATTTCTTTTCCTTCTCATAGTTCTTTCTTCCTTTATCTTCCTCCACACTTCCTTCATTCTTTCAGAGTGTTGCGCCTTTCTCTCTGCTGTCCATCTTCCTCCCCTGTGTTCTTTCTTTTCTCCCACAAGAACCTTTATGTTAGAAAGTATTTTCCTGAACTGGGTTCTGTCTCGACAGTCAACATCTGTAATTTCTAGCCTCCGGAGTTCTTCCTTCATCTGCTTGGTGTAACCTCATTGGCTCTTCAGATTATATATTTTATTAAAAATTGTTTTACTTATTCTTGTTGGATCCATTCTAACCATATGTCCATAGAAAGTGTTTTCCTAATTGTTGTTTTCAGGTCTTCCACCCTTTCATATATCTCCTTGTTTGATCTAAGTCTGTAGGTTCCCTGTACCACTTTTGGGCCGTAAATCCTCCGCAATATCCTCCTTTCAATCTTCAGAAGCTTGTCCAGGTTCATCAAATTTGCCGTCCCCACACCATATGAGATCACCGGTTTTACCACAGCATTGCAGTGTTGTAGTTTGGCATTAAGGGAGAGGTTCTTTTTGTTGTATGTATTTTTAGTGGAGAAGTTGATTTTTTTCTAGTTTAAGTCTTCTGTTTTCCATTGACTCTTTGTCCAGTCCATTATTGCTAATGATCTCTCCGAGGTATTTAAACTGTTTCGTGACCTTTACCTTCCCATATTTCGTCTTAACTTTTTTCTTCATGTAGGTCTTGTTGGTGCTCATCATCTCTTGTTTTTGGAAAAAGAGATTTGTAGCCCTGTTTACGATATTATTAATACTGATATTCGTATACATACATGGCAGAAGTTCACCTCATATATTTGTCTCGAGCTTTTACCATCTCATATGTTCGACGCTTGCTGTGAAGCTGCTGGTTGACATGGAGTCGTGTAATTTGGCGCAGAGGGCGTGCATGACGTCATGTTATACAAGGGGAAAGTTAGTCCTTAAGTAGCGTGAGTCGAGACACACAAGTTCTCAGATTACACAGACTAAAGCTGGTAGTGGCAGCCTGCTGAGTTGTGTTCCATTTCTCCACCTCACCTTGTTCTACATAGGCTATCCAAAGGGAAATGCTGTAGAAGAATACACCACTATTGAGAGTGTGTGTTTGTGCCTTCAGTCTTTAGGGTGGTTTCCCTCGCCTGAACTGATTGCTTCTTCACTATATAGCTACTGCTTCAACATTCAGCATTCACATACAAGAGAGATCAGCAGCAGCTATAAGAGCAATGTGCAGCATCGAAAACATCACATCCCTGAAATTAGCAACGTCGATGAGACTCTTCGAAACGACAATCGCCCGCATCGCTACATATGGGATTGAACTCATATGGGATAAATTGAAAACCAGTGATTTAGAAAAGATAGAAAACGTGAAAGCACGCTTCATTAAACGGGCCATAGGAGCAGACAAATATGCGCCAAATAGAATGGCATACATTGTAGCAAAAGAAACGTTTTTCCTCGAGGATATACGGCTCAAGGAATTCGTACCAAGTACACGCGCTTATACACAAGTAACAGAAAGAAGGAAACAGAAGGAGAAAGAGATAGATAATGGTTTTTATGTTCGACCCTAACTATTATGTGTCAGAAAACTGTATCATAATGAGGCTCATTATAACACTATTTTTCATTATGAAACAGTTTCTCCCACCAATCAGAGCTCAAGAAACAGTTGTGTGACCAATTAGATAAGGATACCTTCGCGCATGCGCTCAAAATCCAACATGTCTATATAAATTACCGAAAGTGCACCGTCCATACGTTCGCGTAAATAAACTGGTTAATATGAGACAAGAAATAGCACTGTACCTTAATATCCCCAAAACCAATTTCTACACAGCGCGTGGTTTTGAAACGACTTCGGTGACAGTTTTACTGAAGACTGGTGCGCAATCTGAACATATGGTATTGAAGCACAGAGAGCGTATGCGTCGGTTGTCCAGAGAGCTTAGAAAACAGAGATATACTATCCACCGCAGCACCCGATCACAACATTCTAGTGACTGAACAGATATTTATGAATATTTATGTTAAAACATATAATAAAGTTATAATTATCGTCGAACATAAACAGTCGTATGCAACTCGCCTACAATGGTAATTAAGACACTCGTATGGAAATTATAAAACTCGCATACGCTCGTTTTATAAAAAATACTCGTGTCTTAATTATAGCCATTATAGGCTCGTTGTATAATATACTATTTTGGAACAGATGCCATGTTAAATAGACAATGGACCAACGTCAATCAAACGCAGAGGTACTCAATCGTCGGGCTCGCGATTCATGGTTTCCACCATAAAATGTGTGTAAATACTAAGTATCACCAAGCAGATGACCAATGCGTGTGTAAAATATATGGCGAAAGGTGTGAACTTTATCACTTCAAGCAATGTAAAAGCTGGACAGGGTCTCTTAAATGCAAGCAAATGAACAGTACAATTTTATTGTGATCTAATGTAAATAAGTAACCTAATATTGCAAAACCTTTCCTGGCCATTCGGCTGCAATAAATTTATTATTATTATAGCTACCATACCCTACGTCTGAGGCAATCTGTTAAACATAGTCTAACCCTGGCCTACCCCTACAGTTCTTATCCTCTACCCTTCCTTCCATAACTACGTTTGCTGTTCCCGGGTGTCTTAGTACTACCAACGTATCTCTTCTTTTCATTATCACTCGGCAGAAATACCCTCCTCTCCTGCTCTTCTTAATACCTCTTCGTTTGTTACTCAATCTGCCATCTAATCCTCATCATTCTCCTGTAACACACCACATTTCATATAGGCCTACCTCGATTCTCTTCTTTTCTGATGCACAAATAATTCAAGTTTTACTTCCATATAGCTCCACGCTTTCAAAAATGAATTTTAATAATAACGTTTTATTGCGCACAAGTTGTGCAAAATTACAAATAACATGCAAGGTAAGATGCACTTCAGTCTATGCAGTGATCTATGATGGGTTTCCCTCTATTCCTACAATGAAGAACGTGATAACGTTCACAGATTCCGTCACACAGCTCAGACACAGGCCGGGTCCGGACCATGGAATGTCTTTGTCTTGCACATTCTATGCACCGTGCATAGCCAAAGAGGTCACAACGTGCCGCAAGTCCTGGTTCGGTTCCATCCATGCTCTGTTGATCATAGCCTCGGTCGAGTAGAACACTTCTTTTCAACGTTCTTTCCGCTAGAACCCTCTTCCAGCAGGTCGTAGTATGCAAAGCGAACTTGAATCTGAAATCCTCCATCAAGAAGGGTTCCCGAGTGAGCACCTACACTAATCTTGATCGCGTGTATTTGGATACTCCAAGGACAGCCTTCAAGTATCTAGCCTTTATCTGTTCCAATGTTCGGAGGTCTCCTATGCTTAACTTGTCCCAAATTATCTCTATGCCATACGTGAGGATTGGAACAATTTTTGCATCGAAGAGTGCAATGGCGGATCTCAAGGATAATCTTGTAATGGCTCTGACGTCAAATATAGCCTTGGTAGCTGCTGTCGCTCTTTGTTTTACGTGGATTTTGAACGAGTTCATTGTCGTTTGTAATGGTCTTCTTCTTCTTCTTTCTCCTAGCGTTATCCCGCTGGTTTGTAACGTTACGCCCAGATATTTAAAGCTATCGACAGTCTTTAGTGGTTTACTTTTGAAAAATATTCTCTGTTCTTGGGAAACACGTCCACCCTTCCTGAGAATCATATGCTCGGTTTTCTTTGTATTAACTTGCAATTCATTCTTATCTGCCCATTTCTCCAGAGCATGGGTTGCAATTTGGAGGTCCCTGATGTTTTGCGACCCCAAAACCATGTCGTCGGCGTAAAGGTATATAGATCTTCGTTTCCTTTGAAACTTCTCTGACTGCATGAACAATTTCGTGCGTGGCGACATTGAACAGCAGGTGACTGAGGGGATCTCCCTGAAGTACGCCGTTCGTTTGTATGATTTGTCTGGAAATGGTTACGTTGTCGGAGATTTTTATATTATTGCTCCTTAACATGTTATGAACCAGAATTGTGAGTGCTTTAATTTCTGTCGCTATCGAATTTAGTTTCGTGGAGATGAATTTTTAAACCTAAATCTTTATTGATGTCAATAGATTTCTCTTCTGTAGAAGAACTTTCCTTTATTCATATTATATTTTAACAATTAATGACGATTTTGCGTTTCAGGCCTAATGATACACCGCAGGAGATCGCTGGTATTATATTGAGACGTCAGTAAGATATTAATTTGTATTTGTAATTATCAATAATAATTATTATTACTACTAATTACTTTTCTACCGAGAGGTTATGAAGTAATGTTTGAAGTTTCTTAACGTCATAGCGAAGTGCTTCAGAGGTTTTGATTCCAGATTTAGATGGACATGTTGCTGTATATGGCGTGAAATGTGAGTACGACGATTCTGAAGCATACTGAATATATAGAGTGATTTGTAACCACACTCCAAACTGCAACACCACTCGCTCAGCTGATCTTTTGACTACCTCGATTACAGACAGTGCGGTGGGCGTAAACACCGCCATGTTGAATCCGTTAGGTATTGAGCCACATTTCCATGTGCGCGTTTCTGGAAACGAAATAGCCTTGCATTAAGCATAATGCTTAAAGCACGAATCAAAAGTCGTTGTTGGCTATCGCGCCATTGCCGTGCGGAAGCAACGTAGAAGTTCAAACCCGTGAATCTGTCTGCATCGACCGCGACAAACACGGCCACATTGATTACTAAGACTGTATGATATTTGCTCATTGAATCACGTTTTTCAGCAAAAACACGCATTGTTCATGGTTGTTCTCTGAGGCTGTGATATCAATGCACCCAAACTAATATAATTTCTATTTTCATTGCGTGTTTAGTATTAGTTAAATACAGGTTTCATCCTTTCCAATCAAAGTATAGGCCTTTTGCTGGAGCGTGGCCGGCGGCCGACTGTCGGGCGCGCGCGCCTTCCGCCAGCCAACCGAGCTCGGGCCGCAGGGTTGCCCGAGGCGGAGGCGAGCTAACCAGGGTCATTAAAGTCATTAAGTCACTAAACTTTCATCAACGATGGTGTGTAGTGTCTGATAAGAAGGTAACATAAACAACATCTGCAAGATTTAATTAAAGAAGCGCAAATGTTTTTTTATTTCTTGGGAATTTAGATGACCTCACGGCACCAGTTAAAGGTTAGAACTTATCTTTTCACAGAATATACTAAAAATTTTCTCCTTCAGCTGACAGACGGCAACTTTGGAAGTTACATCGTTACATCAATAAATTGTGGGTTAATTTAAAATACAAAGTGTACAGATCAATTACCCTAGTAGAGCTGGAGAACAATATACGGCAGCAGATATCCCTCACAAAAGAAGGGAATCACAACGTGTAAACGCTAATTTATAACTGTCAGCTGAAGGAGAACACTGTCAGCATCTCCTGTGGAGAGGTAAGTTCTTTAATCATGATTAGCTGGTGAATTTACCTTTAATTAATGCACTATGCTACGGTTTCCACCTGCGTGCCAACCGCGGTGCAGGCTCGGTCGCTGGCGGAAGGCGCGCGCGCCTGGCAGCCGGCCGTCGGCCCCGCTCCAGCAAAAGGCCTATACTTTGATTGGAAAGGACGAAACCTGAAAACCGCTGTCAAGTTCCGCATCTCTTACCGCGCCAATGGAAGCATCGTTGTGTTGAATGTTTCACTTTCTGTTCCTTTCGGCTTGCCGCATACCGCGTGCATGGAAATGAGGTTTAAGGAGGTGTCAAGACTACTGTACACGGCAGGTGGTCGGCACTTTCCAGGACGACAATGAATGGTGACGTCATTGAGGATGAAATATGCTTGAATGATACGAGGGCCATTCTAATGAGATGCACCATATGGACGATTCTCCCTCCCCCCCCCCCCAATTTCCCTGATCTTAATCCCACAGATCATCTGTGCGATGTTATAGAATGGGTTATTGGAATCATTCATCTTGCAACGATCTTGATCGGATCGCTGTGGGCAGCAATCAGTGATATTAATTTATGTATGTTCGACCCTGACTATTATATTTCAGAAAACTGTATCATAATGATGGTCATTGTAACACTATTTTTCATTATGAAACAGTTTCTCCCACCAATCACAGCTCAAGAAACAGTTGTTTGACCACTTAGATAAGGATAGCATCGCACCTGCGCTGAGTTCCAAGGCCTTCTAATTTAAATTTCACTGCGTTGCCTAGTGTCTTAGTGGGGTAATCGAGGAGGCCATGGTCAAATACAAGGTATTCTCTGCGTCCCATGCGCTCTGTTCAGTACATAAAATTGGCGAAATTTCGGCAGATATTTATGAATATTTATGTTCGAACATAAAACAGTTATAATAATTATCGACGAACATAAACAGTCGTATGCAACTCGACTATAATGGTAACTAAGACACTTTTATAATTTCCCTACGAGTGTCTTAATTACCATTATATGCGAGTTGCATACGACTCTTTATGTTCGACGATAATTATAACTTTTATGTTCGCACATAAATATTCATACATATCTGTCGAGATTTCACCAGTTTTATGTACTGAACAGAGCGCATGAGACGCAGAGAATACCTTGTATTTGACCATGGCCTCCTGAAATACCTCACTATACACTCGCCACGCAGTGAAATTTAAAATAGGGGGCCATGGAGGTGAGCGCAGGTGCGATGCTATCCTCACCTAATTGCTCACACAACTGTTTCTTGAGCTCTGATTGGTGGGAGAAACTGTATCATAATGAAAACTTGTACTATAATGAACCTCATTTTAGTACAGTTTTCTGACATATAATATTTACATTTCGCCAGGGTCGAACATAATAGTACATTATGCAACGAGCCTATAATGGCAATAATTAAGACACGAGTATGTTTATAAAACGAGCGTAAGCGAGTGTCTCTACCATTATAGGCGAGTTGCATACTACTGTTTATGTTCGACGATAATTATAACTTTATTGTATGTTTTAACATAAATATTCATAAATATCTGTGGGATTCAGTTAGTGAAGAGGGCGCGCTGGCTTTGCTGACTGAACAGGGCGCATACGTGGGTCAAGGCACTCCGAACGCAGAGACCATTCACTTTGCGTGCCAACATAGAACACCTATTGTTTACAGCGGATTTTGAGCGCATGCGCGAAGGTATCCTTACCTAATTGGTCACACGCCTGTTTCTTGAGCTCTGATTGGTGGGAGAAACTGTTTCATAATGAAAAATAGTGTTATAATGAGCCTCATTATGATACAGTTTTCTGACCCATAATGTTTACATTTCGACATCGTCGAACATAAAGATATTTACATGCTGTATATCTCAATTTCTCTCGATAATGTATTTGTGTTCCCTGAATGCAATATTTAATTTCTTCTTGAAAACTTTTAAACTGTTACGAAAAGGTTCTAAGGCTTCTTCAGGTAACTCATTCCATGTTTGAATACCCCTGTTTATAAAATAACACTTAGCTAAATTCGTTTCTTGAATGTTGGGCCTAATTTTGTATGCGTGATCTCTCCTACCCATATAATCTGGCTCATGCATTCTGTTTCGTAATTCATTCCAGGCCTGCTCCCCTGTGTATGCGTTGTACATCTCCTGGAGTCTTCTTTTATGTCTTCTGCTGTGTAGGGATTCCCAAACCAATGACGTTAACATGTCAGAGACACTCTCAGTTTGAGAGAATTTGCCAAGTACGAATCTTGCAGCTTTACTTTGCACCATCTCCAATTTGTTCGTTAGAGTTGATTGGTAGGGCTCCCACACACTCGTGGCGTTTTCCAAAATTGGTCTCTCAAGACATTTGTAAGCCAATTCTTTGGTCTGAAAACTGCTACCCTTCATGTTTCTCATAACGAAGTATAACGACTTTTGCGCCTTATTAGCAACGCTCTCAACGTGCTTACCCCAGTGTAACCTTTTATTTATGGCAATCCCGAGATAGCTGCATAACTCCACTCGTGGAATAATTTTATAATCATCTCGTCCTTATGTCTTGTGTACAACTTCTAGTGGATATACACTCGAACTTTGCTCTTTGCCATAATAAACTCATTTTAAATACGAGTGCCGCTGAACTTGACTGCGCCAGCATTTGATAATAGCTGCCCTTAGTAGTCCATAAAAGGTCCATATTTTTGAAGTCCCAGGTCCATAATTCACATATTTTTGTCAGCCTTGCGGGAGGATGACGGAGTGCGGTCCGCACATAAGTCAAGCAGCATCTCGCACGCTACTTGTGTTAGACAGAAGTTATGTTGTGAATTGTGGACGGGAAATGAATAATAGTAATGGGTGAATTAACAATGGTGCAGTTATAATTGTTCCGCAACAGCACAACTTAGTGTAACAGGAGCTCACGTCACCACGGAGAGAACCATGATGACAGGCTACTGGAGCTGAGTCATATCCTACCCACGTAACTGTACATGTCAACCAGGTAGGCTGACAGTGGTCTGCGTGTAAACAAATAATAGTTCCTACATCGGCCGTCGGCACTCGTACCTCAATAGGCTAATACGTCTGGACAACATGACCGACTACAAGGAAAGGAATGGAAAGACACAGCAATGTAGCATTAGAAGGACTTGCATTCCCACCGTCGATATGGAATCTACCAACTAAACCCATTTCATTCTCTGCCTAAGAGTTCGCTGGTGTCTACATTGGACAAAGTAATTTAGTGGTGGTGATTGTTGATTTTTAGAGTAGAAAAAACAAGGTCATCTGCCTCTATTCAATTCAGCAGCAGCTGCAGCAACTATCTATTCTCTGCTTAGTATAAAACCAAGTCCCCGATTCTTGGATGTCACGGGTAATCTCGAGAACCACTGGATGGAATTTGATGCGGTTTTCGTCATTCTGTTAAGGATATCTCGAGGAAGGTTTCTGTAGAAAATAATTTATTTATGATCAAAGGAAGCCAAGTAGTAACGATTTCAGTGGAAAGGTCGAATAAAAACCTGGTGTCCGAGCGCTTTGTAAGCTTACGCTGGGCAGGCCGTTAAAAATATCTAAATACTATGAGTGTAAGAATTGTTCAGCATGAAAAGTTATACAAAAAAAAAGTCCGCGAGAGCATATGTCTATCTTCAATACATCGCCCGCTATAAGTGTTTTTACGTTTTAATTTCTTCCAACCGTGTCCATTCAACTACTGAGGCGACAGAAAGGGCGAGTCTATCATCCCTGTTACAGCCTAGCTAGCGGGCGAACCTATACAGCCAGCCAGATACAGCCAGCAGCAAACCATTGAGTCGTGTTGAGTTAAGAGTTCTGAGAAGGGTGGTTGTGTTTGGAGTTTCCCTGGAAGTGCAACTCGGCTTTCTTCATTTTGCCTGTGAACTTTTCGTTCCGCAAAATTCACAGTCAAGTTCAGATTGGACGGAAGGGGGATTTGTGTTTCATGCACCTCGCCATTCTTAAATTACGTCTGACAAGAATTCGTTGCACATGCATCTCCATGATAATATAATTAATAGTCCAGTCAGTGATTTTAAGCCATCATGCCGAGACGTAAAACGGATATTGGTTGTTGTTCATTGATATTGAAAAAAAATCGCTTATCACGTAATGCATTCATAACTGTTCCCGGGTGAAGCCGGGTCGGGTTGCTAATCTTATTGTATAATACGCTAAGGTGTATGTTTCACAGAACTTCAGCTCCTAAACCAGAGGGAGTTAGAAGGTGTGGTTTGTACCAAAATCTTCCAAATCATCTCAATATTACAGGAAAAATCTTGCATTTCTTGAAAAGTCAACAGAAATATATGTATTTGTTTATAAAGTGCTTTTAAACAAATAAACAAGACGATGACCCCTGACAACTGTGTCGCCTACAGTCCGCATATTACTAGAGCCGGGCGGGTAGTCTGTACACACGGGGTGCACACAACCCAGATTGCCCCTGGCAGAACTGTGTCGCGTACAGCCCGCATAGCACTAGACCCGGGCGGGTAGTCTGTGCACATTGGGCGCACACAACCCATTATGCGAGAGTTCTCGAACAGGTCTGCTAATTTGTAATGAATGTGTGTGAGCTATCAGTTCTTTGGTGAGCGTTATGCAGGCTAATTCTGGAGCACCCATCACTGAATACAACTACGATATTTGTCACGACAGATTATATCGTGTTCAACTTGTGATGTAGTGACTAGTGTTCTTCGCTGTCACCGCGGAAGTCCAGGTTTGATTCTCGGATCTGCCAAGACATTTAATTCTGGTCTGATGGTCGAAAACTGAAAAGAGATGGGTTCGATTCCCAACTGTGTTGTTCTAGAAGTGGGTTTGTGTGATTTCTCACTTCTACTCCAGATAAATGTCGGGATGATTCCTAACTTAAGACCATGCCTGTCTCCTTCCAAATCATCGCCTCAGTTACAAATACACACACTAGTGAAGCCATCGTAGTGATACAGGTTATCTGATAGACTCCACACTCACAAAAGTACACGGGGCTACCTGACCACGATGTCGCAAGGCTCTGAAAAGAATCAACAATATTACTACAGCCATCACAATGAGACAGGTTATCAGACTGATTCCACACACACACTAAAGTACACGGGGTTACATGGCCACGATGTCGCACAGCCCCTAAATGTATCAGCGACAAAGCAACAGTAATTTTTATCGTTATTATTCATACAACTAGAGAGTTACCCCCAAACCTTGAATATTATAGTGCGCATTTGTGGAAGTGTTTTGTTGTTGCTTGTTTTCGGGGCTGCGACATCGTGGTCATTTATCCCCGTTTATTTAGGTGTGTATAATTTGTGCGATAACCTGTGTTATTGTGATGGCTGTAGGCCTACTAGTGTGTGTATAAGTAAATTCGGGATAGGCAGCCGTGGTCTTAAGTTGGGAAACATCCCAGCATTTACCTGGAGTAGAAGTGGGGGAACCACGGAAAACCACTTCCAGGATGGCTGAGGTGGGATTCGAACCCTTCTCTTCTCAGATTTGTCTCACTAGGCTGAGTGTACCCCGTTTCAGCCCTCATGCCAAAATTAAAATTAATTCTTGGTAGGGCCGGAAATCGAACCCGGACCTCCGGGTCGACAGCCAAGAACACTAGCCGCTACACCACGAGGTAGTCGTGTGGAACTGGTACGAGTAGTGAAGTGAGAATATTTTTAACCTACTTTTATCATTTTGCAAAAATGAGGAAAAAGTAGACTTATGAGATCGATCCGGGAAAATGTCCGTGTGTGTGTGTGTGTGTGTGTGTCCGCCCCCTCCTATCAACTCCTAAACGGCTGCAGCTATCGAAACTAAATTTGGTAAGAGTAAATATCTATACCAGAATATATCACGGCCATATTTGAAATTGACGTTAGTGCTACCAATTTGAGCTGTATGTTGGATATCTCAGAGGTTATGCATGCGAACTATTCCAAAATTGGCACACATATACAGTAGATAATAACATTCCCGATTAATTTTCAGAAGTCCATACATGACAGTGTTGACAACATGATTCTAAGCCTGCCGATAGGTCCAATTTCTAAATGCTTGTAACTTCTATACTAACGACTGGATTTCAACCAAATTTCGTATGTACTAGGCTATGTGTACTACAACATATATGACTGTGCGTATTCTAAAGAGCCACCAGGGCTGCCAACTGTTAATAAATGCTCTCTCTATGTTTTAACCCTAATATCAATATATCAGAAAGTATGCAAGCCAAGACATTCTAGATTAATTTGGAGTAACTAATATAGCTCAGTGCTTTCAACATGATTCTAAGTTTTCTGATAGTTTCAATTTTTAATTAACTTCTATACTATCGAATGAATTTTATCCAAAATTGGCATATAATAGATCGTAATAGTTCAGATTAATTCTGATCATCACATACATGACATTGTTCCCAACATGATTTTAAGCGCACTGATAAATCCAATATCAAACAGCATGTAACGTCCATATTATCCATTAGACTTAAACCAAATTTTTCATGTGCATTCTATACTTTAAGAGATGGAACTAAGAATATATTCAGAGTCACCAGGGCTGCCAACTGTATTAAGTTACTCTATTAGGTTACACTATTTCAGGTGCATTTCAAACTGCAGTACTTAGAAACGTTAGTATTACTAACTTGATTTCGTCATTATTCTAGATAGGTCTATATATATTACCATTAATCTTAAATTTTAAGAAAAGTAGGCTCTTTAGTTCGTCACGGGACTACTTGTTAACAAGACATGATGTATTTAAAAACGCTGTTCTTTTTTTTCTTTTCAGAGATGGGCGTTTGCGTGAAGAAGATCAAATCCTAGCTATCGATGGCCAGCCACTTGATTCTAACATCTCCCACCAGCAGGCCATCAACATCCTGCAGAAGGCCCGTGGACTGGTGGAGCTGGTGGTAGCGCGCAGTGGACCCGAGGAGGACATTGTTGAGACCGCCCTAACCCCACCATCCCCCTCGCCGATCGACCGCTCCCCCTCGGCCGTGAGCGACACCTCCAAGGCTGGATCCGACATGGTGGTAAGTTAATTACCTTCGCGTTACTCACGTGATATCGACATGTGTTATGGTCCTTCAGTACCATTATTAAATGTACTAGCAGTAGTGCCCGGCTTCGTCCGGTGGATTTATTTGTTTTATGAATGATAATGAATACTACTACAGAACTGGAGCGCTCAAGGATAAGGATCGGAAAGCACCAACGCTTATTGCAGCTGATAACCTCAGTATACTGCACCAACACCATCGCCCTTATACAGAGGCATACTATTGTCATGATGATAACTGTTTTAAGGGGCCTAAGAAATCTTTTTGCAATAATTACTCCCCGTGACTGCAATTTATAAGCAGCTCCCAATTCTGCACCAGAACACTGGTAGGGGCGACGTGATGCAGCCCGCATTACATGGCAACAATAGACTTAGGTATTATTGAAGCTGTTCGGGAGCGCTTGTTCTTCCGACATACTGAATAAAAATCAATCTTTAAGGTTACCTGAGAGGTGTAGCCTAATGCTACATAGTCTAAACTATTGCTTTTGAATCTGGCTATCATATACAAAAATAATTTTTCGAAACCGACTGGTAGTTCCAGAGATTCGCGCGATTAAAAACACAAACAAACAAACAAACAAACTCTTCAGCTTTATTATATTAGTATAAATTGCAGCCGAATGGCCATGATATGGTTTACACATCTATGAGTCTAACGTAAGCAAAACCTATTTACAGATACGAATCTCATGGTGGGCACTACTCCTGGAAAACCTGGACATCCTGGAAAACGCCTGGATTTTTATTAGGTCTGGAAAACTCCAGGAAATTGACCCAAAAAAATGAAAACTCCTGGAAAATAGCCACTGTTAATTAATTATAAAAATCTTTCCATCTTAAATCATATAAATCATACTCCCGCTGTGGTTTGGGGTGAGCACTCTATCGTTAACGAAAGAAATTTTCTCAGGCTACCTGTTTCTGTGTGTGAGTACACGCGATAGTATTTTTGTAAAACATATTGAGTATAGAGAACTTCACCGCAATAAAATTACAGGCGGCATTCTTTTCTCTTTTCTTAAGCGGATATTTGAGTCACAAAGGCTTGTTTTAAAACAACAATTAAATCATTTGTGTGTAGGCTTGCGTATCAATAACGGAATCGCCACTATTTTTTGTCAACATCTGTATAAGTAAACCAAACACAACTGCTTTATTTTGGTCTTGAAGTAGGCAACCGATAAGCCCCCCCCCCCCCCCCCCGCACTCGCGCTTATTTTTAAATCTGGAAGAATGAGAATTACTCCTGGAAAATTCCTGAAAAACTCCTGGAAAATCGTTGACCGATTTGAGTGGCCACCATGTAATCTCTTCTTACCCTTTCCTACATGGTATCTGTCGCATTGTTCCCTACAGAGCTCGCACGCACTCTTCACTTGGATTATAAAATAAGAATGTATTGCAGCCATACGGCCATAAAGGTACAGTATATTAATATGTTCCAAACAACCCAATGTTGTGGATCTGATGTTCCACTTTAATAATCAATTACAATAACAACCTGATGTAATCGCTCAGTTATACCGTACGTTTCATACGCTTTTTACCCCGCATTGTTTATTGTGCACTAAAGTCTACCAGGGATTTCACTCGCTTTTTACAGGTATTCCGGGGTCGTGAAAACACCTCGTCTTGCATACCTTGTGGTGGTACCCATGCACAGCCATTGAGGTCACCAGGTGTCGGAGCTTCTGATTCGTGTCGGCCCAGGATCTATTTATCATGGCTTCTGTTGTATAAAAGTCTACCAAATCTCCCTTCTTTTCTTTTCTCTTTCAAGGAGCAGTTTATTCGAGCTGACGGTGAATGGGGGCCTCATACGTAGGCTCTCTATAAAGAAGGGTTCTTTGGCGAGCTCGTATACTAGCCTCGACTTTGTGTATTTCGAAACACCTAGGGTGGCTTTCAAGAATCGCGATTTGACTGCTTCCAAAGTCATTAGATCTTTTAGACTGATATTTTCCCATATGATATCTATTCCGTAGATTGCGATTGGAACTATTTTTGCGTTGAACAAGGCCAAAGCAGTTTGCAATGATAATGTGGATATTTCTTTGATGTCGAAAAATGCTTTTGTGGCAGATGCTGCTCGGGATTTCACGTGTATTCTGAATGATCTGGCAGTGGTTTGCAGAGTCACTCCCAGGTATTTGAAGCTGTTGACTCTCAGTAGACGTTTCAATCCTAGATATATCCTGTCCTCCACAGCTTCTCGACCTCCGTTGCGGAATGTCATCTGTACGGTTTTTTTCGGTGTTAATTTCCATTTTGTTTTCCTGCGCCCACTTCTCAAGTTGGTTTGTGGCTCTTTTAATTTTACAAACTTTATGATGGAATCCGTGTACTGCGTAACGTGCCATTAATAGGGGCAGATGACCTCGTAGTTCCGCTCCTTAAAACAACAATAACTAACTAACGTATCATTAAATGTCTTAATTCATAATTTATCTTCATCCAGTCGTCCGTTAACATTGCGTCAGTTGAATAAAAATCATTTAAATGTCGTTATTCGTACTTCTTAGAATTTGAAGTGTTTAATCATAGGCGTGTGTATTTGTATCATTGGCGTTGAGCATTCTGGCTTTCTTAACTGGCTTGTAATCTCCTCTATATTATATCACTAAGGATTGCATACGTTCAGAACTCCTATTAAGGAATATACATCACGGAATGACATAAATTAGCATTCATTAGAAGCGTCAGGACACAGAGCGTTACTCAAAACTATTAATTCAACATTTCATGACTGTAGGAGACAACAGAGGTTCGATTATGCCGAGTCAGGCCGAGTGATACACGTAGTGATCGATACCGTAATAAAGAAAACTAAAGAAGACAGTTTGATGAACAAGGAAGGCCCTAAGTTAAAAGTTAGAGTAGCCTAATGTGTTTTGAAACCAATATGGTGTACATAATATTTCGAGAGTTATTACATGCAAATCTTACCCAAGAGTGAGTGGTGAGTTTTTATTTGAACCTATAACTCCAAGTATTAATAAAACTGACATAAGTTATGAAAGTCAGCGAAGTTCCACTTTCATCCGCCAGGACCGCCAGTCGGTACCCAGCGCAGGCTTATCCATGCTATGAAGTTACATAATGGTGGTATAGACCACTAGGGAATAGGATGCTTACATATTTGATGAAGTTATACAATTTTAGCCGATTCGAATCCCTCCTCAGCAGATTTATATGTTTGCCAGAAAATTTTGGTGTTTCATTACATCCAATTTAATTATAATACACAGATTTCTGTTCGCGTTTTTATCTTAGGAATAATTTGTTTACCAAATCCTCTGTTCACTACAGGCAATCAATAAAGCAAAGGACAAACAATGTTTTTTTTTATCGAGACCCGTCTTTAAATTTCTCACAAAAATAAACAGCAGACTCCGTTATAACATCGAACATTGTCCGAGTCTCAATCTATCTATGTACAGTATATAAATAAGCTTCGCTCTGTGCTCAATTTCAATTGTATACGTTTCCAAAAGCAATTTGCTCTGTTTCTGTTTTAATGCGATTTCTGCTCACGTTTTATTGCTCTCATGGTAAAGTGCAAAAGCATCGTACGGGTTCACTAGTTATGTATTACTAGCATGCCTGTAACCAGAAGAAATAAGTAGTTAACACAGCAGAAACTAAATATTTTTTCAAACCAATGAATATTAGCTGTCAAGATGTTCTAAAGATTAATGAATGGCACACGTAATCATCTCTCCGTATTCAACCTTGGTCGAAAGTTGTTTATTAAAATGTTATCTATTGAACAATAAACACGTTACAGACCAGAAGCAATTCATTCTATAGAAAAACTTTTAAAATAGCAGCCAAAACAGGACTCCAAATTTCGTTTGACAAGACAAATAGAAGGGACTAAATCAGGTTTCAACAATCAACCATTAATCATCAACTTTGGGAATATCGCTCAAATAGACAAATCTAAATATTTAGGTGAAATTATTGTACCAGCAGGGTTAAATCAGCAAGCTAACAGAGAAAGAACTACAAAACTACTAAGAGCATACACAATTGTTTGGAACAGATACAATAAAATAACTAGGCCTATATCAACAAAGGCAAAATCAAGACATTATAACACAGTCGTTAAAACAAGCTCGATATGGATCTGAAACTATTATTTTGGTGGTAAATCTCGAATAAAAAATATCAGAAAACAAGAAAGAAAGAAAGAAAGAAAGAAAGAAAGAAAGATCCTCAGGAAGATTTGGATAAAAAGGAAATCACATGAAATTTATCAAGTTAGAGAAAAAATCACAGATAACATAAGGAAACGACGGGTACAGTTTTACGGACACCTATATATAAGGTGTGTTCAAAAAGTAACGAGCTGGAGGCTGGAAAGTGCAAACCGGTGACGACATCGGCTAATCGTGGCGTGTGTAACTAGGTGTGGTTCCGACCAGAGCGTGGAAGGTCACAGCCCGTCGCTAGAGTGCACGCGTGCACGTCACGTGACGATACAAAGCGAGCAACAGCATTCATCAATCGTCCAACGCTGCCAGTCGCATTGCAAACAGTGACATGGAGGCATCAACCGAAGAGCAAAGAGGTGTTGTTCGGTTTCTGACAGCGGAAGGAGTAGGGGAAACGGACATTCATCGCCGAATGTCACAAGTGTACAGCGAACACTGCATGTCTCTTGCAAGGGTCAAGGCATGGCACAAGCGCTTCAGGGAAGGACGGGTGTCGTTAGCCGATGATGCCCGGTCTGGGGCACCCCCCTGCATTACCGATGACAACGTCCAGCTGGTTGATGCACTCATTACCAAGGACCGCCGAGTGACAGTGAACGCCATAGCCGCCGTGGTCGCTCCACGACAATGCTCGACCTCATACGGCCAACACAGTCGCGGCACTCCTGCAGAAATTCAAATGGGAGGTTCTCGGCCACCCTCCATAGGTCCAGACCTCTCTCCCTGTGATTACGCCATGTTTGGTCCCCTGAAAAGGGCTCTGCGGGGCCAACGATTCACCTCGGACGCCGACGTCCAGCTGTACGTGCGGAACTGGTTCACATCGCAGCCCAGGGAATTTTATGAGACAGCCATTCACCGCCTCGTGTCCCAGTGGGACAAGTGCCTCAACAGCCGGGGCCAATACTTCTAACATACAGGTACTGGTTTCTGTAATTATGCCTCCGTCTCGTTACTTTTTGAACGCACCTTATAGAATAGATAATAACAGGCTCGCAAAGAAAATTTTCAACCTAGCCTTATCAAAGAAAAATCAAAACAACTGACTAAAAGAAATCAGTGAAGACATAAATCAGTGTGGTCCAACACGCGGCCCTTCTTACTTCTCAAAAATGAAAACATTGGGCATGAGTATCAAGGAAAACTGGAAGAAATCCAGTTTTTAAATAATCTTGCTTTTCTGACAGATTTAACTTCCAATCTAAATGCTTTAAATCTGAAACTACGAGGTAGAAAACAAAATATATCCCAGCTTTATGGACATATTGAGGGCTTCCGCAAAAAACCTTGATGTAATGCAAATTGCATTGAAGGCAAATAATATGGCACACTTCCCATCTTGTCAGCAATTGAAAGAAGCAACAAGTGACATGAATATTAGTCTGTTTCATGAAATAATAATAGATATCAAGAAAGAGTTCCAGAACAGATTCCAGGATGTTGACTCCCTAAAACCAAAACTTGCACTGTTCAACAACCCCATGGATATTGAAGTGAGGGAGGTGCCCTGCGACCTTCAAATGGAAATTGTGATCTTCAGGCAAACCCATTCTACCAGACTAAAAAGTGTGATGTCGCTGCAAATTTCTGGAAAATGACTTCTCAAGAACGTTTTCCTAAACTGCTTAAATTCTCTCTGAAAATGTTATCGCTGTTAGGCAGTAAGTCTGTGTGCGAAAGTGCTTTTTCTGCTCTCAAACAAATTAAATAAAAAACGAGAAATCGAATTGAAAGTACTTCACTGGAATCGAGCCTGAGACTTTGCCTTACTGAAATAACAGTGGACATTGATACACTTGTATCAAGAAAGCAGTGCCAATCATCACATTGATTTTTCGACTGTAAAATGAAGTGGTATATTAAACTAGTAATATTAAAATTATTTTAATATAAAATTTAATAAATGTTTTTTGAGTAAAATATGTAATACGTTTTCTTTCTGGAATATCTCTGGCCCTTACATTCGTATACTAAAGTTTGATTGGCCCTCGGGTAACTAAAGGTTGGACCACCCTGACATAAATGAACCGTTCAAGACAGTACAAAATTCAGAACTTTAATTCATAAATACAAATTTTCTGAAAGACCATCTGACAAAATACAGGATGGACAGAAAGCGTAAAAGGGAACAGAGCGAGAGGATGAAGAAATATTGGGGAGGGAAGAAGGAAAAAGTGCTAAAGAGCTCAAACGCGCTCTTTGGTTGGGCACAACGAATTTTTTGGTCCAATAAGTATAGGGGTTGTTTTCATTTCCCAGCCAATGGCCAGGATGGTGGGCAGTTTTGAGGATGGGAATGGTGGTGGGGCATGACACGCGATCCCTGAGAACCGGCTTATTCCCCCCCAAGCCTGTGGAGTGTGTAGGTAGATCATGCGTGAAGTGACAGTGTGTTGTGTGATCGCATCGTGTCAAAATTTTACCTGTGAATTTTACACAGAAGTGCTCGAACGTTTGAGGCTAAGAGTCCATCGTGCACGACACCTCACTAGTTGTGAGGGAGGCACTGGGCAAATACAACGTGGCAACTCTGTCCCATCCACCCTATAGTCCTGATTTGGCCCCTGCCGACTTCTTTTTGTTCCCTCGGTTCAAGAGGAGCCTGAAAGGACATAGTTACGGGATGACTACGGTGCCGGCGGTCAAGCATCTTCGACTAGGTGCCTAAACAGCCTTACGGTTGCTGACTTTCAGGACGCGTATAAACAATGGACGCAGCGTTGGCAGCGACTTATTGATGCAGGAGGATCCTATTTTGAAGAATATTAACTTCCTGTACACACCGCTGCAATAGGATATAAGGGCCCGGATGTTAATGACCTTAAAATTATTGAAAAATGACCTATAAAATGCCCCTAAAATTCTCTTAAAATGACCTCATTTAAAAAAATGATCTAAAAATGTTTTTAATTTTATTTTAAGAATTATCTAAAATGATGAAATTTATGATTGTCTTGTACAAATACTAGTTCGAATATCAAACATTATTAGTAGAATTTGTGTATTACTACTAAACTATTAATCAATAGATTAACAATACGTCATTTTCATTTCTACTACAAAGTGAAAAAAATTATTGCTAACTAAACATAGTCCTACCTTAGTTAGCGTTGCAATACACCATCATCCTCTTCCTCAAGTTATCTAAGGTGAAGGAACGACGGTTGTCAGCTCCGTAGATAAGAAACGGGTAATGAAAACAGATGAGTACTGCAGGACTACAGTATATGGGCTAGTCTAAGAATTTTAACGCTGATATGTTTAGAAATACAGATACTAAAAACATAACTTTAAGATTAGCATTTAACCATATTCAATAAAAAAAAGACCTGTAACAGATGAAAAATTACCTAAAATGTACCTAAATGTAGATAAAATGTATTTTGATGACTTTTTAAAACCCCCATATATCTAACATATTTATTGCAGAATACACTTAATTACCACTAAGCATCGTCTCCGTGTACTAAGATGACTTTTCATCAAAATCCGGGTCCTAGTTGTGACCTTAGTCCCGATACTTATCGGAAACATCCTGTAGCCTATATCTAACTACAGTACTGTACTTTCACTGATATACACCCTATAAGAATTATGGACTTCATGTAGTAGTAGTGGTTGCAACATTATGAGGACATCAGCGAATGACTGTGTAAATAGAGACGTTTTGCTCCTCCCGCGTGCTCTGAATATGTCGCATTCGGAGTCCAAGCACGTTTCAATAGGGCACTTCTGGAAGCCGTTGGCTGTTTGTAAAAGACTTCCCCGCTCAGAAGGAAACCACACGAGATACACGATACAAAATACGGACAACATCGAGAGTAGATAATTCTTTACGACTAAGTGATATACCCAGCAAGCGGATAAGAACTGACAGGTTCAAGACTAACACAGGCAGTACAAGTCAGGATCTGGGTGGAGAAAGGACGAAGAGTGTGTTTATTTATTTATTTAATAATTATTAGATACAACCATGAAAAGTTCATTTTCTACTAATATTTTAACAATTTCAAATAATATTAACAAAAACAACAGGTAACAATTGTCAGTGATGGCAGTAAGGGATAAATCTCGGGATTCGGGAAAGACGCAGGGAATGATTGGGGTAGTGGGTGATTAGGAGGGTGAGGGGGTAGGAATTGAGGATAAAAGGGATCTTCTAATGTTATGTTTGAATGTTCTATAGGGAGAGAATATGTCAATATTCGGAAGGGAGTTGCTAAGGGTAGGTAGACGGTGGAAAATAGAGCGCTTCTGTACTTCAAGACGTGGGCGAGGTATGTGGTGTAAATGGTTCTGACGTGTTGAACGGGATGGAACATGGAGTGGGAACAGGGGCGTATATACAATTTTTCGGGGGGGGGGGTGACTATTCTGGAAAATTGTGAGTATTCTGAGGGGATTGTCACCGCAAAATACCCAGAAATATCAACCAATATCTTAGAGCATATAACTTTCTGTAATTATTTTAGATAAGATTCAAAGTGTATATAGCCTATAGCCTACAATTATAAGCAATACAAAAAAGTTGTAAAATACAACACAACACACAAATAAAATTGTATACTTAATGAATTTTCTATTAAGGCCTATGGAGTATGAATGGCAAATATCTAAATATTTTCAATTTACTAAGCAGAAAGGTAGGCTAAACAGTTTTTTTTTTTACAAGTTGATCATTTATTTTTCAAAAGTACCGTACTGTAGAATTCACAGTTTTGCCTCACAAGGCTGAGTGTCCCCGTTCCAGCCCTCAGACCAGAATTAAAATTTCTTGGCAGAGCCGGGAATCGAATTCGGACCTCCGGGGCGGCAGACAAGAATACTAGCCACTACACACGAGTTAGTCTAATTTCAATCTTAATATTGTTTATAACTTAGCCAATAAGTTAAGATTGGGGTACAGCCAAATTTACAATTACTTTATGCTTTTACCAAAGCAACACTTTCTTAATTTTGATTGGCTTTTTTCGGGGGGAGGGGGGGCTGGAGCCCCCTCGTCACCCCCCTTATATACGCCCCTGAGTCGGAATTAGCTTAGTAGCATGTTACATTTGTGTAACCATTCATAATTTTATGTAGGAAACACAGGACAGAAAATTGTAGACGGCTTCTCAGGTCGAGTACATTGAGCTGGTTTAGAATGTCGGATTTGGCAAAGTGCCTTAGAGAAGGATTGCGAGCTTTGACTATATTTATATGAAGAAATTAAAGACACTGTTCAATTTAGAAATATTGCTTGTAGCCGAAGTAGACCAAATTGCAGATTCGCCCTTTCTCCTCTCGGCTCCTGAAATGTATTCTAGGTAACAAGGCAGGTCATACTGTATGTTTTCGCAGTTTAATCCTTTATTTGTTAGTGGTCTGTATATTAACCATCTATTATAAGGACAATTTATGCAGGGTCATCGAAAAAGGTTACAGCAATTTCAAAACCTCATTGCCTAGGAACTATTTGAGATATTAAAACGAGTATTTGTTTGTTAAATTCACCAGCTCAAAAAGTTTTCTTTTTCATATGTCGTAATGTTTTTATGTGCGCTCTCTTGGTTCGTCACTCGTTCTAGGGCGTCCGGGGGGACTTCTTCACGTCAACACTGCCAGTTTCCTGAAGCCGTTCATACCACCGTCTAATGCTATTACCATGAGGGGGATCCCTACCATAAACACGTCGGAAAGTGCACTGAACAGTTATAGCTAACCACAACACACAGTGTGCTTTCTGCTAAACTATCGCCATTGCAATCACACTACTGAAACAGTGGCGTGGCAGCTTCCTGTCGCGCACTCATTCTGCGCATCGGCTGAAGATCACGGGCGGAGTACAGTCACATCTAAATCTAAAACTGCATGAGTTTCTGATTAGTTTTCAGGTCAAATTATTAATTTATCTCACTAACAACGGGAGATATGATTGTTTGAAATTGCTGCAATCTTTTTCGATGGCCCTGTATTGTCAAACATCTTTCAGCCACATTTTAAGTAATTTTCTTTTGAAAGTGTTAATAATTCTGAAAACCAAATATTATTTCCTTATCTCATTGACCTAAGGTGCTAATTATTTATTTTTATTAAAATAATTGAAATTAAACAGTAAGAAATAAAAAAGATAATAAAAATTAGAATTAATAATAAATGTGCTTGTAAAAGTTAATAATAAATAAGCTTATACAATTAAAAAGTATAATAATTTTATAATCTTAATTTTAAGATCATAAAATATTCTGAAAAACTAAAACTTTAAAAATATAAATGCATATTTGTTTTTCAGAAAATAAAAAAAGCTGTTAATGACAATAATAATTAAAATTTAGCCCAAATAATTAAAAATAAATTTTAATAAATACAAATAAAATATCAATAATAATATTCTGCCCTATAAGGGGTTACGACGAAGGTAGTGGGAATACTAAGTAGTCAGGAAGTCAAGTTGTTGGTGTTTTCTTTTTCTTTTAACCCTTTATGGGATAGTGGTCTCTATATTAACCACCTGTCATAAGTACAGTTGATGCTTTTAAAGAAGCTGATAGTTAAATCTTTCAGCCAAATTTCGGGGAATTTTCATGCCGAAGTGCTAGTATTTCTAAAAATTAAATATTGTTACGTGCCTTCCCCCTAGTGGCACCTTTGTTAACTGGATTACGGTGGGTATAAAGCACAACACCAATTACTGCTTAAAGAAATAATTAATTTTATTGCAGCCAGAAAAATACACTACTCAACAGCAATTATTACCTTACTCCAGTTTCCTCACGTCGAGAATACTTTCCCTTTCACTTGTCAACAGACGACAGTTAATCCTCTTCGCTAATGAGTCCGGTCCCGTACGCTAGCTGGAAATAGCTGCACCCAGCCAGTCACCGTACTACACACTGTTTCACAATGTAGCACAATCACTTCTGTCGCACTGGAAATAAACACACTCGCTCAAGACACAGTTCCTCTGTAGGAGTCTCACTTCCCCGCTCCACTAGGGGTTTCGCAAGTCACCACACTTCTGTCGCTCAGGATAATCGCTCACACTAGCTCGTAAAACACAACAACAACCACTGCTTGACAGGTCGCACTTATATAGCAGGCCGGTGACTCAATAAATGCTTCTAGATCCATCCAGGGTCCACGGCTTCTCGAGGTTTCCATCGCTGGTCCAGTCACGAATATTCTGGACTATCCCTTTGTCCTAGTAGCCCTGTTGCATAAGACGCACGCAATACAGGAGGCAGGGCACAGCCCAGCCCTGGGGCAGTTGTGACTCATGCGGCGAGCGATGACACAAACTCACAGCCGTAACAATATTATATACGTATCTACTGACGTAATGTGTTGGATAACATTAAAAACAAAAACGTTAACAAGAAGTGTAAAAGTAAAATATAAATATTGAAATGGAAATAAATTTACAATAATAAAGGAAATATACAAATTAAAATAATAAACATAACTATAAAACATTATGAGAATAAATGTAAAAATCGATTCGAAATTAGTTAATTAATTCAATAACAATATCAAAATTAAATCTATAAGAACGTAAATTGAAAATTAAAAATAAATATAGACATTAAAATTAGAGAAACAAAAAATAACATGATTTATTATAATAATTAGAATAAATTAAAATGTCCTCCCTGCGGGTGATAATTGCCTAACAACCTGTGTTACTGTGGTTAAGATTCTGTAAAAAGCTCTTTCGTTAACATGAGACTGTTTTAGGTAGATTTCATTAGAAAGCTAACTATTGGAATGGGTACCATGTTTCGACTTCCGAAAAATTTCGACATATCTTCACGTTTCACATCCCCTAGACCCCAAATCCACCGTCAGTTAAAAAGTTTATAAATATATATATATATCACTTTCTTGTGGACACGATAACTACCGCAATTTTGCACCAATCAATTTGAATTTTTTACATAATATGTATCCCTATAAAATCTCGGTCGAGTTCGTTAATGGGCACAATCGGTCGACGGGGGTGAAAATAGGGGTCTGTTTTCGAAAACGTGAAATATCGCTATAACTCTCTTAATATTTGAAATATCGAATCCATTTAAAGTTTATACTATGTGTCGAATAAGGCCCAAAAGTTTATGTTTGAAGAGTTTTTTGATAGCACCAACCATTGATCAAAGGGGTGGGAAAAAGTGGGGTTTTCGGGAAACATTAATCATATCTCTCTTAATAGGCACAATATCAAAACCGTACAAAATGGACAATATTCCCCTAATAATTACCTAAAACTTTTGTCTGAAAGAATTTTTGATATGACCCACTATTACGCCAAGGGATGAGAAAAATGATTTCGGAATTATAAGAAAATGCCAGGAGCTATCAGAGGTTGCCATGGCAACACTACTAAATTGATGAGGGTTGAGCCATCAGACGTTGCCATGACAACGCACTTGCACGCGATCACATTCAGTTTTCTAACTGACCAAGTGGGAAGCGGCCTCGGTGACGTAACTGGTAGTATGCTGAACTTCTATGCCCAAGTTCGCGGGTTCAAAGCCGGCCGAAGTCGTCGGATTTTCTACGAGCGCTAAAAATCCCCCAGTATGCTTTCCTTTGGAGGGGAAGATCCAACGTTCGTTGCGAGTTGCTGGTTGCGGTGGCATCTCGTAGCCAAGTTCAGAGCTAGGTGTCGTTGACGGTAGTATCTGGTAGCAACATTAGGAACTACTGCTTGAAATTGACCGTCTGCAGTCCTTACCTGAATTACAGACTAATACAGCCATCAAAATTCACACTGTTTATCACACAGATTCTACACTCACCCAAAGTACACGGGGTTACTTGACCGCGTTGTCGCAGTCCCTAAACTGAGGAACCAACCAAAATCTCTGCGGGAGATATAATTTTGCGTGAAAAAGTAACAGACCGTTACATAGTTACACATCAGTGTCGAAACCTTGCATAAGGACAGTGTGACCACAAGTATAAAAATGTACCCCAAATGACGAGAAGGTTACCGTCCCCATAAGACAATAAAATGTTTAAAAAAATGCATAAAATGACGAAAAACATAGTTAATTAAGCTCCAATTATAAAATACTTTCTCGCAATAAATGAGGTCTGATCCTTCTACGAAAACGTGCATATTCTGCCTATTTTCGCCTATCCCCAAGTTTGCCCGATGAAATCTACCTCCGCCTTCAGAGGACTTTTTAAATTTATTTTATCTTTTGTTTTATTTTTCTATTTACTTTATTTGCGATATTTCTTTCATGGAAAGGGGCGTGGTGGTGCAGCAGTCAAGGTGTATGCCTCTCACCAAGGTAGACCGGGTTCGATTTACGGTCAATACAAGTGAGATTTTAGAAGTTAAATGGCATGTCCTGTGGTTCGGATTTCACGTAAAATGGAGGTCCCGTGGTTGATTATCGCGAGATTTACGGTCACGTAAGGCTACAAGCTTCCTTTCTTCCGTTCTTCCTTCCTTTCTTCCGTTCTTCCATCCTTCCTTTCTCCCTTCCATTCTTCCTTTCTTTCTTTCTTTCTTCCTTCCTTCCTTCCCTCCTTTCTTCCTTCCCTCCTTCCTTTCTTCCTTCCTTTCTTTCTTCCTTTCTTCCTTCCCTTCTTCCTTCCCTCCTTCCTTTCTTCTTTCCTTCCTTTCTTCCTTCCTTTCTTTCTCCCTTCCATTCTTTCTTTCTTTCTTTCTTTCTTTCTTTCTTTCTTTCTTTCTTCCTTTCTTACTTCCCTCCTTCCTTCCCTCCTTCCTTTCTTCCTTCATTTCTTCCTTCCTTTTTTCTTTCTTCCTTCCTTTCCTTTCATGAAAATGTCACTAACACCCTGTCCTCGAGCCTGGGGTATTAAGCATAGGAGATTTTTAATCCCCACTGTCCGGCCGGAAATTGAACCCGCGATCATTCGGGCCAAAGCTAGCCTGATGGTCACGGGGCCGGACATTCTTCAAACGTAAGTTTTCTTTGTTAGTTCTACACCGAGATTACTATCAAATCTTCCGCCACATCATCCAACAAATCTTATTTCTCTCGTCCTCTCTGCAGTGTCCTAGTAGTATTCTTTCTGCCTTACAATTGTTTGGAGTTGTTTTTTCGTTATCCAAAGGCTTTTCCCATGCCCGTGCCAAAGCCCCCTTTGTCTTTATCAGCGGATGGCTCTAAAAAGTCTAGGATTTCACAGAAAACAAAACTTTTATACCGCCGCTTTGCGGTGTAGATCACACCTTGGTACAGGGTCATTATCTATGTGCGCCCCGATAAACACGGCAAGCTAAAAGCCGACTTTGACTGGCTCAGATCGCGGCCGCGCGTACCCGGTGCAGCCGGTGATTAGCGCGCTCCGCTGACTCATATCGTTAGTTCACACGTGTTTTGTCATTCATATGGACGTGTATCTGCAAAGTTTAGACGTTAGTGTTGCACGTTTAGTGAGTATTGTGATTACTGTGATTGTTGGTCATGCCTAGACACCAATTCACATTGCGCGAACGTGTGTATATCCATAATTCGTATATGAAAACAGAAAGTCTTGTTCTGGAACGAGACGAAACTTTCGAATCAAGTTTCCAGGAAGACCTGTGCCTAATGCCAGTACAATTAGGAGGCTCGCTAAACGATTCAAGGAAACAGGCACTGTACATAATAAAAGAGTTGACAGACATTTTTTCATCAGAAAATGTCAGGTGTGTGTTACAAGAGAGGGAGGACATTTTCAGCATCGCCTATGAGCACTGTAAGTAGGCTACACATTATTGAACATGTTTGATAAAAGTGTAAAAAGTACGTGCCACCACCGGCTGAACCGGGTACGCGTGACCGCGATCTGCCTCAGCCACAGACGGCTTAGCTTGACGTGGCGCACAAATATAATGAGACAGAAACACGGATGTTACGTAAAAACAAAAATAAGCCGTGCTCGTTAAATCGTGCACCAGGGTTGTGCGGGCCGCTGTAGCAAGTCCGGAGATCGCAGGTTCGAATGCCGGCGCTGACAGTGGCTATCCTAAGTGTGTGTTTTTCCCCGAATGTTTCCACACTCCCTCCTGGCAAATGACGGGATAGTACCTTACTTCCAGTTCCGGGGCGCCTACCCCATCTCTGTCCTGAAAACAGTTACACACTAAACGAGAAGCAAGCTTCTAGTTTTACGTAACCGTTAATCTTGCGATCATGAACCGTGGGACCTCCTTTTTACGTGGAATCCGGACCACAGGACATGGCATTTCGCTTTGAAAATCTCACATGCATTGACTGGGAATCGAACCCGTTCCTCCTTGGTTAGAGGCAAACAGCTTGATCGCTATGCCACCACGTCCCCTCCAGTTGCACACCAGTTACACTATTACAATCATCACAGGAATACAGATTATCAGACGAGTTCAACACACACCCAACTATACGGAGCTGATGACCAAGATCTCCCAAGCCCCTCAAATAAATTAACAACTGACAATAATAATATTAATAACTTCCATGGTTCGATGTTTCTCAGTGTACAGTAGTGGAGGAACTTTTAACTTTGTCTGCTATTTTTCACACACAGACTGCGAAAGACATTGTTGATTCTCTTATTTGGATGTTTAGTGTTAAAACTGTCGAAAATCACGCTAAGCATTATTATGTAGACTGAAATGAAATGCGCATGCTCATTACCAGTTTAATTATAACAGAGCAAGCGTTTTTTTTTTTCTGAACACTCGAGTATCGTTATCGACCCTGTTTCTCGTCTACTGGGATTAATAATTACCCACTCTGAATCTTTCTGCCTCAAACCCCCAAACTTTATTTTAACTTCGTCTTCGACATCGACGTCGAGTCCACAAATCACTGGGGAAATTATTGCTAATGATCTCTTGCGTGGTTTCTCGTGACCTGACTCTCAACCAGTGGCATCTGATCCACAACGGGTGGCACTTGGCTGGAACGGCATTCAATCGTACTGTATTTGGCATCCATCAAACAGGAAAAGACAATACGGGAAAGTCAATGAAGTCTAAACATCGAAAAACCTAGGTCAAGTGCCGCCTTTGTTGTTAAATCAGTTTGGCTACTGTCGTTGCCTGAATTGTGTGAGACTAATAAGTGATTCAAATTGATTACATTTTTATTTGATTAATGCTACGTGGTGGTAAGAATTTAATCATATCTAATGACTAGGGACCGGAAAAATTAGCATCTATTTGTTTCAAAATTAGCATATATTTTCTTCAAAATTAGCATCTATTTTCTTCAAAATTAGCATATATTTACAAAGTTAAAAATCATCACATTGTAATATTATTTTAACGACTTCATGGTTATGAAGTGCAGTTATAGTCCTCAAACGAAAGCATTGTCTGTAGTTCAGCATTGCTTTCTTTCAAATTGCACAGTCTGTCTGTAACCACTGTGTTGTAATGGGGCAACACACGCTCGCTATCAACATTGTTCGTTGGGGTCCACAAAACAGTATTTACAAATATGCTGAACTCTGTCTGAACTGCAGTTAATGCAAGCATGATATCACATTTTTCACTTTCTTTCATCTGGGTTTGAATTGCATTTAGCCAACTGTGGCCGAAGACGCGGCGAACAAAGTACAGCGTGCTAACACTCACGCTGCGCCGTATGCTTGCACGCGGCCGAGTTCTGATGCGACGCAATGCGTAAAGACGAAATAATTGAGATTCGAGAAGACTGAACTGCGTTTCCCTGCGATGTAACAGTAGGCCTACTTGCGCAACTGTTGTGGCGCGCTAATCGCTAATTCAAACGTATCTCAAGGCGGCGAATTTAGCCAACCGTGGCCGAAGACGCGGCGAACGATGCACAGCGTACTAACACTCACGCTGCGCCGTATGCTTGCACGCGGCCGAGCTCTGATGCGACGCAATGCGTAAAGACGAAATCATTGAGATTCGAGAAGACTGAACTGCGTTTCTCTGCGATGTAACAGTAGGCCTACTTGCACAACTGTTGTGGCGTGCTAATCGCTATGAACTGCGTTTCTCTGCGATGTAACAGTAGGCCTACTTGCACAACTGTTGTGGCGTGCTAATCGCTATGAACTGCGTTTCTCTG
The DNA here is from genome assembly GCA_946902985.2 of Meconema thalassinum. Classification (NCBI taxonomy): domain Eukaryota; kingdom Metazoa; phylum Arthropoda; class Insecta; order Orthoptera; family Tettigoniidae; genus Meconema; species Meconema thalassinum. The sequence continues at coordinate 375,051,886 of OX336388.2, read as the reverse complement.
CGATGTAACAGTAGGCCTACTTGCACAACTGTTGTGACGTGCTAATCGCTAATTCGAACGTGTCTCAAGGCGGCAAATTTAGCCAATCTTGGCCGAAGACGCGGCGAACGATGTACAGCGTGCAAACACTCACGCAGCGCCGTATGCTTGCACGCGGCGCCTCGATCCTTAATCGGCTCGTTTCGAAGTTCGGATCAACTCGTTGTTGCTCGCTCTTCCTGTTAGTATCGCTTCGGGTAAGTTCTTGGACAATGACGACTGTTGTGGCGCGCTAAATCGAACGTGTTTCTACCTGAAGGTTATTACGGTCACTTATATGACGGTGTCAGTAATGAATGCGAGATATATGCGAGTACTTTTTCCCCCTGAAATTTCAATTAAAAACATGGGGTGCGAGATATACGCGGGGGCGAGATATACGCGAGCAAATACGGTATATCGATTAGAGCGGTTGAAAAAGATATGCGTCATATTTGCAGTATTTCTCATGATTTCGCCGAAATATGTGGTTTTCGCCACTAAAATAACAAATTTTCGCAGAATTCGCACCAAAATCGCATATTTGTGCTAATTTCGCATTTTGGTCAAAATTCGCATTTTGTCGCATTTTGAATTTAGGTACCACAGTGCTTCAGAACACCTTAAAACTATTTAAAAAATGGTTTTAACACATATTACAAAAAATCGCATTTATCGCAAATGCGAATTTTTCCGGTCCCTACTAATGACGTTCCTTATTGTCGATTTAATTTATCAATTAGTATTTAATAAATGCATTATACCTTAGGCAATAATAATAATAATAAATTAATATAAATTAGTTGATACCCGTCAAAACATGACGGTCATTGGGAAAATATTTACTGAAGGATTCTCTTATACAGTATGCATTTTTTGAACGATTACTTTTTGACACTGTTGGTACTTTAAGGGAATCGAAAGATCGACTTCGCAACATATAACTGGCCATGACTGAAATCTTGATGAGGCAAATAGAGACCTACACGTTCCACAGTTTCCCTTGAGCTTTATTGATTGTGATAAAGTACGCCAAGCGAATTTGAAATAGGAAAATTGAAGTGTTTTATCAGAAGATATTAAATCAAGTCGAAGGATTATAACTCTCTGCCCATTAAGTCATTTGCCTCCACATATACTTACTCTGAAAGTTTGTTTCATAGAGCCACAACAATATTTCCCCCGTTTTTAATTCTCATAAACAAAAATCTCAGTAAGACGCGGTGGGATCCGCCATGTCTCTGATGGAATAGAGCTATTGTGCTCAAGCGCGGGAGCGACAAATATTAAATATTTCTTTAATAATTTAAAAATATACGCTATCATATATTTTCCTTTTAAAGACTCTCTGCAGATCTACATGCCAAGAGCTCTCGTTAGAATGCATTACGAAGGCAATCGGGTAAGACGTTTTCTCAATCTCGCGGTAACAATATCACCTTGACGTTTTAAATTTATAGATTATTTAATGATATGTACCAGTTGAGGCCATACTGTATTATGGCCTTCTTCAGCGGTGTTGTTATAAATAAATGGCGAGCAAGGCTTTATTAAAATTTCACTCGAATTTTTAAATTAAAACATGGAAGAAATTGATTATAATTATTACTAGTATATAATAAAATAATGTCAATACAGATATTACGCTAGGAAATACAGGGTCTTTCACTCAAAGTGGGGCTGGCCGCGAGGCGCGTGGAGGGTCGGACGAGCACATGGCAACTCCCTGAGCTTTGGGTCGAGAGAGCGCCCGTACGAATCGCATGTAAATAACATGCCCACATAATAACACATAATCAAAGTAAAATCATTACTCAACTTGTCACAGAAGATGTTGAAAATGTCATCCACCTGCGTCTATACATTCTGGCATCTTCTAAGGAAATTTTCATTTACACGCATTAGTTTTATCTGCCGAGATAGCATCAATTTCTCTCGTCATATTTAGTGAGTTCATCTAGAGTGTGAGGGTTTGTTGCATTAACGTTATTTTCCAATTTTCCCCATCAATAAAAATTGAAGCAACAGGCTTTTACGCTTAGCAATAACACGTTATAAAATTTTGAAACACAATAACAATTAAACAATATCCACGGGCACACGTTATACACTTATAACACTTTTATCTTAAAATAAGCTATAAAAGAAATAACGAAGTCAACTTTACTCGTCAAATCGTGCGTCGCAACTGTCTCAGCTCCGTGTTGCCGTGTGCTCGTCTGACCTTTGGCTCGATCTTCTACCTGCAGCTCTGCGCCGGCCGTGCTGCGCTATTCTTTCAGTGAAATACCCTCTAGAATTTCAAATGAAAAGAGTTCAAATTTTCAAAAATATTAATCTTGAAATTTACCTATGCACTAAATAAATCGGGGTTCTAATATTAATCAGTGAAATACTGTATCTTACGAAGATAGTTAAAGCCAACATTTGTTACAGATCCGAAAAGGCTCCAAAATTAAATCAAATTAATTAAGAGAGATACAGGTTGTAGGCTGCAATACTCAGTAAAGCTGAGAAGATGTTGGTCCGATTCTCACCTCAGTCATCTTGGAAGAGGTTTTCCGTGGTTTCCCACTTCTACTCCTGGCATATGCTGGGATGGTTCCTAACTTAAGGCCATGACCTCCTCCCTCCCAGTCCTCACTTGAATTACAAATACACACATTAATAGAGACATCACAATAATACGTGTTTTCAGATGAATTCCACACACACACACATCCAAGTACATGTGGCTACATGACGACGATGTCGAAATGCCCCTAAATCAACAACAACAAACTCTGCCCCCGCCCCGGGTTAAATTATGCCTTTTTCAAAATTATTCTGCAGATTTCAGAGCATCCAATTTATAACCTGACGTTTTATCTGCTCTATCTACAGGTGACTCATTAAAGTAGCTTAGTATTAAATTATGGCGGTTCATTTCACTTATAAAAGTGGGTATTATTGTATAAATGGGCTATTCCTTCATGGCCGGTATAATAAACAAATTACTGTTACATGTGCAATGGTGTATCAACACACAACGAGTCTTCATATGTTTGTGACCAGTGCTAATGAAGTACGCAATGTCTCCTTACGCAGTGCATGCGTCTGGTCACACGGTTCTACTCGAGCTGTCCGCGTGCGTACCGTGTGGGCAACAGAATAATTTGCGACTGCCAAGAATAGCGACTGACGAGGTGCTGGGCGTTTGTGCCGGAGGGCTGTCAAGGGGATTTCACGTGCTATTTTATAGACATCCCTCCAAAATTCTCATGCTCATACTAACGGTCACGAATGGCTAACCCATTTATACTCACAATAGCTGGTATAAGACCAAACAAAAACCTCCAGAGCATGAAAATGAACACAGACAAGCTTAAAAGTAATTGGTAGTTTTACCTACTACGGCAGCTAAATAGCGCCTGGATTCATTGTGTACAGAGTAGAAATATATTGAAATAGGCAAGTAGTAGCTTTACATACTTGGTTATATCATTTTTTGGTAAGATAATATTGTATTCGAATCAAGATATCCATGACTTAAGATGAAATAAACTAGGGGAAATTTAAAATTAAACATAATTGACCCATTTGTCTGATTTGATGCCACAGCCCTGGAGTCAATCACAATGCAGCATACAAATTATATTCCCCCTAAACTATTTTCACGGTATGCCCCTGAAGTGAACAGTTCCATATTAGGTTTAAAATGTGTTGATTTAATACAATAGATTAATGTGATTATATGTTGGTGTTTTTCAGCTGAACACTGAATGGGCTCAAGTTGAAGTCATTGACCTGATAAATGATGGATCTGGCTTGGGGTTTGGTATCATCGGGGGTCGCAGTACTGGTGTGGTGGTTAAGACCATCCTACCTGGAGGCGTTGCTGATAGGGTATGTGTTCTATATCTTGACTTAGTTCATACTGATCTGACAGTACATAAATAAATATGTATAAAGAAAGAAATTAAGCTGTGGAAATTGTATTAATTGTTGTAAAGTTGCACGTAAGTCCCAAAGATATTCTACCAAGTTCAGCTCTATTCTGTTTGTGAGAGCTATGAATGGAGAGAAGAATATTCTATGAAGAAAATATTTGCAAAGGATAAAAGCAATATATTAGAAAAGAGATAATATAGAATTCTTATGATAAACAAGTACTGTATGGGACATGAACCTTGAAATTAATACGAGTAATTCAACAACTCTTATTTTGTCAAAATAATTCTATTTAAGAAGCTGGTCATGCAGGATAGAGGGTCTGTAGTAAAGAATTTGGTCCCACATAACTTAGTTTAAGAAAAGAACTTTGTTTCTAGAACTGCACCATGGTCTGCAAAAGTATTGTCTACATGTCCTTTCAGGTGTTGTTAGAGGATGTGGGATGAAGAGTTTATGTAGTGTACGGTACCAGTTTGACATACGGTACCAACTCATGCCAGTTCAGCTGACATCTGTACATGGGGTGTGTAATTCATCACGTGGTTAATAAGATTGAATACCTACTCGACTGTCTCTAATTGGTGGACTATTTCCAGTGGAATGATTTTTATTAGAATCGTGGCATCATGATCAGATTTAAATTTACAGTTTATGACCTAATTTCTTCAAGAATTAATGTATAAGAGTCTTCCTGATATGATAATTTTCCAAGTGGAAAAATGTTAAAGACTCTAAAATAGGGAAAATATACAAAAATACTATTTTTTTTTTATCTAAATAGGATAAAGTGTGAACATTTTTCTTATGCCCATTTAAATCTAGGCCTGTTAAAATGTGATAGTATATGATTACAGTTTATCATCTATAATGTAGCCAAATCATTAAGTGATAGTGAACTAGAATATCTCTGGTTTTTGTTATTTTTATGTTCTCTCTTTTATATATCAATGGCCCTAACATTTGATAAGTTACTTTAACTTGCATCATTTGCATGAAAGTATGAGCTTTGAACTTAAGTCCACTGCTTTCTAATTACAATATTTTTTTAAAAATTAAAGTTTTCTGTAAATTTGAATTTTAGATAATTCATAGTTTTTCACATTTCCCTTTGAGTTTGAATTTTAAAAAAGTCCACTTTACAATTATCTTTCTCTGACCCTCATTTGTTGGTTCTAGTTGAGTGCACTTTGTACAAATCTTGATCTGTTGTATCTGTACATAAAATGCATCTAATGGTATCACTTGTTGTTTGCTTCTAGGACAATCGCCTGCAGAGTGGAGACCACATCCTGCAGATTGGAGATGTTAATCTGCGAGGTATGGGTTCAGAGCAGGTTGCTGCAGTCCTGCGGCAATCGGGCAGCCACGTCCGTCTTGTGGTGGCCCGACCTGTTGAGCCTACATCTCCAGACTACCAGGTATCTCTATGGTTATTTCCTAAGATGTTTCTGGGAACTGGAACCTTTTCAGATAAATGCATACTTATCTTTGGTGTGTTTTTAAAATAAAGTGTATTGAAGAATTTTCTTTTTAATATTACAGGCTCTTGGTAGTCATGCTCCAATTGTTCCCACCAAGATATTGGCTGACCCTGAAGAGCTGGATCGTCACCTTCTGCAGAATGGCTACCCAGAGACCTTCAACCCTCAAACCCCTGTGTTGGACAGCTATGATAATCCCTTCATCTTTCAATCCGATTCTGAGCTAGAACTACATGTAAGTTACTTTGTTTGCAGCATTTTAGTAGAATTTTATATAATCATAATTGCTTTCTATTTCAGTCAACATGGTGGCCACTACTCCTGAAAATACTAAAACTCCTGGATTTTTATTAGGTCTGGAAAATTCCTGGAAAACTCCTGGAAAATGACGAAAAAATTGAAGACTCCTGGAAAATAGCCATTGTTAATTAATTATAAAAATCTTTCCATCTTAAATCATACTCCCGCTGCGGTTTTGGGTGAGCACTATCGTTAACTAAAGGAATTTACTCACGCTACCTGTTTCTGTGTGTGAGAACACACGATAGTATTTTTGTAAAACATATTATGTATAAACAACTGCACCGCAATAAAATTGCAGGCGGCATTCTTTCCTCTTTTTTTTTTAAGCGGATATTTGAGTCATAAAAGCTTTTTTAAAACAACAATTAAATCATTTGTGTGTAGTCTTGCGTATCAATAACTCAATCGCCACTAATTTTTGTCAACATTTGTATAAGTAAACCAAACACAACCGGTCTTGAAGTAGGCAACCGATAAAGCCCCGCACTTGCGCTTATTTTTAAATCTGGAAAAATGAGAATTACTCCTGGAAAATTCCTGGAAAACTCCTGGAAAATTGTTGACCGATTTGAGTGGCCACCATGAGTCAAGCTTAAAATCTTGAATTTTGTCTACTTCAAGAAAATCAAGGAATTATAATTCTTCAATTTCTCTACTTGCTTCTTGAAGGCAACACAAGGCCATTCAAGGTACAGGTATGACAGTTTAAATGCAATGTATTTCTCAAAACTGTGGGTAGTTTTGTATTACTGACTGATCAGATTATTTTCAGTCCAGTGAATTTTGTGAGAGAACAAGAAATGGTAAATAGTTGAGTGAGTTCATCACATTGCAAGATAATTCTAAATTCATATTTCAGTTGTCTATTGTGGGCCAAAAAGAGGATGAAGACAGCATTGATACATATTTAGCAGTTTCAATTCTTCTTCTTCTTCTTCTTCTCCTTTTGAGACCCTAAAGGATCACTTTAACCAACCATTAGTTAGTCGACTTGTAGTAACCGTACGAGCCTTGCGGTCTTCCCAGTACTTCTTCATTCGTATTGATCTTCTTGCCCTTTCTTGGGCGGAAAATATTCTTGTTGGAATTTTCTTTTTCATGAGTGGAAAATGAAAAGTCATATTTTTAAGTGCTGTAGTTAAACTTTTCTTATTTGTAGCATCTTCTGTTGTTAGGCCAATTTCTTTTAAGTCTAAAAAATACAAAATTAATGTGAAGATTTCAATCTTCAATTTACAATATGACCTTGCTATCGTGTTGGAAGCTTTTTCTCAGTATTGCCTTAGTAGTCAAGATGTAATGCTTTTCAGTTGGTCAACATGATTGTACTTTGGATTTCACTTTGATTTATCATTCTTGTGTTAATTTGTTTCAGGTTGACCAACTGAAAAGCATTACATCATGATATGACAGTGTAATTGTCCCAGGTGTAACGAAATAGACCCTTCTTTTGAAAGTTGCCATATGCTTTATTTATTTACTTTCTGTTCCTCTTTTGACTATGGATGCAGGATAACCTTTTCCATGTGAAGAAAGAAGTAAAGCATAAGTTTACAGCAATTGCTTTTCATTAGTCTTTTTCAAAAGGTAATTAATAAAATAATAATTTGTGGAAGTTACTCTTCTAACAACAACAATAGTAATCATTCTTCTGGCTAAGGGGGAGCGTGATGGCGCAGTGGCTTAGCTGCTAGTCTTTCACCCGGACGGCCGGGGCTCGAATCCCGGTGACAGCAGTGTGGAATTTTCACCTGAAAAATCATGTGGTATCGGGAAGGGCACCCGGCCTTAAATCCCCGGCCAAATCCAAAATGAGCCGGGTTGGCTCCGGCGACCTCAATTAATTGGGAAAAGCCGAAGAAAGTTTAGTTCTTCTGGCTAAGATTAAGTTATACAGTATAAGATGAAAATGAAAATCCACAGCCTGTTTCCAGTCTCCGACCGGGTCAGGAATGGAATGAATGAAGCCCCCATCTAGCGGCGAGGATATGGACTGTGCCGGCTGCCGAGGCCTGACGCACTCCTCTGGGGAAATGATTAAATGAATGACAGATGAAATGAAATGATAGTGGAGAGTGTTGCTGGAATGAAATTTTGACAGGGAAAACCGGAGTACCCGGAGAAAAACCTGTCTGCCTCCGTGTTGTCCAGCACAGATCTCACATGGAGTGACCGGGATTTGAACCACGGACCCAGCGGTGAGAGGCCGGCGTGCTGCCGCCTAAGCCACGGAGGCTTTTACAGTATAAGATATAAAGTTTAAATCTGGTTATTTCTTTTACGGTACCTCAAAGAGCCATGTCAATCTTCGAGGTTTACTGAATTATGTATTTATAGAACAATATATTAAAACTGCTGATGTATCAATGCTGTCTTTATTCACATTTTTTTTCCCACAATGAACAATTGAAATATTAATTTGAAATCATCTTCCAAAAATATGAACTCAGTCAACGATTTACCATTTCTTTTTCTCTCACAGATGGATACCAGACACAGTTGATTGATTCCTACAAAATAGCTTAGTTATTTACCTTTTTTTATCATGTTGGAAACTATATTTCAGTGTTGTCTTATTAATCGAAATGTAGCGGCTTCGGTGGCATAGTTGGTAGCATGCTGAACTGCTGTGTCCAAGATCGCGGGTTCAAACCCGACCGAACTCGTCGGATTTTTTAAGAGCGTTAAAATCCTTCAGTATGCCTTCCTTCGGAGGGGAAGTAAAACCGGTCGTCCCATGTCATAGATTTATGGCATATGAAAGATCCTTCCACTAACTAAACTTGTGTGAAGTTAAATTTCTAGGTTAGATTTCGTTGAAACGCTCTATCAAAGTTCCAACGTTCACCACTAGGAGTCGGTGACATCTGGTAGTGAAAGTTGGAACTATATGAAATTGAACGGTACTTGTAGCTCTCCCCATGGCAAGCTGAACATGTCCTTGGACACTCCCGTCAGTAAGAGCCATATGCTAAATAAATAAATAAATAATCGAAATGTAATGCTTTTCAGTTGGTCAACTCGATTGTACCCAATTGTAATGGGTATTTCTCTAATCCTGTTTTTTTTATTAATCTCGTGTACATTTTTTTTTTTTCAGAATTAAGGACGCGCCCATTACAATTGTGTACAATCGTGTTAACCGACTGAAAATGCATTAAATTTCGATATTTACCTTTGGTTGCCAATTGCAGTGACAATGTAGAACTAAATAATTCTTAACAGAAGATCAATGATGCTACAGATTCTCTCGGCACATGAGTGTGATAAATGATGTTTTTTAAAATTCAGGTTGACCAGAATTCTCGTGCAACTTCTTGTTCAGCATTGTTCAGCCACCTACAATAATTAGTCATCAGCAGATTAACCAATCAAAAGTATGGCCAATCAACAGCCCTAACCATAATCATTCGTAATTATTCCTTGACTTTAATCTGAACTGATGAGGGAGTGGTATGAAGTCAAACGTTGAAATTTGGGGGGAAGAAACAGAAACAGATGTGGAGGTAAGAGAGGTTGTAATGCTTTGCTATTTGTTTTTAAGGGAGGATTCAGGGGTTCCAGTTAGGCAACCCATACTTTGAGTAGAAGCTGCTAAATATAAGCATTCACAACCAGGGACTGTGATTCCTCAACTTCCCTTTCAGCAGGGAAGCTCTGGGTATATTCTTTGATTAGGGCATTATGAGGAACATGCTTATTTGATTGAATAGAGACGAGAGACTGTCAAAATTCTTGAATGAAAGGGGCTGAAATTCTCGGTTAATGATAGTAAAAATTCTTCAGTGAATTACAAAAATTCAAGGGCTGGGGGGAGAGTTAAAAAGGACTAGCACGAAATGAGACCCCTGTTTCAGCTTGAGAAGACTGTCATTCATGAATATGTTATTATTTTATCAAAATGTTATGTCTGAAAAGATGGTATATTTACTTTCACGGCCAGTGAATTAAAACTCCGCAATTTTTCTAGGTTTTGCCGTGTCTTGTGTGGGGTTTCGCCTAGGACACCAAGCTGGCTCATCGGCGGGCTCTTGGTGTCCCTGCCCGGACCCCCACTGGAGTAGCGAACTGCGCGCCTCCTCCCTTTATATAAGGTGCAACTGCACCTCTTGACTGCGAGAACTAAAAGCTCAAGCAGCCTTAACCTCCCTATGAAGGCTTCCAAAAAGATGGTATATTGGCTTTCATGGCCAGTGAATTAAAAGTTGGTGTCCTAGGCGAAACCCCACACAAGACACGGCACAAACCTATAAGAATTGCTGAGTGTTATGTCTGACTTTGTACTGTTTCCTTGTTAGATTTTTGATGTCCATGCAGAGTGTGAATTTTGACATTAGACTGTTAGCTGCAACTTCTTCCCACATATCATGCAAATCACTTTTGTTCCAGCCTGAGCCGAGCATGGTGGTAGATGTTGTGCGGAACACCATGCCGATCGGTGCTGCCCCCTTGCCTCCTCTTATGGGAACTCCATCCTTGCCTGTGCTCACCATGGACATGATGCCTCTAGATGCATCACTGCCAGAAATGGAGAAGTTCACTGTGGAACTCAAGAAAGACTACCATGGCCTAGGAATAACAATAGCAGGCTACGTGTGTGAGAAGGGTGAGATCTTCTACTACATCTTGTTTATGTTTTGAAATAGCCTACAGCCTGGTGGGACAGACTGCTACAGTTTTTGTGTCAGGGGCATATATAAGGGGGGAGCTGTGGGGGCTGCAGCCCCCCCCCCCCCTGGAAAAAAAAAGAAAATAAAGTGTTGTTTTCATAAAAGCATAAAATAATTGTAAATTTGGTTGTACCCTAATCTTAACTTATTGACTAAGTTATAAACAATGTTGAGATTGAAATCAGACTACCTCGTGGTTTAGTGGCTAGCATTCTTGGCTGCCGCCCCAGAAGTCCGAATTCGATTCCTGGCTCTGCCAAGAAATTTTAATTCTGGTTTGAGGTCTGGAACAGGGTACACTCAGCCTTATGGGGCAAAACTGAAGAGTCAACAGTACGGTACTTTTGAGAAATAAATTAAAAAAAAAACGCTGATTACCTTTCTGCTTAATAAATTGACAAATATTTTGATATTTGCCATTCATAATCCATAGATCATAATAGAAAATTCATTAAGTATCAAATTTTATTTTGTGTTGTGTTGTATTTTACAACTTTTTTGTATTGCATATAATTGTAGGCTATATAGACTTTGAATCTTATCTAAAATAATTACAGAAAGTTATATGCCCTAAGATATTGGTTGATATTTCTGGGTATTTTTCGGTGACAATCCCCTGAGAATACTCACAAATTTCCAGGATAGTCAGCCCCACCCCCCCAAAAAAAATGTATATATGCCCCTGTTTTGTGTGTGTTCAATGCTTGATATTTAAATATGAATCAGGAAACTTGTCAATTCTAGTGATTGTTGCTTTAAGAGTTGAGACATCAAGATCAGCTGCTGCTTGCAGGAGAGTAGATAACAACTAAAACATTTTAATTAAGTACCGTATTGGCCTGAAAATAAGCCACCCCTGCATATAACCCATCTTTTTTTCTTTATAAGACTTGCTTATCTTTATTACTTTTTATACTGTTTAGAAAAATACATTTAAAAGATGAAGAACAATACAAAATATGAATCAGTTCAGGAAAACCTTTGAATTAGAATGCGGAAAGCAGGCAAACCATTAAATACTATACTTGAACCTGCATCACATCTGCTCCCATTCCCAACAGTTTCATTGTCACTTGATGATAAACCCTCAGTCTCTTCAACACTGTTTTCAATAAAACTGTCCGATTTATACAAATACCTTGAAATCGTAGCCATATTCTTGTCGTACTAGTCCGATAATTCACTGTTTACCTCGTACACGAGCTGATGCTGTCAAATTTAATTATGTAACTCACCAATCCTGAAAGATGTAAATAAAATGGTTCATGTATTTATTTCCAGTTCTAGGTGCATTCGGAAAGGTTGTCTAGTACCTTCCTGCCACCTACCGTAAATAAATGTAAACTTATGATAGCATAGTACCCCACCGACAGTAGTGGCTACGCTGGCTAAAGCGCAGCATTAGGTCATGGGGCCAAGCTCTCTGCTGACTCGGTAGATGCGTGGGTTCGAGCCCCACCGTCGGCCGTCCTTGAAATGGTTTTCTGTGGTTTCCCATTTTCAACACCAAGCAAATGCTGGGACGGTAACTTCTGACAGGCCACGGCTGCTTCCTTCCACATCCTTGCCCAGTTTCATTCACCATCATTCATTTCATCTCTCATTAACTCCTCTCATGAGGTTGGCGTCAGGAAGGGCATCCGGCCGTAAAAACCATCGCCACAAAGACTTCCATCGCATCTCATCCCCGATCCCGTTGGAAAAACGGGAATAATAAGGGGTAGACATACAGTATCCCGTACGTGACCCACTAGGGCAGGAATTACATCGCGGAATATTCCGGAAAAGACACATTAAGGGTTAATATTCGAAGAGGAAGAAGGAAAACAAGTTTATGCCCGAAAATGTCTCGTCCGGATTAAGGGAAGACACATTTATTTTCTTGTACTTACCAACATGAAAACATTCTTTTGCTGATGCGTGGTACACAACACTGGCACCTAACACATTACCATTATTGCCTTATTCACTGCCAGTATTCACTTCATCGCTCTCACTATTTAGCTCTACTGGTAAATGATCACTCATTTTTGCATTAAACGGGCTTTTTTACAGTTCTTACCGAAACTGAGCTACTGTAGATTATTCAAGCTTACGAAACAATACCGTGTTACCGAATAACAATTTCTACATCAAAACAAAAGTTCGCTTTGTTGCGATTAAATGCCACTAGTTTCTCTTACAGACAGTAATGTTGCTTTGTTGCTGTGTTCTTGATAATCAGCATTCCTTTTTAAACAGTGTAGATAGCGAATTTAAGCCGCACTCAGATTTTTATTTTTTATTTTTTATTTTTTAGTGGCTTTGGTGGCGTAGTTGGTAGCTTGCTGAGCTTCTATGCCCAAGATAGCGGGTTCAAACCCGGCCGAAGTCGTCGGATTTTTTAAGAGCGTTAAAAATCCCTCAGTGTGCCTTCCTTCGGAGGGGAAGTAAAGCCGGCGGTCCCATGTCATAGATTCATGGCATGATAAAGATCCTTCCACTAATTACACATGTGTGAATCTAAATTATAGGTTAGTTTGATAACACTTTATTAGTTCCAACGTTCGCCACTAGGTGGTGACTGCGATGGCATTTGGTAGCCACGTCCACTGCTAGGTGTCGTGGATGGTAGCATTTGGTGGCAAAAGCAGGAACTAATTGAAAAAATTAATCATCTGCAGTCCTTCTACTTGAATCACTGATAACACACACTAATACAGTAATCACAATTTACACCGGTTATCAGACAGATTCTACACACACCCAATGTACATGGGGCTATATGACTGCATTGTCTCAGCCCCTAAACTAAGGAACCAACCAACTCAGACTTTTTACCCAAATAATTTTAACAAAGAGTGCAGCTTATTTTCGGGCCAATACGGTAGTTAATCTCCTTTTTGATTTTTGTTATAGAACTGGTTGTTAAATTGTCTGAATATTACCACTGCCCAAAATCTCAGTCATTTAGGACTTTCCAATCGAAGTATGTACACAATTTCATGAAATTCCCAACATTCCTTGTTGTTGTTGCTTATTCTATGGGCTTTGCAAATTTGTGCTCATGTAGCTCTTGTGTATTTGAGTGTCTGTGGAATTTGTGTGATAACCTGTGTTATTGTGATGGTTGTACTAGTGTGAGTATTTGTAAATTGTGGATAGGATTGGGAAGGAAGTGGCCACGGCCTTAAGTTAGGAACCATCCCTGAATTTCCTGGAGTAGAAGTGGGGAAACCACGGAAAACCACGTCCAGGATGGCTGAGGTAGAAATCCAACCCTCTTCTTCTCATTTCTGCCTCACAAGGCTGAGTGTACCCTGTTCGAGTCCTCGCACCAGAATTTAAATTTCTTGACAGAGCCAGGAATTGAACCTGGGCCTCCGGGGCGACAGCCAAGAACACTAGGTGTACTTGTTAATTGCGGTGATTGTTGCTTTAAGAATAAATAATAATAATATCGTATGGCCTCGGGTGCCAGGTGCAAGCTTTGTTATTTGACACCCAGAGGGTAGCTTGCATGTCGAATTTCGTTGTTCCTTGAAGCACTATGAAAGTCAAGGAGGTTAGATATCTAAGCTCCTTGAACACTATAGCGCTTTCTAGTAGAGAAATGAGGAACTTTGTGTTGGCAGAACTCCCGAGATTTATTTTGCCATTTTGAACACGGTCTACTGAATTCAAATGGGTTCTTTGACATGCCAACATCGTATGACATCCGTGTCGTAATTTTTGCGCCTTTCAAAAAAAAAAACCACTTAACACGGCCAGGAGCGAACCTGCAAGCCTGGGGTTGGTAGACCGACACGTTAACCACTCACCCACTGTGGCAAGCTGCTTTAAGAATTGAAACAAGATAAAATGTTGTCTGCAGGAGAGTAGATTATAAACTTAAACATTTCAGTTAATTAATTCATCACCATTTTTGATCTATTTTATAAAACTGGTTATTAAATTGTCTGAATATCACCACTGCCCAAAATCTCGATCATTTAGGACTACCCAATAGAAGTATATTGACAATTTCATGATAAGCCAATCTGTTTATAACATTCCTACAAGACAAGCTTTTAATCTTCTGATATAGAATTCTTTATACTGAATAATTACTCCATTCACGAAGCAGGGATTACCATAGTTAATATAGAATTTGACCTCATAATGTTCATGTTGTAAGGTCTGGGTAGTTCAAATTCAGACACCCTCAAATTCGTACTAAAAACTGTATTAAACATTATGATGTCTGTCATTTCCAGAGGAGCTCTCTGGCATCTTTGTGAAAAGCATCAGTGAGGGAAGTGCTGCCGACCTGTGCAAAAAGATTCAAGTCAACGATCGGATTGTTGAGGTGAGTGGCATGTGCATGGTTTTGTGAGGTCACCAGCCGGTAAGCCATGAATCACTATGTATTTCTGTGTATATTATACTGCAATTAATACAGTGGAGGCGTTTATTGTAATCACAGATAATGTTGTCAATCATATTATATAATCACTAGGGGCCGTATTTTTTTTAATAATAGCGATACGTGCAAACAGGGTGGAGGGCCTGAATCAACCCTTATTTTAGGGATTAAGGAGGCCGCTCCGACCCCAAGTTCCCTATCTCAAATTACTTCTATACCCGTCCCCTACACGACCTATCATTCTCCAAAGGTATATAAAAGACATCCTGTATATGACCTTCTAGGTACTTAAAGTACCATATTTTAGCAAAATGAAGTCTCGAAATATCACGAAATCTAATTTATTGCACGAATTGCGCAAGTAGTCATGAAATATACTCCACTTGATATGAAAAGTGCTTAATATTATCGAAAAAACTCTCCAATAAACGTTTAAATGTTTCTGAGGAATTGACCGTCGTGGTTTCCTTCTTATTTGATTGATAGTGCTGCATATTCTCGACTCAAATGCCCACAAAGCTGGAAGTATGTGTATTCAGTCCTGCGACCTCTGAGGCTATCGATGAAAATCGATATCTGCTATCGATTACATGAAATGGCGTTGTGGTCGTAGATACAGCAGCGCGAGTTTGCGACTGATAAAACTTTATCGGCAAACATCCAGCTTTTAAGTATAAAAATGCCGAAAACTTAAGTCACAACAGTTTTCTATAAGGAAGATTTCAGAAGAAACATTGATCATTATTATGACAATTTATTTTGTGAATTATCCGCCGAAATAGGCCTAGTGTCAGTTTTAACAATGAAATGGACAGTTTTATTTCACCAAAAAACATAATAATAATGATGATAATTGTTGTTTTAAGGGGCCTAACATCTAGGTTATCGGCCCGACCACCAAAAAACAAGATGTTCAGTAAAGAACATATAGCCTACTTTCTCCTAAATGCATGGGTATTGTTATAACTCTTTGTCCTTTTCAAGGAGTATAATTGAATGTTGGTTGTAGTGGCTGGTTGAAATGCAACGTGCTATATGGATATTAAACATGAATATGGGGTGCCCTTTGCTAGTGCTACCTCTGTAAAAAATTTCATTCAATTCGGCTTTCACCGTGTTTGAATTGATATGGGGAATCGCATTGCACACATTCAAGGCTGCTATCTGCAAACTATTGGGCTGATGACCTTGTAGTTCAGTCAAAAGATGCTTCCCACAAAAAGATATGTTGCAAAATTTGGTAGAGATCAAATGATTAGGTTGGTCGTAATTTGATTTAAGCTTTTAACAATTGGGTGGCCGCCATTCCGTGTCCATCAAGATGGCGGCGATATAAAACATGACACAGAGGTGTCCTTTGCCAGTGCTACCTCTGTACTAAATTTTGTTCAATTCGGTTTCACCATGTTTGAATAGATGGGAGGAATACATTTGCACACTTACATGGCCGCCATCCGCAATGTGTTGGGCTGAAGACCTTGTAGTTTGGTCAAAAGATTCTTCATACATAAAGTTATAATGTTGCAAAATTTGGTAGAGATCAGATGATTAGGTTGGTCGTAATTTGATTTAAGCTATTAACATTTGGGTGGCCGCCATTACGTTTTCGTCAAGATGGCGGCAATATAAAACATGACAATGAGGTGTCCTTTGCTTATGCTATCTCTGTACCAAATTTCGTTCAATTCGGTTTCACCGTGTTTGAATTGATATGGGGAATCGATTTGCACACATACATGGCCGCCATATGCAAACTATTTGGCTGATGAACTTGTAGTTTAGTCAAAAGACGCTCGCCATATAAATGTGTTCTGGTGCAAAATTTGGTAGAGATCGGATGATTAGGTTAGATGTATTTCAATTTAAGTTTTGAACATTTGTGTGGCCGCCATTACGTTTTCGTCAAGATGGTGGCAATATAAAACATGACACTGAGGTGCCCTTTGCTAGTTCTACCTCTGTACCCAATTTCGTTCAATTCGGTTTCACCGTGTTCGAATTGACACAGACTCACACACAGACAGACACACAATTTTTTGGCCCTGTGTAGATCTCATAAGTCTACTTTCATTTTTTGCAAAAGTCGAAAGTAGGCTAATAAGTTCCTTAATAATCACTTACGGACAAATACTGAAACATTGAAAATCTTCCGTTTATTGTGATCATAAATTTGGTTTATGTTGTCACATTTCTTTTCAAGGATTTCGTTCTCAAGTATGTGAGTCAAGTGCCTACAAAGAAAACACTGCCAACCCTTAAAAGCCCGCTTTTACACTACGCCTGCCTTACAGGGCACTTTCACGTCTCATCTTTTGTGGCTTTGTTACTTCCGCAGAATCTGATACGAGAGGTGAAGAACACGGAGCAGAAGATAGCGATGTTTATGACGACGATGTTGCCGAAACTTTCCGAAAACCAACAAATGCTGAAATGCCACGAGGTGTTCAGCGTAGGTCAGTGGACTTCCAAAAACATTATGAATATGAAAGATTCATTATTGGACTTTTGAGACAATCAGGAGCAAACAACAATTAGAGACTACTTTACATAGCTGACATAGTTAACTGTATTGCAGCGCTGTATACTGGTATCTGCGTCATTGTAGTGCATGTGGACTATGAATACAGTAGGCTACCCATCAATTTTTAGCCTATTTTCAATTTTGAAAAAATAGGCTTTGTCCGTGTGTGTGTCCCCCTAATAAAATCTAAACGGCTGGAGCGATCTCAATGAAACTCGGTAAGTTTATAGCACTATTCCGGGCGACCTCGACCGTGCCCTTCAAATTTTGTTACGTCTCACCAATCCAACATGGCGGCTGTGCGAAATATTTCACTAGCATTCAATATCTCCGAAACTATTACCGATATCGCCCTGAAATTGTGGACGGTGGTAACGGGCACTACTAAAAGTTCACCTATGAGACTTTCAAAAACTTGGTGACTACAAAACCAACATGGCAGCCAAGCGAAGTTGAGACTTTTAAATAGACTTTTCTCGCGATTTAACTATCCAAACGTAATGAAACTTGGTACAGCAAATGTTTATACACATTGTAATGCACTGGAGTTTAATTTAGTTCAATTGTTTACATAACCTCAAAATGGCGGCTGTGCGAAATATTTAAACTGACATTCTATATCTCCGAAACTATTACAGATATCATCCTGCAATTTTGTACGGTGATAAAGGGTACTGATACAAGTTTACCTATGTATATTTCATAAACCTGTAAAGTACAAAACTAACATGGCGACCAAGCGAATTTGAAATATTTTAATAGACTTTTCTCGTGATTTAACTCTCTGAGCGCAGTGAAATGTGGTACAGTAAATGATTTTGCACATTGTAATGCACTGCCATCTAATTTAATTCAATTGTTTACATAACTTCAAGATGGTGGCTGTGCGAAATTTTAAAATTAAGTTTTTATTTCTTGTGTCGCAATCATGCGATCGAAGTGAAAGTTTGAATAATGAACCTAGGCAATAATTATCCTTGAATGGTACATAACTCTATAGCCTATACATATAACAATCCTAAATGGTGAGCTTCCGAAATATTTAATCGGTTCTCATTATCAATGAATCTTTTACAGCAACCAAACTGAAATTTTTTATGTTCATAGAGACTATGAACATATGTTCACCTATAGGACTTTCAGTAACCTGGTGAGCACAAATCCAACATGGCGGCGACGCGAAGTATAAATATTTAAATGGACGTTTCTTGCGAATTAAATATCCGAGTGCCGTGAAACGTTGCACGTTAAATGCTTATACAAATGTTGATCCACTGGCATCTAATTTATTTCAATTGTTTGCATAATCACAAGATGGCTGCTGTGCGTAATTTTAAATTCTCGTTTTTACTTCTTGTGTTCTAATCATGCGATTGAAGTTTGAATACCACACGTACACTATAATCTTAATGTAATGGCATAACGAATAGAATATAAAGTGTGATCTCTTCTCCCTCAATAGCATGTAATGAATACGGATCGGGTTGGCACTCGCCGCTATGCAGCGCTACAGTCGATTTGAGATTGTTGATTTCCACATATGTTTATGTGTTTATGTGCGATATTTTAAGTATTTAATCGATCGGAGTGTTTTGGTGGTGTTCTGTGCAAACGTTTATTGATATACAAGTGCTTACACTATTACTTCATAGTATTAATACCTGAAATGCTATTGTAGGAAGCATTAACTGAAATGGAATTTTATTTCTTGTCGTGTGTTGACGTTATCTTCGTGTGTTATATTTATTGTTATTTAATGTAAGTAAACAGCAGTTTAGCCCTTACATTTTCATGAGTGCTTAATGTGAGTAGTGAAGATGACTTGCTCTTTTGTACCAGGATGCAGATCTAGCTATGGGGACTGTTAAGAGGTCAGACGGTTTTTCAAACCTCCTAAAGATAAGGAACGTTTTATCAAGTGCAAAGGGGCCATACCAGGGAAGGATAGGGAACTTACTGAAAAGTCCTTCATCTGTGATGCTCACTTTTCAGAAGATTTAATTGTTAAATTTGACAAATTTGTGATAGAAGGGAAGGAAGTAGTACTTCTCCAAAGAACCAACTGGCGATTGAAAGACTATTCTGTTCCACATATATTTCCTAATTTGCCTAAGTATTTGTCCGGTATGGTGTAAATAAAAATGCTCTTGATGCCATTAAAGACTACTTCTGTGAAGAAAGGGATGAGAATAAAAAGACAATGAGTTAAAAAACATATGTGTACCGTAATGCTGAAGGAGGCGTGATCAGTTTTAGGCAATAGCCTACTCTATGAAGGGGTCATGACTATGCCTTCTATGTCTGTTTAATGTTAAGTTCTTCTGAAATGAAGGTAGTTTACTGATTTTGGTGTTTGTGGAGTGAAATTTATTGTTATTATTGAATTGTATAGTAATCTACGGTAAAGTTGAAAGTTGCGTTCGTACGGCTTTTTTTCTCTGTCAGTGGCGAATTCTCCCATGCATCGCATATACCGGCGGTATACCACCAGTGATAAAAATATAAAATGTTTATCTCCACATTCTCTCGACTTGTATGTAGCAGTGCAGACAGGAAAATCGAGCTTGTCATCATTCATGTTCCGCCGATTGTTGTCATGGAAGCTGGCGCTCGAACCCCGCGTAACTCGTTAATTTTCTTCTGGGGTACACACTTTTAGCTGTGAGTGACTGTACTTTGGTATACCGCAAGTCTAGCCCGGTCGTTGAAAGGGCTCGACACTGGCCCGCGGGGTGAGGGAAGGAAAGAGTAGCCCAGCAAAGTTCCGTATGGGGTATCGCGCTACAGACTAGCGGTGAGTGTAGTGCTGATTGGTTGATTTCAAACAGTTACTTTCACCCTGCTCACAAGGGAAGACACACCAGCGCCGCGCCTCATACACTTCAGTTCAGTTATGTTGTGAGTTCGTCTTGGCGTGAAATACTTCCCACTGAAATATTAACATGTTTAGATTAAGTGAAACACTGGAAGTGGATAGTAGCGTTGTTGAAACGATTTTATTCCATTGGATTTCCTCAGTAAGTTGAAATTAAAGCGATCTATGGGCTGTAGGCTACTAAAATTCCTTTGTGAAAGGAAATGAAGGCATTGGTTTCTGCCGAAATCAGGTAGAATTTTACACTTGGAATATTTGTTGCTTTGCAGTTGTTGATTCAATTAGGGGCTTTGAAGCATCGTGGTCATGTAGCCCCGTGTACATGGTTCGGGGGCTGATTTAAGGCAAGATCATGGGGGTAGACGAACACACGGGGGAGCCTAGAGAGTATGGAATACCCCTAGCTTAGAGAGGGGGGGGGGGGGGGGGGGGAGGGGGGGGGGGGTAGGATAATTTTGCTAAAACTAGGCCCAAATTAGTGAGTAACAGGACATTTGGGTTATTTTTTTATATTTTGGAGTAAAAATAAATTTTACCGATCACGGTGGCCGAGAGCAGTAACGCGCTAGCTCGTGTTTCGCTGCATCGGGAGAGTGTGGGTTTGAATCCCACTTCAGCCGTCCGGAAAATGGTTGTCGTGGTTTCCTATTTTCACCACCAGGCAAGTGCCGTGACGGTTCCTTTCAACAGGTCCACGACCGACCGACTGCCCTCCAAAATCCCTTCCCTGGTCCTTCCTTAATTAGACCCAAGTTAGCGGTCGCCTGTCACCATCCCCAGTTGTATCTGTTGACAAAGTGTATCCAGCTCCGAGACACCATCCTTGCGACGGTAGAGGAATGATCCCTCGCAGATTCCGTTATGTGAGTTGGGAAAAATTTGTGTGATATTAGCAATTTTAAGTCAAATATTTATTGTATTCCAAATTATTTTAGTTTTGGTACTTCTACTATTTACTGTCATTGCCAACGCGTGGTTTAAATCCATTTTTTAGAGAACTGTCAATGTGTAGTATTCTTCCTAATATACATACATTTTCATTTGAGACTGTTTTACCTTTCAACGTCCAGTCCAGTCTGCAAGTCTCTGTTTGCGAACAAACTCTGCTTCTACATCTCTGACTTTGAAATCGTTCAACACTGAAACTAACCATCGCCTCATAGCTGTACCTCTGCTTCTGTTATCCTCTACAGCCGAACACTCAAAATAGTAGGTTATCGTAAAATGTGCATTTTGATATAGAGTGTTTAAGTGTGAAAGAATTTGTCTAAAGCCACTGTTTTCTTTTTTTTTTTCTTTTTTTTAAATGTATAACAACAAGATTCTAAAGGAAGCAGACCTGGCTATGGAAATGGACTACGAATCGGAACTTTGAATATAACTTCATTGACGGGAAGAGTGGAGGAGGTTGTGGATATGATGGAGAGGAGAAAACTGGATGTACTCGGACTGGCAGAGACCAGATGGAGAGGGGAAGGAAGAAAAGAACTGAGAAATGGCTTGCAGCTATACTGGATAGGAAATGGGGAGGGGAAGAGGAATGGAGTGGGAATGGTGGTGAGAGAAGGGCTGAGGGAGGAAGTAAAGAGGGTAAGTGATTGAATAATTAGAGCCAGAATCACTGTGAAAGGTAGAAACCTGGACATTCTGCAAGTCTATGCACCACAAGTGGGATGCACAGAAGGCGAGAAGGACGAGTTTGAAGAGGAGTTGCAGAAGCAGTTGGTGGGGAGAAACCTGATAGTCATGGGAGACCTAAATGCCCATGTCGGAACTGATAGAAGAGGTTTTGAGGAAGTGATTGGTGGTGAAGGATGGGGAAACAGGAATAAGGAAGGAGAGAGATTGTTGGAACTGTGCAAGATAAATGGGCTAATGGTTGGAAACACATGGTACAAGAAGAGAGAGAGCCATAAAATTACTTGGTACAGCAGGGATTTGACTAGGAAATCGGTGGTGGACTATATTCTATGCGGGAAGGAGACAAAGAAGAGTATCACGGATATAAGGGTAATACCTTCAGAAGCCCTGGACAGTGACCACCGTCTGCTGGTCGCCAAGGTGAGAGGACTGA
Organism: Meconema thalassinum; assembly: GCA_946902985.2. Classification (NCBI taxonomy): domain Eukaryota; kingdom Metazoa; phylum Arthropoda; class Insecta; order Orthoptera; family Tettigoniidae; genus Meconema; species Meconema thalassinum. The sequence goes on along the minus strand of OX336388.2, from coordinate 375,029,627 downwards.
AGGAAAAGAGGAGAACTGAGAACCAAGAAAGAAGAATAAGGACATGGAAGCTGAAGGAGGATGGAAATAAGGAGAAGTTCCAGATATTAGTGAGGAACAAATTACCGAAGGATGATCCGAAAACAGGTGAAGAAGAATGGAATAGGTTCAAGGACGTGTTGGTAGAAGCAGCGGAAGTCGTGTGTGGCAGAACTAGTGGAAAGAAAAGGTGGAAGGAAACACCATGGTGGAACCCCAGAACTAAGGAAGCAGTGAAAAAGAAAAATGAAGCATTCAGGAAATGGTTCCAACAGAGGACAGACAGAACAAGAGAAGAATACCAAGAGCGGAAGAAAGAAGCAGGAGAAGTAGTGAAGGAAGAGAAAAAGAAATGGCTGGAGAAATGGACAGAAATGATGGAGGAGGACTGTGATGGCAGTAAGAAAGTGTTGTATGGAATGATAAAGGCAAAGAGAAGAGATACAGGGGAGAATGTCAGAATGGTGGACAGGAATGGAAAGGAGGTCGAAAATATGGAAGAAGTAAAGGTTATCTGGAGAGAATACTTCAAGGAACTCCTAAATCCAACTAAAACCAGCGTAGAGGACATTGTGGAGGAAGAAACAGACAGTGACCAAGACATTTCAGAGAAGGAATTGACATGGAAAGAAGTGGAGGAAGCATTAAAGAAGATGAAAGGGGGAAAGGCACCGGGAATAGACGAAGTGAGTGTGGAGATGGCGAGAGCAGCAGGGGTGATAGGAACACAGTGGCTCTTTCGAGTAATGAAAGTGATATGGAGGGAGAAGAAAATACCAGAGGACTGGAAAAGAGGGATAATAATACCCATATTTAAAAAGGGAAGTAGGAAGGAATGCAAGAACTACAGGGGATTTACACTCATGTGCCACTGCGCCAAAATATTTGAGAAGGTACTGGAGAGAAGAATTCGGACAGAAGTTGAAGATGGGCTGAGGGAAGAACAGTATGGATTCAGGCCAGGAAGGTCAACAGTTGACCTCATCTTTGCAGTAAGACAGCTACAAGAACACCATTATGAATATGGGAAAGATCTGGTGATGACCTTCTTGGATATTGAGAAAGCATATGATAGTATTAATAGAAACAAGGTATGGGAAGCAATGAGAGCAAAAGCAGTGAACAAGGAGACAGTGGCAAGAGTGAAAGCAATGTACGAGGGAAGCAAAAGCTGTGTAAAGGTGGGAAGAGAGAGAACGGAATGGTTTCAACTGGAGAGTGGTCTGAAACAGGGAAGTGCCCTCTCACCCCTGTTATTTATAGTGGTGATGGATGAAATCATACGAAAAGTGGTAAATAGCATTGGGGAAAGGAAAATGAAGGCAATGTTGTTTGCTGATGACCTTCTGGTTTGGGGAGAGGATGAGGAAGAAGTACAAGAGCAATTAGATGAGTGGGAGAAGGTAGTGTTATCATATGGGATGAAGTTCTCAGCACAAAAGAGTGAAGTGGTCATCACAACGAGGAAGAAGAACAGACTGGATATGGGCATAACACTTGGAGGACAGCAGTTGCAGAAAGTAGAATGCTTCAAGTACTTGGGAAGCATAATTGAAGAAAAGGGAGGCAATAGGATGGAAATAAATGAGAGGGGAAGGTGCGCAGATGGATTTTTCAAGAGTGTTAGGGGGATGATATGGAATAAAGATGTACCACAAAAATGTAAAGGAATCATCTACAAGACCTACTTTGTGCCAATTTTGACATATGGTTCAGAAACATGGGTGATGAAGGAAAGGGACAAGAATAAAATACGAGCAGTGGAGATGAAGTTCCAGAGGAGTAGGGTAGGAGTGACAAGAATGGACAGAGTAAGGAATGAGAGAGTCAGGGAGATGGTAAGAGAGGAACCATTGCAAAATAGAATAGAGCGATCTAGGCTACAATGGTATGGACATGTGAGGAGGATGGAAGAGGAGAGGATACCGAAGAAGATGTTTGGAATGGAAATGACGGGAAGGAGGCCAAGGGGAAGACCAAGGGACAGATGGACAAAAGGAGTTAAGAAGAGTGTGGAGGAAAGAGGAGTGTGCTGGGACACAGTAAATGACGAGAGATGGTGGATGGACAGGAAACGATGGAGAGGCTTATGTTCCAGGCAGACCCGACCAGCGGTTGGAAACTGCTCAAGATGATGATGATGATGATGAACAACAAGATGAATCGTTCACTCCTAAATCCACCCCTGGCTTGGTGCGTGTGGAAACTGATGAGATATGTCGTTATGATGGCTCTACCGTTGCCAGGATTTTGGTAGGAGGCGGCTGTGGCCTTACGATATGTACGAGTGAAAGTGGGAAACCACGAAAGACCATTTCTAGGATGTTTGGAGTTAGAATCGAACCACCTGTTCTGATTTCTCCCAACCCTCAGACCAGAATTACATTTCTTGGTAGAGCAGAGAATCGAACACGGACCTCCACAGTAACAGCCCCAGAATACTAGCCACTACGCCACGAGGTGGACCTTTAGAAATCTAAGTGAATGGAACTTACTTTCAAGTAAAATATTCTTCCTGGCAGACCAAGGTTGGGGAACAATATGTCAAGGTAGTTTACACTATAATTATTTTATTGATTGAGGCTGAATGTTCGCTTTCCAGAATATATTTTCACTTTGAGATACTGGCTCTTCTTTAAATGCATTATTACATTGGTTATAAATGAATGCGCTTCTCATGTTTGGACATGTCTAATGATGAGACAATGTATAATTGAGATCCTTCGGAAATGGATCAATGTTTATATCTTTTCGTAAAATTTAAGACCTGGTCAAGAACGGGGAGAGAGACAAGGTAGCGTAATGATGAAATGTACTCTGTACGTTGCCAAAATGAAGTAGGAGGGCGAGGGGATTCGAAGGACATTAACCTAGAAGCAGTTTCAAGTAGGCCGTGTTCAGGCGTTAAACGAAGATTTTTTAAATGTGTAAGGACATAGTCCTTGCAGAGGGAGGATGACGCACTGGCTTAATCCGGACGGTCGAAGTTCGAATTCCGGTGACAGCACGCTAAATATTTCACATGGAAGATCACGTGGCGTTAGGAAGGGAATCCAACCTTATATCCCCGGCCAAAACAATTGTCTAGTGACCTCAATTTATTGGGATAACCTATCCAAAATTATAGCGATAAAGTGTATTTCTTAGAAGTTATGTAAATGTTCTCCAATACATATAATAATAATAATAATAATAATAATAATAATAATAATAATAATAATAATTCAACTTTGACATGAGGTCGAGGCTTGGAAATAAGGGGGGGGGGGGGGATGTAAGGGGTAAATGGTGCATATACCAAGAACGGTGACCACCAGTCGCCACTGTTCTCTGTTGCAAGTCTGTTAAGGGAATGTAAAATGTGTAACAATGTGAAGAAATCCTAACTGATGAAATGAAAATCCACAGCCTGCTTCCAGTCTCCGACCGGGTCAGGAATGGAATGAATGAAGCCCCTATCGAGCGGCGAGGATATGAACTGTGCCGGCTGCCGAGGCCTGACGCACTCCTCTGGGGCAATGATTAAATGAATGACAGATGAAATGAAATGATAGTGGAGAGTGGTGCTGGAATGAAATTTTGACAGGGAAAACCGGAGTACCCGGAGAAAAACCTGTCTGCCTCCGTTCTGTCCAGCACAGATCTCACATGGAGTGACCGGGATTTGAACCACGGACTCAGCGGTGAGAGGCCGGCGTGCTGCCGCCTAAGCCACGGAGGCTTCTAAATCCTAACTGATAGCGAGGTTAATTTTTCCGTTCTTTTTATAAATTTACCGATAGCTGGCAAAACTAATTGCATTTTGAACTTGCTCTCTGTCTTCACTTATTGTCGAAACTGGACTATTACAGGAGATGACTTATTAAATTATAATTGGGCACAGTAAAGTAAGTGGAGATGTTGAACTTATTAGCGCCTATGAGGATATCTTGCGGTGTTTTAACGTGTAAAACAGGTCGCAAGGTTTTAAAAGTCTCGTAAGCGCCAATGCTAACTTACATCACAGATCGGAGCCAGCGCTGCGCTGCGGCGGACCAGGCGTACTAGGCCAGTGATATCACTTCTTATTCTATACGTTATGGTAATGGTAAAAAAATAAAAATCCAACCTGGCGACCATCTGAAATATTTAGATGGTCCTCTATATCTACGAATCTGTTACAGCAATTAAACTGAAATTTTGTATGTTGATAGAGGCAATTAACATGAGCAGGATATATGAAAATAGGCTGTATAGTTCTTGACGGAACTACTTGTTATTTTTCGGCTACTGTTATCAATCGGTTAATGTTATCAAATTATCTGTGCTGAGTGATCATAATAAGCGGCGTCCACTGTTCCTGATGGCGCAAACCCTCATCTGTGCACACAATGAATCTCGTATGCGGGAGAGTCCATATGTCTCGGCGTGATTGATACGGGAGGAACGTTCACTTTGCTCCTTGGTACGGAAATGTTCGCGTCAGCTGTTGGTATCTGTACTGTAATTGTATTGCGAGTTAAGATGCCAAGTGACGAAATGTCACTTTCTAAACTTGGTGTGACGGCAGCTGGCGACGAGGTTTTGTTAACCTCCCAGTATCACCACGGCAAAGAAACAAGTTTATTCGCATTTTACATTTAAAGGAAAATTATTTTCATGCACTGATACATTATAAGTAGGTTCAAACAATAATATTAAACTTGTAATAACTACAGCCGTAATGCTATTCCCGAGGATATGCACTTCTCAATGCATAATTATATATGATGGCCTCCTCCCTTCTAAAATTCCAATCTGAACGTAAACTAGTCCCCCCCTTTCAGATCTCTGGGTGGGGACTACTCGAGAGAAGGTCAACATCACAGAAGTGCCTCGGATGTAGGGTGTGGTAGCTACGATTAGCTCAGGACAGGGAGGCATGAAGATCTGCATCAAACCAGTCAAAAGACTGAAGACTCAAACAATATTCTGTACGCTTCCATTATCTGCGAGTGAGTGAGCGCGCGCACTGTAGTGTGTTGGTTTCAGGAACAAAAGTCTATGTTGCGTCTTACCGCGTAGCCCCATCCCATGGACAACAGTCGCCTTTATTGCTGTTTTTCTCAATAAGTAAGAAATGTTACATAGGCGTTTGTTCCCGCATACACCTTAATTATAGAGTTCCAGTGGCGGATGGTAATAAGGTTGCAGTGTTGCACATCGACCAGATTAATTCAAGAAAAACAATTAACACCGTAATAAAATTTTTAGTGATAAAAGCTGTACGTTTCATTTTACTTGTATAGAAATTTATAATTTTGTTCTTTAATGTTCAGGAAATCTTATAGTAAGTTACTGTGAACTGTCTGAGAAAGCGAAGTGCGCCATCTGTCTAGGAGCGCTCGTACGTTTGGTCGTTGCCAGCCCCAAGCACCGACCAGATCTCAATAGTGAAGGGTATGGCAGAGATGCTAGACTGAGTCAGGCGCGGACCTAGAGTTTGTCTTTAGGGGGGGGGGGCTCAGAGAATCGAAATTGTTAAGAAAAATGGTATCACTAAAAACGCAATCACAAAATAACCAAACGTACAAAACCAGGCCAATTTTATTTGCAAGCTACATGGATCGAAATTTGATGCGTTTAGCGCACCAAAAATATTCGTACAAATTGCAACGGTGTGTTTTGCGACCTTTACATCGGGCTTTGAAAAAAGTATCAAGGTACACTACAGTTTCGGCAAGTTGAGTTAGTACCGACGAAGGGAGAAAGTCACAGCTTAAATTGCCAACCAAGCTTGCAGTTTGGACATTGGCAAAATTTTTTGGTGCGAAAAAAGCCCCAAATTCCTATCCGTGCATTGCTGCACATTCATCGTGACATCACTATAAAAATCGATTCGGTAATTACAAAGTTTGCTAAACATAATAGACGAGTTGATTTTGTTACATAAATAATGATTTTCATATAACAGGTATGTAGTTGTAAATATGTACAGTTGTAACAGAACATAATAATTCCAATAAAGATATTTCAGTATTGAATAAAATGAAAAAGAAACCTATTTTTCCGTTAAAATTCGTTAAGTTTTATTTGTCTGGTTATTGTGTTTTCGTTTTTTGAGTTTGCAAAAAAATTTGGTCTCCGTTCGGGGGGGGTCATGACCCCCCTTGAATCCGCGCCTGGACTGAGTAAGCCCTATCCAAACAGTTAACTCAGCTGGTCGTTGCCCGCTAATTGCAACAAGGGAGCCGAGGCGTGGACGGAGACATACATGATGCTCCATCAACTGCCGATACCATGTCTTGCAATGTAATTTGCCCATACTTGTGACACTACCGGCTCTTTCTCACCATCAAATATAACTTACGTTGTTATGTTCTCGTGAAGTTTTTCATGTTTTTCAAGTTTTTTTTTTAATCATCCACTTAATCCGATGACAATGTGTTGTCCTCTGAACTGCGGCATTAATGATGAAAGAGGTACATCCGTTTTACCGCGCAATTGAATACTGCTTTCTCTGATATCAAGCAGTCATTGACCCTACCACCTACCCTCCACCCCCTTAATGAAAATAGTGCAACACCCAGAACAATTATCCGCCGGCCGCCACTGTTGAGTTCTTAGATTGGAGAAAGTGTTTTGTTGGATTCTTCTCCTTTTCCAACTGGAATTCCTTTTACAGTATTTTGATTTTGTGTAAACTACAGGTTGATGGACGTTCGTTGCAAGGCTATACTAACCATCAGGCAGTAGAAGTTCTCCGCAGCACTGGGCAGACCGTCAGACTGTGTTTGGAAAGATATCTGAGAGGTCCTAAATTCGAACAGCTACAGCAAGCTATTGCCAACAGTGAGCTGAAACCTCCAACACCATCATCTCCCTCGGCCACTTCCTTACCACGCTTCCCAGTCAGCACGGTAAGTGCAATTGATAGTGTTCAAAACTATTTTATTTTTAATAATTGTTGTCAAACTATTCTATGGTTTCAGCTTGTTTCTTCAGGATTGTTTCTTAATTAATAGTAGGATATGAAGGACTTCCATTTTTTATTGTTTAAAGAGTAAACATACTTTATTCTATATTAATTTAAATGAAACAATGTTATGTTTCGTTATCTCTCTCATTAGTTCCACAATACCAAGCAGCATAGCCAAGTGTATTAAGCCATACACCATGGTTTATCAATACTGACTCCAGGCAAATGTGGGATGGTATTTTATTTCAAGTTGCAGGGCACAAATATTAATCCTAGACCCTAATAATTACACACACATGATTACAATCACCATTAGATGAAAAAAAATTAACTTTTTGTTTTTTTACAAAGGCCAAAATAGTTGATTTATATGGATTTGAGTGTGCTGAAGTGGAAAATGACAGTTAAAAATCTAGATTAGCTCAGGTTTGAAAATAATTAAAACTTCTCTGTTCTTCACTGCTTGTGACGATGTTTGCTTCCTTTGGCCAAAAATGTCATCTCCACATAGGCCTATATAACAAAAATTGTTGGGGTTATTAGCACATCTGCAGGGCATTCAAAACAAAACAGCAGCTAAAAATAAATGAAAATTATGGCCATTTTCGAAATCAGCATACCAAAATCTATGAAGATTGGGTATTTTTCTTTATGTAAAAATTCCATTGTTGAACAATGTTATTAGACAAATATTTGTCCTAGATACAAATAACTACATGGCTTTTTTTTTAAAATTAAAGATGTCTCTAGTCCCTAATTAGAAACAACAACAATACTTCTAATGTAGGCTTTCAGCTACACTGACCACCATAAAAAGTGGCTCACGCGAGAAATATTAAATTATTAGTGGGGTAATTTTATTGTAAAAGCATTTCATGTTATTAGTTTCCACATGCTTGTGAATTCAAAGAACTTGGATACCTATCAGTTGAAATGGCAAGAAAACAGTCGTCACTTTATGGGAAATTTAATATACAATGTTGTTAATGGAAATTACACCAATGTTTCTCAGCACTCGAGGTTCCTTATTCCTTCTAACAGCACTAATTTAGAATGACTAGAAAATAAGGTATGGATCCTTTTAAATTGTTGTTTTTTCTTAAAACTAGGGCATCATAATCCATAAAATGTGGCTTCCCTAACAGCTTCACGTCTATGTTTTCCACATATATAATTATCATACCTGGCATTCCCCTTGAAAAAGGTTGACATGAGGATTTAATGTTTAAACCCAAATGCATAAAATAGAGAAGGACTTAGTTTTACGGACAAAGTCAAACTTGGAATATTACATTCACCTTGATTTCATTAAATAACATAATTTTAATAGTGACTAATTTAGTTCTGTTTTCTTTTTCTTTTTTCTTTTATTAAGATAGTTTGCTTGCTTTGAAAATTTCTTATCATTTTTCAATCCATAACTTAGAACACATACACAGGTTAATGTACAGTAATTATATTACTACCATTGTTGTGATATCACATTTTTCAAATTCCTAAGCCCTTAAAGATAGCTGATATATACAGTAATTGGCTTTGAAGATGATCCATTAAGGAGGTTGCTGCAGTGGTGGCAGGTTTGTGAGTGTTAAACATAAAGTTAGATTGTTTAAAAGTTTGATAGATTTATGATTATTATTAATATTGAGTGCATGTTTTGCTTGATTTTAACATTCTAATTACGATAACTGTGTAAATTGTTGAGTTAATAGATTTATCATTGGCTAATCTTAAGAGGGCACTGTTAGCTTCATTTTAAAATTCAAATAAGAATGACTGTGTAAAAATTTGATACATCACTCCCTTTCAACATAAACCCAACCCTAGGCCAATCTAGGTGGTAGGAGCCAGACCAGCATTCTCTTGATTATTCTGTTCAAACCTTCTACTATATTATATCTTTCTGTATCTTTAACACTGCCAGCTGGATCGTATCCCTCCTGGCTGCTTTAGACTGTCTGCCCATTCAACGATTACAGCATTGGTTTATGCGTACAACCTCGTTTCCAAATATAGACGCTATGAGCAGCACCAACCCGGTGTGATCGCCACTTTTTCAAGTCACTGTTGCAGACATTTTTTTGTATTGATGTTAATGGCGTCGATAATAATAGCCTGTTCTTTGAAATGAAAATCCACAGCCTGCTTCCAGTCTCCGACCAGGTCAGGAATGGAATGAATGAAGCCCCCATCTAGCGGCAAGGATATGAACTGTGCCGGCTGCCGAGGCCTGACGCACTCCTCTGGGGCAATGATTAAATGAATGACAGATGAAATGAAATGATAGTGGAGAGTGTTGCTGGAATGAAATTTTGACAGGGAAAACCAGAGTACCCGGAGAAAAACCTGTCTGCCTCCGTTTTGTCCAGCACAGATCTCACATGGAGTGACCCGGATTTGAACCACTGACCCAGCGGTGAGAGGCCGGCGTGCTGCCGCCTAAGCCACGGAGGCTCTAGCCTGTTCTTTATTCGGTGTTAACTGTATTGCAGAAGCATAACTTTTCTCGGATTTCTTGGGCACATTGTGGGTAGAACTGTCGGTAAGGTTAGGGACGGTCTGACTTCCTTGGTAAGAAGCCATTGCTTTGAGTGTGAAAGGCTTTGGAGCCTCGCTGAATTACGATGTTCAACCGTTTGTTGTTTGTTTTCCGCGAAGTTGTGTTTTGTATTTTATAATGCCGTACTGCTGCGTGCTCTTTTGTAAATCAGAAATGAAATCTGCAATTAATTAAGTGATCTTGTACGCCTCCAAGTGTTGAATGGGCAGGCAGTTTAAAGCAGCCAGGAGGGACGCAATGAAGCTGGCAGTGAAAAAGCCGCGGTGATCACAGTGGGTTGGTGCTGCAACCTATCTTGTATGCATCTGAGCGTTGAATGGGCAGGCAGTCTAAAGCAGCCAGGACGGATGCGATCCAGCTGGCAGTGATCTTTAATATTATTTCTACTGACTGAAACTTCTTAGGCTTAGGCCATGATTTAAAAACAAAAACAAAACAAAAACTATGTCAGTTATTTTCATCAAATAATCTGTTGCTTTTGATCTGAGTATATTGTTTCTCTACCATCTTCACTCTTTCTTGTAAATCCTTAAATACCAATGTGGGTGATTTGCCAAGAGTGTTATAATATGATAGTATAACATACTCTTGTAGCAAAGTGACTGCTGTTGCAACAACCAGTGCATTGTGCCTTAAACCCAGAATTAATGTGGATGCACACTTCTTCCTTTTTTCTTTTTATTATGCGCTTCACTATATTCTCAGTTTTGTGCCTATTGTTTTATTTTAATCTACTATTTCAGGTTATTGTGGGGATACCTTCGGATATTCATTGTTTGTTACGTGGTAAACCATACAGGACGGTGAGTGGTCATATGCAAAACAATAAACAGCACATTATATCACTGTTTGAAAATGCACTTTCTAGTCGTACTAAGATGAAAGTCATACTATGATGATCGCATGAGCCCATCTCATCAAGTTACCATACTAGGAACAAGGTTAGACTCTTGAAGCAAGAGGGCAATAGTCACTGCTTAGTACTAACAAATATGCTGTATTATTGGACTGATAATGTTGAAAATTTGATTATATAAATAAATAAATAAATAATATCAAGTAGAATTTGAGTGTGTGTCAGGTCTGTTTTTGAGTATTAGCACCAATATATTAATTTTCTCCCTACAGAGACTTACTACCGTGAATTTAAGCCCCCTGTTCTTTACCCGCCGTCGCAGTCAAGATTTAACTGACATGATGAGCTGGCTAGAAAACATCACATATTGCAAACTACGAACTACACTGTTTATTTAAACGTTAATGAAGCTAATATTATTTATGCTATGTGGTCTATCTTCGGGAGAGCATTGAGGAAAGAGGAGTGAAAGTGGAAGATATGCTGGAAGAAGGACGAGAGTGGTGGAGAGACAGAAAAGTATGGAGGTTCTTGATTCACACCTCGTCCCAGATCACTGGAACCGGTAAATAAAGAAGAAGTGGTATATCTTCGGGTAAACATGCTAGCTCAGTAGGCCAAATATTATGTATCTCTCGGCTAACAAATAAAATATTGTATCTTCTCAAACAATAACCATCGTAATTGTGGGCTCAGTACGTTCTATTACATGGTTTTTTGTTTTCTTCTTCCTCTCTTCATGTTGACGGCAGAAACAAACAAATGGCAAGGACTTCATCAGACTCGCAGCATTATTTCCTCCAGTCTCATGATTCATTGGATAACTGAAAGTAGAGAAGGTTGTCCATGGTCTGGTCGTAATTACAGATACTCAACATCTCTCTGTTGTTATGGATCATGGTCCTTCGCTGTCCAAAGTCCAACTCGCAAATGATAAAGAGATCACTGTGTGTACTAAGTTAGGTTTTACAAGTTTAAACCATCCTCTCCGGCTACAAATGTAGACAGTTGTGTTCTTGAGTTGAGATCACTGTATGTACTAAGTTAGGTTTTACAAGTTTAAACCATCCTCTCCAGCTACAAATGTAGACAGTTGTGTTCTGGAGTTGATTTGATCTCCAAACTAGGTACAATAATTGACATTACGGTATGAACAAGTTGGTTTGTGCATCGAGAAGAAGACTGGAATCTGCATTGACTCAAGACCTCTTCTTCTTGTTTGCAATGGCAGATATCAAAAGGAGCTGTTCCGTTGGGAATCTTCAGTCTATCCATTGATGTTAGCGTTCAACAGTGTGTTATAGTGTGACATAATTGGTGAAGCGACTTTCTTGTCGGAGGTGGTTTTGTACTGAATGCTCCTCTTCAGAGAATCATAGCTTGAGCAGTCAATACAAAGTTGATCATAGAGATGAAATGCCTACCCAAGGAGGTGATTGGCTAGTTTACTTATTTATTTATCATATGATACTAACACAATAAAGAAAGCAATGACATGAAGATATTGTCACAAACATCCGAACAATATGACAAGATATATGACTATTAAAGTTGAAAATATAATAAATCAACATCCAGTCAATTTAACCAATTCACTTCTTCTGGAGTAGCACAATTTAAATCCTCCAGACTCCCCGGGAACGCTCGGCAGGGTCAATCAAACACTATGTATCCCAATGTCTGCAGAATGACATCACAGTCAGAGTGTGGTGAATCTTTCCATCCCCAAGTATGTAGTACAGAAGCACTTCTTCCCACACCAGACCTAATACCATTGAATCTACTCAGGGAAAGCCTCGGCAAGTTAAAACCAGCGAGTTTTGTAGTTGGGTTCCCAATTTGTACGATGCCTCGAGGAGGAGCTCTTGTCCACTCAGTCTGCTAGCTAGTGTTGGCTTTGAAATTGCCGTTCGTTAGTTCCAAGGCTGTTTTCCATGCAGGTTTGCGGGATTTCAGTCTAGAAGGGCCCAACTGTTGAACATCCTCATGGATTGGAAGTGTCCGATTCTTCTGTATTCTGGACCAAAGATGAACTAGATTATTCTGTCTTCTGATATGAGGAGGTGCTAGTCATTTGTATAGATTCTAAACAGAGTATGAGCAAAAACTCTACTCTGAAGTAAGGTAAATAGTTCTTTAGATTCATACAGCAGCTTTTCATGTTCTGAAGGGAACCCATACAATATCAGTTGCTCAGCAATACCATACAGATTTGAACAAGTTCATGATTATGGATAATTGTATCTCGACTGTTGACTCTTTCTCTTGAAATTACTCAGGCTGTTATGATACATCTAGTCAGTGGCGGATCCAGGCCTTGCAGGGCCCTGGGCGATATGATAAGGTGGGGCCCACAACAATAGAAAATAAAAAAATATCAAATCAAATGGAAAATAGTTTGCTAATAATAATAATAAAATCTAAGAACCAAGATAATTGGGAAAACTTCGTGAACGAGAGACAACACGCTGCAAAAATCATCCGCAATGTAAAACGTGCCTACAACAAGAGCCAACTAACTCAAATTGAGCTGGACTTTCAGAGGAACAACACAAGGGACTTCTACAGAACCTTCAAACGCAATCCAAGCAAATACAATCCTCCGAGTCTACAGTTCAAAGACTCAAATGGGAGTCTAGCTTACAGTGAAAGAGAAAATTGCCAGATACTAGCGAAATACTTTGAATCCCTCCTTAATTGTGAGACTCCAAACTCCACTTTCTCATTTGAAGACAACATACAAGTCCACCCAGATTCATCCCCTCCAACGAAAGAAGAAATCAAACAGATTATCCAGTCACTTAAGAACAACAAGGCACCAGGTGAGGACTCGATAATCGCCGAACTGTGGAAGTATGCTGGTGAAAAGATGATTGATAAATTGACTGACATTATCAAGGAGATTTGGGAAACTGAGAAACTTCCACGTGATTCTTCTGCCTTGATTCATCCCCTGCATAAGAAAGGTGACAAAACGGACGTTAACAACTACCGCGGCATTTCCCTCCTACTGATAACTTACAAAATTATTTCAAAAGCTCTACAGATTAGGGCAGAACAACAACTTGATCCACAATTAGGAGAGTACCAAGGAGGGTTCAGGAAAGAGCGCTCATGTGCCGAACAAATTATGAATCTGAAATCCATCCTTTTCTATCTGAAGCAAAGGAACAAGAAATTTGTGGTAACCTTCGTCGACTTCAAGAAGGCCTATGATTCGATTGATAGAATAGCTCTTATTCAAATTCTAAAGGAATTTGGATTGGATAATAAAACCAGGGCAATCATTCAACAGACCTTAGCTAACACAACCTCCAGAGTCAAGTTCAGAGGAGAAATTTCAGACTCTTTCGAAATTAAGACAGGAGTTAGGCAGGGAGATGGGCTTTCACCCCTGCTCTTCAACTGTGCACTTGAAAAAGTCATCCACGAGTGGCGCAAAGAAATGAACGATGGGGTCCAAAATGGAGTACGACTGGGTTACAAGAACATGAACCTTTCTATTGATTGCCTAGCTTTTGCAGATGATCTTGCAATTTTCTCCGACTCTTTAGATATGGCCTCAAAACCAATTAACCAGCTGCAGGTACAGGCAACAAAAGTTGGTCTTCAGATCTCTTTGGAGAAAACACACTTCATAACTAACATCAAGCCAGCACCAAGGGAACTAAAAGTAAACCAGGGGAAAATCAAACGGACAGATCAGGTTAAATATCTTGGCGAGTGGGTAGAACCCAACGTATGTGAGAAAGAAACCTTCACTTCGCGCATGAACAAAATGGAAATGGTGTACCAACTCACCAAGGACGTTTACAACAAAAAGTCAATATCCCTGAATGCAAAACTTTGGCAGTATTGCACTGTCATACGACCAGAGGCTCTGTACGCAGCGGAATGCCTCACCATGAACAAGAAAGGCCTGGTAGAAAAATTGGAGATCAAGGAAAGAAAGATCTTGAGGAAAATTCTTGGTCCGATTAAAGACAACGGTGAATATAGACGGCGGCATAACTATGAGCTGTATATTCATGTCCAGAAGATCTCTGATGTAATGAGGAAAAGGAGGATTGCATTTTATGGCCACTTGCTTAGTATGAAACCCACACGATTGACGAACCGGATCTTTAACTATTTTAAAAATAAGAAGACCAAGCCAGCCTGGTTCGAAGAGGTGGAAAGTGACCTGCAAGAGATGGAAATTACCTGTGGGGATATTCAAGAACGCAATCCCCTCAGGAAGAAACTACACGACCACCAGGGTTTTCAAGAAAAACCGAAGTTGAAGACGGGAAAGATGTGGACGGAAGAAAGAAAAGAGCAACACCGGCAACGTATGAAGGAACACTGGGCAAAGATCAAAGCCCAGAGAAGCCAGTTGAAATAACGTGGTCCTTAGTTGGCCGATACGATTAAAGAAGAAGAATAAAATAAAGAATAGTTACAATATTTTGAATACAATATAGTACATTATTTTAATAATATGAAAGAAACCTTTAAGTCCTCTTGAAGAAGATTATGTAAACTATGGAATATTAAAATATTACTTTGCGACTTTTTTCCCGGTTAAAGTCTTCTATTATTTCACTGAAATCTTAACTTGCTAAGTGGTCACGGGAGGTCATAGCTGCACTGAAGAAAGGAATATGAATTATAAATTAGTTTGAAAAGTATAATTAATTAATTCATTCATTCATCATCATCATCTTGCACAGTTTCCAGCCACTGGCCGGGTCTGTTTGGAACACAAGCCTCTCCAACGTCTTCTGTCTTCCCACCATCTCTCAGCCTCCACCCTTGACCAGTCTTCTTCTCTCTTCTTCACGCTTTCTTCCACCCCCTTCAGCCACCTGTCTCTCGGTCTTCCTCTCGGTCTCTTTCCTTCCCACTTCGTCTCGTGTACTCTCCTGGGTATCCTCTTCTCCTCCATTCGTTTTACATGTCCATACCATCTAAGTCTAGATTTCTCTATACCATCCTGTAATGGTTCCTCCTTCATTAATTCTCTGGTCCTCTCATTTCTCATTCTGTCCATCTTTGTAGCTCCAATACTGCTTCTCAAGAACCTCATCTCACTGGCCTGTATTTTGCTCTTCTCCCTTCCTTTCATAACCCAGGTGTCCGAGGCATACGTCAGGATAGGGACATAGTTCGTCCGATATATGATCTTTTTGCTGTTCTGAGGGACATCCACACTCCTCCGAAATGCTTCTGCCTGCCTCCCCCGCTCATTTATTTCTCTATCGTTTCTTCCATTATCTTGTATCAGGCTTCCCAGATACTTGAAACTCTCCACTTTCTTCAGCTGTTCCCCACCAATTGTTATTCCCGTTGTGGTTCTTTCCTTCTTCCTTGTTGTGATCACCACCTCACTCTTATTTATGCTAAATTTCATCCCATATCCTTGTATTATTCCTTCCTACACGTCCAACTGTTCCTGTACCTCCTCCTCCTTGTTCCCCCAAATCATCAAATCATCCGTTAACACCATTGCTTTCATCTTTCCTTCCCCAATTACTTGTGCCACTCGGGTCATTATGTCATCCATCACCACAATGAAAAGTAACAGGGACAGTGCAATTCCTTGTTTCAAGCCGTTTCTCTGTTCCAACCAGTCTGATCTCTCTTCTCCCACTTTCATACAGCTCACGCTTCCCTTGTACATCTCCTTTATCCTCTTTATAGTCCATTTCTCTACTCCTCTATCCTCCAGGGACTTCCATACTTTGTTTCTGCATACACTGTCATATGCTTTCTCAATGTCCAGGAAGGCCATCAGTAGATCTGTTCCATACTCATAGTGCTGTTCTTGTAACTGCCTTACAGCAAAAATCAAATCCACTGTGGACCTTCCTGCTCTGAAGCCATATTGTTCTTCCCTCATCCCTCCTTCTATCCTTGTCCTAATTCTCTTTTCCAAAACTTTCTCGAAGATCTTTGCACAATGACTCATCAGTGTTATTCCCCAATAGTTTCTGCAATCTGTTCTACTACCTTTCTTGAAGATCGGGACAATTATTCTTTTTCCCAGTCCTCTGGGGTCTTCCTTTCCTTCCATGCTGTCCTCATCACTCGGTACAACCACTGTATCCCCACCTCTCCTGCTGCTCTCACCATCTCCACACTCAACTCATCCACACCCGGTGCCTTCCCTCCTTTCATCTTGTTCACTGCATCTTCCACTTCTTTCCATGTTAAGTCCTTTTCTGTTTGCAGTTCATCTTCCTCTTCCCCGATTTCTTCCACCTCACCATCTTTTCCATTTGGGTTCAGAAGTTCTTCAAAATATTCTTTCCACATTTTCATCAGTTCTTCCCTATTTTCTATCTCTTGTCCCCTTTTGTTCACCATTCTAACATAATCCGTAGGATCCTTCCGCCTCTTATTTTTTACCATCCCATACAGGACCTTTTTTGTACCTTCACTATGTTCCTTCATCATCTTTGTCCATCTTCCATCCACTTTCTTCTCTCCTCAGCCACTACTCTCTTCGCCTCCTTCTTTCTTTCTTTCTTTCTTGGTACTCTTCCCATGTCTCTACCGTCCTAATTTGATACCACCTCCTAAAGGCTCTATTCTTTTCCCTTACTATATCTTTTGTCTTGGAACAAATTTTTAACAACAGTTGACTATAGGACAGACAGCAATAAAGCTCACAAACTTATCAATTCTCTAAACAACAAACACGTAGTCACTCCTTTGAATCCTATTATGATAAATGATAAGGAAATTACAGACTGTCATAAAATAGCAAACCACTTCTGTAAGCATTTCACTTCAATTAGACTGTCAAAACAGAAAAAGAAAGAAGACAAGACTCTCAAAAAATAGTCAAAAAATTATTGAATAATAATGCAGATGATATCTTTAACAATAAATTTTCAATGGAAGAGTTAATGTTAGCAATAAAGAACACACAAGTCAGAAAACAACCAGGACCAGATGAGATATTCCCAGAATTCATAAAAAATCTAGGTCCATCTGCTCTAAACATACTGCTACACATATTCAACAAATTTTGGACATCAAATGATAACCTACCTAAAGACTGGACTAAAGCAACCATCATTCCAATCTTAAAACCAGGCAAGCCAAAAAACCAAGTCCCCTCGTACCGACCTATAGCACTTACCTACATTATGGTAAAAATTCTAGAAAGGATGATTACAAATAGACTCAATTGGTACTTGGAAACAAAATCTCTTCTATCAGAAGAACAAGCAGGGTTTGGACAAAACAGGTCCTCCTCCCACCAAATAATGAGATTTACACAAGCTGTTAAAGAAGCCTTTAACAAAAGGGAAAGTGTTCTTGCAGTTTTCATGGATTTTAAAGGAGCCTATGATACTGTATGGCGAAACATGCTGCTAAAGAAACTTATCAACTTCAAAGTAAATGGATGTATGTTAAACTGGTTTTCAAGATTCCTTTCACAAAGAATGATCAATGTTCGTTACAACAACAAAACTTCAGGTTCCAAGCAATCAAAACTAGGCCTCCCACAAGGAGCTGTATCAAGCACAACTTTATTCAATGTGTACATCAACGATCTTCCAAAAACAATAAAGAAAGTAGGTAATGTGAATATCAGCATGTTTGCAGACGATGTTATCATTTGGACCACAGCACGTAACAGCCCAAATCAGCAAATGCTTCTTGAACACAGAATGAACCAGGCACTTATAAAACTCAAAAAATGGACTGAAAACAATAATATGGAAATCAATACTTCCAAAACAGTATACCAGTTTTTCTCCCTGAGACACCACAATCCTACCTTTAGTCTCAAATTTAGTAATCAAGACCTACCAAAAAGTGAAAGTACAAAGTACCTAGGTATCATCATGGACAAGAAGCTGAACTGGACCAAACACATAAAACATGTGGAGGATAAGGTAAGCAAACGGATGAAATTACTGAAGAGACTAGCAGGAGCTACTTGGGGGAGCACTCAAGACACACTCAACAAAACCTACAATATTTAAATCAAACCTATCATAAAATATGGCAGTGAAGTACTCTCTACAGCACCCCAGTCAAACATTGATCACCTCGAGAGGTGTCAGAATAATGCCCTACGAATCATAACAGGTGCAATAAAAACCACACCTATAACCGCCTTGCAATTATATACCCACAACTTACCAATAGAAGAAGAGATGAAACATCAAACAGCCAATGCATATCTCAGTATACAAAGACTACCTCAAATGACATGGATCAAAAAAACAGTTTCTAGCCCCAATCTTAAAACACAAAATGATCCCTTAAGTCTCGCCAAAGAATATATCAATAAGAGCAATCTGCAAATAAACCACTCTGTATGCCAGTCAACCCCATTGAATATATACAAGTGACTACAGATCTTACTTTGTTAGAAGAGGTCTGCAAGAAAGACTCTTCATCACAAGATCTAAAACAACTGGCCGTCTGTACAATAGAAGAAAGATATCCATCGAATCAATGGCTAAAAATATTTACAGATGGCTCACAAGACAAAGAAAATAGAACTGGAGCAGGAATACATTCATCTCTCTTCTCACTCTACTTCCCAGTAGGCCAAAACAAAACAAACTTTGATGCTGAGATAATAGCAATTTCACATGCACTCCATCAGTTATTAGGCAGAAACATTGATTATCAAAAATGCGTTATTATTACAGATTCAAAAGCAGCCATCCAAGCCATCTCGTCAAATTATAAGCCCCAAAATAAAGAACTGAAAGAAATTTTTTGTATGATAAAAACCCTTCCAAGTCTCCACAAACAGATCTCATTTCAGTGGATCCCTTCTCATGTTGGAATAGCAGGTAATGAAGAGGCAGACAGATTAGCAAAAAAAGGTACCACACTACAACAACCTGTCAGTCAGACTGATTTTATCTCAGCAAAAAGGATCTTGAAAAATACTATCAAAAACAGGTATGAAGAAATGGCAAAGAAAACAGCAGAAACCAAATTTTGGAAAGACATTGATGCTAAATGGGATCAATATAAATTAACACCAAGAAGAGAAGCTGTTAAGCCTCCGTGGCTTAGGCGGCAGCACGCCGGCCTCTCACCGCTGATCCGTGGTTCAAATCCCGGTCACTCCATGTGAGATCTGTGCTGGACAAAACGGAGGCAGACAGGTTTTTCTCCGGGTACTCCGGTTTTCCCTGTCAACATTTCATTCCAGCAACACTCTCCACTATCATTTCATTTCATATTTCATTCATTTAATCATTGCCCCAGGGGAGTGCGACAGGCTTCGGCAGCCGGCACAGTTCATATCCTCGTCGCTAGATGGGGGCTTCATTCATTCCATTCCTGACCCGGTCGGAGACTGGAAGCAGGCTGTGGATTTTCATTTTCATTTTTCAAGAGAAGCTGTAGCCTTCTTCAGACTTAACACTGCCCACGACTGCCTTGCAGCTCATCTGAAACGAATCAACATCCTGAGATCTGAAGAATGCACACTTTGTCACGAACCTGGAAGTAAAATGGATAAGGACCACCTGCTACATTGCAACAAACTTGATGTGACTGCTAGAACTTCTGGAAACCTTACACAACTCTATTGGAACGCAAGAAAGCTGATGGATTGGAATCCGGGCTACCCATAGGAAACAACAACATCTTTTGTCTTCTCATTCCACCATGGTGTTTCCTTCCACCTCTTCTTACTACTTGTCCTCCCACATACTGCTTCTGCTGCACCTACTAGTGTCTTCTTAAATCTAGCCCATTCCTCTTCCACCCCTCTTTCTTCATCTGTTGGAATTTTTTCCTTTACCATTTTGAGGTACTCGACCCTTCTATCCCCTTCTTTCAGTTTCCATATCCTTAAACGTCTTTCCTGGTTCTCAGTCCCTTTCTTCTCCTTACTCCCTCTCAGGTTCATTACCAGTAATCGATGGTCGCTATCCAGGTTCTCCGATGGTATAACCTTGATGTCCGTGATGTTCTTATTTAGTTCTTTCTCATACAGTATATAGTCGACCACCGACTTCCTGGTCAAGTCATCACTGTACCATGTGATTGTGTGGCTCTCTCTTTTCTTGAACCAGGAGTTCCCAACTAGCAGGCTGTTCCTCTGGCAGAAGTCCAACAGTCTCTTTCCTTCCTCATTTCTTCCACCCCAACCCTCTGGTCCTAGAACACTCTCATAACCTTGTCTTTCTCTTCCTACATGGTCATTCAGATCCCCCATAACAATCATATTTCTTCCTACCAGCTGCTTCTGCAATTCCTCTTCAAACTCCTCCTTCTCTTCCTACTTGTGGAGCATACACTTGCACTATTTCTACGGTCTCTCCCCTCAGTGCTGCTTTCACTTTCATCATCCTATCACTTATTCTCCTCACTTCTTCTTTTAAACCATCTCGTACTACTACTCCCACTCCATTCCTCTTTCCCTCTTCGTTCCCACTCCAGTACAGTCTATAGCCTTTTCTCAGTTCTCTCCTTTCTTCCCCTTTCCACTTTGTTTCTGCCAATCCCAATAAATCCAACTTCCTTCTTTCCATCATATCCACTATCTCCTCCACCTTCCCCGTCAGCATTCTTAGGTTTAAAGTTCCAAATCTTAGTCCATGTGTACAGCCGTGTCGTCTATTAAATCCATCATGTCCAAGGCTCGTTCCATTTTTGAAAGCATTTGGTTTCATCCACTACTGGCTTGCTGGGCCTATCGTAGCTTCACCAGAGCCCCGTTAGCCGTCACTTTTCAGGGTTCCTGTAGGACCTTCACAGCTACCGTAACGGTCCCGGAGCACACGAAGTCCCCACTGTACTTCGCCCCTACAGGCGATCCCCTACTTTGTGCCGTTGCCCGTCTCCCACGACGTGGACGAGGGGTTGGACTTATGGGAGACAATTAATTAATTAAATGTAGAAAATTCCTTGGCGCGGGGCCCCTCGGACCGCAGGGCCCTGGGCAGTCGCCCTCCTCGCCCTCTCCTAGATCCGCCCCTGCATCTAGTTTTGTTGAAGGATTATGATTTTTTATAGTGCTCACCATGTTAATAGTAGGATTTCTCAGGATGCCATTTATGATTGTCTGGAGTGGGTCGTTAACTTCCTGGTGTTTTAGGAAGGTCATTTTCCAGACATATTTCAGCACCTACTTTAGTGACTGCAAAGTGTCAGCATTTATTCATATTTAGACATGGCATAACAGCCAAAGGAATTTTCGAGGGAAATAGTGCTAGATCTGGCCAAGACACTTTATGGTTCAGAGTTGGCTTATTGTTACCAACATTGCTACCGAGCCTCGCCAGTATGGATCACTGAGCCGTAGTTCTAGCAACTAGATACAGTATTTGGCAAAGTAATTAAACAGCAACTTTCAATTGGTGAACATGAAATATGTGATTCCACCTGAAAAACAGTCTATGTGTGATTAATTGTTAATTACAAAGTAAGTAGCCTACCTTTGAAGATTGCAGTGTATCTGGCCGTCATTTTAATCCCCCCCTCTTAATGTGTGCAAATAATTGATCACATGTAGATTGTTTTTCAGGTGAAATCATGTACAGTAAAACTTCGCAAGGGTCCGAGTTTTTCCCCCGAATTAGACAAGTTTCCGTATTAAACAAAATTATGCAAAAGGATACGCAAATTACTCATCCCTGAACCATTAGTGTAGGTTTGGAGATACACTATCTCAGTAACACAATATCTTGATGTATTTTTTTTATTACTCATGCATATGCCCTCTCTATAAAACTCTCAACATACAATATTGTGTACTCAATCTACTTAAACACTGAAAACGGGACAATTTGTGCCTTCATCCACATGTTCAATAAACAAACTACAGTACATTTAACACACAATCATACTCCTGACACTGAATATTTGCCAAATTATTCCTTCTTCCATATATTTAACAAAGAAACCCGTTACAAATGTTACAAGACTGTTTACATTAGAATTGGGCTCATCTCCATGAACCATGTCAAGAGTCAGGCAATTAGTGGAGATTTAAATCCCATTCTTTGAGGAATTTGGGAAACCCGGACCTCATTAGAGCAGCATGATAATGTATGTAAACACCTGGCTCTCCCCCTGGGGAAATATTTATGTACCCCTAGCAGTTTTACTGCAGTACCCGATATGCCTGAATAAATTACGCAGCTAAAGCATAACTTCCTAACTTCCGCATTATACAGTAAGGTTAGAACAATTATATTCATAATTTCTTTCCGTTTCCGTGTTGAACATATTCCTCTTTATACAGCATAAATAACATGCACTGGGACCATAACTTTCATTCACATTGGACAAGTTTCCACTTCATAGACGTTCCGCTTTGAGCAAGTTTTACTGTATTTACCACCCTATTTAATTGGGCAGGAATTCGTGTTCACGGAAAGTTACCATTCAGTTGGAAATACGGCAGCACTGTAAACTGGCTTCAAAGCTTTCTACATTCAGTGAGATGTTGTTCACCTCCAGAAGAAAATCTAGACCAAATGCTTTAAATTAAAGCTTTGAAAACTCATAACCTATGGATTTGAATTTTTCAACAGTGCATCTGTTGATGAAGAAATTATTGAGAATTCTTCCAACATCTTAAGAGCTTGCCTTTTGATACAAGTGTTCAAATAAATGCATAATGATTAACCTTTTCACTGCTAATATTGTGAGAGACTATCAAAACTCTCCATGCTGAATACATTTTTAAAAATATGTTATCTAAAATGATATGAAATATATGAAAAGTGAGCAAAACAGATAAGACATTTCATCAGAACTGGCAAAATAATTCCGAAATAGATTTCAGATTTAGTTATTTCCACAAAAATTAAGAACGGAGAAAATAAGGGTTGTCAATTGGAGCCAAAAGTATTATATCCTATAAAAAGTTCGATATTCCTGTTTCACAAATGCTAAATTGCGCAACACTCTTTCAAAAATGACAAATGTCAGACATTTCAGACAGTTTAGCTAACTTAAAAATAGGGTTGTCCATAATGGCCAAAGTAGTCGCTGGACTGCCAACCTAGGTTGTGCACTGAGCTGAGTGGACTATTTCAGATATTTCACCGTAGATAGCGTTAAAATGCGGTCTGGGTTTTTACTATAATAATAATATCGTATGGCCTCGGGTGCCCGGTGCAAGCTTTGTAATTTGACACCCAGAGGGTAGCTTGCATGTCGAATTTCTTTGTTCCTTGAATCACTATGAAAGTCAAGGAGGTTAGATAATAGATATCTTAGCTCCTTGAACACTATAGCGCTATCTAGTAGAGAAATGAGGAAATTTGTGTTGGCGGAAACTCCCGAGATTAATTTTGCCATTATGAACTCGGCCTATTGAATTCAAATGGGTTCTTTGACATGCCAACATCGTATGACATGCGTATCGTATTTTTTCCGCCTTTCAAAAATCACTTTTACTGATGGTCCATTATGTTCCTAAAAGATATAGCTTGCTGCCGCTCAAGTTTGGAAACCGAAGGAAACTCCAAAGGTACCTACTTCCTCTTCAGAAATTCAGCTGAAGTTGCCGACGAGATATCTCAAGTGCAGTAAGGTCGTGACGTTCTACCGCACCCGAGATATCTCAGGCGTAGCAGTGTTAACGTTAATAAAGGCATGACAGGTAAATTATAAAGAAACATTTGGCAGTTTTTGTTTAAGAATGGAGCTTACTTAAAATATACACTTTTTCAGCTTTCTGTGTTTTCAGTTTATGATGGACATATCAGGACATAACCGCATCGTAAGAGGAAGAGCACTTACACTGACCTTTCACCTGTGTTTTTTCATTAGCTATTTAATTCTTGGTTTGTAAATATATCAGTGATTTAGTTGGTTGCTTCGTCTTGTTGTAGGATGGCGAGGAGACTTACATCGAAGTGGAAGCCGAGTCTCACACCACCATGGACTCGAGTGTCTTGGAGACGGTGGAAGCTTTGAACCCTGAGGTACTGGTTGAAGACGTGGAGTTGCTTATCGATACCAACTATGCTGGTGAACTGAAACCTACTGTTGAAGCTGCAATCCAGGCTAAATGGGGGAAGATCATGGGACCAGAAGTTGAGATAGTGGTAAGATGCTGGCTTTTAACTTTAACCAGTAACTGTATGCCCCTCAAACAGAAATTAGTACCAGGGTAATTTCTGGGAGCAATGGCGGCGGGACAAAAGCTGACAACTCCATCAGATTTAATGGCGATTTCGTAAGGGGTGAAACCCCCAGGGGCTCGCATCTAGTGGGACGTGGGTTGGCGACCACGGAGCCCCAGCTGAGTCCGGCATTGCTTCCACTTACTTGTGCCGGGCTCCTCTCCGTCTTCTTTCCTGTCGACCTCACTTGGTCAACTCTTGTTCTCTCCCGACCCCGACGGTATTAGAGTATCCGAGGCCTAGGGAGTCTCTTCCTTTCCCGCCTTAATTGGCCCTTGTGTCATCTTTTCTGATACACTCTTTCTGTGAGGGGTCAGCCTTCTTTTTCTTTTCCTGTTATCTCCTGCCTTCTGCTCAAGGCCCTCAAGGAGACAGGGTGTATGTAGCCCCACCACTTCCGTTACACCCTGGATATTGCTACTCCCTCGGGGGCTCCCGGCTGGTGAGTTCGGGAGTTGGTGACCCCGAGGGATTCCTGAGCTGGGTCCGGTTTTCCCCCTTTTATCCATTACCTCTGGGGCGGACCCTCTCCACTTTCACTTTCCTACCTTCCTTTCATGGCTCTCCTTCCTTCCAAGTCCCTCAATCCGCATTCTTCGAGGGTTGAGGGCATTTCTTTTCCTCCTGTCCTTTATTTGCCTTATTCTCCTTTTGTTTTTCATTTCTTCTTCTAGTATATAAGTTAGTAGTTAGTTTTAGTTATAGTTTACATTTCATTATTATCTTCACGATCACCCAAACCATCAGGGGCCGATAACCTAGATGTTAGGCTCCTTAAAACAACAATTATCATCATCATCATCATCATCATCATCATCATAATCATAAAGGGTGAAAGCCTCTATCTTCCACTTCTCCAAGGGCCTCCATGGTCTGTATGGAGTTGGCTGTGGCTGTGTGCAACTTCAGTGCTAGTGGTCAAAAAAGTTCAAGCCTTAACCTCCACATCGTCCATTTGTCGCTACCTACAGTAGGTATACCATATCTCTGAAAGATGAGTTTGGATACAGTGTGCATTGGGTGCGAGTGCTCCCTTAGAATTCTATGTTTCCTGAGGTCTATGGAAACCAAGAGATACAGTAATAAATAGGGCTCGGATTTTTAGGTGCTAAAAATCGGGAAAATATTTATTTTTTATGTATTAAAAATACCAGAAATATGTGACAAATAAGTAAAAATATTTTATTATCATTTTATTAGTTCTTTCTTGCCATGCAGGTTTCTCATCCAAGTTGTAAGTTATAATTTCTCCTAAGTATTTAAATTGCTTCACTATTTTAACTTTCTTGTTATTTACTGTTATGTGATTGATTACAAGTGGATTTGCTACCATTATCTCTGTCTTTTCAAATGATATCTGAAGTCCAATTTTTTGTGTTATATTTTGTAGGCTTATTATTTGATTTTTGGCTTCTTGAATATTATTAGCCAGTAACGCTAAGTCATCTGCGAATCCCAAGCAATTTAAGTCAACCAGAGGTGACCTATGGAAGTGAAACTCTTTTTAAAGTTACTCAGAAAAACAGAATCGACAAAATTTTAAAAGTAGAAAGAAGAATAGCTAGAACATGCATAAATAAAAAATATCAGAAAGATGGACAGTGGCGGATAGTACCAAATGAAGTGGTATACAGAGAACTGGAGCCCATCACTGATACTATTCGGAAGAAACGGCTTTCTTTCTTTGGTCACATCATGAGGACACCAGAAACCAGGTTATCTAGGAAAATTGTAGTGAAACTTTGGAATATGAAACAACAAGTAGGATGGATTAAGGAAATTAGAGAAGATATGAAAGAATTGGAAATAACCTTGGATGACTTGCAAAACAAAACAACAAAATTAAAAAAACTGAGAGATATAAAAATAAGATTTCAGGCTAAAATAGACAAACGTAATACAGTAAAAAGGGTATTTACAGATGAGGAACGCCTGAGAAGATCGGAGCGAATGAAGAGCTACTGGGCGACTCGGAAAGGAAACTTACTGAAGAAGAGGACCAAGAAATGATTGACTGAAGTGGTCCAATGAGGCCGTAAAAGCAGAAGAAGAAGAATTTAGTTTATTAATGTGATTATAAACAATATGCAGTACCCATGAATGCAATTTATGCTATGTCTCACTGAATGCTGAAGCATTACAATAGAGAACGAGATACATCTTCAGGTTGTCCAGCACAAATGACCGACGATTATTGCGACACACTTATTCTGAATGCGCGAAACTGCGGCAATATGTTTGTTGCCCTTGAGGTGTTGTGTAACTTGAGATCGCTGTTCAGCCTTGATTGCTTTCCCACATGGTTGGCAAAACAGAACGCCCCCATCAGAGGTAAATTTATCTTTAAATTCTGCAACAGACGATAACTTGCAGTTGTTTTTATTTCAGGCATCGTAGAACTGCCTTACACTTCACAGTGCCAGAAATGAACTGCATGTGAGTGACACTGGTTCCAGGTAGCTGGGGGACGGGGAGGTCTAGCACGTGGTGCAATATGGCTATGGACAAGGAAATCCCTGGCTTCCAAAGTGAGTGGCACAGGGCGACAAGTTAAGAATAACACAGTTGCAGGCTGACATACGCTCTGCATGAAGATTAGATAGCTCACAGTTTCCTCCCCGTAGAAGTAACACCGAACTAAAATGCAATAAACTGAAAGATCTAGTATACTGATTTTAAAATATGTTAATATTATGTCTTTTTATGTGCTAATAAGTGAAAAGCAGGAATTTATGTATTTATAGAAAAAATGCTTAAGTGTTCACCTTTTGCTGGAAAGTTCGTAATAATCAAGATACAGCTGAATTGACCTAAATAATTTATTCTTCTGACCTCAGTACTTTTGTTTGTTGTCTTTTATGTAATGGTTCTCCAGCTCAACTGCTGTCTGTCCAGCTAAGGGCTGCTAAGCTGTGTATATTGGGCCTGTATGTGCTGGAGAGTTGTGATGATTTTCTGAGCTGTAACCAATCAGAGCAAGCTGGTCTACCTGGTAAGGCTAGGCTAGGCTAGGCTAGGTCAGGACAGGCAGGCAGGCAAGTAGTGGGGAAAGCACAGAGACAAGCACAAAGGGTGAAAAGCTGGAGACCTATATGCACTATGGGTCTATGGCACATAAATAACAGTGTGCTGACAATCCTGTGCTACTGTTATGGCTGGAGTTTTATGTTGCTGTTCCTCCCCGAAATAGCTTCTTAGGTGGCTAGATTTTAATTCGGATCACTGGGAACCCAGGGAATTTCATGAAAATCAGGTCAATGTTTAAGTTACAAACAATCAGACAAATAAGTACAGGCTCATTATCTTTGTGCGCCCCGATAAACACGGCAAGCTAAGCCGGCTTTGACTAGCACAGATCGCGGGCACGCGTACATGGTTTAGCCGGTGTTTGGTGCACACTTTTACCAAACATGTTCAATAATGTGTACTCGTAGTCGATGCTGAAAATGTCCTCCCTCTCTTGTATCACACTCCTAACATCTTCTGATGAAAGAATGGACAACAATCTCATCTAATTTTTGTGGTCTGTTAACTTTTTTATTATTTACGGAGCCAGTTTTCTTGAATCGTTTAGTGAGCCTCCTAATTGTACTAGCATTAGGCATAGGTCTTCCTGGAAACATAATTCAAAATTTTCGTCTTGTTTCAGACAACTCACTAAACGATACGAGTCAGCGGAGCAGGGTATTGCGAGGTCCGTACCTGGCCAGCCAAATGACGCAATAGTTTGCCGCGGTTGGCCAGGTGCGGAGTGAGTGAACCTCGCAATAGCCCCCGCTGACTCATATCGTTAGTTCACATGTGTTTTGTCATTCATATGGATGTGTATCTGCAAAGCTTAGACGTGTTGCGCGATTATTGAGTATTGTGATTACTGTGATTGTTGGTCATGCTTAGACACCTATTCACATTGCGCGAACGTGTGTATATCCATAATTCGAATAGTAAAAAAGTTGACAGACAACGTTGTGTTCTTACAGAACAAAAATTAGATGAGATAGTTGTCCATTCTTTCATCAGAAGATGTCAGGTGTGTGTTACAAGAGAGGGAGGACATTTTCAGTATTGGCTATGAGCACTGTAAGTACACATTATTGAACATATTTGGTAAAAATGTAAAAGTGTGCACCTACCACCAGCTGAACCGTGTATGCGTGCCCGCAATCTGCACCAGTCAAAGCCGGCTTAGCTTGCCGTGTTTATCGGAGCACACAAAGATAATGACCCTGTAAATATTGTCTTGGTTGCCATTAAATTGCTGTGTGTGGTGTAAGCTTCTGCATCTTACTGTACAGTATTCCATTCTGGACCCACATGATTTACAGTCTTATAAACAATGCTCAAATTATCCTCTGTTTGAAAAAGGGTGCATTCATCAACCTGCCTATACAGTGAATCCCAGATACTCCGCTCTATCCCTGGAGTCCTTTGGATTCTCTTGATCCCTTAATTCAGGCGTGAAGACTCTCTTCAACTTGCACTGGTGTTCTAGTGAGTTTAAATCTGGAGAGAGTGGAGGCCAATAAATGACTACCCTTTTGCTTATCTATCTCTCGTGATTGATTAAGAAACTCGTGAGAATTGATATTGGAAGTGAATAAGAACTCCATTGTGCATAAAATCCATGTTTTGATGTGTAGCTGTAGACAGTGTGCTTTAACAAAGATTTACCCATGTTTAGGCCTATATTGTTAAACATGTTCATAAAACAGTAGATCTGGGCACATGCAACTGCTGTGAAATCTCCCTGCATATAATCAATGTCCTTTTTTTTTCACGCCGTTTGCATTTAAAAAAAAGTTATGACTTGTCCACATTTATAAGAGAATTACTTATGTAAATGTGTCCTATTACTAATGATGCAGAAGTGTACCTGAACATTTGAAGTCATGTTCCATGGCTTATTGGCTGCAATGGGCGAACTGCAGTTTCGGACCCTATTTCATGCTTCATGCCCATCCAAATAATTCATACTTGTACAGTCAACACAACAACACAGGAAATCAAACAAATACATACACTCCCAGATGCATAGTACTGTTAACCACGATATACCAAATCGATAAATGAAGTAAGAACATATTTCTGATTTGGGAAAGACTGCCCTGAATTATCTGTTATTGACGAGTTTATAGCGGATAAGTAGCTTGTGGGCAACAGCACAAACATGAAAACCAACTCCTGTTGCCTCGCAAAACATCATTCTGTCAGTGGCCTCAGTAACAGTATACAAGGACTCTGTTGGCTCATTCTGACAGAGAACATGTCTGTTACGTTGATGCATTGTGCCTGCTCTTATATACTTTCGGATGCATGGCCTGACGTCACATAGAATGTTTCTTTCTCTGGAGTGTGACACTTTATGGAAGTGAAACTTGGACTGTTGGAGCAGCAGAAACGAGGAGAATTGAAGCGTTTGAAATGTGATGTTACAGGAGAATCATGAAGATTAGATGGGTAGATAGGTTTACAAATGAAGAGGTATTAAGACGATTGGGAGAGGAGAGATGTTTCTGGTGACTGCTAATGAAGAGAAGAGATAGGTTGGTAGGACAAATACTAAGACACCCAGGAATAACAAACTTAGTTATGGAAGGAAGGGTCGATAATAAGAACTGTAGGGGTAGACCAAGGTTAGAATATGTTCAATAGATTGCCTCGGATGTAGGGTGTGGTAGCTCTGTAGAGATGAAGCGATTAGCTCAGGACAGGAAAGCATGGAGGCCTGCATTAAACCAGTCAAAGGATTGAAGACTCAAACAACAACAACAATAACATCATCCCTATAGTGAGACTGGACGCATTGTAACAGGTTGCCAGCAACCAACTCCTGTGAATGATATTTTACCATTTCATGGGCACCTCGGATATTGAACAAAAAGCAGTGGCAGAAGTAAAATCGAAATGGAAATAGGAAATGATTACTAGGCATCCTATATTTAGAAGTGAACTCCAACGCCAAAGATGAGGTCAAGGATGTGCTTCTTGCAGACAACACATCTAAACATTGACTGAGACTCGCCGCTTTAAACTGTGATGTACCGGTACATCAACACTGGCAGAATGCTGGCAACACATCGAGGAAGATCTGGAAATGTCCTAATTAGGCTCAGAACTGATGTCTCACAATGCAAGCATAATCTAAAGAAGTCTGCTAGAATCTTGGTTACCCGTATTTACTGAACACTCTGTTGGTTGCAAATGACATGGCCATTCAGACTGCTGTAGTTTGGTCTTCATGTTTCATATAATTATGTACTGCACAACTAATTTTCTAATTAAATTCACTTGAACACCTGTTAATACTTAATATTTTGTATAGTTTTACCTAATTACGATGTAATTTTTGACTTCGACTTGTAAAAAAAAAAACCTATAATGAACTATAACTTACAACTTGGATGAGAAACCTGCATGGCAAGAAAGAACTAATAAAATGATAAAAGCCCAAAAATTAACATGGTCTACATATAAAAGAAAATGTCTATCAATCGCAACAAAATTAAAACATTACAAGACAGTGGTTCAACCAGAGGTGACATATGGAAGTGAAACTCTTTTTAAAGTTACTCAGAAAAACAGAATCGACAAAATTTTAAAAGTAGAAAGAAGAATAGCTAGAACATGCATAAATAAAAAATATCAGAAAGATGGACAGTGGCGGATAGTACCAAATGAAGTGGTATACAGACAACTGGAGCCCATCACTGACACTATTTGGAAGAAACGGATTTCTTTTTTTGGTCACATCATGAGGACACCAGAAACCAGGTTATCTAGGAAAATTGTAGTGAAACTTTGGAATATGAAACAACAAGTAGGATGGATTAAGGAAATTAGAGAAGATATGAAAGAATTGGAAATAACCTTGGATGACTTGCAAAACAAAACAACAAAATTAAAAAAACTGAGAGATATAAAAATAAGATTTCAGGCTAAAATAGACAAACGTAATACAGTAAAAAGCGTATTTACAGATGAGGAACGCCTGAGAAGATCAGAGCGAATGAGGAGCTACTGGGCGACTCGGAAAGGAAACTTACTGAAGAAGAGGACCAAGAAATGATTGAAGTGGTCCAATGAGGCCGTAAAAGCAGAAGAAGAACAAGAAGAAGACTATTTATATAAAACACATACCGTAGTTTCATGATGTGTTCTTTGGGGAGACTAAAATTCCTCCATCATCATAATCATCAACCTCCCCCTTCCACCCCGGGCCGGGTCGGAGCAATTATGACACCCTCACCCTATTGGAAATATTTGTTCCCGAAGGAAACAGGATGTAAAATTATCCGACTGAGCAATGTACCTTCTCAGTCTATCCACCATCCCTCCTCAACCACAGAATTCTATTCCAGACTCCACTCCGTCACACTGTCCATCACCTCCTCCATCATCATCATCATCATCATCATCGTCATCGTTGACCAACTCCAGTTTCCCGGGTGTGGTATAAGAGCCCTCTCCATCTCTGTCGATCCATGAACCATTCTTCGTTCACAATCCTCTCCCAATCCTGGCCTCTCTCCTGTACATCCCTCTTCACAAGATCTGTCCATTGTTTTCTAGGTCTGCCAACTGGTCTCCTCCCTCCTAGGTCTCTTTCATATTCCCTTCTTGCAGTTTTATTGGCACTCATTCTCTTCACGTGGCCGAACCACTTGATTCTAGCCTTCTGGATCTTTTGTAGTCGAGTCTTCCATTCTCACCTCTTCTCTGATTTGATCATTCCTGATCTTGTCTTTCCTGGTCTTCTGGATCATAGTTCGCCGGAACGTCATTTCTGCTACTTGGAGTTTCGAATTGTCCTTCCTGGTTAGTGTGGTGGTTTCCCGGCTGTATGTGAGGATTGGTGTGTATTAGGATTTGTACAATGTCACCTTGGTTTTGAGCGGTACTTGTTTATCCCAGAGTAGTTGTCTTACTTGGTGGTAAAAGTGCATTGCTTTGCTGATTCGATTTTACACTTCACATGTGGCTAGGTTATCTTTGGATACTATATTACCCAAATATTGAAACTCTGAGACACTGTCCAGCTTTGTGCCATCTAGCATGATTTCTGGCTCGTTGTCACCCTTCTGTACTTTCAATACCACTGTTTTAGTTTCAATGTTTCAATAAAATGGTGAGGCATAGAGCCATGTGCTCCAAACATCAAGCCAGTCACTTTTATCTTCTGAAGGGCATACTTTGTATTGTAATAATCTACAGTACGTTAGTAGATTTTATTTATTAACTTCCTGTTCCTTGCCTCTGTGATGTTGGAATCTGATTGCCGGTAGTGGTGATTGTTGTTTTAATGAGTCTGGCTGTGTGGCTCAGGGGTAACGTTCTCGCTTGCTGAGCCCAAGGTTGCAGGTTCGAAACCTGACGCAGTCAGCTGGCATTTGAGGGTGCGCAAATGCGAGGGAGCCGTGTCGGTACATTTACTGGCACGTTAAAGATCCCCTTCGGGGCAAAATTCCGGCACCCCGGCGTCTCTAAAAGCCAGGGTAGTTAAAAGGGACGTAAAACCAATAACATTATTATTGTTTTAATGAGCATTTCATCAAGAAGAGCAAACGGGTATTGTATCTGACGTATTATGTGCAAGAACAAGTTACTGTATGGAATCAAGAGATAGAGAAATATGGAATCAAAATAAGTGTGGAGAAGAGTAAGACTGTAGTGATGACAAGAAACAAGACAGAAGGAAGACAGAATATTGAAGTCAATGGAAATCCATTGGAAATGGTAAAAAGCTTTAAGTATTTGGGGAGCATACTCACAGAAGATGGTACAATAAATTAAGAAATTGGAAAGAGGATCCAACAAGCTAATGGGTTTTACTAGTGTGGGAGAGGTTTAGTATGGAACCAGGAAGTCCCAGAGAAATGCAAGAAAGTTCTATTTTCAATGTATTACACACCAATTTCGACATATGCAGCAGGTACTTGGACCACAACAAAACGCGATGAAAGCAGAATCCGAGCAGCCGAGATGAAGTTCCTTAGAGGAATAATTGGGAAGACACGGAGGGATAAAGTCAGAAATGTGGACATTAGGGAGAGAACTGGGTTCCCAAAACTGCAAGATAAGATAGAGACCAGTAAGCTGAAGTGGTACAGACATATGATGAGAATGGAAGAATATAGAGTACCAAAAAGAATATTTATGGAGAAAATACCAGGAAGAAGACCACGAGGAAGGCCCAGAATGAGGTGGATGCATATGGTGAAGGAAAGCATAGAGAAAGGAGGAGTAAAAGAAAAAGAAGTATTGAAAGAAGGAAATGAATGGTGGAGGGATAGACAACTGTGGAGGTCCTTGATTCGCAACCCGACCCAGGGAACTGGAAACGGGAAATGAAGAAGAAGAAGACACACCTACGCATCAGAAACGTGGGTTATGAAGAAGAGACAGGTGAGCAGGATCCAGGCTTGTGAAATGAAATTTCAGAGAAGCAGATTAGGAATAACAAGAAGGGATAGAGTAAGAAATGAGAGAGTGAGAGAGATTGTGGAAGAGAATCCCTTACAAGAGATCATAGAGAAGTCGAGAATGAGTTGGTACGGATATGTTAGGAGAATGTAGGAGGGCAGGATACCAAGGAGGATGGATGGTATGGAAATGGAGGGCTAGAGACCAAGAGGAAGGTCAAGAGATAGATGGGTTGTGGGTGTGAATGAAGGAGTGCAGAAAAGAGGAGAGGAGTGGGACAGAGTGAGGAGTGAAAGGTGGTGGGAAGATAGAAAACGATGGGGAGGCTTTTGTTCCAAGCAGTCCCAGCCAGGGGCTGGAAACTGTAGAAGATGATGATGATGAACATCAAGATCATCTGATGCAACTGACTGAATTTTAACCCTCCGTAAGGCGCAACCTAAATAATAACACCGTCGGGCGCAACTAATCTGTCAGATTGACAATTGAAATATATGTCTATTTACATTACAATATATCGCCTAGAAACAGTGATGATGATGATGATCAGGTGCCATCAAGTCGGCGTCGACTCCTAGCGACTGCATGGATGGACTGTCTCCATATGATTCGGTCTTCAAGCATATTCTTCAGATCCTTCACTGACATATTCATGTTGGATTTGATCGAGTCTATCGATCTCAATGCTGGCCGCCCTCGTCTCCGAGACCCTTCCACCTTTCCAAGCATAATTGTCTTTTCCAACGAATCAGAACACCTCATAATGTGTACAAAATATGACAGCTGTAATCGTGTTATCAATGCTTCAAGAGACAGATCTGGTTTGATTTTTTGGATCACCCATACATTTCATTTCATTTCATTTCATTTCAGTACTGTACTAGAATTTGGCATCTCTTTTAACTGTTGTATTTTTAACTTGCAGAAGGAAAAATATCCAGTTGGATTTATAAAAATGATAAAATTCTCAATTTTTACTAAAATTGAAAAGCTAATTACGTGTAATTAACAATTATGCAAGTTATAGTTGCACAAGGTTTCTCTACTGAGATATAAACAATTTCACTGTAAATACATATGAGCAATAATAAATATTTTAAACCAGTTTGGTGAAAGAAAATTAAAGAAACATTGAAATCACTAATACTTATGCAATTGGGCACACTTAATCTTCTGGATGAATCTGCTCACCACTGAGTCAATTTAATGGGATAGGGGATCTCCGCCCAATCAATACTTTTTGTTATAAAGACTAGAAGTTTATTATTTATGGGAAATGGCCTTCAAGGCCTGGCCAAATATAATGGCATCAATATTTTATGGACATGCTACTCTGTCTTATTGATGTATCAAACTAAAAAAAATTAATGTGTTTTTTAGATGTGTTTAACAAGCATTCAAAGCCAAGCCAATCAGACTGGCACACAATATATAACGAGTTTCAACTCGTCTTAATGTGTTTTCTCAACTTGTGTTTTAATGCTCTTTTAGATATGTATTGTAAGTGTTTTTTCTTGTAATATGCATGCAATTTTTGAAGAAAATGTGTTTTGATAGATGTATAATGTTCTAACACATATGGCTGAAGAAGGGTAACCATTACCCGAAACATGTCCCATAAATAATAAACTTCTAGTCTTTATAACAAAAAGTATTGATTGGGCGGACATCCCCTATCCCATTAAATTGATTTGTACACGTCAATACAGACCTTTAAGTATCGAAAACCATCCAGATAATCTTCACCACTGAGTATCGAAGGTCCCTGCGACAATGACGACCTGACCCTCACGCAACCACTCACTGTCTTTGAACTGACTGCAAAGGCCTGGCTGAATTTGAGTCGGCAATGGCAGAAATAGAAGAATCTATTCTTGTAAGGAAGGGAGAGTGGAAGCTAACTTGATACGTGTACCGTTCATGGAAAGTCCCAAGCCTTGGATGGAAAGAGTATTTCCTCTTAATCTCACAGATTAGGTGCACCCGACGGAGGGTTAAAGGTGACATTAGAATTTTCTTGAATTAAAATCAACAGTTATTCTTAGTATTAGTATTAGAAAACGGAACCTGGATTGGAACACTGTGTCGGAAGAGGAATGGTGGAACGACAGAACAAAGTGGAGAGGAACCATATTTGCCCCCACCCAGTGTCAACTGGAAAAGGGGAAATGATGATGATGATGATTCTTAGATTTTCAAAATGAAAATGAAGGAAAATGATCCTAGTTTGAATCAAGGTAAATACCCTAGTTGATGTGTGTGTTTTGTTTGTATTTCCAGGTGGCTCAGCTCTGTAAGTTCGGGGAAGGTGGTGGTCTAGGTATCAGTCTGGAGGGAACTGTGGATGTTGAAGATGGGCAGGAAGTTCGGCCCCACCATTATATTCGCTCGATCCTTCCTGAAGGACCTGTGGGTCAAAATGGTCGTCTTCGATCCGGGGATGAACTCCTTGAGGTGAGTAATGGAAATAGTCGCACCTTACTTATATGTTGTCACACATTCTGTTCTTGCTCCTATCTATCATTTTGCCAAGCACCAAGCTTTCTCCACTATAAGTTGAGCGTTATTCATTCATATGTTTTCTCATTTAAACTCTATTATTAGTTTCTGGTCCTTGCCTCTGTTAAATTCTCATTTATTTGTCATCTTATACAGTCTTATTTTAAAATTGCTTTCTTATCTTGAAATGAGAAAAAAACTAATTGGGTCCAGAGGTGCGTGCAAATTGAAGGATGACTTTTGCTCAGCTTGTAATCATCGATTTACGTAGTTTACGCCTATGTGGCAGCACTTAAATCAAACCAAATACATTTAAGCCCTCTATGGATTCACAGGGAATTCCTCCTCTCCCAAAACCTCTTCATTCTGGCTGCCCTGAGGGCTGTCCTTTCATCATCAGTTATGATATTGTTTTATTTGATTAATTTTTAGTGTAAGCCTTACAATGTTCGTTCTTCAGAATCCTTTTTTCTTCTCTATTTTCAATTTGTTTCATTGTAATATTCAATTCATATAAACCATTTTGAACTTCTTTGAACAAATTATTTTTTGTTTTATTTTTCCAAACGTAGTTGGTTGGTTCCTCAGTTTAGGTCCTGCGACAACGCGGTCATATAGCCCCGTGTTCTTTGGGTGTGTGTAGAATCTGTCTGATAACCGGTGTTAATTTTGATGGCTGTATTAGTGTGTGTTTCCTTGTTTTAAATTCAAGTAAGGACTGCATACATTCGATTTTCAAGTAGTTCCAACTTTTGCTACCAAACGCCACCGTCAACTACTACTAGTGCTGCACTTTGTTACTAGATGCCACCGCAGTCGGCTCCTGGCAACAAACGTTGGAACCTAAGAGCGTTAGTCAAAGATAACCTATAATTTAGCTTCACACAGGTGTAATTATTGGAGGATCTTTATCATGCCATAAATCTATGACATGGGACCGCCGGCTTCACTTCCCTTCTGAAGGAAATCATACTGAGGGATTTTTAACCCTCTTAAAAAATCCTACGACTTCGGCTGGGTTTGAACCCGCGTCCTTAGGCATAGAAGCTTAGCCTGCTACCTACTACGCCACCGAAGCCGCTCCAAAAGTAGTTAAATAGTTGTTTTAGTAGTCTATTGGCATGTAATCTCGATAAATAATAGAAATAAAGTTAACAAGAATTTTCAAAGCATATGGATCTGCAAATTCCGACAGAAAAACAGGAAATGTCCAAAATGAAGTTGTTTATAAATATGTTGATTATAAATCAAGTTCAGTTTAAATGTGATAAAACATTTATTTAATTTTATGTTCTTAGGGGAGTGGAGGTTGGTTATTTATTTTAGATGTTCACTTGGGGGGGTTAATTAAGAACTGTTACAAAATGTTACAATGGGGAGGGTTGAATTTGATGGCATTCAGTAGAGTCCCGCTAATCCGAACAGGGTTCGGTGGACTTTCGTCAAATACGGCAATATATTGACTTTACGGCTCGAAAACCATACTGTACTGTAATGTTTTTATAAGCACTGAGGCAGCAATGCCTCTACGACACATAAGCTTCCACTAATGGTGATCGGCAAATCGGCAAATCCACGGTGTTTCAAAAACATGAACTTGAACTCACTCCCTGTTTTTTACAAAAATTAACTGACTTCACTTCTTAAGTGTTGGTTTGTTTTGTCGTTAACGTAAAGAAAATTGCATTCAAACATTGTTACGCACATTGTTACTAGGTCCAGGCCTTCCGTTTTATTTATTTTTTGTGTATAAGATAGCTGACAGATTCACTGCTTGCTCCTGTAGCATTTATTTTATGTTTTTCTGAGATAATAAATTTAAGTTTTCACTTGGAAAATCTAGTTTGATCTTTATTTTTTCCTGTTTAAAAATTCAAAACAAATTTGGTAGATTTTTTTCCTACCCCTGTTCGAATTATGTGGATTTTCGGATTAGCGAGGTTTGGATTGGCGGGACTCTACTGTATTTGCAAACGTATTTTATGGATGGTTCCTATATCACAATAAATTGACTATGTCTGTAATAATAGACTTGGGATGGAGAAAGTGACAAGGAATTCTTATAGATGCTGAATGAAATATTTATGGATTGATTCTTTTTGCAGTTTGGTTTTTATTTCAGAGTTGCGAGGTTTAATAAGATTGCTTCTTTTTCTTTAGGTTAATGGCCATCGATTGCTGGGTATGAACCACATTGAAGTTGTTACCATTCTGAAAGATTTACCAGTCAATGTGAGAATGGTTTGTGCTCGGAGATCTGGAGAGTCTGCCACATATCGCCTAATTGACACTTCTCAGGACAGGGCAGCCTTTGCAGCAAGGGTGAGTACTTTGATGTAGTTATGGTTGTTCCTTCTACTGTCGGGGAAAGAAGTATAGATACTCAAGTTTAGAGGTCAATAAAACTTTATCTTTAGTCGTATACAAGAACAACGTACACCAACATTTTCCTTGTTTTATTTGTCGTTTAATGATATAGGGTAAACATTTGCATTGTATCTTGTTAAAATTTTATAGCAGATTGAACAAAGAAAATGCCGGTTTTTCTTACCAAGTTCACAGAGCGCTCACTTAGAAAGATCATTACGTTAAATCATACGTTTGATCATAACGAAACATTACTATGTCTTAAAGGAATTTATTATTAACGCATATATGAAGTTTTAATCTGATCTGATGCTTCTAAAAATACTTTTTGTTAATTTTGTAAAACAACTTTTTCTCGGGCCTGGGTGGTCATAGCAGTATGAAATGTGGCTTGTTATGAGACTCATAGCAATGCAAGGCTAAATGAAAAACTACACTTTATCTACTTGTGATAATTGCTTTTATATCGATTGGTATTTAATCGGGTGGTTATATGAGAAGAATGTATCGTAGCAAGAGACGGGAACAATGTGCTCGGTCGAGGAAACTCGTGCAACGTTGCCCACTGAAACAAAACGTGCGCGTTCCATGTTGTAAAGGTCTGTGAAATTTTGTTGTTGTTTTGTAATTTGTGTTAGGCCGGTATTACACTACCAAAGAAATTGTCAAATAAATGTTATAATTAAAAAAAAAAAAATGAACTTTTATCAAAGTTATAAAAAGCATTCATCACACCATTACACTACATCTTGATATTTTATCAATCGTCTGCAAATTGGATGAAGGACAGTTCCCTGTTCACTTGGCTGTATTGCGGTAGTTGATGTTCTGTGGTGGCAATACCGGTATATAAAAGAAACTGAAAGATAAAGTCAATGTCAATGGTTTAAACCATGGGAAGCTCACGTGACGAGGAATATATTTATATGAGTAAAATCTTGGTGAACGCGCTGCAGTACGAGGACTACCAACAGGTATGGGGACTAGTATGGAACAAGGATATACCAATTAAGGCTAAAGAAGTTATGTACAAAGCATGTGATATTCCTATAATGACATATGTAGCAGAAACTTGGACAATGAGAGCAGAGTACAGGCAGCTGAGATGAGATTCCTGAGAAGTATGGTCCAGAAAACGAGGAGAACAGGAAGATGGCGATGTTAAACGCAAGTCACGAACGGTTATCTCTTGAAAATTGTTCCCAATCGAGTGATGTAAGTGTTCAATGTGATAACAATTCTTTATCCATTGAAGAGGTGTGTCTTAATTGTGAAGACAAAGCATGTAGTGGCGAAAAAATTGTGAGATGTGAAGGAAATCAACTGGGAAAAAAGTACGAGTTGCCGCGAGCGGCGAGTGAATCTGAACTCCTCAAATTAGAATTGGCCTCCAAAGAGGAAATAATCAAAATGCTTGTGGTTGATTTAAAAAACGCACAATCTCAAATAAGTATCCTTAAAGAAAGACTACAAGCAGAAGAAGATAGGCCTACTCAGGCAGACTATTTAGAGGTTAGGTCTAAAACGAATTCACGCTTTCCAAGACGTAGGCCTACCTTGGTGAAATCTGGGAATATTCCTAACAACTTTATCTCCCAGAATCCATTTGAAATCCTCAGCCGTTCCGATTCCCAATTAGAAGAAAGACAAGATACCGGTATTGAAAACGGGACATCCAGATACGACAAACCTCTCCATAACCCTACTAATAAGAAAAGGAGACGTCCCCGTGTACTTGTCATGGGTGACTCAATTCTGCGAAATGTAGGCCCAGTAGTTGATGATGCCGCAGTCTATTGCTATCCAGGAATAAGAACTGAGCAATTAACTAGAAAGGTATGTGCAAACGAGGTTCGTGAAGACCCTGAGGTGGTAATGATTCATGTAGGGACCAATTGCTTGAACAGTTCTCCAACACCAACTCACATTATGAATGACGTGGACAAGCTCGTGGACGAAGTGAAAAGTGCCTTTCCGAGTGCAAAAGTGTGTATTAGTGGTGTATTGCAAAGACGTGACATAGACCCACGATACATTAATGCAGTGAATTCAACACTGGATTGGTTGTGTGGTGAAAAAAACATTATGTTTTTAGAAGGGAACTCTTGGTTACAAGACAGGGACCTTGCTTATGATGGTCTCCACCTCAATAGAAGAGGAACAATGAAATTTGGAAAACTTTTAAACAGAGTTGCCAAGTTTTTACTCTCGGAAAACTAATTGCTGGAACGAGTGATGACATTTTATTGTTTAGAGAGAAGAAAGCGCTGACTACAAGTGGACACCTAGGTGAAGTACAGTGCAGTGAACATAAGTACAACTGTTTGGATGATTTCATGCAACAGGACTCTAATATAAGTGCATGCATAAACTCATTAGAATTAGGTGGAGAGGTTAGGTGTTTGTACATTAATAGCAGAAGTATTCGGAATAAGCTTGATGACATTGAAATTCTCGTGCAGATGATAGGTCAGATAGATGTATTGGTAGTTACAGAAACCTGGGTGAAAAGTAATGAGGCAGATTTTTATAACTTCAACAATTTCACAAGCGTGTTTGCTCATAGAGATGACAAAGTTGGTGGGGGTCTGGGTATTTATGTATCACACAAATGGAAAGTGAACGTTAAAAGAAAGTGTGAAATGAATCATAGTTTGATGTGGATTGAGGTATTCAGAGATGATGTTAAAAGTAATAGGCCAACATACAAAAGCATTGACATTATTGCAGCATATAACCCCAATAGAAGCAATGCCATACCCTTCTTAAATTCATTTGAAAGTTTTCTTAGCCAGATAAACAATAAATTATGCATCTTCCTCGGAGATACCAACATTGATATCCTAGCTGATGATCAATTAAGAAGGAAATATCTAAATTTAATAGCATGCTATGGTTTTAAACAATGCAACACTAAATATGCTACACGACTTTGTGACACTGCAGCTACCTTAATAGACCACGTGTCACTAAACAATTCAGAATTAAGTTATAAAATATCAAATGTCAGCAATGATATTAGTGATCACAGTATATTAATTCTTGATATTTCCAAGACCAATTATAGCACGTACACTCAGTCACATAAGCCGACAAAATCAACAACACACGAGGACTCTTGGGATAGGCAACACACTCCTGAAACTAATATATCT
This sequence comes from Meconema thalassinum, assembly GCA_946902985.2. Classification (NCBI taxonomy): domain Eukaryota; kingdom Metazoa; phylum Arthropoda; class Insecta; order Orthoptera; family Tettigoniidae; genus Meconema; species Meconema thalassinum. Next base: position 374,987,701 of record OX336388.2, on the reverse strand, counting down.
ATAAATGCAGATTCCCATAATGATGCAGATAGTACTGTTAACTCTCTATATAACTCTTTCATCAAACAATTGAATCTAAGGAACAGGCATAGCCAAAGAAAAATAACAAACAATACTAACAATAACAGACAGACTACTAACTTACCATGGGTCACAGCTGAACTCCTTACACTTATAAAACAACGAGACACTCTGCATGCAAAGCTCAAAAATCCCCTTCACAGAAATAATAATGATATGAACCAAGAATACTGTAGATGCCGGAATAATGTAACAAACTTAAAAAGAAGACTAAAGTCAAATTACTACTCAGATAAATTCAGAACATATGGAAACAATTCTAATAAAACTTGGGAGACTATCAAAGAAATCATACACAACAAAAAACCAACAGTTGAGACATGCACTTCACTTGAAATAGACAACAAAATTATCACAAACAATCAAGAACTATGTGAATCATTTAACTTGTTCTTCACAAACATTGCTGGAAGTCTAGCAAAAGCTATTCCTGAACAGAAGGAAATCCTCAGTAAGGACCACAATCAGTCAAATTCTCTCTACTTATATCCGACAGATGAAGCAGAGGTCAAGTCCATCATCACAAATTTAAAGAATAAAAAGAGCTGTGGATTAGATAGGATCAAGACAAATTTCATTAAAAACAATATACAATCATTTATTAAAATCTTGGTTGAAATGATTAATGAGTCCTTAGTTACTGGCATGATACCAGATGACTTAAAAGTGGCCAAAGTAGTTCCTATATTTAAGGGTGGTGACAAAAGAAATCCAAATAATTATAGACCTGTTTCTATTTTATCGGTAGTTTCAAAAATTCTGGAAGAAGTGGTAAAAACAAGATTGCTTTCATTTCTGAACAAGAATACATTCTTTCATAATATGCAATATGGATTCAGGGAAAATTCTAGTACTGAGGCAGCAACTATTGACCTAATAACAATGCTACAAGAAACTATTGACAAAAATAATATGGCAGTTGGGTTATTTATTGATCTCACAAAAGCCTTTGATACAGTAGATCATAAAATACTGTTATCAAAATTAGAAAATGCTGGTGTCCGAGGTATAGCACTAAAATGGTTCCAAAGCTACCTTATTGGAAGAAAGCAGCATGTAGCTTTGAATAAATGCATAAGTTCAGGAAAATATATAACTCATGGAGTTCCACAAGGATCTATACTTGGACCTACATTATTCTTAATTTATATAAATGATATTGTGGAATGTAATTTGAGAGGGCATATCAAATTGTATGCAGATGATACAAATATCTTCTACACTGGGAAAGACATAATTGAAATCATACAAAATGTGCAACAAGATATAAATACTCTCTCACAATGGTTCCAGGCCAATAAATTAACAATGAACCTACAGAAGACCAATTACATGGTAATTTCAAAGCAAAGCATGAAAGAAATCACACATGACAAAATATATATAAATAATATTGAAATAAAAGAGGTTAATCAGGCAAAGTATTTAGGTCTAATCATCGACAAACACCTGACCTGGATTGAACACGTTGAACGAATTGCTAAGAAACTCTCACCTATAGTAGGGATCCTAAGGAAACTTCGGTATCTTATTCCCCTAAACCTTGTAAAACAAATCTACTATTCACTTGTACATAGCAAGCTCCAATATTTAAATGTTATTTGGGCTCACTGCAGGAAATCCACACTGAATGATTTAATGACTATTCAGAATAGGGCTATTAGAAACATATTTAACCTTCCTTACTGCACTCCAGTAAAAGATCTGTACATCAGAAGTAAAATTCTACCCCTCAGCATAAGTGCAGATCTCCGAGCAGCTATGCTAATATACAAAATTAAACACAACACAATACTCTATAGCTCTCCCTACATCTTGAACTCGGACAATCATTCTTATGGAACTAGGCATGCGAAGGACGTAGCCTTATATATCATTCACTCTTCTAAATACGGTAGAAATAGTTTCAAGTTCTCTGCATCACAGTCATATAATAAACTTCCCGATGAAGTAAAAAGTGCACCAACTTTGTCAGTATTTAAGAGGAAAACTACGAAAGTATTGTGGGAAAAATTCGATGCATCGTAATACATCAAATAAGCTTAAAAATCCTGTGCTTATCATTTTAAGAGACCTTGGTCTAAACAATCTTAGATATAGTATCAACTTTACTAATAGGCCTATGCCCTTATTCATCAATTTGTGTTACCTTCAGAATTTTCTTCCTGGTGTGTAAACACACATATTACTGTACAATTCCTCTGTACGAGCCTATGGCTCTTTGGAATTAATTGAATAAATATCATTCATAACATGTAAAAAGATATATGGAAAGAACTGGGAGTACAGAAACTAAATGACAAACTGGAGCAAAACAGATTGAGATGGTTTGGACATGTCAAACGGATGAATGAAGTAAGGCTACCAAGACGAGTACTGGAACGACGGATGACAAGGAAAAGAGGACGAGGAAGACCAAGAATGCGTTGAATGGACTCAGTGAAGAATAGCATTAGAAAACGGAACCTGGATTGGAACACCGTATCGGAAGAGGAATGGTGGAACGACAGAACAAAGTGGAGGGGAACCATATTTGCCCCCACCCGGTGTCAGCTGGAAAAGGGGAAATGATGATGATGATGATGATGATGATGATGAACAACTAGATCCAAAACATGATTTGGTCTGCAGCAACCTAAGAGAACTCTTTGTTCTGGGCTATTTATTTTTTATCCTACTTTTCACATTTTGCAAAAATGAGGAAAAAGTAGACTTATGAGATGGATCCGGGCAAATGTGTGTCTGTCTGTCCGTGTGTTTGTGTGTATGTGTTTGTGTGTGTATCCTCCCTATCAACTCCTAAACGGCTGCAGCAATCAAAACAAAATTTGGTAGGAGTAAAGGTCTATACCTGAATATCTCAATGCCGTATTTGAAAATGATGTCAGTGCTACCAACTGCTGAAAAATCGCAATTGAAATTTGAGCTCCATGTTGGATATCCTGGAAGGTATGAATGGGAGCTATTTCAAAATTGGCACACGTATAGATAATAATACAGGGTCTTTCATATGAGGACCCCAGAAGTCAAGGGGTCCAAGTGACATTATTGAAAAAAATGAGTTAGGTACGGGAATGGGATGAGAAAATACTAATCTTTTAGATGGTAAAGGGATCCAAGTGATTTCCCTCACAGGTAATGCCACCTAGCGTCATGCCCCTTCACTACTTCGTGGGTTGTAGTTCAACCTTGGAGCACTAGAGGTCCAGAGTCACTAGGACCCCTTTACCTCCAATCATTGCAAAGGATTCTGTTAGTGGAAGAGACAGCTAGCAGTGTTATTGAAAATAGCTTTTCAGCCCCTTGTTTTAAGAGTAGTTGACATGAGAAAGAAGACTTGTCGGCTAATGCTGTGGCCCCTGAACCTCAGCGAGGGGGAAAAAAAGGGTAAGAAGAGAGCAAACCTGGACATGTCATAAGAAATTGAGGAATACAGGACAGCCTTACGTTACTCGTAATATGAAGCTGCATAAGGCTAAAACGTCATGTGAATACAATCACCAGTGTAATTTCAATTGCACTGAAAATATTCCTGATGAGCAGAGGGAACTATTATTTTAAGAATATTGGAAACTAGGCAGCAGGGAACTTCAAACATCGTTCTTAAATGGTGTCCTATAGTTACAGCCTGTGAAAGAAAGAAAACCACAGCTCTGACTCACAAAGGCATATAAATTATAACCTGGGCGGTTTTAGAGTGTGCAAAGCCTTCTTTTTAAAAAGACTTGACATATCTAAGAAAAGGATAAGAAACGTAATCATTAAAAAAAAGACAAATCCATCTGGTATTTCACCACGTGACAAACGTGGGAAGAAGAAGCTGCCAAACAAAATCCCAACAAACAGAGTTGAAATAATCAGTGACATTTTAAGGACATTCCCTATGTACTCAAGTCATTACAGTAGAGAAAAAGCTCCCAACCGAAAGTACTTCAATCCGGACTTAAGTGTGCCAATAATGTATAAAATGTATGAAACATTCTGTCAATAAGAAGTTAATGTGAAACCTGAAAAATTAAGCTCTTGCACACAAATATTCATAACTGAATTCAATCTAAGCTTCCACAGGCCTCATAACGATACCTGCATAACTTATGGCAGGCTGCAAATAAAAATGACACATGGTAAACCTGAGGAAAAGCATGCAGCTGAAGTTGAGAAAGAAGTTCATCTAAGGAAGGCAAAGGCAGCAAAAGAAACTAAAAGAAATGCAAGGAATTAAAGACGACAACCAAGTTGCTATTTGCTTCGATCTTCAAAAGATGATGCCAACTCCACAAGTAACAAATTCAAAAGCCTACTATTTGCGACAACTGTGGACATACAACCTCTATATTCACAACTTAACCAGTGGCACTCTGCCTTATGTATATGTGGCACCAAGGGCATGCAAGTGGGGGCCTACCAGGAGATAGCATCTTGTCTGTTGAAGTTCATCCAGACTCTTCCTCCCACTGTAAAACACATCTCAGCCTACAGTGACTACTGCAGAAGACTGAATAAATCTGGTTGCCACAGCAAGTTGGACATTTTTAGTTACGAAGATGTTGGATAAAGACTTCATTGATCTTCAACCACAAAAGTACTACAAGAAAACCGTGCTAGTGATATGAGGAATGTAGGTACTGCTTTATGAAAAACCAATCCAAACAATCGTTTTTATAAGACATCAGCAGAAGGTCTTAAGCCTTACCAGGAACGGGGCCGATAACCTAGATGTTAGGCCCCTTAAAACAACAATCATCTTACCAGGAACTGCCAATGAGAAAACCATGAACGGGTAAGCTTCCTGCACTACTTCCCACCCTTCAACCGATTGCTGAAATGCCAAAGCAAAAGTACAAAAACTATGAAGATCTGGTGGAACTTCTGCAGTTTGTGTCACCGATACACCACCAATTTTATCAAAATCTATCCAATCAAACAAAGACCGCGCAACTACCACATCCTGGTACTCCTGCGGATAATGAAGATGATGTTGCTACTGACTTGGTTATAACATCTACGACACAGATGATGACAAGTAATACATGTTTAACAAGTAGTTCCGTGAAGAACTATACAGCCTATTTTCATATATCCTACTTATGTTAACTGCCACAATCAACATACAAAATTTCAGTTTAATTGCTGTAACAGATTCGTAGATATTGAGAACCGTCTAAATATTTCAGATGGTCGCCAGGTTGGATTTTTATTTTTGTACTATTACATTAAGATTATTGTGTACGTGTGGTATTCAAACTTCAATCGCATGATTAGACAACAAGAGGTAAAAACGAGATTTTAAAATTATGCACAGCAGCCATCTTGTGATAATGCAAACCATTGAAATAAATTAGATGCCAGTGGATCAACATTTGTATAAGCATTTAACGTGCAACGTTTCACGGCACTCGGATAGTTAATTCGCGAGAAACGTCCATTTAAATATTTATACTTCGCGTCGCCGCCATGTTGGATTTGTGCTCACCAGGTTCCTGAAAGTCCTATAGGTGAACATATGTTCATAGTCTCTATGAACATTAAAAAATTCAGTTTGGTTGCTGTAAAAGATTCATAGATATTGAGAACCGTCTAAATATTTCGGGAGCTCACCATTTAGGAGTGTTATGTGTATAGGCCATAGAGTTACGTACCATTCAAGGACAATTATTGCCTAGGTTCATTATTCAAACTTTCACTTTGATCGCATGATTACGACATAAGAAATTAAAACTTAATTTTAAAATTTCACACAGCCGCCATCTTGAGGTTATGTAAGCAATTGAATTAAATTAGATAGCAGTGCATTACAAACTGCAAAATCAATAACTGTACCACATTTCACTCCGCTCAGAGAGTTAAATCACGAGAAAAATCTATTAAAATATTTTAAATTCGCTTGGTCGCCATGTTCGTTTCGTACTTTACAGGTTTATGAAATATACATAGGTATACCTGTATCAGTACCCTTTATCACCGTACAAAATTGCAGGGTGATATCAGTAATAGTTTCGGAGATATAGAATGTCAGTGAAATATTTCGCACAGTCGCCATTTTGAGGTTATGTAAACAATTGAACTAAATTAGACTCCAGTGCATTACAATGTGTATAAACATTTGCTGTACCAAGTTTCATTACATTTAGATAGTTAAATCGCGAGAAAAGTCTATTTAAATATCTCAACTTCGCTTGGCCGCCATGTTGGTTTTGTAGTCACCAGGTTTTCAAAAGTCTCATAGGTGAACTTCTAGTAGTGCCCTTTATCACCGTACACAATTTCAGGGCGATATCGGTAATAGTTTCGGAGATATCGAATGCTACTGAAATATTTCGCACAGCCGCCATGTTGGATTGGAGAGACGTTACAAAATTTGAAGGGCACGGTCGAGGTTGCCGGGAATAGTGCTATGAACTTCCCGAGTTTCATTGAAAACGCTCCAGCCGTTTCGATTTTATTAGGGGGGGACACACACACGAATCACACACACACACACACACACACGCACACACACACGGACAAAAGGTGATCTCATAAGCCTATTTTTTCAAAATTGAAAATAGGCTAAAAATGTTAACCTCCCATTTCTTGTTCTGAAAAACCGATTAAGTCAAATTTTGATAAAATATCGTTCTTTTTGAAAAAAAAAGACAAGCAATTATTCTGATTTTGTACTGTGAGCATTTTCACTTTTGTAATATTAAGTTAGAGGTAAAGGGGTCCATGTGTGGATCCTTTGCGTATTTTTACATATAAAAGATAACTGGATGTTGTAACTGGTTATTATCATTGGTAATAAAAAGCTAAGTAGCTGAGCATTCATCTTATACGGTCAAAATGGTGAAATTCTAATTCTCCCTATTACAAAACATTTTCAACTTTGACTTACGTTTTCTCAAAACAATGATTGCGTTACTTAGACCCCTTGACTTCTGGGGTCCTCATATAAAATAGAGCGCCAAGGGGCGGCTTTGTTAACCGCAACTGCGGTCACCTTGGCCGAGCTTTTGGCGCGCCGAGGCACCCTGCTTTAAGCGCGTGTACAATCCTGTATGATGCAGCGGCTTTGCTAGCGTGTGTACAGTGCTGAAATCTTACTTTAGTTAGTTATTGTTGATGAAACCGAAACCCCTACTTGTGATAATTTTGTGAGTGATTTATACGGAGACCATTCAAGATTCTCGCCAATGTCATCTAGCTCATCCTCTGTTAAAACTGTTCGTGTGCGGGCATGTTTTTTATTGAACACCGAGCCAATAGTGTCAAATTTATTTGCAATTACGTGAATCTGTGCTAGTGAAGGTGGCACTTCATCAGGAAATTGTTGAACAAATGCATCACGTACTCGCCGAGCCGACTCGTACTTAAAATAAGTTTTACATAAAAATATACGATATTGCAATGATAACTGTCTCACCATGTTAGCACTTGAGGTTTAGACTGGCAACTGAGCAACTGCACGCTTATTGCAAGGTCAAGTTTGGTAATGTCAATCTGTTATTTTTATACAGTCCATCGGAACTTGGAAAAAAAAAACAGCCATCGTATGTACTATGCGCGCGCTTTCAATACTATAGGGGTTTCGGTTTCATCATCAATAACTAACTAACTAAAGTAAGATTTCAGCATTGTACACACGCTAGCAAGGCCGCTGCATCATATAGCTTGTACACACGCTTAAAGCAGGGGGCCTTGGCGCACCAAAAGCTCGGCCAAGGTGACCGCAGCAGCGGTTAAGAAAGCCGCCGCTTGGCTCTCTTATTTTATATGAAAGACCCTGTATTTCAGTTTAATTTCCAGGAGACCATACATGGCATTGTTGCCAAAATGATTATAAGCCCGCTGATAGGTCCAAATTTTAAATGCATATAACTTCTACATTATCAATTGGATTTCAACCAAATTTCGTATGTACTATGTGTACATAAACAGATACGACTGAGCGTATTCTTAAGAGCCACCAGGGCTGCCAACTGTTAATAAATGCTCTCATTTTTTAAAAATCCAAATACCCATATATCTGAGAGTATGCAAGCCGACTGCTTTAAACTATGCACACGTATAGTACTTGACATTCTACATTAATTTGTAGTAACTTGCATACGTCAGTGCTACCAACATGATTCTAAGCCTGCAGAGAGGTCGAACTTTAATACATCTAACTTCTATAAGGTAACGGGCCCAATAGTGGCCACTGCTTCATTAGTGGACACACTGGCCTTAATTCGCTTAAAATAAGGCCCACAGCCATCAGTTGTAATTGAAATGGACGAAAGTAGTAGCCTATGACATCTAGCGGTGATTGTAAGTACTATTAACTTCATGCTGCATCATGGGAAGAAGTTGGGGAATGCTTACAATGGCGTCAGCTCTCTCTCTGTTGAAGTGCAGTGATATGTTGTTGATTTGACTAAGAATATTGGTAAGCATTTATTCTTTTTTTCTAAATGTAAGTTATTGACGGCATTTACTCATATGCTATACCGATACTTGAGAATGTATAGGTTAACGTTTGAGTGTGTCCTGAGTAATAAATCATGTGCACGACGCGTTAGGCTTGGTGTCCACTATTCCAGCACAGAATCGGCGATTATCGGATAGTGGACACCAAGTGTCCACTATTGGTGTTTCACGATATAATATGTTCTTCAAACTGATACTCACAAATAAGCTTGCAGTCACTTATAGACTATTCTATATTGATTTAATTAAGTTTTGATTCGAATAACCAATAGTGGACACGGGGTGTCCACTATAGGTTCACCAACTGTCCACTATACCATCAGCTGATTTTGTTCCCCTTATTTGCACTAAACATCCTGTAGTTGATATCCTCATTTCTTCTATCCTATCAATGTTTCACGTAATTTTAACATTCCAACTATTGTTCTCATTTAGGACGAAGCATGGCCTCTGTCAAGGCAAGCTGGTGGGCTTACGAAAATGATCAAATGGAAAAAGCAACAAAAGATTTTGCCCAAGGTGTCCCTCTATTGACTGCAGCCAAAAATCATGGAGTACCTCGTACGAGCTTACGTAGATATGTGCAGGGAGGTGAAGACAAATTCAAAACCATGGGACGCTCTCCCGTGCTAACCAAAGAAGAGGAAGAGACGCTAGTATTGTGGATTTCATCTGCAGCTAAGGCTGGTTTCCCAGTTAGTAGGAATGATCTTTTAGATAGTGTTCAGAAACTGTTGAAAGACTTGAACAGAAAAAATGATTTTGTGAATGGTAGGCCAGGACGTTCGTGGTATGAAAATTTTTTGAAAAGGAATCCCACTATTTCTACTAGGGTAGCACAGAACCTAACAATCACGAGAGCATCAGTTACAGCGGAAAGTCTAAACAAATGGTTCTCAGAGGTTTTTGATTATTTAAAAGAAAATGATTTGGAAGGAGTTTTGCTGGAACCAAACCGTGTGTACAACGCAGATGAGAGTGCCTTTTTCTTAAACCCTAAGGGAAGTAAGGTGCTGGCAATGAAAGGTGCGAAAAATGTGTACCAACAAATAAACTCAAATGAAAAGGAGTGTATAACTGTATTAATTATGGCAAACGCTGATGGACAGTTAGGACCGCCTCTAGTGGTGTTCAAATATGAACGTATTCCCCAAGAATTAGTGAACAGCGTCCCGGGAAATTGGGGTTTAGGAAAATCAGAAAATGGTTGGATGACAGGTGCTCTTTTCTTCGAATACCTGACAAATGTATTTTATCCTTGGTTGGCAAATAATAAAATTCCACGCCCAATAATTATATTTGTGGATGGACACACGTCACATCTAACAATGCATACCAGCCGCTTTTGCCATGAGAATGGAATAATTCTTGTCTCTCTATTTCCCAATGCTACACATCTTTTACAACCCATGGATGTAGCTGTATTCCGTTCTCTTAAAGAGAACTGGAAACAAAAAGTCCATGAATGGCGCCTTGAAAATGTGGAAAATCCTATTCTGAAAAAGAAAGATTTTTGTCCTCTATTGAAACAAGTTCTCGATGACAAGATATCACCCATCATAATACAAAACGGATTCAAGAAATGCGGATTAGTGCCCTGGGATCCTTTAGCACCATTTAAGACCATCCGAAAGAATCCACCATTGCCTGTTACAGTACAGCACAACCAAAGGCAGCTCGAGGCATCCCTTAAAATTTTGGAGGATTACATTGGGTATGACAAGATTGATAGATTCAAACTATGTTCAACTTGGACAGGCCCTGATGAGGACAAAAGTCTCTTCCTCGTATGGTACAAAATGAAGAGCGATATTTCAAAGAGAGAAGGAGTTCTGATTCCACCTGAAAATGAAGATCAAGAGATAGCTTCTTTGCAATCAATTGAAGATGAGGGAAATCAACATCCCTCGGCAGAGACTTGTGAAACCAGTACAGTTGATGATTGTCAGGAGACTATTTTGTTGGATGTTACGAACAACAGTATTAATAACAGTTGTGACGGAGGGGCCAAATCTCCAAGAGAAACAGAGAACATTGAAATTCCAAGTCCGTTTAAAAGGTCAATGTACTGGCCGGAAGAAAATAAAAAAAGAACTATGACAAAACGGAAGAGGCTGTTTGCACCTCCGGTGGTGACTTCAGACAAGTGGCGTGAGCACAATGAAAGTAAACAAAATAAAAAAGTGGAATTGGAAAAACAGAAGGAAGAAAGAAAACTGGAGAGGCAGAAGAAGAAAGAAGAAAATGAGATGATGAAGAAAAGAAAAGCAGAAGAAAGAGCAATGAAGAAGCGGGCTATTCCTAAGAAGAACCCTAAGAAGACAAAGAGGAAAAAGGCGAAGATAGTTTCCTCTGAAGAGGAAGAAGAAGATTCTTGGAGGCCATCTGGAAGTAGTGCCGATGATATTAGTTTTGGGGAAGAAGAGGACGATATTGTATTAGAAGAAATGGAGCCTAGTATTGCTAACATAGCTTTAGAAACTCAGGGAGAAATTGAATCTGAGACTTTTCTTAAAGAAGTGCTTCATGATAAAAACCAGATTGATGACAAGACAATGTCTACAAGAAATGAGATATTCATAACTCCTTGTAACCCTTCAACTTCAGACGTAGTGAATGATTGCGTTGATGGACAATGGCTTGAACTTCAGGAAAATGAGAAAAACAGTGCAATAGATCAAGACAAGGAAGTGGAGCAACCGAGAAAGAAAATAGGGCCAATAGATGAACCAGCGCCAATGACTAAGAGTAATATTCAGATAATCAAGAAAGGAAATACACAGGACATAACTAAAGACAAAGAATTTGAAGAAGAAAGGAAAGAACCGAAAGAAGATGAAACCTTAAAAGTACAAAATGTTTGTGATAGTGTTCGGGGGATTGAAGAGTGCGGGAATGAGTCATTTGCCGAAGGAGGTGAAAACGTGGTGGCTGAGAATGTTGACATTAGTAAAGGAGACTTTGCTTTAATTTCTTTTAGTGGGAAGAGAAAGGAGTACAAGGCTGTATGTCAGATCAAAGAACTGCATAGTGATGTTGAAGCTAGTGTAGTTGTTCTTAACCACTGCAACCGCATGAGAAATGTTTTCGTTTTGAGTGACAGAGAAATAAAAAAAGTGAGTGTGTCTCAGGTTGTCTCGAAATTGCCAGTGCCATTAATTTTTGGTACCCTGGACAAACGTTACCAGTTTCCACACACAATTGAAGTTGCGTAACTGTATTAGAGTGGCCATAAGAATACGAAGATTTCATCATGTAAGATTATTCTCAATTTTTCAGTTTTCTGGTGTTGCTACTACGTTTCTGCTGGAGTTGAATTACATTCCAAAATTGTATTGAACCTGTAACTATCATATTATAGTATTACTTTTGTCTTCAAGATTGATTTTAATAAATTCCTCTGTTTTTATACTGTGTCCATTATTGGTACAAAGAAGTGTCCACTATTGGTTTTCTGCTATATTTTTGTGTCCACTATGCCAACATTTTTGATAATGAGTAAAAATTTATTTAAAATATAGAGATATATTATCTTTTACTTTTGTGTGTGTGCACCTTTTAAGGGAAGAGTTGAAGCATAAGAAAATGCATACCCAAAGATTTAAATGCCATTAACAAGAATTTAATTCGGAAAAATATGGAAAATTTGTCTTAATGTGTCCACTATTGGCCCCGTTACCTTACTATCATTTGGATATCAACCAAATTTCGTGTATGCTATGTGTGACCATAACAGATATGACTATGCCGATTCTTAAGAGTAACCAGGGCTGCCAACTACTAATAAATACTGTCTTTATTTTTGTTACCCTAATATCAATATATCAGAAAATATGCAAGCCAATAGCTCTAAACTTTGCACACGTATAGTACCTGGCATTCTAGATTAATTTGGAGTAACTAATATACGTCAGTGCTGCCAACCTGATTCTAAGCCTGCTGATAGGTTCAATTTTAAAATGCATGTAACTTCTATGCTAACTAATGGATTGCATTCAAAATTGGCACAACAATAGATTGTATTATTTCAGATTATTTCTGACCAACACATGCATGACATTGTTGCCAACATGATTTTACGCACGCTGTTAGATCCAATCTTTAACTGCATGTAACGGCCATTCTATCCATTGGACTTCAACCAAAGTTTGTATTCTGTACCTAAAGAGATGGAACTAAGAATATATTCAGTCACCAGGGCTGCCAACTGTAGTGCTCTATTAGGCTACATTATGCCAGGTATCAGTATTTCGAACTAATTTGAAATTTCTATATTACCAACTTAATTTCTTCATTATTCTAGATAGATCCATATAGATTAATCATTGGCATGAATCTTAAATTTTCAGAAAAGTAAGCTCTTTAGTTCGTCACGGAACTTCTTGTTAGTAAGTGATTTATGGCCATGTGGGTTGCTGATCACTTGAAATATCATCTCAATTTTGTACCGTTCAAATTTATTTCAATTTATGCATTATCTTCTCTTGTAGGCCTATTTGTGGTTTGGTAAGATGTATTGAAAGGTCTTCTTCTTCTTCCTCACCTTTTCCCGTTACGCGGAGTCGGCTTTCTTAATCCTGAGGCGACAGTCATTTCGTTGTAAATCATCAGCAGCAGATAGACCCAATACTCTCATGTCCCTTTCGACATTCGTCATTCATGTTGTTTGAGGTCTGCCGCTCCCTCTCTTTTGTGTAGCCATGGAAAGGCACTTCTTCACTACATGATTTTCCGGTCTTCGCATAACATGTCCATACCACCTTAGCCTGGTTTCTAAGAGTTTCTCAGATACAGGCACTACTTTGAAACTGCCTCGCACATGTTCGTTATGGATTTTATCTTTGGTAAGACGTATTGAAAGGTGAGCTGAGATATTTCAGAGATATATTTTCTGAAGGCTGAATGTGATTTTTATTACCTTGTTTGCTTTTCTTATTTTAGAGTATCTTGGGTGGAAGTCTGCAGAACCTTATCCCAGCCACAGATCGCCTTGTGAAAGCTAAATCTGATGGCTCGCTGGCCTCCACAACTACATCGGCAACAGCAACTGACGCCAGCTTCTCCAAGATGAAATCTAGATCTCTTGAGCCTCTTACAGGGTTGGCCATGTGGAGTTCAGAACCTCAGATCATTGAACTCAACAAGGGAGAACGAGGTCTTGGCTTCTCCATTCTAGACTACCAGGTGAGGGGAAAATTGAAACTGGGACCAATGTCTCCTCTAGCTAGACAAGCCTTTTCATACCACATTTATATTTAAGTAGAGGGGGTGGCGGGCATCCTCAAGCGCAATGATGCACAATTTAGTTGTAACCATAGGGCAAAGAAAAGTGTGAACAGTAGCATTTAAACACACAGATAATCTAGTTTTAATTTAAGGTGCCTAATCGAGCCTCAAATATGAATGACGTTGTTTACTATTTGCTTCAGTAGGCATGGGTGGGGTATTGCATCCATTTGAATTGTCATTACCGTACTCGGCTATAAGACCCCCGTTTTATCTAAATTTTTAGTTCCGAAATTGAGGGGGTACTATAGACGCGAACTTCGCAAAAATCCATTATTTTGGGAATGGGAGAGAGTAAAAATAAGCTATTTTATTTTGATGCTACATAGTAGGATATATTTAATCAAAATAAACGAAGTTTACATCTTTAATCAGCCCATTATGAGACTGCCATAACCTCACTTTCCCGGCTTTCCCCCAATGACTTTCACTACTATCCCTTGCTAAGCAAAAATCTTGGTATCAAAGAAATAGAATGGAATGGACAAAGTATCAGGCATTGAAATGCAAACTTTATTTTTATTTGAACATAGGGAGGGAGAATGCATCGATTAGGGAATGAGTGATCACATCTCACTAACATTTGTAAACATAACCGAGCACGTATTATTCACATATTTCAGATCAATATACCAATAACGTTTCACACAAATGCCGACGGTTATTGCTACAAATGAAATGTGTATAAAATAAAACTAAGGAGACTGTCGTAAACGCAATCGAATCGCAACATAAATAATACTGAACAGAAGAATGCAGGCAAGATATGAAACCATAACTTTCATTGGCGGATGGCGCTTCTACTCGGCCAATAGTGGGACATCTTTTATTGGATATCGGGTGAAGCCTTTTGGCTACACAATTTTATATCCTGCCCAATCGCGTACACGGTACGCAAAATGGCGGTCATATCGTCTGAATAACAAACTAATATACCGTAACAAGAAAAATATTTTTGTCATAAAAGAGAATGAATTTCAGTTGTAATTATATTTTTTTTAAAGAATTCATCAATTTCCAAGAGTGTTGTATTTTGTCTCTCAATAATTAAGGTGGGAGGGTACTATAAGCGATTCCAAGAAGTTTTTATTTTGGCTCTCGAAAATTAAAGGGGGGGAATATACTATAGCCGAGTAAATACGGTAACTGCCCAAATTTTAAAGGTAAATATTAATTTCAATATTTGTTTATATCTGGTGCTGTGTCAGATTACCAGTGTTCCTATGCCCTTTCCTTACTGTGCCTTGGTTGTGATGTCACTTGGGTAATGACCGGCTGCGTAGCACAACGGTAACATTCTCGACTGCTGTTCCCTAGGTTGCAGGATCGAATCCTAGCTCTGTCAGTTGGCATTTGAGGATGCACAAATGCAAGGGAGCTGTCAGTAGATTTACTGGAATGTTAAAGATCCCCTGTGGGACAAAAGTTTGACACTCCGACATCTCTAAAATCCACAGTAGTTAAAAGCCAATAAAATTATTATTGTTATGCCTCTTGCTTACCTGCCAAGTTTTCCGGTTTTACCGGAAGATTTCCGGATTTTTGGAGTGATTTCCGGTTGTCCGGATTAACATAATTTTTTCCGGATTTTCAACTCCCTGGCCTTTTTCCGTTCTCTGCATCCAAATCGCATTTCAGTTTTGATTTTCAATAATAGCTGCTATTCTGAGATGCGATTGATGAAATAAGTTTAGGTCATCCATGTCAAATGAAACTGTGGGATACATTTCTGTTTTCAAAACAAGAAGTAGGGGTCCATGTTACACGAATAGTTTTCCTCCAGAATTTCTGAAGAAAGCAAAGAAAGCTACACACTCCATCTCTCTTCTTCAACCTGTGATGGATTATAGCCAGTATTCTGTGACTTGCAAGATCAAAGTGCAGAAAAGCTCACGTTTGTGTAGTGTGTGAACTTTTCCCAAATTATATGGTGTGTTCTTGATGTAATTGCAATATTTTTGGAAACTGGCGCAACGAATTAGATAGTTTCACATCACCAAGCGTTTGTAATCTCTTTCAATGTAGTTTTTTCTCGCTATGTTTTAAGACCTTGCGACGCATGTACGCCTTAAATTTTTGCGCTTAGGGATCTTCTGGATTTCTATTTTTGAAAGTTGCCAGGTATGCTCTTGGGTAATATGAACGAATTATATGTTCTATCGAAGATAAGGGAGATGCATAGCTCAGTCAATAGAACTGAACGAGAGTGGGTTCTATTCCCACCCGGGGTGTGGATTTGAGAAACAAAACTACCAAGAAAAAAAAAAAAAAAAAACAAAGTCAACCCCTGGCACTATCCAGCCCATGACGGGCTAAGGCCGACCAAGCGACCGCTGCCCAGCCATTTGGCCTGCAGATATTGGGGTGACGCGTGATCAGCGCGTCGGGTCCCCTCGGCCGTTAATCTTGGTATTCGTGATCGGGGCGCTGTCTCACTGTCAGACAGCTACTCAATTGTCCTCACGAGGCTGAGTGCACCCCGTTCCAACCCTCACGTCAGTTTTAAAATCCCTGATGGAGCCGGGGATCGAACCCGGGGCCTCCGGGTGAGAGGCAGGCGCGCTACCCCAACACCACGGGGCCGGCAACAAAACTACCACTTTCAGAAATTCAAATAGGCCTGGGGTTCACTCAGCTTACAACAGAAATGTATTTCAGGGTACTGTAATTCTCGGGAACAAAGGTGGCTGGGGGTATAATTGAGGGTGATACCGAGCTGCGCTAATGGCTTCTCTCCATGGGGGTCAATTAGGAAACTCCTAACAGGGGAAGTTGCATGAGGCATGTTTTACTGCCCCACACTCCAAACTGGATGTGAGAAAAATCATATTAATTGATCAGAAAAATATTGTCGGAATGTGTCGACCTGCGCTGATATTCACGGTGTTCTACACTATCTACTCTTGTTATCTCAAACAAGCTGCTTCGGTGGCGTAGTCGGTAGCATGCTGAGCTTCTATGCCCAAGATAGCTGGTTCAAACCCGGCCGAAGCCGTCGGATTTTTTTAAGAGTGTTAAAAATCCCTCAGTATGCCTTCCTTCGGAGGGGAAGTAAAGCCGGCGGTCCCATGTCAAGATTTATGGCCTTCCACTAATTACACCTGTCTGAAGCTAAATTGGATAGGTTAAGAATGTAAAAAACGCTCTTAGGTTTCTACGTTCGTTGCCAAGAGCTGACTGCGGTGAAGTCTAGTATCTAAGTTCTGAACTTGGCCTAGTAGTCGTTGACGGAGGCGCTTGGCGGCAAAAGTAGGAACTATTTGAAAAATGCTAAGTAGCAGTCTGTACTTAAATTTTAAAAAATTCCTCTCGGCTCGCTGGAAGGTGGAGGTAGATTTCACCGGGCAAACTAGGGGATAGGCTATAATATGCAAAATATGCAGGTTTTCGTAGGAGGATCAGACCTCATTGATTGCAAGAAAGTATTTTACTTTTTTTTTTCGTTTTTGTATGCATATTTTTATCATTTTATTGTCTTATGGGGATGGTAACCTTCTTGTCAATTGGGGTTCATTTTTATACTTGTGATCACACTGTCCTTATGCAAGGTTTGGAACTGATGTGTAACTATCTGAGAGTCTTTTACTTCTTCACGCAAAATTTTATCTCCAGCAGATATTTTTGTTGGTTCCTCAGTTTAGGGGCTGCGACAACATGGTCATGTAACCCCGGGTACATTAGGTGTGTAGAATCTGATAAATGGTGTTAATTGTGATGACTATATTAGTCTGTAATTCAGGTAAGGTCTGCAGACGGTCAATTTTAAGTAGTAGTTCCTAATTTTGTACCATATACTAACGTCAATGACACCTAGCTGTGAACTTGGCTACTAGATGCCACCGCAACCAGCAACTTGCAACGAACGTTGGAACTTCTCCTCCAAAGGAAAGCATGCTGAGGGAATTTTAGCGCTCTTAGAAAATCCGACGACTTTGGCCGGCTTTGAACCAGCGACCTTGGGCATATAAGTTCAGCATGCTACCAGTTAGCCGCTTCCCACAGTCAGATGGAAATATGAATGCGATCTCGTGCAATGGCGTTGTCTTGGCAACCTCTGATAGCCCATCCCTCATCAATTTAGAAGCGTTGTCATGGTAACCTCTGATGGCACTTGGCATGTTCTTTAATTCCGAAATAATTTTTCTCATCCCTTGGCGTAATGGTAGGTCAGATCAAAAATTCTTTCAGACAAAGTTTTAGGTAATTATTAGGGGAATATTTTCCATTTTGTACGGTTTTGATATTGTGCCTATTAAGAGAGATATGATTAATGTTTCCCGAAAAAAAAAAAAACTTTTTTCCACCCCTTTGGTCAATGTTTGGTGCCATCAAAACTTTTCAAACATAAATTTTTTGCACTTATCCGACACATATTATGAACTTTGAATGGATTCGATAGTTCACGTATGAGAGTTATAGCGATATTTCACTTTTTCGAAAAAAGAAAAAAGCCCCCCCCATGTTCACCCCCTTCAACCGATTTTGCCCATTAACGAACTCGACCGATATTTTAAGGGGTTACATATTATGTAAAACATTCAAAGTGATTGGTGCAAAATTACGGCAGTTATCGTGTCCACAAGAAACTGATATATATGCATATATAAACACACACACATATACGGTATATAAACTTTTGAACTGACGGTGGTTTGGGGTCTGGGGTATGTGAAACTCGAAGATATGTCGAAATTTTCCGGAAGTCGAAACATAGCACCCATAGCAATAGTTAGCTTTCTGATGAAATCTACCTAAAATAGGCTACATAATTAAAAATACTACCATCAACACCTAGCTGTGAACTTGGCTACTAGATGCCACCGGAACCATCAACTCGCAACAAACGTTGGAACTTCCCCTCCGAAGGAAAGCATACTCAGGGTTTTTTAGCGCTCTTAGTAAATCCGACGACTTCAGCCGTGTTTGAACCCGTGACCTTGGGCATAGAAGTTCAGCATGCTACCAGTTCCGATACCGAAGTCGCTTCCCACAGACATATGAAAACTGAATGTGATCTCGTGCAGTGGCGTTGTCATAGCAACTGCTGATGGCTCATCCCTTATCAATTAAAAGTAAAGTTGTCATGGCAACCTCTCTTGGCACTTGGCATTTTCTTATAATTTAAATCATTTTGCTCACCCTGTGGCGTAATGGTGGGTCATATCAAAAATTCTTTCAGACAAAAGTTTTAGGTAATTATTGGAGGAATATTGTCCATTTCGTACGGTTTTGATATTGTGCCTATTAACAGAGATATGATTAATGTTTCCCGAAAAACCCACTTTTTCCCACCCCTTTGGTCAATGGTTGGTGCTATAAAAAAACTTTTCATACATAAATTTTAGGGCCTTATCAGACACTTAGTATGAACTTGGAATGGATTCAATATTTCAGATATTAAGAGAGTTATAGCGATATTTCAATTTTTCGAAAAAAGCCTCCCATATTCACCCCCTTTGACCGATTTAGCCCATTAACGAACTCGACCGAGATTTTAAGGGGATACATATTATGTAAAAAATTCAAAGTGATTGGTGCAAAATTACGGCAGTTATTGTGACCACAAGAAACTGATATCTATCTATCTATATATATAATATATATATGTATACATACATAAATTATATATAAACTTTTGAACTGACGGTGGTTTTGGGGTCTGGGGGATGTGAAACGCGAAGATATGTCGAAATTTTCCGGAAGTCGAAACATGGGATCCATTGCAATAGTTAGCTTTCTAATGAAATCTACCTAAAAACAGATAACACACACTAATACAGTCATCACAATTAACACCAGTTATCAGACAGATTCTACACACACCCAAAGTACACGGGGCTACATGACCGCGTTGTCGCAGCCCCTAAACTTAAGAACCAACCAACTATCTCAAACATGTATTCGATACTATTCAGTAGCATGTTTTGGCATTATTCCAGATTCCTGGATTTCTTTAGCCTTGCGCTTAGAGATAAAATTTGATAATTTTCTCAGTTACTATTCAGATCTGCACATTTTAATTTTTATATTGTAGCTTCGTAAACATGTCTTCGTATGCGAGTTATAGCCTGCACTATGAGCTTTAAAACGATTTTGGGGAAACCAAAAGGCTTATATGTACTCTCTACAAATCTAAGTGCATTCGTAAATAAATGGGCAGAACATTCCTTGTTCGAACACCTCTACCTTTGGCCTCGTTGTGACAACTCTCACTTACAAAATTTTTCGCAGTTTCCTATAACTCTCAATTCTTCACTTCTTTGAATCTACATGGATAACATGTTAGCTGCACTGATTATATCTATGGAAACTCCAGAGGTCCAGATGTGTGTAGCTGTCAGTCAACTCATGGCTTAACCAACATTTCATGAGAGGTTGCTTACTCCCACTCTCTTCCCAAACCCATTAGCGTAAGCTGACTGGACTCTCTGGGTTCAGCCCAATTAGCGCAGTTCAACAGTCTCGGAAATTGACAGCATCCCATGTAGTGGCAAGTCATGAAAAAAGTGAAAGCCTCTATGTCTTTGCACTGCTCCATAGCCCTTTTACGACCTGTATAGGAGATTGGATTTGATTGTTGGCACCATGGTGTAGGGCAGGGCCATCCAGTCATTGCGCTCAGAGAGCGCTGTCACGCTCAGGGAGCACTGGGCAGTCAGACTAGCACTCTTTCCCCTACCACCACTACACTGTGGCAGCGAGGAGACATGAGACAGACGGACGATGCTTGGACCGCGCTGACTAGATACGTACGTACAGTCATGCGGCCGATGGCTTTTGTGGGATTGTTCACATCATATTAATAGGGCTGTTTCGCCATAAAAAATATACCGCATATAAAAATCGAATGGTTCTACGATGTATGGAATGTGCAGGAAACGAACGCAAGTGTTAAGTAAAGAATATTGTGATTTATTCCAAACTGAAATGTGAACATATTAGAGAGGAAAATTCAACAACATTTTACCAATTTGAACAGATAGTACAGACCTTGAGTGACTTTTGCTCCTTTATAAGCTGTACAGAGAAATTAAATTTCCCATTCTGCTTTAAAGGATGCTGCTTCACCACTCCATCTTTTTTTTGGTATGATGTTCAGGTATGACCACTGTGAAACTGATTTACTTACACGCTGTCAACAAAGCACATTGGACTAGACTAACGACTGATGGCTCAGCTGCTCAGTGTGCTCAGCCAGCCAAGCTCCTCCCACCACTAATGAAACTACCTTCTACCAAAGCGCTCGGAGCACTGGCTTAGGGCGCGGCCAGAGCGCTGTGTGGATGGCCCTGGTGTAGGGGTAGCATGCTTACTTAGGAGGCCCCAGGTTCAATGCCCAACTCCACCAGAAATTTGAATTCTGACACTAGGGCTGGGATGGGATGCATTCAGCCTCATGACAACAATTGGATGGCTCTGCTTGATCTGAGAAGTAGCACACAATGGGGCCTAAAAGGTAATGCCAGCCACATGTCCCTTCCCTTCCACACAATCTGCAGGCCATATAAGCTGAGTGACAGTATCCTTAGATATGTACCATCTTCTTCTTGGGATGCCGATCCATTAATGGATGTTAGCGACCACTTGACGCATCGTTTGCTTATGAACTGTGATGTGGAATAATTTATCAATGCTGGGTAATCCTGTCCACTGTTATCCACCCAGGAAATCCTTCTTCGGCCCCTTCTTCTTTGACCTTCGATCTTTCCTTCCAGTATCAACTTGAGAAGTCAATATTTGGTGTTCCGCAAAATATGTCCCAGGTATAAAGATTTCGTCCTTTAAGGTGCATAATAAGTTTCGTTGTCTGTTCATTCTATGCAGTACTTCAATATTAGTTATTCGTGCAGTCCATGGTATCTCCAGCATTCTGCGGTAAATTCACATTTCAAAGGCCTCTATCTTCTTTGTTGTTGCCGCATTTAATGTCCATCCTTCAGACCCATATAAAAATACAGACCAAATGTAGCAGCTTACAAACCGAAGTCTAAGGGTTAGATTTAAGTCCGTACTTGTGAGGATTTTCTTGAATTTCACAAAAGCATTACGGGCATTCTCTATACGACATTTTATCTCCATATCTGATCTCCATCCTCTGGGTCTTATTGCAAGACCAGTTTTTTAAAAATAATTTTCTATCGAGGATATTCAAAGGACATGTCTGTACCCAGAGTTCAAAAGTTCTTTTTATTTTGGTTACTTCTGTTTTAGAGACATACTGTGTATTTCATTGAAAATGTAGCCAAATAAAAAAAAATCTACTAAAATTTATGTGAACTATGTAACTTCACCACGACCAAAGAAATAAAATAAATATATTGGTACCATAGTATTTGCCAATTAACAGATTCCCTACTCTTAAAGATAGGTGGTATAATTTGTTTGCCTGTCTGAATACATTGATCAAGAAATGGCTCAAATAATTCTTATGCAATTTTTAGAAATATAAAGAGATCATTCAGAGCGAAGTTATGTAAAATATAGTGCATATGTTACGGGGGCGTGAGTCTTTTGCAAATTGGGGCTGGTAATTGTTGTTCAAATATGATTCCTAATCTCTGTATTGAATTCTTTTATTGTATCAAGTTGTGAACAGTTCTAATAATACAATTATGAATCTTCATACCATCAAGTTCTCCTGGTTATGAAGCTTGGTAAATTTTAGGTCTTCAGCTTTGAGGATTACTTGTTCGGAAAGCCAAAGCAGGGAATATCATTTGTTGTGCATCATTGCTCAGGTGGAGTCCTCCTTTTTTTATATGATCACTTCTTTGCTGTTGTTGACATGCTCATTCTGAACTGTATGTGCTTTGGTTTCACAATTATTTACAATGTTTTTAAATTCATGCTAAGCATTTGTGAGGTGCAGTCACTAAAAAGTGGTGAATATTTAACAAATTGTAATAACTTTTTGAACATGTGTTTATGAAATCTTTGTAAATTTTTGGACCTATAATATTCAGACACGATTAAATTATTATAGACCAACATTTTTTGCTGTTTTGAAAATATAGCGCCAAAGAACATGGCTGTAGCTTATACATGGGTTGGTTTTGGCACCTTAGTTATAACTGGATTAATAACTCACTTAGATGGTTCCAAGTTTCACAGGCCCTCGATGTAGTCCCCACCGTTGCATGCAACGTGTTCCCAGCAATGCGGAAGTCGTTGGATCCCGTTGGCACTGCCCAATCTATTGATGGTACGAAGAGAGCGCTCGGCAGCCTGCTTAACGTCTTCAATGGTACGGAAGCGCTGCCATACTGTTCCCCGAGGGCAAACCGTTAATGCGGCGTACTATTGTTCGTTTCTGCAAGACCATCTCCGAGGAGCTCTGTGAAGGAAACGGCGCCACCATATGGTTACACCGCCCATCGTTCTGCATGACAATGCTAAGGCACACACAGCAGGCGTTGTGTCGGCATTGTTGGATCGCTGGGGCTGGGAGGTCCTCTTATCACCCCCCAAATTCTCCCGACATCAGTCCCTGCGACTATGATCTCATTCCGAAGATGAAGATGACAATACTAGGGCACACACAGCAGGCGTTTTGTCGGCATTGTTGGATCGCTGGGGCTGGGAGGTCCTCTATCACTCCCCATATTCTCCCGACATCAGTCCCTGCGACTATGATCTCATCCCGAAGATGAAGATGACAATGACGTTAAGCAGGCTGCCGAGCGCTCTCTTTGTACCATCAATAGATTGGGCAGTGCCAACGGAATCCAACGACTTCCGCATCGCTGGGAACACGTTGTACGCAACGGTGGGGACTACATCGAGGGCTTGTGAAACTTGGAACCATCTAAGTGAGTTATTAATCCAGTTATAACAAAGGTGCCAAAACTAAAAAAACAACCTATGTATATTCTAGAAATTCTAAGCCCTAGTGATTGTTAGATGCAGTAGGGAAAAATGTATCCAAGCCTAAGTCTTCAGTTTAGGCTTGAATTAGTATTAGGCATGTTAGACTATTTGCTAGCCAAAAGGATCTCTCTGTTCTTCTGTAAGTCTTACAATCCTGTTCCTTAATCTGTTCATGTGTAGTGATTTTTAAAATCAACATCTTGCACCATTACTCTTGTCTTGCATGGGGTGTTATTTACTTTATAATGTATGCACATGTTTAATCAAGACTTGTAAGATACAGTATATTTCTTGCATGTATAAAATATTGTTGTCCAGAAAATGATTTTCATGTAATATAAGCTTCAACTTAAATACAAATTATCGTTGGAAACATTACAAGTAATTAAACATACCGTACTTGGATTTTGATGTCAAGGCGATGTTTAGTTATCATTCAAGAATAAAGTTGATGTATGTTTCGCACATGCAACCATGTTTGATGGGGACTTTTTTTGTAAGGGGAGAATTTAATAGTAATTTGTTTTACATTCCAAGATTTAAAAATTAATTCATTAAAACTATTCAAATTGAAAGTTATAATAAGTAACAAATTTGTTTTGCTGGCCTACCGCTAGTCTAGCTGAATTCTGAGTAGTTTATGGTCTATAAGTTCAACCCTTATTTGCTCAGCAGACTCATAATATGTATAAACAATCTCATGATCTTCAACACTTAAGTTTGCGGAACCATTAATCGAAGTTCTGAAACGCTGAACATTTTTCGACTTTTCCACCATATTTTCTGTTTAGGAATGAATTACTGGTTAATCCTTTTTTTTTTTTTTTTAATTTTATTACTTGCATATGTTTATGTGTCCGTATTTATACACAGTTAAGTTGGCCTGAGTTGCCTTGTGCCCTTTTGACGAAAAAAAAAAAAAAATAGTGATTAATTTAATTTCTGTTGGATTTTTAAGATTTCTGATTCTATCTTCACATATTTCTTTCCAGTTCTTTTGGGATTCACCCCTCTCTCTCTCTTTTTGTTTTACATTTTAAATCAAATTGCAAGTGACAAATAAGCTATACAAGCTCATACACCTTAGTAACCTTTATAATGGTTCAAGGAAATAAAAATGAAGAATATAATGTAGAAAGTATTTTACTTTCTCTTGCAGTATTATTTATCAATATTTGCATGATACGTCGAGTGGAAAGTTTCTTTCATGCAAAAGCTCTGCATCCCAATGGAGTTAGTGTTAGTAACAACCTTTTCTCAGTCATTTTCTGTCTCATTTTCTAAAGCACAAAATTAAATTTCAATATAGAAAATGGGACAGGGTGCAGACAGTGTCTTATAAGTGTCTGTGAAAAGGATTATTAGGAATACAGTGGCAAATACATATTATTATGTTATACCAATTTCAAACTCAGCATTTCCTCCAAATTGATCCAAATGGGATTCTCGTTCTTTGTTATGCATGCAGCTGTAATTTATGATTCAAGTTGAAAAATTATGTTTTTAGAACCTGAAAAAGCAAATGTCTCTTTTTAAAATAGATCTCATTTTCTGTGCACACCCACAGATTCAAATGAACTCAGTTATATGGTTCGTGATTTAATGTACAAACATTCTTGAGTATTACTTTGCCTTTCTTTCTAAAGAAGTGTAGCTTTTGAACAGCTTTATTATATTATTTCTGTTGTTAAGGAAGAGACTGAAGAGAAGTTACAAGGTTGTGGATGGATCTCATTAAGTTTATGTTTAAGAAAATCGAAGACCCTTATTTCTGTATGTATAATATACTTCAGCTGTGATTTATCTTTGTTGATTTGTATTAATCATACCAACCTAGACATGGCTTTGTACAAAAGTTCTTAGATTAGTGCAGGGATATGAGTGCACAGTCTGAAACTATGGTTCCTTGGGTTGGAAATACCTGGGAGGTGTTGTGTCATTTAGCTGTAGAACAGGAAGTTACAGTCTGGAAAATAAAGTTATGGTAGGCGTATGTGAATGTATGGTATTTTACTTCAAGGGCCGATAACCTAGATGTTAAGCCCCTCAAAACAATATTATTCTCATCATCATCTTACTTCAACTCCAAGAGATTGCCACCTGTCCCTCAGAGATCATGGAGTTATTACCACATGGCAGCAGATCCAAGAAAGAAACTTGCCCAGGGAACACACCTAGTGATCCCAAGCATGCTACTTCAACAGCTTAGTCAATTTGTATTGCCTATTTCTAATTTTCTCTATAACTGTCCGTGTTTTCTGTTGGTTTGTCACGATACTCTCACCCATGAAATCTTATGCAGTTCCCAGTATAATGTTGGAATGTTGTGCACTGATACTCCTTGTACCCTCTATGCTGTGGTAAGATAATTTCTTGAACCCTCTCAATGCCACGCGCCAATCAGATCGGCTCTTGCTACTCGCGCCAAAAGTGCCAAAGCCGATTCAATCGGCACGCTGTTTATCTTATATTTGTAGATTTCTGCAGGCATATGTCCGTGATTATTTCATACTGTTGGAAAGGTGAGGTTCCAGGCTTGCCTGTGCGGTGTCTACTTTTTTCCTTCGAAGTCCGTTACGCGATAGGTTTGAGTTTGTATTCACGCCTTCCCCTTGCGCTCCCCCAATCACACACGTTCCCGCCAAAATTGTGGTGCAGTTGTTTTCTTCTTGTTGAAGTTTTCTGCCTACAGATGTATTTAAGAACTTTATACAGCTAGTGCTTCTTCGAATATGACTCTTATGTGTCCTTAATTTAGACACAAAACTGATTTTTTACAAAAAGAAATTGAAAAATTGAACAATTATCAGAATAACCTCAATTAAAAAGGCTTAGAAGCCGTATTTACTTTTATGAACATAATGTATGAAAGAATGAGGTATTGGTTATAATGCAAAGCAAAAATAATGATTCTATCGTTGGAAATGTGGTATTTATGATTATTTTTTTTCGAATAGACTAGACTGCATGACCATTGAATATGGCTTGGCATTCTTGGCAAGTATTTCAGCAAATGGCTTGACACTAATAGGGTTAGCTGATGTAAATGAAGTCTGTCTTCATGTGCTTGCAAGGAACTGCTGAAATGGCATTCTGTGCACTAAGGTTCTGATGTTTAATTTTTACATCACACTCCAGCATAAGTGTTCTTTAGTATTCCTCATGGTTGGTTCCTCAGTTTAGGGGCTGCGACAATGCGGTCATGTAGCCCCGTTACAGTAATGTGTGGTATTTTTTATTCTCTTCAATTGACCAAAAATAGCTTTAATTTGAAACCATTCTGAACACAAAAGGGTTAGCCTTTTCTTCTGATGAACTGTTAGTAATGTGCTGTTCTATTCAGATTATTTAATCACTCAAGTCGGTTTGATGTCACATGTATGGACTAATCATAAGCCAAGAGCAGATCAAAGTCCTTCATTTAGGACTTATGCGAGCGATGTTAAAGATGTACACGTGCATGCCTTCTGTTGTTTGACAATGCAAACCTATGTAGTTGGCCATCTTGTACCATTTTATGGCACTGTGTTGGTGTAAAAGGAAACTATCTCATCAATGGTATTTTGCCTCATCGGCAACTTGGCAGCTTCCCTGCACACTTTGTATTTATTTGATTCAACTCTTGAGCAGATATTGAGTGAAAAAGATGATAAGAATGATTCTTTAAGGATAGCCCACCCAAGTAGCTATGGACATTCCTGTTGATTCAAAATTTCTGCCTACAAAAATTCTGTTTACGGGTGTATGTAGCCCATCTAATGTGACTGTGAGGATTTTGGAACATTTCTTATTGTTTTTAGAGTGGACATTGCAATGATTTGAAAATTAATATTGTAATTTTCCAGTCGGTCAACGCAATTTACAGTAAACTCTCACGAATTCGGACCAATGGGGGTGAGGTCTAGTCCAAATTATAGAAATGTTTTCTAAACTATTGTACTCTACAGTACATGCGTAGTTATCTGAAACTATAATTAGGAATATAATATACAATGTATGCAATTATTAAAGAAAGACTCGATGAACATCATAATATGTACATACTGTGTTAAATTAAAGTTACAATACATATTCAAAGGTGCATTCCTATATACATTTTGTCTTTTAAACTTAGTGATGTATATTTACCACTAACACTCATCTTGGCAGTGGTGGCTGGTTATAAGGTTGCAGTGTTGCACAACGACAGGATTAATCCAAGAAAAACAATTAATACCGTAATACAGTGAAACCCCTCAAATCCGAACCCCGGAAATCCGAAATCCCAGGTAATCCGAACGAGTTTTCTTCGACAATTTTAAGTTTGAAAAACACACGCAAAACAGAGAAACGTATTTCTTTAGTCATAAAACAATTACATATTCTACATTATAATCTGATTTTTCAATAATTCGTTGAAAAATTAACAAAGAAGTAGAGTTAGCATACGTAACACAGTGTAAATGTGCCTGCATACTTATCTCATCCTGGATTGAAAATCGGAAAAGTTGGTTATTATAATTCCTTAGGTTAATCACTTTGCAAGAACAATGAAATAACAACAGAAACACACAAAATATCACTTAATCTTTCACTTGAAATCAGTTGTCTTCAATTGTTGAAGTGACAAAACCCTTCCCGCAGAGGCAATTGCGCATGAACATGACATCGTTTGGCGTGGCTGCTTCGTGTTGTTCTACGAAGCGCAATGCGATATCCAGAACAGATGCAGCCTCAGTATAAGTCACATTGTCTGTCCAAGTTTCTTCTTCCTCACTGTCACTAGCTACATTGCTGTCATGTTGACTCACTATTTCATGTTCGGTGCATTCTTCATTGACATCAACTGTCGTCCACTACTCTAGACAACCTTCTCCAGCATCCTCACAACGTGCTATATGGATATTTTTTGGCTAATCCGAACAAATTGAAATCCGAACTGACTACAGCCCCAATTAGTTCGGATTTGAGGGGTTTCACTGTAATATTTTTAGTAATAAAAGCAGTACGTTTCCTTTTATATGTATAGGAATTCATAATTCAGAAAATCTTATAGTACGTTACTGTGAACTGTCTGAGAAAGTGAAGTGCGCCAACTATCTGGAGCGCTCGTCCGTTTGGTCGTTGCCAGGCCCAAGCATATACCAGAACTCAATAGTAGAAGGTATGGCAGAGATGCTAGACCGATTAAGCCCTATCCCAACAGTTAACTCGGCTGGTCATTGCCTGCTGATTGCAACAAGGGATCCGATGCACAGACGGAGGCATCTGTGATGCTCCATCAACTGCCGATACTACTGTATGTCTTGCAATGTAATTTGCGTTCTTGTGACACTCGCGGTTCTTTCTTGCCCTCGTATACTGTATACTAACTTACGTTGTTTTGTTCTCGTGAAGGTTTTCGTGAAGACTAACTTAGAATCCATTTAACCCAATGACAATGTGATGTTCTCTGAATTGCGGCATTCATGATGAATGAGGTACATTCGTTTTATCGTGCAATTGAATACAGCTTTCTCTCGTATCAATCAGTCTTCTACCCCCCCCCCCCCCAAATGAAAATAGTGCAACACCCAGAACAATTATTGGTCAGCTGCCACTGCATCTTAGTTACTGTATTCTAGCGAGGACAACAGTACAACAATTTCAAACACTTTTAATCAATCATTGAGGTAGAATTTAACACAATGTAACAGTAACTAGTCATGTGGGCTTCAAAAAGCGAGCTGAGCAGCCACTGCCTTTGTTGCGTGGTTGTGACCAATAATGAGACATGCGGTACTTATATTGGCCGCGAGTGGAGTGAACCGGAAGGGAGGGGGATGCGATCGACATTTCACAATATATGGCCTTGGTGCGAATGATGTCTGGCGCAGTATTGTGGCGATGACAACCTGCCCGAATTATCCGAATTCCGAATTAGTGAAGCCCAAAATAGTGAGAGTACACTGTAATTCCAATTGCTGGAAAATTACAATATCAATTGCCAATAAGATGGTAACACTGGAAATGGCTTCAAAGTTATCTATACATTGTTTGTAAAGTTTTGAAGCCATTTTTCAATGTTTCCATGTTTTCAACGGGTACATTCCTCTGTCTAGCATTCAAGCGAACTCCCATCAGTAATTGGAATATCCAGCAACAAAGTACACACGGAGATGACATGCTAATGAGCAGCTTTTAGTTTCACGTGACCGTTAATCATGCGATCATGAGCCACGGGATCTCCTTTTTACGTGGAATCTGAACCACAGGACATGGCGTTTCACTTCGAAAATCTCACATGCATTGACCGGGAATCGAACCTTGTCCACCTTAAAGAGAGAGGCCAACAGCATGACCGCTGCGCCACCATGCCCCCCCTCCCACCCTCCTATCCCCATATGCTGATGATGTTGCCTTAGTGGCAGGGACACAAAGAAGTATGAACAGAATGCTTCACATTATACAGTGAGTCCGGCAATATTCTCCGCAGCGCCTACATGCGTCTGCGAGAGCTAGCTACAGCAGTTACGTTGGCAGCACGGCTGCCGCTTGCATCATAACAAATAAACAGTAAACTTTGTACTCACCACAACCATTCACATCAGATGCTGGAACAATTCACAGTACATCACTCTTTTTCCGCAATCAGTTTGTTTTAATTCATGAACCACGGTAACTTTATAAGGGAACATCTGAAGCTTGTCTCTTACAGCTTTATGTGCTGTCGACTTAGATATTCCAGTTTGTTGAGCTAATTTTCGTGTTGATTTACTTGGACTACGCAGCATTATATCGGAGATTTCATCAAGTTTTTAGTCTGTTAAAAGCGTAGGCCTGCCTGTTCCCGGTACATCGTGAACTGAGCCAGTCACACGAAATCCCGAACGGTATCGAGGTTTGGACCCTTTGAATTAGGAAACCGCGCCTGAAATCTTAATTTTACATTTTCTGTAAACCGCAAAACACTCTCTCTTCAGTAGTAAACATTACCGCCTGTATACTGTTGCACTCGTCCATTAATCTATCTCAAGAATTGTGATCTCTAATCTTATGTGATAATCAGCAGTATTATTTTCTTCTTCAATAATTTCAGTATGAGCCTTTGAGAAAAACGTTTTCCACCACAAACACTCTCTCTTCAGTAGTAAACATTACCGCCTGTATACTGTTGCACTCGTCCAATAATCTATCTGAACGCTCGCTTATCGCAATACACACTGAAGACATACAGGCTTGCTCGCTCGCTTATCGCAGTACACACTGACGATTCGACAGCCTACAGCCCACACACGGGACTTCCCCTTTCAAGGACACAGGGCCGCCAACTAAACCCATGACGCAAACACACTCAGCTGCACGTAGCTACTGCGGAGAACATTAAGCAAATGAACGCTCATAATATTATTGCGCAGTAAACTAAAACCGTTGTTATTTAAACCCAGCCAAAAAAGAAACACCAGAAATGTCAAGAACAAAGTGCCATGGAAGTTATTTCTTGCAACAGAATGTTCAAGAATTGTGATCTCTAATTTTATGTGATAATCAGCAGTATTATTTTCTTCTTCAATAATTTCAGTATGAATTTTTGATCATTTTAGTATTGTGATGTTCTAAGTGAAGCTCACTGAAAGCTTTAATATTTATTATACTGTATTGGCATCAGTAGTCACATGCTATTATTATCATAGCATTACAATGCCAGTGTATGTCACTTTGCTATTTATTCTGTCTTCATTCCAGCATGTTTTGAAAATAGGCTTTTGGTGGCATTATTTTGTACATTTTATACATGTGAAACTTATCATTGAGAAATATGGTATATTCTGTTACCTCGTAGGTTTGTTGCCATTTCCAAGATCTCTGACATTGCTTGATGACTTCAAGCTATATTTCTGTCTGCTACGTTTTGATGTGAGTCATTAGAACATAAAACTTGGTTTACTATCATCAGTCTGGTACAGAGGCCTGTATTCTAAATATAGTTTTAATGTAATCTGTCAATGTGAAGTTTGTATCTGGCTGTTTACAAATGTATCATATATAGAATTTAAAAAGATTGAGAAATCAAGTTGCAAACTAATGATATTCTCTTATGGAAGTAAAGAGGCAGGGACAGCGGTATTTTTGACTGAAAGACAAGACTCATTCTTCATGTTACTGTTGAAAATTAGGTCAGTAATCAGATGTAATATGACTACAAATCAACGTCCGATCGTGATATAACTGGAAGATACATCATATAGCAGTGACGTCCGATTCACTGTAATCGAACCATTCATATGTTTCTTAATTGTTTTTGTGAACTTTCTTTTTATTTAAATTTCTAATAGTGTTTTGTAAGGATATCCATTTTCTGTTTTATCTTTGTAAACTTAGTTTTAAGATTATTTTAATTCAATCCATGCTGACGAAGGTGTCGTTGAACAACGAAACATGTACGTTGAAGCAGAATGAAACCACAATCTTTAGTGTTTGACAAGGCGGTTTGGAGTCTCACAGTACTATCAGTCAACACGGATATTAATTATTACCATTGTCATAATGGTTAATGTTTACGCATTTTACAAGAAAAATATTTAAATGAGGATATTTTGGGAGAAATAGTCAGAATTAGGGGATACTGTATTGTAGGATTTTGCAAAAGACTGATTAAAATTGGGACCCACACAATGGTATGTTATATTAGGAACCTTAAATGTCCTTAATTTGTGGAAATTGTTACTTGTTTCTTTTCTTCAAAACAAAACAAAAAAATAAAGGCTCCTGACTTGCTAACAATCCCAAACTTTGAATGCTGTATTTGACCACTTAAATTTGAAGTATTGATAAAAGAGCAGAAATTGCTCTATTGTCTTGCTGTTTCTTTGAATATATCTGCCAATTAGAATGTTGATACTGTGTAGTTGACTCTGAAGAACTCTTCAAGCAATGTCAATTAAAAAATTTCAAACCCAAAATATTTTTTGAAGCCTAGTTTTGTATTGAACATCCTGATTGAAACATTTCTATATTTAGTGCAATTCCCCACATGTTGTAGCTAGAGATGTTCTTTTCTAAAAACAAGGTTTTGACAAGTTAAAAATCTACTGCCCATGTCAATACTGGACCTAACATGCCTTCAGTCCATTACGGTATCAGCAATTTTTAAAAGAGAATGTGGTTCTCATTGTTTATATATATATTATTGTACTTAATCTCACAAAACTTGTGAACACAACATCCACTAATATACAGTTAAGTTGGATTTCAAATGATGCTTTTCTTCCAGAGTTATATTTTATTTCTGTTCCATGATTCCTTTATTGGAGTTATTCATAAATTTAAGTGATTCAAAGTGTATGGTTGTGATATTGTAAATCTTTAAACTTATCTGGGTATGAGAACAAACACTTTGAATGAAACCTTTTTGTTGCTATGATTCTGTGTAACACGCTTATGAAATACCATCTCGTTATGGAAGTCTTGGCATAGTTTACAGTTATGAGCAAAATTATTGATTATTCATCGGTAATTTAGCACCATATTTATGAGTTTCCAAAAATATTACTACCTGTTAACCTCTTCAAAAATATATTACCTTGTGTGAATGTAAGTATTGATAATATCAGTAACTTAACATGTTAAAATTATCACACCAGATGCAATTTCACTGTGGAATATTTATGTACTTCACACAGTTTTGACAATGAAATCATATTTCTTCTCAAATAAAATTTATAATTCTCAAAGGATTTACTCATTAATGAACAAAAACTTGGAAAATCAAAGAGTGTAGAAAACTATAGATTGAAACGTTCTACAAGAATTAAGGGGTATTTGATTGTTGTGCATAATTTGAGATTATTTCTTTTATGCCAGACTTCTTTTGTAGATTCATTACAACTTGGCACAAATGTTCTCTATATGTTTCTACACTCCTCTCTGTCCCATTATGTAAGCAATTCCTTCCCTCTGTTTGTGCTGTAAATTCTCTTTCGCTTTATGTGTGTATGTGTGCTCTGTCCACTTTCTGCTGAATGTTTACACTTAATCATTATTATAGATACTGGAAGAAGACTAGAAACTTTACTACTGTGGACTTTTGAAAGTTGTTCATTCTTAATAAAAATATTTTTTTTTGTAGAAAAATTGTTAAAATATTAAATGATCAATGTTTTGTCTGTCTATTCTGCATGATTTGTGTTCATTTTAACTATTATTGTTGATTTTTTAAATCCTAGATGCAAAATGTGTGTTAATAAAAGAAGTTCAAAATAGCTACGTGTGTCACATTCACATCAGTCAGGTAAAATGTGCAAAACTGACTGTTCATTATTGCTGTAGGAAATGTACATTTCAACTTCACATGTTGTTGAGAAAAGTTCGTAATATCAGATGTGATCAATGATGAGTAAAGAAGGAAGTATACAATCACTTACTGCAGGTGTGCAGAAATCCTGGGTGCCAGATTACCATGATACTGTTTCTGGTTTTCATGTTATTTATTTGCACTGTGCATAAATCTCTCACGAATACCCCACACCACCTGTTGTGTTTTTCCCATCTTTACAGCATTATGTGAGTAAGGATTTAATCAGATGAATCTTATAAAAATAAGATTTAGATCATCATTAGCAACAAACATTGTGTCTGATTTGATGCACCAATATGAATGGATCAACAATAAAAGAATTTAATCCTGCAAGGTCTGTGGACCAGTGGTTTCTTAGTAGCAAGACCACAAGGCACATCAAGCCCGGCCGAAGCCGTCGGATTTTTTAAGAGCGTTAAAAATCCCTCTGTATGCCTTCCTTCGGAGGGGAAGTAAAGCCGGCGGTCCCATGTCATAGATTTATGGCATGTTAAAGAACCTTCCACTAATTACACTTGTGTGAAGCTAAATTGTATAGGTTAAGAATGTAAACAACACTCTTAGGTCCCTAGGTTCGTTGCCAAGAGCCGACTGCGGTGGTGTCTAGTAGCTAAGTTCTGAACTAGGTCTAGTAGTTGTTGACTGTGGCGTTTGGCGTCAAAAGTTGGAACTATTTGATAAATTCAAAGTTGCAGTCCTTCCTTGAATTTATTTATTTATTCGTATCAGAAGCAATACATCATGTAAAATTAGCATAGATAACTTTTTTAAAATAAAAAACACACTAAAGGTACTTTCAAAATAACAATTAAATTACATCGCACCAAAATTTGGCAAGATCTC
This sequence comes from Meconema thalassinum, assembly GCA_946902985.2. NCBI lineage: Eukaryota > Metazoa > Arthropoda > Insecta > Orthoptera > Tettigoniidae > Meconema > Meconema thalassinum. The sequence goes on along the minus strand of OX336388.2, from coordinate 374,952,861 downwards.
GTCCATTTGGTGTGGCCTGAACTACATCCTGCATAGTGCAAATGAGAGGGCAGGAGTTGCAATGGAGAAGGTGCACCATGGTTTGTTCTTCTCCGCAGGCACAAAAGGTTGACTCATCGGAAAGGCCCCACTTCTTCATATTGGTCTTAGATCGACCGACCCCAGACCGCAGCCTGTTCAGACTCTTCCAGAAGCATCATTAAAGTACTATCCTTGAATTAAAAAACAGATACACACACTAATACAGCCGTCACAATTAACACCGGTTATCAGACAGATTCTACACACACCCAAAGTACACGGGGCTACATGACCGCGTTGTCGCAGCCCCTAAACTAAGGAACCAACCAACCACAAGGCACATCCATGATTATAAGCGACCACGCAAGAGTTAGATCATTATTATATAAAATAAAAGTGTAAGTCTATCTTAAATATTTTCTTGCTCTTTGTAAAACGTAACTGACACATTATTCATAGGTATCAGGTTGGTGGGATCACAAATGTTTGGACTGGCTCCTCTATTCAAAGAAAATTTCTGCACCCTTGAGTAACTGGTAGTCTTAGTTTGTTTTGGTTACTATTTTGTTCAAGAAACAAACATTTTTTCAGAGACATTTGAGCCCCCTTTCATATCACTGACTCAAATTCATAATGTTCAGTGCTGGAAAAGAAACATCACTTCTTTCCATATTGGTGAATTATTTCTAACAGTGAATTTTCTTCCTTGCTCATCATTTTGAATCTAAGGGTATTCCTGTCACTTGCACTAATGTATCATTTGACCAAAGGGTGTTACGAAGATTTTTGTTGTTGTTATACATATGAACATGATTGTTGTAGAAATACATATATTTGCATGTGGATACTTGGTGGTTTTAGTGCATTCTTTCATCCATTGTATTATTTTTATATGGTGCCACTTTATTAGTTAGCAGTATGCAAACAACATGGGAAAGATTTTTTTTAAACATTATTATACAATTTAAAAAAGAAATTATAGTAAATGTTCTTTGCACACCTTTGGTTCAATTTTTCTTTCTAGAAAGTATTAAATAGACTTTTTTTAAAATTCATGAAGACAGATTTTTAACTATGTATTGGATGGTTGCAGGATCCAATGAATCCCAACGAAACAGTAATCGTTATCCGGAGTCTGGTGCCGGGTGGTGTTGCTCAAGTGGATGGTCGTCTCATTCCTGGAGATCGTCTTCTGTTTGTGAATGACACTGGCTTGGAGAATGCATCCTTGGATCAAGCAGTGCAGGCTCTCAAAGGGGCATCTAAAGGTGTTGTCAGAATCGGAGTAGCGAAGCCCCTACCAATTCCTGACAGCGTGTCCCACAGTCAGGTAAGCGAAGAATATACGGCTCATTCCCCACCCAACACCACCCACCATGTGGAATATTATTCAGATGTGCATCAGCGAGAGAAAAATTCACCGGGGGAGGGCACAGGGGATGGTGGTTCTCCAACTCAAGGGGGGCTAGTCAAGTCGGAGAGTTTCTAAACAAAGATATCATACATTTTGTCATTATGTTTGTGTAGTCAAACATACACTTCATTGCTGCGGGTTTGTTGTTAGTGCTACTTACACAGGGTAGAAGCGATTGTTTTTATATGGTAATCTGTTTGTGCAATATTTTGAATGTTAAAATGTGATTTATATTTGTGGAAATCTTTCATCTGTAAAGTGAGATTTCTATGAGACTTATCATGCTGTTAAATGGTGCTTGTATTGATGTATATCGTGCATCTTAGATTTTTAATCATTGAATACATTTTTAATAGAATTTTACCTTATGAAGCCCATCAATTTTATCGGCTTCAAGTAATTTTTAATATAGTTGCACAAACAGGTTACTGCAGAAGAGTAATTTATTAAAAAGTCAAACATTTTAACTGGGACCAGTAAATTGCAGTGCATTTACATTCTTATCCTTTTTCTATACGAGGATTACTACTTATGTTTTACTTGAGTCATGGAGTTATTGTGCTTTTTATGTTCCATACACTCATCTTCATATGGCTCAGAGTCTGGTGAAGGGACATTGTTGTAACTGAATTCCATGTTTGTTTTGTTCTCTGTTCAATATTCACACTATAAGGTGTTCCATGGTTCTGCATGATGCATGAAGGTTTATAAAGAAAGACAGCCGCAGGTATTAAACTATAGAACATCCAGCGTTGAGAAAAAACTGTGGGTCTTACGGACTTTTACTTTTAACAGACCCCCCCCCACACTGGTTTTGTTACCTCACCTTTTATCATCGAGGAACTCTGAACATATATATTTTTCGGCATAATAGCTGCCTACAATTATCTGCCAATTGACTACCTTTGTTAATGCATACAAGTATCGTTTATATTACGTCTTAGTAATTTAAAAGTGTTCGAGGTTCGTACGCTGGAATGAAGAGCCTCGTCCTGTGTTGCATGCTTGCCTGGAGTGGAGCACGTGCTCAGTTCCGTCGGCACCATAAGTTCTGAAGCATTGGTGTTACTGTTATGTATCTGTTTTATTTTCTGTTCGATCAAATGAGGGCTGCCAACAGTGGGGTTCGTACCCACTATCTCCCGAATGCAAGCTCACAGCTGCGCGCCCCTAACTACACGGCTAATATTACAAATATTAATCTAAACAAAACAACAACAAGAATAAAATTGAAAGAGCTAAATTATAGCATAACTAATAACAGAAAAGGTGATCATCAACAGTATTGCTGACTTGAAAAATGTTAATATCGTCAGCATACATCCGAGAAGGAAGGGTTGTGCTCTCGACATTTGTCAATCAGTAATGCGTCATATCGCAACAAAATGAATGAAGTTATTGGTTCTCTTCGCATATCCTTAATACTGGTCCAATCCGTTAACACCTGCAAAACTGATCCTTCCCGGGCGTGTTCTATTTCAGGTACCTTTTGAGGTTGTGTTGTGTCGCTAACTTATGAAAGTACAGTACTCAAAGCTGGTGAAGATAATGTACGACGTCAGCGCTTCCTCTGCCTAGAGTTAGCAACACAGTCGCCATAAGGCGCCACAGTCTTTTTCAAACGCTGGATACTCTATAGCAGTGGTTCTTAACCGGTGGTCCGCAAGTGCCTCGAGAGTGGTCTGCAGGAGAGAAGGGTCCACCAGCACGTATAAAAAAGTGGGCAATAAATGGGGATTTAGAAAACAATGTGCGTTGAACGAGAATCGTCCGAATGTATTCACGGCGATGACTATCCCTTTTGAATTGAAATATATTTAAAATAAGTGTTATTGAGGAAGAGTTACAACTGATAAGGTGTATTGGGGTGAGGAGGGAGGGGGAGGGGAGGAGGGGTGGTGCGTACATGATTCAATTTCACGCTGAGTGGTCCGCAGACTTCTACGGGTTCAGAACCACTGCTCTAAACACAGCAAATTTTAACTTTTTGTTTTTTACAAAGGCCAAAATAGTTGATTTATATGGATTTGAGTGTGGTGATATTAAAAATGACAGTTAAGAATCTAGATTAGCCCAGGTTTGGAAGTTAAATTGTTGGGGTTATTAGCACAACTGCGGGGCATTATAACAGCTGTTTTGATTCCACACAGGAACTCACGTATAAGTCACAATAAAAAAGGAGCAGTTTTGATTCCACACAGTAACTCAGAAACTCGCGTCACAATACACAATGGAGCTCTACGGAAGACAAGCAATCTTAGTCTACTATATGTTAGCTAGAAACAAAATACAGCATTCATTGGCATTGCTGAAGTAAGAAAAAACGAGAGCTAAAACAGAAATAAGGACGTAACAAACTTCATATAGCACGAAAACAGGAGCTAAAAAACAAAAATTATTGTCATTTTTTAATTTAGCGTACCAAAATCTATAAAGATTGGGTATTTTTATTTATGTAAGAATTTCATCTATTCATCATTGTGATGGATGTGGTAATGAAATCTATTAAAAGGAAAGAACATGGAGATATTAGAGCCTTCACATGTGCAGATGATGTTGCGATCTGGAGTGAATCAGAGGAGGAACTGGGTGAGAGGCTGCAAGGCTGGAATTAGGAGTTGAAGAAATATGGTTTAAACATCAGCGAGACAAAGACGGTGGCGATGAAAGTGTATGAGGAAGGAGCAGAACCAATAGTCATACTAAATGAAGCCAAATTGGACAGCGTTCCAGTTTTCAAGAACTTGGGTAGCATTCTATCAAGTGACAACCTAGCAAAACATGAGGTAAACAATCGAATTAATAAGGCAACACAATGTTACCACCAGGTAAGACACCTGCTGTGGGATGAGCAAATGCCCATGAAAACAAAGATGACATTGTACAAGTCCTATTATACACCGATTCTTACATGCAGTCTTGAAACCACAACACTAACCAAACTCCAGGCAGCCGAAATGAAATTCCTACGTACCATGATTCACAAAACCAGGAAAGACAAGATCAGGAATGAGAAGATTAGAGAAGAATTAGGAATAGATGATTCTCTCCTCAATAAGGTCCAGATCTCAAGACTGAAGTGGTTTGGTCACATGAAGAGGATGCCACCCAACAGAACTTCACGGAAGGAATTTGAGAGAAAAGTAGAAGGAAGATGACCCGTGGGAAGGCCACGAAAGAAGTGGATAGATACAGTCAAGAACGATTTACTGCAGAGAGGTCATGATTTGGACAAGTTGGTGGAGGAAGAGTGGTACAAGGACAGGATGAAATGGAGGGGGCTCATATACCACACCCGGGCAACTGGAGTTGGTTCAGGATGATGATGATGAATTTCATTGTTGAACAGTGTTATTTCTTTACTGGTTATTTAACAAAAGATATATTCTCGCTGCCGTACTGGTGCTTTGAAATCACATGGATGTGATCCACTAGCTAGCCTTAGTTGTCACTGATACTCTGTAAAGATTAAATGGAGTTAAAATGTTTTTTTTTTTTCTTAAATCTTATTGAAGTATTTTCATATGATCTATGAAAAATATATTTTTAAAATCAACCCATTACTCATACCATGCGAAAGAAAAGACTAGGATTCTTTGGGCACATCATGAGGATGCCAGATTCACGTCTTCTAAAACAACTAGTACAGCTCAATCTTGCTTCAAAAAACACAACTGGATGCCGATGATTAAAAGAAATCAGAGAGGACTTAAAAGAAATTGGCCTAACAACAGAAGATGCTGCAAATAAGAAGAGTTTAACTACATCACTTAAAAATATGACTTTTCATTTTCCACTCAAAAAGAAGAAAATTCCAACCAGAATATTTTCCGCCCAAGAAAGGGCAAGACGATCAATATGCATGAAGAAGTACTGGGAAGACCGCAAGGCTCATATAGTTCCTAAAATTCGACGAACTAATGGTTGGTTAAGTGATCCTTTGTGGTCTCAAAAGGCAAAGAAGAAGAATTCATGGAATTCTCTGCAGTTTGAAATTCACAAATTACAGCAATTAATACTTGCTTTATGTACAGTTTATGAACACTCATTATAAATAGTACGAGTATATTCGCTTTCACGGCCTTGGGTACTTGGGTGTGTATAGAATTTATCTGATAACTTTTGTTATTGTGGTGCCTGTAGAAGTGTGTGTGTTTGAAATTCAGGTGAGGATTGGGAAGGAGGCAGCCCTTGCCTTAAGTTAGGAACCATCCTGGCATTTGCCTGGACTAGAAGTGAGAAAACACGGAACACCAGTTCCAAGATGGTTGAGGTGGGAATTGAACCCACCCCTTCTCAGTTTTGGCTCACGAGGCTGAGTGTAACCCATTCCAGCCCTCAATCCAGAATTAGATTTCTTGGCAGAGCCGGGAATCAAGCCTAGACCTCCAGGGTGACAACCAAGAATGTTGGCCACTACTAAAGGTTATATTTACATCATGAGTTACAGTAATTCACTCCTGAGAAATTAATATATATGACAACCTAATTTATGCAAACTAAACTACATACCTAATTTGGATTAGAGTAACTGTTCATTATACCATTCTTCACAATATTTGGCTTGAGAGGAAAATACAATTTAAAATATTTATTTACTCAAAACAGCTAAAATGAACTAGATACAAAAATATTTGAATTGATAATTTCTAGTTTCACACTGCTACAATATTATTTTGCCCTAAGAACCATTTTGAATCTTGCATGTGTGCTTGTGGTTTTGTGCTTGCCCCATTTTTGGAACTCACATTTGTGAACTTAATATTTGTTACTGGTACTGATTTTTAGGAAGGTATCATACAGATTTTTCTTTTTAAAAGAAAAAATTAAGATAGAGGAATACGGTACTCCATGGATGAATAGTGGAAGTTTTACTTTGGGATGTAATACTTGGAGAAAGTTTATTAGAACTCATTTCATGTTGGGGTTTTCAAATTATCATCTTTATTTTTTGCTTGCTATAACTTATCTATAATGTTTGAAGACAGTTTCTTAGCTTGTTGGTAGAGTTCGTGGTTTTTAGCATTTGAAAATCTTAAATTATTTGTGACATCAAAGATTAGATTAGTAGATTTCTTTCTTTTTTAAATAAGGAAGTTTTTGTACAATATTATATGTAGCAATTAGAACTATAATATAATTCAATATTATAAAAATTGCTTTTCATTATCTACAAATATTATAGATACCGGAGACCGAAGAAGCTTATATACATAGGGCATGAAAAGCATGCAAATTTACACCATGGTTTTACTTATAGACTAAACATTCAATCAAGTAAATTTAATACATTGTTTGTTGACCATGAAAGAAATTCCTTCCATTGATAGATTCCAAACACGGCCTGCCCAAAAGAAAACTAATTTTAACAAATAAATATTTAAGGAATTTTTTCTGTCATGGCATTGTTTTAAGATTTGCTTTTTGAAAAAAATTGAGAATATTGCTTTTATATCCAGAAAGCAAAAATTTCGCACTTTAATACTAATTAAATCCCGCTAAAATACCCCGCTAGTGATCATAGAAAATGAAATTAAGTTCCAGGACATGATGAGTTTCGAACAATTTTTGCATCCATGCCAAACCACAAACTCTACTTATTGGTTATATATACTTTGTCAGGAATTAGTAATGAAAACAATGTCCTTTCTCATACTCTCTTCTGATTCAATCATGCTAACTGGAGTTGTGATAACCCATTCCAGAAACTATTCTTCTTTGTAGGGACATAACAATCCTTTATTGATATTACCGGTATTATGAATGGACAAAAGAGCATTGGAAAAAGCAATATTTTGCATTTGTAACTTACTATTACTGAGTTTACTCTTACTTTTTAGCTAAGTTGGAAGGGGATACAACATATAACCTTATAAATTGTTAGCTATGATATAACCTTTATCTTGCCTGACTACATTTGGCCTTCAAATTCTATAAAATGTCATGCCTGAAGTTTATCAAAATGTTCTCTTGTTTTTTCATAAATCTTTTTCATTAATTAGTATAGTGGTATTTTTATGTAGTAATTCTGTTCAATTTCTTTTTAATACTGACTCGCAGGAGAGTTATTAATTTTTATATTCTAATCTCCAGTTCTCACCTTAGTGTTGTATATAGAATGAAATTATATGGAGGGTGGTAAAATCCAAGTCAAATGTGAACTCATTTCCAGCAGGAGTGAGTATTTCGTATTGTTTGTTTAAGTTACAAGATTGAAAATTAATTTTGCCTATTGCAGTATTTGCTGGCCCTAGTTACGGAATTGCAACCCAAGGCATTGCAGTGTATGATGTGGAGCTAATTTTACAATCTAGCATTGTAGCACATTGCTGTTAAGCTTTTGTGTGTCTGATCACAAGATCAAAATCATGGGATATATTTGTTTGTCAATCTTACAAGCTACAGTATTTTAAATCATTTTAGAACATTAATATTCCATGTTGTCTTTCTGTGTGTAATTCATTGTGGGCATTTATGCTCGGGGTCATTTAAGGACCTTACGGCGTCTTTGTTTGCGGATTTGTTCCTATCTTCATCCCAATTTGGTGATAATGTTCATAATGGTGATAATATTTCAACGTATTTAACAATAATGTTGTAATAAGCTATTTTAAATCTAATTTTTAGTTCCATCCAGTCATTTTGTTGGGAACGCCATTATAAATTGTTGTAAAAGTTTTGTTTTATTTAAATAAGTGACAGTCACTATCTACCACTCTTATGTTTCATTCCAAACAGTATTCATAAAGGATGGACCAATTTTAAATAAGGAGTAATACGTGTAAATCCAATACCTGCCCTGACACCATCTTTGTGATTGGGATACGTTGTTGGTGTAGGGGGATCTGCTCTAATCTTTGTTACTAACTGTTAAGATTAGGGATGCCAGGTGGTATATTTTTTTATTTCTAGAGTAAAGTAAAACGAGAATTCTGAATCTAATGCTCAAACGGAAAACATGTGAACGAAGTTGTATGCTTTGTTACTTCATGGAATGCTGTGATAGATTTCCAAACGGTTACAAGCTTTATTACATTTTAGTGTATTGCTCATCACATATATTGTGCGGATAAAGATTTCAAAATTTTAGCACTCCAGCAACTTAGTTTAAATGTGATTCATAAAAACGTTCGGTATTAAAATGCAGCATAACATTGAAATCTTTCTGAAGTTACAGAAGAGTAGAAATTGAGATAGAATTTTCAGTTGGTAGCAGTTAAAATATTGTTACAAGTAGATGAGAAATAGATACAGTCTAGATTAATATAATTATGTTCAGAATTTTTTTTCTTTTCGATATTGTAATGGCATCCCTAGTCAACATCTTCCATATATCTTATTTTTTGATGGGTTTACTCTTAAACATTTCTTCAGGTGGCATTCATGGAAGCATGCAGCTGTAGACATTTCATGTAGGCTTTACTTGATTTAAGCTTGCATTGCTCACTCCTGCAATTTTAATACTAATATTGTTGTATTATTTGTAGCCCTTTGTTGACTTTGTAGTGATTTTTAATGCTCTTACTTCAATCACAGAAAGAAAATGTTCAGCTCTGTCGTCAATTAACTGGATAATGTTTTCAAGCCAACACAAATAAATATAGTTGTGCTTATTGAAGTGACGCTATTTCATGTTTTAAAATCCGACTTTCCTTGACTTTTATCTCTGGGATGTGATCGTTGTGTTATATAAAGAATAAGAAACAGATTATTTAAAACTAATTTCCTTGTTGTACATATACTTTGTAAAATTTTATTTGAGACTAAATAAAATTTTCAATCACAGTAGTTTGGCGTTTTTTCAAATAAAACCCCTCCAGTTGAAATCCAGTACCGTACTTCATAAAAATCTGTCCACAACAGTAACTCCAGATTATATAAACCCTTACATGTTTTAAAATAACCCATATCCATTAAGTCGTATCCATTTACAATGGTAATGAGCTTTTGATAGAATGTTTAGGGATAACTATTGTCGTCAGTTTGATTGGCAATTCCATTTTCAAAATTTGAATATCAAATTTGTAATCGATGCACAGTTCATAAGTTTGGACAACATTTCTGTGATGAAAAGTTCTTCTGTTCTCCTTGCTGCTTTGTTCATTTCTATTCAAGGGTTGCCAACCTTTTCATAATTCATATAACATTTAATACTATTCATTACTTAAACTATGAGTTAATGCATATCTAATTTTTATTTTATTTTTTTAACTAACCATTTTATCCTTACTGAGGAGTGTAGATCCACATTAAATTTTTATTTTGGGAAGGTCAGCATAAAGGTATAAGAATGGTCCATTGAGAATCTCATATGTGCATCTCATTGCTATAGTCTAGTTTCAAATCTTGGCAATCCTATGGTTTTTATGACATGTTTTATTTTGTTCCTTTTTTTCTTTTTATGAATATTATAATTAATCTACTGTATTTAGTTATGGATACCGTAACCTAGTTTCCATTTTATAAAATGGAAGAAACTTGCCAATTTTTACTCAAGGTTAGTTCAATATTAATTTCTCCTCTTATCATTTGTTTCTTTAATTCATGCTTTTCAAACTTAACAACTGGCATTTAGTGAAATTCAAGTCACTTAAAACATAATGGTGAGAAACTTCTCACAGCTTATTAAGGAAAGAAAAAAAGGTTTAATAACTCCTAACAAACAATTAATATGTAACTGATACTCTTAAGTATGCTCTGTGTGTAGGCTGTGGTTGGCAATCCTCCTTTATCAGCATGCAGCTTTTTAGATTATTGAATTTTCTTTGTGTCTAACTTAGCTTCTTTTGTGTTTGCATTTTGCACTAACAATTTGTTCTTTTCTTTGTATTTTCTATTGCTTGTAGCTTTTCTACAATGCACTTTGTTTTTATTTCAGTTACAATTATTAAATCAGGTAACCTGAAGAAATACAAATGAGTTGTTTCCTTGATTCACATTAGCAACAAATCTGATAGCTGTTATCTTAAATATGGGGTAACTTACAAGCATTTGGCATCAAATATGTGATTTTAACAATCGTATAACTATGCAAAATTTAAATATTTCGTGATCCTAAGTCTCGTTCTTATCGAATTGTATTTTATCTCGTACTGAAAATTACTGTTCAGTTTTTTTTTTTTACAGTAAATATTGTTGACTGTTTGATAAATATATCCAAGCTGTGAGGATGTTTTAATGGAGACATTGAATTGGTGCAGACAATGTGCTGCATGCTACATTACTAAATTTGGCAGGTCTGATATTGTACATGGTGGGTGTTAATCCTCATCATATGATAATTTATTTGCACATAAGAAGCACTTCTCTTTATATCTAGTTATTTTTGCTGAGTAGTCTTGTGCTCTGGTGTTGATCAAAGAATGTCACACAAAATGGGCTTTGTTTCCATGCAAATAATGAGATATTACTGTCACATTCTGTGCATGTGTCCTCTCATTGTTTGCATAATTTTTATTTCATGAATACTGTTTTTTGTATAGGGCTTCTATTTGGTCATAAAATTTATATTTATTCTGTTTATGACTTCTGTAACTATTAATTATTTATTACAATCATTTGTAGCTATTTAAATATTTTGTAGTTATGCAAGGTATTTATAGCATAAATGTGGGTAGCCATTGTGTAAATGATTTAGGCAGCATGAAGCTGCAAGTACCATAGTTATTTGGTTTAATTTTGAACTACAGTTTTACATTTTTCATGAGATATTCTTATTGGTCCTGAATTTGGGATTTCTTTTCTTCTTTAAAATATAATTGTATTCTTTTGCTATAGATTGTACAAACATTATGATGCTTTGAGCAGATTTATATTACAGTATTGTAATTTTAATTGTGAGTTGCTAATTTTGCCATAAGTCATAGCATGTGCTCTGTATGCAGATATATTTAGCATGTCTAGTTCTTGCTTGCCATTCTTTACTTCTTCAGATTTACATAATAATGCTATCTTGCTTTCTTTAAACTTTTGTGCAAATGAAATATTTTTCTGTGTTCTCAAATCTGGCTGCATAATGCATTGTCGCATATGTATATGTAATAAATATTCAGAATTTCAATGAAATTTGAAAGTTTCACTCGTAAACCACTTTTTAGAAAAGAATATTATCGTTCAGAAGCTCATAGCCTTGGTGAATGGACGTCTATTGAATCCTGGAATCTTTCTCCTTGTCTTTTTTTTTTTTCTTTTCCGGACTGTGGGGGTCATCTTAATGTATGTGTGGAATATGGTCAGCTGTTAGTTATTATATTAGTGTTGCATTTTGCCCTATCCAACCCATCTGTCAAGTTCTTCTGATTTAATTAGGTACCAGTAGACAGATGTTTCTAGTGAAAGTGTGCGGTTAATATCAAACAGGTCATAACAATCCTAAGAAAATAATTATGAGTTTTACTCTAGAAATCTGACATAGTACAAAATAATAGTTTTTTTTTTTAAATTTTTATTGTACCTGTGTTCAATTGTTGAATTTTGACAACAGGTGTTTTGCTCTACTCTTAAATGACTATATATTACTTCAGACAATTTTCATTTTAGATGATATAACACACTCATGTATAGTCAGAATACTTACATGCATGATAATTAGTTCGACATTTGAAATGGGACTAGTTCACTTGACTTCCATATTGGAGTTAAATATTGTTTCTTCTTCCTCTTAATTTAGTATAGTACAAGCAGTTATGGTAAGTACAAACATTTCATTTGCATGCCTATTTTGAGTGTCACTTTATGTTAAATACTGATTGTAATTTTGTGTAAACAATTTTGTTCAATTTTGAGTGCTGAAATGATATTAGTGGAATCTTCATTGTGTGCCATGTTCAGTTTTACACTGGCTGTGTCGGAAAGTTTTCTCATCAGGGTACTAGTTTGTATCAAACTGTTAATTTGGCAGACATGTTCTGTACATAAAGAACCTTTGAGGTGCCATTAGGTTGGCTTTTCACCAAGTCATGTTGTGGATAACAAGTCAATCAGAAACAAAGTTTCTGAAGTCCCTAGTAAAAGAGATAAGTTTTTCAGTTATCAGATACCTTCTGGGTTAAGCAACTAGACATCGTGCTATTTTGGTGAGAATGCCCCCGAGTCCTGAAAGTACTAGGGGACACTAGAATGTCCTGCTTTTTGGAAGAGATCACACAAACTTCTCACTGTACAGCAGGAGCATCCACACTTTCCTAAAAGGTTTCCCTCTCCACCCACCATTGTTACTGAAATAAATTTCTTCAACTGCAAAGTAGACCGGTGAAGTACAGTTATTTGATTTGAACACAACGGGTGTTTGTTTCAGATTTTCTCTTAATATTGTAATATTTTTTATAAGAAAATTTAATTTAAAATTATCTCTTGTACTGCCTCAATTTGTACCTCATCACACTTACTTTTACAGTCTGAAAGCATTCTAGAAATTTTAATATCAGTTTTTATTTTAGTTATATTTTAAATTTGGAATTAATTTGTTTTTTGTTATATACTGCCTTTGAATCTTGGTATAAACAGGACAAATTTTCTTTGTAAGATATTGAAAGTTGATTCACCTTAAGTGGTCTTTAGGGGAGTAGTAGGGGAGCAGTAAGAGTTCTGCCTAAAGGCCTACTTTCTTGTTGACTTTGTCGATATCTCGCAAACCCAGGGTCGGATTTTGACATGTGACATGTCGTAGGACTTGGGGTGCTAAAACTAATAGTTCATCGGCATTTTAATATCTCTCAAAGCCATAAAGTTAGAACAAAATTTGACGTGTTGTCTTTTTAGTTGCATTGCCTCTTGACGAGGATGCCTATGTCGAGTAGGTGTGAAACCTATTTTGGGGTAAAAACCATGATTTTAGACTTTTTGTTATATGTGGCAAACCAATAAGGCTAGAACGATGTGCTTGGTGTCCAAAGACTCAGGGTGACGTCCCCCTTTTGAATGTCATATTTTCCCCCAAAAGAAATGTTGACAAAGGGCCTAACGACATACATGTTGCAAAATTTTAATTTTTAAAACTTTTTATTTGCCTGTTTAAAATTGTAATTAAGAGTGGTCGTCGAGAGAGACGGTACCGCTGGCGTGTGTTTCAACGAGCCTGTCTCTGGCCAATGTGGTGATATCCCAATAGAGCAATCGCTATTTCGACGGGATGGCATAACGGCAGGGCGACGGTTTGTTTTCCAATCTTTTCTATGGTGGATGGTTTGACTATAATATCCCAAAATGCGTGAAGCGTGCTAGGATTTTTTTACCCCTGAAGGGGATCTTTAACGTGCTAGTCAATGTAGTGACACGGCTCTGTGGCGCAGCAGACGGTTGTAGGTTATGAAGCTATAACATTCGGTCGACCAAGCGATCTGAATGAAATTTTTCATTGTGAGATGGCTTGAGTTATGATTGTTATTCTGAAGCACATTCATGATGTTTCTTCTGCTAATTCTTCCTTGACCTCATACCCATGTTGAATGCCACACAAAAATAGTCATTTTTTAGATGTGGTTTCTAAGATAAGATTGCAAATTTTATTTTTGCAACCATAGCAGGTTTTTTTTTATTTCTTTTAAGAACTTAGTACCGGATAGTATCTCAGTTGTCTTGCTAGGAGTGCTCCAATCAAATACTGCTGCATTCACAAGAAGCCAACTTCAAAATCCACACTTTGCAAATCCCAATTTGTAATTTGGAAAATATGATTATTTTTCTCCTGGAACCGTGATATTCATTACAATGACAAGAACTCTCTGGAACTCTACATTTAGATGAATCTATATTTAACTATACTATAGTATGCAGCACTGTAGAAAGCGAGGTCAGACTCTGGGACTTTCATGAGCACTTTTAGTTTTGCTTCTCTCTTTGTTTTCTTGCAAGATAATCATTTGGAACTCAAAAATAGAAGAAAACAAGATGTTCAGTAAAGAACATATAGCCTACTTTCTCCTAAATGCATGGGTATAATTAAAATTGTTTGTCCTTTTCAAGGAGTATAATTGAATGTTGGTTGTAATAGCTTGCTGAAATACAATGTGCTATATTGATATTAAACATGAATATGAGGTGCCCTTTGCTAGTGCTACCTCTGTAAAAAAAATCATTCAATTCGATTTCACCGTGTTTGAATTGATATGGTCAATCGATTTGCACACATACATGGCCGCCATCTTCAAACGATTGGGCTGATGACCTTGTAGTTTAGTCAAAAGACGCTCGCCATATAAATTTATGTTGTTGCAAAATTTGGTAGAGATCGGATGATTAGGTTAGTCGTAATTTGATTTAAGCTTGGAGCATTTGGGTGGTCGCCATTACGTTTCCGTCAAGATGGTGGCGATATAAAACATGACACTGAGATGCCCTTTGCTAGTTCTACCTCTGTACCAAATTTCGTTCAACTCGGTTTCACCGTGTTCGAATTGATAGGGGGGGGGACAGACATTCAGAGTACCCACACACACAGAGACAGACACACAATTTTTGGCCCTGTGTAGATCTCATAAGTCTACTTTCATTTTTTGCAAAAATCGAAAGTAGGCTAAAAAAACTGTGTGAAATGTTGTGCATTAGATTTGGTCGATTCTTTGTCTCTGAACTGTTCCATCCCCATCTCACATATTTAAATTTATTGTGTAATATTATCTTTATATATATGTATAATAATAAACCGATTTAATATTTTGGAGAGTTGTTCCTCTGAACAAGCCATTCACAAAAACTATAAAAGATGGGAATCATTTTGGAATAGTTTTTTTTTGTTTTTGTTTGTTTTGGCAAATGAAATAAGTTTAGAAGATCAAAATAGAGCTCAAACTTTTATAAAGACAATTTTAAAATATTTGAGAATGCAATTTAAAACGCGCTGAATATTTTCCAAGCAGGATTGAAGAATTATTTCATATTTTTCACGTACAGACGCCACAGTGACACATGTTATTATTATTATTATTTCTCTTACCGACAACGGTGGCTACGTTCGCTAAAGCGCAGCGTTAGATCATGGGGCCAAGCAGTACCGAAGTGAGGCAATCAAAATTAAACATGTAATTGGCAGTGAGACTGTGTCCGGATCATAGCCTCAATATTTTATGTCGGCACTTAACCAACTGTGACAAGCCTGGCAATCCCTGTTATCAGGCCAGCAGCAGGAGTTGGAAGTTACGATATCTTATATTTCTTCTTTCGGTACAGAACCTTCTAAAATTCAATGCAACAACAATAATAATAATAATAATAATCCGTGTAGATTTTTTAGGCGATCTACTCACCAATTTCGACGTTCTGTTTGCACTTCCGTCTAGCTGAGAAACTGGAACCTCTGTTGAACGACATGTAGCTGAAATTTAATTACAGTAGACTCCCACTCAACCGACCTTCCGTGTTATCCGACACTGGTAGACTTAATTTGATTGGCTGGTGCTCACTAAATTCGGGGACACCCGGTGTGGAGGTTGCAGCCATGGGACAAGCACTGACGAAATTGAGGATGGCGAGAAGAAGAAGAACGAGATAATGCAGAACAAAAGGATAAAACGATGTCTCACAGAAAAGGATTGAGTACATTATATATGTTATTAACGTACGTGGAGCAACAGCCGGAGGCAATCGCAACCAAGATGTTGATTTTTCGTCGATGGTGATATTTCGCAGTAAGAAAACTTGAATTAGCAGGCAAACAGACATTGTTGACAAGTTTCTTTTCTTACGGCCTTTGGAGCGTTTTTGTTCAATACTCCATGTACAATTAAATTGATAATTCAGTACCGTAAAACATGTCATTGTATTAGTAATACAGTATTATTGCCTACCGATTTGTTTTAGTTCGTTTTTAAAGCCATTCTGTATTATCCGACATTTTCGGTGATCCGACGCAGTCTTGGTCCAGTTTAGGTCGGATAATCGAGACTCTACTGTAGTTGAATTTTGTTTTTTCGAGCCGATATCACACGATTTGTAATGTCGTGGAATTTTTCCCTCGCCCTTCAATAATTCGATAATACGATTTTGGGATCATGAATTAGACATTCTACCACTGATCCTCGAAGGAGCGTATTACCAATACAATCATTGCCAATTCAATAGAAGTTCGAAGTTTACTCTTGCTGGCTCATGTTGTAACGTTCCTGGTCCTTCTAAGTGACCAAAGGTTACGTTCCTGGCGGGGCTCCAATATTGCGTTCTCCTGGAGTACAGTAGAAGAATCGCAACAAGAACAAGCACCGCTTTACTCACACCACCAATAGCATACTTACCTCTTACCTGTTCATTAGCAATGATTATAATCAGCTCTTGTGGGCGCCAGGACACCTAACACTTACCTTAGATGTGCCAAAGTATTTAATTAAAATAGTGATAGAGCACTCGAAACGTCTTTCTCTCAAGCCGTGGTATAGCTGAGCCATTAACCAATTGTCTTATCGCTACTGGGAGAAGGTATGCATTATGTCTAAAGCTAGCTACTGGAAATGAAAGTCCTACCATTACTTAAGAACAAAATTTAATTGATCAAAATTTAAAGCAGCAAAAGACGTAAAAAGAGAAACAAATGAATTTAAAAAAAATCTGGAAGTTATATTAAATTGGCGAGAGTTACAAAATGGAATATGAATTAAATTTAAACAAAAGCTGGATTCTAATTTGCCATAAACAGAATTACAGAGACTTGATTGGATTTAGTAAAGGAACTCACGGCCGTCTTCTTCATAGTGGTAGTCTGGTTTCCCTCTGATCTTGCTGGCGGATGTTGTTTGGTTCTGCCTCAATATTGTATAGATCCTTATCTTGATACGGGCAGGGAACCAATTTGTCCCGTCTCCCGACTGACATATGTGAATAGCTTTGCTCCAAAATTCACTTTTGTGAATATGATCAAGGACACGATCATATTCACGTCAGTAGTATTAATTTTAAAACTTCTTGAACTGATAAGTTGCGATCTCGCAGCGAAGATGTCTGATAGACGTGAAGATTCAGAAAATCTGAGAAGATTGGGGCTTGAGAGTAGATGACCATTGGTTTTTATGGAAGAAGAACTTCCCCACTCTGCAGTATTTCTCGACCAATCAATTAGGTATCCTGATGACGTAGCTCCCCACTCCAGATCCCTAAGTTCTGATCATGCCTCTTCATTAGTTGGGTTAACCACGTGGGGTTGCTTCTGAAGTAATTTTAAATCAGCGTCCTGATGCGGTGTTCTTCCGAGAATTCGTGACGTCAGCGCTAACTGACCAACTTGCTTTGCCTAGAAGCCTCGCGTCCCCGGAATGTTTGTACATATATCTCGAAAGTCAAGTCTATTTTTGGCGGACTACCCGTGGCGAAACTGACGACACGTTGAACGACATATTTCCCAATCAAGTCTTGTATAAAATATAACCTATAACGAATCTAACTAAAATCTCCATTTTATAACTTCCGCCAAACAATAATTAAACCCCTTATATATATATAAAGAAATTATGGAATAAATCTAGAATCGATATGATAATTAAAATATACATAATAATAATAATAATAATAATAATAATAATAAATTAATTTTGCTGCTTATAAAACATATAAATTAAGGGGAAGTATTCGGACTGTTACATCGCCCTTAGAATTTTTTTGTCCAATCTTAGATTTGGGCGAACAAATTATATACACATTTAACCTAACAATTAACAGCATCATACAAAATTATACCCTTCAACATTAAAAATATACATATATACCCTTCAATATTTACAACAATGAATACTTTGTTGTTGCTTTAAAGCGTCAATGTTCCTTTCTTTCTTCCTGATATGTATGATTTCATTCATACTAACACTCGTTTGTTAGGCTGATATTCTGAGAGACTTGTATCGTTTTAATTCAAATCGTTATTTTTCTTGTCTCCAGAATAATTATAATAAATATTGCCTTCACTAATTCATTACACGACACATCACACGCATGTGATAATCCTGCATACTTGATTCCTCGCAAGTACTCTGTAATGAATTTACAAAATTTTACCTATATCACATAAAACAAGAAAGCATAGTTTTATACATAGGCATAATATTTGAGTGCAAGTTACCCCATTAATTCCAAAATATAAGGTACTAGGTCACCCTTCGCTTATCTGATTCAGATAACTCACTCATTCCAGTATATGTGTCAACAGTCGGATATGCCTCTTGTAAACTTAGTTACCTATCTCTTTAAAACTACTAATTGTATACCAGGGCATTGACACATGTTGTTCCGTTACACACGAGTCCTTACCTGACTCATTCCACGTATTTTCTTAAAGGGTGTACTCATCTTTAGGTACGGTACTTAAGGAGTTAGCATATGGGCTTATAGATGGTTCAATGATCTTATCTCTTAACATGTCGTCAATCTGCTGTTGTACTGCCTCTTGGTATTTAAATGGGATAGGGGATCTATTACCTACAAAGACTTTGCGATCTATTACATTTAATGAGTGTGTGTAGCAATTGGCCTCGCCAATCCGATTCTCAAAAACTCTACTATTCCTTACTAAAACATCCAATAATTGATCCCTCTGATCAATGCCTAAAGAACTTTCTTCCACAGCCTGACATAATGCATCCTCTAGATTGTCATTAGTCAGCAAACTGCCAATAAAATTAAAACCATCGTCACTACTTCCCACCTTATTGTCACCTGACAAAATCACTTTAATAACGCACACTCTTTGAGAATAATCACTCTTACCTGGCTCATTAAATGCAATAATCACAGCTTTCTTCCCCCATTTCATTCTAATACACCTCTCATCGTAACACACCTGAACCTGATTAGCAGACAACCAATCAGTACCCAATCTCAAGGAAAACACAAGGTTTGGGATCACCAAACATACCTGCATACCTATTACATTATTAATACAAATTTCCACCAGAACCTGCTTAGAAATGACATGAGACTTTTTACCTACAGCTGTTATTACAAAAGTTGATTTGATAGGGATTTCTTGAAATATTACACCTTCGTCTCTCATCCTATTATAAAATGACAAGCTAATGCAACTCTTGACACACCCTGTATCTATAAGCGTATCTATACGCGCCCTCAACACATTTATGCTAATGACGGAATTTAAATTTTCAATATCACTAGGTTTTGTCACCTTTTCATCATAATCGCACAAGAGATCATCTCTTACATTTAGGTCATAACCACTAAATAGAGTATTGGCTGGGAATATCAACGACTGGAAATCTGACCTCGCATTACATGAATGCCCTACCGTGCCTTCCTAACTTTTTATCATCCTCCTCTTTTTCTTTCTCTCGTTTCACTGTAATTATTTCTTCTCTTCTAAGAACGATAGTTTCTCCCTCCTCAGTACTACTCTTATCAACCAAAAAACTACACTTCCCCTCTCCCCTAGTTTCACCTACCGTAGCCACTACTGTAAGCCATTGCATTCTATATTCTTTATCTCTTTCTTTCAATCTTCCTTCCATTTCTTCTAGCATCGTAATCTGTTTCTCTACTTCCTTTCTACTCCTAGGACTTCTAACTTCGATAATCTGCTCGTTACTTACCTCTAAACTCCTCTTTCCTACATCCAGCATTTCTTCATCCTCTACACGATTTTTCTCTAACGTCTTCGTTAACTGCTGCTCTTTTTCTCTACTCTCATCTATTTCCTGCCCCTCCTCAACATCTGTTCTATTTTCAACTAATGTCTTCTCTACAGTAATATTCTGCTTTTTCTCCTTCCTTCCCTTCCTGGCCTTCCCCCCTTCCACCTTCTGTTTTTCGTGCTTGTCTGAGACCCCTTGTTGCATTCGATCCAACATACGTTTCTCCATCCCAGCTAATTTAATGTTCATTCTTTCATCTACCATTCTCTGAAAGCTCTTCCTCATCTCCTGCTGTGATTCCTTTATGCTAACATTGAATTCTTCTTTCATCCGTCTATTTTCTTCATCAATGGCTTTCTGCATTTTCATCTCCTGAGTATTTACTACTTTCCTTATCCTCGTTATTTCTACTCTTATCTTTTCATTAATTCTCTTCTCCTCTCTCTTACTATGCTCTTTTATCTCAACCGTTACTTCCTTAACTTTCTCCCCTATCTGCTGGTTAAGCTCCCTAATTTCATTTCCTACCACCTGTAACTTTTGTTCAATTTCTACCCTTATTTGACCTGCTTCCACCTTCATGTACCTCTGAATGTCTTCCTTCACTGTTTCTTTAAATGTTGTAATATCTACTTCAAGCTGCTCATACATCTTACCTAACCTCTCTGTCTCTTTGACGACCTTATCTACTTTCTGACTATTATGCTTTAGTCCCTGATTTAATTTCGTCATCTCCTGTTTTAATTCTTTATTTAATTTTTGATTATTACTTTCCATCTGTTTTAATTCTTTATTTAATTTTTGATTATTACTTTCCATTTCATGTTTTAATTCTTTATTTAGTTGCTCAAATTTATTATTATTTTCCTGTCTCATTTGAACTAATATACTCAAAATGCTATCCTGTGCTGACATCTCCGATGAACTACCCTCTACACTAGTCGCATTAGAATTTACCTCCGCTAAATTCCTAGCTTCGTCTATCTCCATCTCCAGATTCACGCTACTATCATTCTCTTCACCATCTCCCGTCACCTCTATACCACTTCGCAGCTTCATCTTATCTTTATCCGCCATACCGACACACACAAAAAAACTTATTATCACCCCCAAAAATACTTGCACTGAAATATATCCTTTTCCCTTCACGACAAACAATTGGTTTTCGGGCCTACACTTGTGGCGCCAAATGTAACGTTTTGTTACCAACCTTGCAGGTAAATATACATATATCAAAATCTCCACAGTTGGGCGTCAAATGTAACGTTTCTGGTCCTTCTAAGTGACCAAAGGTTACGTTCCTGGCGGGGCTCCAATATTGCGTTCTCCTGGAGTACAGTAGAAGAATCGCAACAAGAACAAGCACCGCTTTACTCACACCACCAATAGCATACTTACCTCTTACCTGTTCATTAGCAATGATTATAATCAGCTCTTGTGGGCGCCAGGACACCTAACACTTACCTTAGATGTGCCAAAGTATTTAATTAAAATAGTGATAGAGCACTCGAAACGTCTTTCTCTCAAGCCGTGGTATAGCTGAGCCATTAACCAATTGTCTTATCGCTACTGGGAGAAGGTATGCATTATGTCTAAAGCTAGCTACTGGAAATGAAAGTCCTACCATTACTTAAGAACAAAATTTAATTGATCAAAATTTAAAGCAGCAAAAGACGTAAAAAGAGAAACAAATGAATTTAAAAAAAATCTGGAAGTTATATTAAATTGGCGAGAGTTACAAAATGGAATATGAATTAAATTTAAACAAAAGCTGGATTCTAATTTGCCATAAACAGAATTACAGAGACTTGATTGGATTTAGTAAAGGAACTCACGGCCGTCTTCTTCATAGTGGTAGTCTGGTTTCCCTCTGATCTTGCTGGCGGATGTTGTTTGGTTCTGCCTCAATATTGTATAGATCCTTATCTTGATACGGGCAGGGAACCAATTTGTCCCGTCTCCCGACTGACATATGTGAATAGCTTTGCTCCAAAATTCACTTTTGTGAATATGATCAAGGACACGATCATATTCACGTCAGTAGTATTAATTTTAAAACTTCTTGAACTGATAAGTTGCGATCTCGCAGCGAAGATGTCTGATAGACGTGAAGATTCAGAAAATCTGAGAAGATTGGGGCTTGAGAGTAGATGACCATTGGTTTTTATGGAAGAAGAACTTCCCCACTCTGCAGTATTTCTCGACCAATCAATTAGGTATCCTGATGACGTAGCTCCCCACTCCAGATCCCTAAGTTCTGATCATGCCTCTTCATTAGTTGGGTTAACCACGTGGGGTTGCTTCTGAAGTAATTTTAAATCAGCGTCCTGATGCGGTGTTCTTCCGAGAATTCGTGACGTCAGCGCTAACTGACCAACTTGCTTTGCCTAGAAGCCTCGCGTCCCCGGAATGTTTGTACATATATCTCGAAAGTCAAGTCTATTTTTGGCGGACTACCCGTGGCGAAACTGACGACACGTTGAACGACATATTTCCCAATCAAGTCTTGTATAAAATATAACCTATAACGAATCTAACTAAAATCTCCATTTTATAACTTCCGCCAAACAATAATTAAACCCCTTATATATATATAAAGAAATTATGGAATAAATCTAGAATCGATATGATAATTAAAATATACATAATAATAATAATAATAATAATAATAAATTAATTTTGCTGCTTATAAAACATATAAATTAAGGGGAAGTATTCGGACTGTTACAATGTTGGTGGACCATATTGCCTGTACTTACATTGCGTCTCCTACCTCCAGTTCACATCATTTTATTTCCCAGTTTGTGTAAAGGTATACCGGAATTTATTTATCCGTTTTAAATAATTCTCTTAACGCAAAGAAAGAAAGAAAGAAAGAAAGAAAGAAAGAAAGACAAACATACACTACTGTTTGTAGAAAGTGAAACACCAAGAACAAGAGATGTGACCACATTGCACTTTATACCACAGATTAGGGACATGACAATACATTACTGATTAGAAGCACAGTCCGGGACATGCACGTTGACGGTCGATCTTCAGTACTGCGTCGCGCCACCACGTGCTGCACTCAGAGCCGCTAGACGTCGTGGCATGGAATCATACAGCGCTTGATTACGCTGCTGGGGAATACCGCCCCATGCGGTTTGTAGGCGCATCCACAAAGTATCAACAGTGGCGGCAGATGGACCTGAACGAACACGTTGCCGACCGACCATATCCCAGACATGTTCGATGGGCGACATGTCAGGCGAACGGGCAGGCCAGGGAAGCATAGGTATCCGTCGTTCTGCGAAAAAGCCTTGCACATTCCTCGCCTCATGCGGGCGGGCATTGTCCTGCTGAAATATGGCCTGTGGAACGGCCTACAAGAGGGGCAGTGCCGCAGGCTGTGAAACGTCCCTGATTTAGCGGTCACTGTTCAGATTGCCCGCAAGACGTACGAGGCGCGATCGTCTGTTATAGGCAATTGCGCCCCAAACCATTGCACCTGGTGTTTGTCCGCTATGCCGCTCGACAATACAGTCTGCCTGATTGCGTTCTCCACAGCGGCGTCGAACGCGTATGCGGCCATCACTGTAGGATAGGTTGAAGCGGGACTCTTCCGAAAACAATACATTTCGCCACTCAGCCTGCCAGTGTCGGCGTGCACGTGCCCATTGAAGTCGGAGGCGTAGGTGGTTCCCAGTCAATGGAAGCCGACGCAGTGGCATGCGTGCTACCATTCCAGCCCTCAAAAGACGGCGCAGCACCATCGACGCAGACATGTCCACCCCTATTGCAGTGCTCCAACGTTGAGCCAACACCGAGGACGACGCGGTTCCGTCTGATACGGCCATACGGAGAAGATGGCGGTCGTCTCATGCTATGGTTACATTGCGTCGTTCTGTACCCTGTCGTCGCCGAGTACGGCCCTCCTCTCTCCACTGGATGCACCTACGCCTTACCCCTTACTGTTGACGCAGCATGCCCTGTACGAGCAGCAATGTCCCGGAACGACAGTCCCGCATCCCGGAGCCCAAACATTCTACCCCGTTCAACCGCACTCACATGCTGATAGTCCACCCTGTGATGTCGGCGAGGCATCGTTGCACTTGCGTACACGTTTCCACTTGGTATGACGGCCTCACGCCGACAGAGCTGTGCGGAACACTGACCTGTCCGGTCCCACGACAGATGGCACTGGTGGGCCAATGTGCACGCCATTTCTCTGCGATTTCAATCACTTAGTATGGTACCGCAGGCCTACACGACCCCTGTTCTGGGAGTGTCTCCGACCATTTCTTCTGGGTGACTTACTTTCTGCAAACAGTACTGTACATACATACATACAGTCGCTCAAACAAATAATTCGCGAATTCTTGGTAACTGCACTAGGAGCAGATGACCTCGGTATTCCGTACCTTAAAACAACAATTGCCACCACGATACCAGTTCTGGTAACACTGCTCAACAAAAGTTTGGAATATATAGGCTATATTTTACAACAATGATTTCTTATATTAAACCTGACAAACTAAACATCAGTCCTTCTGAAAACAATAACAATCGTGGTTGGATAACAATGAAACGGTACAAAAACAAAGCGAACTTGCTTCTAAGTGTCCCCTTTGAAATCAAAATCATTGAAAATCTGTGTCTCACGATGATCAGTATCAGTCGTTAGTAGTCCTCCCCGCACACGGAGGAGAGACCATCAAGTTTATCCTGGGGTAAGAGGTTCCACTCCTCTATGGCAGCGTCAGCATACATTTGATGACGGTAGTCCTAACTTTTGTTGAGCAGTGTATTTCTTTCTTTTTCTATTTTTGATGTGTAACATCTTTCCACTCGGTTGCTGGATATTTTTGTGGGAGTGATTTTGAAAAATGGGACGGAAGTGGATCGGACGATCCAGCTGGCAGTGGTGGATCGGACGGAATTATGTAAGACGCACTGCCAGCTGGATCGATGGATCCAGCTGGCAGTGCTAAGAGGAAACAATGAGCGCGCGGTGTCGGAAATTGATCATGACGTACTCTCGGCCATGTGGAATGTACCATATGACATACGGATTACTTCAAGGTTTTGAGGCGCAATTACAAATATTCATACAATAAATCATCTTCAAGTTGTCGTTCTTTGGTTTAAAAATATTCATTATATCATATTATCTGAAAACAGTTATGATTTATTAAGAGTCTGTTTTTCAATCTCTGGATAAAAGTGATCGGCATCCACTCCCGAGTAACTTTGCTCACTGGCATTCTGACGGTAAACGCTCATGCGAACTCTGGTGTCAGCTGATACGGGAACTAGCCAAGCCTTCATGAACTATTGCTGAACACAGTCTCTTTACACACAAGCGGGCCTATTCATAAGGCATTTTAAACTCAATTTCACCAAGGAACATTATAAATATATAAATATTATAAATATAAATGAAACTTAATTCAGTAATGCAGTATTATTGGAACGTGGAAATAGTCACCATCTTGTACCTAATATTCGTGTGGTCGAAATAGCTGTGGTGTTAGCGCCTCTGACTGTGAATCTAGAGATCTCGGGTTCGAATCCCGGACGGGATAGATATTTTTGCTACCAGATTATCATTTTAAACGATATTTATCATATCAATATGACTCGTTTTAACAGAATCCATAAGAAATTACGTGTTGGTCTGTGAATCAAGAGGTCCGGGAACTGGGCAAGCCTTTCATGATCTACTGCTGTGCACATTGCATTTACTCGCAAGTTGGCCTATTTATAAGGTATTTAAGGTTATGAGCGGCGTTGCGTCTATTAATCTAGTTGATCCATATCGTATTCTTTATTTAGGCTAGTGCTGGTGGAAGCTACAAATCATCTAATAAAATGAGTTCCGTATTATAAACTACAATATCTGTAAAACACTCCCTTTTACAATAGATTAATATTTGTGCCAATAATATTATAAAATACCGGTGTATCAACAATTTCACGTGAGGTTACTTCTATGTCAGATGTTACACATCATATGCGACTACTGTAAGACTCGTATTTTTTTCTTTTCCTATGTTTCGTTTCTGTTCTTTTCACAAGCCCCTAGTCAAAACTCGAAGGAATTAGTCGAGTATCTTCATATCTCTACATAGTATAAAACGAAGTCCCCGGTTCTTGGATGTAACGAGTAATCTCGAGAACCATTGGATGGATTTTGATGCGGTTTTCACCACTCTGTAAAGGATTTCTCGAGGACGGTTTCTGTAGAAAAACATTCATTTATGACCAAATGAAGCCGAGCAGTAACGATTTCAGTGAATCGAGTCGAAGAAAATTCTGCCGTCCGTGCGCCTTTAAATGTACGCTGGGTAAACTATTATATATATATATATATATATATATATATATATATATATATATATACAGTATATACCACCGTATGAGTGTAAGAATTGTTCAGCATGAAAAGTTCTAGAAGAAAGTCCGCGACAGCATATCTCTATTCTAATACATCGCCCTCTATAAATGTTTTTACTTTTTCATTTCTTCCAACGATCTCCATTCATTGGAAATTTAAATTACCGGCTTCGGAGCGAGTTTACGAGCTAGCGAGCGAGCCTATCACCCCAGCTTCGGCCAGCATCAAACTGTCGAGTCGTGTCGAGTTAAGACTTCAGAGAAGAGTATAAGTGTATGGAGTTTCGCTGTTCACCTCGGCTTTTCTGAATTGCGTCTGGGACCTACCGTCCGTGCGCCTTTAAAGCTTAACACTGGGTAAACCGTTAAAGATACCGGGCGAAGCTGGGGCAGGTTGCTAGTATTCTTATAATCCTTGACACTGCTGAGCAGGTTCTTGTATAAACTCACTGATGAGACTTGGACCAAAAGAGTTACCAAGTTTGCGTTCGTTATCTGTTGGAGTGACTTGTGGTGATTCTGTCCAGAACAAGACTAATACATTGTAAGATATTCTTGTTGATGCTGATTCATTTAGAAGTTTTACGTCATCGTGGTCATATGGTCTCGTGTATTAGGGTGTGCTTTTAATCCGTCAGATAAGCTATCATTGTTATAGCTTTGCTAATGTGTGTAATTGTAACTATGATTTGAACAGGAGATGGCCGTGGCTTTAAGTTAGAGACCATCCCGCCATTCGCCTGGAGTGAAAGAGTGGGGAAAACTTGCAAAACCACTTCTAGGATGGTTGAAGTAGGAATCGAACCTGCCTCTCCTCAGTTCTGCCATACGAGGCTAAGCATGACCCATTCCAGCTTTCAGAATAATTAAATTTCTTGACAGGGCCGGGAATCGACCCCGGTGACTGCACCATGAGGTAGACGAAGATATTATTTTAAGTGACAGGTAACCGTGATGTGCTCTCCCTTAAAATAGCTATCACCACCATGTGTCGGTTCTGTCCAGAACAAGATGAGGGTATTTTTAAAGTAGTCGACAGAAAGTAGAACTCCTACGGATGCTGATTATTGTCTGCGCGCCATGCGAAACAGTTCTACAACCTATGCCGGGGAGTGGGGTTGGGCTGTACGCATGCACGGTCTGTCTATTTCTGACCTAAATACGAGTATATTGGCAGTGCAAACCCAGCTGACGTCTCCTGGCGCGCTGACTATAGTGTGGTTACCTATTAAATATTTTGAACGGCTGACTGAGCCCCGAAACATCGTCATAATCAATAACTATATTGTAGGGATCTTTTATTTCAAGTGTCTTTAGTGTAACTATGTATTAGTTTCTGTCGGCTTCTCAGCAAAACCGAAACTGCAGGTAGGAAGAAAATAGTTCTCTCACATTCGTGGTTGTTGTGGCGTAGTAGGCTGATGCTTTCTTATTGTCAGAGCTCGGCGCGGATAAACACAGGGCCGGATTTAGATTTTATGCGCTCCTATGCCGTGGGTTCATCCCATCGTGAAGGAGGGAGAATTTAGACCTCCGTAAGATCTTTGTGGAGGTAATTTTATTCTAATGTATTGTGAAGTAAAATCTATTAAATAAATTAAAGTAATGAGAGAGTCAACTGTTTCTAAATTTGTATATATAAACTACTAGCTGAAGTACCCGTGCTTCGCTACGCGTCATATATAAATTAAAATGTGAAGGTGACAGTTAAAACAGGTGATAGGCGAGGTGCTGCGCAGAGGGAGATTAAGAATGGAATATTTTGTCCAACTACACCGCTCGGCGTTGACCGTATTTATAGCACAAATTTAGGTTTTACTCGCTAACCGTTGGAGATACCTTTCGGATAGAAAATGTAATTTTAAACCTCGTATATGCCATCAAAAGTTTGCTATTTCTTAGCGTTCTCTTTTTATTTGAAATGGAAATATGAAAGTTTGAAACCAAAGGGTGTAGTGACGTCACTAAAATGGTCGCCAACCTTAAATAGTGCAAAGTATTGAAATAAAAAGTAACCTATATGTTAAGCAGGTAAATAAGCTACTTCCATGTAAAATTCATGTAAATCGGACCAGTGGTACTTGCGTGATTGAGTAATACACAGACACACACCATCTCATTTTTAGCCTCGCTTCGCTCGCGTCATAGTCGTGTCATATTGTTATTCAATGAAATGCAGGTTTAACCCCGTTAACACCCCTTTAGAACCTGAATATCCAAAAATCCCTCCTTAGTCGACATTTTCGGCACACAACAAACATATACCCAAAATATCATTCTTCTAACTTGAATAGTTTTGGTTGGTCGATGAGAGTGAACATCCAAAAATCCTTCCTTAGTGGACGTTTCCTTAGTGGACGTTTATCTTCCATAATTTCACCCCTCCCCATAGGCCCCTTAAATTGCATTTATGAAAAAACGGTCGAACTTCTATTTATTTTATTTATTTAATTAATTATTTATTTATTTATTTTTAAGCTGATTGATTCCCTCCGAGTTTCAAACTCCTCGCCTATGTCGTTTAAGAGATACACGCTCCGTTAGGAATCTTTCAACCCCCACTTTTCATCCCTTTCACCTCATAATATACACTACATCGAAAAACCATCAGACATGTGTCAGCTTATTTTTAATGATTAGTATATATGCCAAGTATCACATCCCCAAATGTAACCACTCGTGAGATATTGTTATTCAATGAAATGCACGTTTACTCCCTTAACACCTCTTTAGAATTTGAATATCCAAAACTCTTTCCTTAGTGGACGTTTTCGACATACAACGAACATATCCCCAAAATCTTATGTTTCTATCTTCAATAATTTTGGCTGGGCGATGATGAGTGTGTGAGTCAGTCAGGACATTTTCTTTCATTTATTTTTGATAATTTCATCCCTCCCCATCAACCCCTTAAATTGGATTTATGAAACAAACGGTCGAACACCTATTTACTTATTTAAAGCTGTTTTCCCCCTGAGTTTGATGAGTGAGTAAGTGAGTCAATCAGTTAGGACACTTTCTTTCCTGTTTTTTTCCCCAGAATTTCACCCCTCTCCAAGGGCCCCTTAAATTGGATTTATGAAAAAAAACGGTCGAACACCTCTTTACTTGTATTTTAAGCTGTTTTTTCCCGCCAAATTTCAAACTTCTCGCCTATCTCGTTTCAGAGATACACGCTCCGTTAAGAATCCCTCAACCCCCAATTTTCACCCCTTTCACCTCATAATATACACCACATTGATGAACCCTTAGACATATGTCTGATTATTTTTAATGATTAGTTTATATACCGAATATCACATCCCCAAAGAAACAACTAATGAGATATCGTTATTCAATGAAATGCACGTTTACCGCCTTAACACCTCTTTAAAGCCCGAATAAACAAAAATCATTCCTTAGTTGACGTTTTCGACATCAGCGAACATATTCCCAAAATTTAATGTTTCCAACTTTAATAGTTATCGCTAGGCGTGATGAGTGAGTGAGTCAGACAGGACATTTCCTTTCAATTATTTTTACCACAATTTCATCCCTCCCCATGGGACCCTTAAATTGGATTTATGAAAAAACGTTTGAACACCTATTAACTTATTTTTTAAGCTGTCTTTTTCCCCTGAGTTTGATGAGTGAGTGTGTTAGTCAGTCAGTTAGGACACTTTCTCTCCTTTTTCCCCCCAGAATTTCACCCCACCCCATTGGCCCCTTAAATTAATTTATGAAAAAACTTTCGAACACCGATTTACTAACTTTTTAATCTGATTTTTCTTTCGCTGAGTTTCAAATTTCTCGCCTATGTCGTTTAAGAGATAGGCCTACACGCTCCGTTAGGAATCCTTCAACCCCCACTTTTCACCCCTTTCACCTCATAATAATACACCACATCGAAAAACCCTTAGACATGTCTGCTTATTTTTAATGATTAGTTTATATGCCGAGTATCACATCCACAAATGAAACCATTCGTGAGATATTGTTATTCAATGAAATGCAGGTTTAACCCCCTTAAGACCCCTTTAGAACCTGAATATCCAAACATCCTCCCTTAGTGTACGGTTTTAACATACAACGAACATATCCCCTAATGCCATGTTTCCAACTACAATATTTTTGGCTGGGCGATGATGAGTGAGTGAGTCAGGACATTTTCTTTCAAATTTCTTTTTTCAGAAATTCACCCCTCCCCATGAACCCCTTAAATTTGATTTATAAAAAAAACTGTCGAACAGCTATTTACTTACTTTAAAGCAGTTTTCCCCCTGAGTTTGATGAGTGAGTCAGTCAGTCAATCAGTTAGGACACTTTCTTTCCTGTTCCCCCCGCCCCCCAGAATTTCACCCCTCCCCATGGGCCCCTTAAATTGGATTTATGAAAAAACGTCCAAACACATATTTACTTCTTTTTATGTTGATTTTGTTCGCTGAGTTTCAAACTCCTCGCCTATGTCGTTTAAGAGATACACGCTCCGTTAGGAATCTTTCAATCCCCACTTTTCACCCCTTTCACCTCATAATATACACCACATCGAAAAACCCTCAGACACGTGTCTTCTTATTTTTAATGATGAGTTTATATGCCGAGTATCACATCCCCCAATGAAACCAATCGGGAGATATTGCTATTCAATGAAATGCAGGTCTACCCCCTTAACACCCCTTTAGAACCAGAATATCCAAAAATCCTCTCTTAGTGGGCATTTGCGGCCCTTGGGGAAGCTGCATACCAAATTTCATTCCAATCCGTTTGGTGGTTTCTGAGATTTCGTGATGAATGAATGAGTGAGTGAGTGGTATTTGACAAATATTTATAGTAGAAGATAGTGTCAAGTCTTTGTTATGCTAAACTCGGTTGACAGTGCTGTGTGAGTAGTTGAGTAACTAACGGGATTTCAAGTAAAGATCCTCATTTTCTATACCGGTATTGCAGAGCGCAAATGGCATCCAGTCGGCCGTGTCTCGACTTGAGCTATGTTGCCATGGAAACTATCTGCCTTCATGATTATATTTTATGATTTGATTAGCCTGTGCTTGAGTGCAAAAGGGCCGAAATCAGAAGAATGAGAAAGACTATCGAAACTTCATGTAGCCAGCGGTTCCTTCTGGGTCCTAAACTATGTGTATGCAAAATTTGGTTGAGATTGGTGGAACGGTGTAGATTTGTATACGGAACAGATCCACTTACATACATACAGACTTTCACTTTTATATATAAGATAAATATAAATAGGCCAACGAGATATTAAAATAAGTTTAAACTATTTAAGACTCATTATACACTTACAGATACTCAGATATATAAGGTGCGTTCAAAAAGTAACGAGCCGGAGGCTGGAATGCGAAAACCAGTGACGACATCGGCTAATCGTGGCGTGTGTAACGAGGTGTGGTTCCGACCAGAGCGTGGAAGGTCACAGACCATCGCTAGAGGGCGCGCGTGCACGTCACGTGACGATACAAAGTGAGCAGCAGCATAATCATCTATATATTTAAAACACTAAGCTGTTTTTTGTACACACGAGATTGTGAAAACGACTTAACCGATTGGCTTCGTAATACATTCTAACGAAAGCTCTTGGCATGCAGATTTGCAGAGTTTCTTTAAAAGGAAAATATATGTTACGGTATATTTTTAAATGATTAAAGAAATATGTAATATTTGACACTCTCGCGCATGCGCACAATGGTTTTTCTCAACAAGGAAAATGGCGATTCCGGTCGCGTCTAACTGAGATATTTGTTCATGAGAATTAAAAAGGATCTCCAATAATGTTAGTTATGTTTTTACAATATGCATTGAAATAGAATTATATTAAATAAACCACGAATTGAAGGACATAAACTGCAGGTTGAGTGTGTATACTGGTTAGATAGCTTAATACTGCAGTGTCACATAGTTGTCTGGATGGCCAAGGTGATAAGGTTACTGGCCAGAAATTTGTATTATGCATGATCGAGAGGGTTCGATTCCCACCTCGGATATGTTTTTTTATTTTCGTTTTCTTCCTTCCTACGATTGGTATTGCATTGTAGCAAGCTCTTGGCATGGAGATTTGCAAAGTTTCTTTAAAAGGAAAATATATGTTACGGTATATTTTTAAATGATTAAAGACTCCCGCGCATGCGCACAATGGCCTTTTTCAACAAGGAAAATGGCGATTCCGGTCGCGTCTAACTGAGATCTTTGTTTATGAGAATTAAAAAGGGTCTCCAATAATGTTAGTTATGTTTTTACAATATGCATTGAAATAGAATTATATTAAATAAACCACGAATTGAAGGACATAAACTGCAGGTTGAGTGTGTATACTGGTTACATAGCTTAATACTGCAGTGTCACACAGTTGTCTGGATGGCCAAGGGGATAAGGTTACTGCCCTGTAATTTGTATTATGCATGATCGAGAGGGTTCGATTCCCACTTCGGATATGTTTTTTTATTTTCGTTTTATTCCTTCCTACGATTGCTATTGCATTGTTGAAACATATTTCACTTTTATCATTCCCGTCAAGTAACGAATTAACTGTTCCCATCGAGAGGGTTCGATTCCCACCTCGGTTATGTTTTTTTTTTTAAATTTTCGTTTTCTTCCTTCCTACGATTGGTATTACATTGTAGAGACATATTTCACTTTTTCATTCCCGTAAAGTAACGAATTCTCTGTTGCCAACCTTTGCATGGTCGAGAGGGTTCGATTCCCACCTCGGATATGTTTTTTTTTGTTTTCTTCCTTCCTACGATTGGTATTACAGTGTAGAAACATATTTCACTTTTATAATTCCTGTAAAGTAACGAATTCTCTGTTGCCATCTATATATTTAAAACAGTAAGGTGATTTTTGTTATCACGAGATAGAGAGAACGACAGAACCAATTTACTTCGTAGAGCACTCTAACGAAAGCTCTTGGCCTGTAGATTTGCAGAGTGTCTCTAAAATAAACAAATATAATACGGTATATTTTTAAATAAATATAGAAAATAGCAGAATTCTTGCCCCTCGCGCATGCGCACAATCCGCCTGGGCTCATGACAAAATGGCGGTGAGAAGTCCATTAAAATGTAAGTTATTTAATAAGCTTCCATGTAATTGAAAACATACATTAACCAAGTTCTGACAATACAATATAATAACAGTATGAACATATACGAATGTATATTGATTTTATTGATAATGAATTGGATTATTTTCTTCAGATAGCGGCTTTTGAAGATAGTGAATGGTTGCGTCTGCATCTAAATGTGAGTGCGCGAGTAGCTATTTGGTTAAGGCGATTGACTGTGAATCCAAGGATCGCAGGTTCGATCCCAACTCTCGCCAGTATTTTTTTTTTTTTTTTTTTGCCACTGAAATATTGTTTTATCAAGGAGTATTAGTAAGGTTTTATGTCAGTTAAAGATACATATTTCTACACATTTTCTCAACACGTTTTATTTCCGTTTTACCATTGCATTACAGCATGTCCTCAATACGTCGTTTGAATATCTGCAATCAGTTCCAGTAACTGACAACAGATGGCAGTACCTCGCCAATATAGTTCCAGTAACTGAGAGCAGATTGCGTCGATATATTTAAAACACAAGGCTTGGCCTTGATGGCGAGTTTTCGCGTGATAGTTAAATATTGTTTTATCAAGGATTATTAGTAACGTTTTATGTCAGTTAAAGATTCCTACATTCCCTCTCAATAAGTTTTATTTCCGTTTTACCATTGCATTACAGCATGTGGTCAAAAGGGCTAATATCTGCCATCAATTGCAGTAACTGACAAAAGATGGCAGTACCTCGCCCATATAGTTTCAGTAACTAACAACAGATGGCAGCACCATTGCATCGATATATTTAAAACACACAACATGGCGCGTTTTCAAGTGATGGAGAGTTATAGAGGGGAATTTTTAAGAAGGGAAACATTGAAGAACATTAACTGACAGTTGAGTGTGTAGGCTATGTTGTTTATGTACTTTAATATTGCAATTTCTTCCCAATGCTTCGGTGGTCAAGTTGGTAGCATCCTAGACTAAAAGTTATAAATTATGCATCGTCGATATACTCTTAAATTATTAGTGAAAAGGTAGTTTTCCAGGCCCTGGCGCGTGTCCACAATTGCTTCCGCCATGAGAGACACTTGGCAAACATAATTCGTTTGAAGGGCTCCGACATCGTTGTCACTCAGCCCCATGTACTTTGGTGTGTAAGTGTAAAATTTTCTCTGATAACCCGTATTATTGTGATAGCTGCATTACTTTGTGTATTTGTAATTAAGGTGGGAAATGGCAAGGTGACGGCCGAGGCCTTAAGTTAGGAACCATCCCGGTATTTGCCTTGAGTGGAAGTGGGAAACCACGGAAAACCACATCTAAGATTGTCGAGGTGGGAATCAAACCTTCCTCTTCTTAGTTATACCTCTAGAGACTGAATGTGCCCCGTTTTTGCCCTCAGACCAGAATTATATTTCTTGGCAGAGCAGGAAATGTAACCCGGGTCTCCGAGGCGATAGCCAAGAATGGGTGGGCTTCCATGTGTTAATACGATTTTTGACATGCACGGGACATAGAATTCTAAAACAGCCTCCATTAGGGTGACTGCCGAAGTGAGTATTGAGTATATGCCTAAGCTCATTCCAGTAGTTGGCGAAGTTATTCTATGTTCCCCTGCAAAATGTACTGCCATAAACTATAACAGGTGATGGAAATAGCTTATTTAGAGCAGTTTTGTACTGTTTTTATCAAAATGAAGAACGTCATTCTGCGCTGCGTTTTCAAGCTATTGCCAAACATTTCGCTGGCAGGAACAATTATAAGGAATTTATTGTAAGCGATCAGTCTCATCGCATTCTCCTCACCAACCAACTTGAGTATGAGAGTCTCTGGACGGTCATGTTGAACTTCATTGTATAAGACAGTTGTTTAATGATTATTTGTTTAGAGTACTGAATCTAACTACGCAGTTGATTTCGGCAATGGAAGTATTTTTTGCCATTTAATATTTAGCGGCTCCGATATTGCAGGTCACTATAGTGTTATCGAATAATACGAAGCCACATTTAAAATCCAATATAAATAGGACATTTCAGAAACAATTCCAGATGTTATGCAGTACAGTGAAAGGTCTTTGACGATCAAATGTAAACATTGTTCTACATTGTATTTCTCTTGCGTAAAATCTACGCGCGGTTACTTTGGCCTTTACTGTTGTGGGGGTAAAATTGATCTGCTGAAATATAAAATATTTGCCAAGCTGCAACAATGCAATGATATTAATTTTAAAGTCTGTCTGTCTGTCTGTTAGGTAGTCAGCCCGAAGGCTGGTTGGATCCTCAAAAAGTACCGCCGTTACGTTATGTGAGTAGATACCCACAAAAACCCAAGGCAGCGCTATTTTGAGGCGTTCTAGGCAAGAAGAGGAGTGAGGTAGTTTGCCATTGCTTTCCTCACTGAGTCAGAACAGTAGTCCTAACCCTATGAGTTGAACCTTTCACAGCATTCACAGGCACTGACTGTGCCCCGAATGCCATTACTAAGCACCACCCATACCTCAGTAGCTTCCATATAATCACAGCCATGAGTGAGCCTGAGACATCGGTGAAAAGCCACCTTTTACTCTAGCCTGTGCCAACTGACAAATGCAAAAGTACTGTCTTCATCAAGAGATGGGGAACATTGAACTTATATCCAGTAGTTCAAACACATACATCAGCGTTAACATATTGGCGAACAGGTGTGCGAGTGTAAACTTTTCTCTGATAACCTGTGTTAATGTGATGGCTGTGTTGATTTGTGCATTTGTAATTAATGTGGGGAATGGGGAGTTAACGACCGAGGCTTTAAGTTAGGAACTATCCCGGTATTTGCCTGGAGTGGAAGTGGGAAACCACGGAAAACCAAATCCAAGATTGTTGAGATGGGAATCAAACTTTGCTCTTCTTAGTTTTGCCTCACGAGTGCGCCCCGTTCCAGTCCTCAGACCAGAATTAAATTTCTTGGCAGAGCGGGGATCGAACCTGGAATCCGGGGCAATAGCTCAGAATGTAGCCTTAAGAATGGGCTTCCCTGTGTTAATACGATCTTTGACAAGCACTGAACATATAATTCTAAAACTCCCTCCATTACTGTGGCTGGCGAAGTGAGTCTATGCTCATTCCAGTAGTGGCGAAGTGATTCTATGCTCCCTTGCATAATTTACTGTCATGGAAATACAAAGTATTGTACCTTCAACAGGTGATGGAAATTCATTATTTACAGCAATTTCATTCTGTTTATTTCAAAATGAAGATCGTCATCCTGAGTTGCGTTTGCAAGCAAATTGCAACAATTGCAAGGATTTTATTATTGGCGATCAATCTCATCGCATTATCATCAGCAACCAACTTGAGAATGGAAGTATTCATTGTATATGTGAATATTATTGTTTATTGATTATTTGTTTAGAGTGCATAACAATGGGTCTAACCACGCAGTTGATTTTGGCAATGGAAGTAAGTTATTATTTGCCATTTAATATTTGGCGGCTACGTTGATGCAGGCCACTATAGTTTTATATAAAATGACGTTAATTTGGGCAGAAATGCTGCTATAAATAAACCCATTTGACGAAATAGAACATTAGCCGCAAAAAAGTGGGAAATCGGAGAAAAATACGAAGCCACTTTTAAAATCCAATATAAATATGGCATTTCAGAAACAATTCCAGATAC
The DNA here is from genome assembly GCA_946902985.2 of Meconema thalassinum. Taxonomy (NCBI): domain Eukaryota; kingdom Metazoa; phylum Arthropoda; class Insecta; order Orthoptera; family Tettigoniidae; genus Meconema; species Meconema thalassinum. Next base: position 374,915,799 of record OX336388.2, on the reverse strand, counting down.
TATGCCGTTACAGTTTAGGGTCCTTGACGAACAAATGTAAACATTGTTCTGCACTGTATTTCTCTTGCGAGAAATCTACACTTGGTTACTTTGACCTTTGCTGTTGTAATGGTAAAATTAATCTGAATAAATATAAAATATTTGACAGGCTTTAACAATTATTTTTCACTGGAGATGATATCTCAAGGAATTCCAGAGGGACTAATCGGCAGTACAATGCTATGTCCTTCGTTTCATGGCGCAGCGGTCAAGCTGTATGCCTCTCACCAAGGCGGATCGGGTTCGATTCCCGGTCAATGCATGTGAGATTTTTGATGTGAAAGGCCATGTCCTGTGGTTCGGATTCCACGTTAAACGGAGGTCCCGTGGCTTATGATCGCGAGATTAACGGTCACGTTAAACTGCAAGCTTCCTTCCTTCCTTCGTTTCATTTGGTGCCAATGTTACTGTGCCACACGCACACGGTCCACATTGTTTTAAAATGTATGGAATTACACATCATCGCATTTCTTCGTTATATTCCAAAAATATAAGCGATGGTTTGCGGCCAGTTGTATTAGACTCATCAGAGTTCTTGAATCCCTTGGAACTAAACGACTGGCCGCCACATACTCCAAACGCTTGGCCCGTTATGCTGCTTAGAAATCTGAACGGTTCCCAAGGACTCCTAAATGCAACCATATTGCTTGGATTTGGAAATAATAGGTGCAGTTAAAATTAGGCAGAGATGTCTAATCCTTCGACTTGATTTAACACCATCCGATAAAACACTATCATTTTCTTTTAAGAGGCAATATTTTCCAATTCATTTGGCATACTTTATCACAATCAATAAAGCTCAAGGGGAAACTCTGGAACGTATAGGCCTCAATTTGCCCCAACAATTTTTCAGTCATGGCCAGCAGTATTTTGCAATGTTGAGAGTGCAATCTTTTGACGCCCTCATAGTTTCAATAGAGTCAAAAAATAATCGTACAAAGAATGTACAGTAGGCCTATATAAGAAAATTCTTCAGTAAATATTTTTCTATTGACCGTCATGTTTTGACGGGTTTCAACTAGTATATATTTAAAACACTAAGGTATTTTTTGTACACACGAGATTTTGAAAACGACTTAACCGATTGGCTTCGTATGGCATTCTAACGAAAGCTCTTGGCATGCAGATTTGCAGTGTGTCTTCAAAAGGAAAATATATGTTACGGTATATTTTATATGTTTAAAGAAAAAGGTAATATATGTGGCAATTGCGCGTTGCCACAATTGCGTTTCTTCATGAGAGAAATGGCGGATAAAAGATCCACCGTATCGTAGTGTGATCTTTGTTTATGAGAATTGAAAAGGGAAATATCGCTTATGTTGTATCCCGATATATACTGGAATAGAATCATTAAATAAGGGAAATATTGATGAACTGTAACTGGCAGTTGAGTGCGTTTGTTGTTTACGTCACTTAATATTGCACTCTAATTTCGTTGTCTGGGTGGCTCAGCGGCTAACATTGTGGACAACGAAATTGATTATGCATCGTCGAAGGAGTTTGATTCCCACCTCAGACATGTAATTCTATTTCCCAATTATACTATCTTGCAATTGGTATTACATTGTCTAAACATATGTTACGTTTATTATTCCCGTAAGGTAAGGAATTCTCCATGATTTACGTTGCCAGATACTTTTAAATTATTAAATAAAAATCGGCACAATCGCTTCGCCTTGAGAGAAAATTGTCGAACATAATTCATTTGATGGACTCAGACATCGTGGTCACTCAGCCCCGTCTACTTTGGTGTGTGAGTGTAAACCTTTCTCTGATAACCTGTGTTAATGTGATGGCTGTATTGATGTGTGCATTTGTAATTAGTATGGGGAATAGGGAGTTGAGAATCATGAAATAAGGGAAATATTGATGAACTGTAACTGGCAGTTAAGTGCGTTTGTTGTTTACGTCTCTTAATATTGCACTCTAATTTCGTTGTCTGGGTGGCTCAGCGGCTAACATTGTGGACAACGAAATTGATTATGCATCGTCGAAGGAGTTTGATTCCCACCTCAGACATGTAATTCTATTTCCCAATTATTCTATCTTGCAATTGGTATTAGATTGTCTAAACATATGTTACGTTTATTATTCCCGTAAGGTAAGGAATTCTCCATGATTTACGTTTCCAGATACTTTTAAATTATTAAATAAATATCGGCACAATCGCTTCGCCTTGAGAGAAAATTGTCGAACATAATTCATTTGATGAACTCAGACATCGTGGTCACTCAGCCCCGTCTACTTTGGTGTGTGAGTGTAAACCTTTCACTGATAACCTGTGTTAATGTGATGGCTGTATTGATGTGTGCATTTGTAATTAGTATGGGGAATGGAGAGTTGACGACTGAGGCTTTAAGTTAGGAACTATCCCGGTATTTGCCTGGAGTGGAAGTGGGAAACCACGGAAAACCACATCCAAGATTGTTGAGATGGGAATCAAATTTTGCTCTTCTTAGGTTTGCCTCAAGAGTGCGCCCCGTTCCAGCCCTCAGACCAGAATTAAATTTCTTGGCAGAGCAGGGATCGAACCTGGAATCTGGGGCGATAGCTCAGAATGTAGCCTTAAGACTGGGCTTCCCTGTGTTAATACGATCTTTGAAAAACACTGAACATATAATTCTAAAACTCCCTCCATTACGGTGGCTGGCGAAGTGAGTCCATGCTCATTCCAGTAGTGGCGAAGTGATTCTATGCTCCCTTGCATAATTTACTGTCATGGAAATGCAAAGTATTGTACCTTCAACAGGTGATGGAAATTGATTATTTAGAGCAGTTTCATTCTGTTTATTTCAAAATGAAGTTCGTCATCCTGAGTTGCGTTTGCAAGCAAATTGCAAAAATTGCAAGGATTTTATTATTGGCGATCAGTCTCATCGCATTCTCATCAGCAACCAACTTGAGAATGGAAGTCTCTGAACTTAGTTGTATAAGTGAATATTGTTGTTTATTGATTATTTTTTTAGAGTACATAACAATGAGTCTAACCACGCAGTTGATTTTGGCAATGGAAGTAAGTTATTATTTGCTATTTAATATTTGGCAGCTGCGTTGATGCAGGCCACTATAGTGTTATTTAATAAGCTATGACGTTAATTTGGGGGAGAAATGCTGCTATAAATAAACCCATTTTACGAAATAGAACATTAGCCGCAAACAAGTGGGAAATCGGAGAAAAATACGAAGCCACTTTTAAACTCCAATATGAATACGGCATTTCAGATACAATTCCAGATACTATACCGTTACAGTGTAGGGTCCTTTGACGAACAAATTTAAACATTGTTCTGCACTGTATTTCTCTTGAGAGAAATCTTCACTTGGTTACTTTGACCTTTGCTGTTGTAATGTAAAATTAATCTGACTAAATATAAAACATTTGACATGCTGCAACAATTATTTTTCACTGGAGATGATATCTCAAGGAATTTCAGAGAGACTAATCGGCAGTACAATGCTATGTCCTTCGATTCATTTGGTGCCAATGTTACTGTGCCACACCCATACGGTCCACATTGTTTTAAGATGTATGGAGGTGCACATCATCGCATTTCTTCGTTATATTCCAAAATTATATGTGACGGTTTGCGGCCAGTTTTATTAGATTCCTCAGAGTTCTTGAATTCCTTGGAACTAAATGACTTGCCTCCACATATTCCAAACGCTTGAACCGTTATGCTGGTTAGAAATCTGAACGTTTCCCAAGGGCTCCTAAATGCAACCATATTGCTAGGATTTGGAAATAATAAGTGCAGTTAAAATTAGGCAGAGAGGTCTAATCCTTCTACTTGATTTAACAGCATCCGATAAAACACTATCATTTTGTTTTAAGAGGCAATATTTTCCAATTTATTTGGCATACTCTGTCACAATCAATGAAGCTCAAGGGAAAACTCTGGAACGTATAGGTCTCAATTTGCCTCATCAATTTTTCAGTCATGGCCAGCAGTATTTTGCAATGTTGAGAGTGCAATCTTTTGACGCCCTTATAGTTTCAATAGAGCAAAAAAATAATCGTACAAAGAATATACAGTAGGCCTACATAAGAAAATTCTTCAGTAAATATTTTACTATTGACCGTCATATATATTATATATATCATATATATTATTTCAGTAGTATAGATCCCTCCTGCGGCGCTCACAAGAGACTGATCGTGACAAATGAGCATTCAAATGAAAGAGAATAGACATTAGCAGTGACGAATTGCACTATAATTTCATAAATATCTATGATTTCTTTAATAAATCACTTTAAAAAAATGTTCGAAGTGTGCGATTTGCAGTTACCGTTTCTGTAGTAAAATACGCTCCATAAATGCTTACCACGGGCCGCTGTGATGCCTGTTTCATGCAATTTTAACAATCTGAGGTCTTTCCTTTATCCTGAAATGTAAATAGTGTTCTATAATCATTTGGGTGAAATAAAAAACATAACAACCTTTCCCCTTAAGTCTCTCATTGTAAGCCTATTGGGAAAGTGTGGTTTATGAAACCGCGAGTTTTCTCGCACGGGTACGCTAGTTATTATTATTATATAATTATAATTATTTTATAATAATAATAATAATAATATGTCCTGAACGGTGTTTGTAACAATTGACATACCGGTACTGAAGTGAAATACATTTTCCTTTCTGTTTTTGATCTTCTGTTGGCGACAGCTTCCTAGGAGGGTAAGCGGTAGAGTGTCTACCTCGTGATTCCAAGCTTGCGGATTCGATTCCCCGTCGTGGAAATTTTTAAAGGGTGGCAAAACGCTACGGCACTCCGAATCGTACGATATTGGCTAGTAAAATATATCTTATCACATTTGGCGAAAACGAGATAAAGTTATTTAAATCTCAGCCATTGGTCGCCCAATAGAGTTCTGGTTTTCACTGCCAGATGGCAGTGTTCTACAGAACGTCTAAATGGCTCCAACTCTGAAGATCAACACCACGGTAGCTTAAACCATACCATTATTATTATTATTATTATTTTTATTATTATTTACAGTTGCCCTCCCCAAGGCCAGTTTCTTTTGTTGCCGGTTAATGCATGTGATTCTCGAGGTGAAATGTCATGTCTGGTGGTGCGGATTCCACATAGAAAGGACAAAGGAGGTCCTAAACCTCATGATCGCGAGATCAATGGTCACGTAAACCTAAAAGTGTCCTTCTTTTCCGTTATTACAGGGTGCGGCAGAAATAACTGACGAATTTCAAACGTAAATAACACAGCAACGCATAATGATATTCGCAAATTTATTGCGCAGTTTAAAAGAGCAATGTTTGCCATTGGCATCATATACACATACACACTAGGTTTTGAAAATAATGTCATCCAAATATCGACCGCCCCTTTCGATGCATTTCTGAAGCCTCGCCCTGAAATTCCGCATGACCCTCCTATTCATGTCTAGTGGTATTGCCTCGATTTCCTCACAAATAGCAACTTTCAGGTCGTGTAGTGTTCGCGGCTTACGTTGGAAGACGCGAGCCTTCAGGTATCCCCAGAGGAAGAAATCGCAAGGGGGCGAGATCAGGGGAACGGGCTGGCCCTGGAACGTCACCCCGTAAGGAGATTAAACGTTCTGGAAACATCTCTCTGAACAGATTGCGTCAAGGCATGTCTCACTGCACGGATATTCTCTGGTGTTGTAACGCTACGAGGCCTACCAGGCGGTTTCGTTTTACCAGTTACTCTCAAATTATTCACCCTTGCCAGAATGGTATTCCTGCTTGGACCTTTCGCATGTCTATGTAACCTAAAGTGTCTACGAAATAAACGCTGTGCTGTGGTAACAGAGTCAGCATTTTTAAAGTATTCGTTTCAATCACGAAATCTCGCTGCTTACCACTCCACGCCATACTAGCCCTGACAAGGCGATGCACGTGTTCTCCCAGGCCGCGCGAACAGCGACAATTACACCTGCTTAGGCGATGTGGCCAATACAGGTGTTAGATCTGCCGCTCCAATCTACGTAACAAAAATGCAAACACTGCTCTTTTGAACTGCGCAATAAATTTGTGAATATCGTGTTGCGTTGCTGTGTTATTTACGTTTGAAATTCGTCAGTTATTTCTGCCGCACCCTGTTTATTACCTCTCTATTTCCGTTTGTTGCTAATGTTTTGGATAATGAAAATCCGTAAAATTGTGAAAGTATCCTTCCTCTTCTCTACTTACCTGAAATAGACTTTCCCTCTCCTCCTCCTTCAGATTGAAAGTCTTCCTCACGATGGTTTGCGTAGTTTGCTACTTCTAAGATGTTATTTATAACATGTAGACTACTTGATTCATTTCTTGTGAATTGTAAATTGTTCACTGAAGAACAATAGGTGAAAAGTTACTGCGGACTACTTCAGGAACATGGAAATGATAATGGGTAGGACATTTTTTTCAACTTACCAATAAGAATCTGTAGAAGATACAGGGTCTTTATATTTGCTTAGCAGTGGCATTCTTGCTCACTCGCTCCGCCAGTGACGGCTCAGTTGCCGGCTACCGCGCGCGCCTGTGCTCGGCAGAGTACGGCGCTTAAAATTAGTATCATGCAATTTTTACTCACTATGTTTACAGTAGAGGCTGAAAATGTTCGCCATCCGCTGCCAAACATATTCACCATCTCCTTATGAAGTTTCCGATTACTCCTGTTAATTTAGCTTCAGTAAGGAAATAACGACCTTTACGTCTATTCTTATTGTTTACCTTTGAAACTCTTAACCAGTTGTTTTACTGTCCGATTTATAGGATTGGGTCTCCCTGGAAATTTCACTCGAAACTTTTGTCTTGTTCTAGCGCACGATTTCCTCCACTTTATGTACGTATTGTGCAGATATACACGTTCACGTAACGAATAGTTCCCATAAGGCATTACAGAACTATACACTATCACAATAAAACACTATGCAATACGATATAGAGTACATAATAGTTTTATAAAACACCCAAATAGCTTGGAGCTCACACGTCTACAGCAGAAAGAACGTGGGAATACGGCCAGAGACTGCGCGCACCAACCTGTAACAGCCGGCTATTGGTCGGCGGCCAAGGTCGAGCGGAATCTCCTTGCCAAGCAAAAATAAGGACCCTGTAGTTGGTGTCTCAGGTAATGAACAATATGTTCGTGTTGACATCTGCTTTGAATTTCATTAATTCGTTAGTTGATTCCTGAAAGGTTATCATGCGTTTATAACGAGAGCGTCTTGGATATGCTGTAGTGAAGATACATGTTGCTGCGCTGATGTCACTTTATCGTGGTGCTTGAGGCTAACTGGGAATAATAATGTCCGGCAAGGTAATACAAACAATGCGTAGTTGCTAGTTCCATCTTGGCCGTCGGCAATAATATCTCAAATGAGTACCTAATATTTGCTTTTTGGTTGCCAGTCTGGTTAATGTTTAGGTTGCTCTGCAGTGGTCAAGCGTTGAAGGTAACGTCTTCTATACTCACCTGTCCCATTAGCGTATTCACGGATTGAGGCCTTATCATAAAGGATTACTTACGGTAGATAACACTGAAAAATAATTTAAACTTGAAAGATCGGGTTTATTTACAAGCGAATTGAATTCTAGATTATTTTATGCTGCTGTCCATTAGTCTTAGCCAGCAATCTGGTGGTTTTGAGATTGAGTCTTGAGCTAGTCGAGCATTTTGAACTTAATTAATTCCTGAATATTTTAATGTGGTTTGTTAAAGTTTTGTATCATTGACTTTTAAGAATCTAATAAGAATTTCTTATTGTAAAGAATGATTACAGTATATTAGGCGCTAATTGTTATTGGTACCTGGTATGCTGGGTCTTTTATAAATCACTGTTCAATACGTAGTCTCACACCTATTTGGCGTAATGATAAAACAAAGACCTTGTATGTGCTCGCTAAACTGGGTACATTCCTGTACGAGCTACATTTGTCTGTAGGTTTCCAAAGATTATACATAGGCAACATCCACGTTGCTACTTCGATTGTACTAGGTAAATGAAGCATAGAACTTTTCGGGTTATATCGGGAATTTAGCCCAACATCAGTCTTTACAGGCTCAAAGTCAAAGGTACCAGAGAACTTACTTTCCTCTGAGCCACTCACCATACTGTGTTTACGATTAATGTCTGTCTGTCTGTTAGGTAGTCAGCCCAAAGGCTGGTTGGATCTTCAAAAAGCACCGCCTTTACGATATGTGAGTAGATACCCACAAAAACCCAAGGCAGCGCTATATTGAGGCGTTCTAGTCAAGAAGAGGAGTGAGGTAGTTTGTCATTGCTTTCCTCACTGAGTCAGAACAGTACTCCTAACCCTATGAGTAGAACCTTTCACAGCATTCACAGGCACTGTGCCCTGAATGGCATTACTAAGCACCACCCATACCTCAGTAGCTTCCATATAATCACAGCCATGAGTGAGACTGAGACATCGGTGAAAAGCCACCTTTTACTCTAGCCTGTGCCAACTGACAAATGCAAATGTACTGTATTCATCAAGAGATGGCAAACAGGCCATTACGATTAATACGGTAGTTATTTTAGGAGATCAAGTACAACCTAGACCATTCACTGTTGGAGTCATGCTTACAATTACCATAAGTACACTCGTCATTTCATGAATGCTTCCTCTTTAACGTCTGCTTGGGAAGGGATGGGTTTGGAATGTCCCAAGGATAACATAGAATTCAATAGTCATTACTGAGTAACTTAAAACATTCTGTTTGAAGAGTTCCACGTATTTGTTGAAGTTCGTCGAGAACAGTTCGCTATCTAGAGGAGTAGTGTCCGGCCTACAGCAGTGTTTTGACAATTCTGTTCAACTCCATTTAAAGTGGCTTCGGTGGCGTAGTTGGTAGCATGCTGAACTGCTGTGCCCAAGATAGCGGGTTCAAACCCGGCCGAAGTCATCGGATTTTTAAGAGCGGTAAAATCCTTCATTATGCCTTCCTTCATAGGGGAAGTAAAGCCGGAGGTCCCATGTTATAGATTTATGGCATGTAAAAGATCCTTCCACAGACTGAACTTGTGTGAAGCTAAATTTCTAGGTTAGATTTCGTTGGAACGCTCTATCAGAGTTCCAACGTTCACCACTAGGTATCATTGACATCTGGTAGCGAAAGTTGGAATTTCTTAAAATGAACGGAACTTGTAGCTCACCCTATAGGTGTCCGCTAGAAGCAGCCACAGCCTCTGGCGAGCCGAACATGTCCTCGGACACTCCCGACACTAAAAGCCATACGATAAATAAATACGTAAATACATCTCCATCTATTCTTAGTGTCTGATGGCTCAGCCAAATAATAAGAAACCTCTTTGTCTCTGCGGTACTCTGTGAGTTCAGCAAAATAAAATGCAGGGTGAATTGTTTGGTGTAGTAAGTAGAATAAAACTCACCAAGTGGGTCAGTAGCCTCTTTATTGTAATATAACAATGGAAACTGATGTTTTCTGCACTCAGAAGTAGTCTATGGAATAAAAATCATATTAGGACTTACGATGTTAAAAACTTAGATTGTGTTTTCAGCACGTATTATGATAATGAATCCCTGCACTATTTACTTTATTTTTATAAGTGTAAAAATGTTGTATTTTCAATTTTCATTCAGTTAATTTAATTGTGAATATGAAGGAATAAATTCCTCAAAACAACGAGCATTTATTGATTCCGCATATTTACCAAATTACTTATCTTTTTTTGGTGTTTTAATTTTCCAAGTATATATTGGCTCTTGCCAAAAATATACTCACAATTAATTGTAGTGCTATGTCTGAAACAAGATGGGCCGTTGGCACAGCGCTGGTGTAGAAATGCTCTGGAAATGGTTCTGCAACATACTCAAATTACACGGTTAAGGCTCAATCATGGAAGAATGATGGTGACATAAGCAACACCATGTTTAGTGTGAATGTCATATCTGCTTGAATTTAAACCATCTATGAAATGTAATTGTATTTTTACAGTATTAAATGTCTCTGATGATTATTGATTAAAAAAGAAGCAAATCAGAATCTGCGGATGTGCACGAAAGACATTTGCAGTAGGGTATCGAATTTCCTGTTCGCTCTATGCGAAACCAGGTTGTATTATATGTGATAACTTACCATCTTACCTCTAGAATGAAGGTTGGTTAGTTAGTTATTGTTGTTTTAAGGGGCGGAACAGCGAGGTCATCTGCCGCAGAAGAATGAAGGTTGTAATGAACTCAGTAACTCAGGTTGGCAGATGCTGTGATGCTGTTGCTTACACTCGACAGGTAATCCGACCAAGAGTTGTATACCTGGAGAAATCAAAATTGCAATGGAGAATCGACAACAATAATATTTGAATAATTTTTCAGACATTTGCCCTATGTTTTGAAAGTTATTATTTTAGTGGTTGGCTGCACGATGCATTTTGTTTCCTATGCTTGAGCTTGCTGGGAAGGGCTAGAGCGGGGATGTGATGGCATTCAAATTTAGCAGTGATACATCCAAAATTTTCGACCAAGACAAAGATATGATGCATTATGCGAGCATGCTCAGGCTCACGCTAGCAGAGGACTCGCTAAAGACTCCCAGAATATTGGAAGGCCAGATTGAATTATTTTATTTAGTCCATATAGTTAATAGATGAAGATATGGAAATTGTATTGATTGATTACCGTACTGGGAATAGCCTAAATGAAAATAAGAATGTGCGTTTTAAGGAGCCGTTGTAATTGCTGCGATTTTGGAGACGCTAGGATCATGTAATTTTGCCGTAGAGGGGTTATTGAGTGAATCTACTTACATGAGGCTGTTGCATTTGAGCACCCTCAAATGACATCGAACTGAAACGGGATCGAACCCAAAAGTTTGAGTCTTGTAGGCCTGCGCTTAACAAACTGCGAACGTTGGTGAATGATGAGAATAATTATTTCGGCCCACCTCGATGTTTAGTGACTTGTATACTCAACCTTGTATGACAGGGCTGTAATCCCCATATGTATCATGCTGAGGGGCGCAAAATTAATCCTTTTTTTTTTTTTTTTTGCAATAGCAGATTTTTCAACTTCAGCTTTAGAAAAGGAATGTTTTATGATTTATTAGGAGAAAATTTAAGTTTTGAACATTAATATGAGTTTAATTTGAATTATTCAATATGCATAGCTGTAGGTTGTATGATGTAGTGTATATGTGTATCTGTAAGTGTATAATAACTCTTAAATGGTTTAAACTTATTTCAAGATCTCGTTGGCCTATTTATTTATAGTTTATATACAAATTTAGAAACAGTTGATTCTCTCATTATTCTAATTTATTTAATTGATTTTACTTCACGATACATGCCACGATGGGTGAGTGGTTAACGTGTCGGACTACCAACCCCAAGCTTGCAGGTTCGCTCCTGGCCGTGGTAAGGGATTTTTGAAAGGCGACAAAAATCACGACATGGATGTCATACGTTGTTGGCATGTTAAAGAACCCATTTGAATTCAGTAGGCCGTGTTCCTAATGGCAAAATTAATCTCGGGATTTTCCGCCGACACAAAGTTCCTCCATTCTCTACTAGAAAGCGATATACTGTAGTGTTCAAGGAGCTTAGATATCTAACCTCCTTGACTTTCATAGCGTTCAAAGGAACGACGAATTTCGACATGCAAGCTGCCCTCTGGGTGTCAATTAACAAAGCTTGCACCCGGCCCCCGAGGCCATACAATATTATTATTATTATTATTATTATTATTATTACTTGACGATACATTAGAATAAAATAAAAATTACCTTCACAAAGACCTTTCTGAGGTCTAAATTCTCCCTTGTTCACGATGGTATGAAGAGGGGGCGACAAAAACCCAGGGGCCTAGGAGCGCATAGAATCTAACTCCGGCCCTGCTCATACTAGAAGTGGTTTTCCTTGGTTTGCCACTTGTATTCCAGGCAAATTCCGGGAAGGTACACAATTTAAGACCACGATCGCCTCCTACCCGGATACTAACTCCAATTTCAAATACACACAATAGTACAGCCATAGCCACCACAATAACCTTCTTCGGCTTTTCCCAATTAATTGGGGTCCCAGGAGCCAACTAGGCTCATTTTGATTTTGGCAGGGATTTAAATCCGGATGCCCTTCCTGGCGCCACATGATTTTTCACCGGGATTCGAACCCCGGCCGTCCGGGTGAAAGACGAGTAGCTAAGCCACTGCGCGCGCCATCACGCTCCCCAATACAGCCACCACAATGACAAAGTTTATCAGATTGATTCAACACACACCCAAGTACACGACGATGTCGCAAAATCCCTAAATTAATGAACAACAACAACAATATTTTTTTAGCGTATGGCTTTTAGTGCCGGGAGTGTCCGATGACATGTTCGGCTCGCCAGTTTGTAGCTACTTCTAGGCGGATACCCAATGGGTGAGCTACAAGTACCGTCGCGTGTGGACTGTTGTCTGGGGAGGAAAGTTTGAATGTAAGGACGAGGAGTTTGAAGGTAGCGGCTGTGGCCTGTATTTGCCCCGTTATTTGCCTGGAAAAAGATGGGAAACCACAGAAGACCATCTTCAAGGTTGCCGGCGGGGGATTCGAACCACCTCGCCTCCCGGATGTGAGCGACTGCCAGCAGCCATGCTGTAACTACCACGGCTAACTCACCCGGTATTTCTTTAATTGACAAAGGTGTATTCCCCTGTTCTGAAATCATTGCATTTCCGATATAAATTTCTCAGCGATATATTCCCTCAAAAGTAGATAAATGCTACACAGACGTACATGTCATTCGTAAATGTTCATTACATAGTAGGCCTATTGCATTGTATTTTTTTGAACATAGGCCTAGTCTATCTTTGTGAAATATTTCGGTGGATAGCGCTGTATCTAACGAGCCAGAGTACGGTAATCCTAAATGGAGATGCTGAAAACGTGGACGCCGCCAGGGTTTGTTTCGATTTTGTAATGGAATCATTACGAGGTGGTAGCTGCTCGTAAGATGTAAGTCTATATGCAGTAGATCTTAAGTAAGAGTGAAGTTTCCTACACTTGAGGTTAATTAATTTGAAATCCGTTGAACTTTGTTCTCCTTGCCAGCTTAATTCAGAGGCAGAGACTTAATCAGCTTTTAGTTTAATGAAGTGCGGTACTGGATGCGTAACTTCTGATACAGATGCTTATCATCTTATGACTTCGGAAACATTAACTCGTGAAGTCAATATTTGACAAAATAGGCTACTGTGTTGATTTTCTTCGACATTTACGCCTTTTTATCTAAAGTTCGCTGGCCAGGCGTGCACACACTGGTTCATTATTTTTGAATTTCAGTAGACAATTCGTTTCCTACTTTAAATACTGTGGCCGGAAGTTTGTGTTGAGAAGGTCGAGTTTGAGCTGTGCTTAGACACGCATTCTGGTGCATTCGTTTTGAGATAGAGACGGAGCCTGCGGTTTGAATTCCGATATCTTATCCCAAAACTGTCATCGTCCCCGTTGCGTCGTTATTAAGTACCTTGAAACGTTACCAGATTTCACTGTCAAAACGCTGAAAAATCTTTTATGCGCTCTTCTACTGGAAAGAATTATCGATCGTAAATTGCTTCCGTTAAATTGCTACTCCAAGCTGTCTCCTTTGAAGTGAATTATTTTTGTAAATAATAAATGATGATGTTGTTAATAATTCATTTTAGGTGCTTGGGCATTAGCCCCATCTACTTCGGTGATACTAATAATAATACCAACAACAATGCAACAACGTTTAGCTCCAGGAAAGGTCTATAAAGAGTTGACGCCAATGACCACCCTGCGCTTCGTGATGAGGATAGAAAGAATGACGATGACGTCACAAACATCCAATCCCCGAACCTGAGAATTGACCATACGAAGTTGAAATACATGATGTGGCCTGGAATCAAACCAGAGGTCCTTGGGATAAAATATAGATTATATATTAAATATTAAATGCAAGACATCCCGCCATTTCTCTTGAGGATTGTGGAAAACCCTGGGATAAAGCTAATGTCAGGATGGCCGCTGTCAGCGGCGGGATTCGAATCTTCGATCTGTGGACTTCCAGCTCCCACTTGCAGTCTTGGGGTGCGACTTGACGTGCACGGCTACGCTGCGAGGTTGGTGTAGATAATAGAAGCTATGAAATGGTATTGGTATAAATCTGTTGAATGGCATTTGAAAGCTACTACCAAGAATAGAGAAACCTCCAAACAATTAACTCAAGATCTATACATTTTATTTATGTCCTCGCAATGACGTTCGAAAAACGGCTCTAGCTTCTCTCTTGTCCTCAACTGTTGCTTCTTGAACGTAAGTAGGTGTGTAGTCAGGGATATCGTTGGTTTGAAAGATCAGTTCTTTTGCAAGCGAAGCTCGGAAAATGTGTTGGGGGGGATACAGGCTATGCGGATTACAGTACTTCGGAGAATGTTGGAAACAAATACGCCCTTAAAGGGGATGTGTTTGACAGCTGTTGCGTATGAAGTTCCTATTCTTCTCTCTCGCGGTGACTGAAATTTTGCAGATTTAAAGAAAAATTTGTTTGTTTGTTTGTTTGTTTGTTTGTTTGTTTGTAAAACATATCCACACTTAGAAAATGATTATTTTTTCTAGTTTGCTACTGTTAAAGGTAGACAGGATGCATACATTGCAGGGAAGTTATGAAGTACACAGGTATATTTGAGAACTTAAAAATGCTGTCTTCTCGCGGTTTTTTTCTACCTCTTTGCCTCCTATAAAATGTTCCTCTTGCAACAGTGTTTAGTTGATTGCTATGAAACTTTCTGTAGTTACAGTAATATGATAAACTGACGAAACTTATTTAAAATTACTTGTTTTTTAGGATTGATTTGGCGAATATTATAGCATAAGAGTTTTTAATTATTCTATCAATACGGATTTACACAATTTGCTATTATGGCAAATATTTTCGGTTATTATAACGAAACTTACTGACATGAATTTTCTTTGTTTGATTGAAAGTAATTCTGGAAGCACATGAATCATCATCATCATCATCATCGAAGTCCCACTCCAGTCACCCGGGTGTGGTTTACAAGCCTCCTCCACTCCTTTCTGTCCTTCCATTTTTCCTGTTCCATCACTTCTACCACATCCAATCCAGCTTCTCCAATGTCCTTCAAAATCTGGTCCAACCACCTTCTTCTCGGCCTTTCCCTTGAACTCTCTTTCTAATTCCCTTCTTGCTACTCTTTCCTTACCCATTCTTTTTATATGTCTGAACCAACGTAACATTTCTGTATCTTCTGATTTAACGGTTCCATATTTAACTCTTCTCTGATTTTATTATTTTGAATTCTGTTCTATTCTAGCGCATGAATATAGCAACACAATTTTCCCTTCAGATGTTCGCAATTTTAAAATTTCAGCATACAGTCAGTCGACTCTCGATAATTTGACACTCGTTAATTTGTTTTTTTCCTGTCCCTTGAAAATTTTTCGATAAATTGAAAAAAATCAATATGATTTGGTCCTCTCGGTAATTTGAAGTTGTAGGAATAGCATCTTGCTCGCTGGCATTCTATAATTGGAAGTCGGGCTTTCCTACTCTCTATAATTTAAAGTCTGTGATTACAGTATTGTTATCATGCACAGACCTGTAGATTGTTTACATCAATAATGAGATGTATGAGTGAGTTCACAGTCTTTAGCCTTCTTTCAAACGCCAATTCCAGTCACATTGAGCGAGACAAGGACTTCCCTTACTACCCTACGCTCCTACGCCCTCAGAACGGACACAAGTCACGATTTCATCTCAGCTCTCACCACTATCGAAAGTTCATTGGACAATAATAGTTGGAAGGCGCTCACTCAAAAGAAAATAACGGACATTTTTTTTTCTTCTTCAAAATGAACAATTATGTAGCCTATAATTGTACAAATGTTGTGAAATAAAAAAATCAGTAAGTAAGTACTGTAATAAAATCACGAAAATCAAACTCTTGTTGATTTGAGTCTTTCCCTCCCTCTCTTGGTTATTTGATCTCCTATTATTTTGAACTCTCGGTAAATTGAAAATTTTCTCTGGTTCCTTAATTTTCAAATTATCAAGAAAGGACTGTACAGTATATTATTGTCATAAATATTGAATTGTAAGTAAGGACTTGGAGTAATTTCTGTTAATATACAGTATGTGTGTGAAATGCATTACCAAATTTTAAAGTAAACCCTATGAAAATTGTGACACGAGGAGCCTCTTTAATGTGGCGTATCTCATAATCACAAAAAGGGAAATTGTGGAACACTGAATCAACCAATTATTTTGAATTTTGCTTTACCTAACTGCACAAATGTGCTGACGAAATTTGCTGCTGGTTTCTTGAAAAGTGTACAAGTTGAAAATATCAGTCTTACAGTAGGTCCTCCTAAGTTCAAGGTCGTTGCTAGTTTTATGGATTAGCCTACTTTCGTTTCCTCATTTTGTGACCTTATTGTATTCAATAAATTACTAAATTGAAATTACTGTTTCCCTTTCACTGCTGAATACTTTTTCCAACCTCTCCGAACTAGCAGGATTTACAACTGTCTCCTTGATGTTATCTTGGTATTTCGTCTGGCATTTACCATCTCTTGTTTTGTATGTAGTTGAAAGGAACGCAATGGGAACCAATATGTTTCCTTGGTAAGATCTGCTCCTAATGATTGCATTTTTTAAACGTTAATCTATTTCTAAATTTAGCCATTTCTGCACCCCTAATTGAGGTCTGGATAGCTGTAGAATCGGAGGTTACAGGTTCGAATCTCGGTGTTGACAGCTAACAATTTCACTCTATGCATATGCTAGGAACGTACCTTATTTCAAATATTGGGGGCAATTACCCTAATTCCAGATGTAAATAATTACAGTTTTACATATACTGCACTACTGACATTATAATAACCTAGGTTATCAGACAAGATCCAGCGTAAACGTTAGGCCATCTCCGAACCCAGAAGACTAGTGGGTTCGAGTCCCACCGCCGACTGCCGTGAAATGTTTTTCCTTGGTTTTCCATTTTCAACTCAAGTTACATGTTGGGTCCGCACCTTTTAATACGCCACGGCCTCTTCCTTCCAGCTCCTTGTCCAATTTTATTAATTTAGTCTCTCATTAAATCATCGAGTTAGGTTGTCATCAGGAAGAGTGTTCGGCTGTAAAAATCTTTCTCCACGTAAAGACTCAGCTCAGCCCACCCCGATCCCGTAGAAATGAGAATAATAATATATATTTCGTATGATATACAGAGATACAGTAATACTATGTACAAGTAATAAATATCTAGTAACATCCACTATTCGTGATCAATAAAAGTCACAATTGAATGTCCAGAGAAGTAATTCACTCCACTGCATCATCATTCTGCAGGTCGTCATATCCTCTCTTTAATAATAATAATAATAATAATAATAATGAGGAGGAGTAGAAAGGCATACATCAGACAAATTTCACACACAGCCAAGTGCACGGGACTAATGACAAAAGAGGTCGCTAGAAACCACAAATGGCAGAGCGTGCCCTTGTACTGTAGGTCTGAAAGTGAGTAATTAGCGGACGCAATGGAAACACATGTGAAGCGCACTTCGAAACAGGTGCATTATTAAACTGTGGAAGAAGAGGATGCCTACATTTTTAATGGCCACGTCACATTCACTGGACCAAAACCAAACCACCAGTGTTGATTAGTTACGCACTTCTGGTTACACGGACAAAGGGGACTGAATGAAACCCACTATAAATGTTGGACGTGTGTTAAGATGTCGAATTTACTTTAATAATACACGTACACATTGTAACCTTAACCCCTTAACGATATAGTTATACACACTCTGTCTGAAAAGTTCGGTGAACGGGCTATATTACGAACGGGTCCTTGGCTTACCTGAAACAGCCGTTACTGTCCTTCGAAGTAATCCCCGTGGATGGTTATGCACTTCTGAGAACGACTGAGCAAGTCCTGGAAACTCCGGGCATAGTCTTCTTTAGGAATAGCCTTCAGTTTGGGTCGTCAAAACTCCAAATTGAAAGCAAAGAGAAGCTTGAATTTTTGCAATCTGCCTTACACACCTGATAGACGGGCGGCAGTGAGAAGGTGGAATTTATGCAACCTAACGTGCACACCTGTTCGACGGGTGGCAGTGAGAAGGGTGAATGTTCCGAGGAATGGAATGGTCCTGAAAACCATCGTCACGGGTGACGAGACCTGGTGCCTGAGGTACGACCTCGAAGGCAAGTATGGAGTATCGGGGTCCAGGGTCGACTATACTCTCCTGAATTAAGCCCTGCAACTTCAATCTAATTCCAAAGATGGGGGAATCACTTCGAAGGATTCGTTTCCGAACACTTGAAGATCGCTCTATTCGCACCAACAACAGATTAGGCAGTACCAACGAGATCCAATGGCTTCCGGATTGCTGGGAATAAGTTGTACGCAACACAAAGAGACCTGCAAAACTTGAAACCACGTAAGTATGCTATGTATCGAGAGAAAAAAGAGTTTCACTAATTAAATATTAACTAAACAAACAAAAAACGAGAAATATCTTAATTAAAAATTGAACCAAAATACAATTTGCGCTCTTCCACTTGTCAGTTTACAGTATAAATTAATCTACGTGTGCGATTTTATTGTTGGTGTTTCATTAGAATAAATAGGAGATGTGCTAAATTAAATTATTTTTCTTGTTCCACATGATCGTGACACAAAATAATAAATGGAAAGAAGCAGTTTTGGTGGCGCAGTCGGTAGCAAGATCGCGGGTTCAAACCCGACCAAAGTTGTCGGATTTTTTTAAAGAGCGTTAAAATCCTTCAGTATGCCTTCGTTCGGAGGGGAAGTAAAGCCGGCGGTCCCATGTCATAGATTTATGGCATGAAAAAGAACCTTCCACTAAAATTGGTAGTGTGTAGCCAAATGTGTAGGTTATATTTCGTTAGAAACGCTCAATCAAGTTCCAACGTTCGTTGCTAAGTGTCAGTGGCATCTGACTGCCAATGTTGGAACTACAGTACTTGAAATTGAACTTGCTCATTCATCTTCATTCAGTTCATCTCATCCACACGCGACGGTACTTGTAGCTCACCCCATGGGTGTCCGCATAGAAACAGCTACAAATTCTGGCGAGCCGAACATGTCCTCGGACACTCCCGGCACTAAAAGCCATACGATAAATAAATAAATAAATTGATGGGAAAAGCATATTACGATGTATAGACTATTACTGGGAATTACCGGCCGCGGTGGCCGAGAGCGCTAACGCGCTACCTCGTGCCTTGCTGGTATCGGGAGAGCGTGGGTTCGAATCCCACCTCGGCCGTCCTGAAAATGGTTTTCGTGGTTTCCCCAGTTTCACCACCAGGCAAATGCCGGGACGGTTCCTTTCAATAGGTCAACGGCTGATTTCCTTCCAATATCCCTTCCCTGACCCATCCTGAAAAGAAAAGTACATGGCCATTGGCTGCATTAATAAAATAATTATTACTGGGAATTGACCTGTGGAATTTTACCCGAAATATTTAATTTTCTTTATTGAATTTTCTTTCTGGGGTCTTCTTACTGTAAGTTACTCAATTGATTAAAACAATCTACCACCTGTTGGAATGCCAAGAAATTACATGTAGGCTATATTTATATAATAATTAAACTTACCAGTTCACTTATCATTTAGAAAATCGGCTCCGTTCGTTGTCCATGACACGAACGAATCATCAAGCAGCGTGTGAAGATTTCTGAGTGATTTAAAAAAAAGAGAGATGTGTTTATCACGACAGAGGAAATACACAAAAACGATATTTGAAGTACATTGGTGCTAATTTAGAATATTGGCAGAGTACTCCCCAGTTCATAGTGTGATGTTTGATTAGGCCTACACGAATACACTCGTATTTTTTATGCTGCTTGGCGTAGGAATAACCAGAGTTATGTTGCTACAGGCACAGGCATGAGCTGCAGATTGTCGAGTGGGCAGAACGTGTACTGTTTAGCGCGCACTTGTGAACAGAGCAGGACGGACGCTAGCCCGCGTGTTCTCGCATGTGTTGTATCTCGCTGACTGAATTGTAGCGGTGCTTCGCTCGGCACGGGCGTGCTTGTGGCGGGCGTATTGATCGACGGGAAGACGCGCGCTTCCTATTAACAACACAGAGCGCACGCCTTCACCTGTGGGGGGTTTCGCTCCTACACCCCGGGTTTGACACCTGTAATGACTATGCTCATGCTGACCACTTGGTTGCCATGATGCTCTGAGCTCCGTGGGACATGGAGCAGGACTGCTTATGCAAACACACGAACAGTCTACCGTGTACAGACTTACAACCAACGTCTATTGTAAACTCCCTCTCTACAGCGTGATCTATTGTTACCTAATTTTCTTTTTACCGATAGGAAACATTTTACTTCACTTTGATAGATGCACATTTCACAAGAAAATGAGTACAATTCATTGCATTCCATTATCACATATATTGTGAATCAATGTTCTCATCTGTTGTACAATCAACGTCCATACTGACGGACTGGAGTCTTCAGTTCTTCACCGGCTACTGCAGTGAAGCATCAGGTTGGACAGTCCTGTTTCCTGTTCAGCGGGTTTGTTTTCTCTCACAGTGAACTTCGCATTGTTGATGGCTGACTACCTTCCTTCCCGATATATATAAAAAATATAACATTGTTGGTTGTTCTATAGAATCTAGCCGAGGTCCAGTTGTTCTATAGGAACTAGCCGAGGTCCAGTTGTTCTATAGGATCTAGCCGAGGTCTAGGTGTTCTATAGGAACTAGCCGAGATCCAGTAGGATTTTATGGTTTGTCATGTATCAACACAGACTTATACATCAATATGGTTCGTTGTGACATAGCATTATGAAAATTACATTAATAATGTTGAGGGTTTTACGTCCCTTTAAACTACTGCGGCTTTTTACGCAGGGGTGGCAGAAATTTGCCCTGCAGGGCTTCTTAAACGTGCCAGTAAATCTAATGACACAGCACCCTTGCACGTAACAAGGGTAAGAAGACTTGTTGAAGACCGCGTGATACTTTATACACGAAAAGACGAATAAAAACACATCTACGATTCGATTGTTTATATCTAGTATCTATTTATTTATTTACTTACTTTTACTTTTATCGTTATGGCCACTAGGAACCGCGTGATCTCAACTGTTTTTCTTCTTGTTAGCCCTCCACGTCTTCATCCTTTCGGATTGGGATTTCTTCCATTCATCCGAGTGAACATCTCTCTTACTGGGTTTTACTTCCTCTTGTTGAACCTGACGGAGTTTTTGTTTCAATGGAGTTTTGAGCAAGATATCTGATTCAGAAATTTCAAACTTTAACAAGTCCTTATCCACTTCCACCAGCCTCGGAAGTATGATAATAGACGGTTGGAGAATCTACTGACTGGCATTCTGAGGAGGTGGCCATAGAATGTTATTCTCCGTTTCCGGATTATATTTGAGATCTTTTCAGTTTGGGAGTATATTTCTGAATTACTCCAGAGCTTGTAACCTCCATCTTTGAACTTAGGACCAGGAATTTTCCTAATGATCTTTATTTCCTTAACTTCAAGTCTCTGCGCGGTTTGTTAGGCATTCCGCTTTACTTCCCCTCCGAAGGAAGGCATACTGAGGGATATATAACGCTCTTTAAAAATCCGACGACTTCGGCCGGGTTTGAACCCGCTACCTTGGGCATAGAAGCTCAGCATGCTACCAACTACGCCACCGAAGCAGTCAGCGTGCTAGAGAGCTGAAAAACAGATATCTGCAACGGATCAAGAAATATTTGAGGAAATGATGAACCCCATATGGTATATGTTATTCCACAGGATAATAACCCACCTATAATAATGATACCAGTTTAACGTCCATTCTGATGTTGCTTTATAGACGTCGTGGTGGTGGAGCGCTGCAGGGAATGTTCTAACTACCAACACGGGGCTGTCGCGATATAAACACTGACTCAGCTGAGATCGAGCCTGTAGCCTTGGGGTTTGAAGGTCAACATTAAGCAACTGTGCCACTCAATCCGACAATAACCTACAATTTTCATATGCTAGCACGCTTTCGATTTCATGCAACGTACAAAATATAATATTTATTACGAATTCATCTGAACTGGGATAGTTTTCTTTGGGTTATGAGTAGGAACCGGACTTTTTGAAAACTCATATGCACATATGCAAATGCATATTTTGAGGTTTTGTTGGATTATTTGCTTATTCTGAACATAACATATTTTACCGTATACAGTTGTATTTTAGTATAATTTAAAACATCTTCAACAAAATGGTGTTGGTCATCCCTTGTAAGGAACTTTCTGAGAAACAGATAACGAGATGACAGTACTCGTACTTGACGCAATGCCGTCTGGCTATTTGAAGAAGGGAATGGTGTAGAACATTCCTTTCTCCATCTCGACATCCAGTAGCCCGGGGTTAGTTTTGTGAAGAGTTACTTTATTCTTAGTCTTCGTATCCTTAACTCAAATTGCCTAAAGAGAAGAGCAGCAGAAAGTATTTATTAAAACAGTGGGTGTCAGGTAATAGTGATTATTCAACTGATCCCTAGGGACCGGACATTTACGCACTGGAAACGATTAAAATAGATGTAATTTGTCTCCTGAAAGCATTGAAAAACTTGCAATTGTCTATTGTGATGCTTCTTTTTGCAGTGAATGATACATGTAAAAAGTGAGTGAATAAGATTGGCTTATTGTTAAGTGCATATTTTTCATTTTTAATGCATATGTTCTACATTTTTAGAGCATATTTGCATGCATATTTTAATCGTTTTCAGTGCATGAAATCGGGATGGTTCGGAAACGCCCGTGATGAATAATGGGTTTATTCCGTGGAATTTAGTTTCTTTCGTGTGCGGATTCTTGGCTAGCTAATCTGATGTCCTAAGTTCTGTTGCCCAGAGTTGCAATGTCTAAGGAAACGTATTCTCGTAATAATAATAACTAGCGTACCCGTGCGACAAATCTCGCATGTTCATAAACCACATTTTCCCCAATAGATTTTGCAAATCGAACACTTCTTTCCAAAATTGATATTTAAGAAATTAGAATGCAATTTGTCAGAGATAATGTCACTTGTGTGCTGAGTGTGCTGTAACACTCACCGGTTATTCGATATTTATGAAATTATACGATTTGAGTACTCATTCCTTTGATTTACTGTTTCTGAAATCCATGCAAAATGATAAAGGAAAGACCTCATAATGTTAAAATGATATGATACAGGCGTCACAGCGGCCAAAATGTGAAGTGGACAGCAATTATGGAGGTATTTTCATACATCATCATTATCTGCAAATCGCACACCGTACATTTTTTAAAGTATTTTTTATAGGAAGTATTGATATTTATGGAATTATAGTGCATTTCGTTACTGTTAATGTCTATTCTCTTTCATTTGAATGCTCATTTTCACGATCGGTCGCTTGTGAGTGCCACAGGAGGGATCTATACTACTGAAATAATATTTAAGATACCGTAATAATATCGTATGGCCTCGGGTGCCGGGTGCAAGCTTTGTTATTTGACACCCAAAGGGTAGCTTGCATGTCGAGTTTCGTTGTTCCTTGAAGCACTATGAAAGTCAAGGAGGTTAGAGAACACTATAGCGCTTTCTAGTAGAGAAATGAGGAACTTTGTGTTGGCAGAAACTCCCGAGATTAATTTTGACAATATGAACACGGCCTACTGAATTCAAATGGGTTCTTTGACATGCCAACATCGTATGGCATGGTGTCGTAATTTTTGCCGCCTTTCAAAAATCACTTACCATGGCCAGGAGCGAACCTGCAAGCTTGGGGTTAGTAGACCGACACGTTGATCACTCACCCACCGTGGCAAGCATTCTCGTACTAACCTGACACAATTCTCGAAGTAACACCAACAGCTTACAGAATCGGGGGTGTTTACCTTTGTATTACTTACACTACTAAAACCCTACACCATACGCATTCGCAGCATTAGAATTCGCGACCAGATGCCTAACAATACTCCTAATAGTGGTGTATTGTGAGACAATTTAATTATCCTTCCTCTTCTACCCTAAGTGCCTTGTGGGAATAGGAGGGAATTCTCTTATCCTTCTTCAACAAACTGGTTGCAAACCGCAGGGTGTTTTCCACTCTCCAGCACGAGAGGCAATTTCCCCAGCGAATTAACGTCGCGTCGTTTAGGACAGAATAAGAGAAGCGCTAGTTAAGTTGAACTGTCCAGGATCCAGTAAACTTAGAGCACGGATAAAGTGGCTTCGGTGGCGTAGTTGGTAGCATGCTGAACTGCTGTGCCCAAGATAACGGGTTCAAACCCGGCCAAAGTCGTCGGGTTTTTAAGAGCGTTAAAATCCTTCAGTATGCCTTCCTTCGGAGGGGAAGTAAAGCCGGCGGTCCCATTTTATAGATTTATGGCATGTAAAGGATCCTTCCACAGACCAAACTTGTGTGAAGCTAAATTTCTAGGTTAGATTTCGTTGGAACGCTCTATCAAAGTTCCAACGTTCAGCACTAGGTATCAGTGACATCTGGTAGCGACAGTTGGAACTACTTGAAATTGAACGGAACTTGTAGCTAACCCTATGGGTGTCCACTTGAAGCAGCTACAGCCTCTGGCGAGCCGAATATGTCGCCGGACACTCCCGGCACTAAAAGCCATACGATAAATAATAATAATAATAATAATAATAATAATAATAATAATAATAAGAGGACTGATTACTCCAGTGTTGCATGTTAATTTAATAATTAGATTTTCATAGTTGTGCCGATGAATTTTGCGCCACGGTGTTCGTAACTACAGTATTATGGTCCGTACGCCTTCTTTTGATTGTTTAATTAACTTTCATAAACCTAATTCTCTCACTTTCCTCGTTAACGAACGTCGTATCAAACGTTAGGCAGTCGATCTATCGTATGGCTTTTAGTGCCGGGAGTGTCCGAGAACATGTTCTGCTCGCCAGAGGCTGTAGCTGCTTCAAGCGGACACCCATAGGGTGAGCTACAAGTTCCGTTCAATTTCCAGTAGTTCCAACTTTCGCTACCAGATGTCACTGATACCTACTGGTGAACGTTGGAACTTTGATAGATCGTTCCAACGAAATCTACCCTAGAAATTTAGCTTCACACAAGTTTAGTGTGTGGAAGGTTATTTACATGCCATAAATCTATGACATGCGACCGCCGGCTTTTCTTCCCCTCTGAAGGAAGGCATACTGAAGGGAACGCTCTTAATAAATCCGACGACTGCGGCCGGGTTTGAACCCGCTGTCTTGCGCGCAGCGGGTCAGCATGCTACCAACTACGCCACCGAAGCCGTAGTAGCACGCGCCAACAATAATCATTGTTCGCTGCTGACCAATAGTTGTTGGTTCTTGTCCAATGGCATGCTTCCTCTATCCCTCCACGTGGACTCCCAAGTCCGGTCCTGGCGGCCTGCTCGCGTGTCAGGTCTCCAGTGTTGTACAGTTGCACGCAGTTCTGTTCAGTCTCGCTGCTTGCTCTCAGTGTCTACGGTGGAGAGTTAACAACACTGTGCCTCGAGCTGGGAAAGCTCTGGCTCTAAGAAGTCATGGAATGTAAACATATCCGCCCAACTGGGTTTCAAATGCGAGCCGCTCGTTAACCACGAAAGTGAGAGAACTACAACTCACAACTACCAGAACAAGCACAAAGCTCTGCATGTTTCAGGTAGGACCCTGCTAATAAAGTATCACATTTATTTGGGCACCCCTTATGGCTATGTAATTTAAATGCTTTTCAGTCGGTCAAGATCTATAGGTATACAGTGTCTAGGATTTCAGCCTCGGCGGCCATTCAGATATTTTTAAGTGGTCTCAAAAAGTAAGAAGAGTAGGAAGATTTTTTTTACGTGACCGTTAATCTCTAGATCATAAGCCACGGGACCTCCTTTTTTTACGTGGAATCCGAATCACAGCACATGGCATTTCACTTTGAAAATCTCACATTCATTGACCGGGAATCGAACCCCGTCCGCCGTGGTGAGAGGCCAACAGCTTGACCACTGTGCCACCACGCTCCAGCCTGAAGATGTGATATTTTTCAAGTTAAGGGAATAACACCCATTGCAATTTGGAAATAATAGTGTTGACCGACAGAAAAGCATTTAAATTTAGCTAATTAAGTCAACACTGACAAATGGCTTCCGACACGATATTGTTCTGGCCTTTTAACAGGGGTTGGCCGAACTGGGAGTATGGGGGTGAGTGTAGAGGGTGGTGTTTGATCAGAGTGAGTTTCAACGAAGGTGTTGAAACTCCGAATGTGTGGAGAGTGTGTTGGGTTATCGGGAGGCGCTCTGTGCGATCAGGGTTGTAAATCAAAGGGATGCACTTTTAACGAGGAAGCTATTAGTTTTTAGAGCAACTACTGTTATGAATAATTCAGTATCCGCTGACCGTGCAATGTTATACTCGGCAGACGCGTGACTAAGCACCCAAGGCTACTGACAATGAAAAGGTGTCTGATGCCGTCACAGCAGTTTTATAAACAATGCACTGGCAGGTCAAGGTGTAAGGTAGGGAGGTAGGCGGTAAACACAGTGTTAATGACTAAAGGCTACAATGGATCTGTAGTAATTGTGGTCACTTATTTATTGAACCCAAAAGTGTTCTAAATGCTTCCCTCTATTCGGGAACAGTGTAACAAGTATAAATGGTACAAACGGTTAATCAAGGTGTCAAAAGGGGAGGAGTACAATTTG
The DNA here is from genome assembly GCA_946902985.2 of Meconema thalassinum. Lineage (NCBI taxonomy): Eukaryota > Metazoa > Arthropoda > Insecta > Orthoptera > Tettigoniidae > Meconema > Meconema thalassinum. The sequence goes on along the minus strand of OX336388.2, from coordinate 374,889,101 downwards.
TGAGTGTTAGGAATCTGAGAAACACACTTACCAGAGGTGCGACGACGTGATACAGTCGGACAGAGCCTTCGGCAGGAACAGATGTCCTGCCCTTTGGAGGTGGCCCTCTTAAACATTCCTGAAGTGCTGACTCGAGTGTTTCCTCACTTTGCTGTTGTGACAGCTAGCTCCCGTGTATGTGTATATGAGTTATGTAAGCCTTGACGCAAGAGCTGAGGCTTCAGCCCTGCTGGCTTGGTGTAATAGAAGTGTGTGGCGGCTGTTGTTGTTGGTTCCAGCCTTAGGGTAGTTCTGGGGTGAAATTAGTGTAGTGGGTTGGACAGATGCGTAGATGTATTTAGGGGTAATTTTAGCTGTATAGCTGTCTGGCGTGTAGTGGATTCGAGGGCTTATGCAAACATCCCTCTCGGGGATGCGTAGGGTCCCTACGGGGCCCTAACAATATCTTTATGGCTATATTCTCGTATGTTCTTCTACTGCTTATTATTCTTTTATATAGATTTCATAATGAAGCTACCTATTGCAATGGGTAATCTACCATGTTGCGACTTCCGGAAGATTTCGACATATCTTAACGTTTTACATCCCTCAGGACCCAAAACCACCATCAGTTCGAAAGTACAGGGTCTTTCACTCAAAGTGGGGCCGGCCGGGTGGCGCGTGGTGGGTCGGACGAGCACATGGCAACTCACTGAGCTTGAAGTCGTGGAGCGCCCGTACGAATCGCATGTAAATAACAAGCACACAGAATAACACATTATCAAAGTAAAATCATTGCTCAACTTGTCACAGAAGGTTGACAATGTCCTCCACCTGCATCTACACATTTATGGCATCGCCTAAGTAAATTTTCATTCACACGCATTAGTTCATCTACCGAGATAGAATCAATTTCTCTCGTGATATTGTGTTTGAGTTCATCCAGAGTGTGAGGGTTTGTTGCATAAACCTCATTTTTAAATTTTCCCCATCCAAAGTAAATTGAAGCAATAGGCTCTAACACTTATTAATAACACGTTATAAAATTTTGAAAAACAATAACCACGTACACACGTTATAAACTTATAACACATATTTCTTAAGATAGGCTATAAACGAAATATCGAAGTCAACTTTATTCGTCAAATCCTGGGTCGCAACTGTGTCAGCTCCGTGCTGCCATGTGCTCGTCTCATCTTCGGCTCGACCTTCTACCTGCGGCGCTGCGCCAGCCGTCCGGCCGGCCCCACTTTGAGTGAAGGACCCTGTACTGCTCGAGTCAAAGTTGCGTGAACCTGAGAGGAATGTGCATCACGGACTATGAGTAGTGATGTTGACGAGTGATGAGGTTTCTCGGTCCGTGCATAGTACAGAACCAAATACATTGGTCGGTGACTCACTCAGTCATTCCTAACACCATAGTTGTTTGAGCAACGGCCGAATGTTAGCAGTATTGGAATAGAAAGGAATACCATATATCACGGTGGGCTGTTGACAGATCCTTCTCTTCACGCCCGACCCTTCCCTGCTCTTTCTCCTCACCCCGCAAGTTCATAGAGCTTGGGCTCGAGCAGGACTCGAGTGCTCGAGTGTAAGCTGCGTGAACCTGAGAGGAATCTGCATATCGGACTATGAGAAATGGTGTTGACGAGTGATGAGGTTTCTCGGTCCGTGCATAGTACCGAACCAAATATATTGGTCGGTGACTCACTGTTTCAGACTTATTCGTAACACCACACTGGTTTCAGAAAAGACCCTATGTTAGCAGTATTGGAATAGACGATAATGTCAGGTAACACGGCGGGCTGTCGACAGGCTTCTCAATTCTCGCCTGCTCCTACCCTGCCTCTGCCCTTCATCCCGCAAGTTCACAGAGCGTGGAACCGAGCAGTATATAATTTACTAGCAGTAGTACCCGGCTTCGCCCGGTGGAATGATGATAATGTATCAAAGTCTCCTTAGAAATATAATCGACATAAAATCTAGGTCATTTGCCCCCCCCCCCCCCCCAAAGACAATGAGGGCGTAATATCTAGGTCATTTGCCCTTTTGATAAGGATGATAATGAAAACTTCTGTTGAATTGACACGTCAAACTTACAAACTACCGTAATAGAAATACATATTTCAAAATTCACAGGCGAGGGAGACTTATTGTGTGTGGTGATTAATGGTGTAATGGGAGTAACATCTAGGTCATTTGCCCTTATGATGAAGATGATGAGGGAAACTACTACCTGTATTGAATTGACACTTCAACTTATAATGTACACAATGTACTGTAATAAAAATAAATATTTTAAAAATCACAGTCGAGAAAGACTTTATGCGGCGGTGATTAGTGGTATGATGCGCGTAACATCTAGGCCATTTGCACTTATGATGATGATGATAATAATAAGGTAATGAAAAAATGACTACTAAACGAACATGCTGTAATTTACAACTGATATAGGTTATTCAGATGTCTAGCTTCGATGTCTTCGAAAGTCTCAACCTTATTTTCTGTCTTAGGACTGTACTCGATGCGTCTAGTGAAAGAGCTTATGGCGCACTGCTCGGCAAAGAAAATGGGTCCAAGCTGCACGAACCTGAGATGATCGTAGATGATGACGAAATATGATGACACACGTTCGGGGTTCCCCGTCGTATTTAGATTGGCCGGGGTATCACTCACTCTTTCGCAACACCACAGTGGCTTGAGCAACGGCCCTGTGCTGGCATCAGTATAGACAGCTCTGGAAAGTCATCTCATGTCACCTCGCGATGAATCAGCAAGCTATTCTCACAACTGCCCCCCCCCCCAGAGTCTCACAACTTGTGGGACGTGGGTTGGCGACCACCAGGCTCCTTTCAGTTCTCTTTCCTGTCGGCCTCCCTTGGTCAACTCTTGTTCTCTTCCAACCCCGACAGTATTAGGGCATCCGAGGGCTAGGGAGTCTTTCAATTTCCCGCTTAATTGGCCGTTGTCTCATCTTTCCTGATGCCCTCATTCTTCGAGGGGTCTGCTTCTATTCCGTTTCATTATATCTCCTGTCTTCTGCTCAAGGCCCTCAAAGAGGCAGGGTGTGTGTAGCCGCACCATTTCTGGTACACCCTCAAGGGCTCATGGCGGGTGAGTTAGGAAGCTGGCGACCCCGAGTGATCCCTGAGCTAAATGCAGGGAATGGAGAGGTATGTCAGAAATTTAAAGTGGACAGTGATACTCGTTGGGTTCCAAAGAGTAAGTATGAAAATTTTGATCCAGATTGGTGAAACGTTGTAGATTTGTGACAAAGGGTCTTAATACAGGGAATGGAGTGCTCTGTCCGAAAGTTCAAGCAGACAGTGTTACTCGTCGGGTTCCAAAGGGTAAGTATACAAATTTAGGTTCAGATCGGTGAAACGATGTAGATATGTGCACAAGGGCCTAAATGCAGGAAATGGAGTGGTCTGTCCGAAATTCCAAGTGGACAGTGTTACTCATCGGGTTCCAAAGGGTAAGTATACACGTTTTGTTTCCGATCGGTGAACGATGTAGATTTGTGTCAAAGAGCCTAAATGCGAGGAATGGAGTGGTCTGTCCGAAATTTCGAGTGGAAGGTGTTACTCGTCGAGTTGCAAAGGGTAATTATTTGAGATCGGTGAAACGGTGTAGTTTTGTGCCAAAGGGCCAAAAAGCTGGGAATAGTGTGGTCTGTCCGAAATTTAAAGTGAACAGTGTTACTTGTCGGTTTCCAAAGGGTAAGTATGTAAAATTTGGGTCAGATCGGTGAAACGGTGTAGACTTGTGCCAAACGGCCTAAATGCAGGGGTTGGAGTGGCCTCTCCGCAATTTCAGGCATACTGTGTTAGTCGCAGTGTTCCAAAGGGTAAATATACAAATTTTGGTTGAGATCGGTGAAACGGTGTAGATTTGGGCCAAAGGGCCTAAATGCAGGGAATGGAGTGGTCTGTCCGCAATTTCAAGCAGACAGTGTTACACGCAGGGTTCCAAAGGGTAAGTATACAGATTTTGGTTCTGATTGGTGAAACGGTGTAGATTTGTGCCAAAGGGCCTATATGCAGGGAATGGAGTGGTTTGTCCGCAATTTCAAGCAGACAGTATTACTCGCAGGGTTCCAAAGGGTAAGTATACAAATTTTGGTTCAGATCGGTAAAACGGTGTAGATTTGTTCCAAAGGGCCTAAATGCAGGGAATGGAGTGGTCTGTCCGCAATTCCAAGCAGACAGTGTTTCTCGCAGGGTACCAAAGGGTAAGAATACGAATTTTGGTTCTGATCGGTGAAACGGTGTAGATTTGGACCAAAGGGCCTGAATGCAGGAAATGGGGTGGCCTGTCCGAAATTTTAAGTGGACAGTGTTACTCGCAGGGTTCCAAAGGGTAAGTATACAAATTTTGGTTCAGATCGATGAAACGGTGTAGATTTGTGCCAAAGGGCCTAAATGCAGGGGATGGAGTAGCCTCTCCGCAATTTACAGCAGACGGTGTTAGTCGCAGTGTTCCAAAGGGTAAATATACAAATTTTTGTTGAGATCGGTGAAACGGTTTAGATTTGGGACAAAGGGCCTAAATGCAGGGAATGGAATGGTCTGTCCGCAATTTCAAGCAGACAGTGTTACTCGCAGGATTCCAAAGGGTAAGTATACACATTTTGGTTCAAATCGGTGAAACGGTGTAGATTTGGACCAAAGGGCCTAAATGCACGGAATGGGGTGGTCTGTCCGAAATTTTAAGTGGACAGTGTTACTCGCAGTGTTCCAAAGGGTAGGTATACAAATGTTGGTGCAGATCGGTGAAACGGTGTAGATTTGTGCAAAAGGGCCTAAATGCAGGGAATGGGGTGGTCTGTCCGAAATTTAAATTTGACAGGGTTACCCGCAGGGTTCCAAAGGGTAAGTATACAAATTTTGGTTCAGATCGGTGAAACGGTGTAGATTTGTATACATAACAGACAAACAGACAGACAGACAAACTTCGTGCTTTATATATATAGATATACTGTACTAGCTATTCCCGGCATGCGTTTGAATGCCAATCAACACGGAAAGGAAGATAACCCCCGGCCGAAAACCTTGGCGTGAACTGTATTGGAATAGACAGCGATACCAGATAACACGGCGGGCTGCTGACAGTACCCTCATGTCACCTCGCGATGAATCAGCAAGCTATTCTCACACCTTGCGTTGCGGTTTGATAAGTACTGGATTCAGATTGTGCACTTGAGCTACTGTGGGATTTAAGGGTCCCTCACCATTTTGTATTACATAAATAGTCTGTAGCCAGAAACCTTCCATGGAATGCACTCAACAACTCACCCAAATTTCATCGCAATCGCATGAGAGATAGGGGAGATTGATTTTACATATGCTTATATAGCACTTTCTTGTGGACACAATAACTACCGTCATTTTGCAGCAATCACTTTCAAATGTATACATAAAAGATAACAATTTAAAATCTCGGTCGAGTTCGTTAATGGGCAAAAGCGAACCAAGGGGTGATAATGGGGGGAAGGGGCTGTTCTTAAATCGTGAATAACCGCTATAACTTTTAATGTGTGAGAAATCAAATCCATTCAAAGTTCGTACTGTTCTTCGGATAAGGGCAAAAACGTATCTCAGTACAGTTTTTCGATAGCACCTACCATTGACCAAAGGGTTTGGAAAAATGGAGTTTTGAGAGAAAGGAAATTATAACTCCCTTAATAGGCACAACCGTATAAAATAGTCAGTAGTCCTCTAATAATTACCTAAAACTTTTGTCTGAAAGAATTTTTGATATGATTCACCCTTACGCCAAGAGATGAGCAAATTTCTTTCGGAATTATAAGAAGACTAGCGGACCCGTGCGAGAAATCTCGCATGTTCATAAACCACACTTTCCCCAATAGGTTCATAATAAGAGACATACGGAGAAAGGTTGTTATGTTTTTATTAGAACCAAATGATTATACAACACTACGTTTCAGGCGTCCCTACGGCCAAAATGCAAACTGAACAGCAATGATGTCGCCTATTTTCCTACAGCAACAGTATTTGCAAATTGCACACTTCTTACAAAAATGTATATTTATGAAATTATAATGCATTTCGTCACTGCTAATGTCATTTGTGTGCTGAGTCCATTGATTGACAGCTTAGCCGTAACACTCACCGGTTATTCGATATTTATGAAATTATACGATTTGAGTACTCATTCCTTTAAATTACTGTTTCTGAAATCCATGCAAAATTATAAAAGAAAGTCCTCAGAATGTTAAAATGACATGGAACAGGCGTCACAGCGGCCAAAATGTGATGTGGACAGGAATTATAGAGCGTATCTTCCTGCAGCAACAGTATCTGCAAATCGCACACTTCGTACAGTTTTTTTAAAGTCATTTTTAAAGAAATTATAGATATTTATGAAATTAGAGTACAATGCGTCGCTGGTAATGTAAATTCTCTTTCATTTGAATGCTCATTTTTCACGATCGGTCGCTTGTTAGCGCCGCAGGAGGGATCTATACTACTGAAATAATATATATGATGGGGCTTCTCGTATGCTAAACATGTAGAATTTTTGTAGGTAAACAACACTCGGCAAATTTAGTGAATTCGAATTATTTTCTTTGCCCGGTGAAATCTATCTACCTCCGCCTTCCGGCGTGCCGAGAGGGATATTTTAATTCCCAACTCACTATTTTATACGGGGTTGGAGATAAGGTGAGCTGAGTTGTTTAAGCAGCAGGTGGTCTTTGCTACTGGATGATCTTACTGACGCCTAGCTCATCAGAGGGATAAGTAAGTGAAAACAAGAAGTTCCGTGAAGAACTATACAGCCTACTTTTCATGCCAATTATTATTCTACTGTATATGAACCTATCTAGAATAATGACAAAATTAAGTTGGTAATATCGAAATATCTAATTAGTTCAAAATATACCTGGTATAATGTAGCCTAATAGAGCACTACAGTTGGCAGCCCTGGTGACTGAATATATTCTTAGTTCCACCTCTTAAGGTACAGAATACAAAATTTGGTTGAAGTCCGATGGACGTTACATGCAGTTAGACACTGGATCTATCAGCACGCGTAAAAACATGTTGCCAACAATACCATGCGTGTGCTGGTCAGAAATAATCAGAATTATTATGATATCTTGTTGTGCCAATTTTAGATGAAATTCATTTGTTAGTATAGAAGTTACATGTATTTTAAAATTGGACATATCAGCAGACATAGAATCATGTTGGCAGCACTGCCTTGTATTAATTACTCCAAATTAATCTAGAATGTCAGGTGCTATACGTGTGCAAAGTATAGAGCTGTTGGCTTGCATACTTTCTGATATATTGATATTAGGGTAAAAAGAATATAGACAGCATTTATTAACAGTTGGCGGCCCTGATTGCTCTTAACAATACTTATAGTCATATCTGTTACGGTACACATATCACATACGAAATTTGGTTGAAATCCAACTGATGTATAGAAGTTACATATATTTAAAAATTGGTACTATCAGCAGGCTTATAATCATGTTGGTAGAACTGACGTATATAAGTTACTCGAAATTAATCTAAAATGTCAGAATATACGTGTGCATAGTTTAAAGCTGTTGGCTTGCATACTTTCTGATATATTGGTATTTGGATAAAAAAAAATAGAGAGAGCAATTATTAACAGTTGGCAGCCCTGGTGGCTCTTAAGAATACGCTCAGTCATATCTGTTTATGTACAGATATTACATACAAAATTTGGTTGAAATCCAATTGATAGTGTAGAAGTTACATGCATTTAAACATTGGACTTATCAGAAGGCTTAAAATTATTTTGGCAACACTGTCATGGTTGGCCTCCTGGAAATTAAACTGAAATAGTATTATCCACATGTGTGCCAATTTTGGAATAGCTCCCATGCATACCTTGCAAGATATCCAACATGGAGCTCAAATTTCTAGTGTGTTTTTTCAGCAGTTGGTAGCACTGACATCATTTTCAAATATGGACGTGAGCTATTCCGGTGCACATCTTTACTCATACTAAATTTGGTTTTAATTGCTGCAGCCGTTTAGGAGTTGATAGGGGGGGACACACACACAGACAGACAGACAGACAGACAGACAGACAGACAGACAGACAGAAGGACAGACAGACAGACACACATTTTCCCGGATCGATCTCATAAGTCTACTTTTTCCTCATTTTTGCAAAATGTGAAAAGTAGGCTAAAAATGAAGTATTATACGTGGCTAGAAGTTGGAAGGAAAGAGACCGTAGCCTGTTAAAAGGAACTTTCCCGGCATTTGCCTGGAGTTGAAAATAGGAAACCACGGATAACCAATTCAAGGACGGCCGATGGTGTGCTTCGTCTTCCAAGTCTGGACATAGCCTGGCCTCATGACCTTGGGCCTTAGCGCGCGTAGTTACCCCGTTTTTTTGCTGACATTTTCTCGTTTTTACAATGTCGCGTTCCACCATAGGGCCAAGCTCGCTGCTAACTCAATAGAAGTGTGGGTTCGAGCCCCACCGTCGGCCGTCCTTGAAATGGTTTTCCGTGGTTTAACATTTTCAACTCCAGGCAAATGCTGGGACGGTACCTTCTGACAGGCCACGGCCGCTTCCTTCCACATCCTTGCCCAGTTTCATTCACCATCATTCATTTCATCTCTCATTAACTCCTCTCATGAGGTTGGCGTCAGGAAGGGCATCCGGCTGTAATAGCCATCCGTCACAAAGACTTCCATCGCATCTCATCCCCGACCCCGTTGGAAAACGGGAATAACAAGGAGTAGACAGACATACATACATACATACATCCATACATACATCCATACATACATACATTCATACAATGTCGCGCTCTCTTGGATGTTTATGTCTGGATATTAGTACAGTACAGCTGGAATGGTTTTGTGCTATGGTTGGCTTTTTGTAAATCGTTAGAAAAGCACAAAAAGAGCTTAACTGTAAATTTCGGAATAATTTGTAGTGTCATGTTGTCTCAAAACTAAAAAAATTGAAAAGCTTTTTTCTCTGAATCTACGTATTTTAAAGAAAAGTTTTTAAACAAAAAATGTAAGTGGCACCAAAGTTTCCACAAAAGAGTGAATCAGAAATTTGTTCCTCTAAAAATTGTCTGCAACATTTATTTAAACGTTTGTTTCCTCCGATTTATCGTTCGAAAGTTATAGCGCAGCAAATGCAACGCTGCGTAGTCAAAGTTACTATTGTTATTGCGGAGAGAGCGGTGGGCATAGTTTAGACCGGGACCGGTGTCGGACAATTTTCACATTTCGGTACACTATAACTCTGGAACGGTAAGTTGGAGGGGAAAAATGTTTCAATAAATGTTGTAGACAATTTTGATAGGAACAAATTTCTGATTCGCTCTTTTGTGAACAAAACGTTTCTTCTAGGACAAAAAGTGAAAAAACACTTTTTTGGAAACTTTGGCGCCACCTAGCTTCTGCATTTCAAAACGTATACCATGACCACAATGAGACAAATTGTAGGTAACAATGTCCTCTACATTTTTTGTTTAAAATATTTTCTTTAAAATAGGTCGATTCAGAGAAAAACGCTTTTCAATTTTTTTAGTTTTCCGACAAAATGATCGTGCAAATTATTCTTAAATTTAGAGTTAAGCTTTTCTTGTGCTTTTCTAACGATTTACTAAAAGCCAGCCATAGCACGGTTTTTGGAACAAAAGGGGTTTCTTCTGTCAGCTGTACTGTACTATATTGATGGGTGACGAATCCATCTCAATACAGCTTCTTGATACCACAACATCGTCATGTGTTTGTCGTGGGAAGGCAATTTCTGCACTGTCACTTGATAACACGCTTTACAATTAATCATGTGCTTAAGAGAAACCATCCGCCTTGTCTTGGAAGTGTCTGGAGTGTAATGCAGGGAAGAGATGATGGATTCTGGTTGCTCCTATGTTTTTCTTACGTGACGTGAGATTAATTTGGGTGTACTTGAGACATCATTGCAGAAGCTCGTGCAGCACTTTGCTCTTCATTTCTTGTTACTCGTTTTCCGTAACGCGAGAGCGGAGAAAAAGAGAATGCGAAAAGCTTACCTAACATTGCCAAAGTTTGTAAAGAAATGAAATTGCACGTTGAAGATGAAATTAGTAATCTTTTATTCATCAGTGTTGCCAACTACAGCTCGGATCCGTACATCTGGTAGAATAGACCGTGAACTCCCAGACCTCCTAGATGAAGAATAGGGTTATCCTGAACTAGCGCACAGCTACTATGTGGGATTATTTTGTTCTTTAGTTCAAATAATACACAATAGACTATTACAAATTCTTTAGTCGGCAGCTTCGGTGACGTAGTTGGTAGCATGCTAAGCTTCTATGCCCGAGGTCGCGGGTTCAAATCCGGCCGAAGTCGTCGGATTTTTTAAGAGTGTTGAAATCCCTCAGTATGCCTTCCTCCGGAGGGGAAGTAAAGCCAGCGGGCCTATGTCATAGATTTATGGCATGTAAAAGCACCTTCCACTAATTACACTTGTGTGAAGCTAAATTATAGGTTAGATTTGACTAGCGCTCTTAAGTTCCAACGTTCGTCGCCAGGAGCCGACTACGGTGGCATCTAGTAACCAAGTTCACAACTAGTTGTCGTTGACGGTAGCATTTGGTAGCAAAAGTAGGAACTACTCGAAAAATGAATGTCTGCAGTCCTCACCTGATTTACAGATAACAAACACTAATACAGCCATCACAATTGTCACTGGTTATCAGACATATTTTACACACACCCAAAGTATACGGGGCGACATAACCGCGTTGTCGCAGCCCCTAAACTGAGGAACCAACCAACCAAACTCTTTAGAATGAAATATTATCGTATTATCAACTTGTCATTCTTCTAATTCGATGCGAACAGAATGCCAATGGAAGGCAAATTAATGGAGTCCGATATAGAACAGGCATGACATCTGGCGGAAAAGTTTCGCATTAACGTTTTCCAAGTCTGGTCATAGCTTGGTCCCATGACGTTGGGCCTTAGCGCGTAGTTACCCCGGTGTGTTTGCTGACATTTTCTCGTTTATACCACGTCACGATCCATTGGTTGTTTATAGGAAAGAATTTTTGATGATAATAAAGAAATGTAAATCAAAAATATTGGAATGCAGCCGAAATAAATCAGAAACCCATATGTACGTCAAATTGGCAGATGAAAAGCTTAAGGAAGTAGGAGACATCTGTTACTTAGGAATCAAAATAACCAGCGATGGACGAAGCAAAGAGGATACAAAAAGTAGGTTGGCTCAGGCAAGGAAAGCGTTTCTTCAGAAAAGGAATCTGTTGTCATCGAATATAGATTTAGGTATTAGGAAGTCATTTTTGAGAGCCTTTGCCTGGAGCGTGGCGCTCTATGGAAGTGAAACTTGGACTATCGGTACAGCAGAAAAGAGGAGAATTGAAGTGTTTGAAATGTGGTGTTACAGGAGAATGATAAAGATCAGATGAGTAGATAGGGCCCTCTTAGTGCCAAGCAATTTCCTGAAATACTTGCCAAGAATACCAAGCCATTTTCAATGGCCATGCAAACTATTCGTAAAAAAATCATAAATAGCCTATCCCATTTCCAACTATAGAATCATTATTTTTGCTTTGCCTTATAACCAATACCTCATTCTTTCATAAATTATGTTCATAAAAGTAAATACGGCATCTAAACCTTTTTAATTTAGATTATTCTGATAATTTTACAATATAAATATCAATTTTGAGCCGAAATTAAGGACACCTAAGAGTCATATTCGAAGAAACACTACGTTTCCAGCTGTATACAGTTCTTAGATACATCTGTAGGCAGAAAACTTCAACGAGAAGAAAACAACTGCACCGCAATTTTGGCGGGAACGCGTGTGATTGGGGGGGGGGGGGCGCAAAGGGAGGGCGTGAATACAAACTCAAACCTATCGCGTAACGGACTTAGAAGGAAAAAGTAGAGAACGCACAGCCAAGCTAGAAATCTCACCTTTCCAACAGTATGAAATAATCACGGACATACAGGGTCTTTCATATAAATTAAGAACGGCGAGCGGCTGTTTTGTCATTCGGTGCTGAATTCGGCTTGGCCGAGCTTGTGACGTGCCATGGACCCCTGCTGTAGTATTGAAAGCGCGCGCATAGTACAAACTTGACCTTGCAATAAGCGTGCAGGTGTTGTCAGTCGCCAGTCTGAACCACAGCTGCTAACATGTTGAGACAGTTATCATTGCAACATCGTATTTTTGTATGTACAATTTATTTTACTTACGATTCGGCTCGGCGGGTACGTGATGCATTTGTTCAGCAATCTCCTGATGAAGTGCCACCTTCACTAGCACAGATTCACGTAATTGTAAATAACTTTGACACTACTGGTTCAGTGCTCAATAAAAAAACACAAAATAAAAACTCAGAAAAAATACAGTGGCATGACTCACTCGCGTCAGCCAAAATGTGGTTACCAGATACAATGCTTGTATAACCCAGAAAGGACGACACTTCCAGCAACTTTTATAAGGTAATATTTCATAGAGGATTGTACACACGCTTAGAGCAGGGGGCCACGGCTCGCCACAAGCCCGGTCAAGGCCACCACACTAGCGGATAACAAACCCGCCGCTTGGCGTTCTTACTTTATATGAAAGACCCTGTATGCCTACAGAAATCTACAAATATAAGATAAACAGCGCGCCGATTGAATCGGCGTTGGCACTTTAGCCGCCAGCAGCGCGAGGTGCCACTGATAGGTTTAAGGCGAGTGGGAGAGAGGAGATTTTTCTGGACTGCTAATAAAGAGAAGAGATAGGTTGGTAGGACACATACTAAGACACCCAGGAATAGCAAGCTTAGTTATGGAAGGAAGGGTCGAGGACAAGGACTGTAGGGGTAGACCAAGGTTAGAATATGTTAAACATATTGCATCAGATGTAGGGTGTGGTAGCTAGAGATGAAACGATTAGCTCAGGACAGGGAGGCATGGAGTGCTGTATCAAACCAGTTAAAAGACTGAAGACTCAAACACAACACATCGACGTTTAATTGCAGACGAAACCTGAGCCATGTGTGCGGAAATCACGTGTGTCCTCTCATGGTGCGTGAATTACCTCGCACAGGTATGGAGGTTTGTCTCCTTACGTACATAGAATATAGTAGGTGATTAGTCAAAATTTATTCTGCAGTTATGGAGGTTTGTCTCCTTATGTACATAGAATATAGTAGGTGATTAGTCAAAATTTATTCTGACCACCTCATAGTGTAATGGCTAGCAATTCCAGGTTCGATTCCCAGCTCTGCCAAGAAATTTAATTCTAATGATGATAATAATAACAATAATAATAATAATAATAAATGTCATGTGTTGGAAGCCATTTTGCAGTGTTGCTTCAGAAATCGAAATTTAATGTTTTTCGTTTTACGTTCCTATTATCTACTGCGACTTTAGGAGACGCCGGGGTGTTGGAATTTGCCCCGAAGGAGATCTTTAACGTGTCAGTAAATTTACTGACACGGCTCCCTCGCATTTGCGCACCCTCAAATGTCAACTGATTGCGCCAGGATTCGATCCTACAACCTTGGTGAGGTTAGAATGTTACTGCTGCACGACGCAGAAATATAATTCTGTTCTGAGGGTTGGAACGCAGTACAGTCTCATGAGGCAAAACTGAGGAGAGATAGGGTCAATTCCCACCTCACCCATCCCGGAAGTGGTTTTTCCGTGGCTTTCCACTTCTATTCCAGGCATATGCCGGGTCGGTTCCTAACTTAAAGTCACAGCGGCCTCCTTCCTAATCCTCACCTGAACTACACAATTGCACACGCTTATACAGCCACCACACTAACACAGGTTATCAGACAATAGATTCTACTCACACCGAAGTACACGGGGCTAAATGACCACGATGTCAAAGACCCTCAAATGAAATAACAACAAGAAAATGTAATGTAATTTGGTGTGAGAGTTACTCATCGTGCCGATAAACTCACATTAATTACACTGCATCCACGCGGGCTTAATAATGGTAATAATAGTCTCATAATAATAATAATAATAATAATAATAATAATAATTAGATATTTGGGGACAAATTTAGAATGGACAACAATAGATTAACAAAAAGATTATTCAATATTATTAGTACAACAAGTAGTTCCGTGAAGAGCTAAAGAGCCTCTTTTCATACACACATCAAAAAAAGTTTTGCATCACCTCGGTTCCAAGAGTTCCGGAACCTTTAAATACAAAGGGAATAGAGATCAACACAAACAACATTTCAGCTCGTTTTATTGCTCATGAGACCCACACATTGCATGTTGTACCATCATACAGCTAGACTTTCAGCATTTGTGGTCCAGATTGCAGTACACACCACTACCTCTAATACCCAGTAGCACGTCCTCTTGCATTGATGCATGCCTGTATTCGTCGTGGCATACTATCCACAAGTTCATCAAGACACTGTTGGTCCAAATTGTCCCACTCCTCAACGACAATTCGGCGTAAATCTCTCAGAGTGGTTGGTGGGTCAAGACGTCCATAAACAGCCCTTTTCAACATATCCCAGGCATGTTCGATAGGGTTCATGTCTGGCGAACATGCTGGCCACTGTAGTCGAGCGATGTCGTTATCTTGAAGGAACGCATTCACAAGATATGCACGATGAGGTCGAGAATTGTCGTCCATGAAGACAAATGCCTCTCCAATATTCTGCCGATATGGTTGCACTATGGGTCGGAGGATGTCATTCAGGTATCGTAAAGCCGTTTCGGAGCCTTCCATGACCACCAGTGGCGTACGTCGGCCCCACATAATGCCACCCCAAAACATCAGGGAACCACCACCTTGCTGCACTCGCTGGACAGTGTGTCTAAGACGTTCAGCCTGACCAGGGTGCCTCCAAACACGTCTCCGACGATTGTCTGGTTGAAGGCATATGCGACACTCATCGGTGAAGAGAACGTGATGCCAATTCCGTGGGGTCCATTCAGCATGTTGTTGGGCCCATCTGTACCGCGCTGCATGGTGTCGGGGTTGCAAAGCTGGACCTCGCCATGGACGTCGGGAGTGAAGTTGCGCATCATGCAGCCTATTGCGCACAGTTTGAGTTGAAACACGACGTCCTGTGGCTGAACGAAACGCATTATTCAACATGGTGGCATTGCTGTCAGGGTTCCTCCGAGCGGCAATCCGTAAGTAGCGGTCATCCACTACAGTAGTAGCCCTTGGGCGGCCTGAGCGAGGCCTGTCATCGACAGTTCCTGTATCTCTGTACCTCCTCCATGTCCGAACAACATCGCTTTGGTTCACTCTGAGACGCCTGGAAACTTCCCTTGTTGAGAGCCCTTCTTGACACAAAGTAACAATGCGGACGCGATTGAACTGCGGTATTGACCTTCTAGGCATGGTAGAACTACAGACAACATGAGCAGCGTACCTTCGTCCTGGTGGAATGACTGGAACTGATCGGCTGTCGTACCCCCTCCGTCTAATAGGCCCTGCTCATGCATGGTTGTTTACATCTTTGAGCAGTTTTAGTGACATCTATGAACAGTCAAAGGGACTGTATCTTGGATACAATATACACAGTCAACGTCTATATGCCGGAGATCTGGGAACCGAGGTGATGCAAAACTTTTTTTGATGTGTGTATATCCTGCTTATGTTAACTACTTCTATCAACATACAAAATTTCAGTTTGATGGCTGTAATAGATTTGTGGATATTGAGAACCACCTAAATATTTCGGATGGCTGCCATAGAGTTACGTACTATTAGATGAAGATTATTGCGTAGGTTTATTCAATCGCATGATTAGGACACAAGAAATATAAAAAAGATTTTAAAATTTCGCGCAGGTTATGTAAACAATTAAACAAAATTAGACGTCAGTGCATTGTAAAGAGTATAAACATTTGCTTTATCATGGTTCACTGCGCTCGGATGGTTAAATCGCGGAAAAAAGTCCATTTAAATGTTAAAATTTCGCGTCATCGCCATGTTAGATTTGTGCTCACCAGGTTATCGTCGAACATAAAGAATATTATAAAACCACTGATGGACTAAGGACAGAAGAGATAACCACAAGGATACATTTTCTACATAAAATTAATTTCTTGCCATCAAATGCATGATTATTCGCCTGATATCTTGATCTGTTATAGGCAATTTCCACCCCGATTAATGTCAGTAAGGGACTGTAACTAAATATTTGTAAATGCGTGATGAAGAAATACCTTCACTATCGAGAACTCGACAGTTAGCGTGATTTGTTCCCTTCGTAGCTGCCGGAGACGGAACCTCTAGTCTGTCTTCATGACGTAATCTGCACCAAGCGTTGCCTCAGTGATCGATTTTATTGGAAAACAATTGAACCGTCTTGGTAAAAATGGAGGATGTGCTTGTGATTGATTTTGTATTGTACCCAAGGGATTTCAAGCCAAGCTGTCAGGATGAAATACTCTCTTACTGCTCCTGTGATAGAGCGTCGCCAGATGTAATATTCAATATTGTTTATAAACTGTTCCTCGATACTTGGTAAGGATAATACAACATGTCATGTATTTGACAATTTCCCAGACTGTCTGATAGTCAGCTCAGAGGCTGGTTGGATCCTCAACAAGTAGTTCCGTGAAGAACTAAATAGCCTAATTTCATATAACCTACTAATATTAATTGCCTCTATCAATATACAAATTGTCAGTTTGATTGCTGTAATAGATTCATAGATATTGAGAACCGTCTAAATATTTTGGATGGTCACCATGTTGGATTTTTAAATTATAGACCATAGATTTATGTACTATTACATGAAGATTATTGTGTAGGTGTTTTATTCAAACTTCAATCGCATGATTAGGACACAAGAAATAATAGCGGGATTTTAAAATTTCGCTCATTCGCCATCTTGTGGTTATGAAAATAATTTAAATGAATTAGATGCCAGTCGATTAAAATTTGTATAAGCATGTATCGTATCAAGTTTCACTGCGCCCGGATGGTTAAAACGCAAGAAACGTCCATTTGAATATTTAAATTTCGCGTCGCCGCCATGTTGGATTCGTGCTCGCCAAGTTATTGAACGTACCATAGGTGAACTTATGCTTATAGCCTCGATACACTTACAAAATTTCAGTTTGATTGCTGTAGTAGATTAATAGATATTGAGAACCGTCAAAATATTTCGGATGGTCGCCATGTTGGATTTTAATATATGTAGGCCATAGAGTTATGTAATATTAGATGATGATTATTGTGTACGTTCATTATGCAAATGTTGATTTGGATCACATGATTAGAACACAAGAAATAAAATCTTAATTTTCGAAATTCGCACAGCCACCATCTTTAGGTTACGTAAACAATTGAACGAAATTAGATATCAGTGCATTACAATGTGTATAAACATTTGCTGTACGAAGTTTCATTGCGTTTGGATAATTAAATCGCGAGAAACGTCTATTTAAAACCTTCAAATTCGCTTGGCCGCCATGCTCGTTTTGTAGTAGATGAACTTCCGGTAGTGCCCTTTATCTCCGTACAATATTTCATGGTGATGCCGGTAATAGTTTCCGAGATATAGAATGCCGGTGAAATATTTCGCACATCCGCCATTTGTGGTTATGTAAACAATTGAACGAAGTTAGATGACGGTGCATTACAATGTATATAAACATATAGTGTACCACGTTTTATTGCGTTTGGTTGGTTAAATCGCGAGAAACGCCTATTTAAAAGTCGCAAATTCGCGTGGCCGGTATGTTGGTTTTGTAGTTATCGGTTTTTCAAAAGTCACATAGGTGAACTTGTAGTAATCTCCGTAAAAAATTCCAGGGTGATATCCGGAATAGTTTCGGAGATATTGAATGCTGGTGAAATATTTCGCACAGCCACCATGTTGGATTGGTGAGATGTAACAAAATTTGAAGGGCACGGTCGGGGTCGTCCGGAATATTGCTATGAACTTACCGAGTTTCATTGAAATCGCTCCAGCCGTTTAGAAGTTATTAGGGGGCCACACACACCGACAAAAGGTGATCTCATAAGCCTATGTTTTCAAAATTGAAAATAGGCTAAAAATGGGTTATCCTTGTTTAAAATTGTGTTTATACCGAATAGGTCAAAATGTCTTAGAATTTGCGAAATATTTTTACCCAATTTACAGAAAAATTCTCTATGTTGAAAAGAATTAATTTTCTTTTATAGTGAAAGTTATTTAACTTACGTGTAGGCTACTTCAAGTGAAATACTTAAAAATTACTTACGTATTCTTCAAGTGAAATACTTACGACGTATTAGAAAATAAAGATATGATGTTGGCTAGTTTTTTTGTTTGATAGTTAATCTCTTTCTTTCCTTCTTTTACGGGCTGATAACCTAGATGTTAGGCCCCTTAAAAAGAATTATCACCATCATCATCAATTTTCTTTCTTTCTTTCTTTCTTTCTTTCTCTCTCTCTCCAACTCTAAATGGGCGAATGCTGTATGCTTAATTAATTTTGTTATAGACTTAAATGTACATGTGATTACTGTAAATAACTGGTACTAACCCTAGTGTTGAAAGCAACAGACTCCATTGCCCACAGCATTCGATGACCTGGCCCTCAAAGTACCTCGCAACCCTTTCCATATACTGTGTTCTCTAATATGGCAGCGAATTGTATATTCTATTGGCAATCATGCGACTGGAACAGCGTTTTGTTTACCCGAGAACAATCAGCCGCATTGTTCTCGGGGTCACATTTCTGTGGGTTGTATTGTATTGGTAGGCGACATGTGTTACGCTGCAAATTTTTTCATTTCTTTACATGAGTTAGGGCTGACTGTGTGACTCTTTGGTGAGATAGACTCTATGTCCTAGGTCCCCCGTTTTCTATAAATATGTCAAATGACCACTTAAATTCATATTTCAACTATCAGGGATGGCCGGGAGACAAACGTTAATTCGCACGAGAGATCGGGAGCAAGGGGGGGGGGGGGGGGGGGGGGGAGGGAATAATTACCACTTGACCCCCACCCCTGAAAAATAACGATTTCCAGTTGAAAAAAGGTGTTTACTGGCACTTCATTACAAGTCATCTATCAAAGTTCCAACGTTCACCACTAGGTATCATTGACATCTGGTAGCAAAAGTTGGAACTACTTGAAATTGAACGGAACTTATAGCTAACCCTGTGGGTGTCCGCTAGAAGCAGCTACAGTCTCTGACGAGCCGAACGTGTCCTCGGACACTCCCGGCACTAAAATCCATACGATAAACAAATAAACAAGTCATCCTATTTATTTCATGGATGTAAGTTATATCACAGATTACAAGGTCATAGGCCTAAACTAGTGGATTTCTGGCAAAAATGAATGAAAAAGAATTGTTTGGAGCCTTTTTCGAAGATTTAAAAAATTACATGCATTTTTCTTAGAACGAAGTATCTCTGCTCCTATTGCATCCTAAACTACCCATTATCATAGTAGAATACATTTTGTGTGGGGCGTGGTGGCGTAGCGGTCAAGCTGTTGGCCTCTCACCAAGGTGGACTGGGTTCGATTTCCGGTCAATGCATGTGAGATTTTCGGAGTGAAATGCCGTGTTCTGTGGTGCGGATTGCACGTAAAAAGTAGGTCCCGTGGCTCATAATCACAAGATTCACGGTCACGTAAAACTGCAATCTTCCTTTTAGAATACATTTTGTAGCGTTAATAGGGTCAAATACACTGACCGGCAAAGAAACCCGATCACTTGAAAAATTGAACATTAATTTCAATTAAATCGAGCCTCCGTGGCTTAGGCGGCAACACTCCGGCCTCTCACCGCTGGGTCCATGGTTCAAATCCCGGTCACTCCATGTGAGATCTGTGCTGGACAAAACGGAGGCAGACAGGTTTTTCTCCGGGTTTCCCTGTCACAATTTCATTCCAGCAATACTCTCCACTATCATTTCATTTCATCTGTCATTCATTTATTCATTGCCCCAGAGGAGTGCGACAGGCTTCGGCAACCGGCACACTTCCATATCCTCGCCGCTAGATGGGGGCTTCATTCATTCCATTCCTGACCCGGTCGGAGACTGGAAGCAGGCTGTGGATTTTCACTTTCAATTAAATAATAAATATGAACGCTCTAGTACAGTACATAACTTACTGTTTATAGCGAGGAAGTAAGGTTAATTGGTTTCCTGGATGTATTACCATTCTTCATGTCACTGTTTCGCTTAACAATAGCGTATCATTGACATGATGCTGTTTCCCGCGGAAAGATGTGTGCGCCACCATTTTCTATCAGAGCCACTGCCCTGGCAACATCTTCAGGCCTCAAGCGCATATTCGTTTCGGAATTGCACAAGAACAACTGAGGATATGGCTGTATTGATCTTTTCCTATGTCAACAAGTGGCAAAGAAAAAAGAATAAAACATTGCATTGTTGACGAAAGCGATGGCGCACACATATTTCCGCGGGAAACAGCATCATGTCAATGAATCGCTATTGTTAAGCGAAACAATGACATGAAGAATGGTAATGCATCCAGGAAACCAATTAATCTTACTTCCATGCTATTAGTGCGTCTCTACCCTAAAAGACAGTACGCATTAAATGGAGCGCGCTGATGCCAGATCTGCTGCATATACAAAGTTGTGCAAGGCCGGGCACATGATGTAACATAACCCGTATACAGGTGTGTTTTTACGCAAAACTCGGGAAATTTCCAAAATATTTGTTTATTGTATATAAATGTACCTCATGCCTTGAAGCGAACGACGGTACAATATTTAGATATGATACACCGAAGTTCAGAGCGCGATTTTAATGCACACATTATAATAATTTTCAATTATTCATGAATATGATAATATTATAACATGTTATAATATTACATTTTCTTTATCATAGGTTGTAATAAATTATAATATGACATTTAATAATAATAATAATAATGATTATAATAATAAAATAATAATAATATATATATATTGTGGTCCACGTAATTTACCCAATTTTGTGTGGTCAAGTGGTGGTATGCAGCCGAAATTAAATTATTCATTTTTTTGTTTCTTGAATGAGACGTTGTTTAATTTTATATAGGCTAGTTCTTTACTTGCGCCCATACCATTTCGATGGGGTTAAGTTCACTCTGGTATGGTGGCAAGCAAGGATCATATTTCTCTGCTGTGATAGCCTACATTGTCTATTACTAGGCTAGCTCCTTTGAGAACATTGGGCAACAATTGCTCGGCGAACCACTTTTCATACACTTCACCTGTAATTTCGTCGTGGGTGTCGGCCGTGTTCTTTTGGCACAGAAACGTTAACTCTGCGCCATTAACGAACCCTTGTTCATTTCCGGGACGAACAGAGGCGAACTACGGAAACCACTTCGAGGATGGCTGAGGTAGGAATCGAACCCGCCTCTTCTCAGTTTTATCTCATGAAGTTGAGTACACCCCGTTCCAGCCCTCAGACCAGAATTAAATTTCTTGGCAGAGCCAGGATTCAAACCCGGACCTCCACGGTGACAGCACAGTGACAGCCAAGAATGCTAGCCACTACGCAGCGAGGCGGACGATGTATAAATAACACACGCTCCATTTCATTTCACAGTTTAACTTCACACCATCACCTTCCCTCCTTCAAACGCAGTCAGGCAGATAGCCTACGGGCCATATTAGTAAACAAACTTTCGGTGTGTCAGCGCTGGGCGGGAGGTGTACGCAAAGTGCTATAACTTATGAATGCTATCTGATATCGAGCTCTGGTTTGTTTTAAAAACTATTTCAGACATCAATGAACATTTCTTCTCGCTTAGTCACCAACGTTAAGTCAACAGCAAAAATATTTCTCGCTACGTAACTTTTGTGTAACACCATCCCAGATTTTTCAAGTAACATTTAAGAAAAAAAAATCAAAACTTTCTTATTATGAAAATAATTACTGCCCTGAGATATAGGGTATCTTCTACCAAGATCAGGCAATCTAAAAATAAATTCTTGATCTGTTGCGATCATTACTTCGTTATCTATGGCGTGATAAGTTTTATATCCGCAAAAATATAGATTCGCGCTAAAATATCGTAATTGTGAAAATTGGGCCATGTGTTAATTATTTATGGCTTTTATTTTTACATCATCATAAAGAGCGGAAAATTCTCTATAAGATCACGCAAATATTTTCTTAGATTTGTCACTTTCAATTATTGGGAAATGGCAACATCGCCGGCGTAGAAGAGGACGAAACTAATTGCAGGACATAGGAGTGCGAGTGAGAGGCAAATACTACATTTAATTCCATACTGTCTTTTAAGGTAGAGACGCACTATAGGCCGATACCGTTCATATTTATGATTTGAATGATACACGTTTCGTGAACATTTCTCTTGATTCATGTAAAACGTTTAGTGTTACCTAAACTTAACATTTGCTTAAGCAAAACTGTTCATTTTCTAACATTTACACATTCATAGGTGCAAATCAAACGTATCAATTGCTATCGAGATCAAACACGAAAATGTGTAAGTTTGCTTTCATTGTATGTGTCTCATTTTGCCCAAAGCACCCTCAATGTAAAATTGACTCCGGTCGTCCCTCTCCAGAATCAAATCAACGTTACGCCACTGGCGGGGTCTTGCCCTTATTCTCAATATAATCGTATCATTCTCCTATACAACATAGCTGTATTATTTACATATACCGGTACAGTATATAATGAAGATATTGACTCCAATATAGGCGGAAAAAGCGGGCTTACAGATTTCGTTGGTAAAAACAGAGATGACAAGTGATCAGAAACACACTAAGAAAATGATAAAAATAAATTATGGGAGCATCAGGGTCACTGACCGATATAAATATCTTGGAGAAATAATTAGTAGCAATGGGACGAATAAATTGGCAATTGAGAACAAAAAAGGAAAATTGGAAAGATTAATTTTTTGTACAAAAAATATATACAATAAAAAGAACCTGTCTATCAATGCAAAATTACGACATTTATATACAGTTGTTAGACCAGTCATCTTGTGCGGCATGGAAACTACAAATATAACCGGAATGGAGAATTTGCTCAAGATAGAAAGAAGAATTTTAAGAAGGATTTATGGTCCTAGGAAAACACAGGAAGGTTATAGACTGAGATCCAATGCAGAAATTTATAGTAAAATCGACAACCTTGAAGTGATGATCAGAAAACGGCGACTTCAGTTCTACGGACATATGGTCCGCATAGATTGCTCAAGGTTAAACAAACAAATTTTTGATAAAATCTGGAACTAAAAAGGGCAAGGAGGCTATGTAAAACAAATCAAAGAAGAACTTCAACAATTCAAAATTACTGAAGAATATTGTCTAAATCGAATAGAGTACAGAAAAAAAATGGCCTCAAAATTCTTGTCGAGGAGAAGAAGAATCTCAACAGAGGAGAATGGACTGCTGAAAGAAGAGCTGCGCAGTCGACCAAGATGAAAGACTTCTGGAAGAGAAAGAAGGAATCTAGACCTATAAATAAGTGATATTTGCGTGGTCCTTGTTGGCCTGTCCGCGGTGTATATATAGGCCGAAATTAGTACATTATGCAACGAGCCTATAATGGCAATAATTAAGGCACGAGTTTGTGTCCATACGAGTGTCTTAATTACCATTATAGGCGAGTTGCATACGAATATTTATGTTCGACGATAGTTATAATTTTATTATAACTATGTTTTAACATAAATATTCATAAATATATGTTCAGTTAGTGAACAGAGTGCGCTGAGTGGTTTGCTGACTGAACAGAGCGCATGCGTGGGTCAAAGAACTTCGAAAGCAGAGACCATTTAATTTGCTTGGAAATGCTATTGTTTACAACCTGCATGATGTCTAGTGCCGATCAGCACTAGCATTCACTACAGTAATATTGTCACCGAAGTCGTTTGAAAGTAATGCGCTGTGTAAAAATTGGAGTTGGGGATATTAAGGTACCGTGCTATTTTTTTGTCTCATATTCGCCAGTTTATTTACGCGAACATGTGGGACGGTGCACTTTCCATCTCGGTAATTTATATAGAAGGATGCTGTGTTGCTAATTTCTGGACGTAGATTCATAAATTTATTGCGTATGTCATAGTATTTTCTTGTTACCGTAAATGTTCGTGCTGATTTTGTCTTTGCGTTTGGGATTGTAACTACAATGGTTGATCCTATATCCAATTTGAACTTTCAAATCTTGTAATTCATGCCCGACATGTTGGATTTTGAGCGCATGCGCGAAGCTATCCTTACCTAATTGGTCAATGAATGAGCTCTGATTGCCTGGAGAAACTGTTTCATAATGAAAAATAGTGTCATAATGACCCTCATTATGATATAGTTTCCTGACATATAATAATTACTTTTCGACATCGTCGAACATACACATATTAACTTCATTCTAGCTGGATATTTCTTTTGCACAAGTAATGACAACTATTGAAATATAATGAAATGTTAGTTCCGTCCTCTGTTACTCACTAGGTAAACTATATTCTGTGTGTGAGAAGTAAGTCATTTGAAATAAAGTTAAAAAAGAATTACGGAACAAGGAACGGAAATTTGCCAGTGTGGCCTCTGCTGAAATACGTCTATATAGAACATTAATATGAATATAAATGAGCCAAACAACAAGAAAACTTGTATTAAGTAATACCCTATTATTTTTAAATATAAAATAAAATACTTGAGTAGTAATAGTTAAGTTCTTGAAACTTAAAGAATTTGGAAACCAAAGAAAATACACTTTCATAGGGGAGTTTTTTTGTTGTTGAAAATTACTGTAATGGGGAAGATACATTACAGAGAGATTTTACGGATTTTTAACATCTTTCGTACGAAAAGGCAAAGCTATTTTTTTTCAACCCCCTTCATCTTTATGGACATAACTAGTGTGCAAAATGTTTTGTTTTTAGATTATGACCCCCGTGATCATTTTATTTATTTTCTGTTAATTTTACGCATTGATCATTTTTCGTGAGTGGAGTTCTTTACGGTGGGCTGGCAAAAATATCTCCTTGATCCGCCTATTGAGAAAGCATGTCCCGGGTTGTTGGATTGAATTATGGAACAGTTGGTTAGTATTTAAGGGTAGGGAGATTTACTGAAACGTTATAAAAACCCATCTAGGACAGGGCAGGCCTACTGGATATAAGCGTAATTCCTGCCATGTCTTCTATACGATCACGCTATTGTACGTACTCGTAAAATCATAATAATTAACGATATAGGAACGATGATGTTTAGCTATTTCCACCGCTAGTACATACAAGTTTACTTTAGGCAGTACTTACTTTAATGACGTTGCTATTATCAGCCACTTTTAGTGGCGAGTATATGAGCGCAGGTTAAGGCTATGATCACTTTTATGATGCAATTCCACCTTAATGTCCTCCGTTTTTTTTTCTTTTTTCATCAGGACTTATTAAAGAGTGGCATGGGGTCATCAGTTAGAGGTGTGTGATGAATTTCATCAAACTTCCAGAAAGGAACAGGCAAATGATGGTAAACATTTCCTGTAAACTTTCTCATCTATTTGTATTGTCGATGAACGCTTATCGCAGACCAGGCATGTCCAAAACGTCGATATTTCCGAAGTTTGATTAATTTGATTGAGGTTGAAATAATTATTCTAGAGGGCTCCGTCATTAGAAGACAACTTTAGCTATTAACATGGATATGATTTTGGGTTGGGGGTTTATCTGGAATTAGCATGGACTGTATTGCGACGGCAAATTTCCGATACCTACTGTAGTTACTATTGGCAACAAGTGCATGCGCGCTAAGTTCTCAATCGTTGAAACCTGCGCGATCACCATACATAAGTCGAAAGGCGGTACTTGTAATAGACTAATAAAAACATAACCTTGATTCTCTGTGTTGGTTCTACAACACTATAATATTTTTAATTCTCTCGACAAGGGAAGCTTCTCAGCTTTATTCGATTCCATAATGGAATCCATAGATCCGTATTGACAAAGAAACTTATGCCACAATTTGAGGAAAACTCCGTCATTCAATACCTTATATTTTCAAAAACAGTTAAATATAGTACATGTTTCGAGCTATTTTTCATAGCCCTTCTACAGCCCTGACTTACATAGTGATTAAACAATCAATCGTTATGCATCTTCTTTCATCAAATAAAATGCATGCAAATATACACTGCAAACAAAACATGTTAAAACACTCTAAAAACACTGAAAAACACACTAAAAAACACCATGAAATAGCTCTGTTATGATTGCTGTGTCAAGTCTGATGATGCGTGATTCATACATGACGTATTGTTGATTACAATGTAAGCTAATTGTATGCTGTGTCATTGATTATGACATTTTTTATGACATTTTTCTCTACGCCTTTTTTCTTGTATGGGGCAGTTTTGCCACATAAAAATATTAAAAAAACGAACAAAAACAAAACAAGAAGTTCCGTGAAGAACTATACAGCCTACTTTTCATGCCAATGATTATTCTACAGTATATGAACCTATCTAGAATAATGACGAAATTAAGTTGGTAATATCGAAATATCTAATTAGTTCAAAATATACCTGGTATGATGTAGCCTAATAGAGCACTACAGTTGGCAGCCCTGGTGACTGAATATATTCTTTGTTCCATCTCTTTAGGTACAGAATACAAAATTTGGTTGAAGTCCAATGGACGTTACATGCAGTTAGACACTGGATGTATCAGCACGCGTAAAAGCATGTTGCCGACAATACCATACGTGTGCTGGTCAGAAATAATCTGAAATATTATGATATCTTGTTGTGCCAATTTTGGATGAAATCCATTTGTTAGTATAGAAGTTACATGTATTTTAAAATTGGATATATCAGCAGGCATATAATCATGTTGGCAGCACTGCCTTGTATTAATTACTCCAAATTAATCTAGAATGTCAGGTGCTATACGTGTGCAAAGTATAGAGCTGTTGGCTTGCATACTTTCTGATATATTGATATTAGGGTAAAAAAAATATAGACAGCATTTATTAACAGTTGGCAGCCCTGATTGCTCTTAACAATACTTATAGTCATATCTGTTGTGGTACACATAGCACATACGAAATTTGGTTGAAATCCAACTGATAGTACAGAAGTTACATGTATTTAAGAATTGGTACTATCAGCAGGCTTATAATCATGTTGGTAGGACTGACGTATATAAGTTACTCCAAATTAATCTAAAATGTCAGAATATACGTGTGCATAGTTTAAAGCTGTTGGCTTGCATACTTTCTGATATATTGGTATTTGGATAAAAAAAAAATAGAGAGAACAATTATTAACAGTTGGCAGCCATGGTGGCTCGTAAGAATACGCCTAATCACATCCGTTTATGTACAGATATTACATACAAAATTTGGTTGAAATCCAATTGATAGTATAGAAGTTATATGCATTTAAACATTGGACCTATCAGTAGGCTTAAAATTATTTTGGTAACACTGTCATGGTTGGCCTCCTGGAAATTAAACTGAAATAGTATTATCTACATGTGTGCCAATTTTGGAATAGCTCCCATGTATACCTTGCAAGATATCCAACATGGAGCTCAAATTTCTAGTGCGTTTTTTCAGCAGTTGGTAGCACTGACATCATTTTCAAATATGGACGTGAGCTATTCCGGTGCACATCTTTACTCATACTAAATTTGGTTTTGATTGCTGCGGCCGTTTAGGAGTTGATAGGGGGGGACACACACACAGCCAGACAGACAGACAGACAGAAGGACAGACAGACAGACAGACAGACAGACACACATTTGCCCGATCTCATAAGACTACTTTTTCCTCATTTTTGCAAAATGTGAAAAGTAGGCTAAAAATACTAAAGGCAGTATAAAACACATCTGTTGTGACTATTGCGTCATGTTAAATAAAGGATTGCTCTTAAAGATTGACGCTTTGTTCGTTTCAATGTGAGCTTGATTATAGATGTGACCTGATTGGGCTTGCTCTTAATTACGGAATATTTGACAGAGGTTTCTTCTTTATTGGAACGGCCTATGAAATGAGGTGTGCTCTCCTTGCGCCAAGTATTCAACGTACGGGAGAGGAAGGAACCGGGCCTGATGACCAATTCGCAAGCCGCCTTAAGATTCCTGTCTTGGAGTACGATGTGGTCTGTATGGAGGTCACTGACTTAATAGAAATACATTTGAGAATATAAGGTATTGATTGACGGAGTTTTCATCAAATTGTGGTATAAGGGAAGCTTCAACAGGCGTGGGTTGAAATTGTACCTGATATACAGGGTGTCGGAAAATAAGAGGTAGAAAATCAAAACACGCATGGGGGTCTGTCTGGGGAGCAATATGAGTTAGGATACCTGTGGGCGCAAATCAACCGTTAAGCCCATGTGAGAATTTGTAATTACGAGGAAACTTGGCAACGTCGCGCAATGAGCAGCATTGAGTGCGGGGTCTACACTCCTAAGTGTGTTTCGAGCTGAGCAGCTAACCTGTGGTTCTCATAGCTCAGTGGGCAAGGCGCTGGCGCCGTTCAGTGTGCTCCCATCTGCTTCGGGTTCGAATCCGGAAAAACTTTTTTCCCCGATTTGATTTTTAATGTTTTTCCATTGCATGACAGATCTTATTGGGCATTAATCACGACATTAACCTGGTTAATTCTGGGTCTCATTTTCAATTTTAAAAATTAAATACCGGTATGCTCTTTATTCTTTGTTTATTCTACTTTGTCTTGATTCATTTTGTCCTTATTATGAAGTAATTTTATTTAAATCGGTTTTCAAGTGGCTCGTTCCTTATCAAATTATTTCATTTCTAATTAACTGCGTCATTAAAAAGAGCTGCCATTACCGCAACAGATGGGAGCGCCTTGCACACTGAGGTACGAGAACCACAGGTCAGCTGCTCAGCTCGAAACACACAAGAGTGTCGACGCCGCACTCGATGCTACTCATTGCGCGACGTTGCGAAGCTTCCTCGTAATTACAAATGCTCACAGGGGCTTATCGGTTGGTTTGCGCCCACAGGTATCTTAACTCATATTGCTCTCCAGACCCACCCCCATGCGTGGTTTGTTTTTCTACCTCTTATTTTCCGACACCCTGCATATTTAATCGCTTGGTTCTAATGTTAGGTTGTGAAATGGCATGTCCTGTGGTTCGGATTCCACGTAAAAAGGAGGTCCCGTGGCTCATGATCTCAAGATTAACGGTCACGTTAAACTACAAGCTTCCTTCCTTCCTTGCTTCTAATGTTAGGAAGTACTTTATGATTCGCCTTGTCAATAACACAAATCAACCCGAATTTTGAGTCTGGGTTCTGTGTGTCTGATTTTGATTTGTCATGCTTAAATAATGAAAGAAAAATAGTTTTACCTAATAAAGTTTGCTTTTGTAGCTACCACAACGAAAGTTCAAATGTAAAGAGCTTTAAAAATGAATATTTTTGGTACTTCTGTGTGGGTACGAACGTTCTCGTATTAGCCCCCAAATGTAATCTCCCATTATGTTATCATTAATTGTCCTTGATAACGTTGCTCAAAGTCCATTACTTCTTGGTGAACACGTTTCCCTTGCTGTTCTAAATATGCCCCCAAGTTATCTTTAAATTGATCTAAGTGAGCATGTGTGTACTTTAAGGGACATTCTGCAACTCATCAGTTCAAAGTTCTCAAGCATAGTGGAAATAAGCTTCTTGTAATTCTCAGCTTTCTTATTTGCAAGGACGCCATGGATCACTGCTTTAAGGCTGCACCATGCTTTTTTGTGGGTGTTTAGTAATTGAGGAAATTCTTCGCTGGCCATTAGTTTCTTTAACGGCTTTAATTGTAGCTTCTGACAATTTAGGGGGAAAAAAGGTCTTTAAATATTGAAAAGCTTCAGAATCTTGACGAAGAGCCTTTACAAACTGCTTCATGAGCCGTTGCCCCTTAAACAGCCTGCCAAATTTTCAAATACAACCTGTGACAATAAAGTTCGGTGAATAGTCTTATACTATCAACATAGATGAACAATGCACGACAGTGACCCTATTACCCTTAGTCTCCTCCCGTAACTATGCAATGCTGAGATCGGCGATACATGTCCTGAAAACTTTGCAAGAAAGCATCCTTTGGGATGGTGTTCAGAAGCCTCGTCACGTTGCGTTCGGTGAATAAAGTCATAACGGTCGACCTGGCAACATTGGCGACACACAACGCAACGTGTAAGACCTGTTTGACACAGTGCGTGTTTAGAAAGATGAATTTATGCAACCTTCCATGCACACCTGTTCGGTGGGTGGTACTGAGAAGGGAATGGCTCTGAAAACCATCGTCACGGGCGACGAGACATGGTGTCAGAGGTATGACTCCGAAGTCTAGCGTCTAAGTATGGAGTGGTGGGGTCCATTTCCAGGGTCACCGAAATGCCCTGAAGGGCCAGAGGTTTTCGGACATTTCGGACATCCAACGTAATGTGATGATCCGACTGATGGCTACCCCTAAAGAGTTTTCAGGACTTTTACAGACATTCTCGAAAGTGCATAACCATCCACGGGGATTACTTCGAAGGACAGTAACTGCAGTTTCAGGTAAGCCAACAATCCGTTCGTAATATAGACCCATTCACCGAACTTTTCGGTCAGAGGTTGTATTTATTTGTCATTGCATGAAGTACAAACGCAAAAGTTTATGGATAGCGTTTTTGCTATATGCATTAAATAATAGACTCAACACTATATTGTTAGCCTACTTTCGATTTTTTGCAAAAAATGAAAGTTGACTTATGAGATCAACACAGGGCGAAAAATGCTGTGTCTGTCTGTGTGTGTGTATGTGTGTGTGAGTCTGAGTGCGTGTGAGTGTGTGTACTCTGAATGTCTGTCGTCGTCGTCGTCGTCCCCCCCCCCCCCCTATCAATTCGAACACGGTGAAACTGAATTGAACGAAATTTGGTACAGAGGTAGCACTAGCAAAGGGCACCTCAGTGTCATGTTTTGTATCGCCGCCATCTTGACGGAAACGTAATGGCGGCCACCCAAATGGTCAAAGCTTAAATCAAATTCCGACTAACCTAATCATCCGATCTCTACCAAATTTTGCAACAACCTATATTTATATGGCGAGCGTCATTCTATTAAACTACCAGGTCATCAGCCCAATACTTTGCAGATGGCGGCCATGTATGTGTGCAAATGGATTCCCCCTATCAATTCAAACACGGTGAAACCGAATTGAACGAAATTTGGTACAGAGGTAGCATTGGCAAAGGGCACCTCAGTGTCATGTTTTATATTGCCGCCATCTTGACGAAACCGTAATGGTGGACACCCAAATGTTAAAAGATTAAATTAAATTACGACCAACCTAATCAACTGATCTCTACTAATTTTTGCAACAACATACCTTTATGTATGAAGAATCTTTTGACCAAACTAAAAGGTCATCAGCCCAATAATTTGCGGATGGCGGCCATGTATGTGTGCAAATCGATTCCCCCTATCTATTCAATCACGGTGAAACCGAATTGAACAAAATTTGGTACAGAGGTAGCTCTAGCAAATGGCACCCCAGTGTCATGTCTTACATCGCCGTCATCTTGACCAAAACGTAATGGAGGCCACCCAAATATTAAAAGATTACATCAAATTACGACCAACCTAATCATCTGATCTCTACCAAGTTTTGCAACATTATACCTTTAAGTACGAAGAATCTTTTGACCGAATAGCAAGGTCATCCGCCCAATAATTTGCGGATGGCGGCCATGTATGTGTGCAAAGTGATTCCCCCTATCTATTCAATCACGGTGAAACCGAATTGAACAAAATTTGGTACAGAGGTAGCTCTAGCAAAGGGCACCTCAGGGTCATGTTTTATATCGCCGTCATCTTGACGTAAACGGAATGGTGGCCACCCAAATGTTAAAAACTTAAATCAAATTACGATCAACCTTATTATTTGATCGCTGCCAAATTTTGCAACAACATACCTTTTTGTAGGAAGCATCTTTTGACTGAACTACAAAGTCATCAGCCCAATACTTTGCAGATAGTGGCCATGTATGGGTGCAAATCGATTCACCATATCAATTCAAACACGGTGAAACAGAATTGAATGAAATTTTGTATAGAGGTAGCACTAGCAAAGGACACCTCATATTCATGTTTTATATCCGTATAACACGTTGTATTTCAACAAGCTACTACAACCAACATTCAATTATACTCCTTGAAAAGGACAAAGAGTTATAACAATACCTATGCATTTAGGTGAAAGTAGGCTATATGTTATTTACCGAACATCTTGTTTGTTGACTTGTGTAATCAATGTCTACTTTTGCGTTTTGTTATACATTAATCAGGGCTAAGGTAAACTCCTGAATCAACATGTAGGTTAAAAAAAATACAATTAGCACTTAAACAAAAACAGCTTGCAGATAAGCTTAAACTGATGTAATTTTGAAAAACATAATATTTAGTTGAACACTCAGAAACTCGTTGAAAGTACTTGCCGAAGTTACAGTTAACATTATCAATATGACCTATAATTCTAGCAAACTGGGAATGCGGCTGTGAGACAACACAAGCGCAGGGGATTAGGACCGCCCGTACTTCCACCGCATTGTACTTGGTCAATCAAATCATAATGTGTTTAAACTTGTTATCGTAAAGTACTTTGTATATTTCAAGTCTATACACCATTGCAATAAAAATTATAACAAATAATGTATAATGTAATTTTTATCTGAAATTAATGCCAGGATAAAAGAAACACACAATTTATGAAAAGAAAGCCGGCTTCGGTGGCGCAGTCTGTAGCATGCTGAGCTTCTATGTCCAAGATCGCGGGTTCAAACCCGGCCGAAGTCGTCAGATTTTTTTAAGAGCGTTAAAATCCTTCAGTATGCTTTCCTTCGGAGGGTAAGTAAAGCCGGTGGTCCCATGTAATAGATTTATGGCATGTAAAAGAACCTTCCACTAATTAAACTTGTGCGAAGCTAAATTTGCAGGTTAGATTTCGTTGAAACGCTCCATCAAAGTTCCAACGTTCACCACTAGGTGTCAGTGACATCTGGTAGCGAAAGTTGGAACTACTTGAAATTGAACGGAACTTGTAGCTCACCTCATGGGTGTCCACATCGAAGCAGCTACAGCCTCTGACGAGCTGAGCATGTCTTCGGACACTCCCGGCACTAAAAGCCATACGCTAAATAAAATTATAAATATGAAAAGAAAATTTTGGCCCATTTATACTTTCTTTGGAATATTTTTTCTTGTAAACTTGTGTAGAATCGATACACAGTAGGCTATATCAAACATTGTAAAATAAAATAAAACTAATTTTGAAAAAGTTTGATGGACCAAAGTCCACGGGCGGTCCTAATCCCCTGCGCTTGTGTGTGAGTGGACCTTATCCCTGGCTCCCAGCCACCTTTCCAGTTTTGCTAGAACTATAAATTACGTGGTTAATTACTTAATTCTTCACGGAATATCGAGTTAATGTAATTTACTACACTATTTAAGCGATTAAGAGAGCAAGTTATTTTTGGAGATGGGGAGATAACCTATTAGGCCTATACTTTGTGAACTCGTCAGCGACAACGGGGTGTAGAAGTAACAACACTATGCGTGTCAGTGCTTCTCGGTTGTTTTAATCCCCTAATAGACAGTGGAATTAAATGGGTCAGTCTATGTACACGTAGCCAGCTGGTGCACCTTTTGTTCAGTGCAGCCATTGATGAAGCCTGGCGCATGATGATCATGTACTCC
This sequence comes from Meconema thalassinum, assembly GCA_946902985.2. Taxonomy (NCBI): domain Eukaryota; kingdom Metazoa; phylum Arthropoda; class Insecta; order Orthoptera; family Tettigoniidae; genus Meconema; species Meconema thalassinum. Next base: position 374,855,427 of record OX336388.2, on the reverse strand, counting down.
GGATATCCGCCTTTGTTCCAAGCTGCTGTTGTGTTCTCTTTGTGGGTATCACAAGCGTACAACAAGATGATCTCCTGGTTGATGCATACAGAGAAGAATTAACATTGTGCTGTTAACATCCATTCAGACTCGAGCAGCGTTTCATCTCGTATACCTACACAAGGTTTCTGCCAATAGATCTTGCACCAAAAACATTTCTTTAACCTCTTCAACCGTTCGCAACCTACACAAGGTTTCTGCCAATAGTTCTTGCACCAAAAAAAATTCTTTAACCTCATCAACCGTTCGCAACCTACACAAGGTTTCTGTCAATAGTTCTTGCTCCAAAAACATTTTTTTAACCTCATTAACCGTTCGCAACCTACACAAGTTTTCTGTCAATAGTTCTTGCACCAAATAATTTTATTTTACCTCATCAACCGTTCGCAACTCTTCACAGGTTTCTGACAATATTTTTTGCGCCAAAAAACTTTCTTTAACCTCACCACCCGTTCGCAACCTACACAAGGTTTCTACTAATAGTCCTTGCACCAAAAATAAAGTATATTGAAATATAATCTAATATAATTTATTTACGTTAGCAAATATTTCTCATGAACGATTAGGAAGACGAAGTTTATTGATAAGTTTTTTTTGTTTCATGATTAATTTTATCAATTATTAAAACAAGTCTGTAATTGCCATGGAAAAAAGTTGTTAATTTATTTAGGGGCTTTGCAACATTGTGGTCATGTAGCCCCGTGTACTTGAGTGTGTGTCTGGTAACCTGCCTTGTTGTTACGGCTGCATTAGTGTGTGTACAGTATCTGTAAGTCAAGTGAGAATTGGGAAGAAGACGGCCGTGGCTTTAAGTTAGAAACCATCCCGGCATTTTCTTGGAGTAGAAGTGGGGAAACGACGGAAATGTAAAGTTCACCATAATAATAATTAAAGAAAAAAAACCAGACCTAAGAAATTTTGATATTGATACAAATATTCCGAGTTTTCAGTGTCAACCAATTTAAAAATTCCCACTAAAATTTAACACTTTCGACAGCGGGGAATTTTTGGGGAAATATTAAAGGTTTCCTTTATTGAAACAAAAAACTGTACATCCTAATTGAAAACACAATAAAGGAAAAAAGGATCGCCCGAATGGGCATTAATTTTTACTGCAATCACTTAATGATTTTAATCTTTAGCGGCACGTCGTAATATGGTATCTGGTACACCTTTCGTTGCATAAAATGCAAACACATCTGTCATTCGGACTATGGAAGGATCTGTTGGAGCATATCTTATGATGGAATCCATGAATGGCGAGTCTCGTTATTATGTGTCGTGGTTCTTGATTCTCGTTAGACCACGTTCTGTCCATCATGGCATCAGTAATATAAAAGTCTGGATCTATCTCTTGCCTCTTTGCTCTTCTAGCCTCCAAAAAGTCAGTAGAGAATATTGCAGCCGGCAAAGGTACTTTCAGTCTGAAGTCTTCGATGAAGAAGGTGGTTTCCTTTGCTAACTCATAGACTTTTTTTTTGCGTATGGCTTTTGTGCCGGGAGTGTCCGAGGACATGTTCGGCTCGCCAGTTTTGTAGCTGCTTCGAGACGGACACCCAATGGGTGAGCTACAAGTACCGTTGGGGAGGGAAGGAGGGAAGTTGGACGAGGAGTTGGAAGGTAGCGGCTGTGGCCTATGGTTAGGGACCAACCCCGGCATTTGCCTGGAAGGAAGATGGGGAACTCATAGACTAATCTTGTGGGAGCCATCTTTCCAACTCTTAGTATATACTTTAAAAATCTCGACTTAACATTCTCTATTCTTTCTAGATCGCTAAATGTGAGAAAATCCCATATTATTTCAAGACCATACGTAACAACTGGTGAGATGGAAAAGGGTCAGAGCTGTGACTAGTGATAACGCTGGTAGATTCTTAATCTATTGGGGGAAATATTCCTGATGGCAAAGTTCCCGGGAATTTACCCATCAGTAGTCGTGTGTAATTTAATTGCTGTGGTATCGCGTGGGCGGTGGGCAAGTAGACCGCGTGCGTGACGGGCGATACAGCGACCTGCACCGTACGTGTCTTGAGAACGACCACAATATTGCCCGCGACGCGACGTGCTCCCCTTACTTTTTATTATTTCTCGTTAGGTGGAAATGCCTTTTAATATTGTTGTGTGCGCGGCTTCGGTGGCGTAGTTGGTAGCATGCCCAAGATCGCGGGTGCAAACCCGGTCGAAGTCGTCGGAATTTTGATGTGTAACATCTTTCCACTCGGTATCTGTACATTTCTTGTGGGGGTGATTATGAAAAATGAAACGGAAATGGATGGGACGGAAACAATGAGCGCGCGCAGTGGCGGAGAATGATAACACGACGAACTGTCGGCCATGTGGCTATGCGGAATGTATATCGCATACGGTTTACTTCAAGGTTTGGAGGCCCCATTAAAGATATTCTTCCTACAATAAATCATCTTCAAGTTGTCGTTGTTTGGTATGAAAATATTCATTATATCATATATTTGTTGAAAACCGGTCAGGATTTGGCACTGCAGTTTTACAAGTAGTTATTTCAATGACCAACAGAGTTCACTGTTAACAAGGGATAACATGTCACATGTTACACGTCATCATATGCGACTACCGTAAGGCTCGTAAATTTTTTAAGAGTGTTAAAAAACCTCGGTATGCCTTCCTTCGGAGGGGAAGAAAAGCCGGCGCATTTCATAGATTTATGGCTTGTAAGAGATCGTTCCACTAACTACAATTATGTGAAGCTAAATTTGTAGGTTAGATTTGATTAGCGCTCTATTAAGTTCCAACGTTCACCGCCAGGTGCCGGTTGCGGCGGCATCTAGTAGCTAAGTTCGCGGTTAGGTGTCGTTGACAGTAGCATTTGGTAGCAAAAGTAGGAACTACTTGAAATTGATCGTCTGCAGTTCTTACCTGAATTGCAGATAACACACACTAATACAGCCATCACAATTAACACCGGTTATCAGACAGATTTCAAGCCTCCGTGGCTTAGGCGGCAGCACGCCGGCCTCTCACCGCTGGGTCCGTGGTTCAAATCCCGGTCACTCCATGTGAGATCTGTGCTGGACAAAACGGAGGCAGACAGGTTTTTCTCCGGGTACTCCGGTTTTCCCTGTCAAAATTTCATTCCAGCAACACTCTCCACTATCATTTCATTTCATCTGTCATTCATTTAATCATTGCCCCAGAGGAGTGCGTCAGGCCTCGGCAGTCGGCACAGTTCATATCCTCGCCGCTAGATGGGGGGCTTCATTCATTCCATTCCTGACCCGGTCGGAGACTGGAAGCAGGCTGTGGATTTTCATTTTTCATCAGACAGATTCTACACACACCGAAAGTACACGAGGCTACATGACCGTGTTGTCGCAGGCCCTAAACTGAGGAACCAACCAACCATTGTTGTGTGATACCGAATTGTGTTGTTCACATCAATCATCGGGCAGGAGCTTTGCAGTGAGGGAAGGGCAAGGGAATCAGAGTTAGCCCTGATCCTGAATTTCAATTTTCTATGCAGCTAGTTTGACTCTAGACTTCTGGTTCTGAACCAGTGGTCGACGAGAGCCTCGGGAGTGGTTCGCGGGACATTAAAAAAAAAGACGAATCTTACAGTAGTCGCATATTATGTGTAACTTGGGACATGTTATCCTACTATGTGTCTGCCGGGAGCGCAAATCCCTTGTTAACAGTGAACTCTGTTGGTCATTGAAATAACTACTTGTAAAACTCCAGTGCCAAATCCTGACCGGTGCGCAGGCGCGAGGTACGTCGTGCTACCAATGATTTATTGTAGGAATATCTTTAATGGGGCCTCCAAACCTTGAAGTAAACCGTATGCGATATACATTCCACAGCAAAAGTTAAATTCCTCGGCGAAATATCTGAGCCTTTTTCAATTAACACTGGGGTCCGCCAAGGAGACGGATTATCTCCGTTACTGTTCAACCTCGTACTTGAGAAGATAATCAGGACCTGGGAAAAGGAAACTATGGGAATAACCCTTGGCAGACTACTCAGAGATAGAATTCATGTACATTGTTTGGCCTTTGCTGATGACATAGCAATCCTTTCTAATAACAGGCAAGAAGCAATTCATTCCATTGAAAAATTACATGAAATTGCCATCAAAACGGGACTTCAAATTTCTTATGAGAAAACTCAGTACATGGAAGGAGCCTCACGATACTTAGACGGACAACCTATGAGAACTAAATTCGGCAAAATCTTTCAAGTGAACGAATTCAAATATCTGGGAGAAATTATTCAGCCCTCTGGTTTAAACCGTGAAGCAAATGAAGAGAGAATTTCCAAATTACAGAAAGCTTACAGAATCACTTGGAATAGGTATAACAAAAAATCAATATCTCGGAAAGCAAAACTTAGACATTATAATACAGTAATCAAACCGGAGGCGTTATATGCATCATAAACCTTAATCATTGGTGGCAAATCTTTAACCAAAGAGATTGAAAAACAAGAAAGGAAAATTTTACGAAAAATTTTTGGCCCAGTTTTTATAGAGGGAATCTGGAGGAAAAAGTCATCCCAGGAAATATATCGCCAATGTGAAAAAATGTCTCATACTTTTCGGAAAAGACGATTGAAATTTTACGGGCACATTATCAGAATGAACAATGGCAGATTGACTAAAAGAATTCTCAACTTGGCCCTCTCACTAAGAACCAAGAACAGCTGGCTACGTGAAATTGAAACAGATCTCCAGGAAATCAACATTTCAGACAATATTATACAGGACAGATGCAAATTCAGAACCCTAATCGACAATCACCAATTTGAAGACAAACCCAACACCAGGGCCACCATAACTTGGACAGAAGACCGGAGAAAGGCGCTTAGCGAGAGGATGAGGAGATTTTGGAAGGAAAAGAAGGCCAACACATCAGCTAAACAGGTTCAACCGTGCTCCTGAGTCGGGCATAACGATGCAAGAAGAAGAAATCATAATTGTTATTTCAACATAAATTTGTATTTGAGACTACATAACAAGCACACTTCTTACCATTTCATAATAACTTCGTCACACCTATCCAAAGTTCTCGCTACAATATCTCTCTACCTGGCAAACACACATCAACCATCATTTATAACCTAACTTATTCAGCACATAATATATTTTCACATACACCTCTTTTCAATTCAACGCTGTTTTATCAAGATTTTTTTAATGCTTTATTAACAAAAATTTTGTACCAGATCTGGTTTTTGACATTTTACTCTGTGAGCTTTTGGAACAAAAATATTAATAGTATCCTCTATTATGACTAAAATGTTATTACGTTGTATGTTACTGCACAGTTACTTATCCTATACCACGCTGAAGTAAGTCACAATGACCGGCACGGTTTCAATGTACTAAATTTTGACATAAGGCAATAAATAGTTTATTATAATTAATACATCAATAAGGTATCATGGTCATTTTTATGTAATTTTACATAGAGTTAGTGTAATTTACCCCACTATTAGCGATTTACACGGCAAGGCTGTCCTCCATTCTACCGTCTTAGAACTATGAACCGAGAAATTATGCTCATGAACTGCCTTCCTGTTCTCTATGAACCCATCATTGACGGGCAATGATGGCTAGTGGACTATACAGGGTCTTTCATATAAAATAAGAGCGCCAAGCGGCGGCTTTCTTAACCGTAGCTGCGGTCACCTTGGCCGGGCTTTTGGTGCGCCAAGGCCCCCTGCTTTAAGCGTGTGTACAATCCTATATGATGCAGCGGCCTTGCTAGCGTGTGTACAATGCTGAAATCTTACTTTAGTTAGTTATTGTTGATGAAACAGAAACCCCTATAGTATTGAAAGCGCGCGCATAGTACATACGATGGCTGTTTTTCTTTCTTTTTTCAAGTTCCGATGGACTGTATAAAAATAACAGATTGACATTACCAAACTTGACCTTGCAATAAGCGTCCAGGTGCTCAGTCGCCAGTCTAAACCTCAAGTGCTAACATGGTGAGACAGTTATCATTGCAACATCGTATTTTCTTATGTAAAACTTATTTTAAGTACGAGTCGGCTCGGCGGGTACGTGATGCATTTGTTCAGCAATTTCCTGATGAAGTGCCACCTTCACTAGCACAGATTCACGTAATTGCAAATAAGTTTGACACTACTGGTTCGGTGCTCAATAAAAAACATGCCTGCACACGAACAGTTTTAACAGAGGGTGAGCTAGATGACATTGGCGAGAATCTTGAACGGTCTCCGAATAAATCACTCACAAAATTAGCACAAGTAGGGGTTTCGGTTTCATCAACAATAACTAACTAACTAACTTAAGTAAGATTTCAGCATTGTACACACGCCAGCAAGGCCGCTGCTTCATATAGGGTTTGTACACACGCTTAAAGCAGGGGCCCTTGGCGCGCCAAAAGCTCGGCCAAGGTGACCGCAGCCGCGGTTAATAAAAGCCGCCGCTTGGCGCTCTTATTTTATATGAAAGACCCTGTATATTTATTTTGGACATTGGTAATTTTTCATTGTATATACAGGGTGATATTTTTGCTGGAGTGGGGACAGCGGCCAGCTACCAGCTTCCACCAGCCAACCAAACTCGGGCGTTGCTTCGTATCGTATCGTCACAATGATTACGCAACAAGACTTGACCAGAGTTTGTTTTATTTAAAAAATACACTTGTAGTGGCCGAGAGCGGTAACGCGTTCCTCGTGCCTCGCTGGCATCGGCAGAGCGTGGGTTCGAATCCCACCTCGGCCGTCCTGAAAATGGTTTTCGTGGTTTTCCCATTTTCACCACCAGGCAAATGCTGGGACGGTTCCTTTCAATAGGTCCACGGTCGATTTTCTTCCAATATTCCGTCCTGAAAAGAAAAGTAAATGGTCATTGGCTGCAATAATAAAATTATTTAAAAAAACGCGCTTGTTTTTTTTTTGCAACTCACTCAACCTACAGTACATGATCCTTCTATAGAAACATATCATAATGACAATATAATAATGTTATTGATTTTACGTCCCTTTTAACTAATGATGCTTTTAGATACGCCAATATGTCGGAATTTTGCCACGAAGGGGATCTTTAACGTACCAGTAAATCTACTGACACGGCTCCCTCGCACCAAATGCCAATTAACTGTGCCAGGATACGATCCTGCAACCTTGAGGACAGCAGGCGAGAACGTTACCGCTGAACCACGCCAGTCTTAATATCATAAATAAAATACAAGTAACTTTCAGGCTCAACTTAACTACAGTATATTCAGCACGGAAAGAGTGAAAAAATATGAAGTTATATTAAAAGCACTGCATCATTTACTTCATATTAAGCAGGGACAGTTTTGTTACCGAGTAACAGAGAGATATATTTCACATATGGCCCTCGGACTGGCGGTATATATCCTCGGGAATTTCATTCTAGGCTACACTCCATTAATGCGTAATCCTAATCATTATGTATGGCGCTGCCTCGTCCCCTTACCGCCACAAGCTGCGTATCATCAGTACCGCAGAAAAGTTTATGTTTGACGATGTCGAAATGTAAATATTATACGTCAGAAAACTGTACTCCTATGAGGGCCATTAAAGAACTCGTTTTCATTATGATACAGTCTCTCCCACCAATCAGAGCTCAAGATTTTCATTATGAAACTGTTGTGAGACCAATTAGGTACTTGATAGCTTCGCACATGAACACAAAATCCAACATGTCGGACATGAATTACATGATTTGAAAGTTGACAAGGTAAAGAATATCGGATCAACCATTGTAGTTACCACTGTCAAATACAAAATCAGCACGAATCATTACGGTAACAGGAGAAAACTATGAACTAATAAAACTATTAATAATCTCCGTCTTTTCAATACAATGTAGTTGATAGTCTATTTATACAACTGGGTACATGTTTCGTACAGTCGTCTGTACTTCCTCAGCCCAAATATACATTAAGATATAATAATAATAATAATAATAATAATAATAATAATATCGTATGGCCTCGGGTGCCTGGTGCAAGCTTTGTTAATTGACACCCAGAGGGTAGCTTGCATGTCGAATTTCGTCGTTCCTTTGAACGCTATGAAAGTCAAGGAGGTTGGATATCTAAACTCCTTGACACTACCGCGCTTTCAAGTAGAGAATGGAGGAACTTTGTGTTGGCGGAAAATCCCGAGATTAATTTTGCCATTGAACACGGCCTACTGAATTCAAATGGGTTCTTTAACATGACAACAACGTATGACATGAGTATCGTGATTTTTGTCGCCTTCAAAAATCACTTACCATGACCAGGGGCGAACCTGCAATCTTGGGGTTGGTAGTCCGACACTATAACCACTCACCCACTGTGGCAAGCACATTAAGATATAAACAAGTATAATGCGCACTATCAATCACATAGAATGAAAATATTCCATAGATAAAACAGCACGAAAGTTGGTGACATCCAAAGAAGAAATAAAATTATGTTGTAAAATTACACCAAAGCCCATTAGAGTGTAAAAAGTGCCTGTAGGCCTATGCCTGATTGTATTAACTTTAAAAATGTTGTGTGTTATCTCCTAATATAATGTTAACCAAATTGAACAGCGAGCAAATCTGAGAAAATCTGAGAAACTACAAAGAAATTTGAAGTGACTGTCCCAAATGTGTAAGTGAAAAACATGAAACTGCTGTAAGCTGCTACCTCACACTCACCTCCTAACGCGAGTCATGCGAGGTCGTAGCTGCATGGGAACTGGCGCAACCTCGTGCTAGAACGACTGCATGGAGATACGTAGCGGACTCGGAAATAAGTTATAACTATTGTTACTAGCTACTGTTGAACTCAAACATATATAATTATGAGTCTCTGGATAGATGCTCAGCCGATTTGGCTTAATTTCTTTTGTTCTGAATGCTGCCAGATACGGATCCAGCCGACCGGTTAGGGGGTGGGTTGTCTTCCACCAGATCACTATCCTTATAATAATAATAATAATAATAACTAGCGGGCCCGTGCGAGAACTCTCGCATAGTGGATTGTGTGAGCTCCATGTGTACAGACTACCCGCCCGTCTCTAGTGCTATGTGGGCTGTACACGATACAATTCTCGCAGGGGCTATCGTCTTGTTTATTTGTTTAAAGGCACTTTATAATCAAATAAATATATTTCCGTTGACTTTTCAAGAAATGCAAGATTTTTCCTGTATTATTGAGACGATTTGGAAGATTTTGGTACAAACCGCACCTTCCTATTTCCGTTGAGTCTTCAAGAAATGCAAGATATTTGCTGTACAATGGAGACGATTTGGAAGAATTTGGTACAAACCACACCTTCTAACTCCCTCTGGGTTAGGAGCTTGAGTTTTGTGAAACATACACCTTAGCGTATTATATCTAAGTTATTATATATATAAAGCACAAAGTTTGTCTGTCTGTTATGTATACTAATCTACACCGTTTCACCGATCTGAACCAACATTCGTATTCTTACCCTTTGGAACCCTGCGGGTAACCCTGTCAACTTTAAATTTCGGACAGACCACCCCATTCCCTGCATTTAGGCCCTTTTGCACAAATCTACACCGTTTCACCGATCTAAACCAAAATTTGCATACTTACCCTTTGGAACCCTGCGAGTAACACTGTTCAGTTAAAATTTCGGACAGACCACCCCATTCCCTGCATTTAGGCCCTTTGGTCCAAATCTACACCGTTTCACCGATCGGAACAAAAATTCGTATTCCTGCCCTTTGGTACCCTGCGAGTAACACTGTCTGCTTGAAATTGCGGACAGACCACTCCATTCCCTGCATTTAGGCCCTTTGGCCCAAATCTACACCGTTTCACCGATCTCAACCAAAATTTGTATATTTACCCCTTTGGAACTCGGCGACTAACACTGTCTGCTTGAAATTGCGGAGAGGCAACTCCATCCCCTGCATTTAGGCCCTTTGGCAACAAATCTACAAAGTTTCACCGATCTGAACCAAAATTTGTATATTTACCCTTTGGAACACTGCGACTAACACTGTCTGCTTGAAATTGCGGAGAGGCTACTCCATCCCCTGCATTTAGGCCCTTTTGCACAAATCTGCACCGTTTCACAGATCTGAACCACCATTCGGATATTTACCCTTTGGTACCCTGCGAGTAACACTGTCTGTTGGAAATTGCGGACAGACCACTCCATTCCCTGCATTTAGGCCCTTTGTCACAAATCTACACCGTTTCACTGATCTCAACCAAAATTTGTATATTTACCCTTTGGAACCCGATGAGTAACAATGTCCACTTGAAATTGCGGAGAGGCCACTCCATCCCCTGCATTTAGGCCGTTTGGCACAAATCTCCACCGTTTCACCGATCTGACCCACATTTTATATACTTACCCTTTGGAACCCGACAAAAAACACTGTTCACTTTAAATTTCGGACAGACCACACTATTCCCTGCTTTTTGGCCCTTTGGCTCAAAACTACACCGTTTAACCGATGTCAACCAGATTTTACATAATTACCCTTTGGAACTCGACGAGTAGATTAACACTGTCCACTCTACATTTCGGACAGACCACACCATTCCCCGCATTATGCCCTTTGGTACAAATCTACATCGTTTCACCAATCTGGACCAAAATTTGTATACTTACTCTTTGGAACCCAACGAGTATCACTGTCTACCTTAAATTTCGGACAGACCACCCCTTTCCCCGCATTTAGGCCATGTGGGATAAATATACACCGTTTCACTGATCTGAACCAAATTTTTTATACTTACCTTTGGAACCCGACGAGTAGCACTGTCTACATGAAATTTTGGACAGACCAAACTATTCCCTGCATTTAGGCCTTTTGGCACAAATCTACACGGTTTCTCCGATCTGAACCAAATTTTACATACTTACCCGTTGGAACCAGACATGTAACAGTGTCTAAATTAAATTTCGGACAGACCACTCCATTCCCTGCATTTAGCTCAGTAATTCATAGGGGTTGCCAGCTTCCTAAGTGACCAGCCATGAGCCCTTGAGGGTGTACCTGAAGTGGTGGGCTACACACACCCTGCTTCTTTGAGGGCCTTGAGCAGAAGACAGGAGATATTATGAAAAGGAAAAGAAGGGTATCAGGAAAGATGAGACAACGGCCAATTAAGGCGGGAAATTGAAAGACTCCCTAACCCTCGGATACCCTAATACAGTCGGGGTCGGAAGAGAACAAGAGTTAACCGAGGGAGGCCGACAGGAAAGAGAACTGAAAGGAGCCCGGCACCAGGAAGTAGAAGCGATGCCAGACTCAGCTGGGGTCCCGTGGTCGCCAACCCACGTCCCACAAGTTGTGAGACCCTGGGGAAGGTGGGGTCAGTTGTGAGAAGAGCTTGCTGATTCATCGCGAGGTGACATGAGAGGACTTTCCAGAGCCCGCCGTGTTATCTGCTGTCTATGCTGATGCCAGCACAGGGCCGTTGCGAAAGAGTGACTGATTCCCGGCCAATCTAAATAGGACAGGGAACCCCGATCGTATGTCATCATATTTTGTCATCATCTGCGATCATCTCAGGTTCGTGCAGTTTGGACCCATATTCTTTGCAGAGCAGTAGGCCATAAGCTCTTCCACTAGACGCATCGAGTACAGGCCTAAGCCAGAAAATAAAGTTGAGACTTTGGAAGACATCGATGCTAGACATCTGAATTACCTATATCAGTTTCAAAATAACACCATGTTCGTTTAGTAGTCATTTTTTCATTACCTTATTATCATCATGAGTGCAAATGACCTAGATGTTACGCGCATCATACCACTAATCACCACCGCATAAAGTCTTTCTCGACTGTGATTTTTAAAATATTTATTTTTATTACAGTACATTGTGTACATTATAAGTTGAAGTGTCAATTCAATACCGGTAGTAGTTTCCCTTATCATCCTCATCTTAAGAGCAAATGACCTAGATGTAACGCCCATTACACCGTTAATCACCACACACAATAAGTCTTCCTCGCCTGTGAATTTTGAAATACGTATTTTTATTACGGTAGTTTGTAAGTTTGACGTGTCAATTCAACAGTAGTTTTTATTATCATCCTTATCAAAAGGGCAAATGACCTAGATATTACGCCCTCATTGTCTTTGGGGGCAAATTACCTAGATTTTAAGTCCATTATATTTCTAAGGAGACTTTAAGACATTATCATCCTTCCACCGGGCGAAGCCGGGTACTACTGCTAGTAATAAGATATAATAACAATTATATTAATAATTCGGAGGGTGCAGGTCTATGAACTTGACGCCTGTGAATGACCTGCGCGTCATGATAAGGATGAAATGAATCATAACGTCACAAACACCCAGCCCCTGAGCCAAGCAAATTAACCACCCTCTGTCGGAAAAAAATCCGGGGCAAAACCAAGATAGCCCCGGTCAGTGTCGGGATTCGATCCTGACGATCTCCAGACTTGCTGCAGCTGCCTGCGCGGTCGTGGTGCACGAATACTCCGCGGGATTCTTACAAAGTACTGTCTATGATGCACAAGATAGCATAATTCACCGTCCCGTAGACTTAATATTATGTGTGTGTGCCGCCCTCCGTGTCCTGCCTCAAAGGTCGTGGGATGGATTCCTGACTCTTCTGAAAATTTAATTCGGTCTGAAGTTTCATACGTGGTTCATCCAGCCTCGCGGGTATGATAAATGAGTAGAAATGGATTAGAGTCCTGCCTCAACCATTCTAGATGTGTTCTTTTTTTTTCTCTTTGATTTCCGACTAATAGTCGAGGCAAATGCCAGGATGATTTCTAGCTTTAGGCCAAGGCTGTTCCCCATACCTAAACCATATCTGATGTGTGCTCAGAATGTTATACTGTACTCTGTTTTTGTTACTTCCCACTCCAAACCCAAGTTAAAGTAAACACACGAGCACAAACACCTCAATAAAGCTGGTTATCAGATTGGTTTAGCGCGCACACTCATACATTGGCCCTATTCACTCACTCTCTCTTTCACTCTCTCGCTCTTTCTCAATTTTCCTTATTTTATTCTGCGTTTATGTATGCAGAGTAAACATTAGTATTGTTGCTGTTGTTTGAGTCTTTAGCCTTTCGATTGGTTTGATGCAGCTCTTCATCCTTCCTTGTCCTGAGCTAATCGTTTGATCTCTACATAGCTACCACACCTTACATCCGAGTCAATCTGTTTAACATATTTTAACCTTGGTCTACCCCTACAGTTCTTGTCCTCGACCCTATTGCTATTCCTGGGTGTCTTAGTATGTGCCATACTAACCTATCTCTTCTCTTCATTAGCAGTCGCCAGAAACATCTCTCCTCTCCTACTCGTCTTAATACCTCTTCATTCGTAACCCCATCTAGCCATCTGACCTTCATTATTCTCCTGTAACACCACATTTCAAACGCTTCAATTTTCCTCTTTTCTGCTGCTCCGTAAGAGTGTCACGCTCCAGGCAAAGGCCTCCAAAACGGACTTTCTAATACCTAAATCTATATTCGATGTCAACAGATTCCTTTTCTGTAGAAATGCTTTCCTTGTCTGTGTCAACCTACTTTTTATATCTTCTCTTCGTCCATCACTGGTTATTTTGATTCCTAAGTAACAGATATCTCCTATTGTTACCCGTCAAAATTTGATAGTTGGTTGAACAAAATAAGCCCCATGTAGTTGGGTGTGTGTTGAACTTGTCTTATAACCTGTGTTTATGTGATGTCTGTAGTAGTGTGTATAGCTTTATTAGGGACAGGATGAGGGGGGGGGGGGGGGTAGGTGCCCAGGAACTTGAAATAAGGTAGTAGCGGTTTTTTAGCTCTCGCACCAGCAAATGGCTGTTCCCTCTCACACCCATTAACCCACCGCGTCTCTAAATAAAGTAGCAATAAGAATTATATTTAAGTATTGTGGGAAAATATATCATGTATTCGATACTGCAGTTGGTTACCTCTTATGATGAGTCATCTCCCAATGATTACGTAAATAAACAATCAATCAACAATCTCTCTCTCTCTCATTGTCTCTTGAATGTAACTTGAATTGAGAATGCTAACAACAATATTGTGTTATGAATGGAGGAAAAAGAGTTTTGACCCAGGACTGAAGGATTGCACTTACGTTAGTAAACGTAAAGATGACATCGCGAGAGATGAATTGATCCCCATACCTAAACCTTATCTGATGTGTGCTCAGAATGTTATACCGTACTCGGTTTTTGTTAGTTATGCTGCGGCAGTTTCTAGCTGTCGCATCAGCAAATGGCTGTTCTCTACTGGGAGAAATATACCCGTCTTTTATCTTCACGTTTCAAGTTTTCTCCTGAGCAAAGTGTCCCATTTACAACTTCTAACTTTGGAGATGCATTCTTTGAAGAATATCGGTGTCAGTGATCATCCATCCTAGCTGTCTAAACTCATTTCACTCCTCTCTTGTGGGTGCGAGTAGAAACCGCTGACGGTGTTCCAGGTTCGAAACCAGTACCGTACCTGAAGTTCACCAAGCATTTCGTTGTTATTGTTCTTCGGTTCTTTCAGATAATAGGGTGCCTGATAAAGCATGTAATCTTTACTTCCTGCCCAATCTAACTGGGCACACCTCTGTTGACCGACTGAAAATAATTTCTGATAATAGATAACAATGGCGACATTTTGCCTGTTAACCCACCGCGGCTGTAAATAAAGTAGTAATAACTATTAAGAATTAAGTATTGTTTTAGTGACTTCGGTGGCGTAGTTGGTAGCATGGTGAGCTTCTATGCCCAATATCACGGGTTCAAACACGACCGAAGTCGTAGGATTTTTTAAGAGCACTATAACTGCCTCAGTAGGCCTTCCTTCGATGGGTAGTAAAGCCGGTGGGCCCATGTCATAGATTTATGGCATGTAAAAGAACTTTCCACTAACTACAATTGTGTGAAGCTAAATTTGTTGGTTAGATTTGATTAACGCTCTATTAAGTTCCAACGTTCGCCACCAGCCAACCAAGTTCCCAGCTAGGTGTCGTTGACGGTAGCATTTGGTAGCAAAAGTAGGAATTACTTGAAATTGATCGTCTGCAGCACTTGCCTGAATTACAGATAACACACACTAATTCAGCCATCACAATTAACACCGGTTATCAGACAGATTCTATACACCAGGGGCGGCTGGCTCTAACGGGCCAGTGGGCCAGGGCCCTCCTTACCATTAACCTACATTAGTAATTCATTTTTTAATCCTTAACGCTGGAAATACTGGCCGAGTTGTGCGCTCCTCACTATGAAAATGCACCAGCAAGTTTGAATAACGCGCCACATATCTTGTCACGTAATTCGCCTTGCTGCGGGCTACTCGGGGCCCAGGCCTTAGTGGACCCAAGGCTCAATTCAACTACAAACAAGGACAGGTCTATTGCACGTGCACGCAGACGCTGTTCTAACGTCGGCTATGGGCCCAGAGTTTGCGAGCCCACGGTTACAAGGACGAATAACAATAGGAGCAGTTGTATGGGCTCGGCTGGAAAGAACGTTGGATTGCTGAACTGCTACGTTCAACTCAAACTTACAACATCTATGGCCATACCCTGCCCCTTACCACCCCTTCTTCCGATGCGGTTTGAAATGATTCGCAAGACGGCCACTAGATGGCAAACAGGGCACCACCCTGGTGTCATTAGTCCAAGGTTACGTAAAACGAAAACGAATGGAAGAATACTTCAAATGGTGCAGTGACAAAATCATTCATACCTAGTGTCAAGGATAGGTTAAAAAGAAACTTCCCATTAACTAGCAATGTACTGTAAATACTTTCTTAACAGGACATGTTAAGATAAATGTTTATTTCTTTCTTTTCAAGATAAAATACAGTCCATTGTGGGCGTGTGGTAATGAAGAACGAACAGTTTATCATTTGTTATTTACATGCGTGAAACTGGAAAAAGAAAGACAGTTGTTTAAGGACAATATGGTAAATAAACATTGAAAATGGATGTTCGAAAAAATTAAGCTAATGAAGCATTATATAATTAATTTTATATTTTAATTTAATAGATTTAGAAAAAATGTCAAGCAGTTGAACAGACTCTTAATATTGGTGTAGCTCATAAAAACAATAAGTTAATAGATATAGACAGTTCCTAGAACAATATATCACCAAACAAATAGCCGTAGAACAATAATGAATAATACATAGGTAAGTGTATGTTATTAAAATTGTAAACATTTTGTAAACATAGCATGTAGTATTACTTGCATTGTAATGGAACACGCTGATAAAAATAAATAAATAAATAAATAAATAAATAAATAAAAAAGGTTACGTAAAGAGGTCTCTTCTGGAATTCTGTGACAAGTGTTACCAATTTAATAATTTTGTTTTTCACCTAGGCCTAGAGTTTTTGACAAATGTCTTAGTGATAGGCTATTATAAATTTGGAATTAAATAGCGATTTAGAGGGTCATTTAAATTATATTAAATGTAGAACATAACATTTTTCCTAATGAGACAAAATTTAATGGATATTGGCAAACACCTAGCGTGCTAGCGAGTAATTTTTACTGTGCATGATAATTTATTGTGTGGGTGCCCTCCCAAGGTCTAAGACCACCAGCCGCCGCTGCTATACACACCCAAAGTACACGTGGCTACATGGCCGCGTTGTCGCAGCCCCTAAACTGAGGAACCAACCAACAAGCCATTTAAGTGTTATAGGATTATCATGTAGGCCTATTCAGTGTTTATATGTTTATAACCATATCTGAAAAGAGAGACGACAGTAATAAGTTAGACAAACGAAGTGTCGAGTCATGACAGTGACCTTGAGCATGATTTCAATTTCTGTAATCCTTGTGTTGTTAAGGCAAATATGATTCTAGTGATACTAATTTCAATTTATTTCCCCAGGATGTCCAATGCGGGTTCCCTGAAAAAAAAAAGAGACATTCGCAAAATTCGCAAAATATTTCATTGTTAAATTTTAATGCACGGAATTCCTTTTTCAAAGTAAGTTAAAGTTCCATTCATATATTTTCGCAATGTATTTTGCATATCACCAGAATTTTATATATTTTAAACATTATATAGGCCTATATAATAAATATGTAATTAAAAATATTAATAATTGGATTTTAATGTCTTTTGATATTTTACGTCCTATTAAAAGTATTTTTAAGGTAATGGTTGGGTCTTCAACTTCCGAGCCCTCAAGGCTGAAAATGGCTCCAATGCTCTCTATTCTTATGTGTCCATGTTTCGCCTCTATAGGCTACGGTATTTCGCAACCAATCATACTTAGATCTTAACAAGTTTTTGCCTCAGTTTGATAAAAATGTTGCGTTGTCATATCAGTGAGTGTCACGAAATGTTCGTTTTGCCTAGGCATATTATGACAAGAAATAACATAACCCATTACTTTAAATTAAGTGCTACCCATTTTATTTTTTCCAGCAGTTCCGGTCTAAAATGATGATTTTATGCATTATGGCGAATTATTATTTATTGAGAAGGGGGACTTAACGTACATTTTACCTGCTGCGTTTTTAGATATCTGTTTTTTTATGATTGGGTGAGTTTGTAACAAACATAAAGATCTTTTCATATCAACGTTTCTCTTGAATGGTGTTTTAGTTGTAAGATATAACTTTTAATATACAGTGGTGTGAAAGTTGACGCAACTCTTATCGAAGCTTTTTATGCGCCAGAGTCGTATATTAAACTGATAGCGAGGAGCTTAGCTTGTAGAAAGAGTTTTATCGTGAATATATTTTTGTTGCATGTTCTGGTTTGTTCACGTGAACCCAGATAGGATAACAATTATGTGTGAGTTGTGAGTATTTAGGATCTCTTTATATGATCCGGGCTCTCGGTAATTTCGAACTTATTATCAACACATGGTTAACTCACTTTGTGTGGGCGGTATGGATTGTATAATGAAACTGTGGGTGGGAAGCGTTTCCTACATTATCCATGAAACATCCCGAGCGAGCGATAAAGGAAGCAGTAGTCGCACTATTTTAAATCCTACTTGGTACGGTCTGAATATGGGAGACTACGCTGTTAAGTTTGATGTGCGCCTCGCAAGCCATTAACATACAAATTAAAGCCGGCTCTTCGCTGAAATGGGAGATCATAAAGCATGTGTATTGTTTATTGGGATAGAGAGAGCGCAAGACAGCTCTTCAGTTCATCCTTCATGTGGCTCAGAGATTCGCTTAACATTGGAAGTCGGATTTTGAGAGAAATTTCTTTAATGTTTGCCTACCAATTAGTAGCGGCTTCGGTGGCGTAGTTGGTAGCATGCTGAACTGCTGTGCCCAATATAGCAGGTTCAAACCCGGCCTAAGTCGTCGGATTTTTTAAGGGCGCTAAAAATCCTTCGGTATACCTTCCTTCGGAGGGGCAGTAAAGCCGGCGGTCCCATGTCATAGATTTATGGCATGTAAAAATCCTTTCACAGACTTAACTTGTGTAGAGCTAAATTGTTAGGTTAGATTTCGTCGGAACGCTCTATCAAAGTTCCAACGTTCACCACTAGGTATCATTGATATCTGGTGGTGAAAGTTGGAACTACTTGAAATTGAACGGAACTTGTAGCTCACCCTAAGGGTGTCCACTGGAAGCAGCTACAGACTCAGGTGAGCCGAACATGTCCTCGGACACTCCCGGCACTAAAAGCCATACGATAAATAAACCAATGAGTGATATATCCAAATTCTAAACCAAGAGAGCGATGTTTTTCAAATTTATACCAGAAAATAAAAGTGATATAAGGTAATCAGTACGCCAAGATTCACTGCTGTAGCATTCATTGTTTGGATGTTACAGCTACATTAATTCTTTTACCGCCCTGATGAAAACAAAGTTCCTACACGTTTCTTCCCGCGTTTTCTTGCGTCCACTACGCGGCCTGTCTTAGACACATCCTGAAGCAAACGCACGTTTCTCCCAATCAAGCAGTGTTGCTTTTAAGTGGTGGGGACTTGCCAAAGCGATCGCTAACATCACTCATTATCAGGGTCATTGTTTGCTCTGTCTGTAGTCGTTCTTGCACCCACACACCGCCACTAATCGCTCCTCAACAGTATAACGTTGTCCACTCACACGAGTACATTTATGGGATACTTCAGCTTAGTAATAAACCAAATCTTAAGGTAGCTAAGAGCGCTTCAATCCAGGTACAACTATTCAATTCCTAAATTATACAAACTCAACAGTCCATGTTGTATTACAACAAAATAAATTATGAAACTAGAGATACGGGGACTTCTCCGACCCCCTCTGTACAGTAGGTAGCCGGCGTACGGACTCATTCCATCAAGGTTTGAATGGGACATTTTCATGGCATAGAGCGATGTGCTTTTCGTCTTTTCGCAGAAGGATTTGATTGCGTTTCTAAATGGTATGGACTCCGCCTCGAGGAAATAATTCATGATGATAATCAACAAATGTAAATTAAGTGATATCCAGCCGCGTTTGGGCTCACGGCTTCTTGTCAAGTGCTGGTTAGAGCAGAGGTCCTCAATGTGAGGGGCGCCCCCCCTCAACGGGGCGATAAGAGTGATCTGATTGAAATATTTATATTTCATATTCTGTAACAATTATTGCTATCCTCATATCCATGTACCTATCATAGACAGGAAGCTCCCACGACCATTCTAGACTTATTTCACAAGAACTGACCAGCATTATTGAACTAAAAGCAACACAAGTGACAGATTAAGAGCTAATTAGTGAAATAAACAAAATTTGTTCAATTCCAAGAACTGCACAAGCAGCAGTTTTTTATTTACTTTTATAAGCAAGGAGAAATAGTTAACTTTCAACACATTGGAGTTTTTACAAAACGTTGTTGTACTTTGATGTGCTCTATGAATAGTAAATTGTTTGTTCTGCTTCTCCCTTCGTTTCGGCCAACTGGGGACCACGTTAGTTCAACTGTCTCTTCTTCCGAGCTCTAACTACCACTCAGTGTTCCCGCATTCGTCTCCGGTGTTGTTCTTTTCTCTGTTGGGACCACGCCTTCCCTGTCTTCAGATTCGGCTTTTCATGGAAACCTTTGTGCGTACGTAGTTTTTCCTGAAGTGGAACACGCTCCTGGATATCTTCAGGGGAAATTTCCATTTCACGTAGATCTTTCTCAACTTCCGTGAACGATGTCCCTTTGGTTTTCTTATCTTGCAAGTTCGTCAATATCCGTTTTGATATGCTGCTGGGCTCATTCGTGTCACGTGGCTATAAAAGGACATCCTTTTTCGAATCGTGTCATTGATCTTCTCCACGTGCTTGTATAATTCGTGGTTGTGACGCCTTCTGTACTCACTGTTTTCTTTGATGGGACAGTAAATTGTGAGTTATTATTTATCTAAGTGAAAATTCCCCTACAGGAGAGCAATTAAACTTGATAACACGATGTCATTTGGAGGCGAGTCACCTCCGCTCCTCCCAAAATCTCTTCATTCTCGCGGAATGTTCCCTCTTCCTCTCATCCGTCCACTTTTTCTCAGGTTGCCGTAATGATCTTGGTTCAAACTTAACATTCGCGATTTTCGTCTGGCACTCAGTTCGGTTTTCGAAATTTTAACTCTGTACCTCCTTAAGCCATTATGTGCCCTATTTGCTCTGTGTTATGATACCAAGTAGTTTCTTTGGCAATCTGGAGGTGGCCATCCTGTGGATGTGAGTGTGTTATTATTATTAATTTTATTATTGTAACTCGTAGTTGCAGTAATTAGATAATTGTTATCCGTTTTTTTTCTTCTGAGTAGCCTATGAGAAGTGCTAAGAAAGGAAAGAAGAATAAGAAGGGGGGGGGGGGGAGAGCACGTTGGATATTGCAATGTTTCAGAAGGGGGGCGCGACAGAAACTGTTTGAGAAATGGTGCGGAGCCGGAGCGTTGGACGTGACACCCCTCACGAGCTCAGGACGATTGCAAGCACAGATTGTTAGCATTAACACGCGATGCCGACAGCACGGTGGACGACGAGTGACTACTGTCGCTGTTCCCCCACCATTGACACGTAGTTAGAAATCTGTCTGCCCAAAGCTGTCACCTTGACCTTGAGCCACATCACACACCGTCCGTATTATATGAATGGCGCAATTGCCTTACTGGCGGGATTTTAGCCTTCCACTTAACCCCCTCACCCTTGTCTATTGCATAAATAACACAAGTCAACACGAAGTTTGAGTCTGGATTCTGTATGTCTGATTTTGTATTGTCAAACCTAACTAATGAGAGAAAAACATAAGTTTGGTTTTCTAGCTACCACAACGAAAGTTCAAATTTGAAGGAAGTATTTTATAAGTTTAAACGAAAACAAACGTTAATTTATATATTTACATCACGTTTATTTACAAAACATACTTAACATTAATCTACAAATCAAAAATACAATACAAACAAGCTTTAGAAATGAATATGTTTGGTACTTCTTCTGTAGGATTGCCAGATTTCAAGAATGGATAAAGGGAACAGACGTCCCAAAACATTTTTTTATTTTATCAAGGTTGTTAAAAGTTCTAATATATAAAATACATGCGTATAAAATCAACATTGCATAATCAACTACACAATATTAAAACTAGATATTAAAACTGACATATCATATAGGCCTATGACACCAGCAACTTAATAGTACATTCTGCAACGAGCCTATAATGGCTATAATTAAGACACGAGTATTTTTATAAAACGAGAGTATGCGAGTTGTATAGTTTCCATACGAGTGTCTTAACTACCATGTTAACTGTTTATGTTCGACGATAAGTATAACTTTATTATATGTTTTAACATAAATATTCATAAATATCTGTTCAGTCACTAGAATGTTGTGATCGGGTGCTGCGTTGGGTAGTATATCTCTGATTTCCAAGCTCCCTTGACAACCGACGCATGCGTTCTGTGTGCTTCAATGCCATATGTTCAGATTGTGCTCCAGTATTTAGTAAAACTGTCACCGAAGTCGTTTCAAAACCACGCGCTGTGTAGAAATTGGATTTGGGGATATTAAGGTACAGTGCTATTTCTTGTCTCATATTCACCAGTTTATTTGCGTGAACATATGGACGGTGCTCTTTCGGTAATTTATATAGACATGTTGGATTTTGAGCGCATGCGCGAAGGTATCCTTATCTAATTGGTCACACAACTGTTTCTTGAGCTCTGATTGGTGGGAGAAACTGTTTCATAATGAAAAATAGTGTTATAATGAACCTCATTATGATACAGTTTTCTGACACATAATAGTTAGGGTCGAACATAAAAATACTTTTCATTTGAACGACCCTTTGCAAGGATTATTTTTATTTATAAGTACCTCTTGATAAAATTCACTTCAATTTTCGTCATAATTGAAATATGTGAACAATTCTTGTTTTATCAAATTAATGGAGCTTCTTTATCTATCATCTCCCCATTTGATATTCATGACTGAAAAAATCTGCCCGTAAAATCATTGGAGGGGAAAATGCTGAGTATGAACTTCAGTAGGACTAATATATTTCTTAATGATGTTGCCCCTAATAAATCTATAACATGTACCTGACACAGACATAGAAATCATATTCTCTTTCAAACTTGCACCTGTACCCTACCGCTCAGTAAAGTGAAGCAACGCGGCCGGAGTGCAGGGGCCGATCTTTGACGTCACTAACAACAATCGCCAATCACTTCAAGCAAGGATTGCCCAAGCGGGACATTTGAAAATTGCTGCGAAATTGTATATATTAATCAATTCAATGAAAGATTGAAACGGAACGCCTGGCAACCCTATTATTCTGTGTGGTTACGAACTTTCTCGTATTAGCCCCCAAATGTAATCACAATCAGCCATCAAGTTCTCATTATTTTGACCTTGATAACGTTGCTCGAAGTCCATCCCGTCTTTGTGAAAACATTGCTCTTCTCAATACGCCCTCAAGTTATCTTTGAATTGGTCCAAGTGAGCATGTAACATGTGTAGGCTACTTTAAGGGACATTCTGCAAGCCATTAGTTTAAAGTTCTCAAGCTCATTGGAAATAAGCTCTTAGTAATTCTCAGCTTTCTTATTTCCAAGGAAGTCATGGATCACTTATTTAGTCATGTTATTTTTTCGTGGGTATTGCGTAGTGACTAGGATTCTTGGTTGTCACCGCAGAGGCCCATGTTCGATTCCCGGCTCTTATAAGAGATGTAATTCTGGTCGAGGGCCGGAACGGGTGCACTCAGACTCGTGAGACAAAGCTGAGAAGAGATGGGTTCGATTCCTACCTCAACCATCCTGGAAGTGCTTTTCCGTGGTTTCCCGCTCCCCCCCCCCCCCTCCCCTCCCTCCCAAAATAAAAATCTTGTATTCCAAGCAAATGCTGGGATGATACATAACTTAGACCCACGGCTGCTTCCTACGCGCAAATCCTACCTTAATTACAAATACACACACTAGTACAGACATCACAGTTGGTAGGTCAAGCCTAGGCTTAAACACTACCGGAGGGAAGATGATATGAAAAAGGAAAGGGCTTGGGGATAGAAATAGATTTTTGGAAAAAAGGAAGCGAACTCAACCCCAAAAAAAACTTTATTTTTTAATAATAAAAAATAGGAAAGCATAGTTGGGGTAGATTAAGGCTTCTGAATGCTAGGCGGGAAATCAAATACTAACCTTGATTTTTAATTGTTGATAGGGTTGATAGAGCAGTTTTGATTAGGGAAAAACAACTAAGAACTTGATGAATGAAACTACTAACGAAAACACAGTCTTGCTTACGCATCGAGCAACCAAGTACTTATAAAACAAGTATAGTGATGTGAGCAAAGCTAGCTGAGGTTGCCGGCAAGCAGGCGCTAAGTGCACTTTCCCTCCCGAGCAGGAATTCGGGTATTATGTGGTATTAGTGGGAACGCAGTTCACTGGCGAACAAATGTAGACAAGTGGAAATTGAATTATTTCTTTTCCTCACAAAAAGTGAATATTTTAGGAAGCATTCTGAAATGCTGGAGAGTTTTAAATTAACTGGCATATTTTTATACCCCTCTGCGTATGGATCCCTAAGAGCGGGACCGATTGCCCTTGATATAGACAGATCTAGAAAGCCCTCTAAGGTTTTGGTGAGAATATAGTAACTAGTAGAAGTTACATGAAGGAAATAATTGTTGCGTTTAAGTTTGACTAAACTTTTATCCAGCAGGGTGCCGACAAAAAGTTTAGAAAGGGTAAGAAAAACAAACCTAACTTTAGGCAAAACTATAATTCATAAGTAAATTCTAGGACAAGGCAAATTCGCCTCGAGTAGGAGCTGGCTGACCAAGATATACTCGCCTTTCATAATTTACAAGAGGTAACTAAAGTAAAATTTATGTGAGGTATTAGCAAGAGTTTTGCCATAAACACAACAAATTATTAAATCTGTATTAAGCTTGGTATTCAGTACCCGTGATTATTTCTTTAAATGCAAGACAATATGGGAAAAGGAAGGCCATACCTAACAGCTCTTCGAGCAAATATAATTGAACTCCAGGAAATTATAGCAATTCTAATTGCCTCAACAAGAATAGAATTGCGAACAATTTGTAAAATTGAGAGGTTTGAGACCTATAACAAGAGTAACAAGAACCTCTACAAGGGCTTTCGAACAATTTGTACAATTAAGAGGTCTGAGACCTATAACAAGAATAAAAATAACCCTTACAAGGGTATAGAATCTTTGGTTAATGAATTGGGTAGCAAGTAAATTCTGTACTAGAATGCTTTCGTGATAAAGCAAAAAGAGCTTTATACAAAAATATATAGTTACAGTTAGAAATTCCTGATCGTAGCAGGAAGACGATTAGAAAGTGGATTATAACTACTAATATTTAAACAGACACTAATTGATGCTATATTCACATTTGTATAGGTCACCTCAGTAAAGCCTCGATTGCATAAGAAAAAATACAAAATGTTTTAACAATTGGGAAATTACAAATTCAAAATTCTTGGACGCAGCAGGAAAATGAAAGTGCAGATTAAAATGTGGATTTATAACCACATAAAGTATTTATACAGAACTACGGAAGTGATACATGAAAAAAATGGGAGGGAGCCTCATGGAAAAGATTACAAGAAAATTATTTAAATTATGCTAAATTGTTAGTGATAGGAAAATTGGGAATAAAGGAAATGGGGAATTAAAGTCTGGCCAATTTTATTGTTTCGAACGGGACGCGGCTCGGAAGATAGCCACACGAACACCTTTCGTAGCACTAACAGTTTTGTTGAACATGGGTGGATTGTCACTATTTCAGTTTATAGTTCAATTTGAGTTGAAAGTTAGCTGTAATTTGACGATATAGAGTTTTGAGGTTGTAGCCGGTATAGTTTATCACTGGGCAGAGTCTATTGCATGATTTGAAATTTCACAAGTTGAAGGCAACATAAAATGGGGCAAAATCTAAATCCCACGATGAAATTGAAGAATAACTTTGTAGTACGGTTTCGATATTTTGTAGAATAATCCCACGAAGAAGAGAGCATGATTTTCAAGCTATAGGTTTAGCAAAATTCCCACGCTGGAGAGAAGTATCTACCTTATTTCGCACAAGAAGTACTAGGGGTTTGCATGGCTTTCAATGGCAAGCTTAGTTCAGCTTATGAAAGACAAAGAAATATCCCTCGTTGGGCAGTTAGAAGATTGCACAAGTATGTGAAAATGTAAATTCTGTCGTAGGTGTTCATTTTAAGCCTTCAGAATGATTTAAAACCCTTAAAATTTGGTTTAAAATACTTTAGATGGTTACTTATCTTTGCATTGTAGAGCAGTTGATGTTTCCGGCCAGCCGTTACAATAAACTTAAAACATGGCGTCTATTTAAAAGTTCAACACATGGTTGAAAAAGATGAGCTCCTCCTGGAAAGAGGGCAGAAATATCACACCTTAGCACACGATGAGGAATGGTCGAGAGATTCAAACGCTCGGAGAGCCAGCGTGGTGAAGGGAAGGGAGGGGGAAACAAAGGAACAGATACAGAGTAGGCAACACACAAAAACCAAATTATACATAATACAGTTTCGATACATTGGAGTTGAAGTCTTCATGGAGATTGTTGATATCGACAAGGATGCTATCTACTTCAAAGTTGTAGAACTTGCAGCTGTAGTTCTTGATATGACTAGAATCAAAGGGTTCACCGAATTGCCGCATGGAGAGCTGTGGAGAATCTTACAACGAAATTTCACATCTGAAACAAACTTTCAAATGGGATAAGAATATGCACAGAGAACAGGAAAAGAGAACGTCTCTCTTGGCGTTTACGAAAAAAGGGAAGCTAAAGGAAAAACGAAAATAAAGGAAGAAAAATCAAAGAGTATACTATTATTAAGGCTAACATTAAGTGTATATTCCAAAGAATGTACCAACAGTGACACAGGTTATGAGACAAATTCTACGCATATCCAAGTACACGGGGCTACATGACCACGATGTTGCAAAGCGTCTAAAAATCAACAACAACTCTTTCTGATACTCATTATTTGATCAAAACCAGTTTGATATAATTAACGCTTCATCTTGAAACACTTTCGTCTCTCTAAAAAGCCCACTGCACTTGGGCGATGTCTGGGGTCAAGGATTTAGAAATTTAGTGTTCTTAATTAAATTGAGTGATAAACTGAGCAAATCTTCCAACTAGGAAATGCCACAGCTGTGAACGAGCTTCTTTTACTTTTCTTCTCTGGAAGGAGTTGCCAGTAACGAACCAATTAGGGTAACGACTTCCCATTAATCTGCTGTCTCGTTAGCATTAATGGATTCAACATTGTCACCTTGGCTACTAGCATATCTTGTGAATGGGTAAACAGTGGGCTGGAAGAAAGAAATATCACTGCTTCTTCCACGCTATTATGAGCAAATGATACGGCAACAAAAAGGTTATTCTTTTGGACTATTTCCCTACTTAGTTATGCCTTTGTTGTCTAATATTACTGGACAAATTTTCTTTAAAAACTGTAGACATTGTATCTATTTTATTTATTGTTTATGTGCATTTAATGGAACTAACGGACCCGAGAACTCTCGCATGTGTATGCCGGCTTTGTGTATAAACCACCCGCCTGGCTTTACTGTTATGCGGGCTTCTATACATATGTTTATTTGTTTAAACGCACTTTTTAAACAAATTGTCGGTATTTATGAAATCAGAGAGCATTTCATCACTGCTGCACAATGGGTTGTGTGCGCCCCATGTGTACAGACTACCCGCCCGGCACTAGTGCTATGCGGTTGTACGTGACACAGTTCTGCCAGGGGCTATCGTCTTGTTTATTTGTTAAAATCCCTTTATAAACAAATAAATATATTTCCCATGACTTTTCAAGAAATGCAAGATTTTCCTGTACTATTGAGACGATGTGGAGATGGAAACTATTCTTTGTTTACTTGTGTCACACGTGAGCCTGCTTCGTTGACAGGTACAGTTGCGCGAGTAGGATATGACTCAGATCAAGTAGCCTCAGCCATCGTTTAACAGTCCGTGGTAACATGAGCTCCTATGATGCTTATCTGACGCAATGCTGCTTGACTTATGTACAGACTGCACTCTATCATAGCTGTGTCCTCCGCTTCGCCCCGCTGAGCTCATGCTACAATAAAGGAACAAACGTTGGCGCAATCACGCTCAGCGGTAATCAAATGTTGAATGGGTAATACTCATTGCCTTGTCCGTTGTTTAAAGTTTACAGCAAATACGTTCTGAACACAGTACGCACCCGAACGCAATATGCCGTCGTTGTATGGACCTGGACTCTGCTAGTTTTATAGCCCATCTCGTAACACACGATGAAATCTAATTTGCATAATAGGTTGTCCTGCTCGAATGGAATTCCTTCTGGAATACTCTGTAATGTTGATAAGACTTGGCTTCATTTCCTCTGTCGGCCCTTAAGACTTATGATCCGTATCATGCGGACTTATTGATGTTCTCTGTAGCAATGGCCAGCCATTTGCTCCGCATGATGGCAGCATGCGTAATCTGGCAATATCTTGTCAACCACGTCGGGCACCGACAGGCGCAGCTTAGAGCCAAAACGGGAGGCTGTGGAACTGAGTGATTTTGTTTCGTACTGTGTCAAATTTATCGTGTATTTGTAGCCTATATTCATTTTATGAAAGAAAAAAAATAGGCTTATGAGATCACCCTTTGTCCGTGTGTGTGTCCCTCTAATAACCTCTAAACGTCTGGATCGATTTCAATGAAACTCGGCAAGATCATAGCACCATTTCGACCGACCCCGACCTTCACATTTTATTTCTTCTCGCCAATCCAACATGGCGGCTATGCGAAATATTTCACCAGCATTCAATATCTCCGAAACCATTCCCGATATCGCCCTGAAATTTTGTATGGTGATAAAGGGCACTACTAGAAGTTCACCTATGAGACTTTCAAAACCTAGTAACTACAAAACCAACATGGCGGCCAAGCGAAGTTGAGTCTTTTAGACTTTTCTCGTGATTTAATCATCCAAACGCAATGAAACTTGGTACAGCAAATGTTTATAGACATTGTAATGCACTGGCATCAAATTTAGTTCAATTGTTTACATAACGTCAAGATGGTGGCTGTGCGAAATTTTAAAATCTCGTTTTTGTTTCTTGTGTCCTAATCATGCGATTGAAGATTGAATACTACACGTACACAATAATCTTCATGTAAGAGTACATAACTCTAAGACCTACATATATAAAAATCCAACATGGCGACCATCCGAAATATTAGACGGTTCTCAATATATACGAATCTATTACAGCAATCAAACTGAAATTTTGTATGTTGATAGAGGCAATTAACATAAGTAGGATATATGAAAATAGGCTTAATTCTTCCCGGAACTACTTGTTTATCCTTCATATCCACCTCGTGCTAGCATTCTTGGTTGTCATCCTCGAGGTTTGGGTTCGATCTCTGGCTCTGCCAAGAAATGTTATTCCTGATCTGAGGGCTGCAACCAGGGTACACTCAGCCTCGTGAGGCAGAAATGACAAGAGGTGGATTCAATTCTTATCTCAGCCATCCTAGATGTGGTTTTGTGTTGTTTCCTCACGTCTGCTCCAGGCGAATGCCGGGATGGTACATTAACTTAAGGCCACGGTCGCCTCCTTCCCAACCCTAGCGCCTTAATATTACAAATACACGCACTAATATTGCCATCATGGTGACACAGCTTATTAGACAAATTCCTCTCACACCCAAGTACAGGGGGCTACATGACCACGATGTCCCAAATCTTAAATGAATCAACAACAACTTAATATTCCTCATGTTACATTTCAAGAAAGAACCTGCAAAAATGAAAGCCAAAATAGTAATAATATCGGCCATTAAGACTTACGATCCGTATCATGGGTACTTAATTATGTTCTCTGTAGTAATGACCAGCCTTATGCCCCGCATTAGACAGCTTATTTGACAAATTCGACACACACACACACACCAAAGTACATGGGGCTACATGACCACGATGTCCCAAAGCCCATAAAGAAATCAACAACAACTTAATATTCATCATGCTTCATTTCAAGAGAGAATGTGAAGAACTGAAATCCAATTAAAGAAATATGCCTAAAATAAATTTTAAAACCTAGTGATCATAATAATAAACATAATAATAATAGTTTAATAATTCGGTTATTGGACGAGTTCGTTCCTGTTTCATGATTCTCGCACTGAAATTTGAGGGTCAATCAAATAAGTCTGTCACCAAAAGGTATTATTGAATATTTATTGCTCAAAAATAACCGCCATCGCTGTCAGTAATTTTATTCCACTAGGAGGCAAGACGATAAATTTCCGACTAGAAGTCTTCAGGACTCCACTGGAAATCAAACCTGCTACTTAATGGAAATATCAATTATACTGTTACGTAAACTCACTCGACTAATTTTATCCATTATAGGCCTATAGCTTTGGGTTGGTAATGAAACTATAGAGGGCAGCTATGATTTACTTAAGGGATAACCATCACTTCTATTTAAGTTCTGTGTTTGTTTACTTATTTCAATCGCCTCCCGAAGCATACGAGTCGTGAAATGTTTCTCCATACAGATGGCAGAAGTTTCATCAAAAAGAATTCGGAGGTCATTCTGTATGGCATGTTCAGCCACAGCAGATTTCTCTGGTTGGCAAAGATGTAAATGCGTACGATGTTCATTCAACCTTGTTGCGATTCTCCTACATGTTTGTCCAATATATACGTAACCACAGGAACATGAAATCTTATATACTCCAGCACAGTTAAGACCAACTGAATCCTTGACTGATCGCAAGGATTTGCCTACGGTGACATTAGGCTTGAATTCCCAACAACCTCTTGGTATCAGGAGATCTTGGAGTAACTATTTGTTTCGACATGACTTCCTATCTTATACCATTTATCTATGGGGGTTTATTTATTTATCTACTTATCGTATGGCTTTTAGTGCCGGGAGTGTCCGAGGACATGTTCGGCTCGCCTGAGTCTGTAGCTGCTTCCAGCTGATACCCTTAGGGTGAGCTACAAGTTCCGTTCAATTTCAAGTAGTTCCAACTTTCGCCACCAGATATCAATGATACCTCGTGGTGAACGTTGAAACTTTGATAGAGCGTTCCGACGAAACCTAACCTAACAATTTAGCTTCACACAAGTTTAGTCTGTGGAAGGATCTTTTACATGCCATACATCTATTAGAAGAGACCGCCGGCTTTACTTCCCCTCCGAAGGAAGGCATACTGAAGGATTTTTAACACTCTTAAAAAATCCGACGACTTCGGCTGGGTTTGAACCCGCTATCTTGGGCACAGCAGTTCAGCATGCTACCAACTACGCCACCAAAGCCGCTTCTATAGGGGTTAATTTCCATTGTTTACTCATTCTTTCTTTCTTTCTTTCTTTCTTTCTTTCTTTCTTACTTTCTTTCTTGACAACCCTTGATAAAGGGACAAGCAGTTGTCTCGAAACGTCGGATTTCAAAATTCCACTCGACCTGATAACCCCTAAGCTATACCATAGAATAATTGCTTCCATAGTACAAGGGTTGGAACTTAAGTAATGACAACTATTTATTATCAAGAGGTACAAAAGTGGTACATGTTAGCAACCTTTACAGCCCTTCAAAGTAGTCACCAGCGTGGTGTAGAACCCGTTGCCAGCGATGTGGAAGTCATAGTACTGTATACCTTTCGCCGAGCCCGTCCTGTCGATGGTGTGCATGGAGCGGTCTACAGCCTGTCGAATCTCTGCAACAGTCCAGATGCGAGTGCCACGAAGTGGTTCCTTCATCTCGTACACGAGGATCACCATCACCTTCACCGCACTGGGGGTCTGACGGACTTTCGACTTTCGGGGTGACCCATGATGCCGCCATTCGTGATGGCGTGATTCCAACGCATTACGTTCCTCCACGGCAGACCGTCAATGCAGACTATTACTGTTCGTTTTGGAGCGCCACCTGCGCCCAGCATTGCGAAAGAAGCGGCCACACTTTCTGCGGCAACCACCCATTATGCTGCACGACAATCTCGGGCGCATACAGTGCGAGCTGTGGCAGATTTGTTCGGTCGATGGGGCTGGGAAGTACTGTACCATCCACCATACTCCCCTGACTTAAGTCCTTGTGACTCCGATTTAATCCCTAAGATGAAGGAACCAATTCCTTGCGCTCGCCTCCGGACTGTTGCAGAGATTCGACTCCATCGACAGAACGGGCTCGGCGAAAGGTATACTACGACTTCCACATCGCTGGCAACGGGTTCTACACCACGCTGGTGACTACTTTGAAGGACTGTAAAGGTTGCTAACATGTACCACTTTTGTACCTCTTGATAATAAATAGTTGCCACTACTTAAGTTCCAACCTTCGTATTATTCCTCGGTAGCTAGAGTTCCTTCTTGTAGCTGCGTTATGAGAAATCAGGTTTAGCATTGACGGATAGTCTCTGTAATCCTGTAAAGATATCAGTAGGCTACGATTCTTGTTAACTGCACAATCATGTCATCATTGACTGTGTGTCGCAGTCATAGTTTCATGGTCTTAAGTAAATGAGTCACATTCGCTCAATCCAAGCATTTGTGTTAGCCTACAAACCGTGTGGAGATGAGCTCGAGATATTGTTGGGGATTTGAATGGAAGGTAGCCCTCGTCTCCCCAATTGTTGGGGATGTGAATGGCGTAAGTGTCGGCATCTCCGGTATTTACTTAAGTTTACCAGGAGCCTTACACCAAATTGTCGGGGATTGGAATGGTGCCCAATCACCATTTGAAAGGGGTGTTGATTAGTTGGCATCCTTAGCATTTTCATTTCATTTTCACTAGGATGTACAATCATGGTGTTTTTGCGAAGAGCTGCGGGGCTATACTCACCAGACTTACCTGGAGAGCCTTAGCAAGCCAAGTGCTTGCTAGTCGTCTTCACCGTACTGCTTGACAGTATGCAGCAGCGGGAAACACTGGATCTTAACCTAACTGCAAGCTAGGGGGGGGGGGGTATAACTAACTGAGTGAAATAAAAGATAAAGCCCTTGACTGTGAAAGAAGGGTTTATTACTACTGATGTGAGATAGATGGGGGAAATAAAATAGGGGGATGGAAAAGGAATTTAGACCGACACACTACTCACCCTACCGTTGATACCAGTTGTCCATGAAGTGGCGTTGGGCTCGGCCGCCCAACGGGCGCCGGCTTGCGTAGCACTGTTCAAAGAGAGAGAGAGAGAGAGAGAGTCCAAAAGAGCAAGAGGCCAGGCGCGTGGATGCGTCCCGTATTTGTAGATTCTCAAGTGGGCCATAGCATGTCAGCAGTATGTGCAGCTGTACGCTAACTTTCGTTACTGTTGCATAAGATTGCAAGCTAGCGTTTACCGCACTCGCGAATGTAGGTCGTGATTGACTTGCTTCACCCGGCTGTTCGTACATCTATAGCCCTTCTATGTACCTCTAAATAATTAGGTATATTTGTAGACACAACCCTTATGGAGGGTTGGGGTATGTAACAATATTGTTGTTCTAAGTGGGTGGAACAACGCGCCACTCTCAGTTGGCCTTACTACATCTCATTCGATGTCTCTTTCAGAAAATGCAACTCAACTACCGTAGAGCTCGACACACCAGTCTCTGCCGTGACGCAGTAATGCATTTTAGTTCCTTCACACCTTCTCTGAAACACGTGACACGTCCTGCCTCCCCGAGTTCCGATGTAGCAACATCGTTCATTCTCTGCTTGGACTTGAACGTGGGAACATAATGTAAACGCATTGGAGGGAGAGCTTCGCTCACTCGCCTCGTCGTTGTGCAACGACTTGACAACATTGCATTGGCTCGTGCACTCTGCAGCAGCTAGGAACGAATGATTAATGATCAATGAGTAGTGTCCTCTGTCAAATAATTTCTACTGGGCGTAAAATTGTGATACATGTTTCTATATATTCAGGAAAATGCTGCCTTGCATCCTACTCATACGTAGAAACCGTATCCTGTCACACTTGACCCAGCGGTGCATGTGATAGTTCGTTACGGTTTTAAAAGTGGTGCGAGTCATTAGCAGAGCTAGGACAGTCCCACTCCTCCACTGTTCGGTAGCCACGCTCCCCGGTCATGTCGCGATAGTTACTGGTGTGTCGGGCTCTACTGTGTCACAGGAGAAATTCAATCCACTCATTGTTTCTTAAACCACGGACATTTTACTTCACGTCGTTCGATATTTCCTGACCGGAGGAATATTATGTTCTTGGCTGCCTGGTTATACCCACACTGTACTTAGTTGCCTCTATTCCCAAGGCTGAAGGAGGTCCAAGTTCCCTTATCCGAACGATAGACTACACACGTGAAGTTTGGTGGTCGCGCTCACGTTCCAGCCGCAATTTGATTTCCCAACGGTATCCATTGTGCACGATCCCAGAGCACTCCATGATTCTCACCGTGACCCAAGTAGCCACTAGCCTTGGTGCTTGAGAAAACGTACTGCAATTAAAACCAGTAACTAAAATCCAATCGGTGCGTTTAGGGTTCAACTTTCAGTCGACACAAGCGATACTGCAGGTTTAAATGAGACGAAGGAGACAATTTCCAAACATTCTCAATTTGAGTTTGTTTCTTCGTAGCAGGCGCGGATTCAAGGGGGGGGGGGGGGTCACGGGGGTCATGACCCCCCCCCCCAAACGGAGACCAATTTTTTTTGCAAACTCAAAAAACGAAAACACAGTTACCAGACAAATAAAACTTAACGAATTTTAACTGAAAAACAGTTTTTTTTTCATTTTATTCAATACTGAATTATCTTCATTGGAATTATTATGTTCTGTTACAACTGTACATATTTACAACCTCAAACCTCTTGTACAAAAACTACTAGTTATACAACAAAATCAACTCGTCTATTTTGTTTAGCAAACCTTGTGATTACCGAATCGATGTTTATAGTGATGTCACGATGAATGTGCAGCAATGCACGGATAGGAAACTGGGGCTTTTTTCGCACCAAAAAATTTTGCCGTCGACCAAGCTTGGTTGGCAATTTAAGCTGTGACTTTCTCCCTTTGTCGGTATCAACTCGACTTGCCGAAACTGTAACGTACCTTGATCCTTTTCTCGAAGCTCGATGTAAAATTCGCAAAACACGCCGTTGCAATTTGTACGAATATTTTTGGTGCGCTAAACGCATCAAATTTCTATCCATGAAGCTTGCAAAAAATTGGTCTGGTTTTGTACGTTTGGTTATTTTGTGATTGCGTTTTTAGTGATACAATTTTTCTTAACAATTTCGATTCTCTGACCCCCCCCCCCC
This sequence comes from Meconema thalassinum, assembly GCA_946902985.2. Lineage (NCBI taxonomy): Eukaryota > Metazoa > Arthropoda > Insecta > Orthoptera > Tettigoniidae > Meconema > Meconema thalassinum. The sequence continues at coordinate 374,820,696 of OX336388.2, read as the reverse complement.
CCCCAAGCCAAACTCTAGATCGAATCTCTGACCCCCCCCCCCCCCAAAACCAAACTCTAGATCCGCGCCTGCTTCGTAGTCCGCCTCGTTGCGTAGTGGCTAGCATTCTTGGATGTCACAGCGGAGGTCCGGGTTCGATTCCCGGCTCTGCCAAAAAAAAGTAATTGTCGTCTGAGGGCTGGAATGGGGTACACTCAGCCTCGTGAAGCCTCTGAAGAGGTTGGTTCGATTCCCACCTCAGCCAGCCTGAAAGTGGTTTTACGTATTTCCCACTTCTGATCCAAACGAATACCGGCAACGGCTGTCTTCTTCCCAATCCTCACCTGAATTTCAAAAACACACACTAATACGGCCATCACAATAACACAGACAAAAAATCTATATACACACCCAAACCAAGTACACGGGGCTAAATGACCACTATGTTAAAGACCCTCAAATGAAACGGCAACAGTAACACTATTTACGTGGAATCCGAATTCCGTGGCTACGCCAATGTCTATGCGTGTTGTTGGAACAAATTATTTAGACAAATATAGGAATGGTCTACGTTTGTAGCATCCCATACATTGGATTTTACGTTTATGTTCGAGTTGAATAAGTGTGAACCCTTGTTACGTTATTGAATCATCCTCTTATTATCTAGGATGTGATGTAATCTTACTCATGTACTTTCATGTAGTAGAAGAGAATTTGCCTACACGGCCATATAATTGCCATCCCGTCTGCTAACCATATTTGCCGAGCCGTGTTTACACAGCACAGAGTTCGGGGCCGGCTAGCAGATTATAAATTGCGAACAAACTCCATGGAAGTAACGACCATCCAACTTTTACCCGGAGGAGAAATTAATAAAGGTCTCAAATATACAAAAATATTTGCATATTTATCATTCAAATAACGAATAATAGACCAAATATATATGAATTGAAATCTAGTTGTTTCAAAACGCATTAGCGAAGATCGACATGTAGAGTTTAAAATATTAAGCGTACACAACATAAAAGAGCAAATGGTTCATAGTTGCAGTAGAAGTACGGTTGGTTGGTTCCTCAATTTAGGGGCTGCGACAACGCGGTCATGTAGCCCCGTGTACTTTGGGTGTGTGTAGAATTTGTCGGATAACTGGTGTTAATTGTGATGGCTGTATTAGTGTGTGTTATCTTGTTTTAAATTCAAGTAAAGACAGCAGACATTCGATTTTCAAGTAGTTCCAACTTTTGCTACCAAACGCCACCGTCAACGACAACTACAGTAGTTCTGAACTTTGTTACTAATTGCCACCGCAGTCGGCTCCTGGCGACGAACGTTGGAACCTAAGAGCGTTAGTAAAATATAACCTATAATTTAGCTTCATACAAGTGTAATTAGTGGAAGGTTCTTTATCATGCCATAAATCTATGACATGGGACTGCCGGCATTTCTTCCCCTCCGATGGAAAGCATACTGTGGTATTTTAACGCTCTTAAAAATCCGTCGACTTCGGCCGGAGTTGAACCCGCGACCTCTGGCATACCAACTACGCCGCTGAAGCCGCCTGCACTAGAAGTACCTGCATGCATTAGCCGTAGCTTCCATCGTCTAGCGGTAAATAGCTTTCAGTTTTGATGGCTGGGTTTGGTTCCTGGCAGATGAGGGTTAGACCAGAGTCCATCCACGCTTGCAATGACAACTGAGAAGAGCGGTGTGTTCGAAGCTCACTCTTGGCCAACCTTGATGTATCAGTTTTGTGGCAAAATGCTGGGATAGGGCTGAAGGAATACCAGCTGACAAGGTGACCGCGCATTCTCGTCATTGCCGAATTCTTCCAAATGTATGGTATGTGCAGGGTTTGACCAGAAATTAAAGTGACAAGAAGTACGAGCTCCAACGTTTAGAAAAAATAGCATTTTTTCGTGGCTCGGGCCACGTATACGAGTCACGTATATTAGCATAGTTTCCAGGCAGCGGTTGGCGCAGCGGAAATAGTACAGAACGGTAATCCAAGGGTCGTGGGGTCGAGTCTCTATGCGGAAACTTTTTTGTCTTGTTTTAATTTTTAATTTGCACGTTACTTACACTGCAAATAAACCGAAATAATGCTCAATATATATTGTATCTATTAATCTTTACTAATATAATAAAGCTGAAGAGTGTGTGTGTGTGTGTTTGTGTGTTAATGTGTTTAAACGCGCTAATCTCTGGAACTACCAGTCGGATGCGAAATATTCTTTTTGTATATGATAGCCTGATTCAAGAGGAATAGTTTAGGCTGTGTAGCATTAGGCTACACCTCTCAGGTAACCTTAAATATTGATTTTTGTTCAGTAAGTCGGAAGAACAAGTGCTCCAGAACGGCTTCAATAATACCGAAGTCTATTGTTGTCATGTAATGCGGGCCGCATCACGTCGCACCTACCAATGTTCTGGTGCAGAATTGCGAGCTGCTTATAAATTGCAGTCACGGGGAGTAATTAGTGCAAAAAGATTTCTTAGGCCCCGTAAAACAGTTATCATTATGACAATAGTATGCCTCTGTATAAGGGTGTTGGTGCAGTATACAGAGGTTATCAGTTGCAATAAGCGTTGGTACTTTCAAATTTGCTTTCATTTATACCGATCCTTATCCTTGAGCGCTCCAGTTCTGTAAAACAAATAAATCCACCGGGCGAAGCCGTGTACTAATGCTAGTATTTGCATAAATGTCATGAAACTAGAAAAGAAATACTTCAACCAATAACGGTCATTCGATATTTCAAAATATTGAAATCCCATTTGTGTATTTGAAATGGAATATCATAGTATAAATCAATGTAATGTACTGTATGTTGATGAATAAGAATAACCAATGAGCCAATACATGAATATTACATTATCACAGACTAGTAAAAACAATAACGTAAATACAGCAAATAAGCAATAATTTACTCTGTAATTAATTGATTATATAATTACAGAATGGACTGGCTGCGTGGTGAAGTGGTAATGTTCTCGCCTGCTGTTTCTAAGGTTGCAGGATGGAATTATTGCGCAGTCAGTTGGTATTTGAGGGTGCGCAAATGTTAGGGAGCCGTGTCAGTTGATTTACTGTCAATTCTGACAACATTTCGACACCCTGGCGTCTCTAAAACCCGCAATAGTTAAAAGGGACGTAAAATCAATAACAGTATTATTATTATTATCATTATTATTATTATTACATTTATGTATAAATAGCTATGGTTTCAAGAGACTACATTATATTATGCCATCACTACTTAATGAACTACCACCTGGATTGTCGAAGATGAACAGCAATCAACTAGCTATACGTCGCATTAAAAACTATTACCTATTTAAACATTAACTCATAACATAAATGTATTAATAAAACTTCTCTAGTGTAAATTTTTGTGTCTAGAATTATTTACTTAATATTTTTCTCATTATCACCATTATCATTATCATATTTTTTTGCATTCACTCTTGAAAAATAAAGGAAGGGAAGCTTTTAGTTTTACGTGACCGTTAATCATGCGATCATGAGCCACGGGGACCTTCTTTTTACGTGGAATCCGAACCACAGGACATGCCATTTTACTTCGAAAATCTCACATGCATTCACTCCTGTATTGAATTATAATCTGTATAGCCTACACCGTATGTTGTAAATAATAATTTATATGTCTCACAGATAAGCTGTACTGGATTTTCCATCAGATTCGGGAGACATATCACATTAATGTAATATAAATAGTATTTAATAAATAAATAAAATTATTATTGTTATTACTATTAGTACAGAATGTTACCGCCAGTGCGTTGACATGAGCCTAAACGTTGTTTGGAAGCTAGGCATTAGTCTGGAACTTTTTAGTCACATTTTGAGTTCAGGGACGAGGTGTAAGTCGCTCGGCGCTAAGTTAGGGCTATAAACCGGGTGTTCAAAATCTTCCCATCAAAACTGCTGAAGAAGCTGTCGAGTTTGTTAGTTATTGTTGTTTTAAGGGTCTGAGCAGCGAGGTTATCTGCCCATAAAGCTGCTGAGTTACAGCAGCCTTGTGAAGACGGGCGTTGGCATGAATACGAACTACTCATTCTTCGAAGAATTTCCGCTACTGTATTCCCTTCTGCTCTGAGAAACCGAATTACAGTTCGTAACTCGCTTTGGTGGCAGAATCAATCGTAGTAGTCATGTTAACGTGTCTATAACTCTGCTCAAAATGGCGTAATGACTTTGGAAGAAGTGGCAGTGGTTATAGTGGGGGAGATGCGCAGTCGCCCTCGGAGAATACACGCCTCTGCCACGCGATCAGAGGTTGAAATAAACACAAATTCCACAACCATAATTGACAATGTAGAAAGTTGTTCTTGTTTACCCTTTTAGGGGCTTTGCGACTTCGTGGTCATGTAGCTCCGTGTACTTGGGTGTGTAAACAATTTGATTGATGACCTGTGTCACTGTGGTGTCTGTACTAGTGTGTGTATTTGTAATTAAGATAGGATTTAGGTAGGAAGCGGCCGTGGCCTTAGGTTAGGTACCATCCCGGCATTCGCCTGGAGTGGAAGTGGGGAAACTACGGAAAACCACTTCCAGAAAGGCTGAGGTAGGGATCAAACCCGTCTCTTCACAGTTTTGCCTCACGATGCTGAGTGTACCCCGTTCCATCCCTCTGACGAGAAATAAATTCCTTGGCAGAGTCGGGAATCGAACTCGGGGCTCCACGGTGACAGACAAGAATGCTAGCCACTGAGCAAGGATGCGGACGTACAATGTAGAAAACATTTGAAATTGTGAGTGTTAATATTTCATAAATGTTGAAAATAGTTAAACTGATCAATGAATCAATATTGTAATATTTTGGCCACGTCTGTATGCTGGTACAAACCCTATTGAAATGAAAATCCACAGCCTGCTTTCAGTCGACCGACCGGGTCAGGGAATGGAATGAATGAAGCCCCCCATCTAGCGGCAAGGACATAACTGTGCCGGCTGCCGAAGCCTGTCGCACTCCCCTGGGGCAATGATTAAATGAATGGCAGATGAAGTGAAATGACAATGGAGAGTGTTGCTGGAATGAAAGTTGTGACAGGGAAAACCGGAGTCCCCGGAGAAAAACCTGTCTGCCTCCGCTTTGCCCAGCACAAATCTCACATGAAGTGACCGGGATTTGAACCACGGTCCCAGCAGTGAGAGGCCGGCGTGCTGCCGCCTAAGCCACGGAGGCTCACAAACCCTATTGATTTTTTCAAATTGAAATTTATGAGTTTGTAGGGGAAAGATCCCACGCAGAGTCCGTGGAGGAAGCCAATCTGGGAGGATACGCGATTTAAAAAAAAACGGTAGAGGAATGATCCCTCTCCGAGTCCGTGAATGAAGCCGAACTGGGACGATAAGCGATTAAAGAAAACCTACAGTCACCAGAGAAACATGGTTTATCAGACAAATAGAACACCCGTACAAGCAAACAGGGCTGATGACGAATATGTCCCAAGTCCCTAAAAGAAATAAATAAATTGACAATTATAAAATCTTTTGGAAAGCTCTTTAATATGGCTACATTAACCTCGAAGTGGGTCTGAGGCGGAAGGTTTATTTATTCAGGGGAGAAAAGCATTCAGTATTCACAACTTCCATTTGCTGTCTCTTCCTCGAGAGTACAGTGCAGTGTGGAAGCAGATTTAAGTCGGATGTAAATCTGACGAAGGGGAGTGAGATAGTGAACGTCTCGACTCAAGCTCTCTTAATTCCCCACCAACACATGCCTTTCATTCAAGATTGGGGAGTAAACCGGTACTAGCATCGCCGTTCATTATTAAATTCTATAACACCGTTATTTTAACGGTAACGAAGGAATGATAATGGTAGGTCTAGTTACATTTTCAAGATGGAGCAATTGATATAACTGGTTACTTCTCCACAATTGAGCAAATCGGTCAAATACACACACCAAAAAAAAGTTTTGCATCACCTCGGTTCCCAGATCTCCGGCATATAGACGTTGACTGTGTATATTGTATCCAAGATACAGTCCCTTTGACTGTTCATAGATGTCACTAAAACTGCTCAAAGATGTAAACAACCATGCATGAGCAGGGCCTATTAGACGGAGGGGGTACGACAGCCGATCAGTTCCAGTCATTCCACCAGGACGAAGGTACGCTGCTCATGTTGTCTGTAGTTCTACCATGCCTAGAAGGTCAATACCGCAGTTCGATCGCGTCCGCATTGTTACTTTGTGTCAAGAAGGGCTCTCAACAAGGGAAGTTTCCAGGCGTCTCAGAGTGAACCAAAGCGATGTTGTTCGGACATGGAGGAGGTACAGAGATACAGGAACTGTCGATGACAGGCCTCGCTCAGGCCGCCCAAGGGCTACTACTGTAGTGGATGACCGCTACTTACGGATTGCCGCTCGGAGGAACCCTGACAGCAATGCCACCATGTTGAATAATGCGTTTCGTTCAGCCACAGGACGTCGTGTTTCAACTCAAACTGTGCGCAATAGGCTGCATGATGCGCAACTTCACTCCCGACGTCCATGGCGAGGTCCAGCTTTGCAACCCCGACACCATGCAGCGCGGTACAGATGGGCCCAACAACATGCGAATGGACCCCACGGAATTGGCATCACGTTCTCTTCACCGATGAGTGTCGCATATGCCTTCAACCAGACAATCGTCGGAGACGTGTTTGGAGGCACCCTGGTCAGGCTGAACGTCTTAGACACACTGTCCAGCGAGTGCAGCAAGGTGGTGGTTCCCTGATGTTTTGGGGTGGCATTATGTGGGGCCGACGTACGCCACTGGTGGTCATGGAAGGCTCCGAAACGGCTTTACGATACCTGAATGACATCCTCCGACCCATAGTGCAACCATATCGGCAGAATATTGGAGAGGCATTTGTCTTCATGGACGACAATTCTCGACCTCATCGTGCACATCTTGTGAATGCGTTCCTTCAAGATAACGACATCGCTCGACTACAGTGGCCAGCATGTTCGCCAGACATGAACCCTATCGAACATGCCTGGGATATGTTGAAAAGGGCTGTTTATGGACGTCTTGACCCACCAACCACTCTGAGAGATTTACGCCGAATTGTCGTTGAGGAGTGGGACAATTTGGACCAACAGTGTCTTGATGAACTTGTGGATAGTATGCCACGGCGAATACAGGCATGCATCAATGCAAGAGGACGTGCTACTGGGTATTAGAGGTAGTGGTGTGTACTGCAATCTGGACCACAAATGCTGAAAGTCTAGCTGTATGATGGTACAACATGCAATGTGTGGGTCTCATGAGCAATAAAACGAGCTGAAATGTTGTTTGTGTTGATCTCTATTCCCTTTGTATTTAACGGTTCCGGAACTCTTGGAACCGAGGTGATGCAAAACTTTTTTTGATGTGTGTATTAGACTACTACTATTCTATTAAAAGCGTGTGACGTCCGGAGAAGCGTGGTGCCGATCTTTTGAGATGACACCTGTGATCAGCACGGTGAATATTGTTCAGTACTAATTGGAATATAATTTTTAAGATTTTATTATAATATTATTACTATTATTAGGTTTTTCTCCGGGTACTCCGGTTTTCCCTGTCAAAATTTCATTCCAGCAACACTCTCCACTATCATTTCATTTCATCTGTCATTCATTTAATCATTGCCCCAGAGGAGTGCGTCAGGCCTCGGCAGCCGGCACAGTTCATATCCTCGCCGCTAGATGGGTGCTTCATTCATTCCATTCCTGACCCGGTCGGAGACTGGAAGCAGGCTGTGGATTTTCATTTCATTATTATTATTAGTAGTAGTAGTAATAATAGTAGTAGTAGTAGTAGTATACAGTTAAGCTAACCTTTTTTCAAAAATCAACAGGTCTTGAGCAATCAGATTCCATTCAAGTACACAGGACTACATGGCCACGATGTTGTAAATCCCTTAAACAATATCTAACATGTCAATGTTAATTCACTTCTTAGAAGCAGATGACCTCACTGTTCCGCCCCTTAAACAAAAATAACTAGCTCACTTCTTCGTGTAATTTCTAACCTTGATGGCGGAGCAAGCTGTTGTTCGGATGCGCGTCTGTTCATTAATATTACATCTTGACCTTGGAGCTATGTCATGGGTTATTATTTGTATTCTTCTTCTTATTATTATAAATGAGTGAGTGTTGTGCCCGCAACATATGATGAATATCTCAGCTCGCCCCTGTTTTTTAACTTTCCATGGCTGGTGGTGTCGACTGTGTACCGCCATTGAAAACAGTAAACCAGATACAGTGAAGTTTGAAATCATAAATGATAGCCTGTTCATTCGTCACCATCAGCACATTTTGTTTCATTCTGTTACCGAAATATCTCGCTCGGCGATAACTCGACACAGTCATTGTAGGCAGCTTTCGACGCTATGGGGCTAGTTCGATTATTCATTTGGCAGTTAATTAATTTGCTAATTCAGTTGTGATTTAAATAGTGGAAACAGATGAGCTTGGAGGTGCGTACAACTGTTTTCGCGAGGGTTTGCTCTGTGCCATTAATTTTTCAAAACATGCCTGTTATTCAGCCGTGGATTACCATTGAAAATCGCAACAACAACAAAAAGTGTGTGCTGATGTAAATAATGCGGGTCCGTATGGGCCAGGTCTTTATGACGTTACACATTCTTTCTAGATTCGTTAGGATGAGAACCTCAACTAACTTAATAATAATAATAACAACAATAATACTAATTTTCAATAGCTTTTATCAATTAATCGGCTTCGCCGGAGCCAACCTCGTTTAATTTAGTTTTGGCCGGGATTTAAGGCCGGATGCCCTTACTGACGGACCACCTCGTGGTGTAGCGGCTAAAGTCCTAAGCTTTCGCCCTGGACCTCCATGTTGGATTCCCGGCTCTACCAAGACATTTTAATTCTGGTGTGAGGGCTGTAACGGGGTACACTCAGCCTCGTGAGGTAAAATTAAGAAGAGGAGGGATCGATTCCCACCTCAGCCATCCCGGAAGTGATTTTCCGTGGTTACCCACTTCTACTCCAGACGAATACTGGGATGGTTCCTTACTAAAGGCCACGGCCACCTCAGTGCAGCCCAGTGCAGCCATTACAATAGGTTATAACGCAAATTCCACACACACACACACAAATACACGGGGCTATATGTCCAGAATGTCGCAGCCCCTAAAATAAGCAATAGTTTGATGTTTTTGAATGCGCGGTATGCAGTACGCTTGAAGCATCGCCGTCTACAATTCTCAAGCCGTGTCATAAGGTTTGGCAACACCGCCCATCTGTCATCTGGGAGGCCTAGCCAAGGAGCGCAAGCATATGGTAATTGCTAACACTGCGTAAACACATAGATTTTGACGCCAAAGGTTTCCGAAAATACAACAGAACAACGTCCGCTAAATCTACACACAAATATCACAAATAAAGGATACATATTACATCCTATGTACTGTCGATTCTCGATAAGGTAATAATAAAGGGCTGTACTGTACCTCAATGTCCCAATGTCTGAAGTTTCCTTTTATTTTTGCTATGCTCACTGCCGTCATGGCGCGCTCAGAAAAAATATTAAAGAACTTAAGGTCACCACGTACTCTTACACGATGAAAAAGTCTATTTTTGTGGCATCACTTCACTAAGTACTTTCTGGGTTTATGTTAAAGGTACAGCTATGATTCTTGTCACATATAAGAAGCGGTATATTCTGAGCTGTTTTTGACCATGTAGTGCTACTTTGCTTTTATAGGATGTGTGAAATGAATACAAATTTGAACAGAAACATTTTCAAAGAAATGTTGTTTAAGTTGCTTCAGGTACACATTTCTCAGTTGTTTTTCAATCAAATATTCTCAAATTTTGTTCACATACTTGGAATGGATCATGGCAGATGAGTAACCACTTTGTTTCATTATTATTGGGACAGAATGCAAGAAAAAAAATCCGAACTCTTTCTTTTTAAATTTATTCAAAAATATGTATCAATTTTTCTCTTCCCAATCCATGCCTACTATGTTTTGGAAGTGAAAATAGGTTAATTATCAAGTACTCCATTAGGCAAGTTAATGTAAAAAAAATTAGCCCTCTATCTTAAATGGTTTCCTAGTTATTGGTACCTAAACATGAAAATTGATTATTAACGGAAAACAGCTGGCAAAGTTAAAAATGTATTATTCAGAGCATGGGACGTTAATTTTTGAAAACGAATTTAAGGTAGTTGTAGACATCAAAACCCCAACAAACTATATATATTTGGATTCAGAAAATAATGAAGAATTTTATGGCGCCAAAATCAAAAAATCGATTTTTTCATCATTCAAGAGTACGTGGTGTCCTTAAGAGACTGCCTTTGATAAAAAGTTCTTCACTTTTTGCCCACACATGCACTCATCATAGTCACAATAGACCTCCAAGCTTAATACTGACAGTCTAGCAATAAGGCTCTTCTGGTCAACTAATTTAAAAATAGGTAGCTTTCTAATGAAATCTACCTAAAGGCACTTGCTGAGTACAATTCATAATGTACTGGAATATAGAGGCCACATAAAGATATATACCAAAACTAAATTACTAGACCAGCGGTCTAGCTGTATGCCTCTCACCAAGGCTGTCCGGGTTCGATTCCCGGTCAATGCATGTGAGATTTTCGAAGTGAAATGCCATGTCCTGTGGTTCGGATTCCACGTAAAAAGGAGGTCCCGTGGCTCATGATCTCGAGATTAACGGTCACGTTAAACTACAAGCTCCCGCTCCTAAATTACTAGGCACTGAAAGTCCACCTCGCTGTAGTGATCAAAGCGTAGAGATATAACCAGTTATTTTAATAGTGCTGCCATAAATTGACTTACAGTCAGGCACACAACACTTCCTATGCATCTGAAATAGTTGAATGAAATATTAGTGAAGAATTTGTTGGTTAAATTCATTAGCAGGTATTGGTTACACATGCAACTTAATAGGGAAATACTCACTTCTACAACTTTCAGCAGGTCTGATTTAGCACGAGGAATTTCACGGGTATTGAAATAGTTAGTACGAACTGCTTGTCGATGCTGTCATATCAAAATAAACGATATTTATGAAAAAAAACATAGCATGTGGTCTTACGTGTTTATAGAACTTACGGACTCTTCTAAACGTTGCCAATTCTACCAACAGAACGGCTTGATAATTATAGACGGCGATGCTTGAAGGCTTTTGCAGTTCAAACCCAACTGGCTTCTTCTAGCACGCTGACAACACAGTCACGAATATTGATACCTAGTCCGACCATATTCTTCCCGTGTATCCTGTGACATTTCCTGTCTACACATCACTGCCCCCTTCACAATATTATCAACGCATGTGTTCAGTGATGTAGATGGGATAGGTCACAGGATACACGGGAAGAGTAGCCTCGGACTTTTAAATACCCATGACTCTACAGCCCAGATTGTATGAACTCAGGTTCCTGATATGAGCTGTGAATCGAACCCGGAATGGTAATCACCAGGCCACGGCGTACGAGGTGAAAGATTCATAGTTCCCTGTGATGACAAAATACAGTATCTTGATTGCAAGTCGGAATTCTTGACTCCTTGATGTTTGGTTATATCTCCGATAAAAGGAATTACATGCACCTTTAGAAAAGGCTGAGAACTTCCCGGTCCTCTGGAACAATGAACTCTTTCTCTCTCCAGTTTCTCAGTTCCGAAACTGGGAGGAAGGGAGTATTGTAGTCTTGAAGTATGCTATAAATTGATAGATAAATCCCTAAGTACGAGTCCGCAGAGCTGGCGTGTGGGAGATTCTGTATTTTACAGCGTGTTATATGTCGGGTAATAAAGCATGGGGAGTGCTTTGACGAAGGAGCTATGAAATAGGTTATAAATATTTTGTAGTTACGCACGTAGAATATTGAGTACAGTGGACGTAGGTTTTATCCGAGCTCGACAGAGTGAGAGGAATATATGTGTACAATAGAGCTTCGATATTTTGAGTGTCGATAGTTCGATATCCCCATAAATCCGAGCTGAAAAGATTGAATTAACAAAAATAAGAAATCGATATTGTTAGTGCGCGAAAGCTGAACACCAGCGACGTGCTTGCTGATACTGACCTTGAGCGCAGTCCGATAACTCCCCTCTCCTCCACTCCCCCTTTCTAATCACAATATATAGGGTGTTACTAAATTCCCACTACTGACTTTGAGGGTTTGTAGTGGGGACCAAGTCAGTTACGTTTAGCATAGGAACTTGTGTCCGGAAACGTACCGTCTTCCCACTACCCGCAATAGTACATTATGCAACGAGCCTATAATGGCTATAATTAAGAGTTGCATACGACTGTTTATGTTCGACGATAATTATAACTTTATTATATGTTTTAACATAAATATTCATAAATATCTGTTGAGATTGTCACTAGAATTTTGTGATCGGGTGCTGTGCTGGGTAGGATATCTCTGATTTCCAAGCTCTCTAACCGAACGACGCATGCGCTCTGTGTGTTTCAATGCCATATGTGCAGATTGAGCTCCAGTATTCAGTAAAAATGTCACCGAATGCGTTTGAAAACAACGCGCTGTGTAGAAATTGGATTTGGGGATATTAAGGTATAGTGCTATTTCTTGTCTCATATTCACCAGTTTATTTACGCGAACATATGGACGGTGCACTTTCGGTAATTTATATAGACATGTTAGATTTTGAGCGCATGCGCGAAGGTATCCTTATCTAATTGGTCAAACAACTGTTTCGTGAGCTGTGATTGGTAGGAGAAACTGTTTCATAATGAAAAATAGTGTTATAATGACCATCATTATGACACAGTTTTCAGACATATAATAGTCAGGGTCGAACATAATAGTACATTATGCAACGAGCCTATAATGGCAATAATTAAGACACGAGTGTCTTAATTACCATTATAGGCGAGTTGCATACGACTGTTTATGTTCGACGATAATTATAACTTTGTTATGTGTTTTAACATAAATATTCATAAATATCTGTGGGATTCAGTAACTTCAGTTATTGAACAGAGCGCGCTGGGTGGTTTGCTGACTGAAGAGAGCGCATGCGTGGGTCAAAGAATTTCGAAAGCAGAGACCATTTACTTTACTTGGCAATGCTATTGTTTACAGCCTGCATGATGTATAGTGCCGATCAGAACTAGCATTCACTAATATTGTCATGAAGTCGTTTGAAAGCAATGCGCTGTGTAGAAATTGGAGTTCGGGATATTAAGGTACAGTGCTATTTCTTGTCTCATATTCGCCAGTTCATTTACGCGAACATATGGGACGGTGCACTTTCCATGTCGGTAATTTATGTAGAAGGATGCTGTGTTGCTTACTTCTGGACGTAGATTCACAAATTTCTTGCATATGTCATAGTATTTTCTTGTTACCGTAAAGGTTCGTGCTGATTTTGTCTTTGTGTTTGGGATTGTAACTACAATGGTTGATCCGTTATCCAATTTGAACTTTCAAATCATGTAATTCATGTCCGACATGTTGGATTTTGAGCGCATGCGCGAAGCTATCCTTACCTAATTGGTCAATGAATGAGCCCTGATTGGCTGGAGAAACTGTTTCATAATGAAGAATAGTAATATAATGACCCTCATTATGAAACAGTTTTCTGACACTTATAATATTTACATTTCGACATCGTCGAACATAAAAACCACTACAGCACACGTTTAAATCTCCCGCATTTTCGGGGCCACTGACTAGATTGCGTACGTTATTGAACGATCACCTATAATGTCCCATATCCTTTACAGGTTTGTTAACATTCCATACCTTCTTCCAAGGAATGTCACGGGTGGGGTGCCGCGTACTTGGTATTCCTTGAAGAAGTACTGCATGAGTTCTTATTGGCGATGTACCACTGCATGTGCGTCAAAACATGTGGTTTCGGCTGATGGCACACCACCTCATTTTTCACTTGCGGTCCGAGATCGTCTGCACCACAGATTTGGGCAACAGTGGATAGGTCGTGGTGGCCCGATTGCTTGGCCTGCACGTTCACCCGACTTGACACCGCTAGACTACTACCTGTGGGGTCACATGAATACCTTGATTTATGAGACCTCTGTGGAATCCGAGGAAGACCTACTGGCGTGTGTTATGGCTGCCGTGGATGTTGGAAGACCAGGGATTAGTGATCGTGTGTACCAGAGCGTGGTACGGAGGTACCTTGTCTGTGTTGACGTTGATGGACGTTACATCGAGCCCCACCTGTAATTGGACCCAGACGACAACCAGCAGGAGTCTGACATGGCACTGAAAATGCGGAAGCTGTGTACGTGTGCTGTAGTTTTTTAGCCTATTTTCAATTTTGAAAAAATAGGCTTCTGAGATCACCTTTTGTCCGTGTGTGTGTGCGTGTGTGTGTGTGTGTGTGTGTGTGAGAGAGAGAGAGAGAGAGAGAGAGAGAGGTGTGTGTGTGTGTGTGTCCCTAATAAAATCTAAACGCCTGGAGCGATTTCAATGAAACTCAGTGAGTTCATAGCGCTATTCCCGGCGACCTCGACCGTGCCCTTCAATTTTTTTTACGTCTCACCAATCCAACATGGCGGTTGTGCGAAATATTTCACCAGCATTCAATATCTCCGAAACTATGACCGATATCACCCTGAAATTGTGCACGGTGATAAAGGGCACTACTAGAAGTTCACCTATGAGACTTTCAAAAACCTGGTGACTACAAAACCAACATGGCAGCCAAGCGAAGTTGAGACATTCAAATAGACTTTTCTCACGATTTAACTATCCAAACGTAATGAAATTTGGTACAGCAATTGTTTATACACACTGTAATGCACTGGAGTCTAATTTAGTTCAATTGTTTACATAACCTCAAAATGGCGGCTGTGCGAAATATTTCACTGACATTCTATATCTCCGAAACTATTACAGATATCACCCTGCAATTTTGTACGGTGATAAAGGGTACTGATACAAGTTTACCTACGCATATTTCATAAACCTGTAAAGTACAAAACTAGCATGGCGACCAAGCGAATTTGAAATATTTTAATAGACTTTTCTCGTGATTTAACTCTCTGAGCGCAGTGAAATGTGGTACAGTAAATGATTTTGCAGATTGTAATGCACTGCCATCTAATTTAATTCAATTGTTTACATAACCTCAAGATGGCGGCTGTGCGAAATTTTAAAATTAAGTTTTTATTTCTTGTGTCGTAATCATGCGATCGAAGTGAAAGTTTGAATAATGAACCTAGTCAATAATTGTCCTTGAATGGTACATAACTCTATGGCCTATACATATAACAATCCTAAATGGCGAGCTTCCGAAATATTTAGACGATTCTCAATATCTATGAATCTTTTACAGCAACCAAACTGAAAACTGAATACATCGATAAACTTTCAAACTGATTTTTAGCCTACTTTCGATTTTTGCAAAAAATGAAAGTAGACTTATGAGATCAACACAGGGCGAAAAAAGTGTGTCTGTCTGTGTGTGTGTATGTGTGTGTGTGAGTCTGTGTGTGTGTGTGTGTCTGTGTGTGTGTGTGTGTGTGAGTGTGTGTACTCTGAATGTCTGTCCCCCCCTATCAATTCGAACACGGTGAATGCGAATTGAACGAAATTTGGTACAAAGGTAGCACTAGCAAAGGACACCTCAGTGTCATGTTTTATATCGCCGCCATCTTGACGGAAACGTAATGGCGGCCACACAAATGTACAAAGCTTAAATCAAATTACGACTAACCTAATCATCCGATCTCTACCAAATTTTGCAACAACATACCTTTATGGGGGGAGCATCCTTTGACCAAACTAATAAGTCATCAGCGTAATAGTTTGCGGATGGTGGCCATCTTTGTGTGAAAATCGATTCCCCCTATTAATTCGAACACGGTGCAACCGAATGGAACGAAATTTGGTACAGAGGTAGTACTAACAAAAGGCACCTCAGTGTCATGTTTTATATCGCCGCCATCTTGACGGAAACGTAATGGCGGCCACACAAATGTTCAAAGCTTAAATCAAATTACGATTAACCTAATCATCCGATCTCTACCAAATTTTGCAACTACATACCTTTATGGAGGGAGCATCCTTTGACCAATCTAATAGGTTATTAGCCTAATAGTTTGCGGGTGGCGGCCATCTTTATGTCAAAATTGATTCCCCCTATTAATTCGAACACGGTGGAACCGAATGGAACGAAATTTGGTACAGAGGTAGCACTAGCAAAGGGCACCTCAGTGTCATGTTTTATATCGCCACCATCTTGACTGAAACGTAATGGTGGCCACACGAATGTTCAAAGCTTAAATCAAATTACGATTAACCTAATCATCCGATCTCTACCAAATTTTGCAACTACATACCTTTATGGAGGGACCATCCTTTGACCAATCTAATAGGTCGTTCGCCTAATAGTTTGCGGATGGCGGCCATCTTTGTGTCAAAATCGATTCTCCCTATTAATTCAAACACGGTGAAACCGAATGGAACGAAATTTGGTACAGAGATAGCACTAGCAAAGGGCATCTCAGTGTCATGATTTATATCGCCGCCATATTGACAGAAACGTAATGGCGGCCACACAAATGTTCAAAGCTTAAATCAAATTACGATTAGCCTAATCATCCGATCTCTAGCAAATTTAGCAACAACATACCTTTATGGAGGGAGCATCCTTTGACCAAACTAATAGGTCATCAGCCTAATATTTTGCGGATGGCGGCCATCTTTGTGTGAAAATCGATTCCCCTGATCAATTCGAACACGGTGAAACCGAATGGAACGAAATTTGGTACAGAGGTAGCACTAGCAAAGGGCACCTCAGTGTCATGTTTTATATCACCGCTATCTTGGCGGAAACGTAATCGCGGCCACCCAAATGTTAAAAGCTAAAATGTAATTACGACCAACCTAATAATCTAGTCTCTACCAAATTTTGCAACACCATATCTTTATGTGGGAAACATATTCAGACCAAACTGCAAGAACATCAGCCCAATAGTTTGCAGATGGTGGCCAAGTATGTGTGCAAATCGATTCCCCCTATCAATTCAAACACGGTGAAACCGAATTGAACGAAATTTAGTACAGAGGTAGCACTAGCAAAGGGCACCTCATATTCATGTTTAATATCCCTATAGCACGTTGTATTTCAACAAGCTACTACAACCAACATTCAATCATACTCCTTGAAAAGGACAAAGAGTTATAAGAATACCCATGCATTTAGGAGAAAGTAGGCTATATGTTCTTTACTGAACATCTTGTTTTTATGTTCATAGTGACTATGAATATATGTTCACCTATAGGACTTTCAGTAACCTGGTGAGCACAAATCCAACATGGCGGTGACGCGAAGTATAAATATTTAAATGGACGTTTCTCGCGAATTAACTATCCGAGTGCCGTGAAACGTTGCACGTTAAATGCTTATACAAATATTGATCCACTGGTATCTAATTTATTTCAATTGTTTGCATAATCACAAGATGGCTGCTGTGCGTAATTTTAAAATCTCGTTTTTACTTCTTGTGTTCTAATCATGCGATTGAAGTTTGAATACCACACGTACACAATAATCTTAATGTAATAGTACAAAAATAAAAATCCAACCTGGCGACCATCTGAAATATTTAGACGGTTCTCAATATCTACGAATCTGTTACAGCAATTTAACTGAAGTTTTGTATGTTGATAGAGGCAATTAACATGAGCAGGATATATGAAAATAGGCTATATAGTTCTTCACGGAACTACTTGTTTTAAATGTGTAACATCTTTCCGCTCGGTTGCTGGATAGTTTTGTGGGAGTGATTTTGAAAATTGGGGACGGAAGTGAATCGGGCGGAAGTGGAACGAACGGAAGTGGATCGGACGGAAGTGAAGACGCACTGCCAGAAAAATGGGACGGAAGTGAATCGGGCGGAAGTGGATCGGACGGAAGTGAAGACGCACTGCCAGCTGGATGTACAATTGAAAATGTGTGTATTGGAAACAAGGCTGTGTGTGCTCTGTAGCGCGAGAATGTTATGGCAATACAGTAGGCAGTGCATTTAGCAGGCACTGGTTTGACGAGCACAGTGGCAAATGTTTCACCGACTTTCATTTGTCATTGAGCAGTTTATTACGCTACACGTTCAAGGTTGAATATCACATGGGGTAGGACAAAGACGACAAATGACATTTAAGTAAGCGGCATTATTGTCAAGCTGTGGGTGAGTAGGCTAGTCAAATATTAAATGCATAACAGAATGTTGTTATATGAGTGGAATAAAAGCTGTATTTTCATCATATGTGAGACTAGGTCATTTCATGATTGTAGGAAGCCATGTTTTGATTGTTTACGACGAACTGTATGAGAGCCTTGAGTATAATGAATGTTATAGTTACTGAGGAATGTGCTCACAGTATTTGAGAGTACTGTCGACGTTGTGTGTCACTTTGCTATTATGAATTATTAATGTAAAAGGAAGGAAGGAAGCTTGTAGTTTTGCGTGTCCGTTAATCTCACGATCATGATCCACGGTACCTCCCTTTTACGTGGAATGCGAACCACAGGACATGGCATTTCAATTCGAAAATCTCACATGTATTGACCGGGAATCAAACCCGGTCTACCTTGGTGAGAGACTAACAGCTTGACCGCTGCGCCACAAATGTGACAGTAGCATATGAAGGCTCGTTGTTTTTTTGCGGGTAGCGGGAAGACAGTACGTTTCCGGACACAAGTTCCGTCTTGGTCCCCACTGCCCTCTTTTCTTACTCATAAGTAGGTGGAAACTGGATTCACGTGGTCACAAACCCACATCCTATTAGTTGTGGGAAATCGGCACTATTCCAGGGTATTCTTTCCCGAGTAAGACTGTTAGAGGAAAATACTAATACTGAACGTATTAAACAGTGTGGTCCACCCGCCCCTTATTATTTAGTTTTATGAAACCCAACTAACATCGCATTTCTCCCGATGGTCGATATTGCTCTGCGCTGTGACTGTGTGACAGCAATGTAATTGGGTCATGGGTCTAGCAAAGAAAAACCGACCTTAAACTTTTCCCCGCCAAATACTATGGCCCATTCTACTAACATATGACTTACTGCTCCTTGAAATAACACACATACACGTAATACGATCGAATTAATAGCTTACGCCACGTGATCTGTATTAGTAGAAAGTTAAATCAACACCATAAACCGTGATTGAAGACTTTGAGATGGACTTAAACGTTTGAGGTGGGACGGCTACAGTAACTAAAGCACGTTTAGCGTGCGGTATCTACCATGTGTTCGTGGCTGCGAGGGTTAAAGCCTGACCGTATGTGCTGGGCGCGAGCAGGTAGAATGCTGCATCGAATCCAGTAGCAGGCATACTTTTTTGAACGAAAGCCCACATTCCATTTTAGTCGGGATGTAACTGCATTGCCAAATTTATTGCCTTACGACGTATTTTTGTGAAGAGTACGTTGAATTTTGATAATTTATAAAGAGAATACGATCTAATTGGTACGTTTTGCCACGCGACCTGCAATGGCATAAAATTAAGAAACTGGCATGAATATTAACATAACATATCGAAGTGCTGCTCCGGAGGTCCGGGTTCGATTCCCAGCTCTGCCAAGAAATGTAATACTAGTCTGAGGGCTGAAATTGGGTACACGTAGCCTCGTGAAGCAAATATGAGAAGAAGTGGGTTCGATTCTCACCTCAGCCACCCCGGAAATGGTTTTCCGTGGTTTCCCACTTCTAATCCGGCCAAATTCCGGGACGGATTCTATCTTAAGGCCACGGCCGCCTCCTTCCCAATCCTTAATTGCAAATAAACACATCATTACAAGCCCGCAATAACTCGGGTTATCAGACAAATTCTACACACACATCCAAGTAAACGGGGCTAAATAACCGCGATATTCTAGCCCCTCAAATGAAACAAAACAACAACATATCGAAGGATTTTCTGATCGCCAGTGCTTGCATCGAACCTTGGTATTATTAGCATACTTTCGATTTTTGCAAAAAATGAAAGTAGACTTATAAGATCTACACAGGGCCAAAAATTGTGTGTCTGTCTGTGTGTGTGTGACTGCGTGTCTGTGTGTGGAGTGTGTGTACTCTGAATGACGCCCCCCCCCCCCTCTTCCACCCCGTATCAATTCGAACACGGTGAAACCGAATTGAACGATATTTAGTACAGAGGTAGCACTATCAAAGGACACCTCAGAGTCATGTTTTATATCGCTGCCATCTTGATGAAAACGTAATGACGGCCTCCCGAATGTTAAAAGCTTAAATAAATTACGACCAACCTATAATCTGATCTCTACAAAATTTTGCAACAACATACCTTTACTTGGGAAGCATATTTTGACCAAACTACAAGATCATCAGCCCAACAGTTTGCATATCGCGGCCATGTATGTGTGCAAATCGATTCCCCCTCTCTATTCTAACACGGTGAAACCGAATTGAACGAAATTTGGTACAGAGGTAGCAAGAGGGTTGAACACGTCAGTGTCATGTTTTATATCGTCACCATTTTGACGGAAACGTAATGGTGGCCACCCAAATGTTCCAAGCTTAAATCAAATTACGACTAACTTAATCATTTGATCTCTACCAAATTTTGTAACAACATATACTTGTATGGCGAGCGTCGTTTATCTGAACTACAAGGTCATCAACCCATTAGTTTGCAGATGGCGGCCATGTATGTTTGCAAATTGATTCCCCCTATCAATTCAAACACGGTGAAACCGAATTGAATGAAATTTGGTACAGAGGTAGCACTAGCAAAGGGCACTCCAGTGTCATGTTTTATATCGCCGCCATCTTGATCAAAACGTAATGGCGGCCATCCTTATGTTAAAAGCTTGAATCAAATTACGACCAACCTAATAATCTGATCCCTACCCAATTTTGCAACAAAATACCTTTATGTATAGAGATTCTTTTGACCATACTACAAGGTCATCAGGCCAATAATGTATCGATAGCGGCCATGTATGTGTGCAAATCGATTCCCCCTATCTTTTAGAACACGGTGAAACCGAATGGAACGAAGTTTGGTACAGAGATAGCACTAGCAAAGGCCACCTCAGTGTCATGTTTTATATCGCCGCCATCTTGACGGAAACGGAATGGCGGCCACCCAAATGTTATAAGCTTAAATCAAATTACGACCAACCTAATAATTTGATCTCTACCAAATGTTTCAACAACATACCATTTTGTGGGAAGCAACTTTTGACTGAACCACAAGGTCATTAGCCCAATAGTTTACAGATAACGGCCATGTATGAGTGCAAATCGATTCCCCATATCAATTCAAACACGGTGAAAATGAAGTGAATGAAATTTTTACAGAGATAGCACTAGCAAAGGGCGCATCATATTCATGTATAATATCCGTATAGCACGTTGTATGTAAGAAGCTACTACAACCAACAATCAATTATAATCCTTGAAAAGGACAAAGAGTTATAACAATACCCATGCATTTAGGAGAAAGTAGGCTATACGTTTTTTACCGAACAACTTGTTTTGTTATAAAATTTTAACAAAAAAGTCTTAGCGTATCTTTAGGCCCGTATCACACGACACTCGCTGGCAAGGAAGCTCCTGTGATCGCTGGTACAAAATCCTGTATGATTCTGTTCTCTTCGTCAGTACACCTGCTTGTATGACCGAAGTGTATCACACGCTGGCATTTTGTACGCTAAGTTTTATGAAATAAAACCGAAGGGCTGTCATTTGAGGGCATTATTTGCTGTTCTTTCGCCTTATTAACGCAAAGCGGTCGCGAAACTTGTTTTAAGTAAATTAGAAAACATGCCAGGTACTGAATGAATGCATTCCATTCAATATTTAGGATATAACTGTAATAATTGAATATTTTACCATACGTGTTAATAAGAAGCGCAACAAAAACCTCGAGAGTGTGTTCGAAATGTGTGCAAGTGTTATTGCGCCCGCTTGCTCTTTCGAAGATCCCGGGTTCAAGAATATCCAACGGCAGAAATTTTAAATTCTTTTTAACTATTTTATTATACCGTCCCTACCTCGTACAGCAAGATTTCAACTTGGTTTTGTTCACATTATCTACGAAGACGATAGGGAAAGCTATTTTCTTGTCTCATTTAAATGGTTATTTTCCCTAAATACTGTTCAAAACCATGGATGGATACTATTCGTTATAATTATTATTTTTTAAATCGATTTTACCCACCAGGTTAGGTTTTCCCACGGACTCAGCGAGGGATCCCATCATTGCCGCCTCTATGGGCAGTGTCCTGGAGCTTGAAACATCTTGTCTGCGGGATACAACTGGGGAGGTGGAATCAGCACCTCGCCCAGGTGGCCTGACCTGCAAAGCGAACAGGGTCCTCTTGAGGGATGGGAAGGGAGGGGACGATCGGGAGGGATAGGCAAGGAAGAGGGAAGGAGGCGGCCCTGGCCGTACGGTAGATAACATCCCGGTATTTGCCCGAAGGTGAAGTGCGAAACCACGGAAAACCCATTTGAGGATGGCTGTGGTGGGAATCGAACCACCTCTACTCATTTGGATCTCCCGAGGCTGAGTAGATCCCGTCCCAGTCCTCATACCTCGTTTCAAATTTCGTGGCAGAGCCGGGAATCGAACCCAGGTCGTCCTGGGTGGCAGCTAATCACGCTGACTACTACGCAATGGAGGCAACTCTATTCGTGATAATTAGAATTTTAATAGTTCAATATTTATCCGAGAATCATAATATGACACGTTCTGTAATTACTGCCTTGATACGAGGCTCAGCGGTAACGTTCTCGCTTCCTGTGCCGAAAGTTGCAGGTTCCTATCCTGGCGCAGTCAGCTGGCATTTGAGGGTGCGCAAAAGCAAGGGAGCCGTGTCAGTAGATTTACCTTCACGTTGAAGATCCCCTTCGGAGCAAAATCCGGCACCCCGGCGTATCTAAATGCCAGAGCAGTTAAAAGGGACGTAAAACCAATAATGTTATAATTATCTGTATTTACTGTATGTTTGGGGGCAGATGACCTCGTAGTTCCGCCCCTTAAAACCTCACTAAATAACTATTACTGTAAGTGTATAGCAAGCGCTTTTCGCACAGACGCCGTTGAAAGAAATTATAGTTTCGGTCTGATGTATTTATTCGTGAGCCTACCCACATAACAAATCTATTTGTTATGTGGGTCGTCTGAGTGAGTCGGAGTTTTCCTTTAAACAAAGGTGGTCAAAATTTCGAACACTTGCTACCTTGAATATACAGGATAGGCTACCTTGCTTTCGTTCTATAGATCATTATGTCGTCGTCCAATCTGGCTGCGTACCATCGGATAAGTAGCCTACGGTCATTTTCAGGACCTAATAAAAAAATCACTCGTTGGAACAGATAGATATGCGTCCATAATACATCCACAATAAACGACATTAAGAAAAAAAAATGCATTAGTCCAAGGTTCGAACCTACTACAATGCGACTTCGTTGACGCTACGCCAGCACTTCTTGATTTAGCCACCTTAGCTACCGAGAACCATGATTTAGTGCTGGCACGTATTGAGTCTATTCGTAGACGCTTCATGTCCAAATGTAAGAAGGTGTCATTCGGAGCTCTGATCGTTTCAATCATGCATTATATTTAAGGTCATTGAAAGAACACTGCCACTATTGATTTCTACTATATTCGCGAGGATGTACTCAACGGTAAAGTTGTACAATGGACGTAAAGGAGCAGGTACGAATGTTTTTAGGATGACTGTCATATACGCGTTAGTTGGGTTGCCTTCCTCCAAAAAAATAAGGGGCTGGTGGACCACACTGAAGATAGCTTTCTCTACAATAAGAAGATGCTGAGTATAGGAGCCAAACTAAGGCATTACATCACTGTTGTCAGACCAGAAGGTTTATATGCTTCTGAGACCCTGTGAATCGAACAGGACAAGTCAATCCAGCTACTTAAAAGAGAACGCACACTACTACGGAAAATCTTGGGCAACAGATGGGTTGACGGACAGGTTCGACTTATATCAAATAAAGAAGTATACAAGATGGAACCCATAACAACAACAATTAGAAAACGAAGACTGCTGTTTTATGGGCACATCTTCCGTATGAATAATGACAGGCTCACAAAGAAAATCTGGAATGTTCGTAAACCGAAGATCTCCAAGTTGAAATGGTTCCAAGAGTGTGACAAAGATATCAGACAGGTGAGCATTACGGAGGATAAAGTCGAAGACAGGAATAGTTTCAGAAGGATGGTGAAAAGCTATCAGGGTTTTATGGTGGAGGCAGAACCCAGAAGACGGAGACGCCCTTTAACCGGGGAGCGGAAGAACAAGCTGATAGATGGACTCAAGTGATACTGGTAAGAAGTCAAAGCCGGCAAACGAACAAGACGCAGACACTGAAATGAGAGTGGTTGTTAACACGCAGTCCATGGAGGATCAAGTCGACGGTAAAAAAAAAGATAGCTTTCCAGGTCAACACAAATTGTACCCAATTACATTAGGCGGGAAAACAAGTATTTAATCTGAAAGAAACTAGCTATTATTACAAAATAACACGCTTTTTTAGCCTACTTTTCACATTTTGCAAAAATGAGGAATAAGTAGACTTATGAGATCGATCCTGGCAAATGTCTGTCTGTCTGCCTGTCTGTCCTTCTGTATGTCTGGCTGTGTGTGTGTGTGTCCTATCAACTCCTCAATGGCTGCAGCAATCGAATTCAAATTTGATATGAGTAAATATCTATACGTGAATATCTCAAGCCCATATTTGAAAATGATGTCAGTGATACCAACTGCTTAAAAACCGCAATTCAAATTTGAGCTCCATGTTGGATATCTTGAAAGGTATACATGGGAGCTATTCCAAAATTAGCACACATATAGATAATACAATTTCAGTTTAATTTCCAGGAGACCATGTGTGGTGGTGTTGCCAAAATGATTCTAAGCCTGCTGATAGGTCCAATATTTAAATGCATATAACTTTCTACACTATCAATTGGATTTCAACCAAATTTCGTATGTACTATGTGTACATGAACATGTATGACTGAGCGTATTCCTAAAAGCCACCAGGGCTGCCAACTGTTTAATACATGCTCTCTTTCTATTTTCTTATCAAAATACCAATATATCAGAAAGTATGCAAGCCGACGGCTTTACACTATGCACTCGTATAGTACCTGACATTTTAGATTAATTTGGAGTAACTGATATACGTCAGAGCTACCAACATGATTCTAAGTATGCTGATAGGACCAATTTTAAATAAATGTAAATTATATACTATCAATTGGATTTCAACCAAAATTCGTATGGGCTATGTGTACCATAACAGATGTGACTATGTTTATTCTTAAGAGGAACCAGGGCTGCTAACTGTTGATAAATGCTGTCTCTATTTTTTACCCTAATATCAATATATCAGAATGTAAGCCAACAGCTTTAAACTCTGCACACATATAGTACCTGACATTCTAGATTAATTTGCAGAAACTAATATACGTCAGTGCTGCCAACATGACTCTAAGCCTGCAGATAGGTCCAATTTTAAAATACGTGCAACTTCTATACTAACAAATGGGTTTCATCAAAAATTGGCACAACAAAAGATCATAATATATTTTAAGATTATTTCTGACCAACACATACATGACATTGTTGCCAACATGATTTTACGCACGCTGATAGATCCAATGTCTAACTGCATGTAACGTCCATGCTATCCATTGGACTTCAACCAAATTTTGTATTCTGTATCTTAAGAGATGGAAGTAAGATTATATTCAATCACCAGGGCTGCCAACGGTAGTGCTCTATTAGGGTACATTATACCAGGCATATTTCGAACTAGAAATTTCGATATTACCAACTTAATTTCTTCAGTATTCTAGATAAGTCCGTATAGATTAATCATTGGCATGAATCTTAAATTTTAAGAAAAGTAGGATCTTTAGTTCGTCACGGAACTTCTTGTTGTGTAAAAAATGGGGTACTCAATTGGATGACATGATTCGAACGTTAAGCTTTCATCCTCAGATCTTGTTCAGTTAGGCTTAGTTAATGTACGATGTTTATGAATTACACTTATGCACAAATATATATACTATGTTTAGATTACTTAAGTTTGTAAAACTTGTATAACAGGTAAACAATATTCACAGACAGAATAGTTCATTTCTATAGTTGTTGCGTTATTATTATTATTATTATTATTATTATTATTATTATTATTATTATTATTATTATTGATGATGATGATTGAGTCTTCAGTCTTATGACTGGTTTGATACAGCTCTTCATGCCTCCCTGTCCTGAGCTAATCGCTTCATCTCTACATAGCTACCACACCCTACATCCGAGGCAATCTGTTTAACATATTCTAACCTTGGTCTACCCCTACAGTTCTTGCCCTCGACCCTTCCTTCCATTACTAAGCTTGCTATTCCTCGGTGTCTTAGTATGTGTCCTACTAACCTATCTCTTATCTTCATTAGCAGTCGCCAGAAACATCTCTCCTCTCCCACTCGTCTTAATACCTCTTCGTTTGTAACCCTATCTACCCATCTGATCTTCATCATTCTCCTGTAACACCACATTTCAAAAGCTTCCTCTTTTCTGCTGCACCAATAGTCCAAGTTTCACTTCCATATAGTACCACGCTCCAGACAAAGGCTTTCAAAAATGAATTCCTAATACCTAAATCTATATTCGATGTCAACAGATTCCTTTTTTGTAGAAATGCTTTCCTTGCCTGAGCCAACCTACTTTTTATATCCTCTATGCTTCGTCCATCACTGGTTATTCTGCTTCCTAAGTAACAGAAGTCTCCTACTTCCTTCAGCTTTGCACCTGCCAATTTGATCTCCATAGAGGTTTCTGATTTATATCGGCTGCATTCCAGTATTTTTGTTTTACATTTATTAATTTTCATCATTAATTCTTTCCGTAAGACGGAGTCCATACCAGTCAAAAACTCATTCAAATCATCAGGCTTGTCGGCCAAGATGACGATGTCATCAGCAAATCTCAGAGTTGAAATTATTTCTCCTTGAATCTTCACTCCCACTTTAAATTTTTCTCCAATTTCCTTCATTGCTTGTTCAATGTAAATATTGAAAAGTATGGGTGATAAGTTGCAGCCTTGCCTTACACCTTTCTGAATACCAGCTTCTCTCTCCTGTCCTTCAGCTTGAATGACTGCCGTCTGGTTTCTGTATAGATTGTACACCACCCTCCTATCCCTGTACTTTATTCCAATAGATTTCAAAATGTCAAACAATTTCGCCCAATCAACGTTATCAAAAGCCTTTTCTAAGTCTACAAATGCCATGAACGTTCTCTTATCTTTCCTTATTCTACCTTCCAAAATCAGCCTAAGACATAGTACAGCTTCCCTTGTTCCTACATTTCTCCTGATACCAAACTGGTCTTCACCCAACTCCGATTCTATCTGGCTTTCAATCCTCTTGTAAATTATTCTAGACAGGATCTTTGAAGCATGAGTAACCAAGCTGATTGTACGGTAATCTTCACATCTGTCAGCTCCCACTTTCTTTGGTATAGGGATGATAAAATTCTTCTTGGAATCAGGGGGTACCTCACCTGTCTCATAAATCCTACACACCAAGTGAAATAACCTGATCAGACCTTCATCTCCTATGCAGCGTAGCAACTCAATCGGCATATCATCTATGCCTGGTGCTTTGTTCCTGCTTAAGTCTTCCAATGCTCTGTCAAATTCTGATCTCAATATTAAATCTCCTTTTGCATCCTCATCAATTTCCTCCTCCCTTTCCATTACACGATTCTCAATCTCCTTTCCCTTAAACAAACACTATAAGAAAGATTTCCATCTCTCAACCTTTTCTTCCCTACCTGTTACAGGCTTTCCATTTGTGTCCTTAATATTACAGCACTTAGTCTTCTCTTCCCCAAAAGTATTCTTAATCCTTCGATAAGCTGTGTCTACTTTTCCTAATTTCAGACAATTTTCTATACCTGCACATTTCTCTTTCAACCATTCTTCTTTCGCTTCCTTGCACTTCTTGTTGACCTCATTTCTCAGACGTCTGTATTCTGCTTTCCCCTTTTCATCTCTTACATTCTTGTGCTTCCGCCTTTCATCCATCAATTCGAGTATATCCTGGGTGATCCACGGTTTTCTACCTATTCTCTCTTTCCTACCAATGTTTTCTTCTGCGGATTTTGTTATTTCATTCTTAAAAAGTGCCCATTCGTCTGCAATTGAAGTTTGTTTAGGGTTTTTCATTAGTCCTTCCTTTATACTCTTCTTGAATCTTTCGTTTACATCCTTCTCTTTCAGTCTGTCTATTGCCCACCTTTTTGGCTTTTGACTTTTCTTCAGTTTCTTCAACTTTAATCTGCATTTCATTACAACCAGATTGTGGTCAGAGTTTATGTCAGCACCGGATATGTTTTACAATCCAAAATCTGGTTTCGAAACCTCTGCTTGACCATAATGAAGTCGATTTGGTAACGCCCTGTATCTCCTGGTCTCATCCATGTGTATATTCTTCTATTGTGGTTATTGAATAAGGTGTTAGCTATGACCAACTCATGCTCGGTGCAAAATTCCATCAGCCTGCTTCCTCGATCATTCCTTTCACCTAATCCGAAATCTCCTACTATCTTCCCTTCTCTCCCTTTTCCTACCTCAGCGTTCCAATCTCCCATTACTATAACATTTTCATCACCCTTGATATACCTCAGAATTTCATCTATTTCTTCGTAGACCTTTTCAACATCCTCATCATCAGCTTGACTGGTAGGCATATAGACTTGTACCACTGTGGTGCACGTAGGTTTAGTATTTATTTTTGCTACAATAATCCGTTCACTATATTGCTCATAATATTCCACCCGCTGTCCAAGTTTCCTACTCAATATGAGACCAACCCTTGCTTGGCCATTGTTTGATTTAGTGCTAATGACCCTATAATCTCCTGACCAAAAGTCCTGTTCTTCCTGCCAGCGCATTTCACTAATCCCAACCAAATCCAACCTCAACCTATCCATTTCCCTTTCTACGTTTTCTAACCTTCCACTTCCTAGCAGACTTCTAACATTCCACGCTCCGATCCGTAGAATATCAGATTTCCTCTTTGTCACTTCTGTGATGTTAACCCCCTCTCGAGTAGTCCCCACCCGGAGATCCGAACTGGGGACTAGTTTACCTCCGGATTGAAATTTTACAAGGGAGGAGGCCATCATCACATGTAATTATGCATAGAGAGGTGCATATCCTCGGGAATAGCATTACGGCTGTAGTTTCCCGATGCTTTCAGCCGTGCAGCAGAACGCAGTGTAGCCATTAGTTGGCTTATATTATCAATATCTTAACCGTCTATAAGACTAGTAAAGAATTGATTTATTCTGAAAGGCTGCTACTCCCTTTCAGAATAAGTAAAGAGCAATTCTACTAACAAAGATACTAACCTTCTTCTACCAATTAAATACCAAAATTCTACTAACGAAAACAATACTAAAGTTCCACCACCAACAAATACTACCACAAAAACATTCTGTCACCAGGCACACTCACATGCACCCTCACACATCACAGTCTAATGAAACAATGAACTATAACTAATAAACAATGCAACTGCCACCAGACACACTCACATACCACAGTCTAATAGAACAATGACATATATCTAATAAACAAACTAACTACATACTTACAACTAAAACGAACTACATACTTCCTGTACTGTAATTTATATCCTTTATATCCTACTTGAACTCTACAATGAATGGTATAGCAGTGAGATGTATTTTAATATTGTGCTCAGTTCCAAGGTATACTCTACTACTACTATTATTATTATTATTATTATTATTATTATTATTATTATTATTAATGTAGTTTAAGTATGTTGCCTGTGATCTATTGAATTATTACCGGCATCGGTGGCGTAGTTGGTAGCATGCTGGACTGCTGTGTTCAAGAGAGCGGGTTCAAACCCGGCCGAAGTCGTCGGATTTTTCAAGAGCGTTAAAAATCCTTCAGTATGCTTCCCTTCGGAGGGGAAGTAAAGCTGGGCGTCCCATGTCATAGATTTATGGCATGCAAAAGATTCTTCCACAGACTAAACTTGTGAAGCTAAATTGTTAGGTTAGATTACGTCGGAACGCTCTATCAAAGTTCCAACGTTCACCACTAGGTATCATTGATATCTGGTAGCGAAAGTTGGAACTACTTGAAATTGAACGGAACTTGTATCTCACCCTAAGGATGTCCGCTGGAAGCAGCTACAGACTCAGGCGAGCCGAACATATCCTCGGACACTCCCGGCACTAAAAGCCATACGGTAAATAATAATATTTAATTATTACTGTGAATAACTTCAGAAATGAGGTTGTCTACGCTATTTTGTTATTTATGTTCGAAATAAACAGTTCCTTTTTATACTAGTGGCCTAAATTGTATTGTAATATATCGATATGGCGAATACACAAATGATAAGCTACACTGCACTAAAATGCAATACAATTATGTCAACTTCTCTGGTTTTAGAAACTCAGTAGCGTCCGTTCTCGTATCAAGCTCTCCTCGGACTGCTGACTAAAAGTATGCAAAATTACTGAATAACTTACCAGTTAACACCGTTAAATTTAATAGCCTATACAATATATATTAATGCTTAGAGCTTTTTTCTTCCAATATTAGGGACATTAACGGAGTGAAATATCACTGTAGGAATATAGGCTATAAATAGGGGCCCGGCTGCTTTGACTCCAGGGTTCTCGATCCCTCTCCAT
This sequence comes from Meconema thalassinum, assembly GCA_946902985.2. NCBI lineage: Eukaryota > Metazoa > Arthropoda > Insecta > Orthoptera > Tettigoniidae > Meconema > Meconema thalassinum. Next base: position 374,789,968 of record OX336388.2, on the reverse strand, counting down.
GGTCCTGGGTGATGATTGCGGTCCAAAACTTTGACTATCAAAAAGCAATCGGAAAAGTTGGTTGGTTGGTTCCTTAGTTTAGGGGCTGCGACAACGCGGTTATGTAGCCCCGTGTACCTTGGGTGTGTGTAGAATCTGTCTGATAACCGGTGTTAATTGTGATGGCTGTTTTAGCATGTGTTATCTGTTTTCAATTCTAGTAAGGACTGCAAACATAGATGTTTTTTCAAGTAGTTCCTACCTACTTTTGCTGCCAAACGCCACCGTCAACGACTAGGCCTACTAGTTCAGAACTAGGTTACCAGATGCCACAGCAGTTGGCTCCTGGCGACGAACATAGGAATCTAAGAGCGTTAGTCAAATGTTTAACCTATAATTTAGCTTCACTCAGGTGTAATTACTAGTGGAAGGTTCTTTAACATGCCATAAATCTATGACATGGGACCGCTGGCTTTACTTCCCCTCCGAAGGAAGGCTTACTGAGGGATTTTTAACGCTCTTAACAAATCCTACGACTTCGGCCGAGTTTGAACCCGCGATCTTGGGCATAGAAGAAATCGGAAAAAGTGAACGAAGCAATGACAGTTTCATACCTCCACCAACTCTGATATCGCAGTATATTGCGTTGACTTTGGAATATTGGTTGGCTTCTAACAGAGGCAGTCGATTGAGTTACGTATAACTAAATTATCTGATTTCATCCAATGATGAGCTTTAATCTTGTGCACTCCGCTAACATTTTAGTTACCCAGCTATTAGACTGGCACGTGGTAATTTAATTACAAATATCGAGGGGTAATCCTTTGTGGGATTATGCAGCCGATGGCACTACAGGGATCAAACGACACATCCTTTTCCATTAAAGCGGGCGGGCTGACATTCTGAGTTTCTGTTTATATTGTTAAACCTAATTTTTCATAAATGAAAATAGGCTAAACATGGAGGACAGCCTTTCGGAGGATAAACCTGTCCCCTAAATCGTTAATAGTGGAGTTAGTATTTTAGCCTACTTTCGATTTTTGCAAAAAATGAAAGTAGGCTTATGAGATCCACACAGGGTCAAAAATTGTGTGTCTGTCTGTGTGTGTGTGTGTGTGTGTATGTACTCTGAATGTCTGCCCCCCCCCCCCTCTATCAATTCGAACACGGTGACACCGAATTGAACGAAATTTGGTACAAAGGTAGAACTAGCAAAGGGCACCTCAGTGTCATGTTTTATATTTCCACCATCCTGACGGAAACGTAATGGCGGCCACCCAAATGTTCAAAGCTTAAATCAAATTACGACTAACCTAATCATCCGATCTCTACCAAATTTTTGCAACATTATACCTTTATGAATAAAGAAACTTTTGACTAAACTACAAGGCCATCAGCACAATAATTTGCGGATGGTGGCAATGTATGTGTGAAAATCGATTCCCCCTATCAATTCAAACACGGTGAAACTGAATTGAACGAAATTTGGTACAGAGGTAGCAGTAGCAAAGGACGCCTTAGTGTCATGTATTATGTCGCCGCCATCTTGACGAAAACGTAATGGCGGCCACCCAAATGTTAAAAGCTTAAATCAAATTACGACCAACCTAATCATCTGATCTCTACCAAATTTTGCAACATTATACCTTAATGTATGAAGAATCTTTTGAACAAACTACGGTCATCAGCCCAATAGTTTGCGGATGGCGGCCATGTATGTGTGCAAATTGATTCCCCTATCTATTCAAACACGCTGAAACCGAATTGAACAAAATTTGGTACAGAGGTAGCACTAGCAAAGGGTACCTCAGTGTCATGATTTATATTGCCGCCATCTTTACGGAAACGTAATGGCGGCCACCCAAATATTAAAAGCTTAAATCAAATTACGCTCATCCGAAGATTCTGATCTCTACCAAATTTTGCATCAACATACCTTTATGTGAGAAGCATATTTTGGCCAAACTACAAGATCATCAGCCCAAAAGCTAGCAGATAGTGGTCATGTATGTGTGGAAGTCGATTCCCCATATCAATTCAAACACGGTGAAACCGAATTGAATGTTGCACTAGCAAAGGGCACCTCATATTCATGTTTAATATCCGTATAGCACGTTGTACTTCAACAAGCTACTACAAGCAACATTCAATTATAAGTTACTCCTTGAAAAGGACAAGGAGTTATAACAACACCCATGCATTTAGGAGAAAGTAGGCTATATGTTATTTACTGAACATCTTGTTTTGTTTTATTTTTTATCCTACAGTATGAACGTGTCTGTCAATGATGGGTACGGAAGACTTAACTTACAAGTTGAGCACTTAGAAACTGATATATCGAGTTGAGCTAAGCCACGCTATATAATCAGCTTATGACTCAAATATGCGGTCCGTGAATTATCGCTATATTGATCGAGTGGACTGAAGCATGTAATAGAGCGGTATTACGGACAATTTAGATCCTACTTCGTTATCCGGCCTTCACCAAGACAAATTACTTCCTCGCTGCGGTGAAAAAAGAAAAAAAAGAAAGGAGCTGTTTGCCTGGCGATATTCTTTGTGTTTGAGAGATAAAAGGCAGGTGTGCGGTACAGAACCTTTGAGGATAAGAAGTTGTATGATCTATATTTCTCGCAGACCAGACGTTTGCATTGGAGTAGGGTGTATTTATGTCTCCATTGTGACACTGTTAAGATATTGTTAGACCGTGAAATAAAATCCTTTTCAGGCGATGTCTATGTAACCCTGGAACCGTGTAGGCTGACTTCGATCGCAGAACAAAGTGGAGGAGGGGCCACATTTGCCCCCACCCATTGTCAGCTGGAAAAGGGGAAATGAAGAAGAAGAGGAAGAAGAAGATGAATTTTTTTGGGAATGACCACAGTTCTAGGGAATTTACCCATCACTAGGTGGTTCTACAATAAATGGTTAAGTTTAGTATACTGTATATACACAAGACACTACTGTTCTCTTTCCACACCTCGTATAAACCATTATGGTATGAAGACCAAAGATAGAGGTCAGACCTCTCTTGTGGCGAACTGTTAATTGTTGTGTAAACAAGCCGGTGGAGGTCATAATGACTAGCCATCCATCTTGTTATAATGATGTACCGTACTCCATTAGTGGCAATTAGCTCAGCTTTGGTTACTATAATTGGGTTGGGGTTGAAACCATCACCTAAGAATCCTCCCTCTGTTAATTTGCAGATCTGTTTGAATACTGGTGCCTATTAGAATATCAACCACTATAGTTCAAGTTAAATGTGGGTTTGACAGATCATGGAAGATACTTCATAAAGAGATAAATAAAATGGTTGACTATGGTATAGTTAAAAAAATATTTAGCCAAAATAAAATCTTGTAGAAATTTACAACAGGTAGATGCTGTCTGGTGTTTTTATCGAACATCCTATTCATTCATTTGATGCATAACCTATATTTTAGTAATCTACATATTCAGGGGCAGATGACCTCGCTGTTACGATCCTTAAAACAACAAAGCGGCTTCGGTTGCGTAGTTGGTAGGATGCTGAGCTTCTAAGCCCAAGATCGCGGGTTCAAACCCGGCTGAAGTCGTCGGATTTTTTAAGAATGTTAAAAATCCCTCAGTATGCCTTCCTTTGGCGGGGACGTAAAGCCGGCGGTCTCATATCATAGATTGATGGCATGTTAAACAACCTTCCACTAATTACACCTGTGTGAAGCTAAATTGTATATAGGTTAAACATTTTACTAACGTTCTTAGGTTCCTACGTTCGTTGTCAAGAGCCGACTGCGGTGGCATCTGGTAACTAAGTTCTGAACTAGTTGGTCGTTGACGATGGCGTTTGGCGGCAAATGTAGGAACTACTTGAAAAAATTGAATGTCTACAGTCCTTACTTGAATTAAAACAGATACACCCACTAATACAGTCATCACAATTAACACCGGTTATCAGACAGATTCTACACACACCCAAAGTACACGGGGCTATATGACCGCGTTATCGCAGCCCCTAAACTAAGGAACCAACCAACCAACCAACCTTAAAACAACAATTATCATAATCAATTTACAGGTTCAATTTTTATAAGTGCACCGAGGATTTCAAAGCCTGCTAACCGGCAGTCGAGCGCTCAGTAGCCCATCTGTCCTCCAAAAGTGCCCGGCATTGGGTGATAAAGAAAGAAAGAAAGAAAGAAAGAAAGAAACCATGTTGTGAAATGTACGGGTTCACCCGCTAACTTCTGTGGATATGGTTTGCACTGACTCGGCGCAGTTTATAAAAACCTGTGAAGCATATTTTAACTCTTCGTTGGTGTTCGGGTTTTATCTATCTAACTCACATCGGCGAGTTGCTCTTTGTTCTAGCGCAGAGGTTCCCAACCTTTTCAGACTACAAACTCCCTCGAATATTTAAATATTTTCACGGACCCCTTGAGATTACAAATTTATTAAACTTCCGAATATCACAATGACCTTATAATTCTGCTAAAAATGAGTTCAGAAAGTACTCAACATTTTGTTCATTGATGAATATAATATTAATGAATTTTTTGAGTCGTTTCGACCATCAATGGACCACGATGTTCTTCACTCATATGATCACTGTAATGCTTGTTTTCTTGTCTGCCAGTAGATCTTCAATTAATTAATTAAATTAATTATGTATTACTTAATAAAATGTGTTATATTTACAATCAAAATTGAAAAAAAAAAAAACATCAAACTTACTTTTATGTGAACAGTGTAGCTGCTCTTTAGTGATAAGCTCAGCAATGCTTGGCTTACTGCCTGATCATTACAGTATTGATTCATCCTCAACTTCAAGTGTATTTCTTGACTTAAATTTCAAATAGGTGAGGTTTGGAGAATGCAGTTTTACGCAGGTAAGTTGTAGAAAACACAGTTAAGCGCTTCGAAGTTCTTTCGAAACATTTGAGAATAAAAAACATGTTAAAATTTAATTTTAGAAATGAATAAACCATATTTATAAAATTGCATTTCACAACATAAACAAGATGTTCAGGAAAGAACACGTAACCTACTTATCCTAAATGTATGGGTATAGTTATAACTCTTTGTCCTTATCACCTATTTTCTTTCTATTCGAAGTGCAAAATGGCACGCAACAGTATGACACACTGGATTTGAACAGCGGCGTTCAAACCATAGTTTAAAGTTTACCCCAGCATTTTACAGTTTCATCAGCGAACACTCCAAACAACGAAGGAATTCAGTATATTACCACCGACTACTTACAATTATTGAAACTGAAACAAAACTTCGTTGGTCTAAATGTATCACTGGGAAAAACACATTTAATAAATCTACCGCACAGCTAATTTTTAATCGCGCCTATCCTTGGGTGCGAGTGCGCTCTATCGGCAACAAGAGGAAATTTTTCAATTACACCGTATGCATGGGTTCACTAACTGGGAATGTCAAGGCCGGTATGGAGCTCAGCTCGCAACTAGTAGACCGTGGTTAGCAAACGTATAGTTCAACTGGTTGCTAGTGGAGAACTTTATTTTAATTAAATATAGATTTTGCATTGCAAAATGAACAACAAATCGCTCAAACAAACCAGTACTTAAAAACAATAAATATAAAAAATCAAGCAGAAAATAATACTCTGATAAGTTTTGAACCCCGGCCGGCCGGGTGAAAGGCCTAAGACTTAATCACAGAGACAAACGTGTCCACCCAGGTCAAGCGTTATCAATCGATTTACATACAACGTCTTAGCAAATAATGGCTTGGACTAAAGGATTTCTTCACTGGAGTATATATTCATTATAATTCATTTCGTACAAAGTTAATATTATTTCTATCAGTAGGCTATATAGCATGCAACATATTCAAATTAGTGGTGTTTGAAGCCATATTTTCAGTGTTGCCTTAGTAAACAAGAGTTTAGTGCTTTTCAGTCGGTCAACGCGAATGTACCCAAAAGAGATGGGTTATACCCTAATCCTGAAATAAATTACATGAGATTAATAAAACACTAGGATGACCAGTTTCGATCGTCAAGCGATCATCATCAGATCCATTACACTTAGGCTACAAAATCCATGTTTGAAATACAGGTGAAAATATTTACAATATATACAATTATTTAGTTGCAGTATTGGTACTGCAACTGTCAGTGTATGCTAAATGCTGTATATATGTTAGATGAAATGCTAAATGGTGATAGCTATCCGGAGATTGTACTTTAGAGAGATTATATGGTTGTTAACTATGGGTAAACTATAAAATTTTAGGCTAACTACTTATCTGATTGTCTTCCGTACTACAGCTACTCGCAGTTTTCGTGCTCACTGGAACTCACTGTGCGGTCGACCGCTGCCATCTTGTCTTGTAAACGAGATGGCTCAGCTTTTTAAAGTCACTTCTGCAGTTTAATGTTATAATATAAACTTTCAGTTTCGAACGAGCCACGTCCTTTAGAACAAGTTAAACCATTCTCGGTTCGAAAATCGGAACTGGTGGTTCCCAGGTCATGGATTATAAAGCTTGCGTAATTCACACGGCCGCCATCCTGAAATGGTACGGCTGATGTCCTTGTAGTTTGGGCGCAAGATGCGTTCCATACGAAAGTATGTTTTTACCAAATTTGGTAAAGATCCGATGCTGAGTTTGGTCGTAATTAATTCTAACTTTTGACCATTTGAGTGGCCGCCATTAAGTTTTGGTAAAGATGGCGGCAATATAAAGGATGACACTGAGGTGCTCTTTGCTAGTGCCCCCTCTGTATGGAATTTCGTTCCGTCATGTATGAATTGATAAGGGGGGGGGGGGGGTTTAGAGATATTCACAATCACACACACGCACAGACTGACAACATTTGGTCTGTGTAGATCTCATAAGCCACTTTCATTTTTGCAAAAATAGAAAGTATATTAAAAACGGGGGGAAAATTTGATTATTCTGAACAAAATTAAAATTAACACCGTGGACCCCAAACCCATGAAACTTTATCGGGGACCGCACTTTGGAAACCACTGCTCTAGCGTGTTAGGTCTGCAGTCAGTAAATGTAAATATTAGCTTTAAAAATTGACGTTCTGGTAGATTTTACGTGTCAATTACAGTTTTGTGTCTTTTAAAGTGCGAGGAAAGCAAGAACAATATTCCAAACTTGACCACAAACAAAACACTTTCTACGGTCTGTTTTGTGGGTTGTGTCCCGCTCGAACTAACTCCAACGGAGTTCATAATGAAGCGGGCATATCATGTGAAGTATTTTAAGGTTGAACAATGCAGTACAAGTGAGCATTTGTTGACAGCGGCAAATGAAGTTCCCTGAGTGGGATTTTGTTTGCGCTCCTGACGAGAAACCATATTTCTGACAAGAGTCGATGTATGCCTCTCTTCTTTAGAAGTTCCAATACAGGCAGTTTTACAAATCATGATCTCAGACAAAATATTAGTGAGTTCTTAGAAGATGACATTAATGTTTAAAAAAAATGGCAGGTGAAAAGAAAATGTCATTTTATGTTTGGCAAACGTTGTTGTTGTATTATTTTATGCAAGTGATTGCAACTGGGAGGGAGTTCGCCTTGGAATTACACAAAGAATTGTCTGGATGTTCTCCACGAGTCGAAGAGGGAAACTATATTAAACCATCTCTAGGATGATCCAAATAGGAATTTGACACGAAGTAAATACAAACATTTTGCTATCAATGGCATATGTACAGTACAACCTGTCACATCCGGACCTGTGATATCCGAACCCTCCCATATCCGGACACATCTTCGAATGAATTTTTAAGTCGTAGTTGAGAGCGAGGATACTGTACATTAGTGTGCTAGCCAGGGAGGACGAGTGAAAGTTGCAGCGCTGGAAGGCTGTGTGCGTGCTTGACCGCGAGGGGTTGTGGCCTGACTCGGTCAACGACATCTTCCCGGAAACTCATCCCTTTGTATGAATAAGCGATATTCCATTCACGGCTTCTACCTGCCTGCCACCAACGTCAACACGAGGCTGCCTCTCTTTCTACCCTTCAGTCTGTGCGTGAGTCTTGAAGCGACAGTTTGTTTTGCGAGTGTGTTTCTGTTGTTACTGTTATTGTTTACCGTTGTCATCGTTATTGTTATCTTTTAACCTTGTTTTTGTTTTTGCTAAAATGTCCGAAAAAAGGAAAAAAACTGTTGTTACGATGGAAGAAAAGTTCCGTGCTCTAAGAAGGTTAGATGCTGGCGAAACAGCCAAGAAGATTAGTTATTGTTGTTAAAGGGGCGGAACTACGAGGTCATCTGCCCCGCCAAGAAGATTGCCGCGGATATGGGAGTAGGAGCAAGCACTGTGAGTGACTGGAAAAACTCGTGAATTATTTCTGGTCACCTAGCTATTTGTAAAAATAGCCTTGTGATATCCGGATTTTTCCATATCCGGATCGGCCGGTCGCCACATTAGTCCGGATATGACAGGTTATACTGTATTTGCATTCTACGAAGTAAATGTCACACACTTTGAGACCACCTCGTGGTGTAGCGGCTAGCATGCTTGGCTGTCGCTCCCGGCTTTGACAAAAAAGAGACAGTCTGAAAGACTGGACTTTATATGATTTTAAATGCTACAAATGCTGAAAAATGCTAGAAATGCCGTCTCGTAACGCCAGAGCTCACCAGTGAACTCACAACAGTACACATGCACCAAGCGGTACTATGACGTCACACACCTCAGTGCATTCTCGGTACATTTCGTGACGTTGCGGTAACGTAACGACGAAGTCGACTAGATCATTTTAAATGATAAAAATACGTATTATTCTGGTGTGAGGGCTGGAACGGGGTACACTCATCCTCGTGAGGTAAAGCTAAGAAGAGGTGGATTCAATTCCCACCTCAGTCATCTTGGAAGTGGTTTTCCGTGGTTTTTCACTTCTACTCCAAGCAAATGCTGGGAATTTTCCTAACTTAAGACCATTGTCTTCTCTTTCCCAATCCTCATCTGAATTTAAAAATACACACACTAATACAGCTATCACAATAAGAGAGGTTATCAGAAAAATTCCACATACACACAAATACACGAGGCTACATGACGACGATGTCGTAAAGCCCCTATATAAATCAAGAACAACACACGCTTATAAACGTACCTAACGCTGCCAATTCTGGTTACGTGTTTCAAGATATGGCCGAGTAAACTTTGGTCCAATTGACTGGCAGGTTCAGTTTTGCGATGAATGCTAAAACCAAATTTTCTTTCCTACATATCTAATTTATAGAGAGTGATTAGAGCCGATTGTAAGCTAGATGAAATCCAAGACTGTTATTTGCGGAATAGCAAGATATAATTCAGTGCTCAGTAGACTTCTTCAAAACAAGCGTACGGTCGTTAATGCTTGGAGTGAAGTATCGAGTATGCTCGGATGTATTTTAATAGATGATTTTCTTCTTGAAGTAGCGCCATATTTCAAATTTACATCATAAGACATCGTCTATCGCAGGTTGTTCCAAATCCACGAGTTTGAGTATGAGTACACGCGAGTACTCAGCAGTAATGCTCGGAGCACGGTTGTAGAGGGACTGGGGGTGATAGCTAATGCGTCACTGGACGAAGGTCATAGTACAAGTCCATGCTCTTCCGGGTGATACCGAGCTCCGCTAATGAGTTCACTCCACGGGGGGCAATTAGAGAAAATCCTAACAGGGGAGGTTGCCTGAGGCGTGTTTCACTGCCCCCACTCCAAAGTGGACGTAGTAGTAAATATTGTCGGAATGTGTCAACCTGCCCTGATCTTCACTATCTACTCTTGTTATCTTAGACACCTATTTCAAACCACTCATTAGAAATTTTAGGCGTTATTCCAGATTTGCCTTTGAAACTCAAGTGCAATAATTTATTTGTGATTCAGAGTTACTATACAGATCAATATGCACATTTTAATTTGTATGTTGTAGCTTCGTAAAAAAAGTTATCGTATGAAAGTTATAACCTGCACTATGAACATTAAAACGATAAGGTTCAAATGCTTATATGTATTCTGCTACAAAACAAGGTGCAAAATTACAGACTGACAGTTCGTGGAGTTAACATTAAAACTTTGACGTTATGAAAATAATTCATCTACTTAGTATTTTCAATCAAGACGAAGTACAGGTATAAGAACAAAATTGTAGGTAGAAATTTTATGACACATCGTTCAAGTCTTAAAAGAATACAGTAAAAATAACATTCATACCTTTAACACAGGGTGATTTCTCAAAATCTGCAAATGTGTAACTTGGGGGATCCTTATGGCCCCGTTTTGACAACTCACACTTATGGAATTTACAGTTTCCTATAATTCTCCACCTCTTTGACTGTACATGGATAACATATTAGCTGCATTGATTAGATCTACGGAAACTCCAGGAGGTCCAAGTGTACGTAGCTGTTAGTCAACTCATGGCTTAACCAACATTTCAGGGGAGGTTGCCAACCCCCACTCTCTTCCCAAACCCATTAGCGTGAGCTGACAGGACTGTTTGGGTTTAGCCTAATTAGCGGAGTTCGACCAACCCTGCTCTTCCAGCCAGTCTTGATGTATCCACCGCGAAGTGACGGCAGCCCCCCACAGCATAGCTGTATTGCATGTTGCAGGTTTACTCACGGAAGGCGGCGAGTACTCCGCTGCTCACGAGCGAGTTGCTCGGCTGGAACAGCCTGGTCTATCGTCTATAGCTTATTGTTAGATGTGTTCTCATCATCAATCGTCTTCTATCGCTTTGCTGCGAACTCTTCTACAACTTCACTTTCGTAGCGTTGAAGACCGTTATTAGTAGACTACCAAGCATTGTATTATCATTACAGATTGTATCTGACCTCCTTCAGAATGCTTCAAACCATGGTGTGTAGAAACTCAGAGTTCAATCCAGATGCCGATTATTCCCTACCTAGCGGCGTTGCCGTGCGTGTAAAGTCGTTTACTAGGACTGCAATGGATAGCTGGAAATCCGGAGAGTGAAGATTCAAATCCCAGCGCTGATAGCGACCGTTATGGGTATGGTTTTCCTGCGTCATTTACCACTCTCTCTGCAGGCAAATGCCGGGATGGTACTTTATTTCAAATTCCCTGAGCACTTACCTTAATTCTAGTTTTAGACTCTACTACAGTCATCACAAGGCGACTTCGGTGGCGTAGTTGGTAGCATGCTGAGCTTCTATGCCCAGGATCGCGGGTTCAAACCCGGCCGAAGTCGTCGGATTTTTAAGAGCATTAAAAATCCCTCATTATGCCTTCCTTCGGAGGGGAGGTAAAGCCGGCGGGCCCATGTCAAAGATTTATGGCAAGGAAAAAGAACCTTCCACTAACTACAATTGTGTGAGGATAGAGCACACAAATTACATGTGTAGACTGTGTATTTGTATATAAATGTGTAACTGTATGATTTTTGAGAGCTTTACTATTGACGAGCTACTTTCAATACTCGCAAGTATAATAGTTTTTCTGGATGAAAAATTTAAAAATTTGCAAAATATAGAAAAATATATATTGCTTGTCTTTTCGACTTCGTCATGCTACTTTTTATTGTTCCATCACTTTTTGAAATGCTCTTTAAGTACCTACTAACTCTGTTTAATATATTTATTATGGCAGCTACTGTTTTTCAGGGAATTTTCTGATTCATCCTTGAATACTTCTTAGCTTTGCCTCACGAGGATGAGTGTACCCCGTTCCAGCCCTCACACCAGAATTATATTTCTTGTCAATGCCGGGAATCGAACCCCGACCTTCGGAGCGACAGCCAAGCATGCTAGCCACTACACCACAAGGTGGTCTGAAAGTGTGTGACATTTACTTCGTAGAATGCAAATACATTTGCCATTGATAGCAAAATGTTTGAATTTACTTCGTGTCAAATTCCAATCTGGATCATCCTAGAGATGGTTTACTATAGTTTTCCTCTTCGACTCGTGGACAACATCCAGACAATTCGTTGTCCAAGGCGACTGCCTCCCAACTATAGGCATAATTTCAATCACTTGCACAAAATAACAACAACAACGTCTACAAAACATAAAATGACATTTTCTTTTCGCCTGTCATTTTTTAAAACATTAATGTCATCTTCTAAGAACTCATTAATATTTTGCCTGAGATCCTGATTTGTAAAGCAGTCTGTATTGGGACTTATAAAGAAGGCATACATCGACTCTTGTCAGGAATATGGTTTCTCGTCAGCAGTGCAAACAAAATCCCACTCAGAGAATTGTTAGCGAAATCTGTTCGTTGGTTTTGGTAGGCATCCTGGTCAATTATAAAGCAATATTAAATATGAAACAACAACAACAACAACAATATAGCCTGGCCGACCCTAAAATTTTAGTCAGGAGCCGCCCCGGTAGGAACCACAGTAAAAGCAAGTATAATGTATATTTCCCCTCTCAGGCACCGCGTAGCACATTTATTTGGTCACTTTGATAGTTACAGTACATATTCCCCCAGCAGGTATTGTGCTAGATGTTAAACTCGTGTTCGTATCGGGGTGGCAGTTCAATGAAGCCGCAGAGAACAGAGCATAGTCCAAAGTCACGTGTACTCGGAAATGAAGTGCTTGGCGCTCGCTTGTCTATGTCACTACTATTGTGTACAGAAGTGTCACAAGCACACAGTGTCGTCCGCGGGTGAAACAAGGTTTAACATAAAAGCAAATGTTGTCACTTACCATAACATTGTTTCGTTGATAACCAATATGAGTTTAGCGTCCTCACCTTGCTAGAGTTGGGCTATTTGTGAGCAGGGCTGTCGTGTTGGTAGTCAACTCCCGGGGAGAGATCCAACAAGTCATTTTCCCATCGACATCTTTTAGAACTGCTCAATAACCTCACCATCTTAAGAAGTTTCTACGACGAAACTTAGCAAATATTTTGACTAGTGTATGGGATTGTTGTGCTTATGTTTATCGACCTTGTACATTCAAGATGGTGGATACGCGTGCTATCAAAACGTAGAAAAGAACGGCCATTTTCTCATCCACGCCAAAAAGCATAGAATGAAGTAATTGTTGATGACTCTCTGACTACTGAGCTTCTTTGAATCTTTGAAACAATTTGTACTTTTTTTTTCAGCGGTAGTTGTAGAAGGAAGGAAGGTAAGGAATGAGGAAAGGAGAGGGGAGGAGTGGAAAGGGGGAAGGAAGTAAGGAAGGAAGGAAAGGACAGGGGAGAAGTGGAAAGGGGGAAGGGAGGAAGGAAAGATGATGATGATGATGATGATAATTGTTGTTTTAAGGGGCCTAACATCTAGGTTATCGGCCCGGAGGAAGGAAAGGAAAAAGGAATGGAGAGGGGAGGAGTGGAAAGGGGGAAGGAAGGAAGGAAAGGAGAGGGGGAAGGAAGGAAGGAAGGAAGGAAGGAAAGGAGAAAAAAGTTGTTAAATAGCAATATGCAAAACTTTTTTGAGCACTGTATATCTAGGCGCCTTGACCCAGGTGACCTCTAACCGGTTCTCATCAGGTTAAGTTTGGCTGCGGTGGCGTAGTCTTTAGCACGCTGAACTGCTATGCCCAAGATCGCAGGTTCAAACCCGTTCAAGAGCGTTAAAATCCTTCGGAAGGGAAGTAAAGCTGGTGGGCCCATGTCATAGATTTATCGATTGTTAGAGAACCCACCACTACAATTGGTAGTGTGTAGCCAAAATTTGTAGGTTATTTGGTTAGAAACGCTCTATCAAGTTCCAACGTTCGCCGCTGGGTAGTGACAGTGGCGTCAGTGACAAGTTGAAATTGAACTTGTTGGGAAGCCTACGGGCGTTCAATTGAAATGCCCTGCTATGGTCATTGGTTGCAATTCAAATATAATAATTAGGATAAATTTAGACAAGGATTTGAGAAAGAAGTGATCGTGCGGTCATTGGGAAAGTCTGGATATAATAATTTTTAATTTTGTCCTAGAAGAATTCATTCACAAATAGTAAATATACAGAGACCATCCACGGTGGCCGTTAGCGCTAACGCACTAGCTGTCCAAATAAGCTACACGATTGATGTTTAATTTTCGAGCGAACGATCTGGCAATGCTGTGCCGTCAGGCGACGCTACAATCCAGATTTAACATGGAAAGTTTGGATGAGTTGCGTTCAGTAATCGTTGAATAGCAGCTCATTAAAATCCTTACGTGTCTCCAACTTTGTCAAGACGTGGGAATAGAGAGAATCTGGCGTTCTCTAAGCACGCGGGTGAATTGGCAAGAAACGTATTTTAAATAACTTTATAATTTGTAAAATATTGGATAGCGTTCTTGTTATTTCCAAAATCATTAAAATTCCAGTTAATAATTTTACATGGATGTGTAATAGCCTGAGGGTCCATGTGTGATTAGTAGGGATCAGACGTTCAGGCATTTTGATATTATTTTCCCCGTTGCGTTTTAAAGCCGTTGTTTCAGTGTTGCATGTACAAATTGTCAGTTGTTGCTCTTCAGTCGGTCAACACGAATTTGACCAATGATTGGGTGGGGTACAAGGTACAGTGTCGCCGATACCCCCAAAGCATTGAGACCACACCCACAGAAACACTTGCACATGTCCTTGGAAACTGTCAGTATGGTCATCTTACTCGAATTAACCGTCACAACTCCATTTGTGCAATTCTTGCAGATGAACTGAGAAAGAATTCCAACTTTGAAGTTTATGAAGAGGTATATGGGATAGCAACTGATGGATCTACTCGTAGAATTGACATGATGGTGATTGACCGTAGAACTAAGAAAGGTGTAGTAATCATTGACCTAACAGTTCGCTTTGAATCTAACTCCAATCAAACCCCTTGATGTCCATGAGGAAAAGAAGAACATTTATCTTCCCACAGTTCCCTACTACAAAGAAAAGTATGGGCTTCTTGACATTGAAGTTATTGGATTGATGATCGGGGCGAGAGGTACCATTACTTCTTTCTTCAAGAACTTCTGTGTGCGATTCAACATTAGGGAGGAGACAATTAAGAGGATTGTCCAATCTACGGTTCGAGGTACAATATGCATTCTGAGGAATCATATCTAAGGGATGAACTAGCCATCTAATATTGATCTGCTAAACTGAATCCTCTACATACACCTATATTCCATATCTACATATATCCAGTCAATTGTGTTCAGAATCCTTCGTCCTTGAGGCGGCCTACTGTTGAGTGGGAAGGTGTCATTCTGTGAAATTGTTGTACAGTGAGTCTCTCTCACGACTCGGCCGGCCGGGCGCGCCCAGCTTATCTGTCTCCCGTTGACTCTTCACTCCCCGCTCGGTATAACATAGCACTTCGCTAACGTTATCCGTGCATGACATGAGATAACAATTAAAATTAATAAAATAAGCTGCTACTACCATATGACAGGAGATGTTCTAAATGTTCTCCTCCTACATGCACACATTTCCGGCATCGTCTTAGGAAACTCCGATTCATGTTCGTCTTTCGTAATATTTTTCTCGGACGAAGCTTGGTTCCATTTACACGGGTATGGTTCGACGACGCAGAATAACAGATATTGGAGTAGAGAAACCCCCCCCCCCCCCCCCCCATCGCATATACTAAATTCCTTTACATAACGAATGGATGCGCAGTGAATGGATACATTCTTCTTCTTCTTTTCGTTTGGGCCTACTGAGGACCACGGGGCTCGTTTTGACTTCTTGTAAGGAATTTATGTTTCTTCTTAGCCCAGGCAGTTTTCATCTTCTGGCTGTGTGTCTGCTTTCTTTCCTGTGTCCACTTCGGTCTGGTAGTCCCTGTACTCTTCCTGCTGGTGAGAGACACTGGAAAGACACCATGTTGAATCATCTGTCGGAATTGTGATCGGTCCTGTATATTTTTTGATGAAATTCCAAGTTGCTCTCGGTCTGACTTCACTGTGGTGATCCATTTGTTTTTGGACGATTTCCCTCTTCCTGTCGAGGTGAAGATCTGGCTGGTAAGTCTATCTGGACCCATGCGTGTCAGATGTCCGTAGAAAGCTAATCGTCTCTTCCTCATGGATGTGACGATATCTTCTTGATGATCATAGAGCTCATTGTTGTGCCTGATCCTGTAACTACCACCCTTATTGGTCCTAAAATCCTTCTAAGTATTTTCCGTTCCTTGAGCTCTAGTTTCCTCAGTGGATACATTATTATAGGGCCTATCCTTTTTTTTTTTTCAAAGCACAATTAATGCACAGAGGTACAGGGATAATATACTCAAACCATTTTTTGACGAACTGACTGACACTAACTCTCGAAAAGACAGCAAGACTCTGCCACCGCGCATACAGCTCATGACACATTAAACTTAATTGAGGAAATTTAACTAGTCAGTAAGTTGAAGATCTGTTTAGTTAGTCTACTATTTTCCATTCTATAAATGTGCCCAAAAATCTGTAATCTTCTCTTTCTCATTACATCAGATAATTTTTTCATATTTCAAATATAACTCTCTATTATTAAATAGCAGTAAGTTTAAATCGTTAAGAACACCCGGTATCACGTGTAACGACCGACTAAGAAAGAGTGCGCGCGAGTGAACTTGTTGTTCTAACCAACTCCTCCCCACTCTTTTTAATTGCCAGCTTTTTAGAAATACCTACTGCTCCCGTCAAGCGGAAATCCGATTGCATCGTCCTCTGTCTGCGCCGCTACACTGCTCAGAATCCTTTAATTAAAATAACACAAACACAAACTTTCTCTTGAGTTATATACAGTATTTTCTCGCTGCTTTGCTGTGGGATCGTGTGTTGATGCTAGAAAAAATTAATGTGTATAAAACGATGCTCCTCTTTCTCTTAATATATTGATGTAAGGTGTGTTTTTTTATTTGTAGAAAAACTCTGTAGGTGTATCCATGTGTGACATGCAATACACACTCAGCGGCAAAAAAAAAAAAGCGAAACACTACGAATTTCAGATTAAACTCTATGTTGGACTGTTCCAAACCTTGTATTAATCAAATACTATGACATTACAACAATATGGCAATGTATCATAAGTTTTTTTGTTGTTGTCAATTTTACCTTCCAGGTTAGTGGTTCCCACGGACTCAGCGAGGGAACTCACCACTACCGACTTTCCAGGTAGTGTCCTAGAGCTGGGAACACTTGGTCGGTTTGGATACAGCTGGGGAGGTGTGATCAGGACTTCGCCCAGGCGGCCTCACCTGCAAAGCGAACATGGGCCTCATGAGGGAGGGGAAGGGATGGGAAGAGTGGGAGGGATAGGCAAGGCAGAGGGAAGGAGGCGACCGTGGCCTTACAGGAGGTACCATCCCAGCATTTACCCGAAGACGAAGTGGGAAACCACGGAAAACCACTTCGAGGAAGGCTGAGGTGGGAATGGAACCCCCTCTACTTATTTGGACCACCCGAGGCTGAATAGACCCCGTTCCAGTCCTCATACCACTTTCCAAATTTCGTGGCAGAGCCGGGAATCGAACCCAGGAACTCGGGGGGCGGCAGCTAACCACGCTGACCGCAACGCTAAGGAGGCGACTGTATCATCGTTAATTAGTACAATAATAGAAAGACATTATTGACCAAGACAATCACAACAGTGCACACACCTGGAATGCATTGTTCTATCCTCCGACCTGTTGTAGACAAACCGGAATGGTCACAAAAAATACGCGGCACGAGAATTCACATCAGTTGTGGTTATTGTTGTCCGAAGGCGGGAAACGGTAACATTGGTGTTGTGATTATCACCATCAACAATCTTTATCAATAATTATTGTTGCGCTGAAACTTCTCAAATGAGCTAATTAAATCATGGCACATTGCCATATCACTGCAAAGTCAATTTATACCAGGTTTGTAACACTGCCTGATATTCGTAGTGTTCCCCTTTTGTACTGGTGAGTGTATTTTGCGAGTCATTGCTGATCTTATAACTTACTGCATATTATTGACGATTGTGATCTGGCAAGTACATAAAGGAACGTTCGATTTGATGTTGCTGTAGCCTTCTTCTGTGGTTTCGGTGTACGAATTGAGACCCCAGATCCCAAGGTTCTGGGTCCGATTCCGGCCTCTGATAAGAAATTTAATTCTATAGTCTTAGGGCAGGAATGGATAGGCCTACACTCAGTGACTTCGTGGGACGGAAGTGAAAACAAGTGGGCTTTACCATCCTTGAAGTAGTTTTCCGTGTGATTTTCCACTTCTACTCCAGACATATGCCTAGGATGGTACCTGACTAAAGGCCACTGTTCCTTGAAGATACTTAGTTGAGTTTATTCTCGTCTTATCCATATATTTTGGCCCATCAATGTCCAAGTATTTCATACAACCTATAAATATACTTGGCAAATTGAATTATGATTTGAAATAAATCACCCGTTTGGACAGCTACTTCTACAGAGCTAACCTAGAAGTAGGATGCTCTGGTTTTATTCGAGGATTCTTTACAAGGTTAGATGACTTCAAAATTTTTACGCATTGTTCCATATCAGTATACCTGACAGGAAACAACATCCCATAGCATTCAGCAGCGACATCCGTTTCAATATATTATTGAGCCGTATTGAAGAAATATAATGCAGATACGTGGAAACAACATCTTTTTGCAATCAACAGGAGAACCGATTCATTATATTGAACTATAATGAAGAAGTATATTATAGACAATCTATTTATATTAACTTTAGTCTTGTTTCTTTTATATATTTTTCTTGTTTTTTTTTTTTTTGTGACCTTTCATTCAATTCAAATTTTAATGTGTTCTTTGTAAGAATATCCATTTTCACTTTGGTATTTGTTAACATAGTTGTTAAGATTCTTTTATTATTTCAATCTACGCTGACGAGGATATCATTGTATACCGAACCGTGTACGTATTAATTTAAATATCAAACGTTTTTTAAGTGTTTGACAAGACGGCTATTATAATTTGAGATTAATATCAGTCAATATGGATAATATTTAATACCATTCTTATTACGGTTGATGTCTATGCATTTTAACACACACACAAAAAAGGGTTAGCACATAGAAAAGAATGTTTCAATGCGCATGCGCATCAGAGTAGGGGAGAATGTTTCCTGGTCTCTTGTCTGTCCACTGCTAGTTTTCTTCTGCGCATGTGCGTCAGGTAGGGAAGTGTCTCTCTCTCTCTTTCTCGCTGCTACTGGTTCCCTTGTCGTTGGACCTTGTAAAGTCGTGTATGGAGGGGGAAGCTCTTCAGCAGCAACGTACGGTGAGTCCCGCCTCCAACATTCTTTTCTACGTGGTACTCCTATATATATAGGCCTACTGTCTAATATTAAGAAGTTTTTAACTCCTTAGCCAATTAAACAAATTCAGACTTCCAGACAATGATTTTTTAACCTTTCCCATTAGCTTTCTCTTTCTCTCCTCTTTTTCTCCTCTTTCTTTTTTCTATATGTCTTTCATGGCTCTACTTCTTTCCGAGTCATTCAACTTCATTATTCGAGGGCTGAGAAAATGTTCTTTTTATATCTTTAATTTCCGGGTAGGTTAGTTTTTTTTTTTTTTGTTCTTATCGTTGGTTAGCATTCTTGGCTGTCAATTCGGAGGGGCCCTGCCAAAGAAAATTCTTGTCTGAGGGCTGTAACGAGGTTCACTCAGCCTCGTGAGGCAAAAACGAAGAATAGGTGGGTTCGATTCCCACCTTAGCTGTTTTAGAAGTGGTTTGCCGTGGTTTCCCCACTTCAACTCCAGGCAAATGCCCGGACGGTTTCCAACTTCGACTACGGCCGCCATCTTCCAAATCCCATCCCCAATTTCAAATACACATACAGTACTAATACAGGCATCACATTAACACAAGTTATCATTCAAATTCCACTCTCACCCAAGTACACGGCGCTACAGGACCACAATGTCACAAAGCCCCCTAAATGAACAAACAACAGCTCCTCTTCTATAAGGGGTGTGCAAATAAAAAGGTGCGAAACGATACTGTTTTCCCTAGAGATGAACCATTAACAGTCACGTGTATTGTGCGACACTCCGTAGCCTACACAAGTCCATCAAGAACAAACGACCTGGACTGTTCACGAAGGGAGTGATTCTGCCCCATGATAACGCTCGCCCACACGTCTCTAACGTCACACAAGGTGTATTTGCCCCGTTCAAGTGGGAGCAACTTGAGTACCCGCCCTATTCCCCAGACTTGTCACCCTGCGACTTCCATCTGTTTGGTCCGTTAAAGAAACATCTCATGGAAAAAAGATTCCAATTGGACGACGAACTATTAAGGACACCGTACATGATTGGTTCATGTCACAACCACAAGACTTCTGGGGACAGGGAATCCTGCGGCTAGTGAAGCAATGGGACACCTGTGTACAGGCCTGTGGTGATTACTTTTGAATAACGAATAAATTAATTGTACCCACAGTATCGATTCGTACCTTTTCATTTGAACGCTCCTCGTAGGTTGTTGTAAGTCAGTAGCTAGTACGGTATTAGTTGTAGATGTATTTTCACTATAACGCAAATGGTTATAGGCGGATGACCTAGTTGTTACACCCCTGAGAACTACAATCACCCCCCACCAACTGTGTCCCGTCAAACGAGGCCTTAAATAATGGGCGCTCACTCTTTATCGCAATACTTCTCAGCGTAACGCAGGTTGTGAGCTTTATTGGAGGCATTCCTCTCTCACATGAAGGGATCGGGAGAGAAGATGTCGAGTAAATTCGTTCTCTAATTGGTTGCCACCCAGTCCAATCTGGAAATCGCAGGATGAGTTCGTTGGAATGCTCTCTCAGTGACAGCAATGTCTCGCTGCTAAAGCGTGAGAGAGATATCTTCACAAGAGATATTGCTCCTTTTCAGTTGGTCCACATAATTGGGACATGCGAAGAAGCAACCTGAACAAATTACACGTTATTATAAAATATATTTGTTATGGACTACAGAAGAGGGAAGAAACAATAAAATGACATATTTCGCTTGTAAAGTCAGCATCATCAGATCCAAATATAGAAGACAAAATAGCCCTACAAAATACTACCGAGCTCACAATCACACCCACAAACGGTCTCTGCCCTCCAGAAACAAAAAGCACACTTTCTAAGTCAATGCCTTTCTCCTTTTGTTTTTTTAAGGGCAGAGACCGCTTGTAGGTGGGTTTAGTAGTGTTTTGTAGAGCTATTTTGTCTAGTATGAGGGTGGATCGAAAGGTCGTTGCCCCAATTTTTTTAACCAAACAAAATACATACAGGTAATTTCAAATATAGGCCTACGTACTGTTGTACTTAGCTTACACTATTTTTCCACATAGTCTCCACATTTGTCCCACCGCAGCACTAAATTTCAGATGCCCCTGTGGTAGAATTCAGCCGGCTGACTGTGGAACCATCGTCAGACTGCTGTCTTGGCGTCATCGTTGCACGTGAATCGCTGTCCTGCCAGGAACTTCTTGAGCGGACCAAAAACGTGTAAATCACTAGTGGCGAAGACCGTATTGATGTTGGGTGGTCCAGACTCTCCCAGTGAAATGACCGGAGCTTGTTGGCAGTTCTGGTTGCAACATGTGGTCTCGCATTGTTATGGTCCGCTAAAGATGATCCTGGCAGGACAGCAATGCACGTACAACGTTGACGCCAAGACAGCAGTCCGACGATGGTTCCACAGTCAGCTGGCTGAATGTAACCACAGAGGCATCTCAAATTTAGTGCTGCAATGGGACAAATGTCTGAACAAATGTGGAGACTATGTGGGTAAAATAGTGCGAGATACATAGAATATTTGTATTTGTATAGAATATTTGTAATTACCTGTATGTTTTTATTTTTTATTTTTAGCATACTTTTCACATTTTGCAAAAATGAGGAAAAAGTAGACTTATGAGATCGATCCGGGAAAATGTCTGTCTGTCTGTCTGTCTGTCTGTCTGTCTGTCTGTCTGTCTGTCCTTTTGTGTGTCTGGCTGTGTGTGGTCCCCACCCCCTATCAACTCCTAAACGGCTGCAACAATCAAAACCAAATTTGGTAGAAGTAAAGATGTATACCGGACTATCTCAAGCCCATATTTGAAAATGATGTCAGTGCTACCAACTGCTGAAAAAACGCATTCGAAATTTGAGCTCCATGTTGGATATCATGGAAGGTATACATGGGAGCTATTCCAAAATTAACACACATGTAGATAATACTATTTCAGTTTAATTTCCTGGAACCCATTCATGACAGCCTTGCCAAAATAGTTTTAAGCCTTCTGATAGGTACAATTTTTAAATGCATATAACTTCTACACTATCAATTGGAATTCAACCAAATTTCGTATGTGCTATGTGTACATAAACATATATAACTGAGCTTATTCTTAAGAGCCACCAGGGCTGCCAACTGTTAATAAATGCTCTAATGTCTTTTATCCAAATACCAATATATCAGAAAGTATGCAAGTCGACAGCTTTAAACTATGCACACGTATAGTACCTGCCATTTTAGATTAATTTGGAGTAACTGATAGGCGTTAGTTCTACCAACATGATTCTAAGCCTTCTGATAGGTACAATTTTTAAATGCATATAACTTCTATACTATCAGTTGGATTTCAACCAAATTTCGTATGTGCAATGTGTAACATAACTGATATGACTGTAAGTATTCTTAAGAGCAATCAGGGCTGCCGACTGTTAATAAATGGTGTCTATATTTTTTTACCCTAATACCAATATATCAGAAAGTATGCAAGCCTACAGCTCTATACTTTGCACACGTATAGCACCTGACATGCTAGATTAATTTGGAGTAATTAATATAAGTCAGTGCTGCCAACATGAATCTATGCCTGCTGATAGCTCCAATACTTACAAATGGATTTCATCCAAAATTGGCACAACAAGATATCATAATATTTCAGTTTATTTCTGACCAGCACACGCATGGCATTGTTGCCAACATGCTTTTACGCGTGCTGATAGATCGAATGTCTAACTGTATGTAACGTCCATTGGACTTCAACCAAAGTTTGTATTCTGTAACTTAAGATATGGAACTAAGAATATATTCAGTTACCAGGGCTGCCAACTGTTGTGCTCTATTAGGCTACATTATACCATTTATATTTCGAACTAATTAGACATTTTGATATTACCAACTTAATTCCGTCATTATTCTAGATAGGTTCATATACTGTAGATTAATCATTGGCATGAATCTTAAGTTTAAGAAAAGTAGGCTCTTTAGTTCGTCACGGAACTTCTTGTTTATTTTTGCAAAAGGAATGGGGGCAAATACTTTCAGATCCGCCCTCTTATATTTAGATCTGATGATGCTCGATTGACGAGCGAAATAAGTCATCCTGTAGTTTAATTACGTGTATTTTTAAGCTTATTCTTTCGCATGTCCCAGTAATTGTGATGATATTGTGTTGACCGACTGAAAATTGGAATATCAATTGATAATAAAGCAACACTGAAAACTGGTTTCAAAACTACAGTACTGTTTGTAGAAAGTGAAACACCCAGAAGAAATGGTCGGAGACACTTCCAGAACAGGGGTCGTGTAGGCCTGCGATACCATAGGCTACTAGGCGATTGAAATCGCAGAGAGATGGCGTGCACATTGGCCCACCAGTGCCCTCTGTCGTGGGACCGGGCTGGTCAGTGTTCTGCACAGCTCTGTAGGTGTGGGGTCGTCATACCAAGTGCAAACCTGTAAGCAAGTGCAACGATGCCTCGTCGACATCACAGGGTGGACTATCAGCATGTGAGTGCGGTTGAACGGGGCAGAATGCTTGGGCTCCGGGAGGCGGGTCTGTCGTTCCGGGGCATTGCTGCTCGTACAGGGCACGCTGCGTCAACAGTAAGGCATATGTGGATCCAGTGGAGAGAGGAGGGCCGTTCACAGCGATAACAGGGTACAGGACGACGCAATGTGACCACAGCGCGAAACGACCGCCATCTTCTCCGTATGGCCGTATCGGACAGAACAGCGTCGCCCTCGGTGTTGGCTCGACGTTGGAGCACTGCTACGGGGGTGGACATGTCTGCGTCGACGGTGCGGCGCCGTATTTTGAGGGCTGGACTGGTAGCACGCATGCCACGGCGTCGGCTTCCATTGACTGGGAACCACCGACCCCCTCCGACTACAATGGGCACGTGCACGGCGACACTGGCAGGCTGAGTGGCGAAATGTAGTGTTTTCGGACGAGTCCCGCTTCAACCTGTCCTACAGTGATGGCCGCATACGCGTTCGACGCCGCCGTGGAGAACGCAATCAGGCAGACTGTATTCTAGAGCGGCATAGCGGACAAGCACCAGGTGTAATTGATTGGGAGCGCAATTGCCTATAACAGGCGATCGAGCCTCATACGTCTTGCGGGCAACCTGAACAGTGACCGCTACATCAGGGAAGTTTTACTACCCGCGACACTGCCCCTCTTGCAGGCCGTTCCACAGGCCATATTTCATCAGGACAATGCCCGCCCGCATGTGGCGAGGAATGTGCAAGCCTTCTTCGCAGAACGACGGATACCTCTGCTTCCCTGGCCTGCCCGTTCGCCTGACATGTCGCCTATCGAACATGTCTGGGGTATAGTCGGTTGGCAACTGGCTCGTTCAGGTCCAACTGCCGCCACTGTTGATGCTTTGTGGACGCGCCTACAAACCGCGTGGGACGGTATTCCCCAGCAGCGTATTCAAGCGCTGTATGATTCCATGCCACGACGTCTAGCGGCTCTGAGTGCAGCATGTGGTGACGCGACGCAGTACTGAAGATCGACCGTCAACGTGCATGTACCGGACTGTGCTAATGTCCCTAATCTTTGGTATAAAGTGCAATGTGGTCACATCTTGGTGTTTCACTTTCTACAAACAGTAGTGTATATAAAGATATCTTCGCTGTTTGCCACCATGCAGCTTCCAAAATTAAAAACGCTTAATCCTGTTGTTATTTATTTAATAATTCATTTTAGGAGCTTAAGACATCATGTCCATCAGCCTTGTAAACTTGAGTGTGCATTGAATTTGTCTGATAACTTGCCTCTTTGTGGTAACTGTAGTATC
This sequence comes from Meconema thalassinum, assembly GCA_946902985.2. Lineage (NCBI taxonomy): Eukaryota > Metazoa > Arthropoda > Insecta > Orthoptera > Tettigoniidae > Meconema > Meconema thalassinum. The sequence continues at coordinate 374,765,070 of OX336388.2, read as the reverse complement.
GTATGCATCTGTAATTATTAGTGTAAGTGATGGGGTAGGCGCCTCGGGACTTGAAATAAAGTAATATCCCGGCATTTGCGTGGAGGGAGGGTGAAAAAGAACAGGGGAAACACACACTCAGGATGGCCGCTGTAAGTGCCGGGAATCGAAACTCCGATCTTCGGATTTGCTGCAGCTTCCCATCGCGATCTTGGATAACGATTTAACGCGCTCGGCTTCGCCACTATCTTAATTTCTATAAGGACTCACGAACCTAAAATGACTCCATCTGTGGTGTTGCGGCTAGCGTTCTTGGCTGTCGCCCTGGAGGTCTGAGTTCGGTTCCCGGCTCTGCCAAGAAAATTAATTCTTGTATGAAGGCTGGTAGAAGGGTACACGAAGCCTTGTGTGGCAACACTGAGAACAGGTGGCTTGGATCCCCACCTCAGCCAACCTGGAAGTGGTTTTCAGAGGTCTCCCACTTCCGTAAGAAATACTCTAGAATGTGCTGCATTCTTCCCTTGGTATGCATGTTCTGTACCTAATATTTGCAGAAAGGATCACCTGACATTCTTCGTGCTTCATTTCATTCCAGCGCACTCCCCGAGTTTTCTGCAAATATTGAACTTCGTGAGATCTCGCTCCACCACGTTCAAGCTACCGTCTTGTTCCTCTTTGTAATCAAGATATTGCTGTTCGCTCACTTGCGGGGGATCAGTTTCTTAAGACTAGAACCTCTGCAGATGGTCTTGTATTTACATACATACTTTGATGGGAAGAACACCAAAGATATGTAATTGGATGAATTAGAATTACCTGAGGAACTTTACAAAACGTAATCAATAAAACTACAATTACTTCACAAAATAGTGGTACTTAAATATCACTTGAGGGCGAGGTCATTTAAGTGTTTTTGCATTAATAATAATAATAATAATATCTTGGTGAGATCATCACTTGGAATGCCAATGAAAGAGCATCAATAGATAGAACACTAAAATTGCGACGAGCACAACAGATTACCTGGCCAACATATAAGAAACAGTATATTTCGATTAATGCTAAACTTCGACATTATTTCTGCGTCTTTAAGCCAGAGGCAACATATGCAAGTGAAACTTTATTTAAACTAAACACCCGATCAACAACTGACAAACTACAGAAGGTTGATAGACAGATTCTTCGGACAATACTCAATAAAAAACACCAGGTTGAGGGCCAGTGGAGACTTTTGCCCAATTCAATACTTTACAAGGAAAATGAATCTATCCTTGACACGATGCGAAAACGAAGGATCGCGTTTTTTGGACACATATCCCGCTTGCCAAATACTAGACTCCTGAAACAACTTTTTGACTTCTTTTGGAACAGTAAAACAAAAGTCACATGGTTTAAAGAAATACAAATGGATTTAGACGAATTGAAAATTACTAAGCATCATATTATTGAACATAGAGAGGAGGAACGGCTTCTGAATAACAAATACACTCGACTAACATTCAAAATTTCACAGCGTAAGAAACGTGTTATATCAGCAGAAGAACGAGTTGCAAGATTTTCCAGAATGAAGAAGTATTGGGAAAGGAAAAAATTATCAAGATTTAAGAACTGAACTTAGTATTTGGAGACTTTGTATATAAGGTTTGATTTTTCTGCTCCAATGTGGGCGTAAACAGTGTAAATAAATAAATAATAATAATAATAATAATATCGCATGGCCTCGGTGCCGGGTGCAAGCTTTGTTATTTGACGTCAAAAGGGCAGCTTGCATGTTAAATTTTGTTGTTCCTTGGAGCGCTATGAAAGTCAAGGAGGTTAGATATCTAAGCTTCTTGACACAATAGTGATTTCTAGTAGAGAATGGAGGAACTTTTTCTGTTGGCGGAAAATCCCGAGATTAATTTTGCCATTATGAGCACGGCCTACTGAATTCAAATGGGTTCTTTATCATGCCAACAACGTATGACATGCGTGTCATGATTCTTGTCGCCTTTCAAAAATCACATATCACGGCCAGGAGCGAACCCGCAAGTTTGGGGTTGGTGGTCCGACATGATAACCACTCACCCACTGTGACAAGCGTTTTTACAATAAAAGGAGTCAATTGAAACTAATTCAGAAAAGAAAACATAACTTTGTAAAAGAACAGAAATCAAAGAATTAGCCTATTGTTGGGTAGGGCCTACTATGTTTTCCATCTTCACATACTGTATATTTGTGAAACATGGATCCTCAAGGCGGGAGCCAAGCAGCGCTTTGATGCATTCAAGCTTTGATGCTGGCGCAGAATACTGCGCATAGAATGGACTGAAAAGAGAACTAATAAGTCCATTATTAAAGAACTTGAACATCTCTAGCAGACTTTATTGTACGTAAATTCCCAAATCCATAGTGTTCACGGAAGGTGTAGTGGATTTTTCTAAATCTTGTTGAAATTTTACATTTGCTTCAATACGTAATATGATATTAGTCTATTAAAAATTAGAAAGATTCCTTACTGACGTTATAATCAGAAGTTATTTTATTTATTTGTTTATCGTATGGCTTTTAGTGCCGGGAGTATCCGAGGACATGTTCGGCTCGCCAAAGGCTGTAGCTGCTTCAAGCGGACACCCATGGGGTGAGCTACAAGTTCCGTTCAATTTTAAGTAGTTCCAAATTTCGCTACCAGATGTCACTGACACCTAGTGGTGAACGATAGAACTTTGATAGATCGTTCCAACGAAATCCAACCTAGAAATTTAGCTTCACACAAGTTTAAACTGTGGAAGGATCTTCTACATGCCATAAATCTATGACATGGGACCGCCGGCTTTATTTCCCCTCCGAAGGAAGGCATACTGATGCATTTTAACGCTCTTAAAATATCCGACAACTTCTGGCGGGTTTGAACCCGCTATCTTGGGCACAGCAGTTCGGAATACTACCAACTACGCCACCGAAGCCGGTATCAGAAGTAAAATACCATGATTATTTATTAAATTTATACACTTTAGTCAATAAATAATGAAGGGGAGCGTGATGGCGCAGTGGCTTAGTTGCTCGTCTTTCACCCGGACGGCCGGGGTTCGAATCCCGGTGTCAGCGGGGTGGAATTTTCTCCTGAAAAATCACGTGGCGTCAGGAAGGGCATCCGGCCTTAAATCCCCGGCCAAAACCAAAATGAGCCTGATTGGCTCCGGCGACCCCAATTCATTGGGAAAAGCCGAAGAAAGTCAATAAATAATGAAAATAGATGGTTGGTTCCTCAGTAGCCATGTAGCCCCGTGTACTTTGGGTGTGTGTAGAATCTGTCTGATAACCTGTGCTAATTGTGATGACTGTATTAGTGTATGTTATCTGTTTTCAATTCAAGTGAGGACTGCGGACATTGAATTTTCTTCAAGTAGTTTTGCCGCCAAACGCCACCGTCAACGACTACTAGTTCAGAACTTGATTACCAGATGTTACAAACGTCGGAACCTAAGAGCGTTTAACCTATATATAATTTAGCTTCACACAGGTGTAATTAGTGGGAGGTTCTTTAACATGCCATAAATCTATGGCTTTACTTTCCCTGCGAAGGAAGGCATACTGAGGGATTGTTAACGCTCTTAAAATTCTGACTACTTCGGCCGGGTTTGAACCCGCGATCTTGGGCATAGGAGCTCAGCATGCTACTTACTACGCCACCGAAGCCGCCAATGAAAATATAATATACTATACCAGTTTCGGCCACGTTATTTTTTTTTTCATAAAGAAGTATTCAAAACAGATCTGTAACTATGTGTGCTTTAAATTGATGATACTATAATAGTACATTATGCAACGAGCCTATAATGGCTATAATTAAGACACGAGTATTTTTTATAAAACGAGCGTATGCGAGTTTTATAATTTCCATACGGGTGTCTTAATTACCATTATAGGCGAGTTGCATACGACTGTTTATGTTCGACGATAATTATAACTTTATTATATGTTTTAACATAAATATTCATAAATATCTGTTGAGAGTCAGCTACTGGAATTTTGTGATCGCAGAGCGAGCGTTGGGTGTTATATCTTTGTCTTTCAAGAGCTTTGAACAACCGACGCATGCGCTCTGTGTGGTTGCAATGCCATATGCAACCATATGTTTACATCAGCCGTCCCTCAGTAATATTGTCACCGCAGTCATTTGAAGACAATGCGCTGTGTAGAAATTAGTGTTGGTGATTTTAAGGTACAGTGCTATTTCTTGTCTCATATTCGCCAGTTTATTTACGCGAACATATGGACGGTGGGTATTCCATGTCGGTAATTTATTATAGTTCGATGTTGTGTTTATGTCCGACATTTTGGATTTTGAGCGCATGCGCGAAGTTATCGTTACCTAATTGGTCAATGAACGAGCTCTGATTGGCTGGAGAAACTGTATCATAATGGAAAACAGTGTTATAATGACCATCATTATGATACAGTTATCTGACACATAATAGTGAGGGTCGAACATAAAATAATTTTCGGGAAAATATGTTTATCTAAAATATCTGGTTTTGGCGGCTGAAATAAGGCTCTTTGCTGAGGGAGCATTATTTGGCAATTTATCGTATTTATTCCTTGCTTAATTGAAAATTGTATGTATTGACTGAGAAAATATTGCGTAGATATCTATGGTGAAGTTGGTTTACAATAGCTGTTAATGTATGCGTTGGTTTTTATAGAAGGGATCATGGGAAACAAGTAGTTCCGTGAAGAACTATACAGCCTATTTACATATATCCTGCTTATGTTGTCTCTATCAACATACATACCGGGTGAGTTAGCCGTGGTGGTTACGGCATGACTAATGGCAGTCGCTCACATTCGGGAGGCGAGGAGGTTCGAATCCCCCCGCCGGCAACCTTGAAGATGGTCTTCTGTGGTTTCCCATCTTCCTTCCAGGCAAATGCCGGGGTTGGTCCCTCACTATAGGCCACAGCCGCTACCTTCCAACTCCTCGCCCTTCCCTTCCAACTTACCTCCCCAACGGTACTTGTAGCTCACCCATTGGGTGTCCGTCTCGAAGCAGCTACAAAACTGGCGAGCCGAACATGTCCTCGGACACTCCCGGCACTAAGAGCCATACGCTAAAAAAAATCAACATACAAAATTTCAGTTTAATTGCTGTAACAGATTCGTAGATATTGAGAACCGTCTAAATATTTCATATGGTCGCCAGGATGGATTTTTATTTTTGTACTATTACATTAAGATTATTGTGTACGTGTGGTATTCAAACTTCAATCGCATGATTAGAACACAAGAAGTAAAAACGAGATTTTAAAAGTACGCATACCAGCCATCTCGTGATTATGCATACAATTGAAATAAATTAGATGCCAGTGGATCAACATTTGTATAAGCATTTAACGTGCAACGTTGCACGGCACTCGGATAGTTAATTCGCGAGAAACGTCCATTTAAATATTTATACTTCGCGTCGCCGCCATGTTGGATTTTTGCTCACCAGGTTACTGAAAGTCCTATAGGTGAACGTAAGTTCATAGTCTCTATGAACATAAAAAAATTCAGTTTGGTTGCTGTAAAAGATTCATAGATATTGAGAACCGGCTAAATATTTCGGAAGCTCGCCATTTAGGATTGTTATATGTATAGGCCATAGAGTTATGTACCATTCTAGGACAATTATTGCCTAGCTTCATTATTCAAACTTTCACTTCGATCGCATGATTACGACACAAGAATAAAAACTTAATTTTAAAATTTCGTACAGCCGCCATCTTGAGGTTATGTAAACAATTGAATTAAATTAGATGGAAGTGCATTACAATCTGCAAAATCATTTACTGTACCACATTTCACTGCGCTCAGAGAGTTAAATCACGAGAATAGTGTATTAAAATATTGGTCGCCATGTTCGTTTTGTACTTTACAGGTTTATGAAATATACATAGGTAAACTTGTATCAGTACCCTTTATCACCGTACAAAATTGCATGATGATATCTGTAATAGTTTCGGAGATATAGAATGTCAGTGAAATATTTCGCACAGCCGCCATTTTGAGGTTATGTAAAGAATTGAACTAAATCAGACTCCGGTGCATTACAATGTGTACAGACATTTGCTGTACCAAGTTTCATTACGTTTGGATAGTTAAATCGCGAGAAATGTCTATTTAAAAGTCTCAATTTCGCTTGACCGCCATGTTGGCTTTATAGTCACCAGGTTTTTGAAAGTCTCATAGGTGAACTTCTAGTAGTGCCCTTTATCACCGTACACAATTTCAGGGCGATATCGGTAATAGTTTCGGAGATATTGAATGCTAGTGAAATATTTCGCAAAGCCGCCATATTGGATTGGTGAGACGTAACAAAATTTTAAGGGCACGGTCGAGGTCGCCGGGAATAGTGCTATGATCTTACCGAGTTTCATTGAAATCGCTCCAGCCGTTTAGATTTTATTAGGGACACACACACACGCACACGCACACACACACACACACACACACACACACACACACACACACGGACAAAAGGTGATCTCATAAGCCTATTTTTTCAAAATTGAAAATAGGCTAAAAATAGGCTTTAGAGTTCGGAATGGAATGATAGGCTGCCGGGAGGAACTTCATAGCAAATTGGACTCTGGTGGCTAAGATAGGCCCGCGCAGCTCCCAATGCATATTTTATGGGGATGTTGAAGATGAGATTAGAGGGAACTGTGTGAGTGAGAGAGAACTGCTGAATTATGTAGCCAAGAAAGAGATTACTCGGGGAAATCTTAAGAGGAACTTGCTTCTCAGTGTTTTGCTTTAATAAGATTACGGATATTGCAATGGATTAGAAACGGGTAAACTGTGTTTGTGCTTATTCTGGCTGAATGTTTAATTCTCGCAGGAAATATTGCTGGGGGAAAACTACTACTGAGACTGTGGCTTTAGCATTTAGGAATTAAAAATGCACACATTGTTCGCTGACGATATTGCCCTGGTAGCATCGTCAGACGATGATCTACAGTGGTCATTTTTTTTTCCAGAAGACCTCATGCATGGTAATTTCGTCTGAAAAAACAAAAGTAATGGCTTTTAGAGAGAAGGATCCTATCACAAGTAAAATCTGTTTCGATAATAACATTTTGAAAAAAATAAAATAAATTAAATTATCTGGGATACAAATTATCTTTCCAAGAAACGGATATATCGGCAAAAATATACATGCACACTAGAACAATAGAAATTATAAATCACATCATGAAACCATCTCTTGTGCAAAAATACACTTGCTTACGTCTTTATAACAGTTTGGCCAGACATTTATTTATTTATTTATTTATTTATTTATTTATTTGTTTATTTATTTAGCGTATGTCTTTTAGTGCCGGGAGTGTCTGAGGACATGTTCGGCTCGTCAGAGTTTGTAGCTGCTTCTATGCGGACACCCAAGGGGTGAGCCACAAGTACCGTCGCGTGGGGATGAGATGAAAAATGAAGATGTATGAGCAACTTCAATTTCAAGTAGTTCCAACTTTGGCTACTAGATGCCATTGACACCTAGCGGCCATACAAAACAATTCGCTACGGCAGCGAGGCATGGACACTAAGATCTCAAGACATCTCTCGACTTACAGCTTGTGTAATAAAATTCATGTGACGAACGGCAGGCCATACAAAATGGAATCATAAGCGAAATGAAGATGTGCTGAAGAATGTAAAGATGAAACCTGTCATCTCTTACATCTATTATCAGGAAAACTGGAAACGTCATTTGCAAAGGATGGATTCTGGAAGACTACGAAAGGAGATACTACGCTACCAGCCCAGAGGAACAAGAATTGTAGGACTTCAGATGAAGTGATGGACGGAAATTTCAAGACCGTAACGGGACACCTGGCCTAATACAGGGTGAGGCAATGAAACGGCAGATTTCAACTCCAGTTGACGGGCGGATTGGGGAGTTACGGAAGTAGGGGATATGGCCTTGAGCGTTTAGGCAAGTGGAACTTTGAGTTGCCATGGAGCGTTGGACGGGTGCGCAACGTGTGTTTGCTGTAAAGGCATATTACAAAAACGCGGATAGTGTGGTTTGTGCTCAGCGCGCTTTCCGTCGTGAGTTCAATCTACCGCCACGCGCTCCCGTGCCGTCAAGGAAAGCTATCCTCCTTTGGGTGGATAACTTTGAAGCCACTGCTAGCACGACAAAGAAAAGCGGTGGTAGTAAAAAAACAGTCCGGATCCCAGAGAATATTGATCGTGTGCGCGAAGCATTGCAACGAAGTCCTCGAAAATCAGCGAGACGTCGCAGTGCAGAACTTGATCTCAGCAATCAATCGGTGAGACGGATTTTAAAGAACGACCTACACTATCATCCATACAAAATACAGATAGTGCAAACCCTACAACCTCATGATTACAATAATCGCATAAGCTTTTGCCGAACGATGCTTAATGTTCTCGGAAGAAATGAAGATGAGTGATGAAGCCCACTTTCATCTAAGTGGCTACGTGAACAAGCAGAACTTCCGATATTGGTCCGAACATAACCCACAAGAACTTCATGAAAAACCTCTCCATTCTGAAAAAGTAACAGTGTGGTGTGCAATGTCATCTCGTGCAATCGTGGGACCCTATTTATTTGAAGATGAACATGGCAACACGGTGACGATAACTCTCAACGTTATTCTAACATGTTGGTAACGTTTGGTCTGCCTGAAATCGATCAGTATCATCCAAATGAAGAAACACTCTTCCAGCAAGATAGTGCAACAAGCCATACTGCTAATGTTTCTATGGATTTACTGAAACTCGCATTTCCTGGACGCCTTATCAGCAAGAATGGTGATATCCCTTGGCCTGCCCGTTCACCAGACTTGACAGCTCCAGATTTCATTCTTTGGGGCTATCTTAAGTCCAAAGTCTTCCAGGGAAATCCACCAAGAACAAAAGAAGAACTGAAGGAGCGAATTCGGCATAAAATTAACAACATTCCGTTGCAGATGCTACAAAACGTCATGGGTGGATTTCATCTCAGACTCCGACAATGCGTGTAAAACCAAGGACGCCATTTTACTGGCACTGTATTCAAAAAATAATAATGTTTTTATGGTTAAACATTAATTTCCACTCATGTACTTAAGATTTATGTTAAAACAATTATCCTTCTTTTCTAAATAAATTATTTGTGGGTTTTCAAAATCGTGCCGTTTCATTGCCTCACCCTGTACTTGGAAGGAAGATGATGATGATGACATAATGGAATCCTATTTTAGCGGTTTGTAGCATCTGTTGTAACAAATGGTAATTTTCTGCAATGTTATATGAAGCAAGGGTTTGGTTAGTTTTTTTTAAAGTAACTGGCAATGGAACTCTGGTAGCGTCTACCCACCGATCGCATTGTAATTGGCAGAGGTCACTCTATACTATGGTGGTAAAACAATCGTCTAAAATTAAGACGCAGTTCAGGGAGTGACCGCGTGGAACTTGAAGGCAGCCGTCCTCATGTTGTCTTGTCGAAGCGACCAGGCAACCGTCAGTCTTCCACTTCCAGTATACGAGTCCCACTCACGGCGGTATCATATATTTTTAGCCTATTTTCTTTGTAAAAAAATCACCTTTTTGTCCGTGTGTGTGTGTGTACTTATGTGTGTCCTCCCCCCTAATAAACTCTAAACGGCTGGAGCGATTTTAAGGAATCTCGGTACGATCATAGTACTATTTCGTCCGACCCCAACCTTCAAAATTCATTATGTCTCACCAATCCAACATGGCGACTGTGTGAAATATTTCACCGGTCATTCTATATCTCCGAAACTAGTACTGATACAGTATCACCCTAAAATTTTGTACGATGATAAAGGGCACTACTAGAAGTTCACCTATGTGACTTTCAAAAACCTGTTAAGTACAAAATTAACATGACGGCCAAGCGAAGTTGAAACATTTAAATAGACTTTCCTCGTGATTTAGCGATCCGAGCGCAGTGAAACTTGGCACAGCAAATGATTCTACACATTGTAATGCACTGACATATAATTTAGTTCAATCGTTTACATAACCTCAAGATGGCGGCTGTGCGAAATTTTAACATTAAGTTTTTATTTCTTGTGTCCTCATCATGTGATCGAAGTGAACGTTTGAATAATGAACCTACGTAGTTATCTTCATCTATAGTACATAACTCCTTGGCCTAAATATATAAAAATCCAATATGGCGACCATCCGAAATATTTAGACGGTTCTCAATATCAGCGAATCTATTAAAGCATTCAAGGTGAATTTTGTACAGTATGTTGACAGAGGCAATTAACATAAGTAGGATATATGAAAATAGACTATTTAGTTCTTCACGGAACTACTTGTTTCCTCTGTAATTTCCATCAATAGTTCTTTTCATATGCGACATAACGGCTGCTGTGAACGTTGGTCTAGGGGACGTGGTGGTGGTGGCACAGTGGTCAAACTGTTTGCGTTTAACCAAGGCGGACCGGGTTTGATTTCTTGTCAATGCATGTGAGATTTTCTATGTGAATTGCCATGTCCTGTGGTTCAGATTTCACGTAAAAAAAAGGAGGCCCCGTGGCTCATAATCGCTACAAGCTTCCTTCCTTCCTCCTTGAACGTTGGTCTGGAATTTCTTTCTTTCTTTCTTTCTTTCTTTCTTTCTTTCTTTCTTTCTTTCTATCTTTTTTTCTTTCTTCGTCCCTTTCTTTCTATTTTTCTTTGTTCCTTTCCTGAGTTCTTTCTTTCTTCCTTTCTTCCTTTGTTCCTTTCTATCTTCCTTTCTTTGTTCCTTTCTTTCTATCTTTCTTTCTTTCTTTCTTTCTTTCTTTGTTCCTTTCTTTCTTTCTTTCTTTCTTTCTATCTTCCTTTGTTTCTTTGTCCCTTTCTTTCTCTTTTCTTTCTTCCTTTCTTTCTTTCTTTCTTTCTTTCTTTCTTTCTTTCTTTCTATCTTCCTTTCTTTCTTTGTCCCTTTCTTTCTCTTTTCTTTGTTCCTTTCTTTCTTTCTTTCTTTCTTTCTTTCTTTCTTTCCTCCTTTCTTTCTTTCTTTCTTTCCTTCTTTCTTTCTTTCTTTCTTTCTTTCATTGTTCCTTTCTTTCATTGTTTCTTTCTATCTTCCTTTCTTTCGTTGTTCCTTTCTTTCATTCTTTCTTTCTTTCTTTCTTTCTTTCTTTCTTTCTTTCTTTCTTCCTTCCTTTTTCTTTGTTCCTTTCTTTCGTTCTTTCTTTTCTTTTTTCTTTCTTTCTTTCTTTCTTTCTTTCTTTCTTTGTTCCTTTCTTTCATTCTTTCTTTCATTCTTTCTATCTTCCTTTCTTTCTTTGTCCCTTTCTTTCTCTTTTCTTTGTTCCTCTCTGTCTTCTTTCTTTCTTTATTTCTTTGTTCCTTTCTATCTATCTTCCTTTCTTTCGTTGTTCCTTTCTTTCTTTCTTTCTTTCTTTCTTTCTGTCTTTCTTCCTTTCTTTCTTTCTTTCTTTCTTTCTTTCTTCCTTTCTTTCTTTGTCCCTTTCTTTCACTTTTCTTTGTTCCTTTCTGTCTTTTTTCTTTCTTTCTTCCTTTCTTTCTTTGTTCCTTTCTTTCATTCTTTCTTTCATTCTTTCTTTGTCCCTTTCTTTCTCTTTTCTTTGTTCCTTTCTTTCTTTCTTTCTTTCTTTCTTTGTTCCTTTCTTTCATTCTTTTTTTCTTTCTGTCTTCCTTTCTTTCTTTGTTCCTTTCTTTCATTCTTTCTTTCATTCATTCTTTCTTTCTTACTTTCTTTCTTTCTTTCTTTCTTTGTCCCTTTCTTTCTCTTTTCTTTGTTCCTTTCTGTCTTTTTTCTTTCTTTCTTTCTTTCTTTCTTTCTTCCTTTCTTTCTTTGTTCCTTCCTTTCTTTCTTTCTTTCTTTCTTTCATTCTTTCTTTCTTTCTTTCTTTCTTTCTTTCTTTTTCTTTTTTCTTTCTATCTTTCTTTCTTTCTTTCTTTCTTTCTTACTTTCTTTCTTTCATTCTCTGTCTTTTGATTATGATGATTGTTGTTGTTGTCGTCGTCTTTCTAAAGAGCGAAACACCTGGGTCATCTGCGCGATATCATTGATTGACCTGTAGCATTTGGGTATGTAAGGTACTAGAATGACTTCATCCTCTCCTAGCACTGTTACTATATCGTCTGACCTGGACTGTTTCTCGGAAAGAACAGTTGAGTCTCAAGAGGGGAAGGCTGTTATCATGGGAATTCTCTCGACAATTGATGTGGTATCAAAGAGCGAGCATTAAGAATGGCGGTCTCGTGGAATGCTACAAAAACACGGGTGAGTTGGCGGAGAGAGAAAGAACGTGCCCTGAGCTTCAAATAGCTCACCACGATACTGAGACCATACAACTTGACAAATATTACACTGACAACAACAAGGCTGCACTTATGTAGAACATTCAACTTTTGACTTTCCTCGGTTTCTTGTTTATCCTATCCTATCCTTATGTAGAACATTCAACTTTTGACTTTCCTCGGTTTCTTGTTTATCCTATCCTATCCTTTCTTTGTTTCTTTGTTTCTTTCTTTCTTTCTTTCTTTCTTAGTTCTATGAAACAGAGACTTAAAATACAGATGCAATGTAGCCGTCCATTGTGTCGTTATGTGTGGGATATTTTTAGCCTACTTTTCACATTTTGCAAAAATGAGGAAAAAGTAGACTTATGAGATCGATCCGGAAATAAGTGTGTCTGTCTGTCTGTCCTTCTGTCTGTCTGGCTGTGTGTGTGTGTGTGTGTGTGTGTGTGTCCCTATCAACTGCTAAATGGCTGCAGCAAACAAAACCAAATTTAGTATGAGTAAAGATCTATACCTGAATAGCTCAAGCCCATATTAGAAAAAGATGTCAGTGCTACCAACTTCTGAAAAAACTGGACTTGAAATTTGAGCTCCATGTTGGATATCCTGGAAGGTATGCATGGGAGCTATTCGAAAATTGGCACACATATAGATAATACTTCAGTCTAATTTCCAGGAGGCCGAACTTTGCAGTGTTGCCAAAATGATTCTAAGCCTGCTGATAGGTCCAATGTTTAAATGCATATAACTTCTACGCTAACAATTGAATTTAAACCAAATTTCGTATGTTATATGTGTACATAAACAGATATGACTGAGCGTATTCTTAAGAGCCACCAGGGCTGCCAACTGTTAATAAATGCTCTCTCTATTTTTAAATCCAAATACTGTACCACTATATCAGAAAGTATGCAAGCCAACAGCATTGTACTATGCATACGTATAGTACCTGACATTCTAGATTAATTTGGATTAACTAATATAACGTACGTGTTCCGCTACCTAAAGGAGTTTCTTGGCAGCAAGCGCTTCGACACAGATGATGAAGTGAAAGAAGCTGTTAATGACTGGTTAGCTTCGCAGGCGGCCGAGTTCTACAACTTAGGCATTCAAAAGCTTGTGGAACGATGTGACAAATGTGTAAATAAGTATGGAAATTATGTAGAAAAATAGAGACATACGTAAGGAATGTCAATAAAACAATTGTTTTGGAAACAATTTTTGTTTTGGATGTTTTTTTTTTTTATCGGACCTTAGTTTTGGAATAGCCCTCGTATATAACTCAACCTGAAAGACGGGGAGAAATGTTCCTGTATTTACGAGTTTACTACTGTGTTTCGAGCTCCACTCGTGTTGTATGAAGCATATTTTATTAAAGCGACAAAGCGCTCGCACCGTATTACGTCTGGAAGTTAACGACGCTATCGAAGAGGATAGGATGTTGGTAGGCGATGAAACATTGATGTGAAGGAAGGACGGGGCGGTGGGTTTTTATCGTTTCTCTTCATCAGTCAGCTTTTCTAATACCATTCCTTGGGGGAACTGAAACCTTCTGGCCTGGTGTCTACACTGCGGCTTACTCCACCGCCCTCCATTGCCGTGCGAGAGAGTAATCGGGGACTTGAAAAATATTGTCTGTTTAAGACAATCCTGGATTAGATTCTTCAGGATTCCCGAACACTCATTTCCCTAGACCTGTGGTTCTTAACCGGTGGTCCGCGAGTGCCTCGGGAGTGGTCTGCGGGAGAAAAGGGTCCATCAGCATGTTAAAGAAAGTGGCCAATAAATGGGGATGTTTAAAACGATGTGCGTTGAACGAGAATCGTCCGAATGTATTCGCGGCGATGACTATCAGGTTTTGAATTGAAATATCTTTAAAATAAGTGTTATTGAGGAAGGGTTACAACTGATTAGGTGTATTGGGGGGAGGGAAGGGGGGTGGGGTGGTCCGTACATGATTCAATTTGAGGCTGAGTGGTCCGCATACTTATACGGGTTCAGAACCACTGTCCTAGACCTTGGATGGCGGCTTACGAGTTATTAGCCGAACTCCAGTCATGATCTGAATTAAGCTGATGACAAGGACGACAACGTGGAACTATCGTTTTTGCTTGTTTTCATGTTTCTTAAAATCCAGAGTAACCACAAGAGGCTGATCAAATATCCTTGAAATACATTTCTGAGCCTCACTAATACTCTCCTTAGGCAGTAGCATTCGTTGACAATAACCATTATTTATTATTTAGCGTATGGCTTTTAGTGCCGAGAGTGTCCGAGGACATGATAGGCTCGCCAGAGGCTGTAGCTGCATCAAGCAGACATCCATGGGGTGAGCTACCAGTTCCGTTCAATGTCAAGTACTTCCAACTTTCGCTGGAACGTTGGAACTTTGACAGAGTGTTTCAATGAAATCAAACCTAGAAATTTAGCTTCACACAATTTTACTTAGTGGAGGGATCTTTTATATGCCATAAATCGATGACATGGGACCGCCGGCTTTACTTCCCCTCCAAAGGAAAGCATACTGAAGGATTTTTACGCTATTAAAAAATCCGACGACTTCGGCCGGGATTGAACCCACGATCTTGGGCACAGCAGTTCAGCATGCTACGAAATATGCCACCAAAGCCGCTACAATAACCATTGTTTGCTGTTGACCAATAGTTGATGGTACTTGACAAATAGCATGCTTCCTCTATCCCTCCACGTGGACTCGGTACTGGCGGTCTGTTCGCCTGTCAGGTGCCCAGTGTTAGCACATTTGCATGTAGATCTGTCCAGTCTCGCTGCTTGCTCTCAGTGGCGTCGGTGGACAGTTGACAACTCTGTGCCCCCAGCTGGGAAAGCCTTGGTTCCCCGCTGACATGGAAAACATATCCACCCAGCTAGGTTTCAAAGGCGAACCGCTCGTTAACGAGGAGACTGAGAGAACTATAATATGGCACCGGCCGATCTACTGTAGCTGATGAGGAGAGATATTCTTTGTTTTGGGAAAAACTGAAAAATACTGTGTTTGCTATTATTTTGTGAGAGTCGTTAGTAAGCAGTCAACAGTTCCTGAGAGTGTTTTGTTATTGTAAAGTACAACTGACTAATTACTGGTAGACTTCAGAGGGGTGCAAATTATAGATTTGACGGCAGTTTTCTAAACATTTCTTTAAACTCGTCAAGGCTTAATGAACTAAAACATGTTTGCAAGACTTCAATTTACTTCAAATATCTTACCAAGAGTCTTAGTTATATTTCCTTTCAAGAAACTCAAAGTAAAGTGATTTTTTAAAATTTCTACTAGCAGAGTGAAAATCCACAGCCTGCTTCCAGTCGACCGACCGGGTCAGAACTGTGCTGGTTGCCGAAGCCTGTCGCACTCCTCTGATGCAATGATTAAATGAATGATGAAATGAAATGATAGTGGAGAGTGTTGCTGGAATGAAAGTTTGACAGGAAAAACCGGAGTACCCGAAGAAAATCGGTCTGCCTCCGTTTTGTCCAGCACAGATCTCTCATGGAGTGACCGGAATTTGATGATGATGATGATAATTATTGTTTTAAGGGGCCTAACATCGAGGTTATCGGGCCCTAATGGTTTGGGTGATCGTGAAGATGAAATGTAAACTTATAACTAAAACTAACTACTAACTTATATACTAGAAGAAGAAATGGAAAACAAAAGGAGAATAAGGCAAATAAAGGACAACCCTCGAAGAATGCGGATTGAGGGACTTGGAAGGAAGGAGAGCCATGAAAGGCAGATAGGAAAGTGAAAGAGGAGAGGGTCCGCCCGACAGGCAATGGACAAAAGGGGAAAACTGGACCCAGCTCAGGAATCTCTCGGGGTCGCCAACTCTCGAACTCACCAGCCGTGAGCCCCTGAGGGTGTAGCAATATCCAGGGTGCACCAGAAGTGGTGGGGCTACATACACCCTGCCTCCTTGAGGGCCTTGAGCAGAAGGCAGGAGATAACAGGAAAAGAAAAAGAAGGCTGACCCCTCGAAGAAGGAGGGTATCAGAAAAGATGAGACAAGGGCCAAATAAGGCGGGAAAGGATTAGACTCCCTAGGCCTCGGATACCCTAATACCGTCGGGGTCGGAAGAGAACAAGAGTTGACCAAGTGAGGTCGACAGGAAAGAAGACGGAGAGGAGCCCGGCACAAGTAAGTGGAAGCAATGCCGGACTCAGCTGGGGCCCCGTGGTCGCCAACCCACGTCCCACTAGATGTGAGCCCCTGGGGGCACCGGAATTTGAACCACGGACCCAGTGGTGAGAGGCCGGTGTGCTACCGCCTGAGCCACAGAGGCTTTCCCTCTACTAACAGAGTAGCCTTGCTAATGCAAAATGCCATATGTTTTGATTACTTCGCTCTACTTTTCGTGTGAATTTAGAGCAGAAAGATTTGGGGTCTTTTCCTTTTTACTGATGATCCGTTTTTGAACTATTCAAAGATTCATGAGGGGCATGGTGGCGTGGCGGTCTAGCTGTTGGCCTCTCACCAAGGTGGACTCGGTTCGATTCCCGGTCAATGCATGTGAGATTTTCGAACTGAAATGCCATGTCCTGTGGTTCGGATTCCACGTAAAAAGGAGGTCCCGTGGCTCATAATCATAAGATTCACGGTCACGCAAAACTACAATCTCCCTTCTTCTTTTTTTTTTCCAAAGATTTATGAACCATGGGTTGAAATCACATTCCAAAGTGAACAAGAAGTTCCGTGACGAACTAAAGAGCCTACTTTTCATGCCAATGATTATTCTACAGTATATGATCCTATCTAGAATAATGACGAAATTAAGTTGCTAATATCGAAATTTCTAATTAGTTCAAAATACTGTATACCTGGCATAATGTAGCCTAATAGGGCACCACAGTTGGCAGCCCTGATGACTGAATATATTCTTAGTTCCATCTCTTAAGGTACAGATTACAAAATTTGGTTGAAGTCCAATGAATAGCATGGACGTTACATGCAGTTAAACATTGGATCTAACTGCACGCGTAAAATCATTTTGGCAACAATGTCATGCATGTATTAGTCAGAAATAATCTGAAATAATATGATCTATTGTTGTGCCAATTTTGAATGAAATCCATTAGTTAGTATAGAAGTTACATGCATTTTAAAATTGGACCTATCAGCAGGCTTAGAATCATGTTGGCAGCACTGACTTATATTAGTAACTCCAAATTCATCTAGAATGCCAGGTACTATACGTGTGCAAAGTTTAGAGCTATTGGCTTGCATACTTTCTGATATATTGATATTAGGGTAACAAAAATAGGGACAGTACCTATTAACAGTTGGCAGCCCTGGTTGCTCTTAAGAATACGCATAGTCATATCTGTTATGGTACACATAGCGCCATACGAAATTTGGTTCAAATCCAAATGATAGTATGGAAGTTGCATGTATTTAAAGTTGGACCTGTCAGCAGGCTTAGAATCATGTTGGTAGCACTGACGTATATAAGTTACTCCAAATTAATATAAAATGTCAGGTACTATACGTGTGAATAGTTTAAAGCTGTCGGCTTGCATACTTTCTGATAGATTGGCATTTGGATAAAATAAATTAGGAGCATTTATTAACAGTTGGCAGCCCTGGTGGGTCGTAAGAATACGCTCAGTCATATCTGGTTATGTACACATACAACATACGAAATTTGGTTGAATTCCAATTGATAGTGTAGAAGTTATATGCATTTAAAAATTGGACCTATCAGCAGGCTTATAATCATTTTGGCAACACTGCCATGTATGGACTCCTGGAAATTAAACTGCAGTGTTATTATCTATACGTGTGCCAATTTTGAAATAGCTCCCATTCATACCTTCCAAGATATACATCATGGAGCTCAAATTTCAATTGCGATTTTTTAGCAGTTGGTAGCACTGACATCATTTTCAAATATGGCCGTGAGATATTCAGGTATAGATCTTTAATCCTACCAAATTTTGTTTCGATTGCTCCAGCCGTTTAGGAGTTGATAGGGGGGGGGGGGGACACACACACAGCCAGACAGACAGACAGAAGGACAGACAGACAGACAGACAGACACTCATTTGCCCGATCTCATAAGTCTACTTTTTCCTCATTTTTGCAAAATGTGAAAAGTAGGCTAAAAATAGAAGACGGACCCAGGTCAGGTATCCCTCGGAATCGTCTTTCCTAAAGTATTCAGATACAATTCATTATGGGAAAAGGTGCAAGTCCACGGGGGAGAAATCGTTACTAAGTAGGGTAACATAATATGTGAGCAGTTGGTCAATAAAATGATTTTGAATAAAAGATTACAAATGTGACTGGTTTTAATTCTTTATTTGATTCTAATCATTTGCACACTTATTACACTGACCGGCAAAATCAAACTGATCACTTGAAAAATTCTACATATTTTTTTAAAATTTAAATCATAAATATGAACGGAACACAGTCATAGCATGGAAGTAAAGTTAATTGTTTTCCTGGATGTATAATCATTCTTCATGTCATTGTTTCACTTAACAACAGCGATTCTTTGTCATGATGCTGTTTCCCGCGGGAATATGTCGATTGGGGGGGAAGAGGTTGAGTGGTTGGTAAGGCACATAATATAATACCCTGGAGTAAAAAAAAAAAAAAAGTACATTATGCAACGAGCGTATAATGGCAATACTTAAGACACGAGTATGTTTATAAAACGATTGTCTCGGATATAGGGAGTGGTAACCAAGTATATATGAAACAGCTCAAGACATGGAGGCATTGGAAAGCAGCTTAAAACGAGTGAAGCGAGTTTTATAATTTCAATACGAGTGTCTTAATTACCATTATAGACGAGTTGCATACGGCTGTTTATGTTCGACGATAATTATAACTTTATTATATGTTTTAACATAAAGATTCATAAATATCTGTGGGATTCAGTAACTTAAGTCAGTGAACAGAGCGCGCTGGGTGGTTTGCTGACTGAAAAAGCGCATGCGTGGGTCAAAGAATTTCGAAAGCAGGGAACATTTACTTTGCTTGGCAATGCTATTGTTTGCAGCCTGCATGATGTCTAGTGCCGATCAGAACTAGCATTCACTAATATTGTCACCGAAGTCGTTTGAAAGCAACGCGCTGTGTAGAAATTGGAGTTGGGGATATTAAGGTGCAGTGCTATTTCTTGTCTCATGTTCGCCAGTTTATTTACGCGAACATATGGGACGGTGCACGTTCCATGTCGGTATTTTATATAGAAGCATGCTTAGTTGCTAACTTCTAGACGTAGATTCATAAATTTCTTGCATATGTCATAGTATTTTCTTGTTACCGTAAAGTTTCGTGCTGATTTTGTCTTTGTGTTTGGGATTGTATCTACAATGGTTGATCCGATATCCAATTTGAACTTTCAAATCATGTAATTCATAAACGACATGTTGGATTTTGAGCGCATGCGCGAAGCTATCCTTACCTAATTGGTCAATGAATGAGCTCTGATTGGCTGTTTCATAATGAAGAATAGTAATATAATGACCCTAATTATGATACAGTTTTTTGACGTATAATATTTACATTTCGACATCGTCGAACATAAACTTAGTTATGAAAGGCAGGCCGAGGACAAGAACTGTAAGAGTAGGCCAAAATTAGAAGATGTTAAATAGATTGTTTCGGATATAGGGAGTGGTAGCCAAGTATATATGAAACAGCTCAAGACATGGAGGCATTGGAAAGCAGCTAAAAACAAGCATGTAAGTTAATAATTATTGCAAAATGTAGTTTTAAGGTTTTATTGGTAAAGCTCTGTGCGGATGCGGATATCCGCGGGTTTACAAAATGTTTAGCCATGCGGATATAGTTTACATGGCGGATAGATTTAGAATACAATTCGAACTTGTTGAATAACATTATTAGGGCCCAGATGTTTATGATATATCATGTTTTCCGTTATGTTTTGCATGACAAATGTAAGACGATGATTTTAGCTCATCTCATTATGCATAATTAACGCTCTGAACTGAAAAAGGTTGCAATTCTGACTGTATAGCATAGCATAGCACTTGACATACAAAGCCTAAGGGAACGACTTTCTCCTCAAATGTCTAAATATGTTGCTGTAGTAATTATGCTTTATTTAATTAAAACTAGTATTGTAATTGTCACTAGATTCTGATAACAAACGTGTGAATGCAGATAACAGTCATGAGGATGCGGGGCGGATGCGGATAACAGTCATGAGGATGCAGCGCGGATGCAGATAACAGTCATGAGGATGCGGCGCGGATGCGATAACTGTCATGAGGATGCGGCGCGGATGCGGATAACAGTCATGAGGTTGCGGGGCGGATGCGGATAACAGTCATGAGGATGCGGCGCGGATGCAGATAACAGTCATGAGGATGCGGCGCGGATGCAGATAACAGTCATGAGGATGCGGCGCGGATGCAGATAACAGTCATGAGGATGCGGCGCGGATGCAGATAACAGTCATGAGGATGCGGCGCGGATGCAGATAACAGTCATGAGGATGCGGCGCGGATGCAGATAACAGTCATGAGGATGCGGCGCGGATGCAGATAACAGTCATGAGGTTGCGGCGCGGATGCGGATAACAGTCATGAGGTTGCGGCGCGGATGCAGATAACAGTCATGAGGATGCGGCGCGGATGCGGATAACAGTCATGAGGTTGCGGGGAGGATGCGGATAACAGTCATGAGGATGCAGCGCGGATGCAGATAACAGTCATGAGGATGCGGCGCGGATGCAGATAACAGTCATGAGGATGCGGCGCAGATGCGGATAACAGTCATGAGGATGCGGCGCGGATGCAGATAACAGTCATGAGGATGCGGCGCGGATGCGGATAACAGTCATGAGGTTGCGGGGCGGATGCGGATAACTGTCATGAAGATGCGGTGCGGATGCGGATAACAGTCATGAGGATGCGGCGCGGATGCAGATAACAGTCATGAGGATGCGGTGCGGATGCGGATAACAGTCATGAGGTTGCGGGGCGGATGCGGATAACTGTCATGAAGATGCGGTGCGGATGCGGATAACAGTCATGAGGTTGCGGCGCGGATGCAGATAACAGTCATGAGGATGCGGCGCGGATGCGGATAACTGTCATGAAGATGCGGCGCGGATGCAGATAACAGTCATGAGGATGCGGCGCGGATGCGGATAACAGTCATGAGGATGCAGCGCGGATGCAGATAACAGTCATGAGGATGCGGCGCGGATGCGGATAACAGTCATGAGGATGCAGCGCGGATGCGGATAACTGTCATGAAGATGCGGCGCGGATGCAGATAACAGTCATGAGGATGCGGCGCGGATGCGGATAACAGTCATGAGGATGCAGCGCGGATGCAGATAACAGTCATGAGGATGCGGCGCGGATGCGGATAACAGTCATGAGGATGCAGCGCGGATGCAGATAACGTTTTGTTTATCCGCGCAGGGCTCTATTTATGGGCATTGACAACATTTGGTTTGCCTTCCTGTGCATTGATACCGTTACAAAACACTGATTGAGATCCGAGAAGAATTCGTGACATGGGGCTCACGGAATCTATGGACTGCTCTACTCCGGAAGTAATGCTGAAACTTGGCCTAGAGTCGGTGGTGCAATTAACAAATTGAGCTGACGACAGGGAAGTGCTTTTTTATATTAATTCTTCTTGCGCTCCGTTGAAGGCAAGTCTCAATTAGATTCGTATGAATGGAACTGATGTTCAGACTTTGGCATCTGCCTTGTGAATTGTGGAATTTTGATGACGTTCCAGATTGAATGGATCGATTGTGGAGAGTGCGGGTGTTTGCTCAGACAAGTACCAGCCTGTTTTTCCTTCCCCTCTCTTGTCACCGGGTTCATTTTAAAGTCCAATGAGCTGGTCTTCGTGATAGCAAGTTGCACTCTCTTTCTAATGCACACCAGAGCATGACATGGAAATTTGGACGTGCTGGTTCTTCCGTCATAGCCCCTTTAACCGCGTGTTACATAAGGGCCGCATTTAAACTGCCAACAACAACAACAATAAGAACTTCCTAATATTCGTTTTTTTTTCTTTGGAGGAGAAGAAATGCATTTACGCATGGTTTGTCGGGCTCCTGAGTTGCAGACTACTGACTAAGACTCCCCCCCGTTACGTCTGAACACTATTGTGGAACCGTGTATAACACTACTCGGCTATCTCACACTCAAGAAGTTAACAACGTTCTCCAAATTAGTGTTAATGTACCGATAGATCCTTATTAAAACATTTTATGTCTAACTAGCTGTACCCTGCATGCGTTGCAATGCCATTCAAAGAACGTGTTGGCGTTGTAACTTTGTTTGTTGAAGTGCTTTTGGATACACAATATTTGTTTTCTTTTTCCGTTAACTGCCGCTAAACCTTTGTAAAATGGATGTAATAATTTATTCAGAAACGTTCGTAAGAGCGTGCACAACAACTCACCAAAGTTTCATCGCAATCGGATGAATGGTATATGAACGCATATGGGACTTTGTTGAAACGATTCGTGCGCCGCCACCCATTTGTTGAATTTACTCGTGCGCCACCTATTGCAAAATGGCTTTACTAACTTATAAACCTTTGCAGGAATGTGCATAACAACTCAACAAAATTTTATCACAATCGGGTGAATGGAATATGAACGCATAAATGACAAACAAGCAAACAAACAACCCCCCTCCCAAGTAACACCCTCTTGGCTACACCACTAAATCGAGCATTATCAGCAGATATAATACTGTCTTCAGTTTTTGCCGCTCTAGCACTCTATTCCCAAGAAGATGTGACTCGAGTCGTTTCATCTCGCTCGTCTGGGAAACATTAATCATTTTATCCAGTCTCTGGTTTAAAGAACTATGTAATGCAAAAGCGTCTCTGTAATGTTAGCTTGGCGGATGTGGTTCTGAACGAACAGGGGCAGAGATTAATAATATACACAGTGGGAGCGTTCACTCATTCAGTTATGTTTATCTCATTCTTTCGCCTGACTCGCCTTTCATTTAATTTACTGGCCTTCTTGTAGTTGGTCTAGTAAATAAAATCGTGTTTATTTAACCCTTTGCAGATTAGTGGTTTGTATACCAACCACTATTATAAGGCATTCTTGGCTGCCAACGGAAAAGCCCGGGTGTGATCCCCTGCTCTGCCAAGAAATTTAATTCTTTAATTCTTTAATTTGCCTCGTGAAGGCAAATCCGTCCGATCCACTTCCGTCCCATTTTTCAAAATCACTCCTACAATATTATCCAGCAACCGAGTGGAAAGATGTAACACATCAAGAATAAAAGAAAAGCAGAAATAAACAACAATCATTAAATCTAAAACAAAACCTTAACTTACTGAAAACAAAATAAAACAGAGCAAATGTATGTATAGTATAAAACAAAGTCCCCGATTCTTGGATGTAACGGGCAATCTTGAGAATTACTGGATGGATTTTGATGCGGTTTTCGCAATTCTGTAAGTGTAAAGGATTTCTCGAGGAAGGTTTCTGTAGAAAAACATTTATTTATGATCAAAGGAAGCCGAGCAGTAACGATTTCAGTGAATCGAGTCGAAGAAAACCCTGCCGTCCGTGCTCGTCTTAAGCTTACGCTGGGTAAACCGATAAAAATATCTATATACTATGAGTGTAAGAATTGTTTATCATGAAAAGTTCTACCAAAAAGTCCACGACAGCATATCTCTATCTTTAATACATCGCCTACTATTTGATTTTTAGCCTACTTTCGATTTTTGCAAAAAATGAAAGTAGACTTATGAGATCAACACAGGGCGAAAAAAGTGTGTCTGTCTGTGTGTGTGTATGTGTGTGTGTGAGTCTGTCTGTGTGTGTGTGTGTGAGAGTGTGTGTACTCTGAATGTCTGTCCCCCCCTATCAATTCGAACACGGTGAATGCGAATTGAACGAAATTTGGTACAAAGGTAGCACTAGCAAAGGACACCTCAGTGTCATATTTTATATCGCCGCCATCTTAACGGAAACGTAATGGCGGCCACACAAATGTTCAAAGCTTAAATCAAATTACGACTAACCTAATCATCCGATCTCTACCAAATTTTGCAACAACATACCTTTATGGGGGAAGCATCCTTTGACCAAACTAACAAATACTTCATCAGCGTAATAGTTTGCGGATGGCGGCCATCTTGGTGTGAAAATCGATTCCCCCTATTAATTCGAACACGGTGCAACCGAATGGAACGAAATTTGGTACAGAGGTAGTACTAACAAAAGGCACCTCAGTGTCATGTTTTATATCGCCGCCATCTTGACGGAAACGTAATGGCGGCCACACAAATGTTCAAAGCTTAAATCAAATTACGATTAGCCTAATCATCCGATCTCTAGCAAATTTAGCAACAACATACCTTTATGGAGGGAGCATCTTTTAACCAATCTAATAGGTCATTTGCCTAATAGTTTGCGGATGGCGACCATATTTGTGTCAAAATCGATTCCCCCTATTAATTCAAACACGGTGAAACCGAATGGAACGAAATTTGGTACAGAGATAGCACTAGCAAAGGGCATCTCAGTGTCATGATTTATATCGCCGCCATATTGACAGAAACGTAATGGCGGCCACACAAATGTTTAAAGCTTAAATCAAATTACGACTAACATAACCATCCGATCTCTACCAAACATTGCAACAACATACCTTTATGGAGGGAGCATCCTTTGACCAATCTAATAGGTCATTCATTAGCCTAATAGTTTGCGGATGGCGGCCATCTTTATGTCAAAATTGATTCCCCCTATTAATTCTAACACGGTGGAACCGAATGAACGAAATTTGGTACAGAGGTAGCACTAGCAAAGGGCACCTCAGTGTCATGTTTTATAGTGCCGCCATCTTTACGGAAACGTAATGGCGGCCACACAAATGTTCAAAGCTTAAATCAAATTACGATTAGCCTAATCATCCGATCTCTAGCAAATTTAGCAACAACATACCTTTATGGAGGGAGCATCCTTTGACCAAACTAATAGGTCATTAGCCTAATATTTTGCGGATGGCGGCCATCTTTGTGTGAAAATCGATTCCCCTTATCAATTCGAACACGGTGGAACCGAATGAACGAAATTTGGTACAGAGGTAGCACTAGCAAAGGGCACCTCAGTGTCATGTTTTATATCGCCGCCATCTTGACGGAAACGTAATCGCGGCCACCCAAATGTTAAAAGCTAAAATGTAATTACGACCAACCTAATAATCTAGTCTCTACCAAATTTTGCAACACCATATCTTTATGTGGGAAACATATTCAGATCAAACTGCAAGAACATCAGCCCAATAGTTTGCAGATGGTGGCCAAGTATGTGTGCAAATCGATTCCCCCTATCAATTCAAACACGGTGAAACCGAATTGAAAGAAATTTGGTACTGAGGTAACACTAGCAAAGGGCACCTCATATTCATGTTTAATATCCCTATAGCACGTTGTATTTCAACAAGCTACTACAACCAACATTCAATCATACTCCTTGAAAAGGACAAAGAGTTATAACAATACCCATGCATTTAGGAGAAAGTAGGCTATATGTTCTTTCCTGAACATCTTGTTTCCCTTTTCATTTCTTCCAAAAATCCGCATTCAGTGGAAATTTAAATAACTAGCATCAGAGCAAGTTTGCGAACTAGCGAGCGAGCCTTCGGCCAGCATCAAACTCTCGAGTCGTATCGAGTTAAGACTTCAGAGAAGAGTATATGTGTTTGGAGTTTCACTGTTCACCTCGGCTTTTCTGAATTGCGTCTGGAACCTACCGTCCGTGCGCCTTTTAAGCTTACGCTGGGTAAACCGTTCAAGGTACCGGGCGAAGCCGGGGCGGGTTGATAGTTCTTATTATTTCTGATTCCAACACGATTTAGCCTGAATAATAAATGAAACAAGAAACACAGAGATATCAATAAATTACTGGTTTTTTTTAGTTTTTTTTTAGCGTATGGCTTTTAGTGCCGGGAGTGTCGAAGGACATGTTCGGCTCGCCAGTTTTGTAGCTGCTTCGAGACGAACACCCAATGGGTGAGCTACAAGTACCGTTAGGGAGGAGAGTGGGAAGGTAAGGACGAGGAGTTGGAAGGTAGCGGCTGTGGCCTATAGTTAGGGACCAACCCCGGCATTCGCCTGGAAGGAAGATGGGAAACCACAGAAGACCATCTTCAGGGTTGCCGGCGGGGGGATTCGAACCTCCTCGCCTCCCGGATGTGAGCGACTGCCATGAGTCATGCCGTAACGACCACGGCTAACTCACCCGGTAATTACTGTAATACATATTTATATACATTCTAGCAACCCGCCCCGATTTCGCTCGATATATTTAATGGTTTACCCGAGGCCGATAACCTAGATGTCAGGCCCCTTAAAACAACATCATTATCATCATCATCATTTCTTCAACTCGATTAACTGAAATCGTTACTGCTTGACTTCTTTTGGTCATACAGTACATGAATGTTTTTCTACAGAAACCATCCTCAAAGCAATCTTTACAAAATGGTGAAAACCGCATCAAAATCCATCCAGTGGTTCTCGAGATTACCCGTTTCATCCAAGAATCGGGGACTTTGTTTTATACTACGTAGATATTGTTTTGTGATTACGTAATGCATGTGTAATTACATGGGTAAAAAGGGGGGGGGGGGGTCAAATTGACCGAAAAGTGATGACGTAATATGCGGACGAGCGGCTTCGATGGCGTAGTTGGTAGCATGCTGAGCTTCTATGCCCAAGATCGCGGGTTCAAACCCGGCCGAAGTCGTCGGATTTTTAAGAGCGTTAAAAATCCCTCAGTATGCCTTCCTTTGGAGGGGAAGTAAAGCTGGCGGTCCCATGTCATAGATTTATGGCATGTTAAAGAACCTTCCACTAATTACACCTGTGTGAAGCTAAATTAACTTATAGGTTAAACAACACTCTTAGGGTTCCTACGTTCGTCGCCAGGAGCCGACTGCGGTGGCGCCTAGTTGCCAAGTTCTGAACTAGTAGTTGTTGACGGTGGCGTTTGGCGGCAAAAGTAGCAACTACTTGAAATTCAATGTCTGCAGTTCTTATTGAATTAAAAACAGACATCACAATTAACACCGGTTATCAGACAGATTCTACACACACCCAAAGTACACGGGGCTACATGACCGTGTTGTCGCAGCCCCTAAACTAAGGAACCAATTAACCAATATGCGGACGGCCACTAATACAATAATTAGATTGAAGAATACTCATTGTTATTAGAAAATAGAGACTTATAAAAGAAATAAAAAATAATGTATCATCTGACTGTCAATCAGTAGGCCTAAAGCCCCGAATGAGGGACTTTGCACTGTATTTTTTCTTTTTATAAGTGGGTCAATATCCCGTTCAATGTTAGAGATAGCATTACGCAACTTTCCCTCGAAATGTGTATCACTTAGACAAAAACGACGCTTTGATTTGATTTGTTTCATCAATGAAATGATTGCCCGCATAATTAGTTACTTTCAAACAATGTTGCCGTTTTTAAAGCATGATTTTTGAGCTATTCTATTTGCTTCGGCAAGTAATTCCTGTAGAAATCTAGGTCTGAAGCTTAATTGAATTTTCTTTTTAACTCATTGTTGCAGTGAAGATCAATTAGTTCTATCAGGATATTAATTGGTACAGTCCCAAAGTCAGTAGTGAACGGTAGAGAAAACAAGTCAAACAATGTCTCAAATGTTCTCACAACTTGAAATCTTACATTGTTATAATTGGCTTAATTTAACGTACAATAATGAGACGAAACCCGGTATTTCCATGCAATTTTGACCGCTAAAATGATTGGTGACCGGGCCGCATAAACTCACGTTTAGGACCGTGGGTTGTGCACCCCTGGATTGGATCGAAGTCGCAGGGACTTAAATCAGAAGAGTAGGGGAGGTGGTAGAGAACTTACTAGTCCCAACACTTGAACGATTCAGATTTAGCTCCTGCTGTATGCGCCCTAGCATTGTCATGCAGAACGTTGGGGGAATTAACCATGAAGTGTTGCCGTTTTCTTCTCTAAGCTGCTCGCAGATTATCTGGCAGTACTCCGCATTGCCGTTCTGCCTTTGGGGAACGGTATATTAAAGATCACACCATAGCCTTCACGTTGGTGAGGATCTGTCGAACTGTTGTTTTTCGTGGCAGCCCATGACGACGCCGCGAGGTACGAGGTACGAGTAGTATAGATCCCTCCTGCGGCGCTCACAAGCGACCGATCGTGACAAATGAGCATTCAAATGAAAGAGAATAGACATTAGCAGTGACGAATTGCACTCTAATTTCATAAATATCTATAATTTCTTAAAAAAAAGACTACTAAAAATGTACGAAGTGTGCGATTTGCAGATACTATACGATACCATAACTGCTGTCCACTTCACATTTTGGCCGCTGTGATGCCTGTTTCATGTCATTTTAACATTCTGAGGTATTTTCTTTATAATTTTGCATGGATTTCAGAAACAGTAAATCAAAGGAATGAGTACTCAAATCGTATAATTTCATAAATATCGAATAACCGGTGATTTTCAGTGATTGCCTTCTTAAGTTAGGGAACGTAGAACTTGGAATTCTAACTGAAATGTAAATAGTGTTCTATAATCATTAGGTTGAAATTAAAACATAACAACCTTTATGTTCGACCCTCACTATTATGTGCCAGAAAACTGTATCATAATGATGGTCATTATAACACCGTTTCGCGTAAATAAACTGGCGAATATGAGACAAGAAATAGCACTGTACCTTAATATCCCCAAAACCAATTTCTACACAGCGCGTGGTTTTGACACGATTTCAGTGACAGTTTTACTGAATACTGGTGCACAATCTGCACAAGGCCATGTAGTTGGCCTTGGTCTGAACATTGGTATTGAAGCACACAGAGCGCATGCGTCGGTTGTCCAGAGAGCTTGGAAAAACAGATATACTACCCACCGCAGCACCCGATCACAACATTCTAGTGACTGAACAGATATTTATGAATATTTATGTTAAAACATATAATAAAGTTATAATTATCGTCGAACATAAACAGTCGTATGCAACTCGCCTATAATGGTAATTAAGACACTCGTATGGAAATTATAAATCTCGCATACGCTCGTTTTATAAATATACTCGTGTCTTAATTATAGGCTCGTTGCATAATGTACTATTCTCCTTAAGTCTCTCATTATAAACCTACTGGAGAAAGTGTGGTTTATGAACATGCGAGATTTCTAGCACGGGTCCGCCAGTGAAGTATAATAATAGTAATATGTATAATTTATTTGAACTTCTATCCTGATTCGTGGCTTTACGATTAGTTGCGTTCTTGGGAACAACCACAATTGGATCAGAAGACAGTAGCGAGAAAAATGATGTTTTTTCAACAGCGATCTGAAACTAGGCCTGTCTCATAAAATTCCGTCTGTTACATTGCATTCTTGAAGGTCATTTTCAATTTCTATTATCCAGTTATTTTTGACTTTTAATGAGGAGGCAAGATTAAATATCCTTTTAGTAAGTCTTTCATTGTCCATTCTTTGAATATGTCCCTAAAGTTTCCAATTTTCTTTTTCTAATAGTGTTTGATATTTTCTCGGAATGTTGGTATAACTCGTGAGACCTCTTTTTCATCCACACTCCTTCTGTGCACACTGGGACAAACAATTTTCTTTCTTGTTTTTCTAAATGTTCGTTAGTTATATGTCTCCAATTATCAAGGTTTCTGATGCATAATGCTACAGGTAGAATTACCGTGTTAGAGTGTTTTAATTTTGCGTTCCGAGATATTGATTTTTATTGTACCTGTTCCAAGTGGTTCTACAGGCTTTTTGTAATTTGGAGATACATTCTTTGTTTCCGTCACGTCTCAATCCTGATGGTTATTTGATTTCCATTAAGTATTTGAAATTTGTATCATCATTAGTATTGTTACGTGCCACCCCCTAGTGGCACTTTTGTTAACTGGATTACGGTGGGCGAAAAGCACAAACACAATTGTTCCTTTAAAGAAATATAATTTATTACAGGCCTACGAACATACACAGTGCACACACATACACACACACTGAGTCTAACCTCAGAAAACACTACTAGTCACTATTAGTTTCCACATTTACAATCTACCACTGTCCTCGCTATTTATGCTCTCCCTGTCCGTGAGGCGTTACAGTGTTCCAGCTTACACTCACACGTACAGTCTACACAGGTACTCTACAGCCTTGCCACTGCCACTTCACTTACTTCCAGAGTCCTCTTGCTGCTCCTTGTGCGCTCTTGCTCGTCCCGTGTCGATCCCACGACCACGTATTCCACGAAGCACCGCGACACGTCCAAGCACTCACAGTCTTGACTCCAAGTCGCACCTTGGCAGAAAGGCTTCCTCTCTGTTACCGTAGACGTCCAGTAATAATCGCTGTACTGCTCCGTACGCACTCACTCGACAACACTTCAGTACACACTAGCACTGACCAATACTGTCCAATACACACTGCAATACACACTCCCCAATACACTCCAATACACACTGCCTCCTCGCCGCGGCTCGCTGCTTTATATGGGATCAGTCCCTGGCCTGGAAAGTTCGAATGTCACAACCCATTGCCGCATTGAGTCTGTTCTGGTTGGTTCCACATCCAGAATTTTCGCGTATTCTCTGGCCCGCCCGCGATGACTCACATATGTCCCGCTATTGTGTCTGCCGGTGGGAGGGGCCGGGAGGATGTGGTAACTTTCTCTCTCCGGCTGATGGTTTGGCCCAAGACCAACGAGACAGCTACTTTGGTCTGTCACACTGTCGCTCACCCGAAAGTCTCCTGCCGGTTCGCGGCGGTACGTAACAGTATTAACTTACTATTCTTTTTCTTCGTTCTGGCCAGCTATGGACCACGCTACTTCAACTGTTTCAGTCTTTGAGCTTTAATCTTTTCCCAGTAGCTCTTCATCCGTTTCCTGTGCGCCTCCTTTCTGTCAGCCGTCCACTTCTTACCTGTTCTCAGTTTTGGCTTTTCTTGGAATCGCTGGTGTGCTCTATACTCTGTGAGCTGCCTGAATAGGATTGAAATTTCGCCGGAAGTGCCACGTCTGTCATCACCCCTCTGCATCTTGACCAATCCATGTTCGCATAGTTGATGTCATAATACTCTGCGTTGCAATATTACAGCCCACGTACGTCAGTGCCTGGTCAGCTGTATCTCTAGCTTGAACAGTGTGATCGCTTGTTATTCTAACTGTTTGGCAGCCTTGTTCCCTGACCGCATGGCGAGGCGATAACGGTCACTCCTATTCAGGCAGCTCACAAAGTAAGTTTGTTTCTGGAGAGGAAGACGTTCTTGAATGTCCGCAAGCGAAATCCCTACTTCTATAAGATCTTTTTCGATCTCACAGAACCACGGTCCCTTTTTTTTTTTCTACAAAGTAGGAAAAATATGCGGTTGGTCAGTCTCATGCGTGTTATGTGGCCATAGAAACTAATTCTCCTTTTTCGCATCGAGTCGATTATCCTTTCCACACGTTGTTAAGTCGCCTCCTGTACTCTCCACTTTCTGTGACTGTTCCTAGGATCTTTCTCAGGATTTTTTGTTCTTTGGCCTCTAACTTTTCAAATAAACCTTTCTTATGCATTGCATGGCATTCTGCTGCGCACAGAGCTTCTGGACGAATAACAGAACAATAATGCCTATTCTTGACATTGATGGACACTGATCGTTTATTGTAAACATCTCTGGTTTGCTGGTACGCAGTTTCCATCTTGTTGATCCTTGATGTAAATGCTTCTTTCTCCGAGTTGTTTGGTTTTACCAATTCGCCTAAATACTTAAATCTTTCTGCCCGCTTGATTATTCGTTGTGCCTGCTTGATGTTAGTTATGAATTCCGTGTCCTCAAAATAAGTCCCGGAAGCCTGCTTTATTATTATGATTCTGTTAAAAAGAATGCCTCGTGTGACCGTTTATTTTTACCCGTAGCAAACCCTGTCATTTGACTTCTGTGATATCCCGTGAATGTTCACAATATTGTCAAAAGTTTGTGCATTCATTTAGAACGAGAACTCTCCGCCCTATGCTGTACAATGCTCAACCTTAGAGAATGAGTTTTGGCGAGCGTGTATTGCCCTAATCTATAAAAGTTGATGAGACTTGCCGACAAGGTGAAATGTTATCTCGAAGTTTCAGGCCAAATATAAATATGGGTAGTAGCCTACAGACAACTGTATCTAGAGATACAGAATCCTTTCCCGTGAACGTTGGAGTAGATCAAGGTTCCGTCCTCAGTCCATTACTTTTTGTACTCGTCATGGATGTGTTGACAGAGGGAGTCAGGAAGGAAGCTCCATGGTCCATGATGTTCGCTAATGATGTGGTCCTGTATGCATAGACGAAGGAACTTGCAGAGAAATGGTTGTAGGAATGGAGAGAAGCACTAGAAAGCCGAGGAATGAAGATAAGCAGATGTAAGACAGAGTTCCTCAGCCTGAGGGGTGCTGAAACAGGTTTTAAATGGGCTGGAGTAGAGATCCCAACAGCAAGTTCATTCAGATATCTTGGTACAGTTATCCAACAAGATGGTGGACTGGAGGAGGAAATAAAGAGCAGGATACGGTCGGGATGGCTCAACTGGAGGAAAACATCAAGTGTACTGTGCGACAAGAAGGTACCAGAAACATTAAAAGGGAAGGTACACAAGGCCGTGGTGAGACCAGCAATGATATACGGGGCAGAAACCTGGCAGATCACAAGGAGATGGGCAGAAAAACTGGACGTGGCAGAAATGCGTATGCTGAGATGGGCAAGTGGACATACAAGGTTGGACAAAGTGAGAAATGACGTGATTAGGAGACGACTTAGCGTGGTGCAAGTTTCTGAGAAAGTCAGAGAAGCTGGCCTCAGATGGTATGGCCATGTTAAGAGAAGAGATGAAGATTATGTGGGTAATAGGATGATGGAAATGCTTCCACCAGGGAAACGGAGTCGAGGACGACCAAAAAGGCGATGGATGGACAGCATTCAAGAAAGCATGAAACAGCGAGGGCTTGTGGAGGAAATGGTCCGGGATAGAACAACGTGGAGGAGGAATATCCGCATCATAAGTGGGATTAATCATGCTGGAGAAGAAGAAGAAGAAGAAGAAGAAGAAGAAGAAGAAGAAGAAGAAGAAGAAGAAGAAGAAGAAGAAGAAGAAGAAGAAGAAGAAGCCTACAGACAACTTTAACTTAACTCACATGCTATTGCTACTATGTACTGTAGTCATGTTATTTTCATAACATTTGCAAATTTGAAAGAGCTCCAGAAATTACCGGTGCAATAACGAAGTTGGTGCTGGAAACTCTACACTGACTATATAGAAAGTTACAGCTTTATATACGTGAAATTCTCGGAAACCTGCAATGTAAATTATTACTTTCTGTTAAAAAGCTAATGCACAGCTAATTACGGTAGAAGATTGGTGATGGAATTGGATCCCTTGCCTTCCGGAATTCCTGGTAAATTGCAAAACACAAATGAGATCCTCAATTAGATTCAACTCATTTGCTGTGTTTGTTTACAGGTCGACCCAAAACGTGAGGGTTTTAAACGTATGTGGTACCGTGGATAGATATAAGCGATTATTATTGCAAGAGTTAAGTGCTTTTCAGTCGGTCAACACCAATGTACCCAAAAGAGCTGGGTTATGCCGTAATCCTGAAATAAATTACATGAGATTAATAAATACACTAGGATTACCAGTTTCGATCGTCAAGCGATCATCATCAGATCCATTACACTTAGGTTATAAAATCTATGTTTAAAAATACAGGTGAAAATATTTACAATATGTACAATTATTTAGTTTCAGTATTGGTAATGCAACTGTCGGTGTCTGCTAAATGCAGTATTATGATGTTAGGTGAAATGCTAAATGGTGATAGATATCCGGAGTTTGTACCAATACTGCAACTAAATAATTGTACATATTGTAGGCCTAAATATTCTCACCTGTATTTAGATACATAGATTTTATAGCCAAGTGTAATGGCTGCAATGGGCGGGGCATGTTATCAGAATGGACGCTGCCAGAATAGTTCGCCAGGTGTATGAGAAGAAGATCGAAGGCTCGAGACCCCCTGGAAGACCTAGGAGTAGATGGCAAGATGAGGTGACCGCTGACTGCAGACAAATGGGTATTACTGTATGGGAGAATACTGCGCTGGATAGGAGGAAATGGAGGCAGATAGTGAGAGCGGCACGGGATCGTCACGTCCCAGAAAAGCCAACGGAGTGAGTGAGTGAGTGAGTGAGTAAGTGTAATGGATCTGATGATGATCGCTTGACGATCGAAACTGGTCATCCTAGTGTATTTATTAATCTCATGTAATTTATTTCAGGATTAGGGCATAACTCAGCTCCTTTGGGTACATTCGTGTTGACCGACTGAAAAGCACTAAACTCTTGCTTACTAAGGCAACACTGAAAAAATGGCATCAAACCCCACAACGATTATTATTATATGAATGAAACGCTAAAGTGTATGTTTCAAAAAAATCAAGTTCAAACTCTTTCAGGTTAGGTGGTACAATAAATGCACCACCAGCTGTCATCGCTTCAATTGCATGGTGGTGCAGGGAATGCTGCATACTCTCTGATTCTACTAGTTACTAGGTGGTACTAGTTACTTATTTCCTCCCCCAGGGGCTCACATCTAGTGGGACGCGGGTTGGCGACCACGGGGCCCCAGCTGAGTCCAGCATTGCTTCCACTTACTTGTGCCGGGCTCCTCTATGTCTTCTTTCCTGTCGACCTCACTTGGTCAACTCTTGTTCTCTTTCGACCCCGACGGTATTAGGGTATCCGAGGCCTAGGGAGTATTTTCCTTTCCCGCCTTAATTGGCCCTTGTGTCATCTTTTCTGATACCCTCCTTCTGCGAGGGGTCAGCCTTCTTTTTTTTTTCCTGTTATCTCCTGCCTTATGCTCAAGGCCCTCAAGGAGGCAGGGTGTATGTAGCCCCACCTTTTCTGGTGCATCCTGGATATTGCTACACCCTCAGGGGCTCACGGTAGGTGGGTTCGGGAGTTGGCGACCCCGAGGAATTCCTGAGCTGGGTCCGATTTTCCCTCTTTTTCCAATGTGAATAAGTAAATATCTTGTGCATCAAAGGTTAGAAAATCTGTCGAGTTCATGAGCCTCAAAGTAAACCAGAGGGAGTTAGAAGGTGCTGTTTGTACCAAAATCTTCCAAATCGCCTCAATAGTACGCTACAGGAAAGATTTCTTGAAAAGTCAACGGAAATATATTTATTTGTTTATAAAACGTGTTTAAATAAATAAACAAGATGTCAGCCCGGGGCAGATGACCTCGTAGTTCCGCCCTTTAAAACAACAATAGATATAGATAGACGTTAGCCCCTGCCATTACTGTGTCTCGTCGAGACCGCATGACAGTACAGCCGGACGGGTGGTATATACACATGATGCACTACAAGTAACCGATCGTAACAAAATGCGCATTCAAAAGATAGACTATTACCCTCAATAGTGACAAATTGTTCTCTGATTTCATGAATAACGAAAATTTGTTTAATAAGTGTGTTGAAACAAATAAACTGTATCGCATCGAGCCCGCATACCAATAAAGTCAGACGGGTGGTTTATACACTTGTGAGATTGCTCGCATGGGTCCGCTATTTATTATTATTATTATTATTATTATTATTATTATTATTAGATTGGGGAGCGTGATGGCGCAATGGATTTGCTGCTCGTCTTACACCTGGACGGCCGGTGTTCGAATCCCGTTTGCAGAGAGGTGGAATATTCACCTGAAAAAAAATCACGTGGCGTCAGGAAGGGCATCCGGCCTTAAATCCCCAGCCAAAACCAAAATGAGTCTGGTTGGCTCCGGCGACCGCAATTAATTGGGAAAGTCGAAAAAACTTTTATTTCTTCTGGAGGAGAGCAGGGCCTGGCTTTTAGAGTACACTTCCACTTGGATATTATATGATTTCGATACCTTGTTTCATGATTAGGGTGACATTATTGTTTAAAATTACTGTCAAAAATTAATACTACTGCACCGAAAATATGTGCTAAATTATGTAAATATGTGTTTTATTTCTTACTCATTTTATGCCATGTTTCTTAGGCACATGAGGTCTCTCCAACTGTTACCGGGGCGCGCACATTGACGTCACATTACTGTTGCCAACATGTGAGATACCGAAACTATTGGTCTGGATAACGATTATTGAAGCGTGAATAATTCCACGCCCAAATGAGTAGAGGGGGTTCGACTCCCACCTCAGCCATCCTCGAAGTGGTTTTCCGTGGTTCCCCACTTCGTCTTCGGGCAAATGCCGAGATGGTTCCTACTGTAAGGCCACGGCTGCCTCCTTCCCACTTCCTTGCCTAACCGTCCCACTCTTCCCATCCCTTCATCAGGCCCCTGTTCGCTTTGCAGGTGAGGCCGCCTGGGCGTAGTGCTGGTCACAACCCCAGTTGTATCCCCGACTCAGAGTCTCAAGCTCCAGGACACTGCCCTCAGTGGCTGTAGAGGTGGGATCCCTCGCTTAGTCTGTGGGAAAAGCCAACCCTGGAGGGTAAAACGATAGCGATAGCGAATAATTCCACTGTGTGTGACAAAACCCAGGGGTGTAAGTACTAGCTGGACCGCGAAGCCTAGTAAAATATATTGGTTTAGGCAAAATCCATTGGGTTGGATAAGGATTATTGAGGGGTTGGCAACGTTGATTTGTCCCATAATTCACACGTATAATGGCGGATTCCGCTGAAATTTTACTATTTAAGCTGTCATCTAAACGGGGGATGGTGGGTGGGTTATAGATAGAGCCCTGCGCGGGTGAACAAAACAATACCCGCATCCGCACAATTGGTATCCGCAACCGCATTACAATATTTTTATAAATTATATAACAAGTGACTTCGGTGGCGTAGTTGGTAGCATGCTGAACTTCTATGACCAAGATCGCGGGTTCAAACCCGGCCAAAGTCGTCGGATTTTTTTAAGAGCGTTAAAAAAAGCCCTCAGTATGCCTTCCTTTGGAGGGGAAGTAAAGCCGGCGGTCCCATGTCATAGATTTATGGCAGGGTAAAGAACCTTCCACTAATTAACCTGTGTGAAGCTCAATTATAGGTTAAACATTTGACAAACGCTCTTAGGTTCCGACGTTCGTCGCCAGGAGCCGACTGCGGTGGCATCTGGTAACCAAATTCTGAAATAGTAGTCGTTCACGGTGGCGTTTGAAGGCAAAAATAGGAACTACAAGAAAAAATTCAATGTCTGCAGTCCTTAATTGAATTGAAAATAGATAACACACACTAATAGAAGCATCACAATTAACACAAGTTATCAGACAGATTCTACACACACCCAAAGTACACGGGGTTACATGACCGTGTTGTCGCAGCCCCTAAACTGACGAACCAACCAACCAATAAAAAGCAACATATTTAGATATTTTGGGGGAAAAGTCGTTCCCTTAGGCTTTCTATGTCATGTGCTATGTTTAAAATGAATGTTATACAGCCAGAATTGCAACCCTTTCCTGTTCGGAGTGTTAATTATGCTTAATGACATAATTTGAATGAGATTAGATCTTAAGTTTGCCATGAAAAAAAAACATTCACGGAAATATATGATAGTCATAAGCATCCGCGTCCTAATAATAATATTAAACAAGTTCGGATTGTATTCTAAAAACTATCCTGAAATTTACGCCAAACATTATCCGCAGCTTATCCGCACAGCAAACTATATCCGCGTGGTGAAATATTTGGCGGATATTCGTTGGTTAATCCACGGATATCCGCATCGGCGCAAGGCTTTACAGTTGAGGAGTAAGCATCTATTACTACATCATTTTCTATTCTTTTTTCTTTTTTTCATCATTACATAAGGTATTTTGGCTCATTTCAGTAGTTAAGTAATTGTTTTTCATAGGACTAGTGGACCCGTGCGAGCTTTCGCAACGTGAATGTAGGTTTATGGGGTAGTAGGGAAGAATGTGGAAGAACGAAGTTTTAAATATTGAAGAAATGTATTTATTGTTGTTAAACGGCATACGCACATGAGAAGAACACAAAGAATTATGTAGAACAGTGTTTTGTACTTGTCACAGTACCTCTTTGTAGCTAACAGTTCGCCGCGCTCCCGACAGATGGCTGCCGCCGCCGCACTGCCCTGCGCTCTAGCGGCGGGCTCTCCTAGCAGTACGTCGCGCTCCCGCGAAATAGCTACCGACGCCGTGCTACCCTGCGCTCTAGCGGCAGGCTCGCCAGGTTATGGTGCTCCCATTGTAAATGTACATTTACAAGGTATTTATTTAATTGTGAGGCATTTAAAGAGGAAGTGAGTGTGTTTCGAGCACACATTGGGTTATGCGGAACCTGTAGGTACCCCATATGTGTAGGTTGGTGTTAAAAGGACCTTATTTTCGGTACCGTTCAAAACCGGAATGGGACCTTAGCAGAATTATATAGGAAGGATTTGCTCTCCTTTATTAGCCTACTTTCGATTTTTGCAAAAAATGAAAGTAGACTGATGAGATCAACACAAGGCCAAAATTGTTTGTCTGTCTGTGTGTCTGTTTGTGTGTGAGTGTGTGTTTGAGAGTGTGTGCTCTGAATGTCTGCCCTTTCAATTCGAACACGGTGAAACCGAATAGAACGGAATTTGGTACAGAGGTAGCACTAGCAAAGGGCACATCAGTGTCCTGTTTTATATCGCCGCCATCTTGACGGAAACGTAATGGTGGCCACCCAAATGTCCAAAGCTTAAATCAAATTATGACTAACCTAATCATCAATCGATTCCCCCTTTCAATTCAAAAACGGTGAAAACGAATTGAACGAAATTTGGTACAGAAGTAGCACTAGCAAAGGGCACCTCAGTGTCATGTTTTATATCGCCGCCATCTTGTCGGGAACGTAATGGTGGCCACCCAAATGTTAAAAGCTTGAATCAAATTACGACTAACCTAATCATCCGATCTCTACCAAATTTTGCAACATTATACCTTTGACCAAACTACAAGGTTATCAGCCCAATAACTTGTGGATGGCGGCCATGTATGTGTGCAAATCGATTCCCCCTATCAATTCAAAAACGGTGAAACCGAATTGAACGAAATTTGGTACAGAGGTAGCACTAGCAAAGGGCGGCCACACAAATGTTAAAAGCTTAAATCAAATTACGACCAACCTAATAATCTGATCTCTACCAAATTTTACAACATTATACCTTTATGTATGAAGGATCTTTTGACCAAACTACAAGGTCATCAGCCCAATAATTTGTGGATGGCGGCCATATATGTGTGCAAATCGATTCCCCCTATCTATTCAAACACGGTGAAACCTAATTGAACGAAATTTGGTACAGAGGTAGCACTCGCAAAATGCAACTCAGTGTCATGTTTTATATCGTCCCCATCTTGACGGAAACGTAATGGTGGCCACCCCAATGTTAAAAGCTTAAATCAAATTACGACCAACCTAATCATCAGATCTCTACCAAATTTTGCAACAACATACCTTTTTGTGGGAAGCATCTTTTGACTGAACTACAGGTTAATCAGCCCAATAATTTGCTGATAGCGGCGATGTATGTGTGCAAATCGATTCACCATATCAATTCAAAAACGGTGAAACCGAATTGAATGAAATTTTGTACAGAGGTAGCACTAGCAAAGGGCTCCTCATATTCATGTTTAACATCGTATAGTCTAACACGTTGTATGTCAACAAGCTACTACAACCAATATTCAATTATACTCCTTGAAAAGGACAAAGAGGAGAAGGTAGGCTATATGTTCTTTACTGAACATCTTGTTTTTACTTCGCGTTCTTGAATTGATTTCATCTGTATTTGTTTTGATTGCCATACCCTAATAAAAATCTAACTGCTGCCCTGGGAGTTGCTTTATTTACATAAAATGATAGAAGTGTTGATAGTTAATCCAAGAGGATGGCGGCAATGCACCGACTCGTAATGAATGCAAATCCCATCTACTGAGTGGCATGAGCTTCAGGTATTGCAGTGCTCTTATGCCATTTATGCGAGGCACATCCTCACCAACGCGATATCCCTAGACCTGGTATGACGTGCCTGACGAATTTTATGACCATGATTTATTGCTGTAAATAAAGGTAGAAGACCGTAGTATGACACACTCGGAATAAATGGGGACGGATATGATGTGATGAGACTCGGGGGCACGTTACACACGTTGTAATATACTCTGATGCGACTTCTATAGCGTAGTTGGTACCATGCTGAGCTTCTATGCCCAAGATTGCAGGTTCAGACCCGGTCGAAGTCGTCGTTTTTTAAGAGCGTTTAAAATCCCTCAGTATGCCTTCCTTCGGAGAGGAAGTAAAGCCGGCGGTCCCATATCATAGACTTATGGCATGTTAAGGAACCTTCCACTAATTACACCGGTGTGAAGCTAAATAATAGGTTAGACATTTGACAAACGCACGTAGGTTCCGAAGTTCGTCGCCAGGAGCCGATACGATGGCATCTGTTAACCAAGTAGTCACTGATTTAATTCTGTGGTCACTAATTGTGGTGTAGTACGTATGGCAGGGATTCCCTTAGAGCAGTCTTTTGCATTTATCGGAACACTATTTGGGGTAGAAACCGTGGACTGATAGTCTGGCACGGAAAGAAAAAATTATCAGTAAAAAAGGAAGGAAGGAAGCTTGTTAATTTTACGTCACCATTAAACTCTCGATCATGAGGCACGGGACCTCCATTTTGTTACGTGAAAACCGAACCACAGTACATGGCATTTCTCTTCGAAAATCCCACTTGTATTGAGCGTGTATCGAACCCGGTCCACCTTGATGAGAGGCAAACAGTTTCACCACTGCGCCACTATATCCCCAATTTTTTATTAGTATAAGGAAATGTTAACAAGCTTAAGAATCAATTTAGATTGTTTTGTTAACGATGATGATGATGATGATGATGATGATGATGTATGTTCTTTTTAGTGGTGGAGCGTCGAGGTCTAATGCCCCTAGATTGCTATCTAAATGAAGGGTCATCGAAAAAGTTTGCATCAATTTCAAAACCTCATAGCTCAGGAACTATTTGAGATAATAAAACGAGCTTTTTTTTGTTGTTGTTAAATTCACTAAATCAAAAAGTATTTTTCATACGTCGTAATGTTTCTATGTGCGCTCCCTTGGTTCGTCACTCGTTCTAGGGCGTCCGGGGGACTTCCTCACGTCAACGCTGCCAGTTTCCTGAAGCCGTTCATACCTCCGTCTAATGCTATTGCCATGAGGGGGATCCCTACCATAAACACGTCGGAAAGTGCGCTGAACAGTTATAACTGATTTAAACTCATCTAACCACAACGCACACTGTGCTTTCTGCTGAACTATCGCCATTGCAATCACACCACTGAAAAAGTAGCGTGGCACCTTCCTGTCACGTACTCATTCGGCGCATCTGCTGAAGGTCTCGGGCGGAGTACAGTCACATCTAAAACTAAAACCCGATGAGTTACTGATTAGTTTTCAGGTCGAATGATTAATTTATCTCACTTACAACGGGAGATATGATTCTTTGAAATTGCTGCAAGCTTTTTCGATGGGCCTGTATATTAAATGCAACATAACTTTTCAGAAACAAATTTAGATTTTACTAGCGGACCAGTGCGAGAAATCTCGCATGTTCATACACCACACTTTCCCCGGCGTCCCTACGGCCAAAATGCGAACTGAACAGCAATGATGTCGCGTATTTTCCTACAGCA
The DNA here is from genome assembly GCA_946902985.2 of Meconema thalassinum. Classification (NCBI taxonomy): domain Eukaryota; kingdom Metazoa; phylum Arthropoda; class Insecta; order Orthoptera; family Tettigoniidae; genus Meconema; species Meconema thalassinum. The sequence continues at coordinate 374,723,098 of OX336388.2, read as the reverse complement.
TCAGTATTTGCAAATTGCACACTTCTTAAAAAATGATATTTATGAAATTAGAATGCAATTCGTCACTGCTAATGTCATTTGTGTGCTGAATTCATTGATTGACAGCTTAGCTGTAACACTCATCGGTTATTCGATATTTATGAAATTATGCGATTTGAGTAGGTCTGTTCATTCCTTTAAATTACTGTTTCTGAAATCGATGCAAAATTATAAAGGAAAGATCTCAGAATGTTAAAATGACATGAAACAGGCGTCACAGCGGCCAAAATGTGAAGTGGACAGCAATTAAGGAGCGTATTTTCCTACTGGAACAGTATTTGCAAATCGCACACTTCGTACATTTTTTAAAAGTCATTTTTTAAAGAAATTAAATATATTTATGAAATTACAGTGCAATTCGTCACTGCTAATGTCTATTCTCTTTTATTTGAATGCTCATTTGCCACGATCGGTCGCTTGTGAGCGCCGCAGGAGGGATCTATACTACTGAAATAATATATATGATGGTTATTACAACTAGACTGCAGAACTGCAGTTGGTGGTGACAATTTTCGTAGGTTTCACGCCAGTCATTTCTTTTTATCGTTGTCTACGGGTTAGTTGGAAGAGGTCGAGTAACTGCTCGTTAATGAGAGAGCTGATGAGGTCTTAGAGGCCGACACCTTGTGAATTTTGATCGCTCGTGATATTTGAGCAGGGAGCTGCCTACGAGCTCCGTGTAATTCTATAGCCCTCTAAGGGAGGTGTGGGAATGTAGTGGCAGCAGCATCATTGTGTTCTCCTAAGCGGGTACACAATACTTCCTCTTCTGGTTCCTTGTCCTTTCTTTGCGGGATTCTACACTGCCTGGCAATTGCTATGATGATGATGATGATGATGATGATGATAATTGTTGTTTTAAGGGGTCTAAAATCTAGGTTATCGGCCCCTAATGGTTTGGGTGATCGTGAAGATGAAAATGAAATGCAAACTATAACCAAAACTAACCACTAACTTTTATACCAGAAGAAGAAATGGAAAACAAAAGGAGAACAAGGCAAATAAAGGACAGGAGGAAAAGAGGAAAAGAAATGCCCTCAACCCTCGAAGAATGCGTATTGAGGGACTTGGAAGGAAGGAGAGCCATGAAAGGCAGATAGGAAAGTGAAAGAGGAGAGGGTCCGCCCCACAGGCAATGGATAAAATTGGGAAAACCAGACCCAGCTCAGGAACCCCTCGGGGTCGCCAACTCCCGAACTCACCACCCGTGAGCCCCTGAGGGTGTAGCAATATCTAGGGTGCACCAGAAGTGGTGGGGCTACATACACCCTGCCTCCTTGAGGGCCTTGAGCAGAAGGCAGGATATAACATGAAAAGAAAAAGAAGGCTGACCCCTCGCAGAAGGAGGGTATCAGAAAAGATGAGACAAGGGCCAATTAAGGCGGGAAAGGAAGAGACTCCCTAGGCCTCGGATAACCTAATACCGTCGGGGTCAGAAGAGAACAAGAGTTGTCCAAGTGAGGTGGACAGGAAAGAAGACGGAGAGGAGCCCGGCACAAGTAAGTGGAAGCAATGCCGGACTCAGCTATGGCCCCGTGGTCCAATTGCTATGAAACGGAGTCATTGGCAGAAAGGAATATTCACAGGCAAGGACGGAAGACATCCAACACAGTACATACGTAATAGAGGTGGAGTGGTACAGGGTCATTATTATGTAAGTGCGCACGAGTAAACACGGCAAGCTAAGCCGGCTGAGATTGGCGCAGATCGCGGGCGCGCGTACCTGGTTCAGCCAGGGGTTGGCGCGCACTTTCACAGTTTTACCAATCATGTTCAATAATGTGTACTTACAGTGCTCATAGGCGATGCTGAAAATGTCCTCCCTCTCTTGTAACACACACCTGACATCTTCTGATGAAAGAATGTCTGTCAACTCTTCTATTTACGGAACCTGTATCTTTGAATCGTTTATTGAGCCTCCTAATCGTACTGGCATTAGGCACAGGTCTTCCTGGGAACTTGATTCGAAATTTCGTCTCGTTTCAGAACAAGATTTTCTGCTTTTCAGATACGAAGTATTGATATACACACATTCGCGCAATGTGAATTGGTGTCTAGGCATGACCAACAATCACAGTAATCACAATACTCACTAAACATGCAACAATAACGTCTATGCTTTGCAGATACACGTCCATATGAATGACAAAACACGTGTGAACCAACGATATGAGTCAGCGGAGCGCGCCAGCCACAGCCGGCTTAGCTTGCCGTGTTGACTCGCGCGCTCATACAGTATATAAAGACCCTGTATATTTATAATGAAAATTAGAACAGATGGGAAAGCAGGATAAGATATACAGTGAAACCTCTCTAAAAGACCACCCCTCTTAAAGACCGATTTTTCTTGGAACAGATTTAAAACCTCATAAGGTCAATGTATTTGTTACCTCTATTTAAAGACCACCCCTCTCTCCGACCAAAGACCAGGCATTTTCTCAGTCTGACCTCTTTCAAAAGACCACTTCTCGTCTGCCTTCCCATTGGAGATGATATAAACAATGTTTCTGTTGGCACAGAACTCCATCAGCATAGGCCTACAATGTCATTAGAAAAAGTGTTAGCGCCTTCGGTGGCGTAGTCGGTAGCATGCTGAGCTTCTATGCCCAAGATAGCGGGTTCAAACCCGGCTGAAGCCGTCGGATTATTTAAGAGCGTTAAAAATCCCTCAGTATGCCTTCCTTCGGAGGGGAAGTAAAGCCGGCGGTCCCATGTCATAGATTTATGGCATGTTAAAGAACCTTCCACTAATTGCACCTGTGTGAAGCTAAATTGGATAGGTTACGAATGTAAACAACGCTCTTAGGTTTCTACGTTCGTTGCCACGAGCCGACTGCGGTGGCGTTTAGTAGCTAACTAGTAGCTAAGTTCTGAACTTGGCCTAGTAGTCGTTGACGGTGGCGCTTGGCGGCAAAAGTAGGAACTATTTGAAAAAATCTAAGTTGCAGTACTTAAATTAAACAAGATGTTCAGTAAAGAACATATAGCCTACTTTCTCCTAAATGTATGCGTATAGTTATAACTCGTTATTATCAAAGAGTATAATAGAACTATTCTTTGTTGAAGACCTTAGAAACGATTTACCTCTACCAAACGCCACAACCTAGATAAAAACTGCTACCATCATTGAAGAAAGAAAGATAAGAAGTATATCAAGAATGTTATGGATCTGGAGACATAATCGACCGGACTGGCTGCGTGGCTCAGCGGTAACGTTCTCGCTTGCTGGGCCCTAGGTTGCAGGTTCGTATCCTGGCGTAGTCAGCTGGCATTTGAGGGTGCACAAATGCGAGGGAGCCGTGTCAGTACATTTACTGGCACGTTAAAGATCCCCTTCGGGCCAAAATTCCGGCACCCTGGTGTCTCTAAAAGCAGCAGTAGTTAAAAGGGATGTAAAACCAATAACATTATTATTATTATTATTATTATTATTATTATTACATATACGACCTGCCGTGGGCAACATCCAACTTTGAGTTGAGGCATGTCTTTACACGTCTGGTTGTGCATGGCTTTCACAACCCTAATTGAATTAACAAATATTTCCATGACCCTACAGAGACGTGTCTATACAAACTATGTGGATATTTTTGATTGCTATTTGCCTGAAATAAAAGTAGTAATTAATAACCTGAACTAACACCAATGGCTTGAATTCAGTTACTATATGAAATCGTTTTGTTCTTTACTTCAAATAACATTTTCAAGTAACGCAAAATAGGCTGTTACAAACCCTTTAAAATAAAAAGTAAAAATGTATCGTAGTATCAACTTGTCATTCTTCAAATTCGATGCGCATAGAATGCCAATGGTATAGTAATCAATGGAGCCCCACGTAGACTAGTCGTGACATCTAGTGGTGAAATATCGAACAATATAATCCTAACAGAGCGAGTGCATTCTAGCGGCCAGAAGAAGAAACTTTTCATTAAAATCTGGAAGTTAATAAGTAGGCGTGCAGTTACCTTTTTGGCAGCTAGATGTCTCGAGCGAATCTGCTGGCGAATTATGTTTTAATTAAATATATATTTTACACCATAATATGCACAATATAACGCTTAATTTTAAAACATCTGAGTCATTACAAAACAATAAACATATAACATTTCAAGCAAAAAACCTAGCTCTGATCGGGTTTGAACCATAGGCATTTGAGCGATAGGCTAATGCTCTACCACTGAGCCAATTGTGTCAACGAATATCGTTCTATATAAAATGACTTACATAGAACTTGTTAGCAAATAATGATTTATACTAAACGATTTCATCACTGGAGTATATTATTTATATATAAAGCATTTCATACAAAGTTTATTTATTTTGTATCAGTACGCTATATTGCATGCAATACTCAAATTAGTGAAATATAAGTCAGGCACAAGATATCCGCTGCCATCTTGTCTTATTACTGAATCGGCTCAGCTTTTTAAAATCACGTCTGCACTATAGTATTAAAAAATAAACTTTTAATTTCGAACGTGCCTCTTCCTTTAGAACAGTTAAAACGATTCTCGGCTCGATAATCGGAACTGTTGGGTCCCATGATATGGATTATAAAGTTTGCATAATTCGCACGGCCGCCATCCTGAAATGGTATGATGGCGGACGACCATGTAGTTTGGTCACAAGGCGCATCCTATACGAAGGTATGTTGTTACCAAATTTGGTAGAGATCGGATGATTTGGTTAGTCGTTATTTGATTTTACGTTTTGAACGTTTGAGTGGCCGCCATTCAGTTTTAGTAAAGATGGCGGCGATATAAAACATGACACTGAGGTGTCCTTTGCTAGTGCTACCTTTGTACCAAATTTCGTTCAATTCGCATTCACCGTGTTCGAATTGATAGGGGGGGGGGGGGGACAGACATTCAGAGTACACACACTCACACACACACACAGACACACACACACACACAGACTCACACACACACATACACACACACACACACAGACTCACACACACACATACACACACACACACAGACAGACACACTTTTTTCGCCCTGTGTTGATCTCATAAGTCTACTTTCATTTTTTGCAAAAATCGAAAGTAGGCTAAAAGCAGATAACACACACTAATACAGTCATCACAATTAACACCGGTTATCAGACAGATTCTACACACACCCAAAGTACACGGGGCTACATCACCGAGTTGTCGCAGCCCCTAAACTTAAGATCCAACCAACCAGAAAAAGTGTTATGTAACGTATAAAAAAAATACAAAAATCGGCTCTCCTAGAAGATTGTTCGAACCCAGAACAAATTACTGGACTTTCAACCTCACTCAGAGATATTCTAGAAAGTGAAATTGTTAAAAAAAAAGTGCTAATCTGAGACAGAAATCAATTCGTGACTATTTTAAATGACAGAGCTCAGAAAATAACTACAGTAATTGTAATTAATTTGTACTAAATGTGAACCAATACAGATAAATTGTAATCAAGTAGGTGTTCCAACTGTACTTTATTAATAATGCAGTATAACATTATTTTTAATGCATACCCCTATTAAGAGACCACCCCTCTAAAAGACCAGTTTTCCATGGAACCGTCACTGGTCTCTTAATAGAGGTTTCACTGTATAAAGAAATCAATACATGACGTTCTTGTTGGAAATAGTTCAAAACTCACAAAATGAAGGTTGATAGCAGTCTCTCAGTAAGGAATATGCCTTCCTCGGACACGAATGCGCATTGTGCACCCGTTATTCATGCTGTCTACTCAACTGTTGAGGAGTCCTTGGGTGATATTTTCCCACTACTCTCTCAAGGCGATTTTAAGGTCTTGCACGATTCGGGGATGGTGTGTTTGTTGATTATTTTAAATATATATATATCGGTTCGTTCTATGAAAATACATGGTTACCAACACATAACAAACGATCAGGCCTGTAACGTTAATAGTTCCTGAGAAGAGTGTACCAGAATCTCTAAAATCTTAACTAGCGGAATTGTTTTCTGTGACCTTGTTTTTGAATACCCTGAACAAAATCAAACAATAATATTTGATATTTATTGTTATCATTGGCTTAGAACAGTGGTTATTAAACGGTGGTCCGCGAGAGCCTCGAGAGTGGTCCGCGGGAGAAAATGGTCCACCAGCACGCATAAAAAAGTGCCCAATAAATGGAGATTTCGAAAATGATGTGCGTTGAATAAGAATCGTCCGAATATATCCGCGGCGATGACCAACAAGTTTTGAATTGAAATATCTGTAAAATAAGGGCTATTCGAATATGATACAAAATATTTTCTATAACTTATGTTTAACCGTGGCAAATAAACTTTCACCAACATTAAACAACCAGAAAGTCACAGGACAAAATTAAAATTATTATGGTTATTATTATTTTGCAATGTCCTTTTAAAACAAAATTGTTGTTTGAACATACATTTGTAATTGCGACTTTTCATTCTATGTAGGCTATACACAGTATTATAAAAAAAGTTATTTTGTTCTATTAAATAATTTGTAATTTAGTTGTACTGTACACTAATTAATAGTAATAATAAATAATGTTTTCTAAAACTGTTTTGCTTAATCATCTTTGAATTTTCTTATAACGAAGGCGCTGTGGAAGGGTTACAAGTGATAAGGTGTATCAGCGGAGGGAGAGGGAGAGAGGGGGTATGGGGGTCCATACATGATTCAATTTCAGACTAAGTGGTCCGCAGACTTCTACGGGTTCAGAACCACTGGCTTAGAAAGATCTTTGTTTAGTGTAAAATTAATAACCATTGACAAAACGCAAATAACAGAAATTGGTTCTTAAAATTTGCTCAATTAATTGAGTAAAATAAGCTATTGTCCTTAATCTTTCTTCAGTTTGTGGTCCCCAAAACTAGTACATGAGACTGTTCTCTTCTACTACAAAGAGCCCGTGCTACAAAATTACTTGCCCAAGTTTCCTTTGAGTATTAAAGTTGATGCTTACGATAGGGAATATTAATTTTTATCGTAACGTGTTATTCCTGTGGAGAAAATATTGGTTTTAAGACGCATATCCTTAGTATGTTGTCATCAAATTTCACTGCCCTTCTGGGTTCTGTTATGGCAGTGTCTTGTAAATTCTCGAAGAACAAGTTGCCTGAAAGTAAGACCTCTGGGACGCGGAGAATGTTTGTACTGGAAGTTGTTATCAAGTTTTGCATCTTTTAGTAGGGAGAAGTAAAGTTGATTAGGAATTCTAATTAGATTTGTGCTCTGTTGTTTTCCCTCGACCCTCTTATTTACTTGACTCGCGTAATGTCGTAACCCTCGATTTTGTCATCAGAAGTGAGAGCTTTTCCTTTATAATATTTGCGAGGGTAGTTAAGGAAGTCTACAACAAGTCGTGGATTGCTTGATTTAATTTACACTTCCCTTTCTCGTTATGTGTGTATTCTAGGAATGATCTCTCTCCTCTTTCTTCTTATTTTACCACTCCTAACAATCCTTAAGATATCACTTGTATGATAAATATTGTCAGTCTATAACAAGTCTTAGATTGCTTGACTCAGGGTACACTTCCCTGTCTCTTTGTGTGTCTATTCTTGAGTTGATCTCTCTTCCATTTTTCCTTTTTCCAATCATTCACTTGTATGTTAAATATTATTCATGCATTTTAGTAGCACGTTTATCAATATGCATGATTATCTTTAATTTGCGCAATCGGAAGTCACTATCCCTGCTGCCCTTACCAGAAATAAGGAGCAGCTTTCTGTAGCTTCCACGGTTAAATCAACGCACTTTGATCATGTTTAGAGCCTGATGTCCTTGCCAGAAATAAGGAGCAGCTTTATGTGGAACTCCTACCTCAGCCATGGTTTAACGCAGCGGGATATGAGACTTCTGTAGCTTCCACGGTTAAATCAACGCACTTTGATCACTGTTAGAGCCTAATGTCCTTGCCAGAAATAAGGAGCAGCTTTATGTGGAACTCCTACCTCAGCCATGGTTTAACGCAGCGGGATATGAGACTTCTGTAGCTTCCACGGTTAAATCAACGCACTTTGATCACTGTTAGAGCCTAATGTCCTTGCCAGAAATAAGGAGCAGCTTTATGTGGAACTCCTACCTCAGCCATGGTTTAACGCAGCGGGATATGAGACTTCTGTAGCTTCCACGGTCAAATCAACGCACTTTTATCTTGGTTAGAGCCTGATGTCCTCGCCAGAAATATGGAGCAGCTTTATGTGGAACTCCTACCTCAGCCATGGTTTAACGCAGCGGGATATGAGACTTCTGTAGCTTCCACGGTTAAATCAACGCACTTTGATCACTGTGAGAGCCTAATGTCCTTGCCAGAAATAAGGAGCAGCTTTTTGTTGAACTCCTACGTCAGCTATGGTTTAACACAGCGGGATAAGAGACTTCTGTAGCTTCGACGGTTAAATCAACGCACTTTGATCACTGTTAGAGCCTAATGTCCTCGCCAGAAATAAGGAGCAGCTTTATGTGGAACTCCTACCTCAGCCATGGTTTAACGCAGCGGGATATGAGACTTCTGTACCTTCCACGGTTAAGTCAACGCACTTTTATCATGGTTAGAGCCTGATGTCCTCGCCAGAAATAAGGAGCAGCTTTATGTGGAACTCCTAGATCAGCTATGGTTTAACACAGCGGGATATGAGACTTCTGTAGCTGCCACGGTCAAATCAGCGCGCTTTGATCTCAGCTACAGCTGCAAATGATGTGAGACTGCCACATCAGCGGAAACGCCACGAGGGCTCGGTTGTTCAGGTAATCGATTAGCCATCAAATCTTATGGACGTCTGTGTGTATATCTTGTGGCTAAAACACAAGCTCTTCGTATAAGCAATTCCACCGCTGACCGTACACTTGTTATCCGGAAACCATAACACGCCCCCGGGCATTTCTTGAAGCCGTGTTTCGTGCTTGCAGTCCGGAATGAAGAGGCGATATACATTCCGTCATTTTTTTAAAGTTAAATGAACCATTGCTTTGAGTAAATAACTTCAGTACAGTCGTACCGAGAGCAGTGGCTACACTCGCTAAAGCACAGCGTTAGGTCATGGGGCCAAGCTCTCTGCTGACTCGGTAGACGCGTGGGTTCGAGCCTCACCGTCGGCCGTCCTTGAAATGTTTTTCCGTGGTTTCTCCATTTTCAACACCAGGCAAATGCTGGGACGTACCTTCTGACAGGCCACGGCCGCTTCCTTCCACATCCTCGCCCAGTTTGATTCATCTTCATCCATCCCATCTCTCATCCCGATGCGCAGGTCGCCCGCGGGCGTCGACTTGAAAGACCTGCACTCGGCCTCATGACAAAAAAACAAAACAAAAAGTACAGTAGTGATGCCATAACCCTATTGGCAGGGTGTCTACTACTGTGGAAAACAGGGAATACTCAGAGAATTTTTCAATCCTGGAAAACTCGGGGATTTATCAGGGTATTGTAATGACACTCAGGGAATTTTAGTTTTACAAGGTTCAACCTTGAATAATTGGAAATTAGGAATTTAAATTTTGTTGGGGGAAAAGTATATTTTGGTGATTATTGTTGTAGATGTATGTTCGTACTGACGTTAAATCAGTAAGCTCTCATTTCTTGCAAGATAGAGCACACAAATTACATGTGTAACTGCATGATTTTTGAGAGCATTAACATTGACGAGCTACTTTCAATACTCGCAAGTACAAAGCTTTTCTGGATGAAAAAATTAGAAATCTGAAAAATATAGACAAAAATATTCTTCTGTTGCTTTTTTTTTGTCTCTTCTACTGTCATGCTACTCTTTATTGTTTTCAAGCACTTTTTGAAAAGCTCTTCAAGAACAAACTCTGGTTTATATATTTACTAGCAGGAGTACCCGCTCTTCGAACGGTGTTCGGTGTTAACACCAGACATTATCAATTGAGCTACTATTGCAATGGATAACGGTTTGTCATTCCTTCATAAGTTTATCAGAACGAAGTTAGTTTTCTGGAAATATCACACACACTGTTAATTTAAGGGCCTTAAAATGTGGTTTTCGGAGACCCCTTATAGACTCGCGAATTTGGTGTCTCACAATGAGAAGCGCAACATATGCTTTGGTCGTCCTTCTAGGATAATTTTTATATTTTGCCTATTTTAGCATGTATTTTGAGAAGTTTTTCCCTATATCCACCTTTCGACTGTAAGAAAAGTACGGTGAAGAGTTTTATAAATGATTGGTGTATTGACTCTCATGGATACCATACCTGATTTTACGATGCACCAAGCATCCGAACACGAGTTATAGGCGTACCTAAAGATACACAGAAAGACAGACAGACAATTCTATTGTCTACAACTCGCTTCGCTCGTTTTATAAATATACTCGTGTCTAAATTATTGTCATAATAGGCTCGTTGCATAATGTACTATATTATTATTATTATTATTGATTTTATATTCGACCCTGACTGTTATATGTCTGAAAATTGTATCATAATGATGGTCATTATAACACTACTTTTCATTATGAAACACCAATCCCACCAATCAGAGCTCAAGAAACAGTTGTTTGACCAATTAGATAAGGATACCTTCGCGCATGCGCTCAAAATCCAACAGTCTATATAAATTACCGAAATTGCACCGTGAATATGAGACAAGAAATAGCACTGTACCTTAATATCCCCAAATCCAATTTCTACACACCGCGTTGTTTTCAAACGACTTCGGTGACATTTTTACTGAATACTGGTGCTCTATCTGCACGTATGGCATTGAAGCACAAAGAGCGCATGCGTCAGTCGGTCAGAAAGCTTGGAAATCAGAGATATCCTACCCAGCGGAGCACCCGATCACAAAATTCTAGTGACAATATCAACAGATATTTATGAATGTTTATGTTAAAACATATAATAAAGTTATAATTATCGTCGAACATACACAGTCGTATGCAACTCGCCTATAATGGTAATTAAGACACTCGTATGGAAATTATAAAACTCGCATACGCTCGTTTTTTAAACATACTCGTGTCTTAATTATAGCCATTATAGGCTCGTTGCATAATGTACTATAAGCCCACTACGGAGCGCTTATGACAGTTCTTCTTCGATGCTCTTTAACGTTCCCAATATCTCATGAGCCCTGCTGATAAATTCTCCTTTCTCTCCTGCGAAAGGGGCTTCCGACATTTAGGGACTCTAGGTGGTGGGGTCCAAGACTCTACCATAGCACAAAATTTAGAACGATCTTCTACATCAAGGTCAGCAATTCCAGCCGAATCCAAGTCCTCTAGTGCATCATTAGAATTGTAAATTAATGCAGAAATGACCTACGAGTACTCTGCTGAAATGATGATAAAACGTGTTTTGTAGATCAAGAGAAGGGAGAAGATGCTGAGCATCCTGAGCAATTATGATACCGAGGGAAGGCTGCTACTGGCAATCAAAAGTATTTATGTTGATAATCAGGCTGGAGTGAGAGTTGATGGTACGATGAGTTCTTGGTTCAAGGTTGTTACAGTAGTGAGGCACTATTTTATACTAGCAGTAGTGCCCGGCTTCGCCCGGTGGATTTATTTGTTTTATGGGTGATAATGAATACTACTACAGAACTGGAGCGCTCAAGGATAAGGATCGGAAAGCACCAACGCTTATTGCAGCCCAGCTCGCAATATTCTGCACCAGAACACTGGTAGTGCCGACGTGATGCAGCCCGCATTGCCAGGAAGCAATAGACTTAGGTATTATTGGAGCTGTCCGGGAGCGCTTGTTCTTGCGACTTACTGAACAAAAATCAATCTTTATGGTTACCTGGTGCTACATAGTATAAACTATTCCTCTTGAATCAGGCTATCATATACAAAAATAATTTATCGAATCTGATTGGTAGTTCCAGAGATTAGCGCGTTTAAACACACAAACAAGCTCTTCAGCTTTATTATATTAGTATAAATATGGATCATTAGCTGAAGGGCATAATCTGGATGAGTGGGATTCAATTGGGAACCAGGTAAGCAGTCTGGCCTTTGCTGATGACCTGGTTGTAATGACGGGCTCCGTCGAAAGCTTGCAATTTACCATGTTAGAACTTGAACAGAAAAACCTTGAAGTCAAAACAAACCTAACATATAACGAGATTCAAATTACGAATCGTATTATAATCGAAGTCGCCTCCGTTCCGTAGTGGTCAGCGTGCTTAGCTGCCACCCCGGAGAACTGTAACGGGGTCTACTCAGCCTCGGGTGGTCCAAATGAGTCGAGAGGGTTCCATTCTCACCTCAGTTGCCTCGAAGTTGTTTTCCGAGGTTTCCCACTTCGTCTTCGGGCAAATGCCGGGATGGTAGGTCTACCTACCGTCAGGCCACGGCCGCCTCCTTCCCTCTTCCTTGTCTATCCCTCCCATTCTTCCCATTTCTTTCATAAGGCCCCCTGTTCGCTTTGCAGGTGAGGCCGCCTGGGCGAGGCGCCAGTCCCGCCTCCCCAGTTGTATCCTCCATCCAGATATCAAGCTCCAGGACACTGCCCGTAGAGGCGGTAAAGGTGGGATCCCTCGCCGAGTCCGTGGGAAAAGCCTACCTGGAGGGTAAACTGACTACGAAAAAAAAAAACGAATCGTATTATAATCACCTAACGACTAACTACTGTACAATAGTAACTTAGTGCATTTGCATTAATGAAAATTTAAACTTTAACACAGTGATCAGGATCTGATGATGGCCAATTGATGGGCAAACGCGTTATCTTACATTGCTCCATTTGAATGAAAATCCACAGCCGACTGACCGGGTCAGTGAATGGAATGAATGAAGCCCCCATCTAGCGACGAGGATATGAACTGTGGCGATTGCCGAAGCCTGTCGCACTCCCCTGGGGCAATGATTAAATGAATGACAAATGAAATGATAGTGGAGAGTGTTGCTGGAATGAAAGTTGTGACAGGGAAGATCGGAGTACCCGGAGAAAAACCTGTCTGCCTCCGCTTTGTCCACCACAAATCTCACATGGAGTGACCGGGATTTGAACCACGAGCCCTGCGGTGAGAGGCTGGCGTGCTGCCGCCTAAGCCACGGAGGCTCCGACATTGCTTCATTTAATAGTTAGAATGAAAATCCACACCCTGCTCCCTGTCGACCGACCGGGTCAGGGAATGGAATGAATGAAGCCCCGACCTAGCATGTATATTTTATTTTTCAGGAGTGTATTTTTATATTTATATCTTGTACCCCACCCATTGCTTGCCACGGTGGGTGAGTGGTTAACGTGTCGGTCTACTAACCCCAAGCTTGCAGGCTCGCTCCTGGCCGTGGTAAGTGGTTTTTGAAAGGAGGCAAAAATTACGACACCATGTCATACGATGTTGTCATGTCAAAGAACCCATTTGAATTCAGTAGACCGTGTTCATAATGGCAAAATTAATCTCGGGAGTTACCGCCAACACCAAGTTCCTCATGCCTCTACTAGAAAGCGCTATAGTGTTCAAGGAGCTTAGATATCTAACCTCCTTGACTTTCATAGTGTGTCAAGGAAACGAAATTCGGCATTCAAGCTACCCTTTGGGTGTCAAATAACAAAGCTTGCACACGGCACCCGAGGCCATACGATGTTATTATTATTATTATTATTATTACCGCCCATTCATTGGGCACATTCGTGTTGACTGACTGAAGAGCTACAAATTTTAGGAGCTTTTATAAAAACAGTTGATATTGAAAAGTTTGAAATGTTTGTCAACATTGCGTTGACCGAATGAAAAGTTGTTAGGCCTATATGAGTTTTCGAGAAACTTAATATTGTTGTCCTACATAAATAGCCTATATGTTATATGCCGTGAGTCTGTTCCCGGCTCTGCCAAGAAATTTAATTCTGGTCTGAGGACTGGAGCGGGCGGGAAATTACAAAATTAAGCAAAAAGTATGTTGGACTGCAGAATATCACAATGACTCTTAAAAATGAGTTCACTACAGATAATACTGAACACATAATTATTTATTGAATTAATGTAATTCGAGTTGCGTGGCTCAGCGGTAAAGTTCACGCTTGCTGAGCTCAGTGTTGCAGGTTCGAATCCTGGCGCAGTCAACTGGCATTTGAGGGTGCGTAAATGCGAGGGAGCCGTGTCAGTAGCTTTACTGGCACGAAGTTCCCCTTCGGGGCAAAATTCCGGTACCTCGGCGTCTCTAAAAGCCACAGTACTTAAAAGGGACGTTGAACCAATAACATTATCTTCAGAATTACTAAAATATTAATTATTAATTTAATTGTTTAATAAATAATAAAAATATGCTATACTGAATTTATAATCAAAAGAATCAAACTTGAAAAAATACAAATGTAAGCCAACGATCCATCCTACAACGTTATTGCTCAGCCGCTAAATTCTGACTGACCTACCTGGCGACGCAACAACAGTACCACGCATGCGCGTCAAAAGTGGGCAGTCATGAACGTCTCATCACTCAGTTCAGCTGACAATACTGTACTGGAACATCCTATGAAACATTTGGTATTAAGAAACTAAATTTTAGAATTAAACAAATTATTACATTTAATTTTAGAAATGAATATATTATAAAGTGGTTGGTTGGTTCTTAAGTTTAGGGGTTGCGACAACGTGGTCATGTAGTCCCGTGTACTTTGGGTGTGTGTAGAATCTGTCTAATAACCGGTGTTAATTGTGATGACTGTATTAGTGTGTGTTATCTGTTTTTTTTTTTTAAATTCAAGTAAGGACTGCAGACTTTTGAATTTTTCAAGTAGTTCCTACTTTTGCCGCCAAAAGCCACCGTCAACGACTACTAGTTCAGAACTTAGCTACCAGACGCCACCGCAGTCGGCTCCTGGCAACGAACGTAGGAACCTAAGAGCGTTGTTTACATTCCTAATCTATACAATTTAGCTTCACACAGGTGTAATTAGTGGAAGGTTCTTTAACACGCTATAAATCTATGACATGGGACCGCCGGATTTACTTCCCCTACAAAGGAAGGCATACTGAGGGTTTTTAACGGTCTTAAAAAATCTGACGACTTTGGCCGGATTTGAACCCGCGATCTTGGGCCACCGAAGCCGCCTATTATAAAGTTGCATTTCACAACATAAAAAATCGAGAAAAACTTACATTATTCTGATCAAAATTCAGATTTCCCCGCGGCCCCTGAAACCTTATTGGGGAACCCCTGGGGTCCAAGGATCCCACTTTGGAAACCACTGCTGTTAACCATTTGTGTATTTACCAGGTGTCCCTCCCCACTGTCACCCAGAATGCTGGCGAGAGGGGAGATGTACACAATGTTGAGTGCTCATTGAATATCACTCAGGTGAGGGACTTACCACAGCAGTGGAGTAAATACGATTTTAATTTGCACGTGCTTGCTAATTAGTTTACAGGGTTCCCTTGTCTGCTGTGTTGAGTTGTGTGCATTGCTGTGTATGTGTAACATTGCATTGCATTTATTCTATGCCCAAGATAGCGGGTTCAAACCCGGCCGAAGCCGTCGGATTTTTTTAAGAGCGTTAAAAATCCCTCAGTTTGCCTTCCTTCGGAGGGGGAAGTAAAGCCGGCGGTCCCATGTCATAGATGTATGGTATGTCAAAGAACCTTCCACTAATTACACCTGTGTGAAGCTAAATTGGATAGGTTAAAATGTAAACAACGCCCTTAGGTTTCTACGTTCGTTGCCAAGAGCCGACTGCGGTGGCGTCTAGTAGCTAAGTTCTGAACTAGGCCTAGTAGTCGTTGCCGCTTGGCGGCAAAAGTAGGAACTATTTGAAAAATTCTAAGTTGCAGTCTGTACTTAAATAAAAAAAAAAAAAACAGATACACACACTAATACAGCCATCACAATTAACACCGGTTATCAGACAGATTCTACACACACCCAAAGTACACGGGGCTACATGACCGCGTTGTCGCAGTCCCTAAACTGAGGAACCAACCAACCAACATTGCATTTATTCCACGAGACTACTTACTGCAATACGTATCCAAGGTTCCATGAACTTGATTAATCCAATTAGGTATTAGGGTATCGATGTGAGACTGAGATTTTTTTGAAGAACTAAAAATCTGTGTTATTAGCTAGAAAAGTGGACACGCCATGTGGAATATAATATATTCACCAGGAAGTTTAATCTAAGCCCAGAAATATGACTTTACCTTTCTGAAAAAGAACTATTTCAGAGTTTATTAACTTCGAAACATTTAATTAAACCGAAAGGTCATTTATGTTCGACTATGCCAAAATATAAATATGCCAGAAAACTGCACGCAAAGAAGCTCATTGTAGTCCAAGTTCCATTATGATACAGGTTCTCCACCTATCACCACCTGCGCTGACTTCCACGGCCACCTATTTTAAATTTCACTGCGTGGCTAGTGTCATAGTGAGGTATTCCAGGAGGCTGTGGTCGAATACAAGGTATTCTCAGCGTTCCATGCGCTATGTTCAGTAAAATAAAAGGGCGGAATCTCGACAGATTATTTATGTTCGAACAGACATTAAAGTTATAATTATCGTCGAACATAAACAGTCGTATGCAACTCGCCTATAATGGTAATTAAGACACTCGTATGGAAATCTGAAAACGAGCGAAATACTCGTTTCTTAATTATTGCCATTATAGGCTTGTTGCATAATGTAAAGTACTATTATAGAGCGATAATGATGATGATAATAATAATAATAATAATAATAATAATAATAAAATAATAATAATTATGGGGTCCAGACTTTTGTATGAAGCAGAAATTCTGTCTGTCTGTCTGTGTAGACCTATGTATGTATGTTCCTTATACAAATCCTTACTGTTCCTCGGGGCCGATAACCTATATGTTAGGCCCCTTAAAACAACAATTATCATCATCATCATCATCCTTACCGTTCCACCAATCAGAATCAAGTTGTGTATAAGTTACTTACCTTTTAGGGTCATGTGGGTAACATTGTCTTCTTGGAATTTGGACAGCCCTGCCCATTCCATGGTTTTAGGTCTTTAGCACATTAGCATACGCGAAATATTGAATTTGTTGTAAAGTGACCAAACCAAGCTTATTGTACGCCTAACAACGCGAGAAACTAAACACGATGGTTTCCAAAGGGAATCCGAAAAGCAAGTTTTAAGGCTCTAGAACCAAACGCATTTGAGATATTTGCAGGCGTCTTCGGTGGCGTAGCTGGTAGGAAGCTGAGCTTCTATGCCCAAGATCGCGGGTTCAAACCCGGCCGAAGTTGTCGGAATTTTTAAGAGCGTTCAAAATCCCTTAGTATGCCTTCCTTCGGAGGGGAGTTAAAGCCGGCGGGCCTATGTCATAGATTTAAGGCATGAAAAAGAACATTCCACTAACTACAATTGTGTGAAGCTAAATTTGTAGGTTAAATTTGATTAACGCTCTATAAGTTCCAACTTTCGTCGCCAGGTTCTGGTTGTGGTGGCATCTAGACGCCAAGTTCGCAGATAGGTGTAGTTTACGGTAGCTTTTGGTAGCAAAAGTAGGAACTACTTGAAATTGATCGTCTGCAGTCCTTACCTGAATTACAGATAACACACACTAATACAGCCATCACAATTAACACCGGTTATCAGACAGATTCTACACGCACCCAAAGTACACGGGGCTACATGACCACGTTGTCGCAGCCCCAAAACTGAGGAACCAACCAACCTGATAATTCCAGAATATTATTCTCGCTCAGGGAAATCTCAGGAAAATGTCAGCCGTTGCCATGGCAACGCCGGACCTCATTGAACCTGCCATCCGTGGGAATGCATAAAGGTCAATTAGTAGTGACGTGAATATACACTAAATTATTGATGTGTAACATCTTTCCACTCGGTATCTGGACATTTTTGTGGGAGTGATTTTGGAAAAGGGACGGAAGTGGATGGGACGGAAACATGAGCGCGCGTGATGGCGGAGATCGGTACAACAACGTACTGTAGGCCATATGGTTATGGGGAATGTATATCGCATACAGTTTAGTTCAAGGTTTGGAGACCCGATTTAAGATATGCATACAATGAATCATCTTCAAGTTGTCGTTCTTTGGTGTGAAAATATTCATTTTATCATATTTGCTGAAAACAATTACGATTTATTAAATCTTCATACTTTTGCTGTATTCTTATTTAGTGTAAGCACTCGATGTACTGTCGGCCATGTGGCTGTGTGGAATCTATATCGCATCAACCAACACTCCAAACAACGTAGGAATTCAGTATATTAACACCGACTACTAACAATAATTGAAACTTCATTGGTCTAAACATATCACTGGGAGAAACACATTTAATAACTTATACCTTCCGCACACCTAATTTTTATCGCGCCTATACTTGGCAGTGCGCTGATCGGCAAAACGAGGCCATTTTCAATAACATCGCTGGCATGGGTTCACTTTTTTTTTTAGCGTATGGCTTCTAGTGCCGGGAGTGTCCGAGGACATGATCGGCTCGCAAGTTTTGTAGCTGCTTCGAGACGGACACCCAATGGGTGAGCTACAAGTACCGTTGGGGAGGAAAGTTGGAAGGGAGGGTCGAGGAGTTGGAAGGTAGCGGCTGTGACCTATAGTTAAGGACCAACCCCGGCATTTGCCTGGAAGGAAGATGGGAAACCACAGAAGACCACCTTCAAGGTTGCCGGCGGGGGGATTCGAACCTCCTCGCCTCCCGGATGTGAGCGACTGCCAACAGTCATGCCGCAACGACCTCGGCTAACTCACCCGGTATGGGTTCACTAACTGGCCGGTATAGAGCGCAGCTCGCATCAAGTAGGCAGTGGATTGCTTCCGCCACGGCAAATAATAATTATGATTCATTACGGTCAGGATTTGGCACTGGAGTCTTACAAGTAGTTATTTCAATGACCAAGAGAGTTCACTGTCAACAAGGGATTTGCGCTCCCAGGACACACATAGTAGGATAACATGTCACATGTTACACATCATATGCGACTACTGTAAAGCTCGTATAATTTTTATTGTTGTTTTAAGGGTAGAAACAGTGAGGTCATCTGCCCCTACACACTAAGTGATAAAGTTAAACTCGTGTATTTCTCTTACACACTGTACGCCACTTGTTCATGCCGGGTAATATACATTAGTTTGAATATAAAACATAACAGGTTGCACATCCCGTTATGAGTTCTGCCCCATGAGGCTGAGTGTATCCCGTTCCAGCCGTCAGAGATGAATTAAATTAGCCTACTTGGCGCAGCCAGGAATTGAACCCGTGGTTTATTTATTTATCTATTGATCGTATGGCTTTTAGTGCCGGGAGTGTCCGAGGACATGTTCGGCTCGCCTGAATCTGTAGCTGCTTCCAGCGGACACCCTTAGGGTGAGCTACAAGTTCCGTTCAATTTCAAGTAGTTCCAACTTTCGCTACCAGATATGAATGATACCTAGTGGTGAACGAACTTTGATAGGGCGTTCCGATGAAATTTAACCTAACAATTTAGCTTCACACAAGTTTAGTCTGTGGAAGGATCTTTCACATGCCATAAATCTATGACGACTTCGGCCGGGTTTGAACCCACTATCTTGGGCACAGCAGTTCAGCATGCTACCAACTACGCCACCGAAGCCTCTTTTGAACCCGTGGTGACAGCCAAGAATGGTAGTCAGCACACCACGAGACGGAGAAGCTCTGTATTGTAATATATTCTATCGATCTTACTGCTGTTATGAAAACAGAATTTAATATGTGCCCTTGTTTTGCCTCCGCTTGCCTGCCTCTGTCATGTATACCTGAACCGTGGTCTTAGTGCCGAGCATTGGGGAGATGATGGTGATGATGATGATAATTGTTGTTTTAAGGGGTCTAATATCTAGGTTATCGGCCCCTAATGGTTTGGGTGATGGTGAAAGTTGAGATGTGAATGAAAATTATAACTAATACTAACTACAGACTTATATACTAGAAGAAGATATGGGAAACAAATGAAGGATAAGGCAAATAAAGGACAGGAAGAAAAGAAACCCCCGAAGAATGAAGATTGAGGGACTTGTAAGGAAGGAGAGACATGAAAGGCAGATAGGAAAGGGGGAAAAGGAGAGGACCCGCCCCAAGTCAGTGGAAAAAGGGGAATAAACGGACCCAGCTCAGGAATCCCTCGGGGTCGC
The DNA here is from genome assembly GCA_946902985.2 of Meconema thalassinum. Classification (NCBI taxonomy): domain Eukaryota; kingdom Metazoa; phylum Arthropoda; class Insecta; order Orthoptera; family Tettigoniidae; genus Meconema; species Meconema thalassinum. Next base: position 374,703,015 of record OX336388.2, on the reverse strand, counting down.
CAACTCCCGAACTCACCAGCCGTGAGCCCCTGAAGATGTAGCAATATCCAGGGTGTACCAGAAGTGGTGGGGCTACATATACCCTGCCTCCTTGAGGGCCTTGGGCAGAAGGCAGGAGATAACATGAAAAGAAAGAGAAGGCTGACCCCTCGCAGAAGGAGGGTACCAATTAAGGCGGGAAGGGAAGAAAGAGACTCCCTAGCCTTGGATATCCTAATACCGTCAGGGTCGGAAGAGAACAAGAGTTGACCAGGACAGGTCGACAGGAAAGAAGACGGAGAGGAGCCGGCACAAGTAAGTGGAAGCAATGTCCGACTCAGCTGGAGTCCCGTGGTCGCCAACCCACGTCTCACTAGATGTGAGCCCATGGGGGAGCATTTAGGAGACTTCAGCTGCAGCTCTTACTTTTAAAAGAGTTGTTTTTTCTTGTGGGTGGGGTGCAGGCCTGGAGATGACTCCACTAATCTGCCAAGATCTACCCCCGTCCTCTCCTCTCAGCAAGCCGAACAAGTGATCATTCCAACTTCAGTGCACATAAAAGCGTCTTTGAGGATGAGCCACTCGGAATTGATTTGGTTGTATCTCGGCTTTAGTTGAAGAAAGGAACCGATTTCATGCGGGGAGAGACAAGTTGTCAAGCGGCTATATTAGTAAAGAACATTTAGCTTAGTGACAGCAGTATTGTCTCCAGCTGTCTGTTAACGTGGTAATTTGTGATATTTTCATATCGCTAGTCATGCATATTTATGCAATAGAGAGAGCTTTATGAAGCGTAAGATTAAATTGTAGTCTACCATAGCATGCAAAGAAACATCATAGGCCTACTGCATTCTTTATAAAGCTTTATAATGCCCGTCCGTTTGTCATTTTGGGTTTTCTTGCGGCAAATTGAGTTTCATACACAATTCATAGCTAATATATAGGCCTAGGGCAACTGTACAGTAATAATCAGTAGCTTTTTTGTTGTTGTTAAATTGCTCCGGTACCGTATTGGCTTCGGTATACAGTAAGTTTAGGTCGGAACGGTGAATCAACTGTTAATTTGCCCACAATCAATGTTTTGGAGCCTCAGAGAAAAAGAGTGTCATTTGTATACCCCCAGGAAAAAGGACTATTATTATTATTATCATTATTATTATTATTATTATTATTATTATTATTATTATTATTATTATTGATGTGTAACATCGTTCCACTCGGTATCTGTATATTCTTTGTGGGGGTGATTTTGAAAAATGAAACGGAAATGGATGGGACGGAAACGATGAAATGGAAATGGATGGGACGGAAACAATGAGCGCGCGCGGTGGCGGAGATTGATACCACGACGTACTCTCGGCTATGTGGAATGTATATCGCATACGGTTTACTTCAAGGTTTGGAGGCCACATTAAAGATATTCCTACAACAAATCATCTTCAAATTGTCGTTCTTTGGTGTGAAAATATTCATTATATCATATTTGCAGAAAACAGTTATGATTTATTGAATCTTCATACTTTCACTGCATTCTTATTTAATGTAAGCACTCAAGGTACTGACGGCCAAAATACAGCACTATGTAGAATGTATATCGCATACGGTTTACTTCAAGGTTTGGAGGCCCCATTTAAGATATTCCTACAATAAATCATCTTCAAGTTGTCGTTCTTTGGTGTGAAAATATTCATTAGCCTATATTTGTTGAAAGGATTTGGCAGAGGAGTTTTACAAGTAGTTATTTCAATGACCAACAGAGTTCACTGTTAGCCTAACAAGGGATTTGCGCTCCCGGCAGACATACAGTAGGATTACATGTCGCAAGTTGCACATCATATGCGACTACTGTAAGGCTCGTGAATTATTATTATTATTATTATTATTATTATTATTATTATTATTATTATTATTATTATTATTATTATTATTATTATTATATGTTCACCATAACTTTGGGTATAATACACTATTTCATCGGTAATCGTTGCAAGATGGAGTTGAGTTCTTTATGTTGATAAATTGAGGATGAACAAACTATGGAGCGGTCCTCTAACATGACTGCCTTGGCCCTCAGTGACTTCGATATGATCCCAGTGGAAGAGATTGTGATGGGCAATACAGTAGCAAATTCCTGTCGTCACATCTGTCGGATCTTTTCAACCAGAGGTATGTGTATGGTCACTTTCTCAGCGTCAAATTGTTCGCTATCATGCGAGTTACGAATGCAATGTCGATTAGAAGGGTTCTCTTCTGCACTTTATCAATAAGAATATTGTTGGCCTACAGTATTTGCTAATATAGGTCGTACTGAGATCACATTATTATTATTATTATTATTATTATTATTATTATTCCCGTTTCTGTGCGTTCGGCGATGAGATGAAATTAATTTTCTGTCAGACGAGCGATACACTTTCGCCTTGTCAGGCGTGGTAGAGTGGTATCAGGCTCTCAACGTCTAACGTTATAAGGCCGGATACCCTTCTGACGCCACCCTCGTGAGAAGAATTAATGAGAGAGAATTAATGAATATAAATTTTATTCATGAAGCCAATGGTGATTTATTTTATTTCCAGGATGGGTCAGGGAAAGGATTCTGAAAGGAAGTCTGCCGTGGAACTATTGAAAGGAACCGTGGTGGTGAATATGAGAAACCACGAAACCCATTTTCAGGACGGCCGAGGTGGAATTCGAACCCACGCCCTTCCGTTGCCGGTGATGCACGAGGTAGCGCATTAGCGCTCTCGGCCACTGCGGCCGGTAACTAATATAGGCCTAAATGCAACTGGACAAGGCATAAGAAGCGATCGGGACTTATTAGAAGATGGCGTTCCGATATTTGTCTGAAGTTGAAAATTAACTCAGCAGAGATGTTGGTAATGGCTTCGGTGGCGTAGTTGGTAGCATGCTGCGCGTCTATGCCCAAGATCGCGGGTTCAAACCCGGCCGAAGTCTTCGGATTTTTAAGAGCGTAAAAACTCCCTCAGTATGCCTTCCTTCGGAGGGGAAGTAAAGTCGGCGGGCCCACGTCATAGATTTATGGCATGTAAAAGAACTTTCCACTAACTACAATTGTGTGAAGTTAGATTTGATTAACGCTCTATTAACTTCCAACGTTCGCTTCCAGTTGCCGGTTACAGTGGCATCTAGTATCCAAGTTTACAGCTAGGTGTCGTTGACGGTAGCATTTGGTAGCAAAAGTAGGAACTACTTGTAATTGATCGTCTGCAGTCCTTACCTGAATTACAGATAACACACACTAATACAGCTATCACAATTAACACCGGTTATCAGACAGATTCTACACACACCCAAAGTACACGGGGCTACATGACCGCGTTGTCGCAGCCCCTAAACTGAGGAACCAACCAACCAGAGATGTTGGTGAAACTTTGCTTAACTAAGGCAGGTCTTGGCGGGGCTGTTGGTTTGCGTGCTGAAGCCATGAATTTCCATTTCCACTTGGATGGAGAGGAGTGCGAATACTAACCGTTGATAATTTTACTGTTCCTCTGGATCACTGGTTCTTAACCGGTGGTCCACGAGTGCCTTGGGAGTGGTCCGCGGGAGAAAATGGTCCACCAGCACTTATAAAAAAAAGTGGCCAATAAATGGGGATTTCGAAAACTATGTGCGTTGAACGTGAATCGTCCGAATATATTCGCGGTGCTGACTATCAGGTTTTGAATTGAAATATCTTTAAAATAAGTATTATTGAAAGGGTTACAACTGATAAGGTGTATCGAGGGAGGGTGGTCCGTACATGATTCAATTCCAGGCTGAGTGGTCCGCAGACGTCTACGGGTTCAGAATCACTGCATAGAGGTTTAGCCAACTATTGGAAAGTAGCCTTTGTGATCCATGCCAGCCTGTTCTCTTTAAATACCTTCTGTCGGTTCCATTTGGTCCGAGCGCTGGGTGGCCCAAGGCGGGGTTTATTTGTGTAGTTTCCTGCACTGTTTGTTCCACCGGATGGGCCGCCCTTTTAATGAAACTGAGCCGGGGGATAGAATGGGTATTGGTTCATGAATTGCCTGCTGGAGGGTGATAACTTGGGAGTTGGTAATTAGATATGCAAGGCACGTACTGGGCTCGGACTGCGCAGTGGCTGATATTATCATGCTCTTCTACCGCTGCTGAATCTGGCCTTTCTGGTTTACATCTGGCTCAGGCAAATTTGTTACCCATAAATTCACAAGTGTTCCATAAACATTATCTTCTAAATATATAAACTAAAAATAACTTTGATTGAGTGACACAGAACTTTGCGATGTGACACGTTATTATTATTTATTTATTTATTTATTTATTTATTTATAAGTTAATTCCCCATAAGGAGAGAGTTATAACACAATAAATGTTCATATTTTATTCTGGCCCTTTCTTCTTTTTTCCCCAAAACCTCTCATATACAGTACACACTATGCTTCCTCTTCCTCTCCTCCGTCCACTTCTTTCCCGGTTGTCTCTCTTTGGGAGTTTGCTCAAACATCTGTTGTCTAAGTTTGTCTCTGTATGTGCTCCTGTCTGCCACGCCTTGTGTAGAAATGTTTAGTTTCTTGAGGTCCTCCACGGTTTCCTTTACCCAATTGGTTTTTATCCTTTCAAATGATCTTGTCGACTTCATCGTTATGCTTTGGTCTACCGTTATGCGTTACGGTTACGGAGAGGAAATGTACTAAGGTTGCGCTTGAGCGTATGACGTCATCATGTTGTTCAGTGCATATGCACCGAGTCTGAGTTTACTCCTGGGCTATGGCGTTATGCGATACGGAGACGGAGAGCGCGTGACGTCATGCAGCAGAGTGCACCTCCCGCTCTCCGTTCCCCGCTCGGGAAGCCGAAGTTAATGGGTAATGAAGTCTGTTGAAAGAGTCCTGGGGCTTTGAGCGAAGAGACAAGCCCTCCTGCCTTTCTAACATGTGTAGCATTTGTAGCATGCGTCATATGAAATGATATAAAGTCTAGTCTTTCAGACTGACTGTATCTTTTAGTGTACTATTCGTAACTATATTAAAAAAATTCTTGGTCGTTCTGTCATCGGTCATCGTATGTATATGTCCATAAAATGATGCCGTTTTTAGCCTACTTTTCACATTTTGCAAAAATGAGGAAATAGTAGACTTATGAGATCGAACCGGGAAAATGTTTGTCTTGTCTGTCTGCCCTTCTGTCCGTCTGTCTGTCTGTCTGTCTGTCTGGCTGTGTGCCCCCCCCCCCTATCAACTCCTAAACGGCTGCAGCAATCGAAACCTAATTTAGTATGAGTAAAGACGTAAACCGGAATATCTCAAGCCCATATTTGAAAACTATGTCAGTGCTACCAATTGCAGAAAAACGCACTAGAAATTTGAGCTCCATGTTGGATATCTTGGAAGGTATGAATGGGAGCTATTCCAAAATTGGCACACATGTAGATAATACTATTTCAGTTTAATTTCCAGGAAGCCATACATGTCAGTGTTGCCAAAATAATTTTAAGCCTTCTGGTAGGTCCAATTTTAAATGCATATAACTTCTAAACTATCAATTGGATTTCAACCAAAATTTGTACGTAATATGTGTATATAAACAGATATGGCTGAGCGTATTCTTAAGAGCCACTAGGGCTGCCAACTGTTAACAATTGCTCTCTCTATTTTTTCAAATACCAGTATATCAGAAAGTATGCAAGCCGACAGCTTTAAACTATGCACACGTGTTGTACCTGACATTTTAGATTAATTTGGAGTAACTTATATACGTCAGTTCTACCAACATGATTCTAAGCCTGCTGATAGGACCTATTTTTAAATACATGTAACTTCTATACTATCAGTTGGATTTTAACCAAATTTCGTATGTGCTGTGTGTAACATAACAGATATGACTTTAAGTATTCTTAAGAGCAATCAGGGCTGCCAACTGTTTATAATTGCTCTCTCTATTTTGTATCCAAATACCAATATATCAGAAAGTATGCACGCCGACAGCTATAAACTAAGCACACGTATAGCACCTGACATTGTAGATTAATTTGGAGTAATTAATACAAGGCAGTGCTGCCAACATGATTCTATGCCTGCTGATATGTCCAATTTTAAAATACATGTAACTTCTATACTAACAAATGGATTTCATCCAAAATTGGCACAACAAGATATCATAATATTTCAGATTATTTCTGACCAGCACACGCATGACATTGTTGCCAACATGCTTTTACGCGTGCTGATAGATCCTATGTCTAACTGCATGTAACGTCCGTTGGACTTCAACCGAATTTTGTATTCTGTACCTTAAGAGATGGAACTACGAATATATTCAGTCACCAGGGCTGCCAACTGTAGTGCTGTATTAGGCTACATTATACCAGGTATATTTCGAACTAATTAGACATTTCGATATTACCAACTTAAATTCGTCATTATTCTAGATAGGTTCATATACTGTAGATTAATCATTGGCTTGAATCTTAATTTTAAGAAAAGTAGGCTCTTAGTTCGTCACGGAACTTCTTGTTTTTCCTTATGTTGTTTGTAATCATCTGAGTCGGTTTGTGCAGTTCTATTATTATTATTATTATTATTATTATTATTATTATTATTATTATTATTATTATTATTATTATTATTATTATTATTATTATTATTGGAAAGTGTGGAATTTTGACATGGGACGCCTAAAGGTGGTGCCATATTTTTGAAACAGTTTGTATTCATGCCACTTTAGGTCATTTTTTTATTTGATCGTCGTTGTAGGTTTAATATTAATTTTTTGTGTTTTTTTAGTCTTAACTGTCTCTAGGAGTTGGGGCAGATGACCTCGCTGTTCCGAGCCTTAAAAAAACCTAATCTGTCTCTAGGCATTGCATTGTACTTAGCACAATATCTTCAGCAAAGAGATTCGCAATTTGAAATATGCACACATTTTATATAAGTATGGCAGAATACTTTATCTATTCCTGTAGTTACTATTTACACGAAAGCTTATTTATTTGTATTCTGCGTGTTATATTCTTTAAGAAGTTGAGAAGTGTGTGGTTTGTTTTTGTTTGTTTGTGTACTTTTTTGTTTGCTGTTCCTCCCTTAACCATTCTCCGTTCTGTATTCCATCAGAAATGCTCGTTTGTTGATGCGTTATGTGAAACAAAGGTTCTTTCATCGACACGGAGGTGCCTGGAAAGGATTCATGCGAGGCCCAAACAGTTTGTGATTAAAGGAGTTGATAAGGTTTACTGACTGGCTGCGTGGCTCAGCGGTAACGTTCTCGATTGCTGGGCCCAGGGTTGCAGGTTTGTATCCTGACGCAGTCAGCTGGCATTTGAGGGAAATGCGAGGGAGCCATGTCAGTACATTTACTGTCACGTTACAGATCCCTTTCGGGGCAAAATTCCGGCTCCCCGGCATCTCTAAAAGCCTGAGTAGTTAAAAGGGAAGTAAAACCCATAACATAACATTAGGTTTACATCATTCTCCGGTCGCGATTGTATTTCGTGTTCATTTACGTCAATAGGTCCCATACGCCGTGTGTAATAGCGGTGAGAACATGAATATCGTTCAAGAACTTCTCTATGAAGGAGAAATGAAGGAACATTCTCGATATTGCATATCCGATATTATCTCAGTTTTTCAGTAACCATTCGGTGAGTAGCCGCTCCGGTGGCGTAGTTGGTAGAATGCTGAACTGCTGTGCCCAAGATCACGGTTTCAAACCCGGCCGAAGTCGTCAGATTTTTAAGAGCGTTAAAATCCTTCAGTATGCCTTTCTTCGAAGGGGAAGTAAAGCCAGCGGTCCCATGTCATAGATGTATGGCATGTAAAATATCCTTCCACTAATTAAACTTGTGTGAAGCTAAATTTCTAGGTTAGATTTCGTTGGAACGCTCTATCAAAGTTCTAACATTCACCACTAGGTGTCAGTGACATCCGGTAGCGAAAGTTGGAACCACTTGAAATTGAACGGAACGTGTAGCTCACCCCATGGGTGTCCGCTTGAAGCAGCTACAGCCTCTCGCGAGCCGAACATGTCCTCGGACATTCCCGGCTCTAAAAGCCATACGCTAAATAAATAAATAAATAAATAAATAAATTCGGTGAGTATCTGTGTGCTTAGTAAAAACCACCGTTAAATACGCAAGCCGGTCAAAATGACGGGATTTAAAAAAAAAAATAATGCGGGATGCCTTAACACACTCAGTTGGTAACAGTGTCATGGCACGCTTATCGCTGTTTCTACAGTCATTTATTTTTATTTGCTATCACGAGAGGCTGTGCCTGTAGCGCAACCTCTAATCATACTGTTCTTAGAACGAACAGGCATAATATGCATGTTATTCCCGGCTCTGCGAATAAATGTAAGGGCTGTAACGGGGTACACTCAGCCTCGTGAGGCAAAACTGGCACGGGGTGAGTTCGATTCCCACCTTAGCCATCCTGGAAGTGTTTTTCGGTGGTTTCCGACTGCTACTACTGAACGCCAGTCTTCCAGCATTTCATTTTTACTTTTTTTTATGAATTAATGCAGTAAAATTGTTAGCAAGGTGGTGAAATTATTTCAAACGTTTAATTAATAGTCTTAATTACATTTTCTTAAAAAAAACTGACAAAAATGATTTTTTAGAATTTTGAATTTCCGCGTTTCGTTTTGATTACCTTAATCTAGTTTTTGTGTGAATTTAGAGAAAATTAATTTGAAGTATTTTATTACTGATGGTCCAATCTTGAACAATTCAAATATTCGTGGACAATGGATTGAAATCGCTTCACTTACGAGGGAAATACCCCAGCTGGAAAGGATAAAACCGACTGGCAGTGCGCTTAACATACGAAGATATGTCTGTTCTACTACTCATCACGGGTAAAACCTCGCATTAGTGTACAATCAATGTTTGGAAGTTACGGTGTCCAAAGATTGTAGAAACACAATGCTCAGCAGAAACTACCGTGCAACAGGAAATTCGGACCATTATATTAGGGAAAATCCATTCCTAGCAATTGGTTAGACCTTTAGCATATATGTGGTAACATTACAAAAAGATTGCAGAAACATAATTCGCAGCAGAAACTACCGTGCAACAGGCAATTCAGACCTTTATATTAACAAGAAACAGATGTGGTGCCGTATCATCTGGCAAAAGGTTGAACACTTGCTAGCAACAAGAAATCTTAACACATGCAGTACCCTGTTGACATAGTCATCTTTCCCACAATAGAAGATACTGTGTTGTCCTTCATTCGACGCCGAAGTGTAAATGTGGAGTTGCAATAAAGTGATTAAAAACAGCGGAATGGAACAGTACGCACACTTAACAAGGGCAACATGTAGACATGCTCCATTATTTACAATGTTCCCGCATTGCAATAGTCCAAACTCAAATGCCACGGTGATGACATTACCACCTACTCAGATGGCACTGGCGACCGAACACGTACTTTTACAGATGAATGGTATTTATAGCTATTGACATAGGTATAAATGTAGACTATACTTTAAACCCACTTTCAGTTGGTTTTCGTCGTTCGAGCTGGTATACTTCCCTCGTTATATACTACCGTACATTCCAAAGTACACGAGAAAAAGGAAACCAACCCAGTTCAGGTATACAACAGAATCTCCATCATCATCATCATCTTCCTTCCAAGTATTGGGCCAAATGTCCCGTTACGGTCTTGCACTTTCCCTCCATCTCTTCATCGGACGTCCTATCGATCTATTTCCCCGTGGCTGGTAGCGAAGGATCTCCTTTGGTAATCTTCCAGGTTCCATCCTTTGGACATGACGCTTCCAGTTCTCTTGGTAGTCACAAATGTATGTAGTTATTGGTTTCACTTTTAGTTCCTTCAGCACATCCTCGTTTCTCTTATGATCCTATTTAGTATAGCCTGCTGTTCAGCGCATAAAGGTCATTTCGCGTGCTCTGAGTCTGGAGATGTCCTGAGATCTTATTGTCCATGCCTCGCTGCCATAGCACAGGGTTGGTCTGGCTAATGTGTTATACAAACGCAAGCGTGTATGCCTTTGGACAAGAGATGACTTCATGACGTGATTGATGATTCCTGTTGTTCTGGTATAATTAGTTATTTTTGCAGTTATGTCTCGTTCTTCTTGAAAAGATAAATTATATCCTAAATACTTGAATTCGTTAATTCTTTCTAAAATTTTACCATCCAGACAAATTTTACTGGGGATAGGGTCCTTACCTTTAAAGGCCATTACTTTAGTCTTTTCTGTAGAAATGCACATGCTGAATTTTGATGCCACTTTCTGGAGGTTGAATACTGACCACTGCAGATCATCTTCAGATGCTGCTACCAATGCAACATCATCAGCAAATAGTATAGCGTCTAAATTTCTTAGATGCCTGCTGATAGGTATTGAACCATGCCTTTCACACCTCCATTCCTTTATTATAGCATCCATGTAGATTATGAATAGCAATGGAGAGAGTCCACAGCCTTGTCTTACCCCTCTGCTGATTGGCTTCCACTCGGATTTATGATTACTTAACCTTACTGCAATAAGAGTAACACTATACATGTTGTAAATGTTATCAATTAACTGTTGGGGGACACAATCCCTGGCCAATATGTCAATAAGTCTGTTTCTGTCAACAAAATCAAAGGCTTTCTTAAAATCAACAAATGATATGTGTGTTTCCAAATTGAACTCACTGCGTTTTTCGATCAAAATTTTTAAGGTGAAGTAGGCACTGCACATGTGCGACCTTTTCTAAACCCATGTTGTTCATTCCCTATCACCTCAGAGTAATGTTTCAGTAATTTTTCTTTAACAATATTTGCAAAAATTTTGTATCCAGAGTTAAGTATACTTATTTCTCTATAATTGTCCAAATCTTGAATATTTCCCTTCTTTTGAAGAAGAACTACTATTGCCTTTTGCCAATCTTCTGGAGGCCTGTTACCCATCCAGATTAAATTCAATAATCTGAGAAATATTTTCTTGAAGGCATCGCCTGAATATTTCAACATTTCTGCATTTATTGAATCTTCTCCAGGTGTTTTCCCATTTCGAAGTTTCCTCAAGACCTGTTCTAATTCTTCGAGTGTAATATTTTCCGAAGACTTGTTGTTAGATGCTTGTAAAATAAGTTGTTCAATATTTGGACTCAACCAAAGGCTCTGAAAATACTCAAGCCATTCTTTGTGAGATATTGCATTAATTTTTACATCTTCTTTTACTTCCCTATTTAGTATTTTCAAAATTTTATAGGTTTGTGGTTGTGGTCTTGTTATGTCAGTCTCCAGGTACGAGACAAAGTTTTCCCAACTTTCCCTGTGTTTCTTTCGAACTTCTCTTTTTGCTAGTGCTCTCTTTTGTTGGTATTCAATTTTATCTTCTAATTTACCAGTTGACAGGAACTTTTTACATGAATTTATTTTTTCGGAGATTACTTTTGCAATTTCTTCGTCCCAAATTCTTAAACCCTTTTTCTTTTGCCATCTTCTTTTTTCTCCCAAACTTTCAAATGCTGACTGTTTTAGAGCTGAACTCAAATTGGACCACTCGTCTTCCACATCGTCAGAAAGTGGAATCATCTGAATGTGATTATCAAGCCTGTTTTGGTATAGCCATTTTATACTGGGATCATTTAAAAGGTTAACCTTATATAACGTTTCGTTTTCCTGTGTTCTTTGTTTCTTTTTCTTGAACCACCGTGGTTTTAAACGAATAGGAGCAACTAATAAATAGTGGTCTGTTTCCAATTCAGGTCCTCGATAAACTCCTGTATCCAAAACTAAATCTGCCAATTTTCCATTACAAATGTTATAATCAATAATTGATTTCTGATTTCTTGCGGACCACGCATATTTATGACTGTCCTTGTGTGGATACAATGTGTTCATAATCCGAAACTGATTGAAGATAGTGAAATCTATTAATTTTGTTCCATTATTATTGCGGGTTACCTCTCCATGAATTCCAATGCTATTCTGAATTTTCTCATTACCAACTCTGCCATTAAAGTCTCCCATTAACAGTATCATATCTTGTGTATTAGTAATATTGATTATCTTCTGTAGATCATTATACAAAATATCACTTTCTTTCGAGTATCCTTCAACCGGTGCATATACCCCTATAACTGTCAAATATCCTCTGGATAGTTTTATTATTACTTGAATGATCCTTTCATTCCAAAAAGTATAGCTATCAATTTTTGATCGTAATCAAAATCTCCAATTTTAAATATTTCCTGACGCAATATCTTTCGGGAAAAGTTGTAAGTCCATAGCATCACTAAGTAGGGGAAAAAGTACAAAATAATATGATTTTCAACAAAAATGTGTGATTGATTAACATGTATTACTTCAGTCTAATAACTCACACACCCAAATACAAGGGGCGATATGATGTCGCAGCCCCTAAAATAAAACAAGAACGTCATCATTTTCCTGATGATCCCCATCATTGAGTACAAATGACTTCAGTGTTCACCACCACCACCACCACCACCATTACTAGTACGAGCGTTTCGTCCTCCGCTGTTCCTCGTTCTCCTTGCTGTTTAATGATTGTAAATGCAGACAGGCCTTTGTTCTGCTAATTTGCCGCTCTAACAAGACTTGGCGAGTTTCTAAATGAGCCCAACGTGCGCCGTTTGTTAGCGGGAATAACAATTAATAATGCCGCAGGTGAGGGCGTCTCTCCGCCTCTCTAATTTCACCTGCTGCCTTTATAAAAATTTCATTGTAAATGTTCTGCACTTGGACTCATTACGAACTCCTCCTAGCCGCACTGAACTTCGGGTGGGTTAATGAAAATTGCACTATAGGTCTAAGTCTTTTTCTCCAACTTCGTAAGTTTCTAACTATTCTATCTTTTAGTCATCTACTGTAATTTATTCAGTGAACGTCCTTGTGGAACTTAGCTAATTATTATTATTTATTTATTTCATCTTTCTTCGTCATGCCCGACTAAAGAGCGCGATTGAACTTATTTAGCTGATAGCATTGCCTTTCTCTTCTCCCAAAATCTCTTCATCTTCTCGCTGTGGCTTCTCTTGCGAACTTCTGACCTGGTTTTGTTGGTCATCGTGCTTGGATGGTCTGCAAAGCGGTGATTATCGACTAATTCTCTGAACTTAACTCTGTCTAGTACAATGCCATCTGTGATGCCTATTTCCTGAAGAATCATTTATTATTCGCTAATCGGCCAACTAGGGACCACGATAAGTTCCACTATACATTCTGGCATTGTGGTGTTTGAAGCCATATTTTCAGTGTTGCCTTAGTAAACAAGAGTTTAGTGCTTTTCAGTCGGTCAACACGAATGTACCCAAAAGAGATGGGTTATGCCCTAATCCTGAAATAAATTACATGAGATTAATAAAACACTAGGATGACCAGTTTCGATCGTCAAGCGATCATCATCAGATCCATTACACTTAGGCTACAAAATCTATGTTTGAAATACAGGTGAAAATATTTACAATATGTACAATTATTTAGTTGCAGTATTGGTACTGCAACTGTCAGTGTATGCTAAATGCCGTATATATGTTAGGTGAAATGCTAAATGGTGATAGCTATCCGGAGATTGTACTTTAGAGAGATTATATGGTTGTAAACTATGGTTAAACTATACAATTTTTGGCTAACTACTTATCTGATTGTCTTCCGTATTACAGCTACTCGCAGTTTTCGTGCTCACTTGAACTCGCTGTGCGGTCGACTGCGGTGGTTATCTTAACGACTGGTTTTTCCCCTGCCTCCTCCCCCCTGTCCCTACGTGCTGTGGGGAGTGATAGCGATGTGTTTATGTGAGGTGTTGCCAACCTAGATAAGATGTATGTAATTGAATGAGGTGGGTCCACAACTATTAAAGACCGTGGATTGGCCCTCGCCACGCGTGGAGCATAACCCATTCGAACTAAGCGTTGACGGTCTTATGAGGACGTCCCGGCACCTTTAACACTGCCGCGAATATGGGCCTTGGTTTATTGCAGAAGCAAAGTACATCGTACACCTGATCCAGATAACATTTACCTATTAAAAAACCCCTAATTTCCCCCCTTTTTTATCTAGCTTGGCTGTGTCGCTAAATTGTGTTTTGTTTCCGACAGGGTGTGTTTTTTAGTAGCGTGAAGAGGGGTGAGCTCTCCATGAACGTGTGTTCATTTAGATTGTTGGGATTGTTTCGTTTGGCTAGGTGTATCTCGATTGATTCCTTTATGTCAAGAGCTCTGCCTTTCGATTCGTGATGGATTATTTTAAGGTCCGACTCTATGTTGGTAAAGCTGTGCCCTGCGTCACACATATGTTCGCACACGGCTGAATGTGTTCCGTATCTTATCGCATTCCTATGTTCATTATAACGTGTGTCTACTCGCCTTCCGCTCTTCCCGATGTAATTAGCTTGACAATCCGTGTCTTGGCACGATATAGAATATACCCCTGACCTTGAATACGGGTCACGTTTATTTAGATTACTATTTAGGAGGTGCCTAGCGGTTGTGTTTTTCGTCGTGAAAGCTATCTTTATGCCTTGTTTTTTGAATAGGTTAGTGATTTTATATGTATTCGCATTCACATAGTTGAAACGCGCAAATTTTTTCTCATTACTGTCCGGTTTGGGAATCGTTTTATCTTTATTTTTATGTTTGGCTATAATTTGATTTATTTTGCTTGGCGAGAAGTTGTTTTCCTTTGCTATTTGCATAATAGTTCTTATTTCCTTATTATAGTTGTCTTTTGACATGGGTATGTTTAAAGCTCTGTGCACCATTGAATTGAAACCCGCTAGTTTGTGCGTACTGGGGTGATTAGACTGATTGTCGATTGCATGCGAGGTTTGTGTTGCTTTCCGGAATATGGAATATGAAAGGTCGTTGTCTTTACGTTCAATAGTTATATCGAGATAATTTATTTTCCGGTCTATTTCGGATTCCTTAGTGAATTTGATAGAGTGGTGAAGGCTATTAATGGATTGGAGAATTGTTTCTTCGCTTGTTAGTTCAGTATCGTAGATGCAAATTACATCATCTACGTATCTTTTCCATATTACTATTCCCTTTGTTGAAGTCTTTTCTAAGAACGCATTTTCTAGTGCATTGATGAAGATGTCAGCGATTAACCCACTTAGTGGCGATCCCATTGCTAGGCCTTCTCTCTGTGTGTATATTTTATTGTCGAATTGAAACACGTTTTGGGTGAGAACGACCCTCAGTAATCTTACAATCTCTTCAATTTCTTTTACCGAATTGTTGGATTTTAAGTTGTTTTCGATAGTGTTGATTGCTTCAATAATCGGAATATTGGTGTACATGTTAGTTACGTCGAAGGATACTAGCCTGAAGCTAGGTTTCATTTGTAGGGTGTTCAGTGCTGTTACTAGTTCTGTTGTGTTCTTTACAGAGTTGTTTTTGTCGTTGGAAAGACGGCATTTTAAGATTTTTAGTAACTCTTTGCCGATTTTGTAATTAGGGGCATTCCTACAATTGACTATTGGTCTCATTGGGCATTCCTTTTTGTGTATTTTTGGTTGTCCCCTCAATGACGGTATTTTCGGGTTCATGTTTATTAGTTTTGATTTTTCGGCTTTGGTCAGTATGTATTCTGTTTCTTTTAGCGCACTTTTTATTTGTTTTTGGAATTTGTTGGTGGGGTCTTTTGTTAATTCCTTGATTTCGTTGTTGTTTAGGAATTCGACTGTTTTTTCAATGTATTCTGTTTTGTTCAAAATTACTGTAGTGTTTCCCTTATCTGCTTTTGTGATGATTAAGTCATGTTCTTTTATTTTTTGTTTCAACGACTTTATTTCTTTGAGCTGTTTGTTGTTTTGAATGTTATTGCTATCGCCCTTTCGTTTGAGGATTTTTTTGGCTTCGTTGGTGGCGAGATTTTTGGTTAATTCCCTGTCTTCTGCTGGGAGCTTGTGACTGGCTATCTCAATATCTGTGATTAACTGTTTTATATTGTGGTTCGTGTGTGCGTCTGTGCAGTTGTATTTCAAACCTTTGTCTAACATATTCATTTAACCTTGGTTGGTTGGTTCCTTAGTTTAGGGGCTGCGACAACGCGGTCATGTAGCCCCGTGTACTTTGGGTGTGTGTAGAATCTGTCTGATAACCGGTGTTAATTGTGATGACTGTATTAGTGTGTGTATCTGTTTTTTAATTCAAGTAGAGACTGCAACTTTGAATTTTCAAATAGTTCCTACTTTTGCCGCCAAACGCCACCGTCAACGACTACTAGGCCTACTTCAGAACTAGCTACTAGACGCCACCGCAGTCGGCTCTTGGCAACGAACGTAGCAACCTAAGAGCGTTGTTTACATTCTTAACCTATCCAATTTAGTTTCACACAGGTGTAATTAGTGAAAAGATCTTTAACATGCCATAAATCTATGACATGGGACCGCCGGCTTTACTTCCCCTCCGAAGGAAGGCATACTGAGGGATTTTTAACGCTCTTAAAAAATCCGACGGCTTCGGCCGGGTTTGAACCCGCTATCTTGGTCATTTAACCTTGAGAAAAGGTTACGTTCGTTCTGTTGTTTACTCTGCTGTGGAAATTGAATTCATTGTTATTCGTGTGTTGTTCGTTAGATTGATGGTTCTGTGTTTCTCCTAGTTTTCTTAATTTATTTTCTAGCGTTTCATGCTTCCTCGTTGCTCTGATTTTGATGTTGTCATGTAGGTGCTCGGTGAAGCTGTCCCATTGGGCCGCGTGCCAGAAATTACTTAGTTGCAATTGAATGTCGTATAATTGTTGGTTAATTTTTTGCTTTCTTATGTATGCAAATCTTAATTCGTTTTTTATCCAAAGCGCTTTGGCTTGTTTGGTTGAAATGATCGTGGCTGGTGTGTTCGGTACGGTTTTGATTGGTACGTATTTAGGGGTGAGGTTTAGTTCTATACATTTTTTGTTGAACCAAATTGACTTGTCTAAATTCATTAGTTTAAGCCTGAGTGATTTGAATTTCTTGGCTTCACGATTTGCCTGACTAGCCGTGAACATTGTGGTGTTTGAAGCCATATTTTCAGTGTTGCCTTAGTAAACAAGAGTTTAGTGCTTTTCAGTCGGTCAACACGAATGTACCCAAAAGAGATGGGTTATGCCCTAATCCTGAAATAAATTATATGAGATTAATAAAACACTAGGATGACCAGTTTCGATCGTCAAGCGATCATCATCAGATCCATTACACTTAGGCTACAAAATCTATGTTTGAAATACAGGTGAAAATATTTACAATATGTACAATTATTTAGTTGCAGTATTGGTACTGCAAATGTCAGTGTATGCTAAATGCCGTATATATGTTAGGTGAAATGCTAAATGGTGATAGCTATCCGGAGATTGTACTTTAGAGAGATTATATGGTTGTAAACTATGGTTAAACTATAAAATTTTTGGCTAACTACTTATCTGATTGTCTTCCGTATTACAGCTACTCGCAGTTTTCGTGCTCACTTGAACTCGCTGTGCGGTCGACTGCGGTGGTTATCTTAACGACTGGTTTTTCCCCTGCCTCCTCCCACCTGTCCCTACGTGCTGTGGGGAGTGATAGCGATGTGTTTATGTGAGGTGTTGCCAACCTAGATAAGATGTATGTTATTGAATGAGGTGGGTCCACAACTATTAAAGACCGTGGATTGGCCCTCGCCACGCGTGGAGCATAACCCATTCGAACTAAGCGTTGACGGTCTTATGAGGACGTCCCGGCACCTTTAACACTGCCGCGAATATGGGCCTTGGTTTATTGCAGAAGCAAAGTACATCGTACACCTGATCCAGATAACATTTACCTATTAAAAAACCCCTAATTTCCCCCCTTTTTATCTAGATAGCCAAGCTAGATAGCCAAGCTAGATAAAAAGGGGGGAAATTAGGGGTTTTTTAATAGGTAAATGTTATCTGGATCAGGTGTACGATGTACTTTGCTTCTGCAATAAACCAAGGCCCATATTCGCGGCAGTGTTAAAGGTGCCGGGACGTCCTCATAAGACCGTCAACGCTTAGTTCGAATGGGTTATGCTCCACGCGTGGCGAGGGCCAATCCACGGTCTTTAATAGTTGTGGACCCACCTCATTCAATAACATACATCTTATCTAGGTTGGCAACACCTCACATAAACACATCGCTATCACTCCCCACAGCACGTAGGGACAGGGGGGAGGAGGCAGGGGAAAAACCAGTCGTTAAGATAACCACCGCAGTCGACCGCACAGCGAGTTCAAGTGAGCACGAAAACTGCGAGTAGCTGTAATACGGAAGACAATCAGATACGTAGTTAGCCGAAAATTTTATAGATTAACCATAGTTTACAACCATATAATCTCTCTAAAGTACAATCTCCGGATAGCTATCACCATTTAGCATTTCACCTAACATATATACGGCATTTAGCATACACTGACAGTTGCAGTACCAATACTGCAACTAAATAATTGTACATATTGTAAATATTTTCACCTGTATTTCAAACATAGATTTTGTAGCCTAAGTGTAATGGATCTGATGATGATCGCTTGACGATCGAAACTGGTCATCCTAGTGTTTTATTAATCTCATGTAATTTATTTCAGGATTAGGGCATAACCCATCTCTTTTGGGTACATTCGTGTTGACCGACTGAAAAGCACTAAACTCTTGTTTACTAAGGCAACACTGAAAATATGGCTTCAAACACCACAATGTTCACGGCTAGTCAGGCAAATCGTGAAGCCAAGAAATTCAAATCACTCAGGCTTAAACTCATGAATTTAGACAAGTCAATTTGGTTCAACAAAAAATGTATAGAACTAAACCTCACCCCTAAATACGTACCAATCAAAACCGTACCGAACACACCAGCCACGATCATTTCAACCAAACAAGCCAAAGCGCTTTGGATAAAAAACGAATTAAGATTTGCATACATAAGAAAGCAAAAAATTAACCAACAATTATACGACATTCAATTGCAACTAAGTAATTTCTGGCACGCGGCCCAATGGGACAGCTTCACCGAGCACCTACATGACAACATCAAAATCAGAGCAACGAGGAAGCATGAAACGCTAGAAAATAAATTAAGAAAACTAGGAGAAACACAGAACCATCAATCTAACGAACAACACACGAATAACAATGAATTCAATTTCCACAGCAGAGTAAACAACAGAACGAACGTAACCTTTTCTCAAGGTTAAATGAATATGTTAGACAAAGGTTTGAAATACAACTGCACAGACGCACACACGAACCACAATATAAAACAGTTAATCACAGATATTGAGATAGCCAGTCACAAGCTCCCAGCAGAAGACAGGGAATTAACCAAAAATCTCGCCACCAACGAAGCCAAAAAAATCCTCAAACGAGAGGGCGATAGCAATAACATTCAAAACAACAAACAGCTCAAAGAAATAAAGTCGTTGAAACAAAAAATAAAAGAACATGACTTAATCATCACAAAAGCAGATAAGGGAAACACTACAGTAATTTTGAACAAAACAGAATACATTGAAAAAACAGTCGAATTCCTAAACAACAACGAAATCAAGGAATTAACAAAAGACCCCACCAACAAATTCCAAAAACAAATAAAAAGTGCGCTAAAAGAAACAGAATACATACTGACCAAAGCCGAAAAATCAAAACTAATAAACATGAACCCGAAAATACCGTCATTGAGGGGACAACCAAAAATACACAAAAAGGAATGCCCAATGAGACCAATAGTCAATTGTAGGAATGCCCCTAATTACAAAATCAGCAAAGAGTTACTAAAAATCTTAAAATGCCGTCTTTCCAACGACAAAAACAACTCTGTAAAGAACACAACAGAACTAGTAACAGCATTGAACACCCTACAAATGAAACCTAGCTTCAGGCTAGTATCCTTCGACGTAACTAACATGTACACCAATATTCCGATTATTGAAGCAATCAACACTATCGAAAACAACTTAAAATCCAACAATTCGGTAAAAGAAATTGAAGAGATTGTAAGATTACTGAGGGTCGTTCTCACCCAAAACGTGTTTCAATTCGACAATAAAATATACACACAGAGAGAAGGCCTAGCAATGGGATCGCCACTAAGTGGGTTAATCGCTGACATCTTCATCAATGCACTAGAAAATGCGTTCTTAGAAAAGACTTCAACAAAGGGAATAGTAATATGGAAAAGATACGTAGATGATGTAATTTGCATCTACGATACTGAACTAACAAGCGAAGAAACAATTCTCCAATCCATTAATAGCCTTCACCACTCTATCAAATTCACTAAGGAATCCGAAATAGACCGGAAAATAAATTATCTCGATATAACTATTGAACGTAAAGACAACGACCTTTCATATTCCATATTCCGGAAAGCAACACAAACCTCGCATGCAATCGACAATCAGTCTAATCACCCCAGTACGCACAAACTAGCGGGTTTCAATTCAATGGTGCACAGAGCTTTAAACATACCCATGTCAAAAGACAACTATAATAAGGAAATAAGAACTATTATGCAAATAGCAAAGGAAAACAACTTCTCGCCAAGCAAAATAAATCAAATTATAGCCAAACATAAAAATAAAGATAAAACGATTCCCAAACCGGACAGTAATGAGAAAAAATTTGCGCGTTTCAACTATGTGAATGCGAATACATATAAAATCACTAACCTATTCAAAAAACAAGGCATAAAGATAGCTTTCACGACGAAAAACACAACCGCTAGGCACCTCCTAAATAGTAATCTAAATAAACGTGACCCGTATTCAAGGTCAGGGGTATATTCTATAACGTGCCAAGACACGGATTGTCAAGCTAATTACATCGGGCAGAGCGGAAGGCGAGTAGACACACGTTATAATGAACATAGGAATGCGATAAGATACGGAACACATTCAGCCGTGTGCGAACATATGTGTTACGCAGGGCACAGCTTTACCAACATAGAGTCGGACCTTAAAATAATCCATCACGATCGAAAGGCAGAGCTCTTGACATAAAGGAATCAATCGAGATACACCTAGCCAAACGAAACAATCCCAACAATCTAAATGAACACACGTTCATGGAGAGCTCACCCCTCTTCACGCTACTAAAAACACACCCTGTCGGAAACAAAACACAATTTAGCGACACAGCCAAGCTAGATAAAAAGGGGGGAAATTAGGGGTTTTTTAATAGGTAAATGTTATCTGGATCAGGTGTACGATGTACTTTGCTTCTGCAATAAACCAAGGCCCATATTCGCGGCAGTGTTAAAGGTGCCGGGACGTCCTCATAAGACCGTCAACGCTTAGTTCGAATGGGTTATGCTCCACGCGTGGCGAGGGTCAATCCACGGTCTTTAATAGTTGTGGACCCACCTCATTCAATAACATACATCTTATCTAGGTTGGCAACACCTCACATAAACACATCGCTATCACTCCCCACAGCACGTAGGGACAGGGGGGAGGAGGCAGGGGAAAAACCAGTCGTTAAGATAACCACCGCAGTCGACCGCACAGCGAGTTCAAGTGAGCACGAAAACTGCGAGTAGCTGTAATACGGAAGACAATCAGATAAGTAGTTAGCCAAAAATTTTATAGTTTAACCATAGTTTACAACCATATAATCTCTCTAAAGTACAATCTCCGGATAGCTATCACCATTTAGCATTTCACCTAACATATATACGGCATTTAGCATACACTGACAGTTGCAGTACCAATACTGCAACTAAATAATTGTACATATTGTAAATATTTTCACCTGTATTTCAAACATAGATTTTGTAGCCTAAGTGTAATGGATCTGATGATGATCGCTTGACGATCGAAACTGGTCATCCTAGTGTTTTATTAATCTCATGTAATTTATTTCAGGATTAGGGCATAACCCATCTCTTTTGGGTACATTCGTGTTGACCGACTGAAAAGCACTAAACTCTTGTATACATTCTGGCGTTTATTCAATTTACGATTGATCCACTAGGTTTTCATTAGCTTGCTGTGTCGAGCACAGCGTTCATCCGACCACTTTGCACCGGTTGTCCATTTCTCATCTCGGAAAGTCCCAAAAGTCAGGATGCTTTTTCGGAAAAGATCTCGTTTGTGCACGTCACCAGGTCGTAGGCCCATTTCTTGGAGGTCTTTCTTGACGTTAACTTACCAGGAAACTGTAGTTATTGGTTTTGAGTCGAAATTGTTAAATATACGTTTTGTCCATCTATAGTCGTTCATCCGTCGCAAGTGACCGTAGAAGCGAGCCCTGCGTTTACGCATTGTGTCAGTGATCTTCTCTATCTTAGAATAGATTTCTTGCCTGGATTTTCTTACGTAGATCCCGTTTTTGTAGTTTGGACCAAGTATGTTGTGGAGAATCGTTCTCTCTTTTTGCTCTAACTTAGCAAGCGCACATTTCTGATAGAGGATAAGGCATTCTGACGTATAGAGGGATACCGGCTTGACAATGATGTAATGATCATTACAGTATTATTATTCATTCATGCATTCAATTTCACTAATCGGTCAACTAGGGACCACGATAAGCCTCATTTTACATCCTGGCATTTGTTCATTTTTCGCTTGATCCACATTGTCTTCATGAGCTCACTGTGTTTAGCACGACGTTCTTCTGTCCATTTCGCACCAGTTGTCCGTTTTTCGTCCCGGAAAGTCCCAAACGTCTTGATGGCTGCTCTATAAAGATTTCGGTCTTATGCATCTTCTGCTCGTATCGCCATTTCTTTCAGTTCTTTCTGGACGTTAACATACCATGGCATTGTTGTTTTTGGTTTGGAGTCGAATATACTGGATACGTTTCGTCCATCGGGAGTCGATCATCCGTCGTATATGACCGTAGAAGCAAACTCTACGTTTTCGCAGTGTCTGTGATCTTCTCTATCCTCCAGTATATTTCTTGCCTGGATTTTCTGATGTAGATGCCATTTTTGTAGTCTTATTATTATTATTATTATTATTATTATTATTATTATTATTATTATTATTATTATTATTATTATTATTAATTCGATACAGCCAACTATGGACAACAAATACACAACAATTATTCAGGTCTTCGTCTTCAAGGTGTTTTATTCTTCCCGTTTAGCTTCCTGCCAGAGATTTTCCAATCTTTGACTCCTTCTCAATCTATCTTCCACTGAAGGTGTGAGTCTTCTTTTAGGAGGATCCTGCACTTCCCACACTTCAACCAGTACAATATTTGAACTTTTTAAGTCTTGATATACCTCCTGAAGCCATTGAGGTTGTATCCTCCGCTTCTCTAGAAGGTTCATCATCATCATCATTATTATCTAAAGGTTAGGGACAGGGATGGGGTAGGCACCCCAAGACTTGGAAGTAAGGTAAAATCCCGGCATTTGGTGGAGGAAGTGTGGAAGAAAAAGAGGAAAACAACACTCAGGATAGCCGCTGTCAACACCGGTGTTCGAACCTGCGATCTCCCGACTTCCTGCAGCTACCCGCGTAGCCGTGGCACACGATTTAACGAGCACGGCTACTCCTGATTAAGTTGACATGTTTGGAGTAGACTTAAGATATAACTCTTGTCTGTTGCTACGTTTTTAGGGTCGTAGAGTGAATATCTAAAAAAAAAAACTTAAAAAAAACACAACAATAATACAATTACTGACAGTGATCCGCCTGCACGTCTTTTTTTTTGGTTGGTTCTTTGGTTTAGCGGCTGCGACAACGCGGTCATGTGGCCCCGTGTACTTTGGTTGTGTTTAGAATCTGTCTGATAACCGGTGTTAATTGTGATGACTGTATTAGTGTATTAGTGAGTGTTATCTGTTTTTAATTCAAGTGAGGACTGCAGACGATAATTTCAAGTAGTTCCTACTTTCGCTACCGTCCACGACACCTAGCTGTAAACTTCGCTACTACTAGATGCCATCGCAACCAGTGCCTACAAATTTTGGCTTCACGCAAGTGTAGTTAGTATCACATGGGACCGCCGGCTTTACTTCCCCTCCGAAGGAAGGCATACTGAGGGATTTTTAACGCTTTTAAAACAATCCGACGACTTTGGCCAGGTTTGAACCCGCGACCATGGGCATAGAAGCTCAGCATGCTACCAACTACGCCACCGAAGCCGTCCGCCTGCACGTTCTTTACAATATCGCATATGTAATACTGTAGGCCTATCTAGCCACGTGGGCAATATGCTGAGTGCTGATTGGCCAGTAATGTAATTATTGCCCGCATGCCCACCGCGTGGCTGATTGCTCTGCTCACTTGATCGGAAGTTGGTCTCACCGGGCACATTTGTTGGTGTCTCTCTTATTACATCATAAATTTCATATAATTTCAATCCCAACGGGGATAAGTACGATGCTTGGAAAGTGATTGAATTGCACTGAATATCCCTGCACCACTACTCGTATATGAAGTGATGTTATTTGGATAATCAACCCTACGTACAACAAGTGTTTGGTGCTTTTCAATCGGTCAACACGAATGTACCCAAAAGAGCTGGGTTATGACCTAATCCTGATATAAATTACATGCGATTAATACATACACTAGGATGACCAGTTTCGATCGCCATGCGATCATCATCCGATCCATTATACTTAGGCTATAAAATCTATGTTTGAAAATACAGGTGAAAATATTCACAATATATACAATTAGTTGCAGTGTTGGTACTGCAACTGTCGATGTATGCTAAATGCAGTATATATATGATGTTAGGTGAAATGCTAAATGGTGATAGATATCCGGAGTTTGTAATTTGGAGTGATTATATGGTTGTAAAAATCAACTATGGTTAAAATGAAATATTACAGGCTACTACTTATCTGGTAGTATTCCTTGCTGGAACTGCGCGCAGTTTTCGTGTTCACTGTAACTCCAGGTGTGGTCGACCAAGCGCATAGTAGGTAAGAATCATTCACGACCACACTGTATAGCGTGGCAAGTTAGACCTGGCCTGTCATGGCGGAGTCTCGTCTAGGAGAGGAAGTAGTGGGATCACTACTGTCGGGGAAATAAGTATTGATACTCGAGTTTAGAGGCCAATAAAACCTTTACCCTTAGTCTTACATAAGAACAACCTACACCAAAAATTTCCTTGTTTTATTTGTCGTTTAACGATATAGAGTAAATATTTGCATTGTATCTCGTTAAAATTTTACAGCCGATTGAACAAAAAAAGTACCGGTTTTTCTTACCAAGTTTACGGAGCGCTCACTTAGAAAGATCATTACGTTAAAAGTATTGATCTGATCGTAACGAAACTTTAATACGTCTTAAAGGAACTTATTGTTAACGCGTATATGAAGTTTTAATCTGATGTGACGTTTCTTAAAATAGTTGTTGTGAATTTTGTAAAACAACTTTTTCTCGGGCCTGGGTGGTCATAGCAGTATGAAATATGGCTTGTTATGAGGCTCATAGCAATGCAAGGCTTAACATAAAACTACATTTTATCTACTTGTGATTATCGATTTTATATGGATTGATATTTAATCGGACCATTGAGGGCAGCGATAGTACCGCAGCAGCCTGGCAATGTTGCCAGTTGCTGCGCGCTCGTTCCTACGCACACCAAACTCTGACCTCTGTTCTTCGTTGAGTCATTAGCAACAAGCAGCAACTATCACTGACTGTATTATCTATTGTTTGCACATCGATCAAGATGCCAGCTAATCCGCAGTTAACGGAGGAAGAATTTGCCATGATTATAAGTGCAATATGTTTTTTTAGATGCGAGAGAGAAAGTAATAATGATAAGAGGGTTTAGCAAATAGTATCCAAGTGTATTGGAAGGTCGATAGCCACGGTGAAGGGATGTGCCGCTGCAATGAATGATATTCCTCTTCCTCCCAGAATCCAAAAGTATGAAAGTATGACGTAAGCAGAGCTAATTGTTCACGCCAAACCTCACTTCAGGGCACCTAAAATGAAGCTGGAACAGATAATCAAGAATGTTCGTCCTGACGTCGAACTCGTCTGGTTGCCAGTTGCTCATTGTGAGCTCAACCCCATAGAGCTGGTTTGGTCCTACGTGAAAAATAAAATAGCTAAAGTGAATATGAGTAACCGGGCGGAGAGAGGAAGATCAATGGAGGTGATGCGAGATCTCTGTAAAGAAGTCTTGAGGTCTGTAACACCGGAGCTATGGAAAAAATGCATCGAACACACCAAAAAAATAGAGAAACATTACTGGGAAAAGGATTGGCTAACAGAAGACGTCCCCGTTGTTGAGCCACTTGTTATAAACTTAAATGACAGTTCATCTGATTCATCGGGCAGTGATTTTTCAGACAGTTAATAAGGGAGCAGTTTTATAATCTTATAATCTCAAAGTGTAAATTACTTCAAACAATTAATCTTATAATAATAGCTTTTCAGCTGACACACCATTTTTAAACCTGCCAATGGAGGTCCAAAGCCCTCATTAAAAAAGGTGTTGGGAAATGTTTAACTTCTAGCGAAAATGAAATATAAGACACGTTTCTCTAACTTGTAGGTAAAATTAGCAGAGGCTATTAGCGCTGTACATAAGGGACGCATATTTCAGGATATAAAGAAGAATTAAATAGTTAAGTTAAATAGACGTGAATGATAGTGTATTTTTTTTCTTAATCGTATTACCCTCCAGGGTTGGCTATTCCTTCGGACTAAGCGATGGATCCCACATTTACAGCCTCCATTTTGAAACTTCGGGATCGGGTATACAACTGGGGTGTGTAACCAGCACTTCGCCCAGGTTGCCTCACCTGCAAAGCGAACAGGGATCTTATGAGGGTTGGGAAGATTGGGAGGGATAGGCAAGGAAGAGGGAATGAGGCGGCCGTGGCCTTACGTTAGGTATCATCCCGGCATTTGCCTGGAGACGAAGTGGGAAACCACGAAAACCACTTCAAGGATGGCTGAGGTGGGAATCGAACCCCCCTCTACTCATTTGGAGCACCCGAGGCTGAGTTGACCCCGTTCCAATCCTCATACCAATTTTGAAATTTCGTGGCAGAGCCGGGAATCGAACCACGGACCTCCTGGGTGGCAGCTAAGCACTCTGACCACTACACCACGGAGGCGAATATATATAATAATTTTTGTATTATAATTCGTCAATTTCACGTATGGTTTTTAATTTATTTTAATTAATGTCATTTTTCAAGTCCGCGTACTGCAGCTCCTTCACCAAGATTTTACTCGTATAAAAAATATCTTCCTTGTCACGTGAGCGACCCATGGCTTAACCCAAAGACATTCGCTTTATCTTTCCGTTTCTTTTATATACCGGTATTGCCACCACAGAATTTCAACTACCATAATATAGTTAAGTGAACACGGAACTGTCCTTCTTCCATTTTGCTGAATTATGATAAAATATTTGATGTAGTGTAATGGTGTGATAATTGCTTTGTATAACTTCGATAAAAGTTCAGTTTTATAAAATATTTGATAACATTTATTTGACACATTTCTTTAGCAGTGTAATACCGGCCTAACACAAATTCCAATACAACAACAGGAATTCACAGACCTTACGGCTTGGAACGCGCGCGTATTGGGCAACGTCGCGCGAGTTTCCTCGACCAAGCGCATCGTTCCCGTCGCTTGCTACGATACATTCTTCTCACATAACCACCCGATTAAATATCAATCGATATAAAAGCAATTATCAAAAGTAGATAAAATGTAGTTTTACGTTAAGCCTTGCATTGCTATGAGCCTCATAACAAGCCATATTTCATACTGCTATGACCACCCAGGCCCGAGAAAAAGATGTTTTACAAAATTCACAACAACTACTTAAAGAAACGTCCGATCAGATTAAAACTTCATATACGCATTAACAATAAGTTCCTTTAAGACATATTAGAGTTTCATTACGATCCGATTAATACTTTTAACGTAATGATCCTTCTAAGTGACCGCTCCGTGAACTTGGTAAGAAAAACCGGTACTTTTTTTGTTCAATCTGCTATAAAATTTTAAAGAGCTACAATGCAAATATTTACTCTATATCGTTAAACGACAAATAAAACAAGGAAAATTTTGGTGTAGGTTGTTCTTATGTAAGACTAAGGGTAAAGGTTTTATTGACCTCTAAACTCGAGTATCTATACTTATTTCCCCGACAGTAGACGCAAATGCGATTTCCCCTCATTGGTGCAACAAATGTTTGGGGCTGCTCGCTGCTCGTCGTGGTTACATTATGCAAGCATAAAGTATCGAATAGGAGCATTCTCAGTGACATAGCATTGGTATTGGTGGTAATGAATTGAGAGCGCGCCCATTTCACACACTCCTGACAGGAAGCTTGTTGCCGTGCTTGTCAATGTACAGAGCCACTCAGTCTTGCTTCGCATGCCTCGACAGCATCTGTACCCTGCCAAGGTGTTGGGAATAATGACTACTTGGCAACATCTAACTAGCGCGTGACGAAGTATGTGCTCACTGGTTGACAAAGAATCCAGGCGGGGGGATGACGTAATGCAACTGGACGCACATGCGCATCGGAAGGTTCAGATCTAACTTGTTCCGTTATACCAACGTTACGATAGACTTTTACAAAGAATTTAAGTGTGAAGTTTTGGACCATCTGCCGTTTAGTCCAAACCAGCACTGAATGATGTTCACCTTTTTCGAGAATTGAAGGTATGGTTGTGCGGCAACGCCTCGTCAAAAAGGACAGACTCCAGGAGACTCTCCAGACGTACCCACCTCAGTGGCGGCGAAGTATTTTGCCGAGGGCATTGGAAAGCTTGTGTAACGATACGACAGATGTTTCAATCGTTTTGGCGAGTATGTTGTGACATACGAATAAATCAAGCAAATATTGTGTAGTAAAATCACTTTGGAATATCAATCTGTTATTTTTATACAGTCCATCGGAACTTGGAAATAAACTGCCCTCGCATGTACTATGCGCGCGCTTTCAATAGTACAGCAGGGGCCATGGCGCGCCAGAAGCTCGGCCAAGGTCACTGCAGTAGCGAATAACAAAACTGCCGCTTGCCGTTCTTACTTTATGTGAAAGACCCTGTATACGGAATGAACATCACATTAGCCTACTGTCCTCGTCATCGTCCTCTTACTATTACTACTACTACTATTCATATAGCCTTATCTATTGTCCGCTGGGTTTGAACTGTAGATGCGTTCCTCGCATTCCAAAAACATCAAGTCGGACACTACCTGCTGTACTCACTCAGTACATCGTCAAGAAATAATATCCTCGGTAGATAAGGGAAAAATACACATTTAAAGATGAATTAACAACAAACATGTGAGTAGCTGCAATTGGCTGACGATATATTTAGGTTAGGAATAGACGAGATACGCATGCGCACTGCCGAAGCCTCTGCTCCCCGTCGCAGCGTGTCGATCTGACTTCTCCTGGCGCGCAGACGGTATCTGGAGCCAATATTTTCATATGGAGCCATAAAGGCGATGTACTCGCCAATTTCGATGTTTCGTTTCTATTGCCTTCTATCTTAGAAACAGAATCTATTTTCAGCGACCTGATGCTAAGATTTAATTTTGTCCTATAGAGATGAAATGTGACACGAGGTCTTTTGCGAGTCGACATTCAATTCGGGTTGCCGTGGATTTTTCCCGCCATTTAAATGTACAAATCTTTCGGCCAGGAATCAAACTAGCCATCTTGGGATCATGAGTAGGAAAAACTGTCACTGATCCACCAAGCGGGCATTGTCTTACAATTACATTCAGAGCGCGGGTTATGGCTCTGCGGTCAAGTTGCTTGGCTTCCATCAGGGTGGATTGGACTCGATTCCCGATTAATGCATATGGGGTTTTCGATGTGAAACTTCACATCCGGTGGTTTGAATCCCACGCCTTGTGATCGCGTAATACTGCAAGCAAAGCACAACTGCATTTGAAGCCGCCAAGTTATAGGCTTTTATTTTCTCTGGAAGCAGTTCTTCTCCATGTAGTCAAGTACATATATATATTTCGTATGACATACAGAGGATACAGTAATACTATATACAAAATAAAGTAATAAATATCTAGTTACATCCACTAACGAAACTAAAAGTCACAGTTGAATGTCCAGAGAAGTGATCCACTCCACTGCATCATCAGTTGCATTCTGCATCCTCCCTTGAAGGACCGTGAAGGGCATTCCGACACAATATGATGGATTGTCTGCATTGCATCGCCACAATCGCACTGAGGGCTAGAAATTTCCCCCCATTTGTGGAGCTAAAAGTTACATCTTCCGTGACCGGTCCGCACTCTGTTCAGTGACGTCCATATCCTTCTTGGAAGATGGAAACCAGGAGGTTTCCTGCAAGGGCCAGTGATCAATCCTAGCTCATCAGGGTTTGATGTAGTCCATTCTTCTCGCCAAGTTTCGTCCATATTGAACTTTGATTCAACAAGTTGGGAATCAAATGCGACTGTTCTTCGCACAACAGCTCTTGCCTTAGTATACTCGGTTGCTGAATATTGTAGCCATGTATGGATCAATAGCGCACATATAGGAAAAGTTGATGTCCAGTTAAATGATACAATGAGTCAAGTACATGGAACTGATGACCGCATTGCTCCTAACTCCTATAATGAAACAACTACCGTAGCTAAAATTTAACTTAATGACACAGCCTATGTGCAGTGTAGGCTTACTCATCAGTAATACTCAATTAACCCTGGATTTATGTGGTTTAAGTAGCGCACCACTTACCACGCAGGCTACAGATTTCATGTAATTCAGTCAATTATGACCGTAATGCTTCCAATTAATTCATGCCCTATAATTGTGTTGGCCAGGTTTGACGGCAGGCACTCTGTATTACTTGCAACTTGCTGGAACAGTCCGATCATTTCTCGTATTAACCCTGCCCAACTTATCTGACAATATGAGGAGTATTTGCACCCCTGTGAATAAGTTTGTAATTTATAAGTTCTTGACATGTAGGCCAATAAGCGCGGCAAGTCCACCAGAAGTCCCAGAAATATGCGAGGCTCGAAGCTTCCCCTTTTCCCTCTAGTTCCAATGTAACATCACAATAGCTGAAGCCATTCTTGCCACGGTGGGTGAGTGATTAACGTGTCGGTTTACCAACCCCAAGCTTGCAGGATCGCCCCTGGCCGTGGTAAGCGACAAAAATCACGACATGGATGTCATAGGTTGTTGGTATGTTAAAGAACCCATTTGAATTCAGTAGGCCGTATTCAATGGCAAAATTAATCTCGGGATTTTCCGCCAACATAAAGTTCCTCCATTCTCTACTAGAAAGCGCTGTAGTGTCAAGGAGATTAGAAATCTAACCTCCTTGACTTTCATAGCGTTCAAAGGAACGACGACATTCCATATGCAAGCTGCCCTCTGGGTGTCAATTAACAAAGCTTGCACCCGGCACCCGAGCCCATACGATATTATTATTATTAGCTGAAGCCACACGATTATTATTATTATTATTATTATTTCCTCTTCTTATTCGGCTTCGGTGGCGGAGTTGGTAGCATGCTGACCTGCTGTGCCCAAGATAGTGGGTTCAAACCCGGCCGAAGTCGTCGTATTTGTTAAGAGCGTTAAAAATCCTTCAGTATGCCTTCCTTCGGAGGGGAAGTGAAGCCGGCGGTCCCATGTCATAGATGTATGGCATGTAAAAGATCCTTCCACAGACTAAACTTGTGTGAAGCTAAATTGTTGGGTTAGATTTCGTCGGAACGCTCTATCAAAGTTCCAACATTCACCACTAGGTATCATTGATATCTGGTAGCGAAAGTTGGAACTACTTGAAATTGAACGGAACTTGTAGCTCACCCTAAGGGTGTCCGTTGGAAGCAGCTACAGACTCAGGCGAGTTGAACATGTCCTCGGACACTCCCGGCACTAAAAGTCATACGATAAATAAATAAACCTCTTCTTATTGGCAAGCATAGTTTTGAGCGGGTCGAACATTTCAAATTCTTAGAAGTAGTGATTGATGAACAGAATGATAGAGAAATAGAAATTAAAGTTTGAATACAGAATGCTAACATAGTGTATTACTCTCTGCAGATTTTACTGGGATCCAAATGTTTGACGTGCTATACAAAATTGAAAATTTACAATACCATCATTAGGCCAGTTCTAACTTTTGGTACAGAAGCATGGAGTTTAACAAAACATGTAACTGTTCATCTCGGGTCGTTGTTATTATAGCATAAGAGGGATATGAATCATTACAATTTCCACTCCTTTTCTTACTGCTGTATCCGCCTTATTCGCTCTTCACATACACTTTTACTTTTCATTAAAAATTTATTTCAACTAACTTAGGCTATCTTTCCTTCCACACATCAATACTACTTCTTTCTTCACTTACATAACCAACTCATAACACTAATAAGACTCCATTACCCCTCTTCTCTTGTGTAAAACATCTCCTTTTCATATTTATTTCAACTAACAGAACAACAAACCAATAATCTCCACAGAAAATCACAACAGATACTCACTTCCTATAACCAAGCACCTACACAATAATCTCCATGGATAAACAAAACAAATATAAAATCTTCCAGTATGGACTCATAACAAGAAGTCGAAGATATATATACAGTAAAAAAAAGTCCTCTCGGCACGCCGGAAGGCGGAGGTAGATTTCACCGGACAAACTTGGAGATAGGCGAAAATAGGCAGAATATGCAGGTTTTCGTTGAAGGATCAGACCTCATTTATCGCGTGAAAGTATTTTATAATTGGAGATTAATTAACTTTGTTTTTCTTCATTTTAAACATATTTTAAACATTTTATTGTCTTACGGGGACGGTAATCTTCTTGTCATTTGGAGTCCATTTTTAGCCTATTTTCAATTTTGAAAAAATAGGCTTATGAGATCACCTTTTGTCCGTGTGTGTGTGCGTGTGTGTGTGTGTGTGTGTGAGGTGTGTGTGTGTGTCCCCCTAATAAAATCTAAACGGCGGGAGCGATTTCAGTGAAACTCGGTAAGTTCATAGCACTATTCCCGGCGACGTCGACCGTGCCCATCGTATTTTGTTACGTCTCACCAATCCAACATGGCGGCTGTGCGAAATATTTCACTAGCATTCAGTATCTCCGAAACTATGACGGATATCGCCCTGAAATTGTGTACGGTGATAAAGGGTACTACTAGAAGTTCACCTATGAAACTTTCAAAAACCTGGTTACTACATAACCAACATGGCGGCCAAGCGAAGTGGAGACTTTTAAATAGACTTTTCTCGCGATTTAACTATCCAAACGTAATGAAACTTGGTACAGCAAATATTTATACACATTGCAATGCACTGGAGTCTAATTTAGTTCAATTGTTTACATAACCTCAAAATGGCGGCTGTGCGAAATATTTCACTGACATTCTATATCCCCGAAACTATTACAGATATCACCGTGCAATTTTGTACGGTGATAAAGGGTACTGATACAAGTATACCTATGTATAATTCATAAACCTGTAAAGTACAAAACGAACATGGCGACCAAGCGAATTTGAAATATTTTAATAGACTTTTCTCGTGAGTTAACTCTCTGAGCGCAGTGAAATGTGGTACAGTAAATGATTTTGCAGATTGTAATGTACTGCCATCTAATTTAATTCAATTGTTTACATAACCTCAAGATGGCGGCTGTGCGAAATTTTAAATTTAAGTTTTTATTTCTTGTGTCGTAATCATGCGATCGAAGTGAAAGTTTGAATAATGAACCTAGGCAATAAGTGACCTTGAATGGTACATAACTCTATGGCCTATACATATAACAATCCTAAATGGCAAGCTTCCGTAATATTTAGACGGTTCTCAATATATATGAATCTTTTACAGCAACCAAACTGAAATTTTTATGTTCATAGAGACTATGAACATATGTTCACCTATAGGACTTTCAGTAACCTGGTGAGCACGAATCCAACATGGCGGCGACGCGAAGTATAAATATTTAAATGGACGTTTCTCGCGAATTAACTATCCGAGTGCCGTGAAACGTTGCACGTTTTAAATGCTTACACAAATGTTGATCCACTGGCATCTAATATATTTCAATTGTTTGCATAATCACAAGATGGCTGCTGTGCGTAATTTTAAAATCTCGTTTTTACTTCTTGTGTTCTAATCATGCGATTGAAGTTTGAATACCACACTTACACAATAATCTTAATATAATAGTACAAAAATAAAAATCTAACCTGGCGACCATCTGAAATATTTAGACGGTTCTCAATATCCACGAATCTGATACAGCAATTAAACTGAAATTTTGTATGTTGATAGAGGCAATTAACATGAGCAGGATATATGAAAATAGGCTGTACAGTTCTTCACTGAACTACTTGTTATACTTGTGGTCACACTGTCCTTATGCAAGGTTTCGACACTGATGTGTAACTATGTAACGGTCTGTTACTTCTTCACACAAAATTATATCTCCCGCAGAGATGTTGGTTGGTTCCTCAGTTTAGGGGCTGCGACAACGCGGTCATATAACCCCGTGTACTTTGGGTGAGTGTAGAATCTGTCTGATAAACGGTGTGAATTGTGATGGCTGTATTAGTCTGTAATTCAGGTAAGGAATGCAGACGCTAAATTTCAAGCAGTAGTTCCTAATGTTGCTACCAGATACTAACGTCAACGCCACCCAGCTGTGAATTTGGCTACTAGATGCCACCTCAATCAGTAACTCGCAACGAACGTTGGAACTTCCCCTCCAAAGGAAAGCTTACTGAGGGATTTTTAGCGCTCTTAGAAAATCCGACGACTTTGGCCGGCTTTGAACCCGCGACCTTGGGCATAGAAGTTCAGCATGCTACCAGTTACGTCACCGAAGCCGCTTCACACTTAGTCAGATGGAAATCTGATTCTGATCTCGCGCAAGTGCGTTGTCATGGCAACGTCTGATGGCTCATCCCTCATCAATTTAGTAGTGTTGCCATGTCAACCACTGATAGCACTTGGCATTTTCTTATAATTCCGAAATCATTTTTCTCATCCCTCGGCGCAATGGTGGCTCATATCAAAAATTCTTTCAGACAAATGTTTTAGGTAATTATTAGGGGAATATTGTCCATTTTGTACGGTTTTGATATTGTGCCTATTAACAGAGATATGATTAATGTTTCCCGAAAAAAACACTTTTTCCCACCCCTTTGGTCAATGGTTGGTGCTATCAAAAAAACGTTTCAAACATAAATTTCTGAGCTTTATCCGACACATAGTATGAACTTTGAACGGATTCGATATTTCACATATTAAGAGAGTTATAGCAATATTTCATTTTTTCGAAAAAAAAATCCCCCATTTTCATCCCCTTCGACCGATTTAGCCCAGTAACGAATTCGTCCGAGATTTTATAGGTAGACTATACATATTCGGTAAAAAATTCAAAGTGATTGGTGCAAAATTACGGCAGTTATCGTGTCCACAAGAAACTGATATACATATATATACATATATTACATAAATTATATATAAACTTTTGAACTGACGGTGGTTTTGGGGTCTGGGGGATGTGAAACGCGAAGATATGTCGAAATTTTCCGGAAATCGAAACATGGTACCCATTGCAATAGTTAGCTTTCTAATTAAATCTACCTAAAATACTGCCGTCAACGACACCTAGCTGTGAACTTGGCTACTAGATGCCACCTCAATCAGCAACTCGCAACGAACGTTGGAACTTCCCCTCCG
This sequence comes from Meconema thalassinum, assembly GCA_946902985.2. Classification (NCBI taxonomy): domain Eukaryota; kingdom Metazoa; phylum Arthropoda; class Insecta; order Orthoptera; family Tettigoniidae; genus Meconema; species Meconema thalassinum. The sequence goes on along the minus strand of OX336388.2, from coordinate 374,667,453 downwards.
AAGGAAAGCAAACTCAGGTTTTTTAGCGCTCTTAGTAAATCCGACGACTTCAGCCGGGTTTGAACCCGCGACCTTGGGCATAGAAGTTCAGCATGCTACCAGTTCCGATACCGAAGTCGCTTCCCACTGACATATGAAAACTGAATGTAATCTCGTGCAGTGGCGTTGTCATAGCAACTGCTGATGGTCATCCCTTATCAATTAAAAGTAAAGTTGTCATGGCAACCTCTCTTGGCACTTGGCATTTTCTTATAATTTAAATCATTTTGTTCACCCCGTGGCGTAATGGTGGGTCATATCAAAAATTCTTTCAGACAAAAGTTTTAGGTAATTATTGGAGGAATATTGTCCATTTTGTGCGGTTTTGATATTGTGCCTATTAACAGAGATATGATTAATGTTTCCCGAAAAACCCACTTTTTCCCACCCCTTTGGTCAATGGTTGGTGCTATCAAAAAACTTATTTGACATAAATTTTTGGCACTTATCCGACACATATTATGAACTTTAAAGGGATTCGATATTTCATGTATCAAGAGAGTTATAGCGATATTTCACTTTTTCGAAAAAAAGCCCCCCATTTTTACCCCCTTTGACCGATTTTGCCCATTAACGAACTCGACCGAGATTTTATAGGGATACATATTATGTAAAAAATTCAAAGTGATTGGTGCAAAATTACGGCAGTTATCGTGTCCACAAGAAACTGATATATATATATATAGATAGATACATATATACATAAATTATATATAAACTTTTGAACTGACGGTGGTTTTGGGGTCTGGGGGATGTGAAACGCGAAGATATGTCGAAATTTTCCGGAAGTCGAAACATGGGACCCATTGCAATAGTTAGCTTTCTAAAGAAATCTACCTAACATGGAATAATAAAAACAAAACAACATCAAAAAAGGAACATAGAAAATGCATAGAGATCTTAAAATCGGATAGTGTCTCAAAGAACATTGTAACCACATGTTACAAACAGGAAGATCACCAGTGGCAGGTTTTCGAAAATAAAGTGTATAGGAAAAGTCTTGGACCATTTTTTACCCCGCATCTCAAAACTGGAAAAAATTATCAAATAAAGACATACACTCACTATCACAGCAATCACCAATACTCAATATCATTAACTCCAGAAGACTTCAAGACAAGAAGACTGGTCAGTTACTGAGGATGTGAGATGATAGGATGGTCTTACAAATCTTTAAAGAAGAACCAAGTGGTAAAAGGCCAGTAGGAAGACCACGAAGTTCCTGGAAAAATGAAATCTCCAAACTTTGTAGACATTTGAATGTGTACAACTGGCAAGAACTCGCCCAAGACAGAGTTCAGTGGAGACATTTTGTGAGATCGGTGCGGGATCCTCGTGTCCCATAGAAGCCATCTGAGTGAGTGAGTGAGTGAGTGCATTATTTATTTATTTATGTATTTATTTATTTAGCGTATGGCTTTGCAGATACAATTGTACAGAGATAATTAATTTAGAAAGGAAGACAAGCGATATATTTATATCTAAATCGTTTATATAACCTGGTTGCGGTGGAAGGAGGTCACGGGTGTGCTTTACGACAAGAAAATGCCACTTTGTCTCAAATCGAAGATATATCGGACAGTGGTACGCCAGTTGCGCTTTATGGAGTTGAATGTCGACCATCCGACAAAATGTCAGAACGTCGCCTACACGCCATGGAAATGAGAATGCTCCGTTGGCTGCTGCTGCTAATCTGTTTTGAAGCCGCTGGCTGCGAGCGAAGCGAGCAGGCCCAATGGGCATCACCCTTATTGGCCATGTCAGAAACGACACAATTCGGGAGCAAATGGGTGTCGCCCCAATTGTGGACAAAATGAGAGAGGAACGGCTCCGATGGTATGGCCATGCCCCGCGTGCAGCGCCTGATACTGTTACTAACTCTGTCCTTCATTTTGAGGTTGAGGCCTACGCCCCAGAGGACGACCGAAGCAGCGTTGGCAAGACACAATAAATGGTGACTTAAAAATTACCGGCCTAAATCCAGCTGACGCACGAAACCGGACAAAATGGAGGTCAATGACCAAAAAAGCGGACCCTGCACCAGCGGGACAACGCTAGAAAGAAGAAAAAGAAGAAGAAGTCATTGTCTCTGGTGATCCATGAGCGAAATCAGTGACGTTGCCACTGTACTTTCTTCTAGAACACTTGGTGATGATATGCTGGATGGTCTGCTTAGGGTCACCACAATCACAGTTAGGTGAAGGAATTATTTTCCATTTATAATGGGAGTCTGCACAGTTGCCATGACCCGTACGAATCCTGTTGAGATTTGACCGTGTTTTCCGAGGAAACTCAAATCCAGGTGGCAACGATGTTCCAATGCGTGGTAAGATTGATCCAGGCCTAGTATCCTGCCTTCCTTGCCATTCTTTAGTTATGCTGAAGTTGGTATTCTCCAAGTCTATTGCAGTCCTTGTTGATGGATTTCGAGATCGTAGACGATTCAGGCAAACATCAGCAATGTCACAGTGCATTGGTAGTCGTGGGTTATCCATTATTTTCTTGATTCTCTGAGGAGAACATTTTTACTTCGAAGATATGGCGGAGGGATGTGGCTGAGGATAGGTAGACAATATGTGGGTGTAGACCTTATTGTGCCAGTGATTAGGCGCATGGTGGGGTTGAGCTGGGTATCTATGAGGTTAGAGTGAGGGCTATTCAACCAAATTGGGGCACAGTACTCTGCAGCTGAAAACACAAGTCGCAAAGCTGTACATCGAAGTGAAGTTGCCGATGAACCCCAAGTTGTGCCACATAGTTTTTGGACTATATTGTTGCGGGTTCTTACTTTGGATTGAGTATTGCGGAGGTGTTGTCTAAAGGAGAGTGTTCTATCTAATGTAACCCCTAGGTATTTAGGGAATTTATTATGTCTCAATAATTGATTTCCAATGAACACCTGTAATTCTTTATTGGCCATCTTGTTGTTTAGATGGAAGCAGCATACTTCTGTTTTGTTAGTATTAAGTGTAAGTAATATTAGTATGTAACGTTGGAATGGTCCTTCTTCTTGGTGCACTCAAGGTGATATTAACCTGACATAGAAGGTATTCGGACTACAAAAGAGCTCTCGTTCTCCGCATTCCATGGTGGCATCGTCAAGTAGCTTGTCGAATTCCTGCGGTCTACTTAATAACCTCGCCCTCTGTCTTGGCCTTTGATCAATGCTTTGATCTTGTGTCTTTAAGGTGAGTCTAGGAGTAACTTAAAAAAATGACTGATCCTTGACAGTTGGTCTCATTGTGCCGACCGGTAAAAAGGCGAGTTTGCTATTGAGATATGTGCTTGCTCATGATTTAATATTATATCTTTATTCTGTTAGGGTTGTTACGTTTAACGTTTAATGATTACGTGGAAAAATATTTGAGTCTCTCACTGGAATTGTTCAGTGACAGTCGGTGTTTTTTTTCTTTCTTTAAGAATTTCGCCTGAATATTTCCGTATTAATACTGGAAAGCAATACAATATTGCTTTATTTTTTAAGACATAATTTGACAAGTTGGTAATACTTGTGCCTCCATGCTGCACTCTCCCTGTTGCTAAATAAGAATAGAAAGCTAATGAAATAATGTGTGTGAGACTTTTGGTTGCTGTAACGCATTATATTTCTTTTAAAACAGCAGTATATAATTATATAATCCACGTAAAGTTTAATCTCTATAAAAACAAAGTCCCCGATTCTTGGATGTTACGGGTAATCTCGAGAACCACTGAATGGATTTTGATGCGGTTTTCACCATTCTGTAAAGGATATCTCGAGGAAGAATTCTGTAGAAAATAATTTATTTATCACCAAAGGAAGTCAAGCACTGACGATTTCAGTGAAAAGGTCGAAAAAAAAACTGGCGTCCGTGCGCTTTTCAAGCTTACGCTGGGCAAACCGTTAAACATATCTATATACTGTGAGTGTAAGAATTGTTCAGCATGAAAAGTTCTACAAAAAGCCCAGGAGAGCATATCTCCATCTTCAATACATCGCTTCTAGGCCTATAAGGGTTTTTACGTTTTTATTTCTTCTAACAATCTCCATTCAGTTACTGAGGTGACAGTTTACGAGCTAGCTAGAGGCGAGTCTATCACCCCAGTTACAGCTTAGCTAGCGGACGAGCTTATGGCCCCAGATACAGCCAGCAGCAAACTGTCCAGTCGTGTTGAGTTAAAAACTTTAGAGAAGAGTGGTTGTGTTTGGAGTTTCCCTGGAAGAGCAACTCGGCTTTTCTTCATTTCGCCTGTGAACTTTTTGTTCCGCAAAATTCACAGTCAAGTTAAGATTGGACGGAAGGGGGATTTGTGTTTCATGCACCTCGCCATTCTTAAATTACGTCTGACAAGAATGTGTTGCACATGCATCTCCATGATAATATAATTAATAGTCCAGTCAGTGATTTTAACCCATTATGCCGAGACGTAAAACGGATATTGGTCGTAGTTCATTGACATTGGAAAAAAGCGCTTATCACGTAATGCATTCATAACTGTTCCCCGGCGAAGCCGGGTCGGGTTGCTAGTTATAAACTAAAAACTAATTACATAATGATAACCACGATAAGGCAATAGCGACGAATTTCCTATATTGTTGTACAACCTCGCAGTTGAGCGTTAAATCTCCTGTTGTTACTTGTCGTGTGCCAAGTTTAACTTGCAAAATTAAATCTAATGTGTGTTTCAGGACCATGAGAAATATAATACTCAGCGGAAGTAATCTATCAATTTTAGAAACTGTGCAGGTTTCGCGACATTACCTTTCTGTGTCAGTTAAACAACACTGGTTAACAAAAAAAACGTTCATATTGTTGTTGTTATTGTTGTTTTAAGGGGCGGAACTACGAGGTCATATTCATTTTCAAATTTATTGATCGAGCTTACGAAGAGAAATCGTTCGGTCTACGGGGTAAGAGAACGTTTTCCCAATCACATTTATGAAGTAGACTAATCTTACAATTAATAATAATGATAATAATAATAACCATAATAACCATAACCTATCTAAAGCTCTTCTGAACAGACTAGAGAAACAAACAGACCATTTGATTGGTGAATATCAAGCGGGTTTTAGAAAAGGGCGTTCATGTGCTGAACAGATATGGAATCTGAAGATGATTTTGAAGATCCGCAGATCCAACCCCACAATTGTCACCTTTGTGGACCTAAAGAAAGCATATGATTCTGTGGACAGGCAGACCCTGTTTGAGACGCTAGAAGAACTTCAAGTGGACAGGAAGACCAGAGAACTGATTTGTCAGACTCTCACCAATACAACATCGAAGGTGAAGTTTCTTGGGGAAATTTCTGACTCTTTTGAAGTACGAACAGGTGTTCGCCAAGGAGACGGACTTTCACCCCTTCTATTTAACCTGGTTCTAGATAAAGTCATCAGAGAGTGGGAAAAGAACATCAAAGGCGTTAGCATAGGAACTGCTGGAAACAAAATCAATGTGAAATGCTTGGCTTTCGCAGATGACCTAGCGATTATCACTAGGAACAAAGAAGAAACTAAGCATGCTATTGAGACATTATACAGAATAGCATCACAAGCAGGCCTTCAAATATCATTTGAAAAAACCAAGTACATGAAGAATTTTCAGCAAAAGAAGAAGAAAGAAAAAATAGAAACAGCGTATGGAGCAATTTCACAAGTAGAATTTTTTAAATACCTTGGAGAAATAATTCTTCCTTCAGGATTGGACAGTTTGGCTAACACAGAAAGAGCCTCAAAACTTCATAGAGCATTCAGACTAACATGGGATCACTATAATAAAAGAGTAATGTCACATAATGCAAAACTGAAACACTACAAAACAGTTGTACTACCGGAAGCTGTATATGCTTCAGAAACCATAGCTTTAGGAGGTCATTCTAAAATTGCAAATATAGAAAAGCAAGAACGTAAAATTCTTAGAAAAATATTCGGCCCCACACAAGTAAACGGAATTTGGATTAAAAGACGAAATTCAGACCTATACCGTCACACAGATAGTTTCAGCAACACGGTACGAAAAAGACGTTTAACATTTTATGGACACCTCTTCAGGATGGACGATTATAGACTTACAAAAAGGTTATTCAATGTAATAAATTCTCAGAAAACAAGGATAGCCTGACTGGATGAATCAAGAGAGGACCTGCAAGAGTTGAACATCGGAGAAAATATTCTGAGAAACCGCAAAGTCTTCAGGACCGCAGTAACAAAGCACAAGTTTAGGGTGAAAACTAGTGGCAGGACTGGAACCAAGTGGACAGAAGAACGGAAGAAGCAGCACAGTGACTTCATGAAGAGATTTTGGGAAGATAGGAAGGCGAATATCATCAAGCCGAAAAACAAGTTCAAGCGCGCTCTATAATGGGCAAAACGCAAAAAGAAGAAGAAGAATAACCATAATCATAATAGTCTATTAATAATAACTAGCATTACCCGTCGCGGCTTCGCCCGCGAATATTCTAGTTGTAAAGAGTACACTTAGCAATATCTCAATCATGAATGCAATGACTGATTTATCCTTGGTATGAATAATCAGACTTTATCAATTCAGCTACTGGTGCAGTGGTTAGAGTTTTGTCGTTCCTTCATAGGTATATCAGAGCGAAGTTAGTTTTCTGGGAATATCACAGACACTGTTAATTTAAGGGCCTTTAAATGTGGTTTTCAGAGACCCTTTATAGTCGGGTGAAAAAGACCTTTCGTACCACACTCACACGTGAAAATTGCGTGAGAAAATTCTAGAGTGCCCCTTGACCCCCTTAAGCGCATTATACTGTATGTATTGATGAATTGTAGGCCTACAGCTTAATTTGGTTCAGTAATTACCTTATAACCGTCTGGAAACTTCCACAGTAGGCTAATTTAATAATTGGAATTGGATTGCGTCTTCCAGCAACACTCTCCACTATCATTTCATTTCATCTGTCATTCATTTAATCATTGCCCCAGAGGAGTGCGTCAGGCCTCGGCAGCCGGTACAGTTCATATCCTCGCCGCTAGATGGGGGCTTCATTCATTCCATTCCTGACCCGGTTGGAGACTGGAAGCAGGCTGTGGATTTTCATTTCTTACATAAATAGATGAACCTGTGAGACTCTGTTACCATGATTACCGTGTTGCATTCTTTCATTATTTCATTGTAAGTATACATGTTTTAAGGTATTTATTTAATTGTGAGACATTTTAAGAGTAAGTGAGTGCGTTTTGCTTACGCATTGGGTTATGCTGAACCTATAGGTACCCCATATGTGTAGGTTGGTGTTAATGGGGCCTTATTTTCCGTAGAAAACTGGAATGGAATCTTAGCAGAATAATATAGGGAGGGATAAGAAAAATACTTTGCTTTTAATGTCCTTTTTAGCTGTTGCGGCTTTAGAGACGTCAGGGTGCGGAACTTTTGCCCCAAAGGAAATCTTGAACGTATCAGTAATCCTATTGATCCGGGTTTCTCCCTTTTGTGTACCGTCAAATGGCAACCAACTGCGCCGGGATTAGATCCCGTAACCTTGGACACAGTAGGTAAGAGCCTTCCCGACTATATCATGTAGTCAGCCGATCCTGTAATTAAAGAAACTATATCCCAGCTGTTTGATTCCATTGATCGACTGATTGTTTGATTAATTGAATCAATTGATTGTTTCTTTCAATACTGGCTGCATGGCTTGAACAGAGGATTTTCAGTAGATATAATCAGTTTTTTTTCCAGTTTCCTGTCCAGTAAGATTATCGCCAACTATTGCGACCAAAATTTTGGGATGGAATTCTTGTGCAGGTAGTTGTTTTTTAACAGATTTATGATGCTTAACCCGTTGATTGCTACGCCCGTCTATAGACGGTGCACAAGAACTTCAATTTTTTCACAGTCCCCGTTCTCTCTCCAGTGCCGAGTCGATCTCTGGCATATTCTGCCATCTGATGGACATTTTTAGTATTACTTTAGTCAGGATTTTTGCTAGCAAAAGTAACTAACACAGCTTTTTATAGACGTCAGACCGCTGGAGTTCATCTGTGATGTGAACAAGCATGGCGGAACAATAAAAAAATCTTCTCGTTGCGTTGTGATTTCGGATCAAAGAAAATCAATGAAGAGCAACAAGTATTACTTGCCTACTGATTTTAGGAAATAATTTTCTTTTGGGTCCTTCACCCGGTGTGGAGATTTAGCAAACGTGGGCGCAAAAAATTGAATTCCGATTTGTCTCAAAATAAAAATAAATATTAACGTATGATTTTGATTTTGCATTAGGTTAAGAAAAAGACCCAAAACCTATAGACTACACTAGATATTTTAAGCTTATTACTTCCCTGATAGGTTAAAATTTACGGGCTCTACATTACTTTTTTAAATATGCGAATGAAAAAACTCAGCACTTAAAAGGTTAATGCGAAGGACCCTGCGTAAAAGTTCGGCTCCTCAGCACCTCTAAAGCCGCAATGGTTAATGAGGACGTAAAACTCATATTATTATTATATCCTTTAAATCGCTTATCCTTCCATCTCGGCTTCATCCACGGACTATGCGAGGGATCATTCCTCTGCCGTCGCAAGGACGGTGTCTGGGAACTGAACACACTTTGCAATTCTTGTAGGTTTGTGCCGAGTCTTGTGTGGGGTTTCGCCTAGGACACCAAGCTGGCTCATCAGCGGGCTCTTGGTGTCCCCACCCAGACCCCACAGTGGTAGTGAACTGCGTGCTACCTCCCTTTTTATGAAGCGCACCTGTGCCTCTTTACTGCGAGAACTAAAAGCTCAACCAGCCATAGACTCCCTATGAAAGCTTCCAAAAAGATGGTATATTGGCTTTCACGGCCAGTGAGTAAAATCTCAGCAATTCTTCTGGGTTTGTGCCGTGTTTTGTGTGGGGTTTTGCCTGGGACACCAAACTGGCTCATCAGCGGCCTCTTGGCGTCCCCGCCCGGACCCCCACAGGAGTAGCGAACTGTGCGCTACCTCCGTTTTATGAAGCGCACCTGCGCCTCTTTACTGCGAGAACTAAAAGCTCAAGCAGCCATAACCTCCCTATGAAGGCCTCCAAAAAGATGGTATATTGGCTTTCACGGCCATCATTTTGAACACACTTTGTTAGCAGATACAACTGGGGATCGTGACAGGCCGATCGCCCAGGCGACCGCTAACTTGAGTGTAATATTAAGGAAATTTCAAAGAAGGGATTTTGCAAGGAAGTTGGCCGTTGAAAGTAACCGTCCCGGCATTTGCCCAGTGGTGAAAATGGGAAACCACGAAAACATTCAGGACGGCCGAGGTGGGATTCAAACCCACGCTCTCCCGATGCCAGCGAGGCACGAGCTACTGCGTTAGCGCCTTAGGCCACCGTGGCTGGTATTATTTTTATTAGTATTATTATTATTTAGTTATTATTATTATCTTTTACATATTTGCCAACAGCGGCTTTGGTGGCGTAGTTGGCAGCATGCTGAGCTTCTATGCCCAAGATCGCGGGTTCAAACCCGGCCGAAGTCGTCGGATTTTTTAAGAGCGTTAAAGTAAAGCCGGCGGTCCCATGCCATAGATTTATGGCATGGGAACCTTCCACTAATTACACCTGTGTGAAGCTAAATTATTGAAGGTTAAACATTTGACTAACGCTCTTAGGTCCCTACGTTCGTCGTCACGAGCCGACTGCGGTGGCATCCGGTAACCAAGTTCTATACTAGTAGTCGTTGACTGTGGCGTTTGGCGGCAAAAGTAGGAACTACTTGAAAAAATTCATGACTGCGTTGTCGCAGCCCCTAAACTGAGGAATCAACCAACCATATTTACCAACCAGAGATATCTGCGATAGTTTGGCATGCCATACAGAATGACCACGGGGGCGTGGTGGCACAGCGGTCAAGCTGTTGGCCTCTCACCAAGGTGGACCGGGTTCGATTCCCGGTCAATGCATGTGATATTTTCGAAGTGAATTGCCATGTCCCGTGGCTCAAGTTCCCATGATTAACGGTCACGTAATACTAAAAGCCTCCTTTCCTTCAGAATGGCCAACCAAGTCTTTTTGTTGTAACACCTGTATGGAAAAGCATTTTACACCCAGAATCATACGAGAGGCGATAGAAAGGGTTATTGTTTCGGAGGGCGGCTTCGGTGGCGTAGTTGGTAGAATGCTGAGCTTCTATGCCCAAGACCGCGGGTTCAAACCCTGCCAAAGTCTTCGGATTCTTTTAAGAGCGTTAAAAATCCCTCAGAATGCCTTCCTTCGGAGGGGAGGTAAAGCCGGCGGTCCCATGTATAGATTTATGCCATGAAAAATAACCTTCCACTAACTACACTTGTGGAAGCTAAAATTTGTAGGTTAGGTTGTTAACGCTCTATTAGTTCCAACGTTCGCCGCCAGGTGCTGACTGCGATGCCATCTAGTAGCCAAGTCCGCAAGCTAGGTGTCGTGGACGGTAACATTGGGTAGCTCAAGTAGGAACTACTTGAAATTATTGTCTGCAATCCTTACTTGAATTAAAACAGATAACACACACTAATACAGCCATCACAATTAACACCGGCTATCAGACAAATTCTACACACACCCAAAGTACACGAGGCTACATGACCGCGTTGTCGCAGACCCTAAACTAAGGAACCAACCAACCAGCCATTGTATTGGAGAACCAAAACATCGAATTGTGGATATGTTTTTATTTGTCTATTTGTATTATAAGTGAGCCAACGGCCTAGCCGTGCAGAAACACCGGATCCCATGAGAACTCCGCAGTTAAGCAACATTGGGCGCAGTCAGAACTTGGATGGTATGCCGGTTCTAGGCACAGCGCGCTGTTGGTCAACATAAGGAGGAGCGGAAAGGCCCTGGCATCCTACCGCAAGTAAACTCCGGCTGGGGGTAGCCTCTTCGGAGGCTCGGACCTGCCTTCGGGCAGAATACTAATTAATTTTTTAAATTATAAGTGACGCCTTCGATTCGTTAATGCTGATCGCGGAAGCTTCAATGACTGGTAACTAATGTCTGTGCGCCACGTGAAGTCAGTTCATCAAGCTGCGACGGGTAGCTCGGACGTCTATTCCTGACCTAATTATACCGGCAGTCAGTTATTACTACCTCCAGCATACTTGTTGTTTATCCGGAATAAAGTTCCCCTTTCTACTGTGGACATTTTGGGAGATATGGAACTGCGCCCATAATCAGTGGTATTTCCAGATCCTTTTAATTAGGCCGATTGAACTACGCCCGAAGTCAAGTCGGCTGTTAGCCCAAGGTTGGTTTAAGGGGAAGTGACGGACTGTCTCCCACCACTAGCTTCTGCACTGCTGAGAATAAGAGGTAGTCCCCCGTCCCGATAAGCAGCTGCACTACGGGCCTCCGGGGGTGCCAGCTAATCACACTACTCACTACACCACTGAAATGAAATGAAAATCCACAGCCTGCTTCCAGTCTCCGACCGGGTCAGGAATGGAATGAATGAAGCCCCTATCTAGCGGCGAGGATATGAACTGTGCCGGCTGCCGAGGCCTGACGCACTCCTCTGGGGCAATGATTAAATGAATGACAGATGAAATGAAATGATAGTGGAGAGTGTTGCTGGAATGAAATTTTGACAGGGAAAACCGGAGTACCCGGAGAAAAACCTGTCTGCCTCCGTTTTGTCCAGCACAGATCTCACATGGAGTGACCGGGATTTGAACCACGGATCCAGCGGTGAGAGCCCGGCGTGCTGCCGCCTAAGCCACGGAGGCTTTACTACACCACTAATAATAATAATAATAATCATAATAATAATAATAATATAACAATAATAATAATAATATTGAAAATCCACAGCCTTTTCCTGTCATTGGACCGGGTCAGGGTTGGAATGAATGAAACCCCCATCTAACGGCGAGGATAGGCATTGTGCCGGCTTCCGAAGCCTGTCGCACTCCTCTGGAACAATGATTAATGAATGACAGATGAAATGAAATAATATTGGAGAGTGTTGCTGGAATGAAAGATGACAGGGAAAACCGGAGTACGCGGAGAAAACCTGTCCCGCCTCCGCTTTGCCCAGCACAAATCTCACATGGAGTGACAAGGATTTGAAGCACGGAACCCAGCGCAGCGGTGAGAGGCCGGCGCGCTGCTGCCTAAGCCACGGAGGCTACACTAATAATAATAATAATAATAATAATAATAATAATACAACTCTTTCTAATCCACCATAAATAACTACCCCTCTAGTTTTGTTATACAATATAAAAATACCGTATACTAATCTTCTAAATGGTAAGATTACTTCAAACAAGATTATTAAACATATGCAATAACAAAACTATTTTTAAAATATGGTTAGGTTGTCGAAAACATCGCAATGTACCAGTTAATGCTAATAAATATTAGTCTGTTTTGAAAACTGTACCTGTTTTATGTATCCCAGGCCAACACTAATCTCTTGTCCGCAATCTGGACAGGGTATATTTAGTTGTTCGCAATCTGGACGGTTTTTGACTTGTTTGCAATCAAGACACAACCGATTTGAAATGAGTCACTTCAAATTCACACCACTCGACACAACATAATTCGGTAGAGGGGTGGAGGGAGGGAACCTACCTGACCGCTCTCAATGGGCGCAGTTCCACTGCCACTTTTAGAAGTTTGATGCTAATGACCAGGGTCATTAGTGAAGATTGGGCGCAGTTCCATACAACCCGACATTTTCACATGATCTTTTTTGTTTATTTTTAACAGACCACTGAGTACAATAAAGAATATGTTGAGTGAGTGAAGCAGATAGTAACCAGCGTGATGTTTTTGGAATGGATGGTACACGGTACGCGGGAAGGCACCTCAAGTTCAAACCCAGCTGACTTCTTCGGGCGCGCAGACAATAAGTAGGCTACTTCTGCACTTGTTGCCGTGGTAACTACATTTAGGTGCCGGAGATTGATCCACGCTAATTCCAGATCTCCAACCAAAAAACATATCCATATTAATATAACTAAACACCCTAAGAACTTTCATAAAGGTGACGGCTAACTTTTTTGCGAGACTTAAGGCAAAGCTGCATTACCATTGATTCTTTGATGGTCCGCCTAGCTAGAAATAAGAGCTGCAGGATAAGGATCATTTAACAATCGATGGAAGGGCAGAAGGGCGCATTATATTTATGGGAACTAATTTAAGCAGATCATGGCTGCTCTCTATAGGCTAGTTACGTCACAACCTTCTTTGATTCAGGTCATGGAATAATGAATTGTGTTTTGACATGGCCTCCTAATCAATTGAGGCAACATTACATGAATTGTTAGCTTTCTTCCTCTATTCTATTCTAACTTTGACAACGTTCTTGCTTCATTTAATAATAATGATAATAATAATAATAATAATAATAATAATAATGGTTGCAATCCTCTCCGCAGATCAACGAACGGCAATTCTTCAGATTGAGGTCTTAAAAGAGTGTACTGAAATGGTCGGACTACAAATTTCCTTCACAAAGACTGAGTTTATATCGACAAAACACATTCAAGCACAAAATTTACTCACAGAGTACGGTATGATAAACAGGGTTAATCAATTCAAGTATTTGGGTGAAATTATTGAACCCACAGGTGTGGAAAGAGTGGCGCAAAAATCTCGCGAACTTAAATTGCGGAAAACATACGGAAAAATCGCAAATATTTACAACAAGAAATGCATGAGCATCAACACCAAAACTCATTACTACACGACTGTCATCAAACCTGAGACACTTTACGCCAGCGAGACACTAAACCTCAACTACAAAGGGGATCTTGAGAACATCAAAAAGGCTGAGAGAAAAATCATCCGTAAAATATTGGGCCCTAAACTCACAGATGATGGATATCGTCTGCAATCACACACAATCACAGAGAGATACTCTAACATCGAGTCAGATTTCCGCAAGCGACGACTGAGATTCTACGGCCATATTATGCGACTGAATGACGACCGGCTAACAAAGAGAATATTGGCTTACTTACGGAAACTTAAAGTGACAACAGTCTGGGTTACCCAAGTCCAAATTGATCTCGAAAGTGCCAACATCCTACCAATAGACATAGACGAGAATGACATTCCGACATAAGATCCACAGTTGGGAAGTCACACATGAAGATCGACCAAGGAGGCCAGGGAAAGGATGGACGGAGGAACGTCGAGTCCGACACAGTGAGATGATGAAGGAGTTCTGGAAGGACAAGAAGAACAGCACCAGAACACAATTTGCTTAATGTGATCCTCTGGGTCTAAACAATGTAAATAAATAAATAAATAAATATATAAATAAATAAATAAATAATAATGGTTTTACCTCTCTTTTAACTGCTACGGCTTTTAGAGACGCTGGGGTGACGGAATTTTGCCCCGAAGGGTATTTTCAACGTCCCAGTAAATCTACTGACGCGGCTCCTTCTCATTTGTGCAGCCTCGAATGCCAACCGACTACGCCAGGATTTGATCCTGCAACCTTAGCCACAGCAGGTGAAAATGTTACCGCTGAGCCACGCAGCCAGTCGTTGCTTCATTTAGAGGCGTGTGATATCAAAGTCATTTAGTCCTGCGCAGGATTTGTCTGATTGTGGTGTCTGTAATAGTGTGTATTGTGTATTTATGATTGAGACTAAGATTGGAAGTATGTGGCCGTGGCCTGACATTTGCCTTGAGTTGAATCGAGAAACGACGAAAAACCACTTTATGTGGCTTAGGTGGGGATTGGAACCAAGCGTACGCAGTTCCAGCCTAAAGACCGGAGTTACATCTTTTGGCATACGGTAGCCAAGAATTGAACCCATGGCACTTGGTTTCGGAATATGAATTTAAATGATCATGCGAGTTCACGAAACTTTATATATATACACCGCGGACAGGCAACAAGGACCACGCAAATATCACTTCTTTATAGGTCTAGTTTCCTTCTTTCTCTTCCAGAAGTCTTTCATCCTGGTCGACTGCGCAGCTCTTCTTTCAGCAGTCCATTCTCCTCTGTTGAGATTCTTCTTCTCCCCGACAAGAATTTTGAGTCCAATTATTTTTTTCTGTACTCTATTCGATTTAGACAATCTTCTTCAGTAATTTTGAATTTTTGAAGTTCTTCTTTCATTTGTTTTACATAGCCTCCTTGCCCTTTATAGTTCCAGATTTTATCAAAAATTTGTTTGTTTAACCTTGAGCTATCCATGCGGACCATATGCCCGTAGAACTGCAGTCGCCGTTTTCTTATCATCACTTCAAGGTTGTCGATTTTACTATACATTTCGGCATTGGATCTCAGTCTATACTTCCTGTGTTTTCCTAGGACCATAAATCCTTCTTAAAATTCTTCTTTCTATCTTGAGCAAATTCTCCATTCCGGTTATATTTGTAGTTTCCATGCCGTACAAGATGACTGGTCTAACAACTGTATTAAAATGTCGTAATTTTGCATCAGGGTATCTACCGGTAACGAAAGTAACGAAAGTAACGAAAAAGTAACGAATTTTACAAATGGGTAACGAAAGTAACGAAAAAGTAACGAATTTTACAAACGGGTAACGAAAATTTTCTGAAGGCGGGTTGAATCATTTAAACTCGCGCCGCTAGGCTCAGAGATTGCGAGTTTCACGCAAGCGGCGCCGTGCTTATTGCATAGTACTAAGCTATGTCTCCGTGCCCGACCTCAAGGAAATACATACCGAGGATACCTTGAGCGGTATACATCGGTTCAACGTATATTTTAGGCATCAAGAAGTCTTAAGTTTCGTGTGAAATATTTTTCTGTGTTACTGTATTAGGAAACCTGACTTTTCGCGAGACGTTTATTCGCAAATACTTCCGAAACTAAAAAGAAATCTCTCATTTCTGTTATTTGGAAACTATGTCAAATTGAAGTCCAGAAATAACGCGAAACAATTTAATGTCGCAATCTTGCGAAATGTTACCGTTTCGAAAAAAATGCGAAAAATCTTCGAAATACATATAACTTATTTAAAAAATATGTCAAGTAAATTTGCGACATTCAGTATGGTTAAATCGAAATTCCGTTATAAGTCGATTTTTCCTTCGAACTTTCGTTCCATCGGATATATAATCTAACCGATTATTTCGATAACTTGTTGATAATTCGTGGTTCTCAATCGAAATAAAAATTGCCCTCTTGTCGTATTATTCGTGCAATCCTCTCAGAACAATTCGTAATATTCGATATCGTACCTACTTCGAACGTTCATCCTCCAAAATTGCATCCTCAAGACGGCCGGCTGACCGCACGACTTGCCTGCGGGAATCTCGTCAAACGGACCGAGATCGACGTCAGTTTCGTAAAGTCATAAAACCCGTCCCCTATCGTGAACTTGTGACCACGAGGACTGCGGGAATCCTGTCAAAGGTGATTGGGCACCCATCACAGGGCACCCATCACGAAACCTACTTGCCACTTTTCCCATGACCGTATACTTAAAAGCGTGCGGGGAGCGAGAAGTGCATCAATCCACTTAAAAATGGCAGCCTACGTAGCATCGAAATACTAAATCCTCCTCGTGATCCACCCTGAACTCATGAACTCCCTACAGCATAGGGACAAAGGGAATCACGGCGCCGACCGAACAACATGTTCATAACTACGCGTGAATTTTAACCATGCCCAACCTTGAGCTTGCCTCCGCCATTCTATCAGGACAGATATACAGGCAGACAATCGTTGAACGGCCGGGTGCGGCGACGATTGCATAATATCTCGAGGACAACGTAAAACGGCCGAGAGCGGCAGCGATTGCGATACATCGCGATATTTCTCCGCGTTCAATGACGAGGACAACTGTATTCTTGTCAAACGGACAGCAAGTGGCGCCGATTGCGTAATAATGCTACATTTTTTTGTGCCCGAACTCAAGGACAATGGAAATCTCGTCGAATGACTAAAAGTGACGCTGATGATCTAAATCGCGATTTTTCTCCGTGTTCTATCGTGAAAACTACGGGAAGCTCACCAAACAACAGAGACCAGCGCCGATCGTGTAACATCTCGATATTTCTCCGCATTTGACTGCGAAGACAGAATTCGGTGACGATCGCGTAACATCGCATACATTTCTTCGCGACCTATCGCGGGGACGAAGGAAATCTCGCCAAATGGTCAAGAGCTGAGCAACCTCTTGGTACCGTAATAATAACAACATATTGTGGACAAGACAACATATTAGCTGAAACAACTCATTGGATATTAAATATCTAGTATATATTTATTATTTTTTAAATTTTTATAACATCATGTGAATTTCATTTAAAGCGGCTTCGGTGGTGTAGTTGGTAGCATGCTGAACTGCTGTGCCCAATATAGTGGGTTCAAACCCGGCCGAAGTCGTCGGATTTTTTAAAAGCGTTAAAAATCCTTCAGTATGCCTTCCTTCGGAGGGGAAGTAAAGCCGGCGGTCCCATGTCATGGATTTATGGCATGTAAAGGATTCTTCCACAGACAAAACTTGTGTGAAGCTAAATTGTTAGGTTATATTTCGTCGGAACGCTCTATCAAAGTTCCAACGTTCACTACTAGGTATCATTGATATCTGGTAGCAACTTGAAATTGAACGGAACTTGTAGCTCAACCTAAGGGTGTCCGTTGGAAGCAGCTACAGACCTCAGACGAGCTGAACATGTCCTCGGACACTCCCGGCACTAAAAGCCATACGATAAATAAAAAACTTCTTTAAAAACAGTTCATTGTTGTTTTTCTTCACCGCGTGATGAGCGCCTATGCTTGTAGACCGCAGACGTAACTTGAATTCAAAGGTAACTAAAATTAACTAAAAGGTAACTAAAAGGTACCTAAAAAGTAACTAATTTTTACTTCATCCTTACAGTAGACACCCTGAAGACAGGTTCTTTTTATTGTATATATTTTTGTACAAAAATTTAATCTTTCCAATTTCCCTTTTTTGTTCTCAATTGCCAATTTATCCGTCCCATTGCTACTAATTATTTCTCCTCGATATTTAAATCGGTCAGTGACCCTGATGCTCCCATAATATGTTTTTATCATTTTCTTAGTGCATTTCTGATCACTTGTCAGCATCTCTGTTTTTACCAACGAAATCTGTAAGCCCGTTTTTTCAGCCGTTTCTTTTAACTGATCAATTTGGTTAATAGCTTCTTGTTCTGATTCAGCAAACAACGCTACGTCGTCAGCAAATGCTAAACCTTTGACTTTGAGGTTCTTATTCTTTGTACCAATTTTAGCACTTGAATCGTTCTTCTCCCAAAACGTCCTTATGACTTTATCCAAGACTAAATTGAAAAGCAGTGGTGATAGACTGTCCCCTTGTCTTAGCCCAGTTTTTGCCTCGAAGGGCTCGCTAACTTCATTAAAAAATTTGACTCTGGAAATCGTATTAGTTAATGTAAGTTTTATTAAATTTATGGTTTTTTGATCAACTTGGTATTCCTTCAATGTGTCAAAAACAGTATCCCTATCCACTGAATCATACGCTTTCTGAAAATCAACGAATGAGATAAACATATTCTTTGGCCTGTTGTTGTAATATTTTAATATCAAATTTAAACTAAGAATTTGTTCTGCACACGATCTATTCCTTCTGAAACCACCTTGGAACTCGCCAAGCTGTGGTTCGATCTGTGGTTCAAGTCTGTTTAGAAGTAATTTGGCAAATATTTTATATGTGACAGACAACAATGAGATCCCCCTATAACTATTGACATCAATTTTTGAGCCTTTTTTATGTAGTGGATGAATTAAGGCGATTAACCAGTCTTCTGGAATTGCTTCCTCAACCCAAATTTACTGAAATAGATTTGTCGTCGCTATTAAAAATTCATCATCTACAAGTTTCCACATTTCTGCAATTATTCCATCCTCGCCTGAGTCTTTATTATTTTTAAGTGAGTTGATAATACCTTTAACTTCGTTTACATTTGGTGGCGTAGAGTCAGAATTTTGTGTTGTAAATTTGAAACTCAACTTTATTATTTATGTATTATTATTATTATTATTATTATTATTATTATTATTATTATTATTATTATTATTATTATTATTATTATTATCATTAGGGACTTAAAATAGTTTTTAAAAAACCCTGGCAGTACAGCCCATGAAGGGTCTAGGTCTACCAAGCCACCGCTGTCTAGCCATTTGGGTGACGCGTGATCAGCGCATTGGGTCCCCTCGGCCGTTAATCTTGGTTTTCGTGATCGGGGCGCTGCCTCACTGTTAGACAGCTACTGAATTGTCGTCAGGAGGCTGAGTGCACCCGGTTCCAGCCCTCACGTCAGTTTCTAAAATCCCTTACGGAGCCGGAATCGAACCCGGGGCCTCCGGGTGAGAGGCAGGCGCGCGCTACCCCAACCCCTCGGGGCCGGCGCCTTTGAATACTCGTAGTTAGCCACGATAAATCTCAAGCTCGGTGTTGTTCGTCCTCCAGTCAGCGATTTACACGAACACAAGAGAGAACTCTCTCGCCTCACCTATGACCCCTTGATTGGGTTAATTAACAGCCCTAGCCTGTTATCGGATTCATTATAGGAAAAATAATGAAGCTACGAATCCGATCAAACAATAAAAGTTAATACACACAGTCGAAACTGAACGAAGCCAATTTAAATCTGCATTGAATGGTTGGTTGGTTCTTCAGTTTAGGGGCTGCGATAACGCGGTCATTAGCACCGTGTACTTTGGGTGTGTGTAGAATCTGTCTGATAACCGGCGTTAATTGTGATGACTGTATTTGTGATATCTGTTTTTAATTCAAGTAAGGACTGCAGACATTCATTTTTTCAAGTAGTTCCTACTTTCGCTACCAAACGCCACCTTCAATGACAACTAGTTATGAACTTGGTTATTAGATACCACCGCAGTCGGCTTCTGGCGACGAATGTTGGATCCTAAGAGCGTTAGTCAAATCTAACCTATAATTTACCTTCACACAAGTGTAATTAGTGGAAGGTTCTTTTACATGCCATAAATCTATGACATGGGACCGCCGGCTTTATTTCCGATCGGGAGGAAGGCATACTGAGGGATTTTTAACGCTCTTAACAAATCCAACGACTTCGGCCGGGTTTGAACCCGCGACCTTGGGCATAGAAGCTAAGCATGCTACAAACTACGTCACCGAAGCCGTCGAGCATTGAAAGGAATCAGATGAGAATATGTATGAACGTAACAAGGGATTGATAATAAAGGTGGTGATGACGCAGTACTCTATAAAGGTAGCTTGCTAGTTAATTATACGTCCCCCCCCCCCAGGCGCTCACATCTAGTGGGATGTGGGTTGGCGACCACGGGGCCCCATCTGAGTCCGGCATTGCTTCCACTTACTTGTGCCGGGCTCCTCTCCGTCTTCTTTCCTGTCGACCTCCCTTGGTCAACTCTTGTTCTCTTCTGACCCTGACGGTATTAGGGTATCCGAGGCCTAGGGAGTTTCTTCCTTTACCGCCTTAATTGGCCCTTGTCTCATCTTTTCTGATATATTCCTTCTGCGAGGGGTCAGCCTTCTTTTTCTTTTCATGTTATCTCCTGCCTTCTGCTCAAGTCCCTCAAGGAGGCCGGGTGTATGTAGCCCACCACTTCTGGTGCACCCTAGATATTGCTACACCCTCAGGGGCTCGCGGCTGGTGAGTTCGGGAGTTGGCGACCCCGAGGGATTCCTGAGCTTGGTCCGGTTTTCCCCCTTTTACCCATTACCTGTGGGGCTAACCCTCTCCTCTTTCACTTTCCTATCTGCCTTTCAATACTCTCCTTCCTTCCAAGTCCCTCAATCCGCAGTCTTCGAAGGTTGAGGGTTTTTCTTTTCCACATGTCCTTTAATTGCTTTATTCTCCTTTTATTTTCCATTTCTTCTTCTAGTATATTAGTTAGTAGTTAGTTTTAGTTATAGTTTACATTTCATTATCATCTTCACCATCATCCAAACCATTAGGGGCCGATAACTTAGTTAGATGTTAGGCCCCTTAAAACAACAATTATCATCATCATCATCATCATCATCATCATCATCATCATCATCATCATCATCATCATCATAATTATACGTTACAGTATAGCAGTTTAACTCGGCAACGCTTATCAGACAGAGCAAATATTACTAACAAGGGAAGTATGAGGTAAGACGGGTCGAAACCTATATTGAAACTTTGTGGACGCAATCGTTGTACTATAAGGTGCGTTCAAAAAGTAACGAGCCAGAGGCTGGGATGCGCAAACCGGTGACGACATCGGCTTATCGTGGCGTGTGTAACGAGGTGTGGTTCCGACCAGAGCGTGGAAGGTCACAGCCCACCGCTAGAGGGCACGCGTGCACATCACGTGACGATACAAAGCGAGCAACAGCATGCATCAATCGTCCAACGCTGTCAGTCGCATTGTAAACATGGAGGCGTCAACCGAAGAGCAAAAAGGTGTTGTTCGGTTTCTGACAGCGGAAGGAGTAGAGGGAACGGACATTCATCGCCGAATGTCACAAGTGTATGGCGAACACTGCATGTCCTTGCAAGGGTCAAGGCGTGGCACAAGCGCTTCAGGGAAGGACGGGTATCGTTAGCCGATGATGCCTGGTCTGGGGTACCCCCTGCATTACCGATGACAATTTCCAGCTGGTTGATGGACTCATTACCCAGGACCGTCGAGTGACTGTGAACGCCATAGTCGCCGTGGTTGCTCCACGACAATGCACGACCTCGACGGCCAACACAGTCGCGGCACTCCTGCAGAAATTCAAATGGGAGGTTCTCGGCCACACTCCATACTATCCAGACCTCTCTCCCTGTGATTACGCCACGTTTGGTCCCCTGAAATGGGCTCTGCGGGGCCAACGATTCACCTCGGACGCCGACGTCCAGCTGTACGTGCGGAACTGGTTCACATCGCAGCCCAGGGAATTTTATGAGATAGCCATTCACCGCCTCGTGTCACAGTGGGACAAGTGCCTCAACAGCCACGGCCAATACTTCTAACATACAGGTACTGGTTTCTGTAATTATGCCTCCGGCTCGTTACTTTTTGAACGCACCTTATATAAGAGGACAACGTGTGGAAAATTAGCCGCCAGATTGAACTGCAAGTCTGCGTAATCGTACCTGTCATCACGGAACGCAGGCATCTCACCTTCCCTCATTCATTCATTCTTTGAGGGGTCAAGCTCTTCATTTTCTGACCATCTCGTGCTGTAGCGGCTAGCATAGTTGGCTGTTACCCCGGAGGTCTGTGTTCGATTCCCGCTCTGCCAAGAAATTTAATTTCTGGTCTGAGGGATGCAACGGGGTATTCTCAGCTTCGTGAGGCAAAACAGAGATGAAAGTTATTGGCATAGCCAGGAATCTAACCCGGACCTCCGAGACAACAGCCAAGAACGCTAGCCGCTACACCACGAGGTGGTCAGAAAATGAAGAGCTTGACCCCTCAAAGAATGAATGAATGAGGAAAGGTGAGACAAGAACCAATTAAGGCTGGAAATTTAAAAAAAACCTAGGTCTCGGATACTCTTAATACTGTCGGGCTCGGAAAAGAACAAGAGTTGACCAAGGGAGATTGATAGGAGAGGTGAAAGAGTGGAGCCCGGCACAAGTAAATGGAAGCAATGCCGGACCCAGCTGGAGTCCCGTGGTCGCCTCTCATTGCCATGAGCCCCTGGGGGAGGTGTAGAGAGGAGTGAATATAGAGTAGCCTTTAGGCACCGTGATTGGTTTGTTAGCTCGTGTATTGTAGTGGAGTAGTGGAGCGCACTTCTGCTGGCTACAATGAGGGCTTTGTGATCTCTGCATCAATGGCTTGGATTGGACTGTGTTTCATTTCATTTCATTTCAATTCATAGCATTTGTAGAGGAGACTAGACAAGTGGTCTTCATGATGTTCCATTAAGAGTGAATCGTTCACTCAACTTATCGCCACCCGTGTTGGAACTTGGTCAGTGGCTTTTAACTTTTTGAGGCCACGGCCTAATTGACCTAAACCAGGCGTTCTCAGCCCTTTTGAGACTGTGGGCACCACCCTCATGCCATACCAAGTACCCGAACGCCATTAAATGTAATAATAATAATAATAATAATAATAATAATAATAATAATATCGTATGGCCTCGGTGCCGGGTGCAATCTTTGTTATTTGACGCCCAAAGGGCAGTTTGCATGTCGAATTTAGTCGTTCCTTGGGACGCTATGAAAGTCAAGGAGGTTAGATATTTAAGCCCCTTGACACTATAGCGCTTTCTGGTAGAGAAAAGGGGAATTTTTGTGTTTGCGGAAAATCCCGAGATTAATTTTGCCATTATGAACACAGCCTACTGAATTCAAATGGGTTCTTTAACATGTCAACAACGTATGACATACATGTCGTGATTTTTGTCGCCTTTCAAAAAAAAAACTTACCACGGCCAGGAGCGAACCTGCTAGCTTGGGGGGGTTAGAAGTCCGACGTGCTTGTTGCATTATTATTATTATTATTATTATTATTATTATTATTATTATTATTATATCATTTTTGCCCTATGGATAGTGTTTGAACTTACTACTACCACAGACAAATGCTAGGATGGTTCCTAACTTAATTCCACGGCCACTTCCAGCCCAATCCAAATCATCACAATGACACAGTTTATCAGACAAGATTTCTCATACACGGACTGCATGACCACGATGTCGTAATCCCCCTGAACGAATCATCAACAACAACTAATGTAGGCTAAATAACTGCAGTCACCAACAGATATCTGTAATGAAAGAGAAAAAGGATTTCCGTGTCGAAATCCCGTTTTCATACTTTACTACATATCTATAGTCATTCCACCACAGGACAATCTAGTGGCGGACCCCATCATATATATTTAAACTTATGTTCTTTATTAAACTCTTAAAGTATTCGTCAAATCTCCTTTACATACATTTTTCAAAATATGAAAATATCACCCATCGAGTTTTTTTTGTGGATGTGTAACATCTTTCCACTCGGTTGCTGGATATTTTTGTGGGAGTGATTTTGAAAATTAGGACGGAAGTGTGTAAGACGCACTGCCAGCTAGATCGCATCCCTCCCGGCTGCTTTAGCAGAGAAGAAATGTATTGGCATAACCAGGAATCTAACCCGGACCAGGAGGGATGCGATCCACCTAGAAGTGCTAAGAGGAAACAATGAGCGTGCGATGTCGGAGATTTGTACCATGACGCACTGACTGCCGTGTGGAATGTATATCACATATGGGTTACTTCAAGGTTTGCAGGCGCCCATTACAAATATTTCTACAATAAATCATCTTCATGTTGTCGTTCTTTGGTGTAAAAATATTCATTACATGCATTTGCTGAAAACAATTATGATTTATTAAGAGTCTGTTTTTCAATCTCTGGATAAAAGTGATGGGCATCCACTCCTTGAGTAACTTTGCTCAACACTTTCATACTGACTGAACTATAAACGCTCATACGAACTCTGGTGTCAACTGATTGAAACACAAACCATATGTTAATAGTCTTCGTATCAGTATTTAAATGATGATATGCTTTAATATGAAACATTGTAACTAGTCTGCAAAGCCGGTATTATGTTTCTGTACAATAGCTATTCAGATATTAACCCACAATGCGGTAATGAAGTGATCAATGTAATCTATATCGATGTTTATATACGGGAACTGGGCTAGCTTTCATGGACCACTATAGGAATTCCCTTTACTGTCAAGTAGGCGTATTCATAACTAATTTAAAACTCAATTCCACGCAGGAACATTATCGAAAAAAGCAAAATATTAATGGAGCATAAAAAATACTTCCATATTATTACCAGCACGTGAAAATAAGTAACTGTCTTGTACTCTAAATTTCTGTGGTTGTTATGGCTGCGTGATAGCATCTTAGTCTGCGAATCATGAGGTCTCAGGTTCGAACCCCAGTCCCAGCAATTATTTTTGCTACCGATTTGTCGGTTTAAACGATATATATCATAACAGTATGCGTCATTTTAACAGAATCTACATGAAATAACGATTTATCTAATTGTAATTACAATAGTTTGCACCATGCAGGAGTTGGGAAATCTGATTGTATTGAACATTATTTTTAGTAGTCTAGAGATAGGCTAGAGACAATGGTTTCATTCCTCCTCTTAATTTACAATATAATATGTGATGTTTGTTCAAACAAGTGTGACAGTAGCATATCTCCAATTCAATCTATACATTCATCATAGTACCAGTATGAAAACGGAGCGTAAATTAACATTTTAAGAATGTCCAAGCTGTGTAGTATACGAGTAGGATAACATGTCAGATGACTTCACAGACATTTCATCTCAATTTCATAGTAGGATAACATGTCAGATGACTTCACATAAATTTCATCTCAATTTCATAGTAGGATAACATGTCAGATGTTACACATCTTATCGACTACTGTAAGGCTTGTATCTTTATAATTTCACTCTTTCCCGCCTCTTTGGGCCAATGAACTGGAACTGGTCGTTGATTAAATTTTAGTGAGTTGGTTAGGTTTTGAGTTTGGATATTCATTGACACTGTTGATGAAATTTCGTTCCAAGTTATGTTATTATCTTGAAGCTGATGTCACAGTCTCTAATAATTTATTGCAAAAGAAAAAGAAAAGAAAAATATATCCGGGGTGGAGGAAGGGAGGTGCCTTTACGATGATAAAGTACAAAAACAAGATGTTCAGTAAAGAACATATAGCCTACTTTCTCCTAAATGCATGGGTATTGTTATAACTCTTTGTCCTTTCCAAGGAGTATAATTGAATGTTGGTTGTAGTAGCTTGTTGAAATAAGTGTCATAGGGATATTAAACATGAATATGAGGTGCCCTTTGCTAGTGCTACCTCTGTACCAAATTTCGTTCAATTCGGTTTCACTGTGTTTGAATAGATAGGGGGAATCGATTGGCACACATACATTGCCGCCAGCTGCAAATTATTGGGCAGATGACCTCGCAGTTTGGTCAAAAGATTCTTCATACATAAAGGTATAACGTTGCAAAATTTGGTAGAGATCAGATGATTAGGTTGGTCGTAATATTATTTAAGCTTTTAACATTTGGGTGACCGCCATTACGTTTTCGTCAAAATGGCGGTGATATAAATCATGACACTGAGATGCCCTTTGCTAGTGTTACCTCTGTACCATATTTCGTTCAATGCGGATTCACCGTGTTTGAAATGATAGGGGGAATCCATTTGCACACAAACATGGCCGCCATCCGAAAATTATTGGGCAGATGACCTCGTAGTTTGGTCAGAAGAATCCTCATACATAAAGGTATAATCTTACAAAATTTGGTAGAGATCAGATAAATAGGTTAGTCGTAATTTGATTTAAGCTTTGAATATTTGGGTGGCCGCCATTACGTTTCCGTCAAGATGGCAGCGATATAAAACATGACACTGAGGTGCCCTTTGCTAGTGCTACCTCTGTACCAAATTTCGTTCAATTTGGTTTCACCGTGTTTGAAAAGATAGGGGGAATCGGTTTGCACACAAATATGGCCACCATCCGCAAATTATTAGGCAGATGACCTCGTAGTTTGGTCAAAGGATTCTTCATATTTAAAGGTATAATGTTACAAAATTTGGTAGAGATCAGATGAATAGGTTGGTCGTAATTTGATTTAAGCTTTGAACATTTGGGTGGCCGCCATTACGTTTACGGCAACATGGCGGCGATATAAAACATGACACTGAGGTGTCCTTTGCTAGTGCTACCTTTGTACCAAATTTCGTTCAATTTGCGCTCACCGTGTTTGAATTGATAGGGGGGGGGGGGGACAGACATTCAGAGTACACACACACACACACACACACACACACACACACAGACAGACACACAATTTTTGGCCCTGTAGTGATCTCATAAGTCTACTTTCATTTTTTGCAAAAATCGAAAGTAGGCTAATAACGTATTTTTAGATCTCCATGTCACTGCTCTTTAACCTGTACGGCTCATTGTTGCTGCTAATTACTCTCCATTGTGTTCTGAGTGCTACGTAGCTGAATAGCTTTTGTAGCTTTGTTAAGGGTTTAATTGTGGGGGCCGGGCCCTTACTTTCAATAAAATTGCATCATTCTGATATACAGCATACAGTAGCTGCATTATTTACTTATGTTTAAGTTTTTAAATGAAGCTAATATCTTAATTACGAGTGGGCATTTCGTTAGCCCAAGTAATGAGACATTCATTTATTTAGTAAAAAAACCCTGCTTAGTGCTGACATCTGCTGTCCACCAGGAATTCAAATATCGCTTCCTGAGAGAGAAAGAAAGGAATAATGTAATCCATGCCTCATGTCCTTTAAGAGTCTTTAGTTAATGTCTCGTTTCATATATTTTTTCTTTTTTCTTCTAAAATTTCAATTGTGATGGTTCTTTAATGCTAGAATTTACTGTCGACCAAAATATTATGTGTACTCCAGTTTGAAGGTTGTTTGAAAAGTAACCAATAGACCTACATAAAATCCAATAACATCATCATTTGCGTCGTTCTATTTTACGTTAGTTCATGTAGGTTTGGAATATTTAATTTATATTTTAATATTTTTTATCGCAATTGGAATACAAAAAGTGCCCGTTTTTTTAGCGTGCTTCGACCATGCGTCACATTTAAGAATTATTATCTCACAAACCCGTCATCAGATCGAATCCAAATTTTAACACAATATACATTGGTATATTGTATAACTGGTTTATTAATTTTAAAATTTTGTGTGTCCAAGAAACAAAGTTGTTATCATTTTTGTAAGGTAACTTTTTCTCGGCTCGGGGTGGTTTGAAAATGTAGTTCCTGGTCGCATTGTAATCCTTATACATCAAAAAGGTACGCTGTATGATTGTGAAATACGTACATTAATTCACTTATTTTATATCGGTTTGTATTTGTACGGGGAATTAAGATATGGTTCACCAGTTAGCCGCTCCGGTGAAAGCTGTACAGCGTTGCCAAGATGGGCTCCATCACGCGCCATGGCGCACAGCTCGGAAGTGATGGGCTCCATATCAGCAACGCTGTACAGCAATTCCCGGAGAGGCTAGCTGGTGAACCATGTCTTAACTCCCCGTACAAATACAAACCGATATAAAATAAGTGAATTAATTTACGTGTTTCACAGTCATACAGCATAACTTTTTGATGTATAAGGATTACAACGCAACCAAGAACTACATTTTCCAACTACCCCGAGCCGAGAAAAAGTTACCTTACAAAAATGATAACAACTTTCGTTCTTGAACACACAAAAGTTTGAAACCAGTTATACAACATTCCAACGTATATTGTGTTAAAATTTGGATTCGATCTGATGACGAGTTTGTGAGATAATAATTCTTAAATGTGACGCATGGTTGAAACACGCTTAAAAACGGACACTTTTTGTGTTTCAACTGCGATAAAAAATATTAAAATATAAATTATACATTCCAAACCTACATGAACTAACGTAAAAAAGAACGACGAAAATGATGATGTTATTGGATTTTATGTAGGTCTATTGGTTACTTCACAAACAACCTTCAAACTCGAGTGCACATAATACGAGGCACGTCCAGAAAGTAAGCTCCGTTTGGTAATAAAATTAAATTGTGTACGGATACAGAAAAATTATTTATTGCACAACATTCTACACCTCTTAAACTACTTTTCCCCATAACTGCCGAACTTTTGCAGGCATTTGTCATAGCGTGGCACAAGTTTTTGGATACCTTCTTCATAGAAGTTTGCCGCCGACCGTAAACGAGAGTGAAGACTCCCCTGTAAGATATCCTACCGTTTGGCCACCACTGTTAGGCAAATTTCGTATGTGGTCAGGAGAACTCCTAAACATACGCAGTTCTCCTGGTAAGCACGCAATTTGCCTAACAGTGGTGGCCAAACAGTAGGATATCTTACAGGGGAGTCTTCACTCTCGTTTACGGCCGGCGGCAAACTTCTATGAAGAAGGTATCCAAAAACTTGTGCCACGCTATGACAAATGCCTGCAAAAGTTCAGTAGTTATGTGGAAAAGTAGTTTAAGAGGTGTACAATGTTGTGCAATAAATAATTTTTCTGTATCTGTGCACAATTTAATTTTATTACCAAACGGAGCTTACTTTCTGGACGTGCCTCGTGTTTTGGTCGACAGTAGATACATTTTTAAATGCTCTGTAGGGGCAGGACTAGAATCTTGATTTGGCAACAATGATCGATACATGAAACAACTTCAACTGTTGACGTGCCTAATTCATCTTTCATGCAACGAATGTAATTGGCTCTTGGGAGGTATCCGTCTTCCTAGGCTGAGAAGTAGATTGAGAGCTTTCCTTGACCGATACCGTGGTTCTACTAACGTGATTGATATAAGGGTGTGAAGGAGGGAAGTGGAGATTGATTGATTACATTTACTTTCACGGTCACATAGGCTACAGAACTTTGTCTCCTTTACAGCTCTCCCTACTGGTCCCAGACATGATGATGATGATGATGATGATGATGATGATGATGATGAAAGTTGTTTTATGGGACGGAAGAGCGAGGTCGTCTACCTCTCGCAGCAGAGTTGAAAAATACAGATTTGGTTAATTAAAATTTAGAGGTGGGTGTCTAAATATGAACACAGCCTAATGTTAATAAAACGAATACTTAGAATAGCAAAAAAATATGGAATCCAGTAATCAGCATTTCATTTTTTTTTTAAATGAGAACAAGGTCTTTGAGTCAAAATACATTTTAAAATTTGGATCGATGACACTACCCCACTTTCACTAATAATGCTGATGACGAGATCCAGCGGCCACCACGTTATCGGCTAAGATAATGATTATGTAATTGGTTTTACGTCCCTTTTGACTAGAGTGACTTTTATAAACGCCAGGGTGCGGAAGTTTGCTCTGAAGAGGATCTTTAACGCGCCAGTAAATCTACTGACACAGCACCCGCGCATTTGCGCACCCTCAAATGCCAACTAATTGCGCCGGGATTCGATCCTGAAACCTTAGGCACAGCAGGCGAGACATTACCGCTTTGGCTAATATAAGATGAACTATGTAAACAGTGAACAATAACAAAATAAAAAAATTAATTAAAGTTCCCTCGCTACACTATGAAACATCGAATCATGACCTTCACACTTCAGATCTAGATGATGAATACTTGTTGCCTTGGTAGCCATATAGGAGGCCTAGATGGCCTTTAAATTTCAGATTTAGGTGATGCATACTTGTTGCCTTGGTAACCATATAGGAGGCCTAGATGGCCTTTAAATTTCAGATTTAGGTGATGCATACTTAATGCCTTGGTAACCATATATGAGGTTTAGATGAACTAGACACTTCAGATCGTGTTATCTTGGTAACCATATAGGAGGTCTAGATGGCCTTTACATTTTAGATTTAGGTGATGAATACTTGTTACCTTGGTAACCATATTGGAGGCTTAGATGATGAATACTTGTTGCCTTGGTAACCATATTGGAGGCTTAGATGATGAATACTTGTTACCTTGGTAACCATATAGGAGGCTTAGATGACCTTTACACTTCCGATTCAGATGAATACTTGTTGTCTTGGTAACCATATAGGAGGCTTAGATGATGAATACTTGTTGCCTTGGTAACCATATAGGAGGCTTAGATGACCTTTACACTTCAGATTCAGATGAATACTTGTTGTCTTGGTAACCATATTGGAGGCTTAGATGATGAATACTTGTTGCCTTGGTAACCATATGGGAGGCCTAGATGACCTTCACACTTCAGATTTAGATGATGAATACTTGTTGCCTTGGTAACCATATAGGGGACCTAGATGGCCTTACACTTCAGATTTAGATGATGAATACTTGTTGCCTTGGTAACCATATAGGAGGCCTAGATGGCCTTCACACTTCAGATTTAGATGATGAATACTTGTTGCCTTGGTAACCATATAGGGGACCTAGATGGCCTTACACTTCAGATTTAGATGATGAATACTTGTTGCCTTGGTAACCATATAGGGGACCTAGATGGCCTTCACACTTCAGATTTAGATAATGCATACTTGGATACATTTACGTTACCTCTTAATAAGCAGCGGCCAATCCCTTACAAGAACACTCCTTGTCCATTTCAATAACAATCCTCATCCATTTCATCTCTTACTAACTTCTCTCATAGGGCTGGCGTCAGGAAGGAAATCTGACTGTAAAAACCAACTGCCACTTAGAAATTCATCGCATCTCATCGCCGACACCGTAAAAATGGGAATAATAAATAGACGATGTACACGGGGATGAACTTTTCAAATTTTATTTTGAAGAATCCTCCATAAGGTCGAGAGTAGCAGATGGGTCTGACTTCTTTAATTTCGTTTGCGTTTCCCTAGTTTAGGATAATAATAGAGAACCATCGAGGTCGTTCGTTCCGTGTTTGTATAGTTTCAAGTGCCAATTATAAATCTGATGTCAAGTGCCTCTTGGCGTACCATTACAGTGTCAAATATCGGGCGCTAATTTCATCATACGCACTCGGTAAACAGTTCAAGTGTTGTGCCGTGCTGTGTAAACTTCCCTAATTATAAGTTTCACTCCGTCTAGTCTCCTCGAGGCGAAGTCTGCAGTCGTCTGTTGACGTACACATATTCCGCATCCCTGCTAGCACATTGAAGCAGGGGTCCTGCTGCAGAAATTCCAAAATGGAACGTAGATATTTATTATCACTAAGTCATTACCAGGGCCCGGAGGTTGATGACATGTCATCTTTTGATTGGCTCATCACAGACATTGCCTACTTATACAGAGATCCTGATCACACTGTAGTTCCCAATTTATAGAAATCCTAATTTATTTCGTCATTTTTAGCCTATTTTAATTTATGAAAAAAAAATGGGTATATGAGATCACCTTTTGTCCGTGTGTGTGTGTGCGTGCGTATGTGTGTGTGTGTATGGTGTGTGTGTGTGTGTGTGTGTCCCTAATAAAATCTAAACGGCAAGAGCGATTTCAATGAAACTCGGTAAGGACATAGTACTATTGCGTCCGACCCCGATCGTGGCTTTCAAATTGTATTACGTCTCACCAATCCAACATGGCGGCTGTGCGAAATATTTCACCGGCATTCTATATCTCCGAAACATTTACTGATATCACCTTGAAATTTTGTACGGTGCTATATGATATATGCACTGTAAGTACACATTATTGAAGATATTTGGTAAGAATGTGAAAGTGCGCGCCTCCACAGGCTGAACCGGGTACGCGCGGCCGCGATCTGCGCCAGTCACAGCCGGCTTAGCTTGCCGTGTTTACTTGCGCGCACGTATATAATGAGTAATGACCCCGTATCTGCTGACTAAGGGCCGTTTTCACCAACTCTTCACTAACAATTAGTTAGTTAATTCCCATTTAACTTAAATACGAGATTTAATGCGTGATTATCTTCGATGTATTTCACGAGGCCATTCGGGTTCGCAATTACTTAAATAAGGTTTACGGCTCTCGCGCATGCGTAGACTAGGTTTCATCTCGGAGAGCATGGCAGACAGATCACGAAGCGTCTAGCACTGATTGTTGTTTGCGATGCTTCCTTGAGGCTTTCTGGAACATAATTATAAAGGAAGGGAAATACATAAGACCTTATTCATGGCAAAAGCTTAATATGATATGAACAAAGTATTTAGGAGAACTGGCAGTTGTGGGAATAGATCCCTTATTAGGACGCAATGCCCAGTTGTCTTCGTAACGTAAGCGGTAGAAGTGCAGACACTCAATTTATTATGTAGCGCTGGGAGCAGTTCGAAACCCCCTACGATTTTTTTTATTTTTTTTATTTTTCCGTATTCGTCTTTCTTGGTATTAAAACTTTGTAGTGTGTGTGATCTTTTATAATTTCATTGTCATAAACATATTTTATATTCATATGGATGAAAAAGTACGTGTGAAACTCGGAAACAAATCGCCATTGTGGAATGCGCAAGGCACAGTTCATCTGTTTCCCGCCGCTTTAAAGATGCTTTAGAGAGTTGAGTGATCAGATTTGTCCATTTAACGTAATTCCTTGTTAGTGCTAAGTTAACGAGCGTTTCTGTTTGGTGAAATGCTCGTGCAAACTTAAATAACCTTTAATGATGAATTAAGGGATAATATTGACGTTGGTGAAAACGGCCCTAAGTGTATTCAACTCCCAGACACCGTCCTCTCGACGGTAGAGAAATGATCCGCCGGAGAGTCCGTGGGTGAAGCCGAGTTGAAAGAATAAGCGATTAAAATAATAATAATAATAATAATAATAATAATGATAATGAAGCCTCCGTGGCTTAGGCGGCAGCACGCCGGCCTCTCACCGCTGGGTCCGTGATTCAAATCCCGATCACTCCATGTGAGATTTGTGCTGGACAAAGCGGAGGCAAACAGTTTTTTCTCCGGATACTCCGGTTTTCCCTGTCACAAATTTCATTCCATCAACACTCTCCACTTACATTTCATTTCATCTGTCATTCATCTAATCATTGCCCCAGGGGAGTGCAACAGGCTTCGGCAGCCGGCGCAGTTCATATCCTCGCCGCTGGATGGGGGCTTCATTCATTTCATTTCCTAACCCCAGGTTCGATCCCCGGCTCGGTCAGGGATTTTATAAACTGACATGGGGACTGGAACGGGGTCCACTCAGCCTCGTGAGGACAATTGAGTAGCTGTCTGACAGTGAGGCAGCGCCCCGGTCACGAAAACCAAGATTAACGGCCGAGGGGATCCGACGCGCTGACCATGCGTCAACCTAATATCTGCAGGCCAAATGGCTGGGCAGTGGTCGCTTGGTAGGCCTAGGCCCTTCATGTGCTGTAGTGCCAGGGGTTATTATTATTTTTTATTACTACTAATAATAATAATGTGTCTCGTGTCTCCTGTAAGTGTTTCACTAGTACGGTTGGAACTTGCAAGGGACTTGTTCTGTATGCATATTTTCCATTTTTCATCCTTGTCGCCCTTGCTTTTTAAAGCCCGTTGTGTGGATAATGTATTCTGATCATTTTAAAGTACTGTCTACTACTTCTTCTTCAGAGGCTCGTCTTTGACATTCGTGTTTCCACAGCTTCATCCCTCTTCCTCTTGATGTAAGTACCCCGCCGTGTAACTCATTTCTATTCTCTTACCACATTTCTTTTCTCCCTTGACTACAAACTGAGTCTTCCATCTTTATTCACTAGAGCGGCATCTTCAACTTCTTCAACACAGCCGCATTTGAGCTGTGGGAAATTCCCGGTCAATAATAGTATTGTGAAAACTTATGTTTTGAAGCGTACAAATGCCAAGCGATATTATTCTACGGAATCAAATTCAGGGGTTGACTGCGCTAATCACGTTGTACGTTCAGAAAGTAACATCAGTTTGGTTGAAATAAAAAAAAAAAGACGGGAATAGATCCATACTATTCATTGCAAAACATACCACAAATCGTAAACTATATTTCCACACAGCTCCCGCCATTTTGGAGGCACTTGTCATAGCGTGGCACAGGTTTAACATTGAAATAGTACATTATGCAACAAGCCTATAATGGCAATAACTAAGACAATTACCATTGTAGGCGAGTTGCATACGACTGTTAATGTTCGACGATAATTATAACTTTATTATATGTTTTAACATAAATATCTGTGGGATTCAGTAACTTCAGTTAGTGAACAGAGCGCGCTGAGTGGTTTGCCGACTGAACAGAGCGCATGCGTAGGCCAAAGAATTTCGAAAACAGAGACCATTTACTTTGCTTGGCAATGCTATTGTTTACAGCCTGCATGATGCCTAGTGCCGATCAGAACTAGCATTTACCAATATTGTCACCGAAGTCGTTTGAAAGCAATGCGCAGTGTAGAAATTGAAGTTGGGGATATTAAGGTACAGTGCTATTTCTTGTCTCATATTCGCCAGTTTATTTATGCGAACATATGGGACGGTGCACTTTCCATGTCGGTAATTTGTGTAGAAGGATGCTGTGTTGCTAACTTCTGGACGTAGATTCATAAATTTCTTGCATATTGTTACGGCTGTGAGTTTGTGTCATCACTCGCCGCATGAGTCACAACTGCCCCAGGGCTGGGCTGTGCCCTGCCTCCTGTATTGCGCGCGCCTTATGCAACAGGGCTACTAGGACAAAGGGATAGTCCAGAATCTTCGTGACTGGACCAGCGCTGGAAACCTCGAGAAGCCGTGGACCCTGGATGGATCTGGAAGAATTTATTGAGTCACCGGCCTGCTATATAAGAGTGACCCGTGAAGCAGTTGTTGTTGTGTTTTACGAGCTAGTGCGAGCGATTATCTTGTGCGACAGAAGTGTGGTGACGAAGTGCTGTGCGAGTTACGAAATCCTGTGACATTGTTTCTCCCAGCTTGTGAACAGCGTACATCAAGTGCTCGTAAGTAACTGTATTTGTTGTACCTGAGGAAGAGGGGCAGGTAGCTTCTGCCAAGGCCACCGGACTCATTAGGATGGATTAACTTCTGTGGTCTGTTGCAAGTGAAAGGGGCCAAGAGCGCATAAGGAAGAGACTTGAGGAAACTGGAGAAGGCTCCTAATTGCTTGTATTTGCTGATAAGTGTAATTTTCTGGCCACTATAAAGTTAATTATTTCTTTAAGCAGTAATTGGTGTTGTGCTTTGTACCCCCACCGTAATCCAGTTAACAAAAGTGCCACTAGGGGGTGGCACGTAACAACTGGTGTCAGAAGCCGGATTACGAACTCAAGCACAACACCTGACGGTCCTGGTTTCAAAACCCGAGCAGGTCATTTTCTCTAATTTTCCTGTGAGTGCATGCCCTTTACAAGACAAACAACTAAAATGGAGGAGAAATTGGCAGCATTGCTAGAAAAGTTAACTGGCATGGAAGACGGCCAGAAGAAATTAGCCAAGGACCTGAAGGATGACCCGAAGAAGATGGAAGACGGCCAGAAGAAGTTAGCAGAGGACCTGAAGGACGGCCAGAATAAGTTAGCAGAGGACCTAACCGCCAAATTTCTGGATGGCCAGAAAAATCTGGAAGAGTGTCTGCTGACGAAATTAGAGGAGAGCCAAAGGAAATTAGAACAGGGCCTACGTGAGGAAGTCGCAGCAGTGGAGGAGAAGTTCAACACCTTGCAAGTGGAAGTTGCCGAGCTGCGCCAACGCCCGCTGATGGGGGTGGAAGAGAAATTCAACGCTCTTCAAGAGGAAGTTGCCGAGCTGCGCCGACGCCCGCCCACAGGTACACCGGGGACATCAGGAACGGGACAGAGCAGAGTGACGCCCCCAACCTTCGACGGAAAGGTCCCGTGGAGCACCTACTTACGTCAGTTCGAGGCGGCCTGTTCCATAAATAACTGGAACAACACAGAAAAGGCTACAGCTCTCATTGTAGCGCTGAGAGGCGACGCCCTTAACGTCCTTCAGGCCATCCCGACTGGATCCCAGGACTACGCTTCCCTGATCGCCCATATGGAGTCCCGATATGGAGATAGCCATCTTCAGCAGGCCTATCAGATGCAGCTCCGGACCCGGGTACAGAAGAACGCGGAAACCCTGCAGGAGTTCGAGATGGACATCGCACGCCTCGTAAGGCTCGCCTACCCAACAGCGCCGGCCGACTTTCTGGAGCAGATAGCGACGCAGACTTTCACCGACGGGCTACGGGACTCGGACACTCAACAGGCGCTGCGTCTCGCGCGCAATAAGACCCTGGCAGATGCGCTGAGCCACGCACTTGAGTTCGAGACGGCAAAACAGGCATCCAGAATGCACGCGCGGGTGCGTCAAGTGGACGTCGACGAACCAGTAAAAACCAACGAGACCAAGCCCCTGGCCGACGAATTAATGGAGGCGCTAAGCCGTTTCTTCGATAGTCGCGGCACCACCAGCAACGACACAGCCGGAAGGCAACCGGAGAGACGGCCCGGAAGAGGACTACCGACCTGCTGGACCTGCGGTAAGAAAGGCCACCTGAGCAAGGACTGCGGTGATCGCCGCCGCCGAGGGTATCAGACGGGAAATCAGTCGTCTGAAAACCGCGCGACCCAGGGAAACGAGTATTAGCCAGCCTTGGGGGGCAAAGGTTGGCTTGTGACAGTCGTCAAGCCCCGGCAGTCCAAGTTCGTGTGACGAAGTTACGGAGGGATAATAGCAGCCTGATGGTCGACGGAGTCGTCAACGGAGAGAGCTGGCCCATGCTAATCGACACGGGAGCATCGAGGACCATCGTCAGTCCCACCGTGATCCCGAAGTGGAGAGTGCAACCCACACAAAGGAACCTCCAGCTAATAACCGCGACCGGAGAGACCGCACCGGTACATGGCGAAGCATCACTATAGTTCGTCATTGGTCAACGGGCGATAAAGCATCCAGTGCTTGTGGCTGACGTGTCAAATGAAGTGATCATCGGACTGGACTTCCTGGACCAGAACAACATCATCTTGGATCTGAGTACCAACACTCTGCACTTCGGAGGTGAGGAACTTGCTTTGCAACCGGCGCACGAGTCCATCACCGCACGGCGAGTAAGGCTGAGAGAAGACGTCATCGTTCCCGCCAGGACGGAGGTCAGCGCTGCCGTAATTGTCGACGGAGCTGCTGAGGGAGTGGCGGCTGTCATCGAGCCAAAATATGAGGACATCCAGACAAAAGGATTGCTAGTTGCCAAGACTCTCATCAACACGACGTCTCGGCCGTACGTCCGCCTGTCCAACCTGAACGACCACGACATTACGGTTCATCGGGACACCAACCTAGGAGTCTGCGAGCCCGTTACCTGGATTGCCCGCATCACAGATACGACAGACGGACACCTGCAGACGACAACCGAAGAAGACGCACACTGCCAGAAGAACTACATAAGCTGTACCAAGGATCCCAGGACCATTTAGACGAGGAACAATCACGCCAACTTCGGGACCTGCTACACGAATTCCAGGATGTCTTCTCCGTGGGAAGCAAAGACTTCGGCAGGACAAGCTTGGTCCAGCACAGAATCGACGTTGGGGACAGCGCACCGATTAGGGCCCCATTCCGACGTGTCCCGCTCGCCAAGCAAGCCGAAGTCGACCGGATCGTTGAAGAGATGAAGGATCAAGGGATGATCGAGCCATCACATAGTCCTTGGAGTTCTCCGGTCGTGCTTGTGAAGAAGAAGGACGGTTCCACCAGGTTCTGCGTGGACTACAGGCGGGTGAACGACGTCACGAAGAAGGACAGCTACCCTCTACCCCGGATCGACGACACGCTGGACACCATATCAGGGTCAAGATGGTTCTCCACCTTGGATTTGAAGAGTGGCTACTGGCAGGTGGAGGTCCACCCTAAGGACCGCGATAAAACGGCGTTCTCTGTGGGCAGCGGGCTCTGGCAGTTCACCGTCATGCCATTCGGTCTGTGCAACGCCCCTGCGACCTTCGAAAGGCTAATGGAGTCCATTCTGAGGGGACTACACTGGAAGACCTGCCTGGTATACCTAGACGACGTCATCGTTCTGGGGAGGAGCTTCGAGGAGCACTACAGCAACCTGAAGGAGATCTTGTTGAAGCTACGGGCTGCCCAGCTGAAGTTGAGCCCCAAGAAGTGTCAGCTCTTCCAGAAGCGGGTCCAGTACCTTGGGCATATCGTCTCCGAGGAAGGGGTGCGCACCGACCCAGAGAAGACCGCAGCTGTGAGGGAGTGGCCAGTTCCGAAGGACAAGTCCCAACTACGAAGCTTCCTGGGACTCTGCACTTATTACCGTCGCTTCGTGAGAGGATTCGCCGACATCGCCAAACCTTTACATCGACTGACTGAGAAGGACCAACTCTTCACGTGGACAGCAGAACGCCACAGTGCCTTCGAACAACTCAAGCAGGCTCTGTGCACCGCACCTATTCTGGCCTACCCCAGACCTGGAACAAGGTTCATCGTCGATACCGATGCCAGCGACTTTGGCATAGGGGGAATCCTGTCGCAAGTAGTGGACGGCGTGGAGAGAGTAGTGGCCTACTTCAGCAAGGCCTTGTCAAAGCCAGAAAGGAACTACTGCGTCACCAGGAAGGAGCTGCTCGCTATCGTGAAGACCATTGAACACTTCCACAAGTACTTGTACGGGCAAGAATTTCTCATCAGGACCGACCATGCATCCCTGCGGTGGCTCCTGAACTTCAAGCAGCCCGAGGGTCAACTCGCGCGGTGGTTAGAGAGGTTTCAACAATACAACTTCAAGATCCAGCACAGGAAAGGCCAACTGCATTCTAACGCCGACGTCCTGTCACGAAGACCGTGCCCCGAAGACTGCACCTTCTGTACCAGAAGGGAGTAGAACACCGGGATACAGTGCCGAAGGACTACCGTGGAACTTCAAGGGAGCTGGAGCCGCGAATCTTTCACGCGGGCGCAAGGGGAAGATGATGACCTGGGTCTGATAGCCGAGTGGAAGAGGAACTGTGTCCCCAGACCCGGGTGGAACATTGTGAGTGACTGCAGCCCGAAGTGTAAGTCCTACTGGGCGCAGTGGGACTCGCTGGTTGTAAGGGATGGCCTCTTCTGCCGTACCTGGGAGAGCACCGACGGGAAGACATCTCGGGAACAAGTCGTCGTTCCAAAGGCTATGACGAAGGAAGTCCTGAAGGAAGTCCATGGAGGATCATCTGGTGGACACCTAGGGATAAAGAAGACCCTGGAGAAGCTGAGAGAGCGGTTCTACCTGATCGGATGCCGAACAGACGTGGAGAACCACTGCGCGAGGTGCCACGATTGCGCAGCCAGCAAGGGCCCAGGACGAAGACGACGGGGTCCACTGAAGACCTACAACGTGGGCGGCCCCATGGAGAGAGTGGCCATCGATGTTGCTGGGCCTTTCCCGTTAAGCGAGGCAGGGAACCGCTACATATTAGTCATCAGCGACTACTTTACCAAATGGCCGGAGGCGTATGTGCTCCCTAACCAAGAAGCCGCGACGATCGCAGAGACCCTGGTGAAGGAATTCGTCAGCCGGTACGGAGTACCCCTGGAGCTGCACTCCGACCAAGGGAGGAACTTCGAGTCGCAGGTGTTCCAGAACCTATGCCAGCTGCTGGGGATCCGGAAGACAAGGACAACGCCGCTACACCCTCAGTCCGACGGGATGGTAGAGCGATTCAATCGCACCGTCGAGAACCATCTCCGAATAGTCGTCAGCGAGCACCAGAGGGATTGGGACAAGCATCTTCCACTATTTCTCCTGGCCTACCGCGCCGCCGTGCATGAAGCCACCGGGTGCACACCAGCCCGGGCCATGTTTGGGAGGGAGCACCGTCTACCTGTCGATCTTGCCTTCGGCCGACCTGGGAATGATCCGATCCCGGTAAGCCAGTATTGTCAAGAACTGGTCGACCAACTGGAGGACGTACACGCGTTCGCGAGGAGGAAACTGCGGATCGAGACCGACAGAATGAAGACCCGATACGACCAGCAGACGGATGCCGGCGGATTCCACGAGGACGACCTGGTCTGGCTCTTCAACCCATTACGGAAGAAAGGCCTGTCATCCAAACTGCAGAAGTCCTGGGAGGGCCCGTACCAAGTCGTGAAACGGATCAACGATGTCGTCTACAGGATCCAGC
Organism: Meconema thalassinum; assembly: GCA_946902985.2. NCBI lineage: Eukaryota > Metazoa > Arthropoda > Insecta > Orthoptera > Tettigoniidae > Meconema > Meconema thalassinum. Next base: position 374,626,962 of record OX336388.2, on the reverse strand, counting down.
GGAGCCCGAGGGCGAAGATGAAGATCGTGCACCGAGATCGCCTGGCAGCCTACGGAGGGACACAGACGGACCAATGATTGATCGGGACGATCAGCCTTTTTAGGAAGGGGGTGGTGTTACGGCTGTGAGTTTGTGTCATCACTCGCCGCATGAGTCACAACTGCCCCAGGGCTGGGCTGTGCCCTGCCTCCTGTATTGCACGCGCCTAATGCAACAGGGCTACTAGGACAAAGGGATAGTCCAGAATCTTCGTGACTGGACCAGCGCTGGAAACCTCGAGAAGCCGTGGACCCTGGATGGATCTGGAAGCATTTATTGAGTCACCGGCCTGCTATATAAGAGTGACCCGTGAAGCAGTTGTTGTTGTTGTGTTTTACGAGCTAGTGCGAGCGATTATCTTGTGCGACAGAAGTGTACTGACGAAGTGCTGTGCGAGTTACGAAATCCTGTGACATTGTTTCTCCCAGCTTGTGAACAGCGTACATCAAGTGCTCGTAAGTAACTGTATTTGTTGTACCTGAGGAAGAGGGGCAGGTAGCTTCTGCCAAGGCCACCGGACTCATTAGGACGGATTAACTTCTGTGGTCTGTTGCAAGTGAAAGGGGCCAAGAGCGCATAAGGAAGAGACTTGAGGAAACTGGAGAAGGCTCCTAATTGCTTGTATTTGCTGATTAGTGTAATTTTCTGGCCACAATAAAGTTAATTATTTCTTTAAGCAGTAATTGGTGTTGTGCTTTGTACCCCCACCGTAATCCAGTTAACAAAAGTGCCACTAGGGGGTGGCACGTAACAATATGTTATAGTATTTTTTCGTTACCGTAAAAGTTCGAGCTGATTTTGTCTTTGTGTTTGGGATTGTAACTACATTGGTTAATCCGATATCCAATTTGAACTTTCAGATCATGTAATTCATGTCTGACATGTTGGATTTTGAGCGCATGCGCGAAGCTATCCTTGCATAATTGGCCAATGAATGAGCTCTGATTAGCTGGAGAAACTGTTTCATAATGAACAACAGTACTATAATGACCCTCATTATGATACAGTTTTCTGACATATAATACTTACATTTCGACATCGTCGAACATAAACATTTAATAGCATCTTAGCAAAGACGTAAAATTACGCAATTTCCTCAAGGGTGCCAAAAGATGAAGGGCTGAAGGGTACGGAAAGTTTTCAAATTGTGAGTTTTGGAGAGCTCTATCAAACTAAACAAGTAGTTCCGTGAAGAACTAAAGCCTATTTCCATATTTCCTCATCATCATCTTCATCATCTTCATTTCCCCTTTTCCAGTTGACACTGGGTGTGGGCAAATATGGGTCCTCTCCACTTTGTTCTGTCGTTCCACCATTCCTCTTCCATCACAGTGTTCCAATCTAGGTTCCGTTTTCTAATACTATTCTCCACCGAGTCCATCCAACGCATTCTTGGTCTTCCTCGTCCTCTCTTCCCTGTCATCCGTCGTTCCAGTGTTCGTCTTGGTAGCCCTACTTCATTCATCCGTTTGACATGTCCAAACCATCTCAATCTGTTTTGCTCCAGTTTGTCATTTAATTTCTGTACTCCCAATTCTTTCCGTATATCTTCATTTCTCACTGTGTCCCTCCTCGTTTTCTGGACCATACTTCTCAGGAATCTCATCTCAGCTGCTTGTACTCTGCTCTCATCCCTCTTAGTCATTGTCCAAGTTTCTGCTGCATATGGCATTATAGGAACATAATATGCTTTCTACATAACTTCTTTAGCCTTAATTGGTATATCCTTGTTCCATACTAGTTCCCGTACCCGTTGGTAGAAAGCACTCCCGAGTTGTATTCTTCTGCTAATTTCCAAATCTAGTCTTCCATCTTCAGTCAGTTCACTTCCCAAGTATTTGAAGTGTTTCACCACTTCCAATTCCTTATCTCCTACTTTGATTACTCCTTTTCCTTCTTTCTTAACTCTACTCATCACCACTGTTTTACTATTCTCCACATTTATCTTCAATCCCCATTGCTCAATCTTTTCATTTATTAAGTCTAACTGTTCTTGTGCCTCTATCTCATCCTCGCCCCAGATCACCACGTCGTCTGCAAACAACATTACCTTCATCTTTGCCCTACTATATTCTTTCATTGCTGCCTTCATGATGTCATCCATCACCATTACGAACAATAATGGTGACAACACACTTCCTTGCTTTAGTCCAGTATCAATTTTCAACCATTCTGATGTCCTGACTCTAGTCTTCACACTACTTATGTTAATCGCCTTTATCAACATACAAAATGTCAATTCGATTGCTGTAATAGATTCGTATATATTGAGAACCGTCTAAATATTCGGTTGGTCGCCATGTTGGATTTTTATATATGTAGGCCATAGAGTTATGTACTATTACATGCCGATTTTTGCGTAGGTTCATTATTCAAACGTTCACTTCGATCGCATGATTAATACACAAGAAATAAAAACTTAATTCTAAAATTGCGCACTGCCGCCATCTTGTGTTTAAGTGAACAATTGAACTAAATTAGATGCAAGTGCTTCAAAATGTGTTTAAACATTTACTGTATCATATTTCACTGCGCTCAGATGGTTATATCACAAGAAATGTCTATTAAAATGTTTCACTTCGCTTGGCTGCCATGTTCGTATTGTACTTTACTTGTTTTTGGAAGTCTCATAGCTGAACCTTTAGTAGCACCCTTTATTACCGTACAAAATTTCAAGGTGATATCGGTAATAGTTTCGGAGATATAGAATGCCGGAGAAAAAATTCGCACAGCCGCCATGTTGGATTGGTGAGACGTAGTAAAATTTGAAGTGCACATTCGGGGTCGGCCAAAATGGTGCAATTACCTTACCGAGCTTCATTGAAATCGCTCCAGCCGTTTAGAAGTCATTAGGGGGACACACAAATCTCACACACACACACATACGCACACACACACACACGGACAAAAGGTGATCTCATAAGCCTTTTTTTTTCTTCATAAAATTAAAATAGGCTAAAAATGAGAGGGTGTGTGTCTGTGTATTACTCAATCACGCAAGAACCACTGGTCCGATACTTTTGATTTCGATACTTTGCCCTATTTAAAGATGACGACCACTTTAGTGACGTCACTACCCCCTTTGGTTACAAACTTTCATATTTTCATTTAAAATCGAAATAGAACGCAATGGAATAGCAAACTTTTGATGGCATATACAGTACCCTTGAGAGCAATAAATACGTGATCATAGTCCGCTAGCATAGTCCGGGGCATGGTACATTCTCCCACTCTATGATTCACGTATCTTGGATCAAAGCATAAGGATGACACTCAAATAAACTTCAAAATCCAAATATAAAAACTATTTAATATAAATCAAAAATTAGGCGCTACAAAAACAAAACTTTACACTGAATATCTCACACGTGTCCTAAATTGGACAATAAATCATAAGAATATATCCTAAAATTAATAATTAAGGTTCCACCGAACCTGGCAAAAATCAAATAACTATCACTTCCATATAGCACTTTTCTTAAATTGCAACTACGAGCTCCATTTGGCTCTGTGTTAACATTTACACATTTATAATATGATACAACACACTGATTGCTCTCTCATTGGAGTATTTCTTTTACTGTGTTAATTGTTTACAATGATAATAACAATTACCATTTTTATTGGGTCCACATGATGGTTAAATTTATCATCTCCCTTCATTCAACTCTACAACTTGGCATTTTCCTGGAAGAATTCGTGTACCCCTGGAGTCTTGGAAACTACTGATTAAATCAAGTTAGGACAAACTCCCCAGGTTGTCTTACAATTTCCAAATACTCGGGAACAATAGTTATGTTGTGTAACAAACATAGGGATCCTTATTATAATCTCCAAAACGATTATATCATTTTCTATACGGTTCTCAACGTTACTAAGCAAGAATAATGATATCAATGGATATCGGCACAACTACCGGATCATCTCAAAGGTTTATCACTTCTGTAGACAACAGAAGCACATGGGTTATTCTCGACCTAACACAATAGTTTGATAGAGGCCCATCTGGCCTGTCAAAACACTTAAGGCTGATTTATGAGGAGAGGGAGAGTCTAGCTGCCTCCTCCTTCAGACGGGATTATTACAAGGCCAGCATGCTACCAGCACATCTCTTTCTTAGACTTGAAAAGCACACGTTTGTTTCTATCAACTTTAAAATTATGCGGCTATTTACCATCTGCTCATTTGGCTCAGGTGAGAACAGTAATTGTGGAGCATTCAACATTGGCGGGTAGGATATTAACATAACCAACAATAAATAAGAGGCTTTCAAAGTAACTGAACGCGTTTCCAATCTTCCTTAATTTAGCGACTTCTGGGCGGCATTAGCTAGGTTCCCTGCGCTCACCATAACTATATAAAATTCAGCACCCTTTTAAAATTTGCATTATCAAACACACACATCTTCACTTACCACACTCAACTATTCCCCACAATTAATTACTCCTGGCATAAGATCACAGCATTCTTAGCGTGAGAATTTAAATATATATATACGCTATACTTGCGTCAATTACAACAGCAATTACGTTTTACCCTTCAAGTAAGAATATTATCTCTACTCAATTATTTGATCTCCGTCTATGAAACATTATTTGCCATTATAAATTAATTCTTGACCCTTCTTTTTTAAAAACTAGAACTCAATAGTTCAACAACCATTATCATTATTTCAAGGTACCTAGCGGCTTCCATAATTCATCAATACTGAATATTAATTTAACAATTAATTTATTCACCACATTATTTTTTTTACTTTCTACTCTTGCTTGTATATAATATTACATTATCATTTTATTTAATGGTATTCCAACGAATACAACTCCAGTGAGTATGTATTTAATACATTTATCTGGTTACTTCATAATTAAGTTAACGTTCAGAAACCCGTATTTCATCTATTATACACTGTTTTCACATATCCCTGTTTTCAAATGAGAATACTTTCTCCATAGTCTTTGTTACAGGAACTCTCCCAAGGAACAATACATAATCAAATGTTGTTACTTACATGACTTTTCTAGAGCTGCTCGCCTGGATTCCGATGTATCGGCATTTTTCGCCTACATTTTGGACTTAAGCCGTCATCTCACACATTTCAACACACGTTACAAACACTAATTCTTCCTTAAACTTATACATTTTATATACACTGACAACCTCTGCTTGAGGAAATACACTCATGATTTCACTAGCACTTAAAGACACTATAATATCGATAAAAACACTTGAAAATATTTGTTTCACTTAAAAAAAAATACGTATACAAAAATTTCACTTCTGGCATGTAGTAATGACTTTCACACACTTGATTTACACTTTCTCTTTCTTTTTCGCCTCCGATGTTGTAGATACTAGTGTTGACTCCCTAGATCTAACTCCTATCGGGTTGATTGAAAGTCTCGTCTTCGGTTTCCTTCTCCTGGTATCGGATACTTTTCTCCTACTCAGGTTCCTTTAGTTATCGGCACTTCCAATTGCACGATACTGTACTCGTTCGGTTGGCCAGTTTTTGTCTTGCAAATGTCTATGCTTGACTATTTCTCCTAGAGTCGCAGTTTATTGTACTAACGTGCTCTATCAATGTTTTTGCTTTGGTCCACGTTTGGACTGTGTTCCTGGAATATCTATCGTATTCTACACGTGGAACAATTTCCAAAGTCTTTCCTATTTCACTCGGCAGTTACTGCCTTTACTTTAGATTCCTCTGATCAAACGTCACTTGAGCACTAATCTCCTAAGCACAGGAATATTAGGCAATTATCCTACGTTTTGACCCTGACACGGTTCTTTAACGCACTGGATAAATTTAGAGTTTCACTACACTTTTAAAGTCTCGTTTACTGTCGAGATGTGTCGGTATTGTCTTCTATAACTGATTTTATAACTGTTCGTTTCTAAGGCTTTTACAACGCCTCCGTCGGCTGAATATATTTCTTGGCCAAAGTACAACACTTTGCCAAAGTCCAAAGACTGACTATAACTGTTCGCAGCACGACAATAAGTTCCTTGTAACGAGGATTATGAAGACTAAACGTTCGGTGAAGCAGCATGACCACTCACGGTCTGATGAAGACTGCATGATTACCCTAAGGCTGGCTGCTTATTTATTCAAATCCTCTACAAATAAATTAGTTTCGCTCCTTCTCAAAACTATTTTCTAAAGTAAACGTCGCACGTCTGTAAAAAAAAAAAATACCTACTTGTGATTCACGATCTAAACGTCTCAATACTACTAACATTTTCGAAAATCGATCGTGGGAAAGTTCTTTAAAAATTAAAATGCGCTCCTGTAGTATGTGGGCGTATGTACTTTTTTCCTCTCTCTGGGCTGCTGGCTAGGTGAATCCCCCATTACGTAGTGCTTACACTGCGTTTCTATACTATCCAATTATTATACAATTTTATAACTCTAAAAATTTTAATTTCCATGATGATTAACATTACCAGCGAGATCTTTTAAGATTTTTGCATATTTCTGGCCAATTTCAGTCTTTCACCACAGTTTCTGGTCCCGCCTCTCAATCAGTGTTGCCGTTTTATTGCTACGTCTGGACTTTTAAGTGAATCTTCTGTCTCTCTCTTTTCAATGGAAATTCCCTCCCTGCGATTGCATCTCCCGACGCAAGCATCTTTACTCACGTAGGCCGGGGTGACCTCATACACGGCTTGCGAGTTGTAACCCAGATAACGTCATATCTTCCTGATTCACACATAGATGATCTCACTAACCATCTAGCTGGCTTTAAAACTGTACTGAACTCTTTTACGATTTTCTTCCTTTCTTTACTCAAAAGATCATGGATTCGAGTCTTGTGCCACCCCAAATGGGCACAATACGATGTTTAAAATCTAATTTTCAAAATGTGTGCTATAAAACACGGTCAACGCCGAGCGGTGTAGTTGGACAAACTGTTCCTTCCTTACTCTCCCTCCGCGCAGCACTTGGGTAACCCCTATTTTAACTGTCAACTTCACATTTTAATTGATGTATGACCCATAGCGAAGCACGGGTACTTCAGCTAGTAACTCCTAAAGAAAAGTTTGGTGCTTTTCAGTCGGTCAACACGAATGTACCGAAATGAGTTGGATTACACCCTAATCCTGAACAAAAAATACATAAGATTAATAAATACACTAGGATGACCAGTTTCAAGCGTTTATCATCAGATCCATTACACTTAGGCTGTAAAATCTATGTTTGAAAATATTTAGAATATGTACACTTATTTAGTTGCAGTATTGGTAATGCAACTTGTCGGTATTTGTTAGTTGTAATCTTTATAATGTTTTGGTGAGATGCTAAAAGTGGGGTTAGAACTCCGGAATTTGGCTGTTTGGAGTGACTATGTGGTTGTTGTGAATGGTCAATTCTGATTGGACTGTATTGTACAGGCTACTTATCTGGTTAGGGGTCTTGTTCAGTACAGCAGCGAACAGTTCACTTCACTCAGGCACTGTTTTTCTTTTTTCAGGATGAGGGTATAACCCAACTCTTTTGGGTACATTCGTGTTGACCGACTGAAAAGCACCAAACTTTTGTTCACGAAGGCAACACTGAAAAATAGTTTCAAACCCCATAATATCTCCTAAAGGTAGATTCTACGTAAATTCCCAAGTCCATATCCCATAAAGGAATAATGTTTATGGAAGGTATAGTCTATGACATTAAAGGATGCTTTTAACACTGATTGTGAGTTGTTTGTGTATTTATGTTCGACCCTGACTATTATATGTCAGAAAACTGTATCAATATGAGGCTCATTATAACACTATTTTTCATTATGAAACAGTTTCATCCACCAATCAGAGCTCAAGAAACAGTTGTTTGACCAATTAGATAAGGATAGCATCGCACCTGCGCTGAGTTCCAAGGCCTTCTAATTTCAATGTCACTGCGTGGCCTAGTGTCATTGTGGGGTTATCGAGGAGGCCATGGTCAAATACAAGGTATTCTGTGCGTCCCATGCGCTCTGTTCAGTACATAAAACTGGCGAAATCTCGACAGATATTTATGAATATTTATGTTCGAACATAAAATAGTTATAATAATTATCGTCGAACATAAACAGTCGTATGCAACTCGCCTATAATGGTAATTTAGACACTCGTATGGAAATTATAATAGTACATTATGCAACGAGTATGTTTATAAAACAACCGTATGCGAGTTTTATAATTTCCATACGAGTGTCTTAATTACCATTATAGGAGACTTGCATACGACTGTTTATGTTCGACGATAATTATTATAACTATTTAATGTTCCAACATAAATATTCATAAATATCTGTCGAGATTTCACCAGTTTTAGGTATTGAACAGCGCATGAGACGGAGAAAATGCCTTGTATTTGACCATGGCCTCCTCGATTACCCTACTATGACACTAGGCCAGGCAGTGAAATTTAAATTAGAAGGCCGTGGAACTCAGCGCATCTAATTATCTAATTGGTCAAACAACTGTTTCTTGAGCTCTGATTGGTGGGAGAAACTGATTCATAATGAAAAATAGTGTTATAATGAGCCTCATTATAGTACAGTTTTCTGACATATAATAGTCAGGGTCGAACATAAAACTCGCATACGCCCGTTTTATAAACATACTCGTGTCTTAATTAATGCCATTATAGGCTCGTTGCATAATGTACTATTATGTGTGCCTTTATAAAACGTTGCTGCCTGAAGAGATGATCTTGAAATTAACGGAAAGTTCTTAGAAAAAACAGATAGTATAAACCTACGTTCTTCAACTGTATGACATATGTACCTCGTCAAGTATAGAACCCATACCCTCTCAAACTATATATTCATTCAAATTGTATTGTTGTTGTTGTTGCTGTTGTTTGAGTCTTCATTCTTTTGACTGGTTTGATGCAGCGCTCCATGTCTCCCTGTCCTGAGCTAATCGTTTCATCTCTACATAGCTACCACACCCTACATCCGAGGCAATCTGTTTAACATATTCTAACCTTGGTCTACCCCTACAGTTCTTGCCCTCAGCCCTTCCTTCCATAACTAAGGTTGCTATTCCTGGGTGTCTTAGTATGTGTCCTACCAACCTATCTCTTCTCTTCATTAGCAGTCGCCAGAAACATCTCTCCTCTCGCACTAGTCTTAATACCTCTTCGTTTGTAACCCTATCTACCCATCTGATCTTCATCATTCTCCTGTAACACCACATTTCAGCGGCTTCGGTGGAGTAGTCGGTAGCATGCTGAACTGCTATGCCCAAGATAGCGGGTTCAAACCCGGCCGAAGTCGTCGTATTTTTAAGAGCGTTAAAAATCCTTCAGTATGCCTTCCTTCGGAGGGGAAGTAAAGCCGGCGGTCCCATGTCATAGATTTATGGCATGTAAAAGATCCTTTCACAGACTAAACTTGTGTAAAGCAAAAATTGTTGGGTTAGAGTTCGTCAGAACGCTCTATCTAAGTTCCAACGTGCACCACTAGGTATCATTGATATCTGGTGGTGAAAGTTGGAACTACTTGAAATTGAACGGAACTTGTAGCTCACCCTTTAGGGTGTCCGCTGGAAGCAGCTACAGACTCAGGCGAGCCGAACAAGTCCTCGGACACTCCCGGCACTAAAAGCCATACGATAAATAGATAAATAAATACCACATTTCAAACGCTCCAATTCTCCTCTTTTCTGCTGCACCAATAATCCAAGTTTCACTTCCATGAAGTGCCACGTTCCAGACAAAGGCCTTAAAAATGACTTCCTAATACCTAAATCTATATTCGATGTCAACAGATTCCTTTTGTGTAGAAATGCTTTCCTTGCCTGAGCTAACCTTTTTATATCCTCTTTGCCTCGCCCATCACTGGTTATTTTGCTTCCTAAGTAACAGAAGTCTCCTACTTCCTTTAGTTTTTCACCTGCCAATTTGATGTCCATAGAGGTTTCTGATTTATTTCGGCTGCATTCCAATATTTTTGTTTTACATTTATTAATTTTCATCATGAATTCTTTCCTCAAGACGGAGTCCATACCATTCAAAAACTCATTCAAATCCTCAGGAGTGTCGGCAAGATCGGCAAATCTCAGAGTTGAATTTTTTTTTCTCCTTGAATCTTCACTCCCACTTTAAATTTTTCTCCAGTTTCCTTCATTGCTTGTTCAATGTAAAGATTGAAAAGTATGGGTGATAAGTTGCAAGTTATAAGTTTATATTGTAATACTTGTTATTCTATCGTATCTATCGTATGGCTTTGAATGCCGGGAGTGTCCGAGGACATGTTCGGCTCGCCACAGGCTGTAGTGGCTTCAAGCGGACACCCATAGGGTGAGCTACAAGTTCCGTTAAATTTCAAGTAGCTCCATTTTTAGGGGCAGATGACCTTATAGTTCCGCCCCTTAAATCAATAATGACTAACTAACAGATGTCACTGATACCTAGTGGTGAACGTTGGAACTATGATAGAACGTTCAACGAAATCTAACCTAGAAATTTAGCTTCACACAAGTTTAGTCTGTGGAAGGATCTTTCACATGCCTAAATCTATTACATGGGACCGCCGGCTTTACTTCCCCTCCGAAGGAAGGCATACTGAAGGATTTTAACGCTCTTAAAAAAATCCGACGACTTCGACCTGGTTTGAACCCGCTACCTTGGGCACAGCAGTTCAGCATGCTACTAACTACGCCACCGAAGCCGCTACTTGATATTCATATTACTGTGCTCACTAAGTGAAATCATTCTCAAGCCGGCAGCCAATTTTCAGCCGCCAGCACTATCTTCAGGGATGTTTGCTTAACACAGTAATATTTCCCTAGAATGTTATGAGGCTTATTATTGAGGTCTCATATTGAATTGCTCTCTTGCCCTCAAGAGATTGCCTGTTACTGTAATGTGTCCCTTGTGACATTGCGTCACACTGACCCTTGAGGCTGGTTCACTCCCTACTGGCGACCAAAATATTATGTGCACTCGAGTTTGAAGGCTGTTTGTGAAGTAACCAATAGACCTACATAAAATCTAATAACATCATCATTTTCTTTGTTCTATTTTACGTTAGTTCATGTAGGTTTGGAATTTTTAATTTATATTTTAATATTTTTTATCGCAGTTGAAACACAAAAAGTGCCCGTTTTTAGCGTGTTTCAACCATGCGTCACATTTAAGAATTATTATCTCACAAACCCGTCGTCAAATTGAATCCAAATTTTAACACCATATACATTGGAATGTTGTATAACTGTTTATTAATTTCAAAATTTTGTGTTTTCAAGAACGAAAATTATTATCATTTTTGTAAGGTAACCTTTTCTCGGCTCGGGGTCGTTGGAAAATGTAGTTCTTGGTTGCGTTGTAATCCTTATACATCAAAACCTTATGCTGTATGACTGTGAAATACGTAAATTAATAATTCACTTGTTTTATATCGGTTTGTATTTGTACGGGGAATTAAGACATGGTTCACCAGCTAGCCGCTAGCTGATAACACTAGAATAGCATTTTAACGAGAATGTGTTCATTATATCCATTGACTTCGTAACATTATTGCCGCGTTCGAGAGGGAAGCGATGTAACATAGACTTTTTTCCGTTATTAGCCTATTTTCATTTTATGAAAAAATAGACTTATGAGATCACCTTTTGTCCGTGTGTGTTGCCATTCCAACATGGCGGCTGTGCGAAATATTTAACCAGCATTCAATATCTCCGAAACTATTACCCATATCACCCTGAAATCGTATACAGTGATAAAGGGCACAACTAGAAATTCACCGATGAGACTTTCAAAAACTTGGTAACTACTAAACCAACATGGCGGCCAGCGAAGTTGCGACTTTTAAATAGACTTTTCTCGCGATTTAACCATCCAAACGCAATGAAACTTGGTGCAGCAAATGCTTATATACATTGCAATACAGTGGCATTTAATTTAATTCAATTGTTTACATAACCTCAAGATGGAGGCTGTGCGAAATATTTCACTGGCATTCTATATCTCCGAAACTATTACTGATATCACCCTGAAATTGTGCACGATGATAAAGGGCACTACTGCACGTTTATCTATGTAACTTTCAAAAACCTGTTAAGTACAAAACGAACATGGCGGTCAAGCGAATTTGAAACGTTTTAATAGATTTTTCTCGCAATTTAACCATCTGAGCGCAGTGAAATATGGTACAGTATATGATCATACATATTGCAATGCACTGGCATCTAATTTAGTCCAATTGTTTACATAAAATCAAGATGGCGGCTGTGCAAAAATTTAAAATTAAGTTTCTATTTCTTGTGTCGTAATCATGCGATCGAAGTGAAACTTTGCATAATGAAGCTACGCAATAATTTTCTTTTAATGGTACATAACTCTATGGCCTATACATATAACAAACTAACATGGCGACCATTCGAAATATTTAGACGGTTCTCAAAATCTGCGAATCTTTCACAGCAATCAAACTGAAATTTTGTATGTTGATAGAGGCTATTAACATAAGTAGGATATATCAACACCACCTGGTGTTGTATATATGAAGATAGGCTTTAGTTCTTCACGGAACTACTTGTTTTTAAAGCGCATTTCTCTTCACAATTTCGGGAATAATAAAGCTATATTTTGAGATACGCTCGAACTACTTGAAAATACGTATTCAGAAGATGTTTGTTCCGTGAATAACTTAGATTGGTTGGTTCCTTACTTAGGGGCTGCGACAATGCGGTAATGTAGCCCCGTGTACTTTGGGTGTGTGTAGAATTTGTCTGATAACCGGTGTTAATTGTGATGGCTATATTGGTGTGTGTTATCTGTGATTCAGGTAGAAAGACTGCAGACGATTAATTGTTCAAGTAGTTCCTACTTATGCTACCAAATGCTACCGTCCACGACACCTAGCTGCGGACGTGGCTACTAAATGCCATCACAGTCAGCATCTGGCGGCGAACGTTGGAACTAATATAGCGTTATCAAACTAACCTACAATTTTTAGCTTCCGCGAGTGTAGGTACTTGGTGGAAGGTTCTTTTTCATGCCATAAATCTATGACATGGGACCACCGGTATTACTTCCCCTCCGAAGGAAGGCATACTGAGGGATTATTAACGCTCTAAAAAATACCAAGACTTCGGTCGGGTTTGAACCCGTGATCTTGGGCATAGAAGCTCAGCATGCTACCAACTACGCCACCGAAGCCGCCCGTGAATATCTCAAATTACACAAAATGTAACATAGACGTTTGTTCCCTCATACGCTTTCAATTTATGATCGAATGGCTATGAATCGCGTATGCCAGTCAAAATATAATATGTTTTGTTCGCTCAAGCTTCATGTTTCCTCAGTCGGCGGTTGGTAGGCCTGGCTGGTTATAATGATGAAGTTGGCGGACACCCAAACCTTTGTGCGCTTCTGGTCGTAATAATCGATAGCGAATGACAGTCGAGATATACCGTTGTGGAAGGAACAGAACAGAACAGAAGGGAGACGTCTTCTTGGAGGTTTGTTATCGAGCTTTCCCCCGCGGCCCGATAGAACAGACGGCGTGGCGCGGCGCTTCCCACCAAGAGAATAAATTGTAAAGATGTATTCTCATTAATGGTTTCCTCTCATACAGATGCATTAAAATATCAACCAACATGTATAGGGAAGTAGCCAGAGGGATGCTATAGTGTGCTCGCGGCCCTTTTCTATAATTTCAGCCTCACCTAGTTCACATTTACTATAGTCTGTATTTTGAAAGTAGAACGCTGACAGGGAAAGGCATTGTGACAAATTAGAATGTGGTAGACAAGTTACGTCCATTCCCCATGTTGAGCCAGTAAGGTCTTTCTTTTGTTAAGTTAAATATATGACACTACACGGTGGTAGATTATTTTTAATTTTTCTTCTTTAACCCTTTGTAAGTCATAATTATTTTTCAGACATTTGTTTGATTTTTCATTTATGTAATTTTCATTTTAACTGTTTAAATTTTGATGGTTTTGATCTTAATTCATCATCATCATCATCGTCATCATCATTTTCCGTTTTCCAGTCTAAGCCAGGTCGGAGCAAATATGACACCTCTCCACTTAACTCGGTCCACCATCCTTCCTCAACCCCTGAACTTCACTCCAGGTTCTGTTCTCTAGCACAGCCTTCCACTAAGTCCATCCACTGTACTCTAGGCCTTCTTCATATGCATTTGCATTAGATAATGTTCCAGCTCAAAGCGGAGGCGGACAGGTTTTTCTTCGGGTACTCCGGTTTTCCCTGTCACAATTTCATTCCAGCAACACTCTCCACTATCATTTAATTTCATCTGTCATTCATTTAATCATTGACCCAGGGGAGTGCGACAGGCTTCGGCAGCCGGCACAGTTCACATCCTAGCCGCTAGATAGGGGCTTCATTCATTCCATTCCCTGGCCCAGTCGGTCGACTGGAAGTAGGCTGTGGATTTTCATTCATTTTCAATTTTCCAGCGGTCATCCGCTGTACTTTCAGGTGTGTTGAGGAGGTTAGCGGGGTAGTGGTTTCCATGCCAACAGTGAGCCGTGTTGCAATGCACTAGTGGTCAGCGGTGAGCACATGGCCTGGCGCAATGTCCTAACTCATCAGCCACTATTCCCTGTACATATTAAAATGAATTTCCTTATTCTTTCACAAGATAGAAGATCCAATAGGTAACAGAGTAAACTGCATAAAAATTGGGCCAGCAGTTCGTGTTCCACGTACATTATACAATAGACGTTGAGATAATCTGTCACAGTGGCAACACCGTAATTCCCCACGTGCTGGCTTCGACAGCTGTCAGCGTTCTTCTTTACTAATGCAGACTATAATACAATGTGATGGGGGTGACTTAAGGCCACGGACGCCTCCTTCCCAATCCTCACATAAAATTACAAATACACACGTAAATACAGCCAACACAATAACACAGGTTATCAGTCAAACCCACACACACACACACACACACACACACCCAAATACACGGGTGTGAATGACCATTAAGTCCAAGCCCCTCAAATGAAACAACAACAAAAACATCTGTTACACTCATATGAAGCAAAGTAAGAAATCCCCAATTCGATATGGTGTCAAAACAGTAGCGTAGCCACGATTGACCAATGGGGAGGGGTTATAGTCACTTGGGGTTAACTGTAATTCGGTGAATTGCTGGACATAATAAATTATACATATGTATGCACGTTAATGTGAAAGCAACTCGACTATCTCACATTTAAGAAGTTAACAACGTTCTTGTATTTAAGACTGTTCATAACAGTCACGTAGCAATGGTCGGTTTAGCCGCGTGGTTAGAGTTGTAGTCTATCACCCGTTCGGCTGGGTTTCGAAACCAGGTAAGTTTTTTTTAAATTGTTTTATAATTACTCAGGCGTAATAATATTAAGCATAATAGTGTGTATTTTCCAAAGTTATATACGTAATTCACCAATTATTTCAAAGCGCTACCACAGCGATTTCCTTCACCGTCTTTGA
Organism: Meconema thalassinum; assembly: GCA_946902985.2. Taxonomy (NCBI): domain Eukaryota; kingdom Metazoa; phylum Arthropoda; class Insecta; order Orthoptera; family Tettigoniidae; genus Meconema; species Meconema thalassinum. The sequence goes on along the minus strand of OX336388.2, from coordinate 374,611,484 downwards.
ACCGCGCTAGAGTCTACTACAGATATCATAACTTCTGACACGTAAACCAAATAGTATTCTTTATTAGCCTCTTTGTTGTGGAAGCTTGCAATAAAACGTTCTGTGTAATATGCATTATTTTTCACGCACTATATGTAATTTATATGGGTAATTATGAAACAACATACAAAGTAAAACAAATAAAACAGGAGAATGGGTTCGGAAAAGCAGCTGTTGGGGATCAAATTCTAAAAATGGAAAGAGCATAGATTAACAAAATATATCTACAATAAGACTTCCATCTCCTGGAATAGCAAAATAAGGCATTATGACACTGTCGTAAAAATGGAATGTCTCTTTGCCAGTGAATGCCTCTCGATGAGCTATAGCCTAGAAAAACTAGAAGTCCTGGAAAGGAGAATTCTAAGAAAAATCATGGCTGCAGTCCAGACTGAAGACGGATGGAAACTGCGAAGCAACAGAGATGTTACCAGAATGTGGAAAGAATCTCAGAGACTATGCAGAAGAGGAGGCTGACATTCCTCGGACATCTATACAGAATGCACAAACATAGATTACCAAAACAAATATTCGACTATATCTGGAAGGAGACCACTCCAACGTGGACTAAGGAAGTTCGGAAAGATTTAGAAAAGTTGATCATCACAGGGTCTCAGTTGCTAGAAAGAAGTGAATTTAAGAGTAAAGTGAAGGGTTTCAAGATGAAGGAAGACTTAAGAGAAGTGGACGAACTTGGACAGAAGATCAAAGGAAACATGCCAGTGAACGCATGAAGGAATATTGGAGATAGAAGAAACTCCAGGCAAAGGAAAAAATAAAATAAAGTTGTTGCGTGATCGATGAAAAAAAACAACAAATAAAAAATCCAACCTTGCACAGATGAGAGTTACGGTTTGGTGGTTGGTTCCTCAGTTTAGGGGCTGCGACAACGCGGTCATGTAGCCCCGTGTACTTTGGGTGTGTGTAGAATCTCTCTGATAACCGGTGTTAATTGTGATGGCTGTATTAGTGTGTGTATCTGTTTTTTAATTCAAGTAAGGACTGAAACGCTGAATTTTTCAAATAGTTCCTACTTTTGCCACCAAACGCCACCGTCAACGACTACTAGACCTAGTTCAGAACTTAGCTACTAGACGCCACCGCAGTCTTGGCAACGAACGTAGAAACCTAAGAGCGTTGTTTACATTCCCAACCTATACAATTTAGCTTCACACAGGTGTAATTAGTGGAAGGTTCTTTAACATGCCATAAATCTATGACATGGGACCGCCGGCTTTACTTCCCCTCCGAAGGAAGGCATACTGAGAGATTTTTAACGCTCTTAAAAAATCCGACGGCTTCGGCCGGGTTTGAACCCGCGATCATGGGCATAGAAGCTCAGCATGCTACCGACTACGCCACCGAAGCCGCCATTTAGTTACGTAGTCGATAATAGGTCCAGGAACTACCGTAATGATTGCAAATAAGGATGCTCTTTAGCATGTTATAACGTACAATACACCACGTTGTATTTCTCCAAGCTTTTACAACGAACATTCAATTATACTCCTAAATAAGGACAAATGCTTGCCACGGTGGGTGAGTGGTTATCGTGTCGGATTACTAACCCCCCAAGCTTGCAGGTTCGCTCCTGGCCGTTGTAAGTGATTTTTGAAAGGCGGCAAAAATGACGGCACGCATGTCTTACGATGTTGGCATGTTATAGAACTTATTTGAATACAGTAGGCCGTGTTCATAATGGCAAAATTAATCTCGGGATTTTCCGGCAACACAATGTTCCTCATTTCTCTACTAAACAGCGCTATAAAGTCAAGGAACTTAGATATCTAACCTCCTTGCCTTTCATAGTGAATAACGAAATCCGACATGCAAGCTGCCCTTTTGGCGTCAAGTAAGAAAGCTTGCACCCGGCACCCGAGGCCATACGATATTATTAATATTATTATTCTTTCTTCGATTCGGCCAACTAGGGACCACGTCAGTTCAACTGTCTCTTCTTCCGAGCTCTAAACCGCCCAGAGTTCCCGCATTCGTCTCCGATGTTGTTCTTTTCTCTCTTGGGACCACGCCTTCCCTGTTTTCAGCTTCGGCTTTTCCTGGAAACCTTTGTGCGTACGTAGTTTTTCCTGAAGTGGAACGCGCACCTGGATATCCTTTGGGGAAATTTCCATTTCAGGTAGATCTTTCTCATCTTCCGTGAACCATGCATGGCCCTTTGGTTTTCTTATCATGAAAGTACGTCAATATCCGTTTTGATATCCTGCCTGGGCTCATTCGTGTCGCGTGGCTATAAAAGGCAATCCTTCTTTTTCGAATCGTGTCACTCACATTATTATTATTATTAGACTATTATTATTATCATTATTATTACCGACAGTAGTGGCTGCGCTCGCTAAAGCGCTGCGTTGGGTCATGGGGCCAAGCTCTCTGCTGACTCCGTAGACGCGTGGGTTCGAGCCCCACCGTCGGCTGTCCTTGAAATGGTTTTCCGTGGTTTCCCATTTTCAACTCCAGGCAAATGCTGGGACGGTACCTTCTGACAGGCCACGGCCGCTTCCTTCCACATCCTTGTCCAGTTTCATTCACCATCATTCATCTCTCATTAACTCCTCTCGTGAGGTTGGTGGCAGGAAGGGCATCCGGCCGTAAAAATCATCCGCCACAAAGACTTCCATCGCATCTCATCCCCGACCCCGTTGGAAAACGGGAATAATAAGGGGTAGACATACAACATACAATTATTATTATTATTATTATTATTATTATTATTATAAGGACAAATCGAACCCACTCACATTCAATTAGAAGCTCAGCGCCTCTACCGATTGGGCTATTAGCTCCCTTAACAATCAAATCCTTTACATTTGGGGGGGACTTCCTCAAACCGCTGTTCCCTGCGACCATGAGGTCACCGAGCTAGCACAACTTCAAAAGGTATTGTTACCGACGCTACTGGTACGTGTGCTGTCACCTGCGGAAATCATTGAATCAATCATGCGGCTTGTCATTTTGTCGACGGCAGATTGATAACCGCACGCTTGTGGAAAGAGACCCCACATTCTCCGTGAACGATCGATTTGGCTGGAACCACCGCTGCTGCATGCTTGATTGATCTGCTTCGTAATGAATCGTCAAGAGTTTGAAAGCTTCTGCTAGCAGTCCTCTAATAACATGAGCATTTTACTTTGATCTCGGATTACATGGGATTAACATTCTTTACGGCTTAAAGTGACGAGAACCAACGCTTGTTTGATTTCTTTTTCCTGCACTTTTGTGAATAATACTCGTTTTTGGCAAGTAATAAAATATTCGGTAGGAATAATTAGAAATTATCCATAAGAAGCATAACATTAGTTTCTAATATGTGCAAAATGTTTAGGTGTTTGAATCTAGCTTTGATTAGAAAATTCTGGAAGCCATTATTTTAAAGGGAAGATGTGACTGCTTGTATCAGTAGTTTTATATGAGAAGACTTATTGATAAACTAATTTCAAAATTCCCCCCAGAGGCTAACGACTTTTGGGACGTGGACTCCTGACAACAAGACCCCAGCTTAGTCCTTAGCTTCCTACCACTTACTTGTAGCGGACTCCTCTCTTTCATATGTCCTGTTGACCTCCCTTGGTCAACTCTTGTTCGTTTATGACATCGACGGTATTAGGGTATCCTAGTCCTAGGGAGTCGTTCACCTGTCTCATTTGGTCCTTATCTATTTTTGATGCGTAACATCTTTCCGTTCGGTTGCTGGATAGTTTTGTGGGAGTGATTTTGAAACTTGAGGACGGAAGTGAATCGGACGGAAGTGGATCGAACGGAAGTGGATCGGACGGAAGTGAAGACGCACTGCCAGAAAAATGGAACGGAAGTGAATCGGGCGGAAGTGGATCGAACGGAAGTGGATCGGACGGAAGTGAAGACGCACTGCCAGCTTGATGTACAATTGAAAATGAGTGTATTGGAAACAAGGCAGTGTGTGCTCTGTAGCGCGAGAATGTTATGGCAATACAGTAGGCAGTGCATTTAGCAGGCACTGGTTTGACGAGCACAGTGGCAAATGTTTCACCGACTTTCATTTGTCATTGAGCAGTTTATGAAGCTTCACGTTCAAGGTTGAATATCATATGGGGTAGGACAAAGACGACAAATGACATTTAAGTAAGCGGCATTATTGTCAAGCCGTGGGTGAGTAGTCAAATATTAAATGCATAACAGAATGTTGTTATATGAGTGGAATAAAAGCTATATTTTCATCATATGTGAGACTAGGTCATTTCATGATTGTAGGAAGCCATGTTTTGATTGTTTACGACGAACTGTATGAGAGCCTTGAGAATAATGAATGTTATAGTTACTGAGGAATGTGTTCACAGTATTTGAGAGTACTGTCGACGTTGTGTGTCACTTTGTATTATGAATTATTAATGATGTAAAAGGTAGGAAGGAAGCTGTAGTTTTGCGTGTCCGTTAATCTCACGATCATGATCCACTGTACCTCCCTTTTACGTGGAATGCGAACCACAGGGCATGGCATTTCAATTCGAAAATCTCACATGTATTGACCGGGAATCAAACCCGGTCTACCTTGGTGAGAGACTAACAGCTTGACCGCTGCGCCAAAAAATGTGACAGTAGCATATCCCCAATTCAATTTATACATTCATCATAGTACCAGTATGAAAATGGAGTGTAAATTGACATTTGAAGAATGTCCAAGCTGTGTAGTATACGAGTAGGATAAAATGTCAGATGTTACACATCATATGCGACTACTGTAAGGCTCGTAACTTTTTTTTCTGATGCCCTCACTTTCGAGGGGTTAGACTACGTTCTCTTTCTTCAACATTATCTCCTGCCTACTGTAATAATACATGGTTATCGTCGAGGCTATTCGGGTTCGGAATTACTTAAATACGCTTTACGGCTCTCGCGCATGCGTGGACTCGGTTTCACCATGGTTGGTTGGTTCCTCAGTTTAGGGGCTGCGACAACGTAGTCATGTAGCCCCGTGTACTTTGGGAGTGTGTAGAATCTGTCTGATAACCGGTGTTAATTGTGATAGCTGTATTAGTGTGTGTTATCTGTAAGTCAGGTGAGGACTGCAGACATTCAATTTTCAAGTAGTTCCTACGTTTGCTACAAAATGCTACCGTCAACGGCAACTCGTTGTCAACTTGGTTACTAGATGCCACTGCAGGCTCCTGGCGACGAACGTTGGAACTTAAGAGCGTTTGCCATATATAAATTTTGTTTCACACAAGTGTAATTAGTGGAAGGTTCTTTTGCATGCCATAAATCTATGACATGGGCCCGCCGGCGTTACTTCCCCTCCGAAGGAAGGCATACTGAGGGATTTTTAACGCTCTTAAAAATCCGACGACTTCGGCCGGGTTTGAACCCGCGATCTTGGGCATAGAAGCTCAGCACGCTTCCAACTACGCCACCGAAGTCGCCACAGTTTTACCATGGAGAAGCATGGTGGACTTAATAAGAATCGTGTAGCACTGATCATTGTTTGCGACGCTTCCTTGAGATTTTCTGGAATATAATTATAAAGGTAGGGAAATACAGAAGATTGAATTCATGGCAAAAGCTTAAAATGATATGAACAAAGTGTTTACGAGAACTAACAGTTGTGTGTATACATTGTTTACTTAGCTAAATAGTACACGCTCTCCCCGTTGCCTTCGTAGCGTAAGTGGTTGCGTTGCAGACTCAGAGTTCATTATGTACTGTAGAGATGGAAGTAATTTGAATCCCACTTCGGATATGTTTTTTATTATTTCCGTATTCTTCTTTCTTGGTATCAGTAACATGTATAATACGAGTATTTTATAATTTCATTGTTATAATAGTACATTATGCAACGAGCCTATAATGGCAATAATTAAGACACGAGTATGTTTATAAAACGAGCGAAGCGAGTTTTATAATTTCCATACGAGTGTCTTAATTACCATTATAGGCGAGTTGCATACGACTGTTTATGTTCGACGATAATTATAACTTTATTTTATGTTTTAACATAAATATTCATAAATATATGTGGGATTCAGTAACTTCAGTTAGTGAACAGAGCGCGCTGGGTGGTTTGCTGACTGAACAGAGCGCATGCGTGGGTCAAAGCATTTCGAAAGCAGAGACCATTTACTTTGCTTGGCAATGCTATTGTTCACAGCCTGCATGATGTCGAATGTCGATCAGAACTAGCATTCACTAATATTGCCACCAAAGTCGTTTGAAAGCAATGCGCTGTGTAGAAATTGGTGTTGGGGATATTAAGGTACAGTGCTATTTCTTGTCTCATGTTCGTCAGTTTATTTACGCGAACATATGGACGGTGCACTTTCCATGTCGGTAATTTATATAGAAGTATGCTCTGTTGCTAACTTCTGGACGTACATAGATTCATACATTTCTTGCATATGTAATAGTATTTTCTTGTTACCGTAAATGTTCTTGTTGATTTTGTCTTTGTGTTTGGGATTGTAACTACAATGGTTGATCCGATATCCAATTTGAACTTTCGAATCATGTAATTCATGTCCGACATGTTGGATTTTGAGTGCATGCGCTAAGCTATCCTTACTTAATGGGTCAATGAATGAACTCGGATTGGCTGGAGAAACTGTTTCTTAATGAAGAATAGTACTATAATGACCCTCGTTATGATACAGTTTTCTGACATATAACATTTACATTTCGACATCGTCGAACATAAACATATTTTATATTCATATGGATGAAAGTTCATGTGAACCTCGGAAACGACCAATTCTCCCGGTATTGTACGATGCGCGAGGTGGAATTCAGCTGTTTCCCTCCATTTTAACGATGCTTTAGAGAGTTGAGTGGTCAGATTTGGCCGTTTAACGTAATTGCTTGTTAGTGGTTAGTTATCTAGCGTTTCTGTTGGGCGAAGTGCTCGTGAAAAATTAAGAAAACCCTTTAATGATGAATTAAGAGGCAAATGACGTTGGTATAAACGGTCCTGTCGGCCCCTTGGTGTTGGGGTAGCGCGCTTGCCTCTCGCCCGGAGGCTCCGGATTCGATTCCCGACTCCGTCAGGGATTTTAGAAACTGACGTGAGGGCTGAAAGGGGGTGCACTCAGCCTCGTGAGGACAACTGAGTAGATGACTGACAGCAAGGTAGTGGGCTTGGCCACGAAAACCAAGATTAACGGCCGAGGGGACCTGATGCGCTGACCACGTCTCACCCCAATATTTGCTGGCCGAATGGCTGGGCAGCGGTCGCTTGGTAGTGCCAGGGGTTTTAAAGACAACCCTAAGATGCTCTCCAGGAGGCAGGGTATGTGTAGCCCCACCACGAATGCCGCACCTTGAATAGCTCTACACCCTCAAGGGATTACGGCTTGTGAGCTCAGGAGTTGGCGACCCCGAGGGATTCCTGAGCTGTGTCCGGTTTTTTTTCTTCTCCTGTTTCCAGTGAATCCCCCCCTATCCTATCCGTCTTTCATGACTCTACTGCCTTCTAAATCACTCAATCCTCATTCGTCGAGGGTTGAGGGCATTTATTTTCTCTTGCATATTTCCCTTATTGCTATTTTTATCCAGTTCTTCTTCTAGTCTGTAAGTTGGATATAAGGCAGTGGTTAGCAGTAGCATTAGTTTTCATTTCATACTCATTCAATTTTCATTATGACCATTTCATTAGGGGAAGATGTTCTCGATGTTTCTCCCCTCAAAACAACAACAACAACAACAACAACACCAACCACAATCTGACTTAAAAATTGATACCAAGTGCTATTCTGTGTCTAGTAAACTCTGTTTGGGACAGATGTGACATACAGTAGACGAGGTCGACCGGAAAAGCACGAGGGAAAGGCATTGTGACAAATTTGAATGTGGTAGACAAGTTACGTCCATTCCCCATGTTGAGCCAGTAAGGTCTTTCTTTTGTTACGTTAATAATAATAATAATAATAATAATAATAATATTATTATTATTAATAATAATAATATCGTATGGCCTCGGGTGCCGGGTGCAAGCTTTGTTATTTGGCACCCAAAGGGTAGCTTGCATGCCAAATTTGGTTGTTCCTTGAAGCACTGTGAAAGTCAAGCAGGTTAGATATCTAAGCTCCTTGAACATTATAGCGCTTTCTAGTAGAGGAATGAGGCCCTTTGTGTTGGCGGAAACTCCCGAGATGAATTTTGCCATTATGAACACGGCCTATTGAATTCAAATGGGTTCTTTGACATGCCAACATCGTATAACATGGTGTCGTAATCTTTGCCGCCTTTCAAAAAAAAATCACTTACCACGGCCAGGAGCGAACCTGCAAGCTTGGGGGTTAGTAGACAGACACGTTGACCACTCACCCACCGTGGCAAGCTTTTGTTACGTTAAACCTATGACACTACACGGCGGTAGATAATTTTTATTTTTTCTTCTTTAACCCTGTGTAAGTCATAATTATTTTTCAGATATTTTGTTTGATTTGCATTTATTTAATTTTGATTTGAACTGTTTACATTTTGATGGTTTTAATTTTAATTGTTCATCATCATCAGTTTCCGTTTTCCAGGCTAAGCCGGGTTGGATCTAATATGAGTAAAGTGGAGGGGTGTCATATTTGCTCCTACCCGACCCAAGCCAGAAATCGGAAATTGATGATATTAATAAAAGAAATTTTGCCTTATTCTCCTTTGGTTTTCCATTTCTTCTTCTAGTATATAAGTTAGTAGTTAGTTTTAGTTATAGTTTACATTTCATTATCATCTTCACGATCACCCAAACCATTAGGGGCCGATAACCTAGATGTTAGGCCCCTTAAACAGCGGTGAATCCAGGCCTTGCGGGGCCCTGGGCGGTATGATAAGGTGGGGCCCACAACAATAGGAAATAAAAAAATCAAATCAAATGGGAAATAGTTTTGTAATAATAATAAAATAAAGAATAGTTACAATATTTTGAATACACTACAGTACATTTTTAATAATATGACAGAAATCTTTAAGTCCCCTTGAAGAAGATTATGCAAACTATGAAATATTAAAATATTACTTTGCGACTTTTTTCCCGGCTGAAGTCTTCTATCATTTCACTGAAATCTAAACGGTCACGGGAGGCCATAGCTGCACTGATAAAAGAATATGAATTATAAATTAGTTTGAAAAGTTTGAATAGTACAATAAATTAATCAATTACATTTAAAACAATCAATGGCGCGGGGCCTCCCGGACCGCGGGGCCCTGAGCGGTCGCCCTCCCCTAGATCCGCCCCTGCCCTTAAAACAACAATTATCATCACCATCATCATCATCATCTTCTTCATGTGCTCCTCCAGCTTCTGTACGTTCACTTCCTTTCGAAAGTCTTCATTCCTCACTCTATCTCTCCTAGTCTTCTGTACCATACTCCTCAGGAATTTCATTTCATCTGCCTGTATTCAACATTCATCTCTCCTCGTCATCGGCCAAGTTTCTGCTCCATACGTCATTATTGGTAAGTAATAGGTCTTGTACATCACTTCTTTAGCCTTCAGTGGTATGTATCTTTATCCCAAATTAAACTCCGAACCTGATGATAGAAAACGTGTTGTAATTCATTTGGTGCTGATCATGTGCTCCCACAAGTTCCGATTCCCGCCAGTTCCAAATCCTTTCGCGGATTAGCTACCTGCCAATTACACTACCTGAGTCCCGTCAGTTCCGAACACTACCTGAGCGAGTTTCAGCTTAGGTTTCTACAGCAAAATTGTATTAATTTGTTTATTACTGAAACAAATAAGGTCCAATGTTATCGCCAGCCGGGAGTGCGTGGCCTTGGCTCCTCTAACAGAGGGGGCGGACGCCATGGACTGGTAGCTCCCATAAGCAGCTTTCGCCTTGTCAGTATCTGTATCAGCATGTGCCTTCGTCATAATAATCAGTTTTGAGTTATATTATAAAGTTCTAAATAGTATCAGCATGTCTCTTCGTCTTCGAACCGTTTTTTTAATCTTATTTACAAGTCACTTAGTAATCAGCACGTAGCTTCGTCAAATTGATTTATTAACTGAATTATTCTTCTTTTTATATTCTAATCAATATGTACAACAAAAGAAACATTTCTTAAACATACTGTTAAATCACCGGTCTTTTCAAACTGTTGAGTTGCTCTTTGGATTCTGTCATCCATTGCAACATATTTCCTTTTCCTTTTCGTAGCTTGCAAATTCAACTCTGCCCGCATATTTTTTTCGTCTGAATTTTGAGACTCCTTCTTCAAACACAACACCAAGCCTCTTACACGAGGATGTGGTTTTCCGCAATTCAAATTCAGCTTATGGTTCCAACCTTCTACAGAGTTATTCGTTCTATGCCTCTTCCCATGGCAATTCCACATTTCAATCGGAATATGCACGTTTTCAAGCCATTTCTCGACAAAGTAATAAAAAAAACTCGATTAACTTTTCATTGTCCGTGGCCGTGCTATGAATGTGTAGCCAACCGTCTTCTACTTTTTCTGGTTTGAGTAATGTAAGTGCAGCACACTGCCTGATGGTGGTTCTGATTTCTTGGCTAGTTTTAGACATACCCGAAAGCCCAATTTCTTGCACTTTTCTCCAAATACTTTGGTTTAAGTGGAAAAAACAGTCTTACACTTGAATTCTAGGAAATACTTCTTCTATCGCTTTGATAGCTCCAACCTCAAAATCCATGTTTACTATTATTAGCCCGTCAAACCTCAGAACTGACAGCTGGGTTTTCCAGAGATATTCGGAACTAGTGGGACTCATTAGCTTATTTACTCAGGCATGAATAAGCGTTCGGAACTCATGGGACGTTTTTCCTAAGAAATTTGTTTTCGGAACTCATGGGAATGGAACTCGTGGGACGGAACCGGTGCTGATGTAGGACTCATCGCAGTCTGAAACATGCACACAAATAAGTATTAAAACTTCAAAAAGTTTTAAATATTCTATTGATTAGATGGATTCATTTCTATCATTTAGATTGTTATAGTTCAATTGTTACCAAATATTCATTGTTTTGCTATTCCTTGTCTTCAGGCAACCTCTAGAAGATTTACTTTTTAAATGTTGGATATTTTATCGAATTAGAGATTGCGATGTCGGTTAGAAGGGTTCTCTTCTGCAGTTTATTAACAAGAATAATGCCTGGTCTGTTTGCTGATATAGTTTTATCTGTGATCACTGACCTGTCCCAGGGTAGGTTGTGTGTATCATTCTAATTAGACTGGCTGTGTGGATCAACGGTAACGTTCTCGCCTGATGTACCCAAAGTTGCAGGATCGAATCCTGGCGCAGTCAGTTAGCATTTGAGGGTGGGCAAATGCGAGGGAGCCGTGTCAGTAGATTTACTGGCATGTTAAAGATCCCCTTCGGGGTACATTCCTGCACCCCGGCGTCTCTAAAAGCCTCAGTAGTTAAACGGGACATAGTTAGTTAGTTAGTTAGTTAGTTATTGGAGTATTAAGGGGCGGAACAGCGAGGGCATCTGCCTCTATAAAAGGGACGTAAAACCAATAACATTATTATTCTTTCATTCTAATGAATAATAATAATAATAATAATAATAATAATAATAATAATAATAATAATAATAATAATAATAATTATTATTATTATTATTATTATTATTATTATTATTATTATTATTATCTGCTGTATTACTTGATTATCGAAATATTATGAAAGATAATGAACGGACCGTAATAGTTTTCACCCGCAGAACTAAGGTGAGAGTGTTCGGCATGTGTATTTTATTAATATCAAGTTATACTGTAATTCATTTTCTCCGGTTAACATTGATGTACATCACTAAAAGAATTGCAGTCTCGTTACAAAAGAATGACGCCAAGCTGATCTTCGATTTCCCGTCACTCCGTTGAAGACTGATATTGGCCCCGCAACTGCACACAGAGTAATAATCAATGTACCGCTCATCACCAGGAGAATAGAGCTAAACTCCGAATATGTCCTGTTCTCTTCTCTTCTCTTCCATCTCCCTCTTCTTTCCCTAGTTAGTATGAGAGATAAGTGCACTTTCGCATCATCAACCTCGAACCGCAGACCACAAGCATTTCCCCTTTAACAGAAATCCTCATGCTCATGCACAGCTGCACACCGCGAAGAACTATCCAGCCTGGACATCGTAAAGTAATAGAGAGAAATTCTAGAATATTCTGTTCGCACGGAAAATAATGAAATTGGAAGAAGCTAATCCATTAAACTGTAGTGTCAAAGAACTATTTACGCGTGAGGCAATACGAAATTATTTCAATTCGTCCGTTGGGGAGGAAAATATATAACCACACAGTGTTGCCAACTCGTGTTTTCAAACATTCGCTAAGTTTAGTCAAATGTCGCTAGATACCTATATTATCAAAAGAGACAGTATACTGTTGTCGCTGGCGCCATGACCGGACAATTAGATTAGTCGTAATTTGATTTAAACTCAGAATATTTGGGTGGGTGCCATTTCTTTTTTGTTATGATAACGGCGATATACAACATGACACTGAGTTGTCCATTGCTAGTGCTACCTCTGTACCGAAGGTGGTTCGATTTGGTTTCGTTGTGTTTGAATTGATTGGGGGGATCGATTTGCACACATACACGGCCGCCATCTTCAAACTATTGGACTGATCATCTAGTAGTTTGGTTAAAAGACGCTTCCCACATTAAGGTACATTGTTCCAAAATTTGGTAGAGATCGGATGATTAAGTTAGTCTTAATTTGATTAAAGCTCAGAACATTTGGGTGGGCGCCATTTTTTTTGTTATGATGGCGGCTATATACAACATGACACTGCGTTGTCCATTGCTAGTGCTACCTCTGTACCGAAGGTGGTTCGATTTAGTTTCGATATGTTTGAATTGATAGGGGAGATCGATTTGCACACATAAACGGCCGCCATCTTCAAACTATTGGGCTAATGACCTAGTAATTTGGTCCAAAGACGTTTCCCACATGAAGGTATGTTGTTGCAAAATTTGGTAGAGATCAGATGATTAGGTTAGTCGTAATTTGATTTAAGCCTTGAACATTTGGGTGGCCGCCAGTACTTTTCTGTCAAGATGGCGGCGATATAAAACATGACACTGAGGTGCCCTTTGTTAGTGCTACCTCTGTATCAAATTTTGTTCAATTCGGTTTCACCGTGTTTGAATTGATAAGGGGGGAGACATACGAAAATACACACACAGGCTACATACACACTCACGCACAGACAGACACACATTTTTTTGGCCCTGTGTAGATCTCATAGGTCTAGTTTTTTTTTTTGTTGCAAAAATCGAAAGTAGTCCAAAAAGGCTTAGGTACATCCAGTGTACTGAAGCGCTAAGGCGAGAGCTATTTTCTTCAGTCAGAAGCCAACATAAAGTAGGTGATTTATAAGGTGCTCTTGAGGGCTTAAGTGAGATGGAGTTCCCATGCGCTGCGGCGAAGAAGGGAAGCCCATTTTACATCGTTTGAGACAAGCCAAGTACCCTCTTAAACATTAAACCATTATGTGTGCTCATACTCGTATCTTACTCCTGCAGTGCGGAGCGCGCGACACTTCTATCTCATTTCACACTGCGAGTTCGGTGTTTGGGCAAATATCTTCACACCACATATTTTACGAATCTAGTACTATATTCCTATTCCTCTTCTTGTTGTAAATGACAGCATGCTGCTGCCGATAATGGTGATAATACAGATAATAATAATAATAATAATAATAATAATAATAATAATAATAATTGTTTAGGAGTGCTTATATAGATTTAAATGAGAGTATGATGATGGTGATGATGTTGTGATGAGGATGATTATGATATATGGATGAATGAATTCCACATCCTATCTCCAGATTTGGGGTGAGTGGTGGGGGTCCCCACAAACTGGAGAGGGTGGGTTGATTTATTAATCAACAATGTACATACATATAAAGAGAATAAATCACAATAATCATACAATTCATGGAAAGTAAATCATTTGATGACTAATCCCAACCCTAACAGGCCTGTGTAGGAAGGGTTGATGAGAATAAATGAAGATACGTAATAGTTACAATTTAAATATGGTACATTGAAAGTTTAACATTTAAATATCGAATTCCCACAAAGCCAACCTATGACTTATCTGTGCGAGCTGCTGTAACTACGTACATTATAATAACGTGATATAAAACTAGTAACAACTAATTCTTGAGACCCATCTCCAGCCCTGGGACTTCAAAAAACTGGAGGGAGTGATCACTGAAAGATTATCCTTTACCAACTAATTAAATAATTTAAGATTAACATACATATATATATAACACATATTGTGTGTTGTTCTGAGAGCCATCAGTCAAAACAGGCTCCTAAATTCTTTCTTGTAATTAATTAAATGAATTTAATATCGTCGGTATGTAGATAATTATTATTGAGAATCTAATCTCGCCAAATAACCGACAAACTCACCTTGTTTATCCAAACATAATTATGAGTTACATTTCGATCGAAACTAGATTCTCTTTCTTGTAATATTTCTTAATTTGGTCTTTAGCTTTAGCTTTATTTTTATGTTTTATGTTTTTAAAGACAGAGGTAATTCATTAAAATAATAATAACAAGAAGTTCCGTGACGAACTAAAGAGCCTACTTTTCTTAAAATTTAAGATTCATGCCAATAATTAATCTATATGGAACTATCTAGAATAATAAAGAAATTAAGTTGGTAATATCGAAATTTCTAATTAGTTCGAAATACTGTATACCTGGCATAATGTAGCCTAGTAGAGAACTACAGTTGGCAGCCCTGGTGACTGAATATATTCTTAGTTCCATCTCTTAAGGTACAGAATACAAAATTTGGTTGAAGTCCAATGGATAGCATGGACGTTACATGCAATTAAACATTGGATCTAACAGCGCGCGTAAACTCATGTTGGCAACAATGACATACATGTATTGGTCAGAAAGAATCTGAAATAATATGATCTATTGTTGTGTCAATTTTGAATGAAATCCATTAGTTAGTATAGAAGTTACATACAGTTTAAAATTGGACCTATCAGCAGGCTTAGAATCAATTTGGCAACACTGACGTATATTAGTTACTCCAAATTAATCTAGAATGCCAGGTACTATACGTGTGCAGAGTTTAGAGCTATTGGCTTGCATACTTTTTGATATATTGATATTAGGGTAACAAAAATTGAGACAGTATTTATTAACAGTTGGCAGCCCTGGTTACTCTTAAGAATCGGCATAGTCATATCTGTTACGGTACACATGGCACACACGAAATTTGGTTGAAATCCAAATGATAGTATAGAAGTTACATGTATTTAAAGTTGGACCTCTCAGCAGGCTTAGAATCATGTTGGTAGCCCTGACGTATATAAGTTACACCAAATTAATATAGAATGTCAGGTACTATACGTGTGCATAGTTTAAAGCTGTAGGCGTGCATACTTTCTGATATATGGGTATTTGGATTTTTTTAAATGAGAGCATTTATTAACAGTTGGCAGCCCTGGTGGCTCTTAAGAATACCCTCAGTCATATCTGTTTATGTACACATAGCACATACGAAATGTGGTTGAAATCCAATTGATAGTGTAGAAGTTATATGCATTTAAAATTTGGACCTATCAGCAGGCTTTTAATCAGTTTGGCAACACTGCCATGGATGGCCTCTTGGAAATTAAACTGCAACATTATTATCTATACGTGTGCCAATTTTGAAATAGCTCCCATTCATACCTTCCAAGATATCCAACATGGAGCTCAAATTTCAATTGCGATTTTTCAGCAGTTGGTAGCACTGACATCATTTTCAAATATGGCCGTGAGATATTCAGGAATAGATCTTTACTCCTACCAAATTTTGTTTCGATTGCTGCAGCCGTTTAGGAGTTGATAGGGGGGGGGGACACACACACAGCCAGACAGACAGAAGGACAGACAGACAGACAGACACACATTTGCCCGATCTCATAAGTCTACTTTTTCCTCATTTTTGCAAAATGTGAAAAGTAGGCTAAAAATAATAATAATTGATTTTAGCCCACTAGGAGCGTTTATGTAAATTTAAAAGATATTGATGAGTATAATGATAGAATAATCACGTCACTAGAAGCGCTTACTTAAATTGAAATGACTGTATGGTGGTGATGATGATGACGATGGTGGTGGTGATTAAGATGATAATTATGATAATAATAATAATACTAATCATCATCATCATCGATTCTCCACTCCAGCAGGCCGGGTGTGGGAATGAACAAGCCCCTTCCATAGCTGTCTGTCCTGCCACCATTCTTCTTCCACCACTGTCCTCCATTCTAAGCTCCTTTTAGCCAAAGTTCTGTGGACTTCCTTCATCCACCCACCTCTTGGTCTCTTACCAATTATCTCCCTTTCGAAATAGTCTTTGGGTGTTCTACTAGAAGGCATCCTCATCATATGACTGAACCATTTCAATCTCGACTCCTCAAGAATGTCAAGCACACTTCTTTTCAGCCCTAGCTTTAGGCGGACTAACCCATTTCTAATTTTGTCTCATCTAGTCTTCTGAATATTTGACCTTAGAAATTTCATCTCTGTTCCTTGTATCCGGCTGTTGTCCTGGGGAGTCATTGTAGCAGCTTCTAGACCATAGGCCAATATGAGAAGTAAGTAGGATTAGTACAGTGATATTTTAGCTTCCCGAGGAATGTTTTGTCCCACAAAAGCTGTGACACAGAGTAATAATAATAATAATAATAATAATAATAATAATAATAATAATTGATTTAAGCCCACTTGGAATGCTTATGTAAATTAAAAACACAGTATGGTGATGATAATGATGAGTATAATGATAATGAAATGAAAATCCACAGCCTTCTTCCAGTCGACCGACCGGGTCAGGGAATGGAATGAATGAAGCCCCCATCTAGCGGCGAGGATATGAACTGTGCCAGCTGAATGACAGATGAAATGAAATGATAGTGGAGAGTGTTGCTGGAAGGAAATTGTGGAAATTGTGACATGGAAAACCGGAATACCCGGAGAAAAACCTGTCTGCCTCCACTTTGTCCAGCACAAATCTCACATGGAGGGACCGGGATTTGAACCACGGACCCAACGGTTAGAGGCCGGCCTGCTGCCGCCTAAGCCACGGAGGCTCTCAGTATAATGATGATAATATTAATAATTTTGTTTTCAGTCCACTAGGAGCGCTTATGTAAATTCAAATTACATTATAGTGATGACGATGATGATGATGATAATGACAATAATGATAAATAATAACAAAAATAATAACAAAATAATAATAATAATGATGATGATGATGAAAGAATGACAGAAAGCTTACTATGTTTATAGACATCAGTGGCAAATTGTATGCTTTGCTTCAGTGTCTCTGCGGATTTATACAGTGGAGAGAGTGAGGCGCTGATTTGTCTTGACACAGAGTCCTCGAGTGTTCGCTTGTGATAGCAGAAAATCTAATTAAATGTCACAGTTTGAAATTTGCAAGTTTTTATTGCCTTTTGTGGATGTGAAAAGATTTGGTTTGAGGAGGGAATATCTGACGTCTGGAATTTTTCATATATTCTTTATTGTCCTGCCTTTATATGTCAACGCATTGCTATTCACAGAAGCTGGAGTAAGTCTCTTGATCGATTGTTGGAAGGGAATGACAGAGAGTGAAGCGTGGGAGAAAGGGATCACTGCTCAGCTAGCGACGTTTTATTGGAAAGGGCGAGGTTAAGTCTGGACATTTTATCTGTATTGAGTGCTGAAGATGGCGATGCTCCAAACAAGCCTCAGGCACTTCTTAAGTCCAAGGCACCGGTGGTTAAGTGTTACTCCCTGTTCATCACCACTTCCGTTTTAACAAAATTTTAATTATTCAGTCGGTCAACAGGATTGTACTCAACTGTAATGAGTGATATTCATTAAATAAGAAAGAAAGAAAAAATACACGAGATTAATAAATTCACTGGGATTTCTAGTTTCGATCGTCAAGCAAACATCATCAGATCACTTACTCTCGGGCTTTTAAATCTACACTTAATTACAATGCTCCCCCAATCGTTACAAATTATATTCAAATTAGTACATGTTTCGGTCCAACAATGGTGCCTTCCTCAGCAAATTAGAATTAAACCGTAAGGAACTATAAGGTGCATTCAAAAAGTAACGAGCCGGAGGCTGAAATGCGCAAACCGGTGACGACATTGGCTAATCGTGGTGTGTGTAACGAGGTGTGATTCCGACCAGAGCGAGGAAGGTCACAGCCCGTCGCTAGAGGGCACGAGTGCACGTCACGTGACGATACAAAGCGAGCAGCAGCATGCATCAATCGTCCAACCAAGACCAAGACAGTAGGCCATTCGACATGCTTCCTGGTGTGGTTGAAGTCTGTGGGGCACCCATTGGGCACACACTTTCCGTTCCGCAAGTGCACTCGCTCCTTCATGACGGTGTGCACACTTCCGACGCTCAATCCGACCACGGCGGCTATGGCGTTCACTGTCACTCGGCGGTCCTGGGTAATGAGTGCATCAACCAGCTGGACGTTGTCATCGGTAATGCAGGGGGGTGCCCCAGAACGGGCATCATCGGCTAACGACACCCGTCCTTCCCTGAAGCGCTTGTGCCACGCCTTGACCCTTGCAAGGGACATGCAGTATTCGCCGTACACTTGTGACATTCGGCGATGAATATCAATTCCCTCTAATCCTTCCGCTGTCAGAAACCGAACAACACGCGTGCCCTCTAGCGACGGGCTGTGACCTACGCTCTGGTCGGAACCACACCTCGTTACACACGCCACGATTAACCGATGTCGTCACCGGTTTGCGCATTACAGCCTCCGGCTCGTTACTTTTTGAACACACCTTATAATTTGATAAAAATGTTGAGAAATGAAATTAAGTAAAATATATGAAGGGTCCTGGAGAAGAAGGGGAAATGTCACTCAAAATGTAAAATCGATATATCAGCACGATCTGGTAGGCCTCTTTGCGACGCATTGAAGGCACAATTGTTTCTGGCTACGAACAATGAGGGTCGTGAGAAAATGACGTTTCATGTTGATGCGTACATATAAGTAATGAAACTTTAAAACTCGTTTCCTGAACATAACATTTTACATTATTTGACATTCCTCTTCCTTCCCGTGGACCCTTCGTATACAGGATGAAATTAAGAAACTGGAAAGAAACATGACCGGGGCCTGCCGAATCGTTCTTATTCATTGTTTTACTGATAGACCAATATTGCCATGTGGGGATTGCACTCTCGCAAATGCAGAATGACGCTCTATGTCGTCTTTATATCCTAATTGCTGGATCAATGGGTGGTATTGTTTAGTGCCCAGATTAACGTAAATAAAATAGAAAGGTATTTAGATCACTCACATCTATACCGTACACAATTTCAGAGTGATATCAGTTTCGGAGATATAGAATGCAGGTGAAATATTTCGCACAGCCGCCATCTCGCGGTTATGTAAACAATTGAACTAAATTAGATGCCAGTGCATAACAATGTGTATAAACATTTTCTGTGCCAAGTTTCATTGCGTTTGGATGGTTAAATCACGAGAGAAGTCTATTTAAAAGTTTCAAATTCGCTTGGCCGTCATGTTGTTTTTGTAGTTAACAGGTTTTTGAAAGTCTCATAGGTAATGAGCCTCCGTGGCTTCGACGGCAGCACGCCGGCCTCTCACCGCTGGGCCTGTGGTTCAAATCCCGGTCACTCCATGTGAGATTTGTGCTGGACAAAGCGGAGGCAGACAGGTTTTTCTCCGGGTACTCCGGTTTTCCCTGTCACAAATTTCATTCCAGCAACACTCTCCACTATCATTTCATTTGTCATTCATTTAATCATTGCCCCAGAGGAGTGCGACAGGCTTCGGCAGCCGGCACAGTTCATATCCCCGCCGCTAGATGGGGGCTTCATTCATTCCATTCCCTGACCAGGTCGGTCGACTGGAAGCAGGCTGTGGATTTTCATTTTCATAGGTAATCTTCTAGTAGTGCCTTTAGCACCGTACAAAATTTCAGGGTGATATTAGTAATAGTTTCGTAGAAATAGAATGCCGGTGAAATATTTCGCACACCTGCCATGTTGGATTCGTGAGACGTAATTATATTTGAAGGGCACGGTCGGGGTCGGCCAAAATAGTAGACTACTATGACCTTAGCGAGTTTCATTGAAATCGCTCTAGCCGTTTAGAAGTTATTTGGGGACAGACACACACACGGACAAAAGATGATCTTATAAGCCAATATTTTCATAAATGAAAATAGGCTAAAAAGTGAGAGTGGGTTGAACATGTTCCTTTGAATTTGTCATCAAGGAATACTCCTTTCACGCTTGCATATTCTGTCAGATTCAAAAATCCCCGATAACGCCAAGCCTCACCGCTAATGCTGTCGCGGGTCAGTGTTTTAGAATATGAGGTGCCACTGGTAATCTCTGTGAGCTCATTTACTGATAGACCAATATTGTCATGTGGGGATTGCACTCTCGCAAATACAGAATGACGCTCTTTGTCCTCTTTATATCCTAATTGCTGGCTTCAATGGAAGGTATTGTCTAGTGCCCAGATTGACGTAAATAAAATAGAAAGGTATTTAGATCATTCACATCTATATTGGGCAACCATCATCAAACTCACTTGTTTCACGCGCGTGCATGGATAAAACCATTCAACTTTTCACACTATCTCTTTGGCTAATTAGCGATTGGTGAAAGTGCGCCCTCTCCTCTCCATTATCTGTATAAAAATGAATGTATGAAGCCCCCTACAGTTCATATGAATGCAGCGTACTCAGTAGCACAGGCTGTTTCAAAAAGCATTCTCTATTCAGAGATCATTTTTAGAATTCATTTCTAGGGGCTTGGAATATCTTGGTCACCAGCCCGTTTCTTTGATGACTGTAGTAGTGTGTCGCCTGTATTAGGGCCAGGCTTGGGGTAGGTGGCCCGTGACTTGAAATAAAATACTATCCTGGCAATTTCCTGAAGGTAGTCTGGGAAAACCCGGGAAAAATACACCCTTTGTCTGAAAAGTTCGGTGAATGGGTCTATATTACGAACGGATTGTTGGCTTACCTGAAACAGCCGTTACTGTCCTTCAAAGTAATCCCCGTGGATGGGTCGTCAAAACTCTAAATTGAAAGTCAGAGAGAAGCGTGAATTAATGCAACCTGCTTTGCACACCTGATAGGCGGCAGTGAAAAGGGTGAATTTATGCAACCTAACGTGTACACCTGTTCGACGGGTGGCAGTGAGAAAGGTGAATGGAATGGTCCTGAAAACCATCGTCATGGGTGACGAGACCGGGTGCCTGAGGTACGATATCGCAGGCAAGCGTCAATGTATGGAGTATCCTGGGTCCAGGGTCGTCGAAAAGCCCTGAAGGGCCAGAGGTTTTCGGACATTACGGACATCCAACGGAATATGACGACCCAACTGAAGGCTATCCCTCAGGAAGACTATGCCAGGACTTGTACAGCCGTTCTAAGAAGTGCATAACCATCCACGGGGATTACTTCGAAGGATAGTAACGGCTGCTTCAGGTAAGCCAACAATCCGTTCGTAATATAGACCCATTCGCCGAAATTTTCAGGCAGAGGTTGTACAAAGTCAGGACTGCTGCTGTCAGCGCCGGGATGAATGATCGTGTGGCCTCCGGAGAGGCCGAGTGCAGGTCTTTCTAGTTAACGCCCGTGGGTGACCGGCGCGTCGTAATGAGGATGAAGTGATGATGAAGACGTCACATACACCCAGTCCCCGAGCCACGGGAATTAACCCCAGGAGATTAAATCCCTGATGGCTCGGCCGGGAATCGAACCCGGGGCACTTCGGGCCAAAGCCTAGCATGCTAACCATTTAGCCACGGAGCCGGACAGCGCCGGGATACAAACCTACGATCTCTGGACTTGCTGTAGCTCCCCATCTCGGTCGTGGTCAGTGATTTAACGTGCACGGCTACGCCGCGGGATATTTTCTATTTAGACACTCCAGGTTAATAATAATGATGATAATAATAATAATAATAATATCAAGAAACGAACTAAGGAAGGGTAATTTCAGACGATCTGACAAAATGAAGAAGTACTGGGCTAATAGGGGAAAAACTGATCATTTGTTTGTATAATTAATAGACTTAAGTGGTCCAATGAAGGCCATAATAAATAAATAAATCTATACATAATATAAAACAAAGTCCCCGATTCTTGGATGTAACGGGTAATATCGAGAAACACTGGACGGATTTTGATGCGGATTTTACCATTCTGTAAAGGATTGCTCTAGAAAGGTTTCTGTTGAAAAACATTCATTTATCAATAAAGGAAGCCAAGCAGTAACGATTTCAGTGAATCGAGTCGAAAAATAACCTGCCGTCCGTGCGCCTTTTAAACTTACGTTGGGTAAACCGTTAAACATACTTACATATCCCAGGTATTTTGTTTCAGGGCGTCAAAGAACTGGATCTGGATACTCAAATGTACAAACTATGTAGAAGGCAGTAGTTCTCTCAACAATCCGAATCGTCCGGAATTTCCAGCTTAGAAGTGGCTGTATCATTAACTTTGGTTCCCTGAAGCTCGTATAGGCTAGTTATGTTGTGATGTACCAGCAATGTGTACATTACATTCCGTTTCATTTAGGTCGAACGGATCCACACCACACAATTTAACTTCCTCCTTAAACCTCTCCAAATCGAAATGGCTCAATTGGATTGGTAATTAGGAACGAAAACCATAATAAAAGTCTAAAAAAGCATTCACAACGAGAACGCAACCATCGGTAAACACACGAAGATAGCGGACGCTATGCCGAGGGTCTCGGACAAGAGATGGCACCACTACCACAGCTGCGTCATCGGCGCCGAATCGCCCCAAGTCGGAGTCGAGAATAGAAGTTAGGCTTATAAGTATTTAAAAATTGGAGCTATCAGCAAGCTTAGAACCATGTTCACAGCACTGACATGTACTGTATCAGTTATTCCAAATTAATCTAGAATGTCAAGTACTATACGTGTGCAAAATTTAGAGCTGTTGGCTTGCATACTTTCTGATATATTGGAATTAGGATTTAAGAAAACTAGAGAGAGCACTTATTAACAGTTGACAGCCCAGATGGCTCTTAAGAATACGTGTAGTCATATCTGTTATGGTACACAAAGCACATATGCAATTTGCTTGAAAACGATTTGTTACTATAGAAGTCACATGCATTTAAATAAAATTGAACCTATCAGCAGGCTTAGAATCATGTTGGCAGCCTTGACGTATATCAGTGACTCCAAATTAATCTAATATGTCAGGTATTATACATGTGCAGAGTTTAGAGCTGTTGGCTTGCATATTTTCTGATATATTTGTATTAGAATAAAGCAAATAGGGAGAGCACTTATTAACATTTGGCAGCCTGCTGGCTCTCAAGAATACGCATAGTCATATCTGTTATGGTACACAAATCACATACGAAATTTGGTTGAAATCCAATTGATAGTATAGAAGGTACATGCATTTAAATGTTGGACCTATCAGCAGGCTTAGGATCATGTTGGAAACACTGTCATATATGGGCTTCTGAAAATTAATCTGGTATATCTGTGAGTGTCAATTTTGGAACAGCTCCCATGCATAACTTCTGTGATATCCAACATAGAGCTCAAATTTCAATTGTGATTTTTCAGTAGTTGGTAGCACTGATGTCATTTTCAAATATAGCAGTGAGATAGTCAGATATAGATCTTTACTCATACGAAATTTGGTTTTGATAGCTGCAACCGTTTAGGAGTTGATAGGGGTAGACGGTCACACACCCAGACAGACACACATTTGCCCGGATCGATCTCATAAGTCTAATTTTTCCTCATTTTTACAAAATGTAAAATGTAGGCCAAAAATTAAAGTCTTTATTTAGTACCGTACATTACACATTGGAACTTCAACAACAACAAAAACAACTCAATCTAATCCCCGACAAAGAAACGTGAATAATAAGGGGTGAACTTAGCCTACATGTACAATATTCAACAATTCCATCACTGGTTTGTGTGGGGAAGCAGTCGAATCTTGAAGCTTAACCACATGTCTTCCACGTCGCCCAACCCTCACAGACACAGCTGTTGCCGTCGAGGTTTTTTATTGGTTCCAGTGAAGTAGGGGTCTTGTATGTGTGTTGGATTCGGGACTATTTAGTAGTTCATCACCAGCTTGGTGTGCACAGTTCAACAGGTATTTCATTGGATTATTTTACTAAACCTTTTATTAAATGAAATTCCATAAGTATTTAATAATTATTATTACATCTTATGTCAATTAACTGAATTGATCGTGATCGTGTGGCCTCCGGAAAGGCCGAGTACAGGTCTTTCTAGTTGACGCCCGTGGGCGACCTGCGCGTCGTAATGAGGATGAAGTGATGATGAAGATGGCACATACACCCAGTCCACGAGCCACGGGACATAACCCTAGGAGATAAAAATCCCTGATGGCCCGGCCGGGAATCGACCCCGGGACACGTTGGGCTAAAGCCTAGCGCGCTAACAATTTAGTCACAAAGTCGGACAACTGAATTAATATACATTCATTTATTCCATTCCCGGTCAGTCGACTGGAACCAGGCTGTGGATTTTCATTTGATTATACGAGTTTCGGCCACACTATGACCCTTCTCAGTAATTGTTTTTTAAAATAGACTATTATAATTGCGAGCAAAGATTGATTTCGGATTTTTGCCCTTTGAAAAATTAATTTAAAAATATCAAAATAGTTAAAAAATCAGATCTGTAACAATTATGGGCTTTAAATTGATGTTTCAAGTGATTTGATTATCTTTGGTTGGTTGGTTCCTCAGTTTAGGGGCTGCGACAACGCGGTCATGTAGCCCCGTGTACTTAGGGTGTGTGTAGAATCTGTCTGATAATCGGTGTTAATTGTGATGGCTGTATTAGTGTGTGTATCTGTTTTAATTCAAGTAAAGACAGCAACTTTGAATTTTTCAAATAGTTCCTACTTTTGCCCCCAAACGCCACCGTCAACGACTACTAGGCCTAGTTCAGAACTTAGCTACTAGACACCACCGCAGTCAGCTCTTGGCAACGCACGTAGAAACCTAAGGGTGTTGTTTACATTCCTAAGCTATACAATTTGGCTTCACACAGGTGTAATTACTGGAAGGTTCTTTAACATGCCATAAATCTATGACATGGGACCGCCGCGCCGGCTTTACTTCCCATCCGAAGGAGGGCATACTGAGGGATTTTTAACGCTCTTAACAAATCCGAAGGTTGATTATCTTTAAAGACTGTATAACAATTGTCATGGAGAAAGAAGCTTAAGAGACAACTTCCACATAAAGTTGGTTGGTTCGTTGTACCTTAGTTTAGGGGCTGCGACAACGCGGTCATGTAGCCTCGTGTACTTTGGGTGTGTGTAGAATCTGTCTGATAACCAGTGTTAATTGTGGTGGCTGGGTATTAGTGTGAGTTTCTGTTTTCAATTCAAATAAGCACTGTAGACATTGTTTTTTTTTTCAAGTAGTTCCTACTTTTGCCGCCAAACGCTACTAGTTCAGATTTTGGTTACCAGACGTCACCGCAGCCGGCTCCTGGCGACGAACGTAGGAACCTAAGAGCGTTTGTCAACTGTTTAACTATAATTTAGCTTCACACACGTGTAATTAGTGGAAGGTTCTTTAACGTGCCATAAATCTATGACATGGGACCACCGGCTTTACTTCCCCTCCGAAGGAAGGCATACTGAGCGATTTTTAACGCACTTAAAAATCCGACGACTTTCCACATATAGCCTTAAACCCTTATAATGCCGCCCCCTGCTGGGCGAGAAACACTAGTATGAAGCTTATGATCAATCACATGCCGATTTGTTCAAAACCTTCTGGGGCGCGGTTAGCCGTCGCGACTATATCCTACACTACACGTTGGGCCTAGTAGTCGTAGTAGCTTGATTGGCGGTCGAGAATGTGGGAACTGAGCGCGCGCATCAAGCTCGGCTGCTCTACGCTTCACGAGCGATGTAATCTCGCGCAGTGCCGTGCCTCGCATGCATCAGGAGAGCGTGGGTTCGAATCCCACCTCGGCCATCCTGAAAATGGTTTTTGTGGTTTCCCATTTTCACCGGGATGGTTCCTTTCTACTGGTCCACGGTCGATTTCCTTCCTAAATCCCTTCCCTGACTCGTTCTGAATATTAAAAATGGCAATTGATTGCATTAGTAAAATTTTATCACGCGCAATTTTGCCTCTATACGGGTGGACCATATGAATTTGGCAATGGACCAATTCTCTTTCCTGTCATCGTATTGAGTGACATTCCTCTGCCAATTACAATCCAATCGAGGGGTAGACGCCACCAAAGTTCCTTTGTAAGTCCTTTCGATTGTTAATGCCTTGTGTGTTTCTTTATTTTATTCTTTTGCGTTACAGTGTTGAGATCTTTCTGTCTTTGAAGCCTTAATTCATTTGTAATTGCTGTGTGCGTTCTCATTAACTACTGTTTGTTATTCAGGATGCTACCCGCAAGATGCCACGTAAAGCGTTTTGAATGCACACATCTGACCAGTAAATGGCATACCGTAAAAATTCAGGTTGTAATTATTTTTTTATTCTCATTTAATTTTAGAGGTTAGGGACATCTTGGTAATCATCCCCATGTACTTGGGTGTGTATTGGATTCGTCTCAAAACGTGTGCTCCTGTGGTGTGTGCAGCTGTAATTAGTATAGCCGGGGATTGCTGTAAGTGCACGGGAAGAAAATAAAATATACCATTCCGTCATTTGCCTGGAGGGAGTGTGAAAAAACTCTTTGGTAAAGCATAGCCAGGAAAGCCGCTGCCAGCGCAAGGTTCGAACCACAGAACTCTGGACTTGCTGCAGCTACCCATTGCTATCGTGGTGCACAATTTAACCCACACGGCCACGACGTAGGGTTGTTTTCAATGTACAGTGTTACTGTGCCCGGGCGCTCCAGCTTTCTGCTATTTCAGTCCCGAGAGTACACATAGGCCTCAGAGTTTATGACCCTGATTCACGGGAGTCGTTTAACACCTCCATAACGAGGCACATTACCTTTTGTCCTAAGCATGCATTAGTGCATGCATTAGTGTTCGCTTGAGTCGTGAACATCATTGCTTCACGTATTAGGCCTATAATGCTACACTTTCTGTGCATTCACTCGTTCTTTCTTTCTTTCTTTCTTTCTTTCTTTCTTTCTTTCTTTCTTGACTGGCTACGTGGCGCAATAGGTAACATTCTCATCTGCTTTTCCCAAGGTTGTAGGATCGAATTTTGGCGCTGTCAGTTGGCATTTTAGGGTGCACAAATGCGAGGGAGCCGTGTCAGTAGGCTATATTTACTGGCATGTTAATTATCCCGGACGGGGCAAAATTCCGGCACCACGGTGTGTCTAAATGTCCCAGTGGTTAAAAGGGACGTAATACCAATTGCCTAAGATTATTATTATTATTACCGACAGCGGTAGCTACGCCCGATAACGCGCAACGCTCTCTGCGGACTAGGTAGATGAAGGTTCGAGCCCCACTGTCGGCCGTCCTTATAATGCCCCCCCCCCCCCCCCCATTTTCCACCCAAGGTAAATGCTGGGACGGTACCTTCTGGCAAACCACGGCCGCTTTCTTGCAGTTTTCATCCCTCATGAGGTTGGCATCAGTAAGGGCACACAGCATGGCCAGGTGAAGTGAAGTGAATATTCATAAATCTTTTAGTACATGGATTACAAAATCACGTAAGTTTGGGGCACAATGGATAATGCATAACGTGCATAATGTGACAAGCCAACAAACGTCGTCGAGCTTTAGTAAAAGATGAAATTTCTTCCCAAGTATTTTAATATATAAGACTAGTGGGCCGGTGCGAGCTTTCGCAACGTGAATGTAGGCAGCGCTGCCCTGCGCTCTAGCGGCAGGCTCGACAGGTTACGGTGCTCCCATTGTAAATGTACATTTTTTAAGGTATTTATTTAATTGTGAGCGATTTAAAGAGGAAGTGAGTCCGTTTCGGGCACACATGGGGTTATGTGGAACCTGTAGGTATCCCATATGTGTAGGTTGGTGTTAACAGGACCTTATTTTCGCTACAAAACCGGAATGGGACCTTAGCAGAATAATATAGGGAGGATTATAATTTCTTTCTTTCTAAATAGAGTGTTGATTAAAACATTAAGGACACCACCCATAAAGGGAGTTCTTCCTCCCGTTCGCGGCTTCAGTGGCGTCGTTGGTAGCATGCTGAACTGCTGTGCCCAAGATCGCGAATTCAAACCCGGTCGAAGTCGTCGGATTTTTTAGAGTGTTAAAAATCCCTCAGTATGCCTTCCTTCGGAGGGGAAGTAAAGCCAGCGGTCCCATGTCATAGATTTATGGTATGTTAAAGAACCTGTCATTAATTACACCTGTGTGAAGCTAAATTAGGTTAAAATGTAAACAACGATTAGGTGCCTTACGTTCGTCGCCAGGAGCCGACTGCAGTGGCGTCTAGTAGTCAAGTTCTGAACTAGTAGTTGCTGACGGTGGCGTTTGGCGGCAAAAGTAGGAACTACTTGAAAAATTCGAAGTATGCAGTCCTTACTTGAATGAAGAAACAGAAACACACACGAATACAGTCATCACAATTAACACCGGTTATCAGACAGATTCTACACACACCCAAAGTACACGGGGCTACATGACTGCGTTGTCGCAGCCCCTAAACTAAGGAACCAACCAACCAACCATCATTGTGGTTAATTCCACACTCACTTAAGGCAAATTCTGGGAAGGTACCTTATTTCACAGCCCGAGTCACATATCTCTACCAAAGTCCCCAACAATTACAGTTATAAATCCACAATCATGGGGGTAGTTGCTACCACTGAGATCCGGGATCGATTCCTGGCTCTGCAAGGAAATTTATTTCTGTTCTCAGGATTGGAAGCGGGGTTCGCTCAACCTCATGGGGCAGAATTAAGAAAAGTATCTTCGATTACTACCTTAGTCGTCCTAGGAACGGTTGTTCGTCGTTTACAACTTCTTCTTCTTATTCTTGATGTGCCGTCTCCTCTAAGAAGGTTGTCGATCATCACAGCAATCCGGATTTTGCATCTAGCAGCACTGAAAAGTTTACTGAAACTTGAACCATTGTTTGAAATTGTCAAACCAAGAGATCCTTCTTCTTTATTAACTCCTTCTGCCCTCAACCTTCCCTTATATCATTTCTTGTAGAAGATGATACCTGTCTCCTCTCATTATATGACCCAAGTATTGTGACTTCCTAATTTTGACACAGGTAATTATCTCCTATCTTTACCTATCCTACGCAATATCTCAAGATTTGTGATCCTATCCATCCAGCTTACTCGTAAGATCCTTCGATATGAGTCGTCGAGTTGCAAAACTTGTTTAATCCACCTGTGAATAAGGATCATTTTCATGAGAAACGTTTCTCTGGACTTTGCCTCACGTATCTTTTGTGTTTGTTGTTTTCTACTTTTTGCTTTGTGTTTTTGGTTTTTTGTTTGCTTTGTGCCTTTCATTTTGAATTTTACTTTTTGCTATTCTTTGTTAGTTTTGGTTTTGTGTTTGTTTTCTGCATTTGCTTTTTTTGAATAATGCTTTTTGCTTTGTGTTCCTTGTTTTTTGTTTTCCGCTTTTGCTTTTGTTTTTGAATTTTGCTTTTTGCTTCGTGTTTTTGTTTTTTTTGTGTTTGTTTTCTGGAAAATCAAAATAAAACAAGACAAAATAAAATAAAAATAATAAAAAACAACATTAAAATAAAAGCAAAACAAATAAAACAAAACAAAATAAAAAAAAATATTATTAAATAAAACAAATAAAAACAAAATAGAATAAAATAAAGTAAAATAAAATAAAATAAAGTAATTAAATATATAACTTTACGAGATGATCCTTATTTACAAGTGGACTAAACGAGTTTTGCAACTGGACGACTCATATGTCCACATCTCAAACGCCTCTAGTCTGTTAATCGTACAGTTGAACTTGGATAATTCGAACCTCAAGGGACCAGTAAAGACATTCGAATTATCCAAAAATTCGAATTAAGAAAGTTCTTGGAAATAGGTAGAGAAAATATATTGTATTATGTTTACATAATGATTTACGTTCAACAAAGCAGATTAACAGACAACAGTACTTTATAAAGACTGTATCGTGAATAACCTCAAAAGTTTCAAATGAAAAATAAAACCAAAATGAACTATTCACCTGTTTAACGACAGTAGTAATCCAGCAATCTAGTTATGTCTTAGAGAAATCTACTGTTTTTCAAAATAGTTTGAGATTTTTACCTGTTTTCTACAATTAAGTCTCTCAGCCATCACAAAAGAATCGAATAAATTTAAGAAACGGAAAACAGAACCACTTACGTCTTTTCTACTTTCAAAAAAACGCCTAAGTTCTGTGATGTGGTTTGTTGCTTGGGCTGCACTCGGAACAGTTTTTTGGGGAACTGACCCAACTGTTTGGCTTCCAATCGTCTTTTTACAATAAAAACTTCGAATTATCCAAAATATAATTCGAATTAACCACGTTTTTTTAGCATTGATTGTATATAAAATGCTAGGGACCAAGATAAAAATTCGAATGAAAGAAGATTTCGAAATGTAGAAGTTTGAATTAGCCACGTTCCACTGTATATTGTTTGAGTGTCCAAGCTTCCATACCGTAGAAGAGTACCGAGAACACATAACATTTTAGCAACCTGAGTTTTAAGCAACTTCTACTCCAAACAAATATCTGGATTGAAGTGCTGCCTATTTCTAATAAAGAAAGCAACCTCCTACCCAAATCCTAGCCCCAATTACAAATACAGCCATCATATAGGCACAGGTTATCAGACAGAATCCACATCTAAACATGGAGCAAATTTCCCGCGATGCTGCAAGCCCCTAAAAGTAGCACCAGCAAAAACAAGTAATCATTTGATGTGAGAAACGAGCTTTCAGTGTCTATTGTGTGAAGTCACAGGCTGTGGCCCTTTATTATTGATCTCACTTTTCATTTGCGAGTAACGTTTCCGCTAGCCATTGTTTTGCTGCCTTCGTCTCGACCGTGATTTCAGTTCCAAGCCAAGAGCTCTTGAAAGCCAGCGAGTCCATTTCACTCACGATGTCAGAATGCCGGTGTACTAATTATTCTACCATTGAGAAATATAGAAGGAATTGTACTTGTTCTTTAAAATAGATAATTTAACTTAGGTTTGCCAAGCGTGGGCCTAATGCAAGAATCACAGAACTGACATTGTAAAATAATCTTTTGTTATGGAATATCCAACTCAGTGCAACATAGTGAACCCTTAAAATACCAAAGCTATAGTGCATTGAGGACAGTTAAAACGCTACTAAAATAAAGTGGACATGTGCTAGAAACATTAACAATTTTGCAAATATTAGGTATAAGAAGAAGAATGCATAACATAGAGAATACTGTAACTAGATTAGGAATAGCTATAAGAACAATTCAAGAACAGAGACTAACATGCCAGAAAAGTGCACCATTAGGTGCCTCACTACTCTTTAGGACTGCTCACCTAATGAGTGTAATGGAGCAAAATCCCTGCCTAGGCAGGAGACCATTGCCCTTAGGGCATTAATAGGCTGTATTTATTTCTTCTTCTTCTTTCCGATGAGGCCTGCTAGGGACCACGTGCCAATTTCAATTCTTCACACTTTGTTGTTTTCTCTTCCGTTCCCTCCAGTACTCCTTCATCCGTTCACTATGCTGCTTCTTTCTGTCCTCGGACCACTTCGCACCAGGTTTCTTTGGCAATCTTCCTTGGAATCCTTTCAAACTTAATACCCTTTTTCTAAAGATCTCTCTGTTCACCGTTTCTTCTTCACGTATATTATTTCTTTCTGAAACTTTCTTTCTTGAATCCAGCTAGTTGTTGCCCTTTTCTCCCAAAGGTACTTGAATATCCTTTTTGTGAATCTGGAATCATCCATTCTGTAAATATGTCCAAAAAATTGCAATCTCCTTTTTCTTATCGTTTCTGTTATAGTTTCTATGTTCCTGTATATTTCATCATTAGATCTTAATTTCCATACTTCTGCTGTTTTCACTGGGCCTAAAATTTTCCTCATGATTCTCCTTTCTAGTACTTCAAGTTTATCTAATCTATAGTTTAGTACCAGACATGCACTTGCGTATAGGCATTCCGGTTTCACCACTGTAGTGTAGTGCCTTATTTTAAGATAAGCATTTTTTGTTATAAAATTCTTAGTGATTTTTCTAAACCATTTTCTGTATTTATTTATTTATTTATTTATTTATATTTTACTTATTTATTTAAAATTGCATTTCTTACTCAGATCAAATGTAGTCTACCTCAGCACGCCATTGATAATTGTGTTATTGAAATATTAATGGTACTAACGAGGGAAGTACCCCAGCTCGAACGGCTAAAACCGACTGGCAGTGCACTTAACATACAAAGATAATTATGTCTGTTCTACTACCCATCACGGGCATTTATCTGTAAAACCCCGCATTAGTGTACAATCAATGTTTGGAAGTTACTGCGTCCAAAGATTGCAGAAACACAATTCACAGCAGAAACTACCGTGCAACAGGCGATTTGGACCATTATATTAGGAAAAATCCATTCCTAGCAATTGGTTAGACCTTTAGCATATATTTAATAACATTACAAAAAGATTGCAGAAACAGAATTCGCAGCAGAAACTACCGTGCAACAGGAAATTCAGAAAGTTATATTAACAAGAAACAAATGTGGTGCGGTATCATCTGGCAAAAGGATGAACACTTGCTTGCAACAAGAAATCTTAACACATGCAGTATCGTGTTGTCCCACAATAGAAGATACTGTGTTGTACTTCATTCGACGTCGAAGTGTAAATGTGGAGTTTCAATGAAGTGATTAAAACACAGCGGAATGGAACAGTACGCACACTTAACAAGGGCAACATGTAGACATACTCCATTATTTACAATGTTCCCGCATTGCAATAGTCCAAACTCAAATGCCACGGTGATCACATTATCAGATGGCGCTGGCGACCGAACACGTACTTTTACAGATGAATGGCATTGATAGCTATTGGCATTGGTACAACTGTATACTTTAAACCCACTTTCAGTCGGTTTTCGCCGTTCGAGCTGGGGTACTTCCCTCGTAAGTGCCAACATAAAGAAACTGACAGTGAGTCATTGACCTCATATCTTCACGTTTTCGAGTTTAACCTCGATAACATTTGATACGTTATATTTGCACCTTTCAATGGACAAAAGCACGAAAAAGAACAGGTTTGCTTAAGCAAGTGTTGAGTTTAGCTATCACAAAAAAGGTGTTACGCGAGTAAAAAGAAGTGTGCTTGAATTAGTATGTTTAATATGCATAGTACAGTCGTTTGTCATCCGAAGATTGATTTTATACAAAACGAGGTCCCATTCTGCTTTCATTCTGTCTCTGTAAGACATAATATTTGCATGACGGAATAACAGACTAGTAAATAGAGAGACGCCAGTGTCGAGACCTTCCATACGAACAGTGTCACCAACTGTGCAAAATAGACCCTAAAAAATAGTATGGATTCTGTCGGAAAATCAGAAAAAAATCAAATAAAGTATGCATAGAAGCATACTGCTCATACTGTAAAATAATGAATCCTCCCCAGCGCTGTAAGTCCCCATCCCCGTAATGACGCCCATAAATAAAATAATAAAGCTTGTGGGGCATGGCAAATTCAGTATTTGTGCCAAAGGGCCTAAATGAAGGGAATGGAGAGGACTGCCCGAAATTTCAAGTAGATAGAGTTACTCGTCTTGTTCCAAATGGTAAGTACGTAAAACGGTTCAGATCGGTGAAATGGTGTAGTTTTGGGCCCGGTGAAACGGTGTGGATTTGTGCCAAAGGGTCTAAATGAAGGGAATGGAGAGGGTTATCTAAACGTATTGTTCCTTGGGGTGTGCACTACAATCCTACAAATTTTCAATGCAATCGGTTAAAAGGTGCCGTAGTCCATTAACTTCGGACAAATATACATTTCCATTTTTATATATAAGATAAAAATTTAATCGAATTACGTTATTTTAAATATTATTTGGCTGTGGGGGTGGAGGTGAATGAACCCCTTGATCACCTGTGGGGGGAGGGGAAGATTGATCCCCTTAATCACTTCATACTTTGTTGATGGAGGGGACCACAACGTGGTGTAGCGGCTAGCATTTTTAACTCTCACCTCAGAGGTCCGGGTTCGATTCCCGGCTCTGTCAAGAAATGTAATTCTGATCTGAAGCCGGGAATGGCGTACTCTCAGTCTCGTGAGGCAGAACTGAGAAGACGTGGGTTAAATTCCTAACTCAGCCATACTGGAATTGGTTCTACAGGGTGCGGCAGAAATAACTGACGAATTTCAAACGTAAATAACACACCAACCCAACACGATATTTACAAATGTATTGCGCAGTTTAAAAGAGCAGTGTTTGCCATTGTTGTCACATAGATTGGAGCGGCAGATCTAACACCTGTATTCGGAATTGTAGGCCCTTGCTTTTTTGAAGAGGATGATAAAACTGTGACAGTAACATCTGCTCGTTGCGTAGAGCTGTTACGCAACTTCCAGCAGCCAACACTCAGCGACTTAGGGAATCCTCTTGTTTGTGTGTTTCAACAAGATGGTGCCACTGCTCACACAGCCAGGGCATCGATGAGCGTCCTCAGAGAGATGTTTCCTTACGGGGTGACGTTCCATGGCCAGCCCGTTCATCTGATCAAGCCCCTTGCGATTTCTTTCTCTGGGGATACTCGAAGGCTCGGGTCTTCCTACGTAAGCCACGAACACTACACGACCTGACAGCTGCTATCCGTTAGGAAATTGAGGCAATACCACTAGACATGACTAGGAGGGTCAAGCGGAACATCAGGGAGAGGCTTCAGAAGTGCATCAAAAAGGGCGGTCGGCATTTGGATGACATTATTTTCATAACCTAGTGTGTATGTGTATATGATGCAAATGGCAAACACTGCTCTTTTAAACTGCGCAATAAATTTGTGAATATCGTGTTGCGTTGCTGTGTTTGTTATTTACGTTTGAAATTCGTCAGTTATTTCTGCCGCACCCTGTACGTGGGTTCCTAGATTAAGGCGACGACCGCTTCCTACCCTAATCTCAGATACACACACACAGTAGTGATGATGATGATGATGATGATTATTATAATTGTTTTTAAGGGGCCTAACATCTGGGTTATCGGCCTCCAATGGTTTGGATGATAGTGAAAATGTTAATGAAATGAAACTGAACCCAAAACCAACTACATACAAACTAGAAGAGGAAATGGGAAACAAGGGAAATATGAGACAGGAGGAAAGGAAATGCTCTCAACCCTCGAAGAATGAGAATTAAGGGACTTGGAAGAAATGAGAGCCAGGCAAGGCAGATAGGACAGGTAAAGAGGAGAGAGACCGCCTCAAAGGAAGAAGGAGAAAAACCGGACCCAGCTCAGGAAGCCCTCGGAGTCGCCAACTCCCTAACTCACCAGACGTGAGCCCTTGAGGGTGTAGCACAATCTAGGGTGCTACACACACCCTGCCTCCTTTAGGGCCTTAAGCAGAAGGTAGGAGATACAGTGAAAAGAAAACAAGAGGTCTGACCCCTCGAAGAATGAGGGATCAGGAAGGATGAGACAGGCGCAGATCTAGAGTTTGGTTTTAGGGGGGGGTCACAGAATCGAAATTGTTAAGAAAAATGGTATCACTAACAACGCAATCACAAAATAACCAAACATACAAAACCAGACCAATTTTTTTGCAAGCTACATGGATAGAAATTTGATGCGTTTAGCGCACCAGAAATATTCGTACAAATTGCAATGGCGTGTTTTGCGACTTTTACATCGAACTTCGAGAAAAGTATCGAGGTACGTTACAGTTTCGGCAAGTCGAGTTGGTACCGACAAAGGGAGAAAGTCACAGCTTAAATTGCCAACCAAGCTTGCAGTTTGGACGTCGGCAAAATTTTTTGGTGCAAAAAAAGCCCCAAATTCCTATCCGTGCATTGCTGCACATTCATCGTGACATCACTATAGCCATCGATTCGGTAATCACAAGGTTTGCTAAACAAAATAGACGAGTTGATTTTGTTATATAAATAATCGTTTTTATATAACAGGTATGAAGTTGTAAATATGTACAGTTGTAACAGAACATAATAATTGCAATAAAGATATATTCAGTATTGAATAAAATGAAAAAAAAATCAGTTAAAATTCGTTAAGTTTTATTTGTCTGGTTATTGTGTTTTCGTTTTTTGAGTTTGCAAAAAAAATGGTCTCCGTTTGGGGGGGGGTGTTCATGACCCACGTGACCCCCCTCCCCTCCCTTCAATCCGCGCCTGGGATGAGACAAGGGCCAATTAAGGCGGAAAACTAAAAGACTAGCTTGGCCTCGGATATCCTAATACCGTCGGTGTCAGAAGAGAACAAGAGTTGACCAAGGGAGGTCGATAGGAAAGACGACGGAGAGGAGCTCGCCACAAGTAAGTGGAAGCAATGCCGGACTCAGCTGGGGTCCCATGGTCTCCAACGCACGTTCCACTTGATGTGAGCCCCTGGGGGACACACAGTTGTGCAGCCATCACAATAAGTCAGTTTTCAGACTGATTCCAAACACACCCAAGTACACGGTGATACATGACTGGAATCTAGCTAAGCCCCTAAATGAATCAACAATAACAAATAAAATATAATTTTGTGTAAGCTAAGGATAGGTCATACAAGATCCACCCACTCGTACCTAATGAGAAGGGAAGACCCCCCACTTTGTACCTGTGGAGCCGTTTTCACCGTGGCCCACATTTTCACCGAGTGTGTGGATCTTGCTGACTTTCGAAGAAACCTTGGTTTGCAGACGACACTCAAACTTATATTAGCCGATGACGCGGTGGCTGCTGATCGCGTTATCCGCTTTATAAGTGATAGTGGGTTAGGGGCAGCAATCTAAAATTTCCAGTGAACATTGACTCAACGACTTGTTCGTTTTTTAATGATAATTTTTTGTTTTTCCGTAATTTTTGTTTATTTTTATTTCTTCTTTCTTCTTTTTGCGTTTTGCCCATTATAGAGCGCGCTTGAACTTGTTTTTCGGCTTGATGATATTCGCCTTCCTATCTTCCCAAAATCTCTTCATGAAGTCACTGTGCTGCTTCTTCCGTTCTTCTGTCCACTTGGTTCCAGTCCTGCCACTAGTTTTCACCCTAAACTTGTGCTTTGTTACTGCGGTCCTGAAGACTTTGCGGTTTCTCAGAATATTTTCTCCGATGTTCAACTCTTGCAGGTCCTCTCTTGATTCATCCAGCCAGGCTATCCTTGACTTCTGAGAATTTATTACATTGAATAACCTTTTTGTAAGTCTATAATCGTCCATCCTGAAGAGGTGTCCATAAAATGTTAAACGTCTTCTTCGTACAGTGTTGCTGAAACTATCTGTGTGACGGTATAGATCTGAATTTCGTCTTTTAATCCAAATTCCGTTTTCTTGTATGGGGCCGAATATTTTTCTAAGAATTTTACGTTCTTGCTTTTCTATATTTGCAATTTTAGAATGACCTCCTAATGCTATGGTTTCTGAAGCATATAGAGCTTCCGGTAGTACAACTGTTTTGTAGTGTTTCAGTTTTGCATTATGTGAGTTTATTTTTATTTAATATTTTTAATATTAATTTTAGGTCTTTTCAAATTTAGGTGTCCACCTATAAATTTTAAATTCACTTCCAAATTTGTATTCTTTAATCCTTGTTAAGGGGGGCAGATGACCTCGTAGTTCCGCCCCTTAAAACAAAAATAACTAACTAAAATATCAATAGCTCACCATAGATAATGTGGTCTCAAATTAGCATATTGACCACCTTAAAAGCGACCTTTACAAGGGATTTATTATGTTGAGTGCAGTCTGCATATAAACGTGTTGGCAAGTTTTTAGCCTACTTTTCACATTTTGCAAAAATGAGGACTTACGAGATCGAGCAAATGTGTGTCTGTCTGTGTGTGTGTCCCCCCCCCCCCCTATCAACTCCTAAACGGCTGGAGCAATCGAAACAAAATTTGGCATGAGTAAAGATCTATACCCGAATATCTCACGGCCATATTTGAAAATGATATCAGTGCTACCAACTGGTAAAAAATCGCAATTGAAATTTGAGCTCCATGTTGGATATCTTGGAAGGTATGAATGGGAGCTATTTCAAAATTGGCACACGTATAGATAATAATATTGCAGTTTAATTTCCAGGAGGCCATACATGGCAGTGTTGCCAAAATGATTATAAGCCTGCCAACAGGTCCAATTTTTAAATGCATATAACGTCTACACTATCAATTGGATTTCAACCAAATTTCGTATGTTGTATGTGTACATAACCAGATATGACTGAGCGTATTCTTAAGACCCACCAGGGCTGCCAACTGTTAATAAATGCTCCTAATTTATTTTATCCAAATACCAATATATCAGAAAGTATACAAGCCGACAGCTTTAAACTATGCACACGTATAGTACCTGACATTCTATATTAATTTGGAGTAACTTATATACGTCAGTGTTACCAACATGATTCTAAGCCTGCTGACAGGTCCAACTTTAAATACATGTAACTTCCATACTATCATTTGGATTTCAATCACATTTCGTATGTGCTATGTGTACCATAACGGATATGACTATGCGTATTCTTAAGAGCAACCAGGCTGTCCCTATTTTTGTTACCCTAATATCAATATACAGTATCAGAAAGTATGCGAGCCAATAGCTCTAAACTTTGCACACGCATAGTACCTGGCATTCTAGATGAATTTGGAGTAACTAATATACGTCAGTGCAGCCAACATGATTCTAAGCCTGCTGATAGGTCCAATTTAAAATCCATGTAACTTCTATACTAACTAATGGATTTCATTCAAAATTGGCACAACAATAGATCATATTATTTCAGATTATTTCTGACCAATACAGGCATGACATTATTGCCAACATGATTTTACGCGCGCTGTTAGATCCAATGTTTAACTGCATGTAACGTCCATGCTATTCATTGGACTTCAATCAAATTTTGTATTCTGTACCTTAAGAGATGGAACTAAGAATATATTCAGTCATCGGGGCTGCCAACTGTAGTGCACTATTAGGCTACATTATGCCAGGTATACAGTATTTCGAACTAATTAGAAATTTCGATATTAGCAACTTAATTTCGTCATTATACTAGATAGGTTCATATCATATACTGTAGAATAATCATTGGCATGAAAAGTAGGCTCTTTAGTTCGTCACGGAACTTCTTGTTATTATACAGTATGTGACGAATTTCCCTCCTGTCGCCAGGAGTTAGGATTAGCTCCCGTAACACAAAGCCCATCGCGAGATTTCAACGCGTGAATGAGGCCCTGGAGGCGTTGTACGATTTAATTCTGAAAGCACTTACTCAAATGAAATGACGTTTAGCTACATGGAGAATGGCTGGCTGTTGGTCGATAAACCATTAGCCTATGTTATGTCGCTGGCAAATATGTAACCAGTAATTGGAATTTGGTGTCGATTTGTTAATGGGTGAGTGTGGTAAGACATTTTTTTAAATTATTATTATTTTTCCTTCGAGTATTGACAATACATGGTGTCCACAGAATTTTCAATGTCAATTTTCCTGACTTTTCCTGACCATTTTTCAACAAAATTTCTGACTCACGAAGTCATCGTAACTTCGGAAAAAATGGTTTATTGAGCAAAAATATATCTTTTTTCATTTGCAGGATTTGCTCATCGCTCGCTTCTTTATTCATTAAAATACAAAATAAAGTAAATTATAATGCAATAATACATAAATCAAAGTACTTAATAACCTAAACTACAGTGATGGGGTTTCCACATCCCTACGCCAACGCCAAAAAAACGGAAAAAAATAGGTAAAAGAGGTTTTTACTCTGATGTACTGTAAGAATGGGAACATACCATCATCTCCATTATCTTCAGAGATTAGTTGAACTAGTAACATCAAAATATGGTTGTAAAACACAAAATGCTGGATGGTTCATATAAAATTCCTGACTTTCTAATACTTTTCGCAATTTTTTCCTGACCAAAAAAAATATTCCTGACTTTTCCTGCCTGTGGACACCATGCAATACTTCAGCAAGTGGAGCCGAATGCGATGGAAGATGAAGCTAGAAACCGGCAGTGTTGGAATGCTATCTGTAGTTGATACCTCCTCCTTCGTGACTGATTCCTTTGTTATTACTTTTTCTCTTCTTTTTCTTCATGCTGCAGGCCTATAAGTGCAATGAATGATCATGATGATGATAATTATTGCTTTTCCTTCCATTGAGTCTGAAGTTAAGGACCACGTTCCAATTTCAGTTCATCATCCTTAACTGTTTTCTCTTCAGTTCTTACCAGTATTCTTTTATGATTTCACTGTACTTTTTTTTGTCCACCTCGTTATGTAGTGTCTAGCATTCTTGGCTGTCACCAAGGAGGCCCAGGTTCGATTCCGAAATTTAATTCTTGTCTTATGGCCGGAACGGTGTACGCTCAGCCTCGTGAGGTAAAACTGAGGAGAGGCGGGTTCAATTCCTACCTCAATCATCTTGCAAGTGCACACGTCACAGCAGTCAGACAAGTTCTATCCAATCCTAAGTAGTAGCCCGGGCAGATGACTCTAGTTTCGCCCCTTAAAACAACAATAGCTAACACTCCCAAGTACACGATACTACATGACCACGATGTCGCAAAGCCCTAAAAGATTCAACAATAACAACTTTGTTTTTAACTTGAGAATCCTTTCAGCTTCTTTCTTGCGGCTTCGGTGGCGTAGTTGGTAGTATGCTGAGCTTCTATGCCCGAGATCGCGGGTTCAAACCCAGCCGGAGTCGTCGGATTATTAAGAGCGTTAAAAATCCCTCAGTATGCCTTCCTTCGGAGGGGAGGTAAAACCGGCGGTCATAGATTTATGGCATGATAAAAAAAACTTCCATTAATTACACTTGTGTGAAGCTAAATTATAGGGGTGAGTTAGCCGAGGTCGTTGCGGCATGACTGTTGGCAGTCGCTCACATCCGGGAGGCGAGGAGGTTCGAATCCCCCCCGCCGGCAACCTTGAAGATGGTCTTCTGTGGTTTCCCATCTTCCTTCCAGGCAAATGCCGGGGTTGGTCCCTAACTATAGGCCACAGCCGCTACCTTCCAACTCCTAGACCCTCCCATCCAACATTCCTCCCCAACGGTACTTGTAGCTCACCCATTGGGTGTCCGTCTCGAAGCAGCTATAAAACTGGCGAGCCGAACATGTCCTCGGACACTCCCGGCACTAAAAGCCATACGCTAAAAAATAAAAATAAAAAAATAAAATAGGTTAGATTTGACTGACGCTCTTAGGTTCCAACGTTAGTCGCCAGGAGCCGACTGTGGTTGCATCTAGTAACTAAGTTCAGAACTAGTTGGTCGTTGACGGTGGCGTTTGGTAGAAAAAGTTGGAACTACTTGAAAATCTAATGTCTGCAGTCCTTACGTGAATTAAAAACAGATAACACACACTAATACAGCCATCACAATTAACACCGGTTATCAGAGAGATTCTACACACACCAAAGTACACGGTACTACATGACCGCGTTGTCGCAGCCCTTAAACTGAGGAACCAACCAACAGCTACTTTATAAAAAAAGGTCAATAGTTCATATTTTTCTCGCATTATACCTCGTAGCGTAGCTGCGGTCATTAAATTCCTCGCCATGACCGCAGTCCGGAGATTGGAAGTTCGAATCCCAGCGCTGATTACGGTTATACTGAGTGTAGTTTTTCCACAGTCCCTCCAGTCAAGTGTCGTGACAGTATATTATTTTAAGTCCCGGTACACCTACCCTATACCTGTTAGTTACACACCCAACCACACGCGGCTGATGGCCAAAATGTACGAAGCCCCTAAAATGAATTAACAATAGCAAATGAAGAATGGATGAGTTTTGAAATGGTATGTACACAGTCTTAAGGAAAGAAATCGTGATGAATATCAATAAATGTAATACAAAAATAATGGAATGCAGAATATTCTGCTACTTGGGAAGTAAAATAAGCAGTGATGGACGAAGTAAGGAGATAAAAAGTAAGTAATAATTTATCTATTTATCGTATGGCTTTTAGTGCCGAAGTGTCCGAGGACATTTTGCATATTAAGGCTTTCACGGCCCGGATTATTATATAAATAATTCATGCTTTTGGGCTAATGCCGTGTGTATTTTAAATTTAAACCATACGTTTCGGAGAAACCTTGCCTCCTTTTTCAATGGACATGTTCGGCTCGCCAGAGGCTGTAGCTGTTTCAAGCGGACACCCATAGGGTGAGCTACAAGTTCCGTTCTATTTCAAATAACTTAGTTCCAACTTTCGTTACCAGATGTCACTGATACCTGGTGGTGAATGTTGGAACGTTGATAGAACGTTCCAACGAAATCTAACCAAGAAATTTAGCTTCACACCAGTTTAGTCTGTGGAAGGATCATTTACATGCCATACATCTATGACATGGGACCGCTGGCTTTACTTCCCCTCCGGAAGAAGGCATACTGAAGGATTTTAACGATACAGTATTTCACCACAAGTCTTAATTATCTCAACTAAGGTATTTTGCCAGCTCCGTATGTACAGTAATAAATGCATTGACAGCATCCGGGGCTTTCCGAACTGCTCTTTTTTAACTGTAGATGCTACTCGTCCGTCACACGGCCCCGGCGAGGCTCCGTTCTACAGAGACGGTCCTCTTTGTGTACCGTAACCGTCGCAGGCCTTGAATAGTGTGTTGAGTTTCCCGGCGAATGCCATGTGTTCTATCAT
This sequence comes from Meconema thalassinum, assembly GCA_946902985.2. Lineage (NCBI taxonomy): Eukaryota > Metazoa > Arthropoda > Insecta > Orthoptera > Tettigoniidae > Meconema > Meconema thalassinum. The sequence continues at coordinate 374,568,644 of OX336388.2, read as the reverse complement.
CAGGAAGTAAGTTATTAATAGGGCTCGGATTTTTAGGTGCTAAAAATCGGGAAAATATTTATGTTTTTAATATTTCTGAAATTTGTGACAAAAAAGTAAAACTATTTAATTATAATTTAGTTTATTAATGACAATATAAACAATATGCAGTATTCACGAATGCAATTCATGCTATGCCTCACTGACTGCTGAAGAATTACAATACGCAACGAGATACATCTTCAGGTTGTCCATCACAAATGACACTTCTTCTGCAGGCACGAAACTGCGACAATATGTTTCTTGCCCTCGAGGTGTTGTGTAACTTGAGATCGCTGTTCAGCCCTGATTGCTTTCCCACATGGTTGGCAGAACAGAACGCCCCCGTCAGAAGTAAAATAATTCTTAAATTCTGCAACATACTGCTGCAGACGATAACTTGTAGTTGCTTTTACTTTAGTCATCCCCGGCGTCCACAGTAAGTGGGTCGGGGCGACAAGATAAGAAAAAAAAACACAGCAGCAAGCTGACATACGCTCTGCATGAAGATTAGATAGCTCACAGGTTCTTCCCCGTTGAAGTAACACAGAACAAAAATGCAACACAATTCTGAAGGATCTAGCATACCGATTTAAAAAAAAAAATATTATGTATTTTTATGTGCTAATAAGTGAAAAGCAGGAATTTATGTGTTCATATACAAAATGTATCTCCATTTAAAAATATTGATTTACCTAAAAATCAGATTCTATCTCCATATTGTTCACTGACGTACGTGTATTTTAGTCTGCTTACTATACAAATAAGACAGCATATCGAGAATTCATTTCCTGTGAGCGATATACTGCTGTTGACTCCTTTCATTTTAATTGAAATGCTTGCGTGAGAGTAAACGGGGAAGCAATTCTATCGTGAGCTTTGAAGGCGTCGAGAGATCACATGTAACACATCACACAGTGTGCCTATTGTCTGAAGCGCAGCTCGCTACTGCAATGATTTAAAGTTGGTCACTCTTTTTAACAGGTGTATGGAACTCATCCTCTGTCATGACGTACATCTCAAAGCTCTGTCTTCTTCTGGCACAGACTTAATGCAGCAGATTAAAATATCTTGGTGAGAGGATTAAAAACAAAAAACAAAAACAAAAAACAGGATGTTTAGGAAAGAACATATAGCCTACCTTTTCCTAAATGTATGGGTATATTATTATGGCGTTTGAAGCCATTCCCAGTGCTGCCTTAGCAAACGAATGTTTGATGCTTTACAGTAGGTCAACACGAGTTTTTTCCCAAAAGAAATGGGTTATTCCGTAATCCAATTAATGATGCAAGTGTATTTATTAATCTAATGTAATTTCTTTCACGATTAGGGAATAACCCAACTCGTGTTGACCGACTGAAAAGCATCGAATTTTCGTGTATGGGTATACAGTAGTTAACTTATAACTCTTTATCCTTATCACCTCCTATTTTCTTCCTATTGATCAGTGGCGTTGAAACCTTAGTTTATAAGTTATCCCAGCATTTTACAATTTTATAAGCAAACACTCCAAACAACGTATGAATTCAGTATGTTAACACCGACTACTAACTTCGTTGGTCTAAACGTATCACTGGGAGACACACATTTAATATACCTACTGTACAGGTAATTTTTAATCACACCTATGCTTGGGGGCGAGTGCGCTCTATCGGCAACAAGAGGAAATATTTCAATTACACCGTAGGCATGGGTTCACTAACTAGCCGGTATAGAGCGCAGCTCGCATCTAGTAGGCCGTGGTTAGCTCCCGCGTAGTTTGAATTGATAGGGGGGACAGAATACACACTCACACAAATTTTGCCCCTGTGTAGATCCTATAAGTCTACTTTCATTTTTTTTTGTAAAAATCGAAAGTAGGTTAAAAATTAGGTAGATTTCATTAGAAAGCTACCTATCGAAGATTGCGAGGGATTGGCAAGGAAGAGGGTAGGAGGCGGTCTTTGCCTTACGGTAGGAACCATCCCGGCACGACGAAGAAAGAGAGGGAAACCACGGAAAACCACTTCGAGGATGGCTGAGGTGGGAATCGAACCCCTTCTATTCATTTGGACCACCCGAGGCTGAGTGGACACCGTTCCAGTCCTCAGGCTACTTTTCAAATTTCGTGGCAGAGGCGGGATTCGTACCGCGGACCTCCAGGGTGGCAGCTAAACATGCTGACCACTACACCTTGGAGACGATGCCACATACATACGGATATAAATCAAAAGTGTAGCGGCTAGCATTCTTGGCTGTCGCCCCGGGTGGCTCTGCCAAGAAATTTAATTCTGGTCTGAGGGCTGGAACGGGGTATTCTCAGCCTCGTGAAGCAAAACTGAGAAGAGGTGGTTTCAGTTCCCATCTCAGCCATCTTGAAAGTGGATTCCCCACTTCTACTCCAGGCTATTACTAAAGTTCGTTTACTGTAACTTAGCACTTTTTTTTTGTCAGTTAGGGTTGCCAACTTTCATAAGGAAAAATTCAATTTATAACATGTAGTCCATAACAAATATATGTTTTAAACACATCTAGGGGGCGTGGTGGCTGAGCGGTCTAGCTGTATGCCTCTCACCAAGGCGGTCCTGGTTCGATTCCCGGTCAATGCATGTGAGATTTTCGAAGTCAAATGCCATGTCCTGTGGTTTGGATTCCACGTAAAAAGGAGGTCCCGTGGCTCATGATCTCAAGATTAACGGTCACGTTAAACTAGAAGCTTTTAAACACATCTAAGTTTTTCACGTTAGTCCCAGTAATTGGGAATACATTGGCAACATATTCTGATGGCCAGACTGAAAAGTTGCCTTATCAAACTGAAGAACCACGTGCTCGTGGCATGGGTGTGCGGTTGGTAATGGACGCAATACCGTGTTCATCCGCCTGTGCAAATAACGTGATTATTATATTAAATTATAATTGATAATATTGCGCAAAGTCGTCTGAAAGTATTATTTCAATTTGAAGGCGTGTTCACTTTTCAGATAAATATATAGTGGCTATCTTAAATGTTGAGTAAATATGTAGCCTGAACAGGCAGAGGTGTCAGTCTCCAGGTCGGACATCTTTGGTTTGACTATCGAGTCGGAAGCAGATACGGAATTTCTTGTTCAAGATGTTTATTTTATTTCTCTCTCTTCGAAGGTAAAGGAAAAGGCAGCAGAACTCTTGATTTCCCCAAGGACAGTGGCCAGGTGAATTATTTTCACATGGCATGATTTGTGCATATATATATATATATATATATATATATATATATAGGCCTAAAATATAAGTTGTTGTGTAGGACCAAAAGTTAACTTACATGGTGAAATTTTTCGTACGTTCTATTTTAATATCAAGCCAACATTTCATGTAATGATCTTATCGTCTTAAGGACATCTTATACCATCTTAGAAAGCATTTTCCTGGAGCTGTGGAATAATAATAATATCGTATGGCCTCGGGTGCCTGGTGCAAGCTTTGTTATTTGACACCCAGAGGGTAGCTTGCATGTCGAATTTCGTTGTTCCTTGACTATAAAAGTCAAGGAGATTAGATATCTAAGCTCCTTGAACACTATAGCGCTTTCTAGTAGAGAACTCCTCAGGGGCTCACATCTAGTGGGACGTGGGTTGGCGACCACGGGACCCCAGCTGCGTCCGGCATTGCTTCCACTTACTTGTGCCGGGCTCCTCTCCGTCTTCTTTCCTGTCGACCCCCCTTGGTCAACTCTTGTTCTCTTCCGACCCCGACGGTATTAGGTTATCCGAGGCCTAGGGAGTCTTTCACTTTCCCGCCTTAATTGGCCCTTGTCTCATCTTTCCTGATACCCTCCTTCTGTGAGGGGTCAGCCTTCTTTTTCTTTTCCCTCCTGCCTTGTGCTCAAGGCCCTTAAGGAGGCAGGGTGTATGTAGCCCCACCACTTCTGATGCACCCTAGATAATGCTACACCCTCAGGGGCTCACGGCTGGTGAGTTCGGGAATTGGCGGCCCCGAGGGATTCCTGAGCTGGGTCCGTTTTCCACTTTCGTCCCTTACCTGTGGGGCGGACCCCCTCCTCTCTCCTCTCTTCATTTTCTCTTTAAGATTCCCGCACTGTTTTTGTTCCTTGGTTCACCGTGTTTCTAAATTCCCTTTTAGCGATTTTTAAGGCATTTTTGATCTACGTTGCATTTTGTAAGTTTTTTCGATCTAAATTACATCTCGCGATTGTTTTCAACCTCAATTGCATTTTGTAAAGATTGACAATCTAAATTGCTTTTTAGTAAGTCTTTCAATGCAGGTAGACGGGCCTTTTAGTGAGTATTTTGAATTTCAATTGCATTTTGTAAGTATTTTCAACCAAAACCGCATTTCGCACGAATTTTGAATCTGAATTGCATTTTGTTTGGTGGGCATTTTGCACATATTTTGATTCTCAATTGCATTTTGTGGGTCTTTTGTATCTAAATTACATTTTGTCAAGTATTTTCAATCTAAATTGCATTTTGTAAGTATTGTCAATCCACATGAGTCGTTTGAATCTACCGTACATTTCGTAAGCATTTTCAATTTCAATTGCATTTTGTAAGTATTTTGAATTTCAATTGCACTTTGTGAATAATTTGGATTGGAACTGGGATAGGGCCTATTTCAATCTGAATTGCATTGTGTATTTTCAATTTCAATTGCATTTTGTAAGTATTTTGAACCTCAATTGCATTTTGTACGTTTTTTCGATCTCATTTGCATTTTGTAACTATTTTGAATTTCAGTTGCATTTTGTAAGTATTTCGACGCTACATTGCATTTTGTACGTATTTTGAATCTAGCCTACGTTTTGTGGATCTTTTCGTTCTAAATTCCCTTTTGTGAGACCATATTGTGAGTTGTTTCCATCTGAGTAGCTTTTTGTACGTATTTTCCGTCTCGCATAATTTTCGTTCTGGTTTCCATTTCATTATCATTTTCTCTGTCGCCCAGACCATTAGGGGCCGATAACCTAGATGTTAGGCCCCTTAAAACAACAATTATCATCATCATCATCTAGTAGAGAAATGAGGAACTTTGTGTTGGCGGAAACTCCCGAGATTAATTTTGCCATTCTGAACTCGGCCTACTGAATTCAAATGGGTTCTTTGACATGCCAACATCGAATGACATGCGTACCGTATTTTTTCCGCCTTTCAAAAAAATATCACCTACCACGGCCAGGAGCGAACCTGCAATATTGGGGTTAGTAGACCGACACGACTCACCCACCGTGGCAAGCTAGCTGTGGAATGAACCTAAAAATAATTCCACTCGTATAACATTTAAATTATGAGCTGCGACGCGCCCAATGATGTAACATTCTGTCAGCGAGCCGTCATTGGGTTTCAGGTGTGCTGTAAGAACGATTATTTGATAAATGCCACAAAGAAATGCATGTTTTCTTTAAAAAAGGGCAATGAATTGATATTGCGAGATAAATGTAGGTTTAGGCAACTCATAACAGCTGTTCAACCCTTGACGGAATTCACGCGGCCATTGCTGGCTGCAATGCACGTGGCAGAGGCGGATTAATCTGTCTAGTAGGACTATTTATTCCCGCGAGAACTGTCAAAAAAGTGCAAAGTACAGTAAACGAACTCTCCTACGGCCGCCTCCTTCCCAATTATCAGATGAATTACAAATGCATGCAAACCACCACAATTACACAGGTTATCAGATAAATTCTACACACCCATGTACACGGGGCTATATGACCACGATGTCGCAAGACCCCTAAATCAATCAACGAATGTTAGGGAAAGGAAGATAGGCAACTGGAAATACTTCTCATTTGGCGAGAAAAACTAAAGCAATGTTGTTAACAGTGAATATTTTCAATAAATTCCTAGCCATAGCTTTACTGGAGATCGATTTTCATAGAACATTTTGACTGTGGTGGCTTTCACAGTCCTTGTTAAATCAAAATATTGCTAGTCTTCTGAGATTGTTTAGATTTCATCTTGAGGATAACATCTGCATTGCTGGAGAAACAATCTGCCAGCTTGTGTTCCCGAGACAATGCTCGCCTGCGAATTCTAGAAATTGTCAAAGCATAGTTTGAGGAACAGCTGAAACTACTATTGGACAACTCGCATATGAAGGAGCAGATGTTCCGGTCAGTGCTGCCAACTTTGGCGATAACTTGTCAGTTCAAGTTTTTCTTTTCCTTGTCGATCTACTGTATTTTGGCGGGAAAAATACCAATTTATTTTTGTTCAAATGGGGATTGAAGTGCCTTGAGTGTCAGACATGTTTTCTCCTCTAGCCTATTGGTAAGTAAAGTGAGGACATTTAGGCATCATGATAGTAGGCTACATTATGCAAAGAGCCTTTAATGGTAATAATTAAGACACGAGTATGTTTATAAAACGAGCGAAGCTAGTTTTATAATTTCCATACGACTGTTTATGTTCGACGATAATTATAACTATTTTATGTTCAAGCATAAATATTCATAAATGTCTGTCGAGATTTCACCAGTTTTATGTACTGAACAGAGCGCATGGGACGCAGAGAATCCCTTGTACTTGACCACGGCCTCCTGGAATACCTCACTATGACACTCACCACGCAGTGAAATTTAAAATAGGGGGCCATGGAAGTGAGCGCAGGTGCGATGCTATCCTCACCTAATTGGTCACACAACAGTTTCTTGAGCTCTGGTTGGTGGGAGAACTGTCCCATAATGAGCCTCATTTTAGTACAGTTTTCTGACATCTAAAAATTAGGCCTACATTTTGCCAGGGTCGAACATAAATAATGTTTAAGGCGGCCTAAATAGGCGCACTTTCCTTCGAAAATAAACCGTCTATAGCAGGACTACAGAAAGGAGGACTGGTTCACACAAGTTTGGAAACCGTGCCCTGGGTCATAAAACTGTGACGTAGCTATGGCTACTCACACTCTGTGGGAGGGAAGGAAGCCAATCAGCACAAGACATGCGGACAATAACGTAATAAATAAAGGTATTAGGAAAATGAGGAGATTTTTTAACTTCGTTCCGAGTGACCATGTCGGGCTTTACGACATCGTGGTCTTGTAGCCCCGTGTACTTGGGTGTGTGTGTGAAATTGTTCTGGTAACCTGTGATGGATGTACGAAGGGCGTATTATAGGCTATTGTTTTGCAATTTATTTTATTCTTCCCAAATGAAGTACATTACACATCAGTTGTTACGTCCACCATCTCAACATAATCTCCTTGTAACTTTATGCACTTTTGCCATCGATGTGTCAGTCTCTCCAGACCTTCCTGAAAACATTCTTTCGGAGTGCTGCGTACCCATGCCTTGACAGCTGTGTCCAGTTCTGAAAAATCCGCAAAAGGGCGATTATGCAATGGAAACATAGGGACAGTCCACCAACAAAGAAACGTCGAACAGTGCCATCAATTGGCAAGCGAATAGCGACAGTGTTCCGGGACACAAAGGGCATCGTCCTCATTGACTGGCTGGAAATGGGGGACACGATTAACAGTGAAGTATATGTGGCAACCCTTAAGCGCTTACGTCGTGCCATTCAAACTAAGCGTCAGGAAAATGGGCTAAAAGTGGGCTTCTGCAACATGGCAATGCCCGCCCCCACACTAGCCGAGGGAACATTGATCCATTGATCAAATGGGATTCACGGTGCTGCCACATCCACCATACTCTCCCGACTTGGCACCGAGTGATGAAGAAACCTCTGGTCATAGCTGTCAAGATATGGGTTCGCAACGCTCCAAAATAATGGTTTCAGGAAGGTCTGGAGAGACAGACACATCGATGGCAAAAGTGCATAAAGTTACAAGGAGATTATGTTGAGAAGGTGGACGTAACAACTGATGTGTAATGTACTTCATTTGGGTAGAAAAAGTAAAGTGAAAAACAGTATAGTACGCCGCTCGTATAAGTGTATGTATTTGTAATTCAGATGAGGATTGGGAAGGAGGCGACCGTGGCCTTAAGTTAGCAACCATCCCGGCAGTTGCCTGGAGTAGAAGTGGGAAACTACGGAAAACCACTTCCAGGATGGCTGAGGTAGGAATCACTTCTCAGTTTTGTCTCACGACCCTGAGTGTACCCCATTCCAGCCCTCAGACCAGAATTAAATTTCTTGGCGGAGCCAAGAACAACGAGGCGGACAATATACCATAATATCAATAACAGAAAAAACTAAAACACGTGAGAGGGCATTTCCATTCCTATAATACAGAAAATTATAACATACGTCGACCTGTTATAATTACTTTTATAAATTCTGTTGAAAATATGGTCAAAAGTTTGGAATATGAAAATCATCATACAAAGTTTATGGAGAAATTGGAAAACCATAAGGTAGATGAAAATCCCACACCATCCTTCAGATGGAGACAAATAACATATGAGAAGGTTCTAAAAATAGTTTCAGAACTAAACAATTCAAAATGTGAGGATTATTATGGAATGTCGAATTTTATTCTAAAACAAATAATAGACATCATAGTATTACCTTTAACTTATCTAATAAACTGGATATTTACTACTGGAGTTTTTCCAGAGTGTCTGAAAATCACCATCACAATTCCAGTCCATAAAAAAGGAGATATGATGGACCCCAGTAACTATAGTTGGCCCTTAATTGAGCTCGTGGTAAAAAATCACACTAATAACCTCGTGTGGTCCCACGCAATTTAAGACAATATATTTTGGAAACGATTTTGTTTTCTTTTTACTGATTTAAATAACATGGTATTTACATTCATATTAATGCAAATGAGACAAGATACAGAAGTAAATATAGTATATTGAGATTTTTAAACGCACAAAAATAAAATTATTACCATTATTGTAAGGCTTCAGTCTTTGCTTAAGAAAAAATACCAACTTTCAAGTTTGGCAATTAAATGTTATGTCCTTTAACACACAAATATATCATCTAAATAACAGTAAAATTCAAACTGGTTCCAAACACAAAGAAAAGAATCCTGCAAGGGGTCCAGATGCTCTAATTCTTGTCATTGACGCTGCCATTGCAAACTTTCTTGCTGTGCACTAAGCAGATTCATAGCTTTCATTCGTAATGCAGGTGGGCTGATAATAGTTCTCTTCTTCTCTGGACACACTAAGCAACATTTTCGTTTGTGGAGGTCAATGTTTTTCCTCCGACTTAGGCCTATTGTAGGGATCTAGATTTTTAGATTGCGGGCAATCGCGAGCGCCACAGTAGAAAATCTGTCCCCGTGTTTTGATTTTTTCAGCTGCCGCGTCCTCACCTTCAGCCTCTGCGCCTTCATTTTCAGATGCGCTTACTTCTGGAGCTGTGTCCTGATCACTAGGTATATATTCGGCATCATCTTGGTCTGAATATTCTTCTTCTGAAGCATGCTGTAGATGGGTAACCATACGCTCTTAGGAGTCTGCCACATTTTGTTGTATCTCTTGGAATACCGTACCAATATTCTCAAAATTCGTGGATTGTACATTATGCCAACTGGGCAGGTTTATGATGGTCCATTATGCCAATATGCATCAGTATAAAGGCAGATTAGACTCAGTCAGATTTTTTTTAAAAGTTACGTAGCTAACCTCGTGTGGACCCTTGGACCACGACCAATTAAATACCTACATACCGAAAGACCGCACGTTCACGTCATTTCACCACAGCCTTCCTGGCGCGACTTCAGGAAGGTACTGGGAGGGGGGAGTCGATCGGTGGTAAAATACTCCATTTACGAAGATAAGAAAAACGTCTCAGGTCCCAGGGACCACACAAGGTCAATTAAGGGTTAGTTATAATTGGTTTAAGGGGCGTAACAGCGAGGTCATCCGCTCCTAATTATAATAAACTTCCTACCAATGCTGCTCACAGTTCTCAAAACAAGAGTACGTTCATATACAATTCTTCAGAGGTGAAGTCTGTCTGGAAATTGAAAGCTGGTTTCAGTGTATATACCCTTAGCCCACATATAGCTTGCCACGGTGGGTGAGTGGTTATCGTGCCGGACTGCCAACCCCCCAAGCTTGCAGGTTCGCTCCTGGCCGTGGTAAGTGATTTTTTTAAAGGTGACAAAAATCACGATACGCATGTCATACGATGCTGGCATGTTAAAGAACCCATTTGAATTCAGTGTTCATAATGGCAAAATTAATCTCGGGATTTTCCGCCAACATTAAGTTCCTCATTTCTCTACCAGTGTCAAGGTGCTTAGATATCTAACCTCCTTAACTTTCATAGCGCTTCAAGGAGCGATACAATTCGACATGCAAGTTGCCCTCTGGGCATCAATTAACAAAGCTTGCACCTGGCATTATTATTATAACCCACATATTCGTAGACATAGATTAATAACCTGAGTGTAAAGGATCCGTTTCTTTCTTCAGATATAGAGAACAACATCCATTTCAATTTGGATACAACCGTGTTGACCGACTGAAAAGCATTACTAAGGCAACAGTGAAAAATGGCTTCCTACACTCGAACTTTATTTTCATTAAGGCTTCACACATCGGCCACGGTAGCCGAGAGCCTAACGCGGTACCTGGTGCCTCCGGGGAGCGTGACTTCGAATCCCACCTTGGCTGTCCTGAAAATTGTTTTCGTGGTTTCCCATTTTCACCACCAGGCAAATGCCGAGATGGTTCCTTTTAACAGGTTCACGGCCGATTACCTTCCAAAATACCTTCTCTGACCCGACCTTGAAAATAAAATAAATGGCCATCGGCTGCATTAATTTAAACAAATTAATACTTCACAATAACCAGTTCCCGGACCAGGAGAATAATTAACCTTAGAAGATTGAAATCATCGTGGCCCGACCGGAATCGAACCCGGCACCCTCCCCCACGGCTGCATCCTTGCAACCCTTTGCGCCGTCTTCTGTGTTCTCGGGGTACGTATTGAACTACTGATGCGAATGTCCTGGGTTCTATTCTTGGCCCTGCCAACAAATGTAAGTCTGGTCTGAGGGCTGAAACGGGATACACTCAGCCTCGTGAGGTGAAACTGATTAAGGGCGTGTTCGATTTCCACCTCGGCCATCTTGGAAGTGGTTTTCCACTTCTACTCCCAACTTTTAAGGCCACGGACGTCTCATTCCCAATCCTCACCTAAATTACAAATAGCCTACACACAATAAGACAGGTTATCAGCATATTTTACATACCCAAGTACATGGAGCGACATGTCCGCTATGTCGCAAAGCTCTGAAACAAATCAACAACAACAACATTTAAAAGAAGTTGCTTGCCTTCTACCAAGGCAGGCCGGGTTCAACTCCCGTGGATATATCGAGGTAAATGTTGGTTGGAATCTGCGTAAAAACGTGGTCCCATGGCTTAATGGTCACGCTGCTTTCCTCTTGTCACAACATTTCCGGTGCAGTTCGTTGTACTGTGTGTGTATTGTGTTAAACAGTTCGTTTCGAGACGTTCTCTCGGGACATTGCTCGTGTTTCTTTAGTGGACTGTCCTCCCTGGAGTCTCCCTTTGTTGCTTTGTTTAGCGAACTGCGGCGAGAAGCTCTTCTCTCTGTTTGATGTTGAAGGAACATGTCCGGGACTTGAGAGGCTTACCCATACCTTACTCAAACTTGCTGTGTTTGTCTTCATTTCTGCGAGTTATGTTCTGTTGCCATGGGAACCTACTCTGTCTACCGAATAATGGCAGGTTGCACAGTTACCAGGAACGGTAGAGAGCGATCACGGGCCCTATGACTAGGTCTTCCGAGCCACTCCATTTTTATTAGCCTACTTTTCACATTTCCAACAAGTAGTTCCGTGAAGAACTATACAGCCTATTTTCATATATCCTACTTATGTTAATTGCCACTATCAACATACACAATTTCTGTTTGATTTCTGTAATAGATTCGTAGATATTAAGAACCGACTAAATATTTCGGATGGTCGCCATGTTGGATATTATATATGTAGGTCCTAGAGTTATGTACTGTTACATGCAGATTATTGTGAACGTGTAATATTCAAACTTCAACCGCATAATTAGGACACAAGAAAAAACAAGGAGATTTTAAAATTTTTCACAACTGCCATCTTGAGGTTATGGAAACAATTGAAATAAATTAGATGCCAGTGGATTAACATTCGGATAAAGATTTACTGTACCAAGTTTCACTGCACGCGGATGGTTAAATTGCGAGAAACGTCCATGTGATTATTTATAATTCGCGTCACCGCCATGTTGGATTTGTGATCACCAGGTTATTTAAAGTCCTATAGGTGAACTTAAGTTCATAGCCCCTATGAACATTAAAAAATTTAGTTTGATTGCTAAAATAGATTCGTAGATATTCAGTATCGTCTAAATATTTCGGATGGTCGCCATGTTGGATTGTTAAATGTATAGGCCATAGAGTCATGTACCATTAAAGGAAAATTATTGCGTAGGTTCATTATTCAAACTTTCACTTCGATCGCATGACTACATCACAAGAAATAAAAACTTAATTTTAAAATTCGCACTGCCGCCATCTTGAGGTTATGTAAACAATTGAACTAAATTAGATACCAGTGGATTACAATGCGTATAAATATTTCCTGTACCAGGTTTCAGTGCGCTTGGAACATTAAATCGCGAGAAAGGTCTATTTAAAATGTTCAAATTCGCTTGGCCGCCATGTTCGTTTTGTAGTTAACAGGTTTTTGAAAATCTTATAGATGGACTTCCAGTAGTGCCCTTTATCTCCGTACAAAATTTTAGGGAGATACCGCTAATAGTTTCAGAGATATAGAATGCCGGTGAAATATTTCGCACATCCGCCATCTTGTGATTATGTAAACAATTGAACGAAGTTAGATGTCGGTGCATTACAATGTATATAAACATATACTGTACCAAGTTTCATTGCGTTTGGTTGGTCAAATCACGAGAAACGTCTATTTAAATGTCGCAAATTCGCTTGGCCTCCATATTGGTTTTGTACTTACCAGGTTTTCAAAAGTCACATAAGTGAACTTATAGTAGTTCCCTGTATCACCATATATAATGTCAGGGTAATATCGGTAATAGTTTCGGAAATATTGAATGCTGGTGAAATATTTCGCACAGCCGCCATGTTGGATTGGTGAGTCGTAACAAAATTTGAAGGGCGCGGTCGAGGTCGCCGGGAATAGTGCTATGAACTTTCCGAGTTTCATTGAAATCGCTCCTGCCGTTTAGATTTTATTAGGGGGGGACACACAAACGAATCACACACACACACACACACGCACACACACACGGACAAAAGGTGATCTCATAAGCCTATTTTTTCAAAATTGAAAATAGGCTAAAAATGAGGAAAAAGTAGACTTATGAGATCGATCCCCCCCCCCTATCAACTCCTAAACGGCTGTAGAAATCGAAACCAAATTTAGTATGAGTAAAGATGTATACCGGAATATCTCACGTCCATATTTGAAAATGATGTCAGTGCTACCAACTGCTGAAAAAACGCACTAGAAATTTGAGCTCAATGTTGGATATCTTGCAAGGTGTGCATGGGAGCTATTCCAAAATTGGCACACATGTAGATAATACTATTTCAGTTTAATTTCCAGGAGGCCATACATGACAGTGTTGCCGAAATGATTCTAAGCCTGCTGATAAGTCCAATTTTCAAATGCATATAACTTCTACACTATCAATTGGATTTCAACCAAATTTTGTATGTAATATCTGTACATAAACAGATATGACTGAGCGTATTCTTAAGAGCCACCAGGGCTGCCAACTGTTAGTAATTGCTCTCTCTATTCTTTTATCCAAATACCAATATATCAGAAAGTATGCAAGCCGACAGCTATAAACTATGCACACGTATAGTACCCGACATTTTAGATTAATTTTGGAGTAACTTATATACTTCAGTTCTACCAACATGATCCTAAGCCTGCTGATAGGGCCATTTTTTATATACATGTAACTTCTATACTATCAGTTGGATTTCAACCAAACTTTGTATGTGCTATGTGTAACATAACAGATACGACTATAAGTATTGTTAAGAGCAATCATGGCTGCCAACTGTTAATAAATGCTGTCTATATTTTTTACCCTAATATCAATATATCAGGAAGTATGCAAGCCAACAGCCCTATACTTTCCACACGTATAGCACCTGACATTCTAGATTAATTAGGAATAATTAATATAAGTCAGTGCTGCCAACATGATTCTATGCCTGCTGATAGGACCAATTTTAAAATACATGTAACTTCTATACTAACAAATGGATTTCATCCAAAATTGGCACAACAAGATATCATAATATTTCCGATTATTTCTAACCAGCATACACATGGCATTGTTGCCAACATGCTTTTACGCGTGCTGATAGATCCAATGTCTAAGTGCATGTAACGTCCAATGGACTTCAACCAAATTTTGTATTCTGTACGTTAAAGCTGGAACTAAGAATATATTCAGTCACCAGGGCTGTCAACTGTAGTGCTCTATTAGGCTACATTATACCAGGAATATTTCGAACTAATTAGACATTTCGATATTACCAACTTAATTTCGTCATTATTCTAGATAGGTTCATATACTGTAGATTAATCATTGGCATGAAAAGTAGGCTCTTTAGTTCGTCACGGAACTTCTTGTTGAACCTGTGACATCATATTTATAAATAGTAAATTATGCAACAAGCCTATAATGGCAATAATTAAGACACGAGTATGTTCATAAAACGAGTGAAGCGAGTTATATAATTTCCATACGCTTTTATAATTTTCTTAATAATTATGTTGCTATTTGCGGTAGAGTATTGGGCGCCCGTTTCATCTCTCCCAACACTCTCTCGATCCTCACCATAGCGATTTTCAGAGACTCGTCTGACCCGTTCCCGAGTGGTTTATGACTGCCGCGGCAATTTGCCTACGTGCGACTTCTCGTGTAACAAATTTCTGCAACATATTACATTTCCAAGATAGTTTGATTCAAGTGAAAATCATTGTTTCTTAATGGTTTACAATATTATTTCGATTGAGAACAAATCCTTCTTTGAAATGTACACGTTGAGTCAGTTTGCTTACTTGCAGTGGAAACTCCCGGATGACATGAGATTTTGCAATATATTCGTATTTTTTTTACGTTGAGACAATATTTTTACACACTAATTAAATTAATACCAGTTTAAAGGTAGTTAAACTGGGTACATTACGTAATTTTGTCTGAGGTTTTACTGCAGAAGCAAAATAGCAGATGCTGAAAATATTAAGCGTGAGCAATTGCCTTTGTGGGACCAGTCGCGTTCTAAATGGGGCGCGACCCCGGTAGTGTTAATTTAAATGCAAACTCAATATTCTACATCTCCGTATATTAATTTTTATTTTGAAATAAATCAAACTCCAGGTAAAGGGCCCAAAATTAGCAGACGAGTAATACATGTTTATCCTCATTAACTGTTAATAATTGAAGGATTCTTTGATGTGAAATCACAACGCAGCAAGAAGACCTTTGTTGTTGTTGTTCCACCATGATTGTTTATATCTCAGATGAACTCCAGCTGTAGAGGACAAACATCTACAAAATGCCCTGTTAGTTACTTCCGGAAGCAAAAATCCAAACTCAAGTAGTACTGCATACTGCCCAATAGATGGCAGAAAATATCTGAGATTGAATCGGCACTCGAGATCGAACGGGGAACATGAAAAAAAGTTTTCGTGCACCGTCTGTAGGCGGGCGTATCATTCATCAGGTTATTTATTAAGCGTAGCCTATGGTTTTTAGTGCCGGGAGTATCCGAGGGCATGTTCGGCTCGCCAAATACTTCAAGCGGACACCCATAGGGTGAGCTACAAGTTCCGTTCAATTTCAAGTAGTTCCAACTTTCTCAACCAGACATCACTGACACCTAGTGGTGAACGTTGGAACTTCGATAGCGCGTTGCAACGAAATCTAACCTAGAAATTTAGCTTCACACAAGTTTAGTTAGCGGCTTCGTTGGCAGCATGTGGAACTGCTGTGCCCAAGATAGCGGGTTCAAACCCGGCCAAAGTTGTCGGATATTTTAAGAGCGTAAAAAATCCTTCAGTATGCCTTCCTTCGGAGGGGAAGTAAAGCCGGCGGTCCCATGTCATAAATCTATGGCATGTAAAAGATCCTTCCACAGACTAAACTTGTGTGAAGCTAAATTGTTAGGTTAGATTTCGTCGGAACGCTCTATCAAAGGTTCAACGTTCACCACTAGGTTTCATTGATATCTGGTAGCGAAAGTTGGAACTACTTGAAATTAAACGGAACATGTAGCTCACCCTAAGGGTGTCCGCTGGAAGTAGCTACAGACTCAGGCGAGCCGAACATGTCCTCTGACACTCCCGGCACTAAAAGCCTCACGATAAATAAATAAATAAATAAATAAATAAATAAGTTAGTGGAAGGATATTTTACATGCCATAAATCCTAAATAATCTGACGACTTCGGCTGGGTTTGAACCCACGATTTTGGGCACAACATTTCAGCATGCTACCATCATGGTCATCAGCTCAGTTTCTGTTGTATTCGTCTGATAATTATGTTACGCGTCTTATGTCCCTTTTAACTACAGCGGCTTGAGGGAAATCGATGTGCCAGAATTTTGGCTGCATTAAATGTGCAAAACACGATGCAATAGCTGAAAGACTCCTTGGTCGTGGTCTTACCTTGTTCTAGATGCCTCGTAGTCCTGGAAAACACATTATTTTATTAAACATAATTCATGAAACTGGGAACTTATTTGAGGGATTACATGTTTTCGTCTCTGCCAGTACATTGTCATATTGTATCAGAAGCTTAAGGTTTCTAGGCCCGGTATACCTTTGTATTCGTTGGATTTTTTTGCGGGGTTAAAATTGGAAAACAAACTGAAATACTTCTAGTAGTTTCTCTAGAAACTTTGTCCCCTTTGTCAATAGTTGAGAATGTTAATCACAATATAGCTTCAATATACTATGGATCGTACACATGAAGTAGGGGCTGCTATGTTAGAAGAACTTATTAAAAATCATCATACTATTGTTGTTGTTGTTGTTTGAGTCTTCAGTCTTTTGACTGGTTTGATGCAGCTTTCCATGCGTCCCTGTCTTGAGCTAATCGTTCATCTCTACATAGCTACCACGCCCTACATCGGAGGCAATCATAATATTATAATACATATTATCGTACTTACTACACAAAATCTAATATTTTAGTATCTAATTTTACACATATTGTATGAGCAGTATTGACAAAGCTCGCATGGTTCCAGGCGAAACTTTTAGAGGTTTTTCATTTAGTTTTCGTATTTCAAAACGACGAAAGCCCAAAAGAATATAATGGTAGACATGTAATATTCCCCAGCCTGAAGGAGACTGACCCAGGCATCCTTGAAGTTGTTATTTCTCAAATTTTAACGAATCCATATGGACAGTCACAATAATTCATTTTCAATACTGTCACTGTACATTTGGCTGCCTATTGTTGGGGCACTACATGGAGTCTAGTGCATTGAGCCTACTAGATTCTTTGTGGTGAACCAACAATAGGTGGCAGGGGGCTTTGGCTATTGGAGTACTTATTAAGATGGTGTTATTATCATTTAGACGTTCACGGCCCGTGATATTATCCATAATGTTTGATTTTGGGCTTATGCCGTGTTTTATTATATCAATTTCGACGCGTTTCGGAAGAAACCATGTCTTTCCTTGTCAGGAATAATCTAAAATACGACAAATGATTGCTAAGAGAAAGCAACAAAGAACCTATAAAAGGTGCCCGAAGATGGACGCCATTATAGTCCCATGTTAGGGACAACGAAAAGCGGCAGTGTATTACTTTCTCAGAGTTCTGATAATAGGTAGCCAGGATTCACTGAGATTGTAGCCGGTGTCGCGGTTGAAATTTTCTGGGTGTTTACGTATTTCAACCGCCTCCCTGATGATTTTGGGACGATATTGCTTTATACGGGCAAGAACATCCACTCCTTGGAACATGACATCATACGGACTGTATGGACGCCATTATATCCCCATGTTAGGGACATCGAAAAGCGGCAGTGTATTACTTTCTCGGGGTTCTGATAATTGGTAGCCAGGATTCACTGAGATTGTAGCCGGTGTCGCGGTTGAAATTATCTGGGTGTTTACGTATTTCAACCGCCTCCCTGATGATTCTGGGACAATATTGCTTTATACGGGCAGGAACATCCACTCCTTGGAACATGACATCATACGGACTGTATTTGGAACTTCTGTTAAGATTAGCCAACTCCTGCGACCAACTAAGGACAGTTTGCCTGAATTGCAACAACCGGGTATCTACAGAGTTTCCTGTACTTGTGGCAAGGTTTACATCGGGCAGACTTCGAGAACAATATGCACTCGCATTAAGGAACATAATAGATGTATCAGGCTCATTCAACCTGATAAATCAGCTGTTGCTGATCATGCATTAGCACCTGGCCATGATGTCATGTTCCAAAGAGTGGATGTTCTTGCCCGTATAAATTAATATCGTCCCAGAATCATCAGAGAGGCGGTTGAAATACGTAAACACCCAGATAATTTCAACCGCGACACCGGCTACAATCTCAGTGAATCCTGGCTACCTATTATCAGAACCCTGAGAAAGTAATACAATGCCGCTTTTCGTTGTCCCTAACATGGGGCTATAATGACGGCCATCTTTCGGCACCTTTTATGGGTTCTTTGTTGCTTTCTCTTAGCAATCATTTGTCGTATTTCAGATTAATCCTGACGAAGAAAGACTTGGTTTCTTTCGAAACGCGTCGAATTTGATATAATAAAACATGGCATAAGCCCAAAATGCAACATTTTGGATAAGATGGTGTTATGTTTTTGAGATTTAAAAATGTGTAGGATCTGATGTTGAAAGAACGGAAAACTTTGGTGGACTGTTTAAATGAAAGGTTTGAAGAGAAAGAACAAGTATAGAAAGATGACTATGAAATTCAAGATGTTTCATTAATTGGAGAAATTAAAATATTGATAGATTATTTTCCTAAGAAGTGATTGTCTGATAGTACTTTTCTTGTGTGCCAAATACCAAGCGACCCCTATATCTTCACCACCCCTATCAGGAACGTTACAATACATATAGAATAGGCACTTTGTACAGCGACCTAATCATTAGTTTTCTTTCTTTCTTTCTTTCTTTCTTTCTTTCGAATTATTTTAACAATTCTTTATTGTGCTTGGATCACTGCGATCACGATGAAAGTTAGGGAGAATTCCACTCTTCTCTGAACAGCTTCCTTGTTGATAATAGTGTAGTCTATTTGCAGCTGCCCCTTATTGTTGACGCACTCTTGCTCATCCTGGTCATATCCTCTTGTTGCAGGAGATGCTAGAAGGACTGAGCCAGGCTACCCCGACTCTAGACGACCACTCCATGTTCAGCAGCTCCGGATCCCTCTCGCCTGGTGCCTCTGACCTGGAACACGAAGACGAGCCAGGGGAGGTGGTAAGTACGCTTACAACTCTGCATGATCTCAAGAAATCACCATTTGTCAGCGTTACAATGTATAAGAAGAATATTTTCATATGATCATTGTTCTACAGGGTTTTTCACTCAAAGCGCGGCGTGTGGAGGGTCGGACGAGCACATGGCAACTCGCTGAATGAGCGCCCGTACGAATCGCATGTGAATAACAAGCACACATAATCATCATATATATTATTTCAGTAGTATAGATCCCTTCTGCGGCGCTCACAAGTGACCAATCGTGACAAATGAGCATTCAAATGAAAGAGAATAGACATTAGCAGTGACGAATTGCACTCTAATTTCATAAATATTCATAATTTCTTTAAAAAATCACTTTCAAAAAATGAACGAAGTGTGCAATTTGCAAATCCTGTTGCTGTAGGAAAATACGCTCCATAATTGCTGGCCACTGTGACGCCTGTTTCCTGTCATTTTAACATTTTGAGGTCTTTCCTTTATCATTTTGCATGGATTTAAGAAACAGTAAATCAAAGGAATGAGTACTCAACCGTATAATTTCATAAATATCAAATAACCGATGAGTGTTATGATGATACAATTTTCAGTGATTGTCTTCTTAAGTAAGGGAACGTAGAACTTGGAATTCTAACTGAAATGTAAATAGTGTTCTATAGTCATTTGGTTGAAATAAGAACATAACAACCTTTCTCCTTAAGTCTCTTATTATAAACCTATTGGGGAAAGTTTGGTTTATCAACATGCGAGATTTCTCGCACGGGTCCGCTACTAACACGTAATCGAAATAAAATCATCACTCAACTTGTCACAGAAGATGCTGGAAATGTCTCCACCTGCATCTACACATTTTTGGCATCTTCTAAGGAAATTTTCATTCACACGCATTAGTTCATCTCCCGAGATAGCCTCAATTTCTCTCGTGATATTTAGTTTGAGTTCATCTAGGGTGTGAGGGTTTGTTGCATAACCCTCATTTTTTCAATTTTTCCCATAAATAAAAATTGAAGCAATAAGCTTAGCAATAACACGTTATAACATTTTGAAACACAATAACAATTAAACAATGACCACGGACACACGTTATAAACTTATAACGCTAATATCTTAAAATAGGCTATAAAAGAAATAACAAAGTCAACTTTACTCGTCAAATCCTCTTTCGCAACAGTCTCAGTTCCATGTTGCCATGTGCTCGTCTGACCTTCGGCTCGACAGTCTACCTGCAGTGCTGCGCCGGCCGTGCGGCCGTCCCCACTTTGAGTGAAAGACCCTGTATTAACCAGAAATGTGTATTGTTCATGAAATATAGAAGCATTATGTTATGTCTTAAATCATGAAATCCATCTCGTAAGAAAGTACTAGAAATAAGTTTTTTCAACTGTGTTATCGAAGAAATACGCGTGCTTTCTTATTCAACGCAAAACACAAGTTGCCTCAAAAATCGGAATGTTTCCTAGGCCTACCCATTTATAAACTTGTTCAAGAAGAAATTCCAGGGGGAAGAATCATATTGTATGATGTTCATAATAACAAAATACGACTCGCTCAGATTATTACTTCATAATGCTATATTTTAAAATGGCTTAATTACTGGGACAAATTTGACATTTCTATGTTCACTGCATAACAATAATATATCGCGATATTCTTCACATGAAATAGCGTGGAAAGAATACTCCTATGTATCGAGGAGAGAGAGTGAAAGCTTACAAATAGACGTTGCTAGAGGCGTTCCATGCCATTTGTTAGTCTATCCGTGAACGACTTAAAGATTTGTAAGTTACGCGGAAGCTTTTCGTAACTGTTCTGTCTTGACCCTCATCAAAGTATTGTTTTATTTTCTCTACGGCCTTAGAAGGCACCCATGCTACTTGGAGTAAACTATACAGAATATCAGCTTACCAATGGTTCCAAGTAGTTGATTTTAATGTCTCCAGTTTTCGGTAGGAAATCATTTATGATTCTCATGCACTAAGATGATTGGTACACTGGTACGCAGTTATCACGGATAGGACGATACGGCATTTAATTTCAGGTGACAGCAGCCCTCCGCAGTGATCTTCTCTCAAAGGTAAGTAAGTGCCTTTGACTTCCTGTTTTATATTATGGATCTTTGATTGAAAAGTGTTTGAGAACCGTGTCTTACAATATTTTTTTACAAGTTACTGATTTTAATAGCTTGTAGTACTGTATTTAGACCAGGCGTGTGTTTGTCGCGCTTGCTATGTTTTAAGAGCCTCATTTCGATAATGACTATAACAATGAGCTACGAAGAAGGCTTCCGGCCTATAAACTGGTTTGCACCTACAAAGAGAAGTTCCAATGTCGGAGCCTACGTGAGGTAGGGTGGTCAGTTCCTTTCTGCTCATCCTTCCCTTCTCCAGTCAGTGGCACGTAGTTTTCCCGGTACTGGCCTCCTTTCCAGACACTGACCACGCCCAAAAGTGCTTAACTTCAGAATGGTCACCAAAGTTGGTGTGCCGTGCTATTCGACTTCTTTCGAATAACCCATTCGGAGGGTACGATGAATCAACTTTGGCTATTGTCCATTGTATTCAATTTCCTTTGTTACCAAATTTCCTTCATCCTTCTAAAGCAGTGGTTCTTAACCAGTGGGCCGCGGACCACCTGTGGTCTGCGAGTGCCTCGGGAGTGGTCCGCGGGAGAAAAGGGTCCACCAGCACGTATAAAAAAGTGGCCAATAAATGGGGATTTCGAAATTATGTGCGTTGAACGAGAATCATCTGAATGTATTTGCGGCGATGACATCAGGTTTTGAATTGAAATATCTTTAAAATAAGTGTTATTGAGGAAGGGATACAACTGATAAGGTGTATTGGGGCGAGGAGGGGAAGGGGGTGGTCCGTACTTGATTCAATTTCAGGCTGAGTGGTCCGCAGACTTCTGCGGGTTCAGAACCACTGTTCTAAAGTGTCAAATGTGCCAGAAAAACTGTAATCTTCTCTTTTCCATTACATCAGTAAATTTTTCACATTTCAAATATAACTCTCTGTTTGTTCGTAACCTAAATTCTGCGTTATTATTTCGTTTAGCTCGCAGTATTTTTCTCAGAATTCGTCTTTCAGTCTTCTCTAATTTGTCTAAATCACCAAATCTTGTTAATTTAAGTGTTTCTGCCCCATACAGAGTTTCAGGTCTGACCACTGTTTGATAGTGCCTTAATTTAGTGTTCCAGGATAAGTTTTTTTAAAATTATATATAGTTTGTCATATGAAAACACCTCTGAAATTTATGCATTAGCGTTTCTATTGCTGTCTTTTCCTGTGAGGCGTTCATTATCCACTCTCCTAGGTATTTAAAGGAATTAGTTTTACATACTGAACTGTCATGAATTGTGATACTTTTGGGGCATCGGTGATGTTTGTCATGAACTTAGTTTTTTCAAATGATACAGTATTTGCATTCCTACTTTGGCTGCCTGTTTTTGCAACTCTCTGATTTGTTCTTGGGCAGTATCCAGTGAGTCAGTAGGTAATTTCATCCGCAAAAGCTAAACAATCTACAGTGATTTTATTTGGATGTCTTCCTAGTTGAACGGCTTTAGTATTATTATTATTAATAATATAATTGCACGTCGAAAACAGAAAAGAACTATAGAATTATTCAAATTTAGGATAAAAAGCAACTTGAATACGCATTTTCGATCGATGGGTCGGAGTGCCTAAGTTTCGGAAACGGAACCCCTCTCACAGGAAAGAAGGGAAAAGTTATCAGGCGGGCGCAAGAGATATTGAGAACGAAAGAGAGCATCGAAGAAGAAGCTCTTCTTAGTGGGCTTAAATCAACAGTAATAATTATTTATATTATTATGATTATCATCACCGATAGTAGTGGCTACGCTGGCTAACGCGCAGCATTAGGTCATGGGGCCAAGCTCTCTGCTGACTCGGTAGACGCGTGGGTTCGAGCCCCACCGTCGGCCGTCCTTGAAATGGTTTTCCGTGGTTTCCCCATTTTCAACACCAGGCAAATGCTGGGACGGTACCTTCTGACTGGCCACGGCCGCTTCCTTCCACATCCTTGCCCAGTTTCATTCACCATCATTCATTTCATCTCTCATTAACTCATCTCATGAGGTTGGCGTCAGGAAGGGCATCCGGCCGTAAAAACCATCGCCACAAAGACTTCCATCGCATCTCATCCCCGACCCCGTTGGAAAACGGGAATAATAAGGGTAGACATACATTATGATTATCATCATCATCGCGAAAATGGTCATTAATTTAGAACTTGAATTACATAAAATAGTACACTAAGAAGTGGTTGTCTGGTTGCTTTAAATTCTTGGTTATTGATGCTCAATGTAATCACGAATTCCTTCATCTCCGATACATCGATCAAAAATACGTATCAGAGTTGCTTTCTTACCCTAAATATAAATACAGTATTATTATAACTTGTGTAGCTTATCGTTGTCGACGACCAATTACATTGAGTGGACACCGAAGTAGCGTGATTCATGATTGTTATTGTGCTTCTGTAAG
The DNA here is from genome assembly GCA_946902985.2 of Meconema thalassinum. Lineage (NCBI taxonomy): Eukaryota > Metazoa > Arthropoda > Insecta > Orthoptera > Tettigoniidae > Meconema > Meconema thalassinum. The sequence continues at coordinate 374,544,748 of OX336388.2, read as the reverse complement.
AGTTACCGTACGGTACGTGGTAAGCAAGGAAAGAAGAATAAGAGGGAGGGGGGGGGGGGGGGGGAAGGGGGGGCCTAGATATTTCATGTTTCAGAAGAGGCTCCAACAGAAAAAAAAATCAGAACCCCTGGACCAGGGGATAATATCCCCTAGTCCAGGGGTTCTGCCCAATGAGCACCTGAGAATGCTGAAGAACAGCTTCTCTTTTACACAAAAAAAATACTTGTAGTTTTACGTGACCGTTAATATCCCGATCATTAGCCACTGAACCTCAAATTTACGTGGTATCCAAACCATGGGACATGGCATTTCACTTTGAAAATCTCACATGCATTGCCCGGGAATCGAACCCCGTCCACCGTGGTGAGAGGCCAACAGCTGTCTTTTATACCAATTGGAGTGATGAGCAATGTTGCATTATGGAACGAACAGCGGCGATTTGATTTATTTACTCAAAGCAAATGAACATTCAAGAGGAAAAAGTAGCATCTCAGTGGTCGAATGAGGAAGTGCCCTCAGACTTGAAATAACGTACTATCCCGGCATTTTCCTGGAGGGAGTGAACAAGTGAGAAAAAGACGAGGAAAACCACACTCAGGATAATCGCTGACGACGCCGGAATTTGAACCTCTGATCTTAACACTTGCTGCAGTTCCATCACGTTCGTGGGAGCGATGTTATGCCCGCCTAATAGCCTCGAGGTAGACCCCTAAATGAAAAAACAACAACAACAACAACAACAGGTTAATGGTCTAGCGCTCCAGCGCGACGTTGTTTGAATTGATCCATAATCGCATTATTGTTATATTACCTGATAGGCTATAAATGATACGCGGTTCTTTAAATCCCCATAGGAAAACAAATGAGTTACCATAAATAAATTAAAAACCGTTTAAATATGCAACTAAATTGCGTTAAGGTAACTAAATCAATGTGTAGCCTGCAGGCAGCATGTCCATACAGTATATCAGAGATCAATACAGTACATCCCACATTATCCACTGGCCAGGGACGGATCCTCATTCCACCTTGCAAGATATTCTCCAATTTACGACACAAGGTTCGATAAAAATAATAAAAAAATAAAACAAGAACCATGAATGAAAACAACATTTGAAGATAATTCAATCTGGTATATGGCCTTTTACGGCCAGGGACTTCATACTCAGCAATTCTTCTAGGTTTGTGCCGTGTCTTGTGTGGGATTTCTCCTAGGACACCAAGCTGGCTCATCAGCGGGCTCTTGGTGTCCCCGCCCGGACCCCCACAGGAGTAGCGAACTGCGCACCTCTTTTTGGAAGCTTTCATAGGGAGGTTATGGCTGCTTGAGTTTTTAGTTTTCGCAGTAAAGAGGCGCACCTGCGGGCAGTTCGCTATTCCTGTGGGGGGCCGGACGGGGGCACCGAGAGCCCGCTGATGAGCCAGCTTGGTGTCCTAGGCGAAACCTCACACAAGACACGGTACAAACCTAGAAGAATTACTGAGTTATAATTCAATTTATTAATAGATTAATTTTATGTAGACTAATGTATTTTTTGTATATAATATTTTACACAGTATTTACGTATTTGTTTGCATGTTTGTTTATTAATTAATTAATTAATGCATTTATATAATTAGTTAGTTATTTAATTTAAAAATTAATTAAAACTGAGGTGGATCGATCTCTACCTTAGCCATCATGGAAGTAGATTTCCGTGGTTTCCCTCCTCTATTCCAGGCAAATGCCGGGATGGTTCCTAATATAAGGCCACAGCGTTTTCCATCCCAATCCTCGCCTGAATTAAAAGTACACTCACTAATACTTCCATCACAATAACACAGGTTATCAGGCAACGGGGCTGATGACCAAAGATATCCCAAGCCCCTAATAAGAATTAACAACATTGTGATACCCCCTTAAATCATCAGGGCAAATTAAACTACCCATTTACTTGTGTTTTACGACTAAATCAATAAACGATCAAATTAGATTACATCTAACATTATTTCATGTAAAAGTCAGCTTTCGCTAATTATGCTCATCCAGGATTCGATTTCTAGAGGGGGGAATAATTTGTAAACGCTTATAGTGAAGTGTATTTTCATTTGATGAAAAAAAAAATGACGGATTTATGTGCTGATGACCCCTCAAGAATAATAAGGTGCCACTACTTGATGTAGGCCTACTGCTTACCTCATGAGAAGGAGTTAATGAGAGGTGAAATTAATGAAACTGGACAAGGATGTGGAAGGTAGCGGCAATGTCCTGTCAGAAGATACTTTCCCAGCATTTGCCTGGGGTTGAAAATGGGAAACCACGGAAAACCATTTCAAGGACGGTCGACGGTGGGGATCGAACTCACGTCTACCGAGTCCGCAGAGAGCTTGGGCCATGGTCTAGCACTGCGCGTAAGCGTGCGTAGCTACCGCTGTCGGTAACGTTGTAAATAATAATAATATAATAATAATAATAATAATAATAATAACTAGCGGACCCATGCGAGAACTCTCGCATAATGAGTTGTGTGCGCCCCATGTGTACAGACTACTCGCCCGGCCCTAGTGCTATGCGGGCTGTACGCGGCAGAGTTCTGCCAGAGGCTATCGTCTTATTTATTTGTTTAAAAGCACTTTATAAACAAATAAATATATTTCCGTTGACGTTTCAAGAAATGCGAGATTTTTCCTATACTATTGAGACGATTTGGAAGATTTTGGTACAAACCACACCTTCTATCTCCCTCGGGTATAGGAGCTTGAGTTTTGTGAAACGTACACCTTAGCGTATTATATAATCTTATATCTTATCTCTCGATAACAGTGGCGGCCGGTGGCATATAAAGCTGGGTGTTGCACCAACATTTCTGATGTCGCAATTTTATATGGGAAGTTTACACATGTAACAAAAATCAATTAACGTTAGATAAACTACATTTCTATAAAACTAAAATACATGGGTTTTCCAAACTAACTGTACGTTCGACAAATAGACAAATTTTAATGGCTCTTTTGGGCTTCTTCCTATAAGAATTCATAAAAAATCATATGTATGTATTTACGCCCTATGCCTGAGTTCATTGGAAGAATTTAAAACACAGCAGGTTGTCTAAGGTTGGGTCTCTATCTCCAGGATAATAAACATTCTCAACATAAAAACATGGCAACCGAAAAGTTTGTACGTTACGAAAAATGATATTACTAACAAAGACGGGCACATATTCTGCATAAGGATAGGATTTTTTTTTTTACTATAGCTTGAACCCCATCAGAGGAACCAGCCATGAAATGCGCTCTGTCATACGTCTGCGCAATTCATTTTTGCGGAGTTTCATTCAATTTCTGCTTCTTTAATTAATCCAGTAAACACGCTGCTAATGTGTGTGCATCATGTTTTGTTTGCCTCTTACTACGTAACTTATCGGTACACAACAGCCATCTGAAATATGTTTGAAATATCACAAGTTTCATCTGCTATAATGGCTAAAATTTCCGATTCCTTTATTTGCTTTGATACTTCTTCTTGGCAAACTACCAACATAATCTGTAAAATTTAATTTTGAATTGTTTTGGACGTTCCTTTGAAAACAGTTGCCCTTACCAAAATGACCTTTAACACAGCATCCAACTCAACGCTAAAATTAATTAGTTCTCTCAAAACACCTGGATTTGTTGATGTTACACTTTCATCATGATCACGCAAGGCCAGTTCGAAAGAGCCACAGAAACGAATACAGTTTATTACAATATTTAACACATACCTATTGTGCCTAACTTCTTCGTTATATTCCGCAATTTACCTTCTATAGACACTGTCCAATTGTGCAGCTTCGTTAACAGTTCCAAAAAGTGTCAATTTCAAACAGCTGAAGATTGGTTGGTTCCTCAGTTTAGGAGCTGCGACAACGCGGTCATATCCTGTACTTTGGGTGTGTGGAGAATCTGTCTGATAACCGGTGTTAATTGTGATGGCTGTATTAGTGAGTGTCATCTGTTTTTAATTCAAGTGAGGACTGCAGACATTGAATTTCAAGCAGTTCCTACTTTTGGCGCCAAAGGCCACCGTAAACGACTACTAGTTCAGAACTTGGTTACTACACGCCACCGCAGTCGGCTCCTGGCGACGAACGTTGGAACCTAAGAGCGTTGTTCAAATTTTAACCTATAATTTAGCTTCACACAGGTGTAATTAGTGGAAGATTCTTTAACATGCCATAAATCTATGACATGGGACCGCCGGCTTTACTTCCCCTCCGAAGGAATGCATACTGAGGGATTTTTAACGCTCTTAAAAATCCGACGACTTCGGCCGGGTTTGAACCCGCGATCTTGGACATAGAGGCTCAGCATGCTACCAACCACGGCACCAAAGCCACTCAGCTGAAGATTCATGTTTCTTTATTTTAGGGATTAATTTCCGTAACTCCTATTTTGGTACACGCGGATTCTCCACCAACAAACATGGAAAACAGAATAAAGTTTTTTTTAATGTCGCATTCACATAACCAATTCTTCTTCTTCCTTCGATTTTGGCCTACTGTGGACCACGGAAAACAACTGATTTGTTGGTTAGTCTTTTTTTCTTCTCCCAAAATTTCTTCATCCTTTCGCTGTGGTTCCTCCTCCTCTCATTATTATTGCCTTAAATATATCCTTTAAACGCCCTCGTAGCCTATACTTATATTTTGGACAATACTTATCTGGTAATGGTCAACCGAGTGTTTTTACTGTGAGTTTATCGTCATCAGGGAGCTGGGAAAGCTGTCTAACTAGTAAATTACTTGCTCTATTAATTTTCACTTACACTCCACAAATTAATGTTTCAAACTAAACATTCCGTTTAAATAAAATACTAACTTACAAGATGCACAGATGATACATCTGGGTGCTATATCGGAAAGTGGCGCGAAAGGCAAACTAACAAAACACTGAATTTTTCTAGCCTGAAATTTCGTAGTGAATGCATAGTAGTGAATCAACCAAACAATAATAATAATAATGCACGGTTATGTATCTGCCTGGAACCAAAATACTCAATCAACTAAATACAGAACTAATCGCAACCCAAATCCCGCAAGAACAAGAGTGGTAAAAGCAAACATAAACCGCTACAGTACACCAACAATACGTCGCAAAATAGTTCAGCCAATTATCTACTGTACTTATAGCAATGGTGGCGTTCTTAGGCTCGCTTCACAGAACAATTGACAAACATATTAAATGAAGTTATGATGAGAAAACATCTAAAAATAATTGGGTGTGAACCAACTAATGTCTCCCTATGAAATTCCGATATTTGTACTGTTGCGGGTGGTGTAGCATTCCCTAGTGGTGTGGGAAAGAAACTACCCTTCAGGGGTGGATGACCTCGTAGTTCCGCCCCTTAAAACAACAGTAACTAACTAAACTACCCTTCGCGGGATAAGAGAATTCGAGGGTGTTGTTATTTCCAATGAGTGGTGCAATCTAACGGGGCCATTTGGAACTGAGTATTGCCAGGGGGCTGGCAGCTCGTCTGCAACTCCCTACAACCCATGCTGGCCAGCAAGCATGTACAAGCTTGGCCTCGTCCCTGCCGGCCGCGCTGTCTACTTGGTAGTCGCAACAAGAGAGCTAACCCCCTGGAGTTTGATTTGAAGGCGGCAGCTTTTATAGGTACAGTGTGAAGCATTACGATAAGTAATAACGAAATATCGATGATTTAAACACATTTTTGAGTGCATTAGATCTATAAAACTAAAACATTAAAGAAAAAAAAACGACGAATTAGTTGTAAAATTATTGGGAGTTGTGCAACGCTGCAACAATATCACCAGCCGCCCTTGCTCGATATATAAAAATGAAAGTTTGTCGTTTTTTCTGAATTTCCACGGAATTTTGCGATATTTTCGCGTTTCAGACTGTTTTATGATAGATGCGCACAGAAATATTTTTTTTGTCTGTCTGTCTGTTTGTTTGTCTGTCTGTCTGTCTGTGGACAATTTTTTGTGTCCTTATAACTCGGGAACGGCTGAATGGATCAACGTAAAATTTGATACAGATATCCTTCAGAGGCACGACACCAATCATTGATGTAACTCTTCTCCGTACCTCTCATAAAAGGGGCCCAACCCCCTTAAAATACAAGCTGAAATAAGCGTAGAAGGGTGAGACAAAGCTCATTTTCAGCCCCTCAATGTGAGAAACGAAACTCGGGGGCTCTATAGGAACTCCGAAAACCACATTTTAAGGCCCTAGAATCAACAGTTTTTGAGATATTCCCAGAAAACTAATTTCACTTAATAAATTAATGAAAGAATGCATGCCGGTAACCATGGCAACTGAATCTCCGAGGTCCATCTATTTCTGTAAGACGCAAGGCAATTCCATTTATTACATTACTGTGAAGGTTTGCAAACGGCTATAAGGTTATAACGGATCCAAATTAAGCTGAAATATTCATCAATACATATAATGCGCTTAAGGGGTCAAGGGGTACTCGAGATTTTTTTAGCGCCATTTACACGTGCGGGTATGGTACGGAAGGTCTATTATATCCCTTCTCTGTTATATAAAAATGAATGTTTGTCTGTTTTTTCTGCATTTCCTCGGAAATTTGACATATTTGCCTGCTTCAGACTGTTTTGTGACGGATGCACGCATTTTTTTCTGTCTGTCTGTTTGTGGACAATATTTTGTGTCCTTATAACTCGAGAACGGACGGGTGGATTAACGTAAAATATGATGCAGATATCCATCAGAGGCACGACACTAATCATTGATGTAACTCTTCTCCGTACCTCTCATAACAGGGGGCCTACCCCCTTAAAATACAAGCTGAAATAAGCGTAGAAGGGTGAGACAAAGCTCATTTTCAGCCCCTCAATGTGAGAAACGAAACTCGGGGGCCCTAAATGAACCCCGAAAACCATATTTTAAGGCCCTAAAACCAACATTTTTCGAGATATTCCCAAAAAAACTAATTTCACTTAATAAATTAATGAAGGAATGCATGCCGGTAACAATGGCAACAGAATCTCAGAGGTCCATCTATTTCTGTAAGACGCAATGCAATTCCATTTATTATATTACTGTGAAGGTTTTCAAACGACAATAAGGTTATAACGGATCCAAATTAAGCTGAAATATTCATCAATACATATAATGCGCTTAAGGGGTCAAGGGGTACTCGAGATTTTTTTAGCGCCATTTACACGTGCGGGTATGGTACGGAAGATCTATTATATCCCTATCCCTATATTGTTATATTATTATTATTACTATTATTTTAATTATTATCATTATTATTGCGTACAACGACGAGACAAACTCATTTTCAAACCCTTGGTGTCAGAAACAAAACTCGGGGCCCCTCAAGAGCCGTAAAGGGTCCCCGAAAACTATATTTTAAGGCTCTAAACCCAACAGTTTCCTAGATATTCCCAGAAAACTAATTTCATTTAATAAACTAAAGAAGGAATGCAAGCCACTAACCATGACAAAAGTATCTCAAGAGGTGGCATCCAACTTTCCATCAAGTTCTGGAATAAGTAATGCCACTGCATTTATTACATTTCTGTGAAAGGTTGCAAATGGCTATAAGGTTATCACGGAACCAACTAAATCTGTAAAATTCATCAATGCGCTTAAGGGGTTCAAGGAGTACCCTAGATTTTTCTCACACGACTTACACGTCCGATATGTCGTACAGAAGGTCTATTATATCTCCAAACAGCAACATCATTTTCAAAAATTCCTGATTTGAAATAGTATACAGTTTTTTGCTGATTTTAGGAATTTGGGCCATTGGAGGCTAAAGAAAACTGAATTTTCATGCACCACAAGCCTTTATAATTTATAAAAGGGGTCTTCCGGTAGTTAGGCACTTGACACAACGGTTAGGGTCAGTTCGTATGTGACGTGTATTGCGATTCGTCTACGAGGTTTTCAATTTTATTTTCACGCCAGGAAGAACACGTTAGGTAAATTTAGTTTGAGAGCACATTTTAGCTAGGCCTAATCATTTTTCTTTGCCAACAAACAGGTTCCAAGCCCCTAAACATTGCAACAGAAGATCAATTGGTAACATCTGGTTATTAATACCGAAGACCGTTCGAAGAATGGGTACTTCTGCTAGTATATAGACAGGAATGTCTGTGTGTTCGTCTTTTATGCGTTCATAAACCATTCATCCGATTGCGATCAAATTTTGGTGTGTTGTTGTAAACACTTCCGGGATGATCATAGGCATAGTTAATCCATTTCACAATAGATAGCGCGCGAGTAGATTAAACAAATTCGTAATGGCGATGCGTTCATATACAATTCGTCCGATTGCGATCAAATTTTGGTGAGTTGTTGTGCACAGTCCCGGATAAGTAATAGGAGTAGTAAATAAAATTTACAATAGATGGCGCGCGAGTAGTTTCAACAAAATGGCGTGCATTTGTTTCAAGAAAGTCCCACATGTGTTCATATACCATTCATTCCATTGCGTTGAAACTTGGGTGAGAAATTCTGTACACTTCAGGTAAGGTTTATGGCTTAGTGAAACCACTTGCCAATAGGTAGCGCACGAGTAGATTTAACAAATGTGCGACGACGGGCGAAGCGATTCAACACAAAGTCCTGTATGCGTTCACATACCATTCGTCCGATAGCGATGAAACTTTGGTAAGAGGTTGTGTACACTACAGGCAAGGTTTCTGACTTAATAAATCCATGTTATAGTAAATCCATGTTATAATAGGTAGCGCACGAGTAGATTAAACAAATGAGCAACGACGCGCGAAGTGTTTCAACATAGTCCCGTATGCGTTCATATACCATTCATCCGATTGCTATGAAACTTTGGTGAGTTGTTGTGAACACTTCCGAAAGCATTATAGGCATAGCCAATCCAATTTACAATGGACAGCGCGCGAGTATTTTAAACACATGAGTGTTGGCGATGCGTTCATATAGCCTACAATTCATCCGATTGCGACCAAGTTTTGCTGGGTTGTTTGGCACACTTCCGGGATGGTTATAGGCATAGTTAATCCAATTAACAATAGATAGCGCACCAGTAGTTTAAACAAATGAGTGTTGGTGATGCGTTCATATACAATTCATCCGATTGCAATCAAATTTTGGTGAGTTGTTGTGCATACGCCCGAAAAAGTTATAGGAATAGTAGATCCAATTAACAATAAATGGCGCGCGAGTAAGTTCAACAAAATGGCGTGCGTTTGTTTCAACAAAGTCCCGCGTGCGTTCATATACCATTCACCCCAATGCGATGAAACTTGGGTGAGATGTTGTATACACTCAGGGTAGTTTCTGGCTTAGTAAATCCACTTAAAATAGGTAGCGCGCGAGTAGATTCAACAAATGAGCGACGACACACAAAGCGTTTCAACAATGTCCCGTATGCGTACGTATACTATTCGTCCGATAGCGATGAAACTTGGATGAGATGTTGTGTACACTCCAGGCAAGATTTCTGGCTTAGTAAATCCATGTTAAATAGGTAGCGCACAAGTAGATTAAATAAATGAGCGACGACGCGCGAAGTGTTTCAACAAAGTACCGTATGCGTTCATATACCATTTGTTCGATAGAGATGAAACTTTGTTGAGTTGTTGTGTACACTCCAATGAAGGTTTCAGGCTTAGTAAATCCATTTTACAATAGGCAGCGCACGAGTAGATTCAACAAATGAGCGACGGCACGTAAATCGTTTTATCCAAGTCCCGTATGCGGTCATATGCCATTCATCCGATTGCGATGAAACTTTAGTGAATTGTTGTGTACACCAGAGGAAAGGTTTCTGACTTAGTAAATCAATTTTACAATAGGTAGCGCACGAGTAGATTCAACAAATGGGTAACGGCACGCGTATCGTTTAAACGAAATTCCGTAGACGTTCATATACCATTCATGCGATTGCAATGAAATTTGGTGAAATGTTGTTTCCACTCCCTCGAAGGTTTCTGATTTAGTAAATCAATTTTACAATTGGTAGCAAACGGGTAGATTTAACTAATAAGCGTCAGCGCGTGAATCGTTTCAATCAAGTCCCGTATGCGATCATATACCATTCATCCGAGTGTGATAAAAGTTTGGAGAGCTGAGTCCAGTCCTGCGAAGGTTCATGAATTAGTAAGTACGTTTTTCAACGGGTGGCGCACAAGACGATTCAACAAATGAGTGACGGCGCGAATCGTTTAAACAAAATCCCGTATGCGTTCATATGCCATTCATCCGATTGCGATGAAACTTTGATGAGTTGTTGTGTACACGCCAGGAAAGGTTTTCGATTTAGTAAATCCATTTTACAATAGGTAGCGTACGAGTAGGCGATATTCAACAAATGGGTGACGGCGCTCTAATCGTTTCAACAGTCCCGTATGCGTTCATATACCATTCATTTCATTGCGATGTAACTTTCGTGAGTTGTTGATCACGCTCCCATGAATGTTTATGAGATAGTAAATTATTTTTTTTACAATAGTTTAGAGGTGGTTAACGGAAAAAGAAGAACATATTGGGAATCCAAAAGCTCTGGAACTAACAAAGTCAAAACCCCAACACTTTCTTTGATTGGCATTGCAACGCATGCTGGGTACAGCTAGTAAGAAAATATATCTCTTGCAATTCATTGCGAACCCCCACCTCACTCACACACATACTTTTGAAGATGGTGCAACAGCTAGGGAGAAATCACATCAACTGCAACTGCTCTTCAATTCCTTGAAACTCATTACCCTACCATGTAACATTTGGCGAGCAGGGTGGCTGTGCAATCAAATAAATGTAATGAAGTTGTAACGCAAGACCAATAAAGGCTAAGTGCGACATCAGCTGCTTTACGACCGCTCCGTCTCCGTCACCCTGGAGGCTTATCTATACAGTTCGTGTGTAACAAGCTGCCAGCCTTCTCGAAGCCACTAAATTGTTGTTGACTTCCATTACAGGAAATTCCAAACACTGCTCTAAATCTAATTTCCACAGCCAGATGTTAGAGAAGACGTTAACCAAGTTTGTAAGCAGTCGCTTGATTTACTGAAGTACAGCCTTGTTAAACAGAAGGTTCGCTTCGCAATGATCGTCCAACCTTTAGTTACTCGCGCTCAGTCTCCCCCCTCAATTACTCGCGTGGGGTCTTTAAGGTCTACACGGTAGTATGCGTTAATTAAGTACTCCAATTACAGAACAATTGCACCTTATTTTATTGGGCACACTGTACAAGGTAAGAAAATATATATTTACAATACATTACAACACGTCAAGTAACAATTAAATGTTAACGGGAGTGTTCTTTTTACTTTTCACACTGTTTCTCCACAACCATGTTCATTGCATTTTCCACGCCTCGTTTTTACTTTTCTATCCTTCAACCTGGGACAAATGACACATCTTGAATTTTATGGCTCTTCTTCATCTTCCTTGTCACCATTATTTGTGCGGAGTCTTTTCTTGAGATTTCTAGGTAAGCTAGTTATAGCAGCAAGCACCAACAGCCAAGGTTTAACGAGTTATTTCGCCAGCTCTTTCAAAAATGCTCTTCTTTGCACAGTTTTTTCGTTGTTGGAATTAAATTTCTACACAACTAATGCATTGATCCGAACCACATTGAAGAGATGGTAGAAAACAACGAGCGTCCATCTCACTCATAATTTCAAAGCAGAAGCGTCGTAGGCTCATACATTATGTATACCAACAAATCCTAGACTTTACACACATGGTCAGATACTTGCCAAAATATGTGTAATTACACGCTCTCACTATCAGAACGAACAATAAAAATTGTCATAAGCAATAAATGCAAGAATATGGAAAAGTTTACCTTGTTTGATTTTCATACGCAATTACTCGCGTGGGGGTCTTTCGGGATTCGTCATACCTCTCACAGAGTACCTTACTTGGCAACAATGAGCCAACTACTAAATTAAGCTCTTTGCCCCAAAACATGAAGCTATTGAACGCGTCAAGGTCACACGTTGCCACTTCCATTAATAATGCCGGTTTAAAAAGGGAGTGGGGCCTCAAAGACTCCGCGCGAGTAATTTAAGGTTAATATCCTTGTCGTCAAATTCATGGAGAGGGAATCAGCTCCCCTTGACGTCAGAACGGCCCTGAATACCTGCTTGGAGTTCGTTGTGACGCCAGTAACATAACAACACAAGTTATCTGACAGATGTCACGCACACACACAAGTACATGAGGTTTTAATCCAAGATGTTTTGTTGTTGTTAATTTATTTTAGGGGCTTGGGACATCTTACTCATCAGTCTCGTGTACTTGGGTGTCTGTTGAACTTGTCTTGAAAACCGGTATTTCTGTGATGAGATGAGCCTGATGACTGTATGTAACTGTTTTACGGACAGGGACAGGGATGAGTTACATGCCCCGGTAGTTGAAGTAAGATACTATCCCAGCATTTCTTAGAGGGAATGTGGGGGGGGACCGGGGGCGGGGACCACCTAAGCCACGGGAACTAACCAAGATGTTCCGAACCCCTAAATAAAATATAATTAGCAGTGACATGTATGTTTTTAATTGCTCCAATATAATTAATCAAAATGGTTGTGCTTACCCCTTTCCTTTCTGGACATCTCCTTAATAGTACGTCAGGCCTCCGTAGGAACATCTCACACCGTCATCACTATAGGTCTGTGTTTATTCTCGACATCGAGGTGTAGGATTGAGCCATACTGGCTCCTGACGGGCTGTAACAGGAGATGATTAAAAGAATCAAACCCATCTTCCTTTCTCTGCTACAATACTGTATGAGGGATAAAGTATGGTGCACTCAGCCTTCTGTGCAGTGTAATTATGCATTAGCATAGAAAACAGAGCTGCCTGCACATTATTTTTGTTTCCAAAATTATTATGGCAATAATAACAATAATAATAATAATAATAATAATAATAATAATAATAATAAAAAAAAAACCTTGGTAGATTCAATGACATCATACTATACTAATTATTAGGTCTCGGATGTTTAAGACCTAAAAATAGCCCGAATATGAAAGCAAATATGACCTTAAAAATTACGAAATATGACTCAAAGAAGAAAAAAAAGAAAAATATGACGTGAAAATGATTGATTTATACATGGCCGTCTTTTTAAATGATAAATCCGAGCGACAATCCCTTCGAGATTAAATTGTTCACTACATTCTTATATTCCTGTTTTTATATTAATTTTCTGAATATACACGTTTAAGTGGTTATTTAGAGTCTGTTTCTGTAAACACTAGTTCCCGTTCGGTAAGTTGAGGATGATGACATACCTACAGCTGCCGTCAAACTATCGAAATATGACGTTCTGACCAAAAATGCTCAAATTATGACCTAATGGTAAAAAATGTTCGAAATATGCATTTATATGACAAATAAAAACCACTGTATTGTGACGATAATCACTTGATTTGCATCAGAAACCAATCGGGCGTGAAAATAGAGCGAAAGAAAAAAAAAGATTTTTCCTAACATCAGAGCCGGGGCGTGGTGGCGCAGCGGTCAAGCTGTATGCCTCTCACCAAGGCGGACCGGGTTCGATTCCCGGTCACTGCATGTGAGATTTTCGATGTGAAATGCCATGTCCTGTGGTTCGGATTCCACGTAAAACGGAGGTCCCGTGGCTTATGATCGCGAGATGAACGGTCACGTTAAACTACAAGCTTCCTTCCTTTCCTTCAACATCAGAGCCCTACTAAATAAAAGGACAGTTCTTGAAAAACACACCTACAAAAATATATTGGGACAGATGTGTTAATAGTTATCAGTCACAGATAAGACCATTCCAGCTAATAGACACCGTCGTGGTTTAGCGGCTAGCATTCATGGCTGCCCCGGGGGTCCGGGTTCGATTTCCGACTCTGCCAAGAAATTAAATTCTGGTCTGAGGGCTGGACCGGAGTAGCCTACACTGAGACTTGTGATGCAAAACTGAGAAGAGGTGATTTCAAATCTCATCACAGCCATTCTGGAAAAGGATTTCCATGATTTCCCACTTCCACTCTAGGCAAATGCCGGGATGGTTCCTAACTTAAAGCCACAGCTACTTCCCTGCCCATCCTTATCTGAATTACAATATTACACACTCTACTACAATAACACAGGACATCAGACAAATTATTTATTTATTTGTTTATTTTCTTCTTCTTCTTCTTCCTTCGTTACGGCCAACTAAGGACCACGTCATGTCAACTGTTTTTTTTTCTGCATTTTAATGTTAGCCCAGTACTCCTTCATTCGCAATCGATGTTGCACCTTTCTCTCCGTCGTCCACGCCTTCCCGGTTTTTAGCTTCGGCTTAAGTTGAAAACTCCGATGTTTCTGAAGTTTTTCCCTAAGTGGGCCACGCTCCTGGATATCTTCACGTGTTATCCCAGTCTCCAACAGATCTTTCTCTACTTCACTGTATTTGTTTGTTTTATTTATAATACACAGGGCTAAATGACAACGATGTCCAAGCCCCTCAAATGACACAACAGCAATAGACCAGACATCATTCTCGCGAACAAAATCCAAAAACACACGCATTTGAACGATATGTATGTGCCAAATACACATAACATGCAGCACGTGTAGGCCTGCAGTCCAAATACAGTGAAACTTGGTTAATTCAAACCTCAAGGGACCAGTAGTAAAATTCGAATTATCCAAAAATTCGAATTAAGAAATTTATTTGAAAAGATTAGAGAAAATATATTGTATTACGTTTACATAATGATTTTCGGTCAACAAATCAGATTAACAGACAACGGTACTTTATAATGACTGAATCGTGAATAACCTCAAAAGTTTCAAATGAAAAATAAAACCAAAATGTACTATTCACCTATTTAACGACAGTAATCCAGCAATCTAGTTAAGTCTTAGAGAAATCTACTGTTTTTCAAAAATGTCTGAGATTTTTACCTGTTTTCTACAATGAAGTGTCTCGGCCATCACAAAAGAATCTAACAAATTTAAGGAACGGAAAACAGAATCACTTAATCATTTCTACTTAAAAACACGCCTACGTTCTGTTATGTGGTTTGTTGCTTAGGCTGCACTCGGAACAGTTTCTTCGGGAATTCCTGAGCCAACTGTTTGGCCTCCGACCGACTTTTTACTCTAAAAACTTCGAATTATCCAAAGTATAATTCGAATTAACCACGATTTGTTAGCATTGATTGTATATAAAATGCTAGGGACCAAGAGAAAAATTGGAATTAAAGAAGATATCGAATTACAGAAGTTCGAATTAGCCACGTTCCACTGTATCAGCAAATATAGTTAGTTGGCAGAAAAAATAAAGATGTGGCATCAGATAAAAAACACTGTTATACCTCTAGTCTTCTCAGCAACAGGTGTTGTACCGACGTCCATGAAGAAAAACCTGCAGGCATTGGATCATGCCATCAGCATATCCAAAACTCTGTCAATCTTCACATGTGCTCAACAGATAGAAAGTATTTAGCCTATTTTCATTTATGAAAAAGGTAGGCTTATGAGATCACTTTTGTCCGTGTTTGTGTGTGTATGTGTGTGTGTGTCCCTAATAAACTCTAAACGGCTGGATCGATTTCAATGAAACTTGGTAAGGTTATAGTACTATTTCGTCCGACCCCGACCTTCAAATTTTATTACGTCTCACCAATCCAGCATGACGACTGTGCGAAATATTTCACTATTACTGGTATCACCTTTAAATTTTGTACGGTAATAATGGGCACTACTAGAAGTTCATCTATGTGACTTTCAAAAACCTGTTAACTACAAAACGAACATGGCGACCAAGCGAAGTTGAAACATTTAAATAGACTTTTCCGAACGAAGTGACACTTGGTACAGCCAAAGTTTATACACATTGTAATGCACTGACATTCAATTTAGTTCAATTGTTTACATAACCTCAATATGGCGGATGTGCGAAATTTTAAAATCAAGTTTTTATTTATTGTGTCCTAATCATGCGATCAAAGTCAACGTTTGAATAATGAACCTCCTCAATAATCGTCATATAATAGTGCATAACTCTATGGCCTACATTTATAAAAATCCAACATGGTAACCATCCGAAATGTTTAGACGGTTCTCAATATCTATTAGTCTAACAGCAATCAAACTGACCTTTTATGTGTTGATAGAGGCTATAGACATAATATCACCTATGGGACTTTCAATAACCTGGTGTGCTCAAATCCAACATGGCGGTGACGCGAAATCTAAATATTTAAATGGACATTTCTCGCGATTTAACCACCCGAGTGCAGTGAAACTTGGTACGGTGTATGCATATACAAATTTTAATCCACTGGCATGTAACTTATTTCAATTGTTTTCAGAACAGCAAGATGGCGGCTGTGCAAAATTTTAAATGCTCGTTTTCATTTCCTGTGTCCTAATCATGCGATTGAGATTTTTTTAGCGTATGGCTTTTAGTGCCGGGAGAGTCCGAGAACATGTTCGGCTCGCCAGTTTTGTAGCTGCTTCGAGACAGACACCCAATGGGTGAGCTACAAGTACCGTTGGGGAGGAAAGTTGGAAGAGAAGGGCGAGGAGTTGGAAGGTAGCAGCTGTGGCCTATAGTTAGGGACCAACCCGGCATTTGCCTGGAAGGAAGATGGGAAACCACAGAAGACCATCTTCGAGGTTGCCGGCGGGGGGATTCGGACCTCTTCGCCTCCCGGATGTGAGCGACTGCCATTAGTCATGCCGTAACGACCACGGCTAACTCACCCGGTTGAGATTTAATAATACACCTACACAATAATCTTCATGTCACAGCATAACTCTAAGTTATATATATATATAAATCCGACATGGCGACCATCCGAAATATTTAGACGGTTTTCAATATCTACGAGAATCTATTACAGCAATCAAAGTGAAATTGTGTATGTTGATAGAGGCAATCAACATGAGTAGGATACAGTATATGAAAATGTAGTTCTTCACGGAACTACTTGTTAAATCTTCTCTTCACATTTCTGCAATACTGTATGTAGTATTTGGTTTTATTCGCGGAATTATTTTGTGGAACAAGGTACAAAATCAGTTATAAAGTCTTCCTTCATTCCTTCACTGTTAACAACAGCTTACTTATTTATCAATGAATCCAATTCTGGCGAGTAAATACCAGCCAAAAGTTGATGCACTATCTGTACTCATCGGAATAATATCAACTGGCCTAAAGAACATTTAGCAAAACGCATATTTTACTTATATTCTTGTTCTTATGAGTCTCTTTGTTTCAGAATGGAACTTATTTTGAGGAAAATATTTGTAATTGTAGATATTAATTTCTTTATTTTTCTCTTACAGATTTCTTAATAATTTTGTTAAATTTACTGATTGTATTTAGAATAGTGTTAAATAATTGATTTCACTAATTTTTAGACTTTGAGTTATTTTCTATGAGATAGTTTTAAAACAATAATCATTATTTTGTGTATTCTTTGTCTTTCGGCAACACCTCAAGGATGTAAAAATACAAATACATAAACAAAAGAATAGGGTTAAAATGAACTGGAAATTCCAAGCAGTGATTAATGTACTAAAATAGTAAGAAAAAAAGTGAATATGGATGTATTTTATACATAATTCGAAAATGTAAAAATAGCATACGGTAACTTAAAACATTTATTGTCTTTCATCGTAACGTATCGTGGTTTTTAGACACTCTTTATATGAGAAAAACAGTGATATGACATTTTATTCTCAAAATGACTTTGAACAAAATTTTCACTGTTGTAAATTCTGCTATGAATGCCAATTCCAACAAATCTCCTTGCTATTGTTCGTAGTTGAGGATTGTCGTGAAATCATGTTATGGCCTAGTGGTGATGTACGTTGTTTTGGTTCTCCTGTAATTGCTTTGATCATTGAAATGATAGCTTTCTTCCCTAAAATAGTTTTGAACTAACCTCTGGGGTAGAGATCAAACGAAGTTCCCTGCAGGTACAGGATATTTGGTGCATGCATGACAGCAGCTGTGATTGAATGCCGTGGCATATTGCATTCAGCTTGGTTCTATGGCCTAGGTCAATCGATGCTGTTGATAAGGTGCATCTGAATGTGAAGAGAAGCCTCTGAACGGTGGCTGGCACAGTTCACTTCGGTCTCTGCGGTCGGGAAACCCAACGTGCGTGAATGTGTGTGTGAGCTTTCGGAATCTTCACTCAATTTCAACGGGATTATATCGCTGTAAAAGGATTTCCAACGTTTCCACTGTTAAGTTGAATAATTACTAACATTTTAGAAGTACTGTAACTGAGGATTTAGGATTGGGTCACAGTAGCTCTGATCACATTCTAAATCATTATTAATTACTATAAATTAAGACTTGAGTTTGTAGCCTCCATTTCTTACGAACATACTGTAGAGTAGTATGTTTTTTATTTGTTTAATATGATGTCTGTTGTTGTTGTTGTTGTTGTTGCGTTCTTAGGGGCTTTCCGACATGGTGGTCATGTAGCCCCGTGTACTAGGGTGTGTGCGGAATTCGTCTGATAACCTGTGTTCTTGTGGTGGCTGTATTAGTATGGGTATTTGTAATTTAGGTGAGAATTGGAAAGAGGCGACCGTGGTTTTAAGTTAGGAACCATCCAGGTATTTGCCTGCAGTAGAAGTAGTAAACTACGGAAAACTACTTCCAAGATGACAGAGGGGGAATCGAACCCACCTATTCGCAGCTTTCCCCCCTCAGCCATCTTCGAAGTGGTTTATCATATTCGGTAGCATGCTGATCTTCTATGCCCAAGAACGCGCGTTCAAACCCGGCCGAAGTCGTCGGTTTTTTAAGAGCGTTAAAATCCTTCAATATGCCTTCCTTCGGTGGGGAAGTAAAGCCAGCGGTCCCATGTCATAGATTTATGGCATGTAAAAGAACCTTCCACTAATTAAACTTGTGTGAAGCTAAATTTGCAGGTTATATTTCGTTGAAACGCTCTATCAAAATTCCAACGTTCACCACTAGGTGTCAGTGACATCTGGTAGAAAAGTTGAGACTACTTGAAATTGAACGGAACTTGTAGCTCAACCTCTGGGTGTCCGCTTGAAGCAGCTACAGACTCAGGCGAGCCGAACAGTCCCCGGACACTGCCGGCACTAAAAGCCATACGATAAATAAATAAATAAATAAATAATCATAGTTTCCCACTTCTACTGCATGAAAAAATATGAAGAGGAAGCTCGAACATTTCTGCCATTCCTTGCACGGAACCAACTACGGAATTCTGCAGTTAGTGCTACAGTCCCATGACGTAGACGAGCTCGTCATCTTTCACAACGGCCACGAGGGCAGCTTCAGCAAGTCCGGAGATCGCAGGTTCGAATTCCGGTGAAAACAGCGGCTATCCTGAGTGTGTGTTTACCCCGTGTTTTTCCACACTCCCTCCAGGAAAATGCCAGGATAGTACTGTACTTCAAGTCCCGGGGTGCCTACCTCATCGCTGTCCCTACAACAGTTACACACATTACTAGTCACAGCAATACAGGTTTTCAGACACGTTCCGTGCATAACGACAAAGATGTCCCAAGCCCCTCAATTGAATTAACAACAACAACAGTTAGTGCTACAGGGAAAGATCTAGGGACAACGTACTCCAGGTATATATAAAAAAAAAGTCAACCCCTGGCACTATCCAGCCCATGACGGGCTAAGGCCGACCAAGCGACCGCTGCCCAGCCATTTTGGCCTGCAGATATTGGGGTGATGCGTGATCAGCGCGTCGGGTCTCCTCGGCCGTTAATCTTGGTATTCGTGATCGGGGCGCTGTCTCACTGTCAGACAGCTACTCAATTGTCCTCACGAGGCTGAGTGCACCCCGTTCCAACCCTCACGTCAGTTTAAAAATCCCTGACGGAGCCGGTATCCAGGTATCCTAAAAAAAATCTTTGCAGAGAAAAGAAACTTGCAGGATTGGTGCGGGAAAAATACAATTTCCCTGCCGGTGTTGCAAACTTAGTTAGTTATTGCTTTAAGGGGAGGAACTACGAGGTCATCTGCCCCAAGTTGTTGCAAACTTTAGTGCTAGCGATTGCTGACAACTACCTAGCAGTTTTCGGTGTATTAAGTTTGCAATACTGGTCTCTGTTCCGAGGCAGTATTCTCCAAAAGTAGGATTTCCATGATGATGATGATGATCACAAACTTCCATTATGAGAGGATACATCACACTAAGATAGCTTGCCACGGTGGGTGAGTGGATAGCGTGTCGGTCTACTAACACCAAGATTGCAGGTTCGCTCCTGGTTGTGGTAAGTGATTTTTGAAAGGCGGCAAAAATACGACATGCATGTCATACGATGTTGGCATGTCAAAGAACCCATTTGAATTCAGTAGGCAGTGTTCATAATGGCAAAATTAATCTCGGGAGTTTCCGCCAACACAAAGTTCCTCATTTCTCTACTAAAAAGCGCTATAGTGTTCAAGGAGCTTAGATATCGAACCTCCTTGACTTTCATAGTGATTCAAGGAACAACGAAATTCGACATGCAAACTACCCTCTGGGTGTCAAATTACAAAGCTTGTACCCGGCACCCGAGGCTATACGATATTATTATTATTATACACTAAGATGAAGATCCATAAAACTGATTGTAAGAAGATTTAAACTTTACCCAGATATTGAATTTGTGTGCCAGGAACACTCCTATATTGATATTGTGCTCGCAACTGGCATGTCATGTGTCATCTGTAGATCGAACAGAAATAACAGCAAAATAAAACACTGTTTGTCAAACTCGTATGTGTGTATATATGTGTTTATTAAGCTAATGCGTCCGGAACACATGATGTTAAATGAAATTCCATTTCAAGCTTTATGAGTCTCTTGTGTACCCTAGGCACGTTCATGTCCGCTGGAGTACCCAAATTAGATCGTATTGTAGCATCAGGTCTGAATGGGAAGCATTGAATTAGTTAGGCTACCTGTGTCACGATTACCCTTCTCTATCCAATCCCCAACATTGGCTACATGTTTCAAAGGAGCGTGGATATGTGTGGAGGATTAACTGATTTTGTGAACCGATGTAGTACTTAATATAATTAGTTTTCAATAGCGTTATCTACTCTGGTCACAATATAAAAAATTCACGTCCAATTATTCTACTTACCAACACACAAGTTGCACGTACACTAGTGTCAAAAAGTTAAGCATAATCACTAAACGAAGCCATTCCGCCGGATAGGAATGTCAGACGGATTGCTGAACAAACGGAAGCTGAATCACACACCATATGCCACACAACTTGTCCAAAACGCAGTGTCAGAAAGGTTCTGGTAGCTAAGGTACACCTTTGACAACAACTAATAAAACTTGGCAATGTCTTCCACAACAAAATATGCTGTTAATAGGGTGTATGGTTATCCCTAACGACCACACATGCTTCGCAGCGACGTGGCATGCTCTCTATCAGACGGTCCTAGAGCTCTTGTGGCAGTCGATTCCCTTCCTCCGAAAGGGCAATGCGAAGGTCTTGGAGCGTCCTTGGGGGAGGCAGACGGGATGCAATTCGCCTCCCCAATGCATCCCAGGCATGTTATATATGATTCAGATCCGCAGACCTCGCTGGCCAGTCCGTGCGATGAATGTCTTCCCCAGCCTGAAATTCATCCACCAGAGTAGCACGGTGCAGTCGGGCATTATCGTCCATTAAGAGGAAGTCTGGACAACGGTACCTCTGAGGAGTCGAACATGTGGTCTCAGTACCTCATCCCTGTATCTCTGAGCGTTCACAGTGTTCCTCGGACCACCCATGAAGATGTGCAGGTCCGTACGGCCATTCAACATGATGCCGCCCCACACCATGACGCCACCACCACCATACTGGTCCTGTTCCAAGATGTTCCTGTGGTTGTATCGGCTACCTGGTTCTCTCCAGATTAATGTGCGACGGGAATCGTTCTGCAGACTGAAGCGGGATTCATCTGTGAAGAGCACATGCCTCCATTCATTCATGGTCCAGTTTCGACGTTGACGGCTCCACAGTCAACGGGCCCGTCTCTGTGCTGGAATGAGCAGAACGCACACCGCTGGACATCTGCCAAACAGCCCTGCTGTTCTGAGCCTCCGTACACAGTTTGCCGGGAAACGGCAACTCCTGAGACGGCTGCAAGCTCCGCCGACAAGTGTCTTGCAGGTGCACTCCGATTTCGTCGGGCGGTTAAGGCCAGATATCGGTCCTGCTGTGGGGTGGTTACTCTTGGTCGATCTGGTACTGACCTACGACTAACATCTCCTGTGTCTCGAAATCGTCTCCAAAGCCTGGAAATGACACTTTGTGAAATATTCAAGGATACAGTGACTTCGGTCTGTGTCTGGCCTGCTTCCAGGCGGCCGATTATTCTACCCTGCAAAATGGGGTCCTAATGTCGTCGTTGTGCCATTATGTTGTCACGTGCACCACGAGACTACACTCCGCACACTCATTCATCCATTCATCATCTTCATTTCCCCTTATCCAGCTGACACTGGGTGGGGGCAAATATGGTTCCTCTCCACTTTGTTCTGTCGTTCCACCATTCCTCTTCCGACACGGTGCTACAATCCAGGTTCCGTTTTCTAATGCTATACTTCACCGAGTCCATCCAACGCATTCTTTGTCTTCCTCGTCCTCTCTTCCCTGTCATCGTCGTTCTAGTGCTCGTCTTGGGAGCCTTTCTTCATTCATCCGATGGCATATCCAAGCCATCTCAATCTGTTTTGCTCCAGTTTGTCATTTAGTTTCTGTACTCTCAGTTTTTTCCGTTTCTCACTCTATCTCTCCTCGTTTTCTGGACCATACTTCTCAGGAATCTCATCTCAGCTGACTGAGATGACAAGTTTCTGCTGCATATGTCATTATAGGAACATGATATGCTTTGTACATGACTTCTTTAGTCTTAATTGGTATATCCTTGTTCCATACTAGTCCCCGTACCTGTTGGTAGAAGGCACTCCCGAGTTGTATTGTTCTGCTAATTTACAAATCTAGTCTTCCATCTTCAGTCAGTTCACTTCCGCACACTTTAAAAGGCAAACACGACTTGGAGAATATGCGCCGCAGGCACTGGCTGTGTTTACCTTGCGATTACGCCGCTGGTCAAAGCAGGGAATACTTATTTCCTATACAGAGCGAACACGTAAGGTTGTTAAGGTGCATATGTCGTGCGATTTGCTGTCTATATTGTATGGTTTCTTTGTGGGGGTGTCCTACAATAGGGGTGAATTGGGGGAAGTGGAAAGGTGAGCGGGTAGAGTGGGCGAGCTGTCTAAAGGCAAAGACGTAGCTCTGTGTACGAGCTTCCCGATGGTTCGGATTGCCGTGAGCGCTCGAGGGTGTAAAAGTGGTGCTAGGGGAGGTTTAGCGAATAAGACTTTAAACGATGCGGTCGCGACTCGGCTCAGTGCAAGCGTAAGCTGGCTGGCTGAGAGGGAGCCTGCTGACTCAAGTACAGTGACGTCGCAGCAAGTGGTCGTCCGATGACGCCACTAAATAATTAAACAATAAGGCTAGGGGATCCTACCTAGAGGAAATCTAAAAGGGTAGAATCTTACCATCTAGTCAAATAAATGTAAGGACCAGCTATCTAGAGATTGTGTTGTTTTGATGAATTCACTTCTATGTAGAAGTATTAATAAAGCTTGCAGAACAGCCAATGTGCTTAGTACAATTCCAGTACAAATAATGGGGGATGAAAAGTGTAAGTGTGTGTGTATGTGAATTTGCTCGCTACACTTACCAGGCTGGCGATGGTCGTGACGGCGTACATCAGAGGTTCCACACTACAACACAACGTCTGTCTTGGAATGACCAGGAGGCATGACCTCTCCGAGGATTTATAGAGCCGGTCTGCCGTGTTTGCAGAATTGCGAATTCTTTGTGTGTCGTAGCCCTCCCGGGGTCGTTGAGGTTCAGGCATGATGCCACCTGTTGCCATGGAAGTATTCAGATTTGTAGATGTGGTCGTGGATTGTAGAATTATGTCTGAAGTTATGTATACTGAACCCTTCAGAAAAGCAGTGTTTTATGTAAGAAATCTTAATCAAGGGGTCGCGCTCAGTTCCTATGTGATGTTTACGTTCGCCAAACAACATGCTCTACTGAGGTAAGGGTCATAGGATGCAAACTGTAAATTAGAAAGAAAAGGAGACAAGATGTAAAATAATAACAAGATTTAATGACTAATAGTGCATAAAAAGAAATAAACAACAATAAAATATAAAACAATCCTTCCTGAATTTTTCATGATAGGAATATCTATAAAATCTGAGGAGTCAGACGGATCTCCCCTTTATTAAAATGTGGATCCTGGTTCCACTACCTTGCAATTTGGGTTTTATGTGCGCGTAATGACTAACTACGAGGAATGAGTACTTTGGATGACTGTTCGTTTACAACGGGTTAACAGCCACGATGCTTACGAACAATCATCTCGTAAATCAACGTTTATGGATATGGAACATGACATTAATAAAAACCCTTAAAAATTGTAATGCTGACACACGCACTAAATCTACTATTTACAGGAATCTCTCTCGGGACCCTCATTAGCGCGAAGACGCACTTGACTTTGAGCTGCCAGACTGGCCAAATTACTCAACACAAATAAGGAAAAACAGCATAGCCTGTGACTCACGGGTCACTGAATGAAATATGAACATGGATTAAACCAACAACAACAAAAGCCTGACTGGCTGACATTACTTGATATGAACAAACTGCATGTTAAGGTAACGCTTCAGAGATTATCGTGATTCGTAGGCAACTCCCATTTATTAAAACAATTTTTATCATTGATCAGTTCTTAATTCTGTATTTCAAGTTATTACTGAGCCACGCAGGCATTCTCCACTAATGACCTGACTGGCAACCTCAGTCCGTCTTGTGAAACATCTCCACTCTTCCTCAATCAGCTGCCATCGTCCCACCCCAGTGTGTATAAATATAACTGACCAGCTGTGCCGCTATCTCAAGGGATCAACAGCAACAAACTCAACCACTATGGTCAGACATTAATCAAAATATCCAGAATTGCCCTCGCGAGGTCACAATCTGGATTAGTCATCAAGCTGCCAGAAATCAGTCTACGCTGAAATTCCCGCTTGTAATAACGTAAAATACACACACTCACACACACACATCTGGGAATGACAATACGTTTCACACAGACCGGCTGAAAGGATGCTTGCCAACAATTAAAAAATATTAAAACCTACGATAGAGCTGACTGCTCTTCGTCACAAATCACATTGCTCCAAAGGCAATCATTTCACTGAATCTGATCAATAATAAAACAAAAGAAATCAATTACCCTCCAATCTACTGTATAATTATATTACTTCAGTCCTACTTCTGAAACACAACATATCTCCGGGAGACGTTTTTAACCACATTGCGTAGCGTATGTAAACACGGCCGTCCACATAGTTACGTTAGTTAAAACAACAAACAAGAAAAGAACCTTCTACTAATAACATATATGCGAGCTGATTCCATGCAAAAGGTGTGTCAGACCAAAACTAAATAGACTACGTTAATCACACAAGCAAATTATTTACAAAACAAAACATGTCCCATACACCATAAGTTAATTTATCAAATAATAAGAATTATTATGTACTCATCCTCAGTCAGCCACCCGTCAAAGGACATCCGCGGCCATCTCCCAACCGGATTCTTCTTATCTCATCTCAACCATCTTGACGGAGTCTTGATATTTCCAGGCTTCCTCCATAGTCAATGATGTCATCTCTCGTGCTGATTCAAAAATTAAATTATTATACACTTGATGTCTGACTACTAAATTCGCCGTTCGGGTACTTCTTTCCCCAAAACAGTTTGTTGGCGAATTATCGAAGATACTGCCCCTACAAATATAGTACTGTGACTATCTAACACAGAATTTAACACTTTTAATAATAGTTTCTGTGTCCTTCATGACACGCAAAGTATAAAAGCCTGTGTTCACTGACACACAAAATAACAGCCTCCGTCCTCAGACGAACAATAATAATAAGCCGTGTCCTCGACACACCAACGTAATAAGCTGTGCCCTCGACACACCAAAG
Source organism: Meconema thalassinum (assembly GCA_946902985.2). Lineage (NCBI taxonomy): Eukaryota > Metazoa > Arthropoda > Insecta > Orthoptera > Tettigoniidae > Meconema > Meconema thalassinum. Next base: position 374,518,751 of record OX336388.2, on the reverse strand, counting down.
TAATAATAATCGTCTTGGCTCTTCACACCACTTATAAATGAACCAGCCCTAGGTGTAGATAGAGGGGGAAACTAGATAAAAATTTCACAAAATAATAGTGATACAGGAATGAAATAAATATCACTGAACTCGAAAAATAGCGCAGGTCAAGAATATGCCCATTAATCCTAGAATCGATCGTAGAGATGTTGTCTAGGCGATCTCCCGCGTGAATGCTAGCCGAGCGTGCCCACGCTAGACCTGCCGCGCTAAATAAGCATTCTTCACTCATTGGTTCCCACACTTTCTGTAACTTGGCGGTTTTTATCAGAGCTTGGCTAGTAGGAGTGTCTAGCATGTACATCAGCCACTCACGTTACTGCATCATATTTCTTCTATGCGCGAATATTACAATGAACATACCAGAGCCGTGTCTCACTGCGCGTCGCTTCTATTTTGAGGCAGCCACCACCTGTCCTTCTGAATCATAGCTATGGTCACTCTTTTCACAATCCTAAGTATTTAGCCTTTTGTCATACAGCTTCAGGTATGTCCCCTCTGTCTCCAGCAATGCTTGAAATTTCCTCATCTCCCTCTGGCTATTTTCATGATGCTTGTAGAAATATTTATTAATTGAAGAAATAAAACATAGAATCATTTATCCAACAGAGGATAAAGGGTTCAATACGTATGTGTTTTTAGGGGGTGTAATTAGTAGGGGATGAGGGTGGCATACCCTACGGGTATAACAATATCCTGTTGCCCTGCTTATGCTTAACTTTCGGACACTAGTATAGATTGCGTTCACCCAACAGCTTAGTCGAGCATGCTCAGTCACCCTCCAAGACTGCAATGGGCAACAACATCAAATTTCGAGTACGTAGTCATGAATCCTGGCGCTTATTGTGGCCACCCTGATTGTAGTTATCCACCCTCCCTTCCGTAAAATGCTGGAACACTGATGATGATGATCAGGTGCCATCAAGTCGGCGTCGACTCCTAGCGACTGCATGGATGAACTGTCTCCATATGATTCGGTCTTCAGCCATATACTTCAGATCCTTCACTGACATATTCATGTTGGATTTGATGGAGTCTATCCATCTCAATGCTGGCCGCCCTCGTCTCCGAGACCCTTACACCTTTCCAAGCATAATTGTCTTTTCCAACGAATTAGAACGTCTCATAATGTGTCCAAAATATGACAGCTGTAATCTTGTTATCGATGCTTCAAGAGACTGATCTGGTTTGATTTTATGAAGTACCCATACATTTGTCTTCTTGGATGTCCAAGGAATACGCAGTATTCTTCTCCTACACCAGAGCTCAAAGGAATCAATATACTTCCTATCTCGTTTCCTTATGATCCAGCTTTCGCAACCATATGTAGCTATAAGAAACCTCCGTGGTTTAGGCTGCAGCACGCCGGTTTCTCACCGCTGGGTCCGTGGTTCAAATCCCGGTCACTCCATGTGAGATTTGTGCTGGACGAAGCGGAGGCAGACAGGTTTTCCTCCGGCTACTTCGGTTTTCCCTGTCATAATTTCATTCCAGCAACACTCTTCACTATCATTTCATCTGTCATTCATTTAATCATTGCCCCAGGGGAGTGCGACAGGCTTCGGCAGCCGGCACAGTTCATATCCTCGCCACTAGATGGGGGTTTCATTCATTCCATTCACTGACCCGGTCGGTCGACTGGAAGCAGGCTGTGGATTTTCATTTTCATGTAGCTATAGGAAAGACTAGTGACTTAACCATTCTAATTTTAGTAGGCAAAGATACATCTGAACACTTGAAGATCTTATCCAGGTCTTTAAAAGCTGCTCTTTCTAGAGCAAGTCTTCAGCGAATCTCTTGACTCCATGAGCTACTACTACTACTACTACTACTACTACTACTACTACTACTAATGGTTGAACCCAACAAACAGAAGCTATTAACCTCTGTGATTACCTTATTATCTATCATAATGTTTGATGGTAAAACCGTTGTCATTAGTTTTGTCTTGTTGATATTCAAGTACAAGCCCATGGTTCTGTTCTTTAACTTTCATAATGATATCCTAGAGTTCTTCCTTGCTGGGACACTACCTTATTTTAATTCCCGAGGCACCTACGCCCTATTCTAGATCCAAAACGTTCGCGTCGTTGCGTAATGACTAACATTCATGGCTGTCACCACGGAGACCCGGGTTCGATTCTCGGCTCTGACAAGAAATTTAATTCTGGTGTGAGGGCTGGAACGAGGTACACTCAGCCTTATGAGGCAAAACTGAGAATAGGCGGGTTCTATTCCTACCTCAGCCATCATGGAAGTGCTTTTTGTGGTTTCCCACTTCTCCAGGTAAATGCGGGGATGGTACCTAATGTAAGGCCACGGTCACTTCCTACCCAGTCCGCCTGGTTGCGTAGTACGTAGCTCTCTTGACTGTCAACGCGGGAGCCCGGGTTCGGTCCCGGAGTCTGCTAAGAAATCTAAATTCGGTCTGAGGGCTGGAACGGGGTACACTCAGTCTCGTGAGGGAAAACTGACCAGAATCAATAGGTCCACGGCCGATTTACTTCCATAATCCCTTCCCTGACCCATCCTGAAAATGAAATAAATGGCCATTGGCTGCATTAATAGAATTATGGAAAATAAAGTTGACAATAACTTACGCATTCAATTTGGTGATCAAAAAACAATTTATATTTAAATCATAAATCTGAAGAGACTTGCATTGCTTTTTGTTTGTTCGAGGTAGGGGGGCCGACAGGACGGAAGGGCAAGTCACCCTTCGACCTTCCTCTGCAACTGCGCCTGCTCCCCTTCAAGAATTCCTGTTGTACATAGCTGCGAAGCCTCTCATACAGTAAAAAAGAAATGTCCTGCTCGTTGTCTGTACGAACACCGTCACTCAACAAGATTTATCCTAATGGGATTAAAACTCCACCAGCATTGATTTTGGCTTTCCTCCCTAGCGTGCTCGTGAATTTGCATGCTAGCCTTTCTCTTCTTTTATGCAGATGTTTTTAAAGCATCTCGTCAAATTCCCTGTCAGGCTGCTAGCTCGCATTTAGGCTAGCATTAATTTTAATGAGTGAGAACGGTGGTGGAAGTTGGAGGGGTTATTAAAAATGTATTTGATTCTTTGATCTGTCCTAGCTGTGCCACAGTGAGCCTACGTGTGTGTATAATTCACCACGTGAAACCAGACTGGACAATAATCACTTCTGTATTCTAGATTTTCCCGAGGTCATACCTTGTGATCCGCTCGAAAAACCAAACGCATACTGTAATTGCATTGTAGTGACTTTTCTACAAACTATGAATATTAATGTTATTATGTTTAGTGCAAATAATTCCCTTAAACCGCTAACAGTACAAGAGGACTTAGGGAAAGAAACCTCACATAACATCAAAAGTTCACCAAGTTGGCGAATTTCAAATTATTATTATTATTATTATTTTCTTTGGTTCCAGTCATCTATGGTCCACGCTCTTTCAACCGCTTTCTCCCCCGATCCCTCACATTTGCCCAGTATTCCCTCATTCCTCTTCGGTGAGCTATCTTCCGTTCTTCGGTTCACATCTTGCCCGTTTTCATCTTGGGTTTTGGCTGAAAAATATTCATTTCCCCAAGTATCTTCTTCAAAGGCTCACGTTCCAAGATGTCCTCTCGTGATATCCCCAGATCTTGAAGGTCGTTCTCCACCTCTGTAAACCAGATGCCTTTAGTTTTCTTTCCCACAACGTAGGCACAAATTCCATTGGACAATCTTCCAGAGCTCATTCGTGTCAAGTGACCATAGAATGAGATTCTCCTTTGGCGTATGGTGCCCGTTTTCTTCTCCACCACACAGCTTGACTGAGCAATTATATTAAGATAGTTGAGAATAAGATCTTTCCAAACAGATTACCCGAAATGAGGTTCATATGTAACAAATATTTAATGTTAAAATTTAGTTTTTTTTTAAATTGGTGAGCTGGATATTATACAATTTCAAGCATATTATTTTTTGATGTGCATTTGTTTCCAAAATGCTGAAAAAGGAGATATAGATCATCGTTGTGTCGTCTTCGGTGATCTCCTAGTTATTTGACCGGGCCCAAGATCTTTCTCAAGATCTTTCTCTTTTTGGCTTCTAGTTGTCAGACCTTTCTTATTCATCGCAAGGCATTCTGATGCATATAGAGCCTCCGGTCAAATAATGGTACACCAGTGCCTGAGTTTGGCCTTGAAGGACACTGATCGTTTATTGCAGGTGTCGTTGGTTAGATGGTAAGCCATTTCCATTTTGTTGATTCTTGACACGAAAGCTTCTTTTTCTCAAATGTTGGGCTCTATCCACTTACCCAGGTATTTGAATTTCTCTGCCTGTTTCATTATTATTATTATTATTGTCCGGCTCCGTGGCTAGATGGTTAGCGCACTAAGCTTTGGCCCGCCGTGTCCAGTGTTCGATTCCTAGCCGGGCCATCAGGGATTTTAATCTCCTGGGGTTGATTCCCGTGGCTCGGGGACTGAGTGTATGTGCCGTCCTCATCATCACTTCATCCTCATTACGACGCGCAGGTCGCCCACGGGCGTCAATTAGAAAGACCTGCACTCGGCCTCTCAGGGGGCCACACGATCATTCATTTCATTGTCATTATTATTTTATGTACATGGCATGTTAAATAGACAGCATGATATTTAATTATATAACTACACTGTATGTAAGCTAAGCAATAAATTGTCAATTTGAATTCAAGCAAGATGTTCAGCAAAGAACTTATAGCCTACTTTCTCCCAAATGTATGGGTATACTTATAAGTCTTTGTCCTCACCCCTAAAACAATCACCTCTACCACCATGTATTTCTTTGGGTTTCTTTTATAATTAGCCAGTAAGTATGTGTCTAAATCAATATTATATACTTTATGATGATTGAATAACAAAACTACTAACTTATTGTAATGTATTCACGTCCGTTAATCTCGATATTAAGCCTCCAAACTTAAGAATCCTTCGTTTCAGGTATCTTCCCGTTTTAGGTTGGTGCTGCAACCTATCAGTGAATTAATATATATCTTTTACGCCTTTGAGTGTTGAATGGGCAGGCAGTTTAAAGCAACCAGGAGGGAGGCGATCCAGCTGGCGGTAATTAAAGGTAATAATAATAATAATAATGTTATTGGTTTTACGTCCCTTTTAACTACTCTGGCTTTTAGAGACGCCGGGGTGCCGGAATTTTGCCCCGAAGGGGATCTTTAACGTGCCAGTACATCTACTGACACGGCTCCCTCGCATTTGCGCACCCTCAAATGCCAGCTGATTGCGCCAGGATACGAACCTGCAACCTTGGGCCCAGCAAGCGAGAACGTTACCGCTGAGCCACGCAGCCAGCCGTTAATTAAAGGTAATCGGAGCGAGGTAACAGCTAGAAGTTGATCTAATACAAAATTGCAATACTTCAGGAGGCCAGGGATTCACAAAACGGAATGTTTGGAACAATTACCCACGTAACCCGCAAGAGGGCAGCACCGTACAAAGGCATTGAGAAGACTGTGGTTGATGACAACGTGTATCTTGTTCTTCTATTCTCCTTTTTTAATGTCTTCTATTTATGTGCAATGGTTATTAATAAACGAGTGTATACATTAGCCTCTCCTTTGAGCATAATAGCAATTGATTTAGTATCTGTGGAAAGAGCTCGTCCACATCATTTGTAATGCAAGTTAAAAAAAAAAGTTAACTTTAGTCGGTTCCGAACCCCAGTCGCCCGCGTGAGAGACTAATGCGCTAGCACAGAGCCAAACTTGTCCATAACATCTTAGTGTTATTAACCGCTTTAGATACAACGTGTTATCAAATAATGTCTTAAAAAAATGATTCCTTCACTGCAGTACCGTACATCATTAAAAATAATTTCATACAAAGTTTATATTATTTCTATCAGTAGGCTATATCGCATGCATCATACTCAAACTACTGAAATATAGGACAGACACAAGAGGTCAGCTGCCATCTTGTCATGTGACAGAGATGGCTCAGCTCTTTTAGGTCAATAATAAAGTGTAAACTTATAATATACAATTATAATAAACAACGGGACACGTCCTTTATGATAGCTTAAATCACCCTCGGCTCGATAATAGGTATTGGTGGGTCGTAATCTATTGATTATAATGTTTGCATAATTCACACGACCGCCATAATTAACTGGTACGGCTGATGACTTTGTCGTTTGAGCACAGGATGCGTCTCATATGAAGGTATAACTTCACAAAATTTCATAAAGATCCGATGATTAATTTGGTCGTAATTTAATGTTAAGTTTTGACCATTTGAGTGGCCACCATTAAGTTTGGTTAAATATGTCGGCAATACAATACATGACACTGAGGTGCTACCTCTGCATCAAATTTCGTTCAATTAGGTTTCATCGTATTTCAATTGATAGGGGGGACATACATACACACACACACATACATACATACATACACACACACACACACACACACACACACACACAATTTTGGCCCTGTGTAGATATCATAAGTCTACTTTCATTTTTTGCAGAAATTAAAAGTAGGCTAAAAAGCAATAATCAATCGAAGTTCGGTGATTTGGCATGTAGTTCCTCACCGTGAATGGATAATATCAATGCACAAGTTACCAAGGCGCTCCATTGTATAATTTTACGAACGTTGAAAATTCTGGAAGGACTGCTGGAAGACATACTGTAATTTGGGATTCCCCGCACTGCATACTTTGCCTCGTATTGTGGTGCAAAATTACGCTCCTTTAGGGACTAAGTCTCAGGGGACTAAGTACGCTCAATAGGCAGGATGGGAAATTTAGACGCTCCGTCCTTAGTGTGTGACCCTGAGGCCTGTAGGGACCGTTATTCGGCAGCGTGAGGAAGGGAGCATTGTCCATTCGCCAAGTCGTAGGGGCCGCTTTATATGGACAGACTCCTTCAATCGACGTGAAATAGCCGGATACAACAGCAGAGATTTTATTTATCTTTGATTAAAATTTTAATATTAATATTTAATTTTCAATTTTCAGCGTTTAATTTTTAATTTAATGTCATTTAATTTAATTTATTCCACTTGTAGAGCTCAGAATCTTCTTTATAGTAATACTTTACAAATACATCTTAATTTTTGTAGATATGTTAACCATTCTCAATTCACGTAACCTACGAAAAATTATACAAATTTAATACATAAATATGTATAGCGTAAATTGCAATGGAATGATAACAAATAACAGTCTTGAGCGCTATGTAAAAAAAAAAAAAACAGAATTAAAAAGTTAGGTTAGACATCATTAAGTGAAACGACACTATTGTACATTAGTCTTACCAGAGGCCTTATACGCTTCAGAAACGACAGCAGTCAAGGGACGAACAAAAATCAAGGAATTGGAAAAAACAAGAGAGAAAAAATCTGAGAAAGATCTACGGGCCAGTTCAGAATGAGGGTTAAAGAGACCTACAATAGAACTGTTCAGACAGACAGAGACGATTACAAACAACATAAGGAAAAGAAGGGCAACATTTTATGGGCATATACATAGGATGACCGAAGACAGACTGACCAAGAAAATGTTTGATATAGTTACGAATAGTAACTTACACTAAAAACCATGTGGGTAAAGGAAACCGTGGAAGACCTCAAGAGACTAAACATTTCTAAAGTAGACATGGCAGACAGGAGCACATACAGAGGAAAACTTAAGACGACAGAAATTTGAGCAAACTCCCAAAGAGAGACAACCAAAAAAGAAGTGTACAGAAGAGAGAAAGAGGAAGCATAGTGTGTATATGAGAGGTTTTTGGGGGGTAAAAAGAAGAAAGGGCCAGAATAAAACATGAAAATTGATTGTGTTGAAATGCTCTCCTTATGGGAAATTAACGAATAAATAAATAAGTGAAACGAAGAAAGCATACGTGTAGGTACTTATTAAATTGAGATTCTTTACTTTCGGTGGAGGGGCAACAGAGGCGAGTTGCAAAACACCGTATTCTATCATCTTGACCTCTGGGAAGTCTAGAATTGGGAAAATATTGACTGAAAGTCATAGAAGGTAAAAATAATTTACTAACAAAAGCAGGATGAGATGAATGACGTCTTGCGACCTTTCAAACAGATAAAATAAAAAGGGGGATAAAATAAAAAGGGGAAGTTATTTCTTTAAATTATTGAAGTTAACAGTATTTACGTCCGACTTGCAATTGACAAATATGCATGAGCTCACCGGGTTGTAGATCTTCATGGGCGATGTTGGCGGAGGTATCTCGTTCCTGAAGTAGACATCTCGCGTGGTCTTCCATGGTTCCAGGTACCAATCCTCCCTGATAAAGCTATCTGCTCACTAAATGCACAGATGCTGTCGCCTAGCTGAGTGAATGGAATGGTTTCACTCGTCTTCGATATTCAGCGCAATGCTGGAAATATCCTAGCTAGCTCTCCACTGAGTTTACTAGTTTACCTTTACGAAATTTCGGAGTTGAAGGAAGTTTGATCAAAAATGAGAAGAATATACTCTGGTGGACTGTAATTTATAGTGCTGGGATTTCAAATCACTGGACTTCTGTGGAACATTTAAACTAATTAGATTATATTACACAATTATATACAATACATGTTGATACATTAATACACTGTCACTCGTTCGATATAGTTTTTCGAGATTGCATAGCAGCAGGTCTGCTTCGCTTTCACCCCGTGGTGACTGGTTTGAGCACAATAGTGGCACTGGCTCAGGAATGTACGGTACTTGGGCGCGGGGTGGGGCAGGTAGCAAGCACACCCCTCCCGACCAGTGGATATAACGGGATTCTGCCACAGGCAAGGCGAGGCTTGGCGAGCCGTTTAACACTTGTTCCTAAACATGCCGCCCGCCAAAAAAGAGTTTAACACTTTTTTCCAGAAACAGTCACCTGAAATATAACACCAACAAACAAACGAACACAAAACAATGAACATAGTTAGTTAGTCAAAACACCACCTTCACAAATGCCGTTGTCTGGCATGGGAAGTGGGCAAAGTTTTGTAATGGGTCTCTTGAATGTACCGGAAGAGGTACGTATAGTGGCAACACGTACGAGCCCATCAGCTCCAGGGTGGACCTGATCAACCACTGCAAGCTTCCAGCACAGTGGGGGAAGTTTGTCTTCTTTCACGATCACCAGCGTGCCTGCCTGGACGTTGCGCCCTTCCTTCTTCCATTTTCCTCTCTGTTGTAGATGGGACAAGTAGTCGGTTGACCACGCCTTCCAGAATCCTTGGAACTGTCTTTGGATTTGCTGCCATCTGGAAAGCAAGCTTACACGCACATTACTCAGATCTGGTTGGGGTAGTGCTGTGATTGGTCGGCCAACGAGAAAGTGACTAGGGGTAAGGACAACTAGGTCGTCGGGATCATCGGATGCCGGGACTAGAGGCCTCGAATTGAGACATCCTTCGATCTGGGTTGTGAGTGTGGACAATTCCTCGAAGGTAAGGTATGCGGTGCCCATCACTCGCCGAAGATGGTGTTTAAAAGATTTGACACCTGCCTCCCATATTCCTCCAAAGTGCGGAGCTTGAGGAGGAATAAAATGCCACTGAATTCCTTCACTGCTTGCAAAGGTTGATAGATCACGTTGATGCTGTCCCTCGTTGAACAATCTTCTTATCTCCTCCAGTTCCCTATTGGCTCCAACGAAATTTCTGCCGTTATCAGAAAACACATGGGCTGGCCTGCCTCTACGGGATATGAAACGCCTTAGAGAAGCAATGAAGGCCTGGGTAGTCATACTGCTTACAATCTCTAGATGCACTGCCCTAGTAGAAAGGCATACGAAGAGTGCTACATAACACTTGATTTTGGATCTGGTTTTGCGAGAGCCTGCCTTTATGTAGAATGGTCCCGCGTAGTCGATTCCGCAGTGTATAAATGGATTGACTGGAGTTACTCTGTAATTCGGCAGTTGACCCATTAGTTGTTCAGCGTTTTTAGCCTTAAGTTTGTGGCAGATAATACAAAAATGAATGATGTGACGAATCGTACTCTTGCCATTGGGTATCCAGTACTGCTCACGTAGCGACGACAGTAGTAGTTGACATCCAGCATGAAGCAGGCGTAGATGTTCATTTTCAATGATCAGTTTAGTTAGGTGATGCCTTGGCGGTAAAATTATCTGATGTTTCTGGTTAAACGGAAGATCAGATTGTTGTAGTCGACCACCTACTCGAAGGAGTTTTTGGTCACAGAGGAAAGGATTCAGAGGTATTAACTTGCTTCCTTTATTAATGGCCCTTGTCATCCGAAGATCGTTAATTTCTGGACCATATTCTGAAGCTTGGGCTATTTTGATGCATGCATGTAATGCAACACGCAGTTCTTCAAACTCCAACTCACCCGTTTTTCTTTGATTGCGAGGATGTCTGGCATTTGCGGCAAATCTGATACAATATGCCGTTACTCTCGTGAGACGCGTTAACTTGGAGAATCGCTTCATGAAATCATCTTGAGGTTGAGCTGCTATCAGGCTAACAACAGGTTTTTTCTGTTCTGGGACGTCCTGAGATATTAATAAAGGGGCTGATGTAGGCCAGGATGCCGAATGCTTCATAAGCCACGACGGTCCGTTCCACCACATGGTGTTGGAAATGAGAGTTTCTGGAGTCACCCCCCGAGAAATCATGTCAGCAGGGTTATCAGCTGAGGCAACGTGTTTCCAGTCCCTAATCGATGTGGTTTGCTGAATTTCCGCAACTCGATTGGCAATGAACGTCTTCCAGCGGTTGGGAGACGCTGCAATCCAGGCAAGAACTATTGTGGAATCTGTCCAGAGATGAACGCTAGTGACATTCAGGTTTAGGATTGAGTTGACCTTCTTAATCAGCCGAGATAAAAGTAGGGCTCCACACAACTCTAGGCGGGGTAGAGAAACGCGCTTCAATGGTGCAACTCTGGATTTAGCACTCAACAGTTTCGTAACGCAGTCTCCATCTTGAGTTTCAGATCTAAGATAAATGCAACAACCATATCCCTTCTCAGATGCATCCGAAAAGCCATGCAGTTGTATGTTCAACGGAGTTCCCCTTGCCAATACAAGTCTGTCGATCCGAATTTGGTTGAGAAGTGGAAGTTCGCCGCACAACTTCTGCCAACGATGAAGTAGCTCTGGTGGTAAAATTTCATCCCACCCTAGACGTAGCTGCCACAGTTGCTGTAAGAAGAACTTGCAGGAGATGATGATTGGACTCACTAGCCCAAGTGGGTCGTAGATTGAAGCTATGGTTGATAGTACCTTCCGTTTTGTTACTGGGTTGCGTAGTTGTAAGTTGCCGTTTACGATTTGCAGTTGGTCACTGGCAGGATGCCAAAGCAAGCCTAATGTCTTAATGTTTTCCCCATTATCTAGTTGAAGTGGGAGCTGGGTTTCTCGCCACTCCGGAGGAACTGCTTCAAGTAGTCGGGGATGATTCGAACACCATTTTCGTAGCTGGAACCCTCCAGTTTGTAGAAGGTTGATGAGTTGATTTTGAGTGCCTAACACGTCCTCGACGGTCGCACTTCCAGACATACAGTCATCAATGTAGAAGTCTCTCTGTAAAATCTTCGCTGCTTCAGGAAAGCTGCCTGATTCTTCCATAGCGAGCTGTTGGAGGCATCTAGTGGCGAGGAAGGGTGCTGACGCTGTGCCGTAGGTGACGGTGTTGAGCTGGTAATGTTTTACAGGATCTTCTGGGGATGATCGCCACACGATTCTCTGAAGTCTGCGGTCATGACTATCAATCCTTATCTGCCGGTACATCTGTCGAATGTCTGCCGTAAAGCATATTTGGTGAGTGCGAAATCTGGTGATAATGGACCAGATATCTTGCTGGATTGTCGGACCAACCCTGAGGATATCATTGAGTGACCGTCCGGTGGTAGTACTGGCAGAGGCATCGAATACAACCCTGGTTTTTGTAGTTGAACTTGACTCTTTGAACACTGGATGATGGGGCATGAAGTAGCTCTGTTCCTCCTTATCAGACGCCGTGGTTATAGGCTCCATATGCCCTAGAGTCTCGTACTCTTCTAAAAAGCTGACGTAATCCCCCTTCAACTGAGGGTTTCTTTCAAGGCGTCTTTCGAGATTGTGAAACCGTGACGTAGCCATTGTTAGTGAGTTTCCGACTTCTGATGGTTTTCCACAGAGTGGGAGTCGTACCGTGAATCTACCTTCTGCATCCCGCCTGACTGTGTCAACAAAATGCCTTTCACACTCGATTTCATCATTCGATCTGATTGGTTGCGTGATCTCTTCTAATTCCCAGAATCGTTGAAGTTGCTGGTCGAGTGAATGGTCATTCATAGTGAAGAATGACTGTACAGGTGGTGAACCCGGACCGCTCGCCTTATCCATTTGAAACTGTCCCGCTACAATCCAACCAAATTCCGTGTTTTGAAGAAATGGATAGGGTCCGCTCCTCGTGCGTCTTTCAGGCCTAAGAAGATCAAAAAATATCTCTGCCCCGATTAACATATCAATCTGACCTGGTTGGTTGAAGCTGGGGTCAGCTAAGGTCAGTTCTTCGGGAATTTGCCAGTCTTGATAGTTAATGTGTGATCCTGGCAATTCAGCTGAAATTCGTGACAATACAGCACAATTAATAACTACTTGATAGTTGCTAGTAATGGAATGAACCTCTATATTAGCACTATGATGCGACTCTGCGTCGATACTACTTATACCCTGTATTGGAATTCTATTCCGTACCTTCTTTAAGTTCAGTCGTTGTGTGCAGGCAGTCGTGATGAAGTGTGCTTGACTGCCCGAGTCTAGTAGGACTCGGCAAGTCTGAAGTTGGCCCTCCCCATCACGCACTTTTACTAATGCAGTCGAGAGCAATATATGAGTATGCGGTTTAATTTTCAGTGAGCAATAGGACGCTGTGTCGGCACGTTGTTGCGTAACAATAGAGTTGTTGGGTCTTGCCTGTTGCCTATCATGCGTGTTATCAGGCGGCCGTGGGGTAGGAGAACGACCAGTTCCTCGGTTGCGGTGAAGTAGTGTGTGATGCTTCAAACCACAAGAATAGCAAGAACCTGAAGAACAATCACCAACAATGTGACCATGTCTCAAACAATTTGTACACAATTTATGCTGTTTGGCAAATTCTGTTCGTTGTGCAACACTAACACTGGAAAAGTCTTTACATTTATAAAGAGGGTGCATGCCAGTACAAAATAAACAATTATTGTTACTTGAAACATACACTTGTCTGACTTGGTTCGTGAGCTTCTTTCTAGTGATGTTTTGAGTGGTAGAATTGACAACTGGGGTAGGAATTCGGTTACCATTGATTAATTCTAGGGCTTGACATCTGTCCTCTAAAAATTTACTTAGCACTTCCAGTCTTGGGAATTGTGAATTTGATGACGTCAGCTCCCACTGTTTTCTGCTGACGTCATCAGTCTTTTCAAGAATTAATTGCGCTAGAAGGATTTCGTGAAGAGGGATTTCAAGTTCAAGTGCTTCAAGTGCATTTAAGTTACTTGATACCTGATTTAGAAGTGCTCGTAACTCTGTGGGTGATTCATTGTGTACACGTGGAAGGTTCAGCAAGTTGTTGATGTGTGCTGTGGCAATTAATCTAGGATTATTGTATCTCAGACAGACAGTTTGCCAAGCAATTTTAAAATTAGGACCTGTTATGGGAAGGTTCTTAATCTGGCCATGTGCTTCGCCCGTTAATGAAGATAACAAATAGTGGTATCGTTGTATATCGTCAATGGCTTGATTGTTTATTACCAGGCTAGTAAATGTGTCACAAAAATGACGGAATTCAGTGACCTGTCCCCCGAAGGAAGGTAATTTAATTGTAGGAAGTGTCAGCTCTCTCTTGCCGGAACTAGACTGACCATCACTTTTAGTACTCGAAGGATTGTTCTGTTTTGATCGTAACTCTACGCTATCTTCAATCAACGTGGTCATTTTATCAACGAGATCATAATACATAGTCTCAAAAGTATTCCTATCTTCACTGTGGTCCTCGGATTCGTCTTCTAATTCTAATCTCTCCTGCGCGTCTTCATACTTCTGCCTTAATTTTGGTAGATCGTCTAACCTTGCCCTTATTGCGTTAATACTTGACCCTGGTTGGAAGTTCTTGACGAAGTTATGTAAACGAGTAATATTTGCCTTTGCGAGGCCCCTAGTCTTTACGAGAAGTGCTTTCAATTTAGGATCCATAATGGGAATAGCATACAGGAATACAGGTAACCAGAAATGAGTATGTACTTACCGAAGCTGCTTAAAGTTGAATTCCTTCCGTGTGTAATGTCTCGAGGTTCAATATGCACCACTGCGCGCTGTAGTTAATACGAATCATCGAAGAAACACACGATTACCGCTCATACTTCGCGTTGAGGCTACCTTAACAATGTACAATGCGAGGCGTCAATATGAAATGCTGCACGAACTATAACACACGTCCGTTGTTCCACAGAAATCCGGCCGGTAGGACCATGAAGAGAGTTTGATAATAATGTGAGAATATACTCTGGTGGACTGTAATTTATAGTGCTGGGATTTCAAATCACTGGACTTCTGTGGAACATTTAAACTAATTAGATTATATTACACAATTATATACAATACATGTTGATACATTAATACACTGTCACTCGTTCGATATAGTTTTTCGAGATTGCATAGCAGCAGGTCTGCTTCGCTTTCACCCCGTGGTGACTGGTTTGAGCACAATAGTGGCACTGGCTCAGGAATGTACGGTACTTGGGCGCGGGGTGGGGCAGGTAGCAAGCACACCCCTCCCGACCAGTGGATATAACGGGATTCTGCCACAGGCAAGGCGAGGCTTGGCGAGCCGTTTAACACTTGTTCCTAAACAGGAGTTGAATCTCAATAAGTGAGGTCCAAGTTTAGAATTTGAAGTGCTTTCAAGTGAAAACATAATAATATTCTTCATCTCCATACAACTCTGTCCCGGCTTATATATGGCAATTATATCTCCCACCAGCAGTAGGGGATCTGCCAATTGTAATATCAAAGTATTGTCTCCAGAAAGTGACGCTCCTTCCTATTGGCCAAAGTAAGTCCTTTATCACGCACCAAGTGGCTATATTGGGGTGAAGGTCTCTCCCCAGTGACACCCTTCTATATTGGTGTCATGTAGCGGTATCTTCCTTAAAAATCAAAAGGCTGCAGTTTTCTCGTCGTAAAACAATTTATTCAAAAAATCTGTGGAGTACATTGTTCTGACATCTTTTAGAATTTGGCCTGCTGGCTACCGAGGGTCTCTCCTGGTCGGGGCTCTCCTTCCTCTCTTTCTGCCTCTTCATAAGCGGGTTATGACGGTTCGAGCGGTATCTATTGTCAGTTGTTAGTTCCGCAAGTGAGCTCAAAAGATATATTTATTGGGGGAGGGGTTGGAAATTTACGGTTTGAAATCTCGGGTTGGCGTCTGATTACAAGGATGGATGAGAATGAACATATGATTTTATATTACCCTTAAACACAATAATTATATACATGCACTATGGTTGCAATCGCACAGCACTATGGTTGCAATCGCACTCTTAGTTCAATTGTTTTGGGTGTGGTGTACAAACACCACATACGGTCCATAAAAATCAATCTGGAAGACGTAATACGCAGGCCTTTACGGATCGGTGCGGTAGTAGCTTCTCCTTCGTTAAAGTAAAAAAGAACAATCATCATTTCGTTTCAGAAATGTACTCCCCTTCCTTTTTCTCTTGGAAATAATTCTGACAGGAATACTCATTGAGTGATGGTATTTTGTGGCCACCCTGTTCTCTTGCTCCGTTTGAGACTGTCTTATGCCGTACTTAGCGTCCTCGTGATCTAATAAGCTTGGGATAGGGTGAACGTTACTTATTACTTTGATTTATGGGTCATCAAGTATGTCTTCTCTAATATTGCTGCTGGCACCATCTCGCCAGACATAAAAACTTCTTTCAATTAATTTCAAGCTGTCCAACAGTTTGTCTTATAAAGCGACATTTAGACTCTTATTGCTAGCAGTACTCGGGGAAACTTGTATTCTTTGAGAAATCTACATTGAAATGAGAAAACTTGGGATCGTTGAAGATGGGACATGGGTTCCTGGACTTGTTTTTGTGTCGGAAGTAGCGCTTCTCAATCACTCTTTCCTTTTCCTGCATCTGTTGAGAAAGAATTGGAGCAGTTTCTTGTGAAAACAATACTATTGAATTCTGTACCATACTAGGTGAGGCAACAAGACGCTCCGTGGCAATTATCTGCTAAACTGTTGATATATGCAGGGGGTTTAAAATGATAGTACATCTGAGCATGTCCTGTGAGAACCACGCGTGATTACAAGTGGGATGTGGGCGGTTCTTTCCTTGTCATTGCCAGGGTTACCACATTTTCATTTTCAGAATCCTGGACACATTTCAAATTGAGTCCCTTGGACTGAATTTAACTTGTAATCACTTATATTGACAAACAATGAAAAACAACATAGGACTAGTAGTCCAGTCAAATTAGACATCCAACCTTGCAAAAGGTCACGTAGTTCTATTTTTTTGTATGTTGTTTGGACCTCTGCCAATAGTAAAAAAAACAAATTGGCTACTTCGAAAGACCTGTGCTAGCTGTGTAATCCCGCCCCAAAAAACTGCTAAATATTTGCAATTTGCATATTTTTCGGTTTTTGCTCATTGTCTTTTAAATTATGCATCTGCCGGAAAAAAAACATACGTATCTTTGTTAAACTAGATTAAACTTACTACAATTTGAGACCTAAGCGATTACTGAATTAAGAGCGTTAAAAATCCCTCAGTATGCCTTCCTTCAGAGGGGAAGTAAAGCCGGCGCGGCGGTCCCATGTCGTAGATTTATGGCATGAAAATCACCTTCCACTAACTACACTTGTGTGAAGCCAAAATTTGTAGGTTTGGTTTGATTAATGCTCTTAAGTTCCAACGTTCGTCACCGGGCGCTGGTTGCGATGGAATCTAGTAGTAGCGAAGTTCACAGCTAGGAGTCGTGGACGTAGCATTTGGTAGCGAAAGTAGGAACTACGTGAAATTATAGTCTGCAGTTCTCACTTGAATTAAAATCAGATAACACACACTAAATACAGTCATCACAAGTAAATCCGGTTATCAGACAGATTCTACACACACCCAAAGTACACGGGGTTATACGACCGCGTTGTCGCAGCCCCTAAACTAAGGAACCAACCAACCGATTACTGAATGTTCAGTAGATCTCCAGATACAGTTCTTCAAGGATTGAATTTTTTCATAAAAGTAAAAATTGTTGGTTTTGGTCTTCTCTGACTTCTCTTCTCTCTTCTCTTTCCCTGTCCTATCTGCCTTTCATGGCTCTCTTTCCTTCCAAGTCCCTCAATCCTCATTCTTCGCTGGTTGAGGGCATTCCTTTTCGTCCTGTTCTTTATTTGCCTTATCCTGTACTTTTCCCCCATTTCCTCTTCTAGTTTGTAAGTGAGTAGTTAGTTTTAGTTGTAAGTTTCATTTGATCATCTTTCATTTTCACTATCACCCAACCCATTAGGGGCCGATAACCTAGATGTTAGGCCCCTTTAAACAACAATTATCATCATCATCAACAACAATCATTACCAGACTATACCGGTACTTGAATGAGTACTTTCCAATTATTCAAGGCAAAACTAAAATTCGCTGAGTGTCATTAAAATACCCTGATAATTCCCTGAATTTTCCCGGTTTTAAAAATTCCCTGAGAATTCATGTTTTTCAGAGTAGTCGACACCCTGGCTTTAATGCGCTCGGCTACGCCGCAGCGTTGTGGCTATGTATGTAGCCTATAAATGTATTTATGTATTCTTGGAGGGTACTCAGTCTCTGTCTTCATCTATCTAGGTCGCTGTTCTAATAGCCAGTAATCCAAGTTGAAAGCACAATAGTAGAAATGTAAACATTGGCTGGAGGGACGCAACTCAAATAAACAGTGTAAATGTAACTCAATCTTGGTGCAATCTGCTTAAGTGCTCTCTCATATTATCTTACGTACTACAATGGCACTCAAAACTTTTGTCCTTTCAAGGAACTCTCGGAGAGATCGCAAATAGCAGGAGATAACTGTTAAAGGAGAAACAATCATTAGTGCACAGTTTAATCTTTCGTTGATATTGTGTATATGAAACTTTGCTGTTACCTATAAGTTTCATTATGTCCGCCAAGGGGCCGTCCACATTATTACGTAATTGATTGATTTTGACCCCCTCCCCCTTGTA
The DNA here is from genome assembly GCA_946902985.2 of Meconema thalassinum. Lineage (NCBI taxonomy): Eukaryota > Metazoa > Arthropoda > Insecta > Orthoptera > Tettigoniidae > Meconema > Meconema thalassinum. The sequence goes on along the minus strand of OX336388.2, from coordinate 374,500,529 downwards.
TTATGCAATTACAAGGCAATAACTAATATTTCTGATTTCGTCACGATTTATACCTAGGCTATAAATAAATGAAACACGAAACACAATGTCAGAGACTCAGGGACATCAATTTAAAATATATATATATATATACGATATATAATGCTGCAATTTGCCGAGGTTCTTCGGAGGCAAAAGTAAAGCACAATAAATGTACGAGCAATTTTATTGACGAATGTCCAACTTCATTATGGCGTTTGAAGCCATTTTTCAGTGCTAGCTTAGAAAACAAAAGATTGGTGCTTTTCAGTCGGTCAACACGATTGTACCCAAATGATATGGGTTATTCCCTAATCCTCAAAAACCTTACATGAGATTAATAAATACACCAGTTTCGATCGTCAAGCGATCATCATCAGATCCATTACACTTAGGCTATACAATCTATGTCTGAAAGTATGGGTGAAAATATTTACAATATGTACACTTATTTAGTTGCAGTATTAGTTGAGATAATGCAACTCGTCAGTATTTGTTAGTTATAGTCTATGTGATGTTTTGTTAAGATACTGGAAGTGGTGATTGACCTCCGCAATTTGCCTGTTTGGAGTGAATATGTAGTTGTTGTAAATTGTCAATTCAGATTGTATTGTACAGGCTACTTATCTGGTTGAGTTGGTTTATGAACTCTCAAGTGAGCTCCCCTTTGTTGAAGAACTGAGACTGCAGATGCTTTTGCCAACAACACATGGTTTTGAGACACTAGTTCAGGAAATGAAGTCTAAGAAAGATAGCATCTGGCAAGAATTTTACGCGACTGATGCGATGACATCACGGGACTGGACAGAGAGCTCCTACGAGCTGAGGCACCTGGTAACGAGATTCTCGGTACATGGTTTCCACTTCAAAGTGTGTAATAACAGAAGATTTCATCAGCCAGACTTAAATTGTGTTTGTGCCCTATGTGGTAGAAGATGTGATCGATACCACGTGATGTGGTGTGGGCAGAGGAGGTTATCTCTGTCTCAGTTCTGTTCAAACTAGTTGTAATTTCATACTGCATATTTTGTGCTTTAATAAATTTATTTATTATCTGGTTGAGTCTTGTGCGGTCCTGTTGAGAGCAGTTCACTAGTTCAGTTGAGTGCAATAAGTGACATGTTAACACGAAATAGTACTAAGACCTTACCGAGTTTCATTGAAATCGTTCTAGCCGTACGCACATACACACGCATACGGACAAATGATGATGGCTTAAGTCTATTTTTTTTTTCATAAATGAAAGTAGGCTAATGACATGTTGTCAAAATCCACGCTGTGTTTATCACTTATATCAACCATGTGCAACAGCCGGCCCCGGCCCTCTGAACCCTTTCATCTGGCCCGCCTGATCAGATATTGAAAATGTATTTCTTACGTAACCTGTTAAATTGAATGAATTTTTTTTCCAACTTCGACAATGCAGTGCGAATATTTTCTCTTTGGGCTTTGAAATTCAATTGAACTTCAGAAGGATACGGCTTTGAATATTTAATTAAACCTGCTTACAAGATTTTTATATGAAATACTTTCCATGCAAGAAGTACCCTAACCTATTTTCTTTGAATGAGGTTGGCATTGAATGGCAGCACTCATCTATGTGAGCTACTCTTCTCGCGAAATGAAGCAGATTAAATGCATTGAGAGGGCGATCTCCACCTTGAGAACAGCCTCCACGTTGGATCGTCCAGTGTAACGTATCACCGAACTGAGACTGGTTCAGAACACGAAGGGCCAAGTTTCCCGTTAAAATGGGAAGTAAATTACATGTTTTTTCTTTAGTATATATATATTTTTTTTTGGTTACCGTTATAATATTCTTGTTCGTGTTTTTCTGATGAACGAGTTCCTTCATTAAATGTGGCTACTACGTTCTTGTGAATATATTATGAATTGTTAAGTAGGACCCGGAACGCCTGTAAGAACATTGTGGTTGGCCCACCTAGTAGTGTTTCAAGTTGCACATCCTGACTTACATAGTGAAACATCTGAATGAATATTGTGGACTATGTTTGGTGTTCTGAATATAATTTATTATCTCTCTTGTTTGAAGTTGATGCAGGCTGCTTGCGAGTTATTGGAAGTACATTAATCATTTTATTACCAATATGTTCTTTAGGACCATCATTAATTATCATTAATGATATTTCACCCATTACTTTTTTTTTGTCTATACTGTACCAGCCTTGAATATTAATGTTTTAATACTGACAAATATTCACAGCAGATTCTTCGTGGCTTTTAAAATTAGCTAATTTATCTTGTGTGTTTTTTTTTTTTGCTAATTAAATAAATGCACTGATTAGCGCTTGCCTCTTGCCATATCTTGATTAATGCAGTACCGTTTCAAATATCTGTTGGCACAGTCTAGAGCAGGGCCATCCAGACAGCGCTTCGGCCGCGCTCTAAGCCAGTGCTCCGAGCGCTTTGTTGGAAGGTACTTTCAGAAGTGGTGGGAGGAGCTGGACTGGCTAAGCGCGCTTAAGTGTGCAGCCGATCCATCAGTCGCTACTCTAGTCCGATGCTCTTTGTTGACAGCGTGTAAGTAAATCAGTTTCGCAGTGGTCATGACTGAACAGCATACAAAAAAGCAGTGGTGAAGCAGCAGTCTTTAAAGCAGAATGGGAAATTTCATTTTTCTGTACAGCTTATAACGGGCATGCCAAATGTTTAGTGAGCAACAGAGATGTAATGAGTTAAAAGGAACACAATTTGTTGTTGAATTTTCCTCTTCAATATGTTCACATTTCAGTTTGGAATAAATCGCAATAATCTTTACTTAACACTTGTGTTCGTTTCCTGCACATTCCATATATCGGAGTACCATTCAATTTGTATATGCAGTATAGTTGTTATGCCAAAACAGCCCTATTAATATGTCAACAATCCCACAAGAGCCGTCGGCCTCACGACTGTACGTACGTATCTAGTCAGCGTGGTCCCAACATCGTCCGTCTCCTCGCTGCCACAGTGTAGTGATGGTAGGGGAAGGAGCGCTAGTCTGACTGCCCAGTGCTCCCCGAGCGCGACCGCGCTCCCGGAGCGCAATGACTGGATGGCCCCGGTCTAGAGCAAAATGTGGCTTCGTAGTGGCACTGCGGAGGCCCAGGGCTGGTTACCCGGCTTGCCAAGAAATGTAATTCTGGTCTGAGGGTTGGAACGGGGTACCATCAGCCCCGTAAGACAAAACTGAGAAGAGGCGGTTTCAGTTCCCACCTCAGTGACCCTGGAAGTGGTTCTCCACGGTTTCCTCACTTCTACCTCAGGAGAATGCCGGGATGGTTCCTAAATTAGAACCACGGCCGAAACCTTCCCAATTCTCATCTGAATGACAACTACTTACACCAATACAGTCATCCCAATAACACAGGTTATCTGACAAATTCCACACATACACCCAAGCACACGGAGCTACATGGCCATGTCGCAAAGCCCATAAATGAATCAACATCATCATTATTTTATCACTTTGGTTGTGTCCGCAAATTATCTCCGCAGCGCGTGTCTCGCCTTGTGGGACGTGTTGGGTTAGCAGTACATCCATGTTATGTTGTTACAAGGAAAACAATTATATTAAATTAAGTAGTGATCATCAGCTTGGTGTCCTAGGCGAAACCCCACACGGGACTCGGCACAAACCTGGAAAGGTTGCAGAGTTTTAATTCACTGGCCGTGAAAGCCAATATACGATCTTTTTGGAAGCCTTCATAGGGAGATTATAGCTGCTTGAGCGTTTAGTTCTCGCAGTAAAGAGGCGCAGGTGCGCTTCATAAAAAGGGATGGTTGGTTCTTAAGTTTAGGGGCTGCGACAACGCGGTCATGTAGCCCGTGTACTTCGGGTATGTGTAGAATCTGTCTGATAACCGGTGTTAATTGTGATGACTTTATTAGTGTGTGTTATCTGTTTTTTAATTTAAGTACTGCAACTTAGAATTTTTCAAATTGTTCCTACTTTTGCCGCCAAGCGCCACCGTCAACGACTCTTAGGACAAGTTCAGAACTTAGCTACTAGACGCCACAGCAGTCGGCTCTTGGCAACGAACCTAGAAACCTAAGAGCGTTGTTTACATTCCTAACCTATCCAATTTAGCTTCACACAGGTGCAATTAGTGGAAGGTTCTTTAACATGACATAAATCTATGACTTGGGGCGTGGTGGCTCAGCGGTCTTGCTGTATGCCTTTCACCAAGGCGGACCGGGTTCGATTCCCGGTCAATGCATGTGAGATTTTCGAAGTGAAATGCCATGTCCTGTGGTTAGGATTCCACGTAAAACGGAGGTCCCGTGGCTCATGATCGCGAGATTAACAGTCACGTTAAACTACAAGCTTCCTTAGCACGCAGTTTGCTACTCCTGTGGGGGTCCGGGCGGTGACACCAAGAGCCCGCTGTTGAGCCAACTTGGTGTCCTAGGCAAAACCCCACACGGGAAACGGCACAAACCTGGAAAGGTCGTAAAAGCCAGTATACCATCTTTTTAAACTATATAATTATATAAATTGCGTTGTATCGTCACGTGACGTGCACGCGTGCCCTCTAGCGTCGGGCTGTGACCTTCCACGCTCTGGTCGGAACCACACCTCGTTACACACCCCACGATTAGCCCATGTCGTCACCGGTTTGCCCATTACAGCCTCCAGCTCGTTACTTTTTGAACGCACCGTATAATTAATACGTCAATTAGATATCGGGCTTAGTCATTTTTATGTCATTTTATTAATTGCCAATAAGGCAACATTGTAAAATGGCTTAAAATCTATATTTTAACACTGAAATATGTTTTCCAACACGATAGGATTTTGTTGTTAGTTAGTAGCCTATTGTTCCAACCCAGCTGCTAGCAGGGAGTTCACAGTGCAGAATTGCGGTCTATTTAGTGGAATTCAGAATCTCATTACCATGGCGTGCGAGAACAATTTCAACCATCCGTTAGGTCTTACTTCATTTAATGCATTCATGCATACACAGGTTAGTTTTGATGTTGAATTTACACGGATATAGCGAGGAGCCAGCCACGCGAAGCAGATTATGGCATCTATAAATTCCATGTATAGTCACATACCATTTTGGTTCTTTGCTGCATACCGTTCTGTAGGTAATACCTCTAAAAGCCGTGATCATTGAGCGAGTACACTCTGAGCCGACCAAGAGTAGTCACAACCATTATCTCTCTTTCATATTTCATGCAGTCAGTACATAACCGTGCGAATAGACCTCACTGCACAAATCCTCCAGATACCTCAACATACGAACGAGGGAAGTTCCTAAAGTATAGCCTAATAATAATAATAATAATAATAATAATAATAATAATAATGATATCGTATGGCCTCGGGTGCCACCCAAAGGGTAGCTTGCATGTAGAATTTCTTTGTTCCTTGAAGCACTATGAAAGTCAAAGAGGTTAGATATCTATAGCGCTTTCTAGTAGAGAAATGGGGAAGTTTGTGATGGCGCAAACTCCCGAGATTAATTTTGCCACTATGAATACGGCCTACTGAATTCAAATGGGTTCTTTGACATGCCAACATCGTATGACATGGTGTCGTCATTTTTGCCGCCTTTCAAAAAAAAAACGGCCAGGAGCGAACCTGCAAGCTTGGGGGGTTAGTAGTCCGACTCGTTGACCACTCACCCACCGTGCCAGATAGTTCCTAAATTACTAGTTTAAGGGGCAGAACTACGAGGTCATTTGCCCCGTTCCTGAAGTAAGTTTCGTCATTTTATTATACGAGCATGGTAGACCAGGTGACACAAACAATAGAATCCACACCCGTGGCTGGTTCAACGACGGAAGGAGCGTCAGTGGAGGGGGAATGACGCATGCGCAGAGCGCCGACGAAGAGAGAGGAGCAGCGGACTGGTGTGCCCGATATCATTCGAGTACAACTCACGATGGCAGACAGATGTGTAATGACAACGTGGTCACCAATGGAAGTGCGTGCTGTTATCTGGTATGAATGGGCACGTGAGACTAGTGTGTCAGTCATCCATGAACGCCTACAGACCGTGTATGGGGAAGCTGCCATGTCTTGTCACTAAACGTTTCTTACGAGGTGCCGGCATGATGTCACGCGGTAGACTGTTGATTGTTCACTGGAACTCAACCATATCAAGTCGATTAGATTAACAGTTTGTCTTTTATACCACTACGAGCGCTAGTGTGAGTCAATGAAACTCAACCATATCCGGTCGATTAGATTTGCAGTTTGCCTTTTCTACCACTACGAGCGCTAGTGTGAGTCAATGCAGAGTTTCACTTGAGCCTTTATAACTACTTCCGGTGTGAAGGTTTTCCAAAAAAATAAATTCCTGAGGGCATTGAACCAAGGAACACATTAGAGAAAGAATCATATAAATAAGTTCATTTGGCTAGGATTTAAATCAAAAGGAAAACGAGTAAAGATACAATCTATATAGCCTGTTTTCCGGAAGTGTTTTTTTTTTTTTCAGTTTGATTGAGCTCTAGCCTGCGTGACTTAGGCGGCAGCACGTCGCCCTCTCCCCGCTGGGTCTGTGGTTCAAATCCTGGTCACTCCATGTGAGATCTGTGCTGTAGGCAGACGGGTTTTTCTCCGGGTACTCCGGTTTTCCCTGCCAAAAATTTAATTCCAGCAACACTATCCACTACCATTTTATTTTCATCTGTCATTCATTTAATCATTCCCTCAGAGAAGTGCGACAGGCCATGGCAGCCGGCACGGTTCCTATCCTCGCCGCTCCATCCCTGACCCGGTCGCGAGATTGCAATTTCTAGTTCACTTTTAACATTGGAGAGCGGTACGGTTTCCTGATTGGCTATTCGGATGGAACAAGACTGCAGCAAAGGATGTGATCAGTCAGCGTAGATATAGCGTGGAATCTGTCAGCGATGCCGCTCCGTTAAGTTAAGGTTCATAAGCAAGTCAAATTTATGCATCCATAACGAAAAGAAACCTCATACTTCAATAAATGCAACAGCAAACACTTAGCGAGCGATGACTTGGGACATCGATGCTAATGACAAATTGCGTATTTTTTGTTGTATTGTTCAATTCTCAAAATTTTGTTAAAATCTAGTTTATTTGTAAGATATGGATGTATACATTGATACATTTTTCATAGAACTATGTTGTTAGAATAATAAACTCTATACACCCATAGGACAATGAAGAGTCCCCTATTTGTAGAATCACCCAAATGGTACCGGGTGAGTTAGCCGTGGTTGTTACGGCGTGGCTGCAGGCAGTCACCCACATCCGGGAGGCGAGGAGGTTCGAATCTCCCCGCCGGCAACCTTGAAGATGGTATTCTGTGGTTTCCCATCTTCCTTCCAGGCAAATGCCGGGGTTGATCCCTAACTATAGGCCACAGCCGCTACCTTCCAATTCCTCGTCCTTACATTCAAACTTTCCTCCCCAGACAACACTTCACACGCGACAGTACTTGTAGCTCACCCCATGGGTGTCCGTCTAGAAGCACCTGCAAACTCTGGCGAGCCGAACATGTCCTCGGACTCTCCCATCACTAAAAGCCATACGCTAAAAAAAGTAGTAGTAGCAGCCCCTGGCAGGCTGTCCGCTGATGTGACGCAGGTGGTGCGGCCAGATTCCTTCCAGGGATCACGAGCTCAGAGCCGTACTGTATCCACCTGTACTACATCTCCTCACATTGGACGTTAGCGAAAAGCTAAGAAAAGGGACGAATATAAGCTATTGTTTCTCTTCCAGACTGAACCACAGCTATGCGAGTGACACATGTGTGACGTGGGGAGTGGATAGGGAATGTCAGACCTGTTAACATTTCACTTTCTGAGTGTGTAGTAGCCAGCTGACAACAACAGGTTACTAGTAGAAGTCGGTCATGGACATTACTTCCACGTTCCCGAGCGACCCTGCCCACCAATAGTCGTCAGCTGTCCAGCCGTTCTTCGCTTTATTTCACTAGCTCTCCCTTTTATCCCCGAGAGAAACACAGGCGTTGAAGAATACAATGCAGCTACATTTTCATTTCGTGTTCATTCTCATCGCCGCGCTGGGTTTAAAGTAGAGATGCTACTTCTAATCCATTATCTTCATGTATTGAATAATCGATTTATGACTCAAAAAAAATCGATTAACTTTCTTACTGGCTAAACAGCCTTTCACTAGGGTTAACAAATAAGACTTTTATGGAGAATAAATCCCCTATAAGTCTAAAGCCCTGCGCGGATGCGGATATCCGCATAATATTTCGCCATGCGGATTTTATTTTGCATGGCTCTGCGGATAGCGGATATGCTGCGGATTATGTTTGGAGAAAATTAGCAGGTTTTAGAATGCAATCCGATCATGTTTAATATCATGATTAGGAACCGGATGTTTATTTTTCCGTTATGTTTCTTTCATGACAAATTAAAGATGATGATTTAAGCTATTCTCATTCAAATTGTCATTAAGCATAAGTAATAATACTCCGATCAGGAAAGGGTTGCAATTCTGGCTGTATGACATTCATTTTAAACATAGCACATTTCACACAAAGTCTAAGAGAACAACGTTTTCCTCTAATGTCTAAATATGTTGCTTTAGTATAAGGTGCGTTCAAAAAGTAACGAGCCGGAGGCTGTAATGCGCAAACCGGTGACGACATCGGCTGATTGTGGCGTGTGTAACGAGGTGTGGTTCCGATCAGAGCGTGGTAGGTCACAGCCCGTCGCTAGATGGCACGTCACGTCACGTGACGATACAAAGCGAGCAGCAGCATGCATCAATCGTCCAACGCTGCCAGTCGCATTGCAAACAGTGACATGGAGGCGTCAAACGAAGAGCAAAGAGGTGTTGTTCGGTTTCTGACAGCGAAAGGAGTAGGGGGAACGGACATTCATCGCCGAATGTCACAAGTGTATGGCGAACACTGCATGTCCCTTGCAAGGGTCAAGGCGTGGCACAAGCGCTTCAGGGAAGGATGGGTGTCATTAGCCGATGATGCCCGGTCTGGGGCACCCCCCTGCATTACCGATGACAACGTCCAGCTGGTTGATGCAGTCATTACCCAGGACCGTCGAGTGACAGTGAACGCCATAGCCACCGTAGTCGGATTGAGCGTCGGAAGTGTGCACACCATCATGAAAGAACGACTGCACTTGCGGAAAGTGTGTGCCCAATGGGTGCTCCACAGTCTTCAACCACACCAGGAAGCATGTCAAATGGCCAACTGCCTTGGTCTTGGTTGGACGATTGATGCATGCTGCTGCTCACTTTGTATCGTCACGTGACGTGCACGCGTGCCCTCTAGCGACGAGTTGTTACCTTCCACGCTCAGTCGGGACCACACCTCGTTACACACGCCACGATTAGCCGATGTCGTCACCGGTTTGCACATTACAGCCTCCGGCTCGTTACTTTTTGAACGCACCTTATAATTTATGCTTTATCTAATTAAAAATATTATTGTAATGCCCGTAGATTCGGATAACAAACGTGCGAATGCGAATAACAAACGTGCGGATGCGGATAACAATCGTGCGGATGCGAATAACAATCGTGCGGATGCGGATAACAATCGTGCGGATGCGGATAACGTTTTGTTTATCCGCGCGGGGATCTATCTATGACCCCTCCTGGGTATGGGTAGACTTTTAGAATCGCCGCTACTCGAACTACTACTTGGTGTGTTGTCAGCCATTAATGCGCACATATTGTAAGTGAAACTTTGACATCTCTTTGAACAAATGATGCGTAATTCGCATCAACAGATAGATTCAAAAAAATGTAAAGCAAATGGTTCTATGGACTATCACAAAAGAGCAGGTAAGTCTACGTTCAAATAACATCTCCTCAAAGCGACTTCGGTGGCGTAGTTGGTAGCAAGCTGAGCTTCTATGCCCAAGATCGCGGGTTCAAACCCGGTCGAAGTCGCCGGATCTTTCATGAGCGTTAAAAATCCCTCAGTAGGCCTTCCTTCGGAGGGAAAATAAAGCCGGGGGGCCCATGTCATAGATTTATGGCATGTAAATGAACCTTCCACTAACTACAATTGTGTGAAGCTAAATTTGTGGGTTAGATTTGATAAACGCTGTATTAGTTCCAACTTTCAACGCCAGGTGCTGGTTATGGTGGCATCTAGTAGCGAAGTTTGCGGCTAGGTGTCGTTGGCATTTGGGTGATTTTAAACTCTCTTAAAAGATCCGACGACTTCGGCCGGGTTTGAACCCACGATCTTGGAGATAGAAGCTCTGCATGCTACCAACTACGCCACCGAAGCCACGGGCTGGCACTGTCTTGTTCAAATTTTAATAAAATCCTACCCACATTTTTTTTACGTCCCACGAATCAAGGCATCGCATGCTAAGAGAGTCATGATAGGCTCCCACCATCCTCCCCTTCAATCTGAAGATTTGTGGTTATATTATGCGGCAAAATAAATGTTCACCACATTACCTCGGTATTTCGCATTAATTTGCATTGAAATCGGCGTTCTATGCCTCGGGCCACCGAGAATGTCGCTAATATAGCACGTGGTTCCACGCCCCGTAGTGAGGAAGTGCAAATAAGGGTCGAGTAGGCCCAAGACCGGAGCTGCGCGCCTTGCTTGGCACTTAGCCTAATATGACACACGTAAAGTGCACGCTAGGCAGTCGAGTAACAAGCACGTGGCCGTACCATGCAAGATTTCAAACAGCACGGTGGAGTGGGTCGTTGTTTTAGAGGTGTGAATCAGGGCCGTGGTGAGCGAGAACGGGCCCTAGGGCTACGACTTACTGGCCCCCTCTATATTGTTTTGTCCCCGTGTCATCGTGTAAATATCAAATTTGCTTCTTTTTATTTTTAAGGCCCACTAAAAAACTTTGTTATTTTTTTGTTTTTGTTTGGAACTTACTGATTTTGTTCATTGTAAATTTGCAAAGTCGTTTCTGTTGTATCTGACCGAAAATTTTACTCTCTCTCATCACAAGAACGAGTTCAACGCCTTTCACAATCTTATGTTCTAAAATTCGAACTTTCGAAGGTTCATAAATGTAGCTTAGCGTCTATTAGATCGAGTTGAAATGTTTAGAAAGAACCTCCCTATACACAGAGGAAACTTTACTATTTTTTCTGGCCGCGAAGATATGAAGATAATTGTTATTTACATGTTCTCAATATAGTAGTTTTGGGGCAGATGACCTCGTAGTTCCGCCCCTTAAAACAACAATAACTAACTATAGTAGTTTGTAGCATATTCAATTGATTCAGATACATTGAATATAATAAAATGTCAAATTTGTTGGCAAATACGTAAAATTGGATGAATTTGTCTACTCTGGGGGTTTCTACTTCCGTGGGCCCCTCAGCAAGACCGGGCCCCGGGGCTACAGCCCCGTTTACCCCTCCCTCTCGTCGGGCCTGGTGAGAATATACAATTATTAGTGGCGTGTTGCTATGTTTACTAGAAGATCCTTTCAGCTATCGTATAGCACCTCTTTCCATACGACATTTGCTGTTCGCAGGACCTTTCCCCCTACAGTATTTGTACTTTTAAGTCCTGAATTGATTTAGCTCGACATACAGCTTTCAATGGCTAAACACAAGTTGAGGTAAGTAAATGCCGGTCTGGCTGTGCGGCTCAGCGGTAACCTTCTCGCCTGCTCAGTCCAAGATAGCGGGATCGAATCCCAGCGAGGTAAGTTGGCATTTGAGGGTGCTTAAATTTGAAGGAGCCGTGTCAGTAGATTTACTGGCACGTTAAAGATCCCCTTAGGGGCAAAATTCCGGCACCCGTCGTCTCTAAAAGCTACAGTAGTTAAAAGGGACGTAAAACCCATAAGATTATCATTATTACTACAAATAAATGCCTACTTTATCTAGTGTTTGACCTTAAGCTTTATTGATAGTGATACAAAAAGTCCAACTTTTTTTTCTTAAAGTAAAATGAGATAGAAGAATCTGATGGCGTCAGGTCAAGGCGAGGAAGTAGAACACATTCTCTAACACTTATAATTTGCAGGTGTAATCAATTGTCATACATCTTCCGAACCAACAGCCGAGTATTGTTCAACAGACCTTGAGTAGCATTCAGATTTCTCAAAATTATCACAATTGAGCCTTCTTTTAGTCGAAGGATATGCTAAAATAGGTATTTTTGAAAAGCGTGAAGTATCTCTCAGCGTGGCAACTTCACTTCCATATCTTTCATTGATGTCAGCAGTTTCAGCTATTATGTACGGTGGTAAGGCGACTAACTTTGATCTTTTGCCATCAACGTGAGGGTGTTCAACATGACCAATTATTTGTATCAAGTAATTTGCAAAGTCAGGATAATGTGTATCCGCTAGCCTGTTTTCATATTAGCAAATATTTAAAACACAGATTCAAGTTGAGGCTTGATGGCTAACGCTTAACGAGCATAGTATCTCAAGCCAACAAACGTCGTCGTAGCACAATTTCTTCTCAAGATATTTCAGTTTAAAGGGCAAATTCCTTCCCATTTTTTAAATACGGTATATTAGATTATTTGTATTATTATTATTAGACTATTATTAGACTATTAATGTATTTATTGGTGGCGAAATTAGGGCCCCTGGCCCTCTCTTTCGCTTAACCACATAGTAAAAGAGAGTAACATAATATAACAAGATATTGTAAAAGATAAAACTAACACAATACATAGGCTACTATATTCTAACCTAAGTACACTAGTCAGTTTTACTATTGAATAATTACCTTAACTTAAACTAAGTAAATTAAAGTAAGCTAACTTAAACTAGAGAATTATTTTCAAAAACCATTCACTCACAGAGTCATACAATGAATCATTCACTCAGGCATTTTTCTAACTTAAGAACTTCGGCAAGACAATCGCAATTGAAAAGTATTGAAATAAAATGTAAGGTCTGCCAAGAAGCCTACATACACAATTCTCAAAGGACGAACTGATATTAAGATATTGGTATTAGGAGTGTAAAACTTAAGGTATTGAAGATAATCGGGTTGTATTTTCCGTCCAATTCAACATAGAAAATTCCTCGGTATAATGTGCCTCTGTGTGTATGAGTGTATCTGCCAGATGAGGGTGTGACCATTCGTGGATCCGTCGTGCCATATTAATGGGCAGATCTTCATTGCAGTTCCAATAATCACTCATATCTGCTAATGGTGGGGTAATGGATAGGCTATCATTCACAGTTACCCTGTCTGACCTGCTGGACTCTGTTGGCCTTCATTTTGTAATGGCCTGTTAAATGTTGCATTCATATTGACTGGGTAGCCTACTTACTGAATACCGGCTTAAAAATGATTCTTACAACTGCAATAGATATAAAATGGCGAACATTTACTGCTGTTCTTACGTACTGAATAGTGTATCAAGTCCCTATTCTATCCTTAAAATCCCTTAAAACAAGTAGTTACGTGAAGAACTATAGCTTATAGCCTATTTTCATATATCATATTCATGTGAATTGCCTCTATCCAATCCTCAACTGCATTGCAAATATACACTCAATTACAGACTCCACAATAACACAGGTTATCAGACACTAAATATTTTTTTCAAATAATATATATACACCCATGTTTACGGGGCTAAATGAACGCGATGTCACAAAGCCCCACAATGAATTGACTATATCCATTCTTTTCCGTACCCAATGGCCTCGTTCATTTGGCGAGCTGATCGAAACTACTGTGTAGCTCCCCATTCAGTTTAGATGTTGTATTATGCACATATAACTGGATGCCATCCCACTGCCATTGTTCAGTTTTTATTGTAACTTTAATGAGTTATGGATACGATCCACCAATAATAATTGGCTGTTATTGCGGAGTATTCATGGGAGAGTTGTGTCTCTGTAACGCATTTTGTTGTTAAATTTACTCAACGACCAGCTTTCGGTACCGATCGTTGACGACTTCATACTGTACGATACCTTACATAAGAAAGAGTTTATTCATTACGGTGAAATTTTTCTCTCTTCCTAATATAAAACTAAGACCTTGATTCTTGGATGTAACGGGTAATCTCGAGAACGACTGGTTGGATTTTGATGCGGTTTTCACCATTCTGTAAAGGATTTCTTCCGGAAGGTCTCTGTAGAAAAACATTCATTTATGACCCAAGACAGCCGAGCAGTAACGATTTCAGTGAATCGAGTAGCAGAAAAACCTACCGTCCGTGCGCCCTTTAAGCTTACGCTGGGTAAACCGTAAAAAAATATGTAGGCCTATATACTATGAGTGTAAGAATACGTGTTCAGCATGAAAAGTTCTACAAAAAAAGTCCATGACAGCATATCTCTCTCAATAATACATCGCCCACTATAAGTGTTTTTAAGTTTTCATTTCTTCCAACAATCTTCATTTAGTGGAAATTTAAATTACTAAGCTTCGGAGCGAGTTTATGAGCTAGCGAGCGAGCTAGACTTTCACCCCAGCTTTGGCCAGCATCAAACTGTCGAGTCGTGTCAAGTTAAGACTTCAGAAAAGAGTATAATTATGTGTTTAGAGTTTCGCTGTTCACCTCGGCTTTTCTGAATTGCGTCTAGGACATGCCGTCTGTGCATCTTGTAAGCTTACGCTGGGTAAACTGTTAAAGATACCGGGCGAAGCCGGGGTGGGTTGATAGTTTTCAATAAAATTTGAAATATGGCCGTGAGATACTCTTACCAAATTTGGTTTCGATAGCTGCAGCCGTTTAGGAGTTGATAGGGGGGGGGGGGGACGACACACACACACAGACAGACAGACTGGCATTTTCCTGGATCAATCTCATAAGTCTACTTTTTCCTCATTTTTGCAAAATGAGAAAGGTAGGCTAATAATGTTTTGCTCTCCTTGTTCCTATTGCCATTACTATTGACTCTCAAAATCTGCCTATCGTGATAAGTTTATCTGTAATTGGAATAAATTGCAGCGACTCCTCATGTACTGAATTATCTTTAACGAAACGGAAACACAAGTAAAGCAGCCCGAAACGACGTGAAAAAGGTTACCGATTACACACTTGTTCCACTTCAAAATGTTCTTTTTACAGGTGAAAAATAGATTAAACAGATTTTTACTACTTATGATTTTTTTCAAAACCAATTTCGAATAAATTTATGATTTAAATTATACTTTCCAAAATTTTGACACTTTTCCAATTTATATTGTGGCCATCATTTTCCAACAAATGTTTTGCAACAGCAGATTTTTCGACTTCAGTTTTAGAACAGCAATGTTTTATGATTTATTAGGAGAAAATTTAAGTCTTGAATATTAATATCAGTTTAATTTGAATTATTCATTATGCATAGTTGTAGGCTGTATGAGGTAGTGAATATCTGTAAGTGTATAATGAGTCTTAAATGGTTTAAACTTATTTTAATATCTCGTTGGCTTATTTATTTATAATTTATTTATAGTTTATTTATACAAATTTAGGAACAGTTGATTCTCTCATTATTTGAATTTATTTAATCGATTTTACTTCACGATACATTAGAATAAAATAACAAGAAGTTCCGTGAAGAACTATACAGCCTACTTTTCATGCCAATGATTATTCTACAGTATATGAACCTATCTAGAACAATGACGAAATTAAGTTGGTAATATCGAAATATCTAATTAGTTCAAAATATACCTGGTATAATGTAGCCTAATAGAGCACTACAGTTGGCAGCCCTGGTGACTGAATATATTCTTAGTTCCATCTCTTAAGGTACAGAATACACAATTTGGTTGAAGTCCAATGGACGTTACATGCAGTTAGACACTGGATCTATCAGCACGCGTAAAAGCATGTTGCCAACAATACCATGCGTGTGCTGGTCAGAAATAATCTGAAATATTATGATATCTTGTTGTGCCAATTTTGGATGAAATCCATTTGTTAGTATATAAGTTACATGTATTTTAAAATTGCACATATCAGCAGGCATAGAATCATGTTGGCAGCACTGCCTTGTATTAATTACTCCAAATTAATCTAGAATGTCAGGTGCTATACGTGTGCATAGTTTAAAGCTGTTGGCTTGCATACTTTCTGATATATTGGTATTTGGATTAAAAAAATAGAGAGCAATTATTAACAGTTGGCAGCCCTGGTGGCTCTTAAGAATACGCTCAGTCATGTCTGTTTATGTACAGATATTACATACAAAATTTGGTTGAAATCCAATTGATAGTGTAGAAGTTATATGCATTTAAACATTGGACCTATCAGAAGGCTTTAAATTATTTTGGCAACACTGTCATGGTTGGCCTCCTGGAAATTAAACTGAAATAGTATTATCTACATGTGTGCCAATTTTGGAATAGCTCCCATGCATACCTTGCAAGATATCCAACATGGAGCTCAAATTTCTAGTGCGTTTTTTCAGTAGTTTGTAGCACTGACATCATTTTCAAATATGGACGTGAGATAATCCGGTGCACATCTTTGCCCATACTAAATTTGGTTTTATTTGCTGCAGCCGTTTAGGAGTTGATAGGGGGGGGGGGACACACACACACACACACAGCCAGACAGACCGACAGACAGAAGGACACACATTTTCCCGGATCGATCTCATAAGGCTACTTTTTCCTCATTTTTGCAAAATGTGAAAAGTAGGCTAAAAATTACCCTCGCAAATACCTTTCTGAGGTCTAAATTCCCCCTCCTTCACGATGGTATGAAGAGGGGGCGACAAAAACCCAGGGGCCTAGGAGCGCATACAATCTAAATCCGGCCCTGATCGGCACGCCACTGTCAGTGAACAATGAGCAACCGAGTTTACTACAGTATTGGGATAGGAAAGCCTCCGTGGCTTAGGCGGCAGCACGCCGGCCTCTCACCGCTGGGTCCGTGGTTCAAATCCCGGTCACTCCATGTGAGATCTGTGCTGGACAAAACGGAGGCAGACAGGTTTTTCTCCGGGTACTCCTGTTTTCCCTGTCAAAATTTCATTCCAGCAACACTCTCCACTATCATTTCATTTCATCTGTCATTCATTTAATCATTGCGCCAGAGGAGTGCGTCAGGCCTCGGCAGCCGGCACAGTTCATATCCTCGCCGCTAGATGGGGGCTTCATTCATTCCATTCCTGACCCGGTCGGAGACTGGAAGCAGGCTGTGGATTTTCTTTTTCATTGGGATAGGACTACAGTAACTCGATCTAACTCCTCTACCATACCCTCCACTATTGAGATCTAGTCGGTGCTCGAGTCTGGCAACGACCACATGGTGAAGGCTTCTATACTGTTGGCTCTCTTGATGATATTCATAATACTACTAAATTTCTTGATTTATTAAAGAACAAAATTACTACGCATGTAAGAGGGAACAGCATAAAACAGAAAATATTTTACAGCTATAACGATATTTATTTATTTATTTATTTATTTATTTATTCATCGTATGGCTTTTAGTGCCGGGAGTGTCCGAGGAGATGTTCGGCTCGCCAGAGGCTGTAACTGCTTCAAACGGACACCCATAGGGTGAGCTACACGTTCCGTTCAATTTTAAGTAGTTCCAACTTTCACTACCAGATGTCACTGATACCTAGTGGTGAACGTTGGAACTATGATAGAGCGTTCCAACGAAATCTAACCTAGAAATTTAGCTTCACACAAGTTTCGCCTGAGGAGGGATCTTTTACATGCCATAAATTTATGACATGGGACAGCCGGCTTTACTTCCCCTCCGATGGAAGGCATACTGAAGGATTTTAACGCTCTTAAAAAATCCGACGACTTCAGCCGAGTTTGAACCCGCTATCTTGGGCACAGCAGTTCAGCATGCTACCAACTACGCCACCGAAGCCGGTATAACAATAATAATAATAATAATAATGAAATCAATCTGGTCGTTAAGGGCAGATGACCTCGTAGTTCCGCCCCTTAAAACAACAATGACTAACTACTAATATGATCGCTGTGCAACACTGCAACCTTTATAGACTACCGGCCGCCACTGGCCAACAACTATTTATATAGCTGATGTAATGTTTACCCTGTCTGGGGGCACTCACCTGTCTGTTATGTCTTGAAGCTAGCGAGGTGCAGAATACAGCATGCTTGGCAATCGTAGACGTTCGGCATCGCACTACAGCGGCATCGTAAGTTCTTCATCTCCCCAGTAGAGACAGCTACTGAAAATAAAAGAACTTAATTAATATAAAATACTATGGATGGTAATCAAAGCACTTGTTTGAGATGGTACAACATTCGATAGACCTATGTATTGTATGTACAGTGTGTCCACCCCTTCTTATTCCCATTTTCCAACAGGGTCGGGGATGAGATGTGATGAAAGTCTTTGTGGCTGATGATTTATACGGCCGGATGCCCTTCCTGACGTCAATCTCATGAGAGGTGTTAATGAGAGATGAATTGAATGAAGGCGAATGAAACTGGGCAAGGATGTGGAAGGAATCGGCCGTGGCCTGTTAGAAGGTAACTTCCCAGTATTTGCCTGGAGTTGAAAAAGAGAAAGCACGGAAAACCATTTCAAGGACGGCCGACGGTGGGCTCGAACGTCATCCAAGTCCGCAGAGAGTTCGGCCCCATGGCCTAGCGCTGCGCGTTAGCGAGCGTAGCTACCGATGTCTGTTCGATACCTATAGCAATACGAAATAACACCAAAAGTTATGTTTATTTTTACACCTAATATACTGTATAATTCGCGCTAGGTTCAATGGACAGTTCCACATGCGTTTCACAGCCTTCCATCAATCTTTTTATATATAAAAGTGAAAGTCTGTATGTCTGTCTGTATGAATGTATGTATGTATGTATGTATGTATTTATGTATGTATGTGGGTGGATTTGTTCCGTACACAAATCTACACCGTTCTACCAATCTCAACCAAATTTTGCATACACACAGTTTAGGACCCAGAAGGAACGGCTGGCTACATGGATTTTCGATAGTCTTTCTCATTCTTCTAATTACGGCCTTTTGGCACTCGAGAAAAGTCTAATTAAGTCAGCAAATGAATTGATGAAGTAATGGCAAGGCCGGCCATCTCCATGGCAACACTAACTCAAGTCAAGACACGGCCGACTGGATGCGAGTTGCGCCGCTCTCCACTACCGGTAAAGAAAATTAGGCTCTTTACATGAAATCCCGCTAGTTACTCAACTGGTCACACAGCACTGTCAACCCAGTATAGCATAACAAAGACTTGACACTATTTGTCAATATAATTTCCGCAATATCAGAATGCAAATTATATCACAAAATACAATAGCGTGATATTAAATGACAGAAAGTAAACATACCTTTGCACCTTATTAAAATGGAATTCCATTAGGTTCACTCGATTTTTATAAAACTTCATGAACTTTCCTGCTGAGTGGTTAGTACATGAGTTATTTGGAAGCAACCGGTATTTCGGCTTCCGCAATAATATTCGTAAGCGATGATACCAATTTCTCTGCAATGACGCTGGCAAGACCGCTGCTGCGGTCAGGTTAATGAGTGGAGAGGATTAGAGTTCTGAGAAATGCAATCCAAACATTTCATACAATACATTTTTTCCACTGTGAATACAATTTAAACCAGACTTTCAGTTTTCATTGTAGAAAAAGATATTGCTGAAACTGTAATTTGATGATGATAGTTGATGTTAAAGGGCCTAACATGGAGGCTATAGGCCTCTTAATTCTTTGGGATGAAAATGAAGAATGATGATGAAATGAACACTACAGTACCTTACAACTAAAAATAACTACACCTTACAACCAACTTACGGATTGGGAGAAGAAAAGGACAAAAACGAAGGAATAAAGGAAATGAAATACAGGTAAAAGAAATACTCTCAACCCTCAAAAAATGAGAATTGACGGATTTGATAAGGTGTGCCATGAAAGGCAGATAGGAAGGGATATAGGGTATCCTCCCAAACTCAACAGCCGTGAGCCCTTGAAGTGTAGCACCTCCAGTGGTGGGGCTACACACACCCTGCCTCCTTTTATGATCTCGTGCAGAAGGCAGGAGAAATGATGAAAAGAAAAACAAGAGATCTGACCCTTTGAAGAATGAGAGTATCAGGAAAGATGAAACAAGGTCCAATTAAGGCGGGAATTTGAAAGACTCCATAGACCTCGGATATCCTAATACCGTCAGGGTCGGAAGAGAACAAGAGTTGACCAAGGGAGGCCGACAGTACATATGTCAGAGAGGACCCCGGCACAATTAAGTGGAAGCAATCGCGAACTCAGCTGGGATTCCCTGATCGCTAACCAGCGTCCCACAAGTTGTAAGCCCCTGAAGGAGGGGGAGTGTCGTAATGTCGTAAGTGAACGAGAGGTGACCAAGGGTGGTCGACAGGAAGTATGACAGAAGGGAGCTCGGCACAAGTAAGTGAATGCAATACAGCACTCAGCTGGGGTCCCGTGGTGACCAAACCCACATCCCATTAGGCGTGAGCCCCTGGGGGATGTACTGATAAATGATTCAACAGAATCGCAAGAAAACATTATGATACCCATTTTTCAAAAGATACTAATGGATATGCACTGGTCGGTTGATTCCGTAGTTAATTGGATATCATCGTAGGTATCAGAGGCAAAGAACTATCATGTGCGTTACTAGCAGTGGTCAAGTACTATCCCGGCATTTTCCTGGACAGAGTGTAGAAAAAACAACACTCAGGATAGTTTCGAACCTACGATGTCTGGACTTGCTACAGCTGCCCTCGCAGTCGTGGTGCACGACTAAACGATCACAACTCCGACGAGGGTGAGTTATTGTGTACACGCCAGGGTAGGGTTTCGACTTAGTAAATCCATTTTACAATATTTAGCGCACGAGTAGATGCAACAAATGAGTGACGAGGTTTGAAGCGTTTCAACAAAATCCTGCATGCGTTTATATATCATTCATCGATTGTGATGAAACTTTGATGAGTTGTTGTGTGCACTTAAGTGTAGGTTTCTAACTTAGTAAATCCATTCCACAGTAGGTAGCGAACGAGTTGATTCAACAAATGAGTGACAGCACACGAATCGTATAAATGAAATTCCGTATGTATTCATATTCCATTCATCCGATTGCAATGAAACTTTGGTGAGTTGTTGTGGACGTTCCCACGAATGTTTCTAAATTAGTTAATCTATTTTACGATAGTTTGGAGGCAGTTAGCGGAAATTGAAAAAAGAATTGTGTATCAAAAAGCACTTCAAGAAACAAATTTACAACGCCAACACTTTCATTGATTGGCGTTGCAACGCATGCCGGGTTCAGCTAGTACTTAATGTAAACATACCTGGAAATGTATTTTACTGTGTAGGTGCACTGTTATTGGGGCACACACTGAGCCGTGATGTGTACCGTCAACAAGTATATAAATAAATTACGTTATGTCCTAAATGTTCGAAACAAATTACAGTTGTACCAATACGTTATGTCTAAGTTTATTTATTAACTGGTATTTCGGTTTTGTTTATTGTGTTGTCGTTTATATTTTACTTAAAGCGAGCATTACCTGCACCATTTGAAATCCTGTAACGCTTGATATTTCGTAAGATGATAATTGTTTGAAGATTACCTTGGTTCAACTTCCTCTGCTTCATTGTCACAAAACGTTACCTTAATATCTTTTTTTTTAATTTTCTGGTTAGACAGCTGGAACGGCGTATACAGGGTGTTTCAAAAATAGGGGGCATAATTTCAGGTATGTATTTGTTATATGTAGACAATGAAAATAGTTCATTACAACATGTGTCCGGAAATGCTTCATTTCCGAGTTATGGCCTTCACAACACTGAACTTCACCGGAACGTTTTTCTTCCGCAGGTCATTGTCAAAATGTTCAAAATGTCCACCTCCTGCTTGAATTCAGACCTCACATTGATGTCTCATTGACCTCTCCTGGAACAAACGACGAGCCAACGCAGCATTGCCGTCCACCTTACGCACATGAAGTGCATCTCTGCCAGATGCAGATCTGAGTACATGACGCACAGACGAACGCCAAACACAACACTGAATTTAACCTTCGCCTCAGTTTGAACCGTCAGAGTGTCCTCTTAATGTCTCCTATCACGGAAAAGACCTGCGATAAGAAAATCCTTCCGGAGAAGTTCAGTGTTGTGAAGGCCATAACTCAGAAATGAAGCATTTCCGGACACATGTTGTAATGAACTATTTTGATTGTCTACATACAAAAAATACATACCTGAAAGTATGCCCCCTATTTTTGAAACACCCTGTATACAGCCTCGTGAGGCCAAACTGAGAACAGGTGACTTTGATTCGCACTTCAGCCATCCTGGAAGCAGTTTCGCATTTCTACTCCAAGCAAATGGCCGGATGGTTCCTAAATTAAGACAGCATCTGCTTTTAAGATCTGCAATTTTGTGTTTCAAGTATTTGCTGTTCAATCTTTCAAATTTGCACAGTGTGAAGACTGCTCAGAGACAATGATTTCTACTTTAAGACTACCTTACCTCTTCATAGTACACGGTGGTGAGCACGATACCAAACAAGATGAAACCTCCCAAAGCCAGTCTGAAGTCTCCATTTCTCAATTTTGAACATGTAAACAGCGACATATTGAAGGTAGGCTCAAGATCTTCAACTCTGAAAAAGTAAAATAAATAAATAAATAAATAAATAACAACTGAGTAAGATTATTAGAACATCTGTAAAACACAACAAGAGAACTTACATGTGTTGTTTAAATTTAATTTTAATTAATTCCTCGCCATAAAGCCTAGACCTATAGTGCAATTTACATGCACCATCTGGAAATATTGATAAGAGTTATAGCATTCTATCTACTGCTTGGATAACAGTATGGTTGGTTGGTTGGTTGGTTCGTAAGTTTAGGGGCTGCGACAACGCGGTCATGTAGCCCCGTGTACTTTAGGTGTGTGTAGAATCTGTCTGATAACCGGTGTTAATTGTGATGACTTTATTAGTGTGTGTATCTGTTTTAATTCAAGTAAGGACTGCAGACGATCAATTTTCAACTAGTTCCAACTTATGCCGCCAAACGCCACCGTCAACGACTACTAGTTCAGAACTTAGCTGCCATACGTCACCGCAGTCAGCTCTTGGCAACGAACGTAGGAACCTAAGAGCGTTGTTTACATTCTTAACCTATACAATTAAGCTTCACACAGGTGTAATTAGTGGAAGGTTCTTTAACATGCCATAAATCTATGACATGGGACCGCCGGCTTTACTTCCCCTCCGAATGAAGGCATACTGAGGGATTTTTAACGCTCTTAAAAAAATCCGACGACTTCGGCCGGATTTGAACCCGCGATCTTGGACATAGAAGCTCAGCATGCTACCGACTACGCCACCGAAGTCGCCGATAACAGCATAATCCACTTTTGAAGTCAGTGCCCAACATAAGATTTATGGTCTTAAATGGGCATATTTCGTATTGTGGCAATATGTTTTATCTGAAAGTAAACTAGACCTTTACTCGTAATTTCGTAAGTTGAACAGCTCAACTGAATTACTTTCCAAACATACTTGTGGCAAAGTGCGAGCAGTCTTCCTGCTCATAATATTTCTTCCTCTTTTTTATAAGACCGCGTAAGATCATTTTAGCCAATTCATTATTGAGCCAGTCTCTTCGGAGCAACTGTTCTACATGGTGGTCACTCAAATCGGTCAACGATTTTCCAGGAGTTTTCCAGGAATTTTCCAGGAGTAATTCTCATTTCTCCAGACTTAAAAATAAGCGCGAGTCGGGGGGGGGGGGGGGAGAGCTTTATCGGTTGCCTACTTCAAGACCAAAATAAAGCAGTTGTGTTTGGTTTACTTATACAGATGTTGACAAAAATTAGTGGTGATTGCGTTATTGATACACAAGCCTACACACAAACGATTTAATTGTTGTTTTAAAAAAGCCTTTGTGACTCAAATATCTGCGTTAAAAAAAGAGAGAAAAGAATGCAGCCTGCAATTTTATTGCGGTGTATGTTTTACAAAAATACTATCGCATGTTCTCCCACACAGAAAAAGGTAGCCTGAGGAAATTTCTTTCGTTAACGATAGAGTGCTCACCCAAAACCGCAGAGGGAGTATGATTTAAGATGGAAAGATTTTTATAATTAATTTACAGTGGCTATTTTCCAGGAGTTTTGAAATTTTTCGTCATTTTTCAGGAGTTTTCCAGACCTAATAAAAATCCAGGAGTTTTCCAGGATTTCCAGGTTTTCCAGGAGTAGTTGCCACCATCGTTCTAGCCTTGTGGTCCTCCCAGTACTTCTTCGTATTTTCCGATCATCGTGCTCTTTTCTGTGTTAAAATATTCGTGTAGTGAGTTAGCGTCTTGCGCGTGTTAAGCGGAGATTTATATTCTTAATTCATTTAGTTAATTCTGTCTTATCCGTTGTGTTTTCTGGAGTCCTTCAGATCCTCTGTTATTTATCTGTTCCTTAATACACTCATTTCGTTTTTATTCGGCAGTTATGGTAACAGCAGCGCTCCGCACTGTTCAACTTTGAAGAATACGACTGACGTTAAAGCTCTATGTTGCCAAATGTTATTTATTTCGAAATTTCAAGATGGTCATTGTGCGGGAGTCTAACAAAGGGTCTCCACAAACCACATATTAAGGCCCTTAAATTAACAGTGTCTGTGATATTCCCAGAAAACTAATTCGCTCTGATAAACTTATTAAGGAATGACAAGCCCCTAACCTTTGCAACAGTAGCTCAATTGATAAGGTCTAGTTATTAATACCGAAGTCCGTTCGAAGAACGGGTACTTCTGCTAGTGACTCATAAAGTAGCCTACTCTGATGTCGAAAATCAAGATTACAGGTATCTTGTCGATATCTAATTCTTTCTTTGTAACTTTGACACCCGATCAATTCTCTGGTGGGTGTCCGCCTCGTTGCGTGGTGGCTAGCAATCTTGGCTGGCACCACGGAGGCCTGGGTTCGAGTCCCGGCTCTGATAAGAAATTTAATTCTGGTCTGAAGGCTGCAACGGGGTACACTCAGCCTAGTGGGGGAAAACTGAGCTAATTGGTCACTCAATTGTTTTTCCGAAACTTAGTCCACTTCATTCTATCCCTCATCAGTTCTAAAAAAATAAAAATTAACGACTGGCTGCGCGGCGCAGCAGTAACGATCTCACCTGCTGTTCCCAAGGTTCCAGCATCGAATCCTGACGCAGCCAGTTGGCATTTGAGGGTGCACTAAAGCGAGGTAGCCGGGTCAGTAGATTTACAGGCATGTTAAAGATCCGCTTCGGGGCAAGATTCTGGCACCCCGGCGTCTCTAAAAACCTCAGCAGTTAAAAGGGACGTAAAGTCAATGTTATTATTATTATTATCATTATTATTATTATTCGTTATGGCCATTCAAAGAGCGCTTTTGAACTTGTTAGTAGTTGACCTGATCCTTTTCACCTTCTTATCCTCCCAAAATCTCTTCATGCATGCACTGTATTGCATCTTTCGTTCTGTGGACCACTTCTTACCAGTTTTCTTTTTAGGCTTCTCCATGAATTTGTGTTGCGTACACTGTATTGTACTAAAGGATTCCTCGATTTTCTATGATGTCATCTGTTTTATTTATTTCTTGGTTATTAATTCTTCTTGTTGTTGTCGTCGTTTCGGAGATCTACGGGCCACGCTGTTTCAACTGTCCAAGTAGGACGTGGGTAGGCGACCACGGGACCCCAGCTGATTCCGGCATTGCTTCCTCTTACTTCTGCCGGGTTCCTCTCTGTTGCCTTTCCTGTCGACCTCCTTTGGTCAACTATTGTTCTCTTCCAACACCGACGGTATCCGAGGCCTAGGGAGTCTTTCTCTTTCCCGCCTTAATTGGCCCTTGTCTCATCTTTCCTGATCCCTCATTCTTCGAGGGGTCAGACCTCCAGTTTTCTTTTCATTGTATGTCCTGCCTTCTGCTCAAGTCCCTAAAGGAGGCGGGTGTGTATAGCCCCACCACTTATGGTGCACCCTGGATTGTGCTACACCGTCAGGGGCTCACGTCTGGTGAGTTCGGGAGTTGGCGACCTCCAGGGCTTCCTGAGCTGGGTCTGGTTTTTCTCCTTCCATTTCCTTTGGGGCAGTCCCTCTCCTCTTCACCTTTCCTGTATGCCTTTTTCGCTCTCCGTTCTTCCAAGTCCCTTAATTCTCATTCTTCTAGGGTTGAGGGCATTTCCTCTTCTCCTGTCATTTGTCTTTCTTATTCTTATTAGCCTATTTTCAATTTTGAAAAAATAGGCTTATGAGATCACCTTTTGTCGGTGTGTGTGTGCGTGTGCGTGTGTGTGTGTGTGTGAGAGAGAGAGAGGTGTGTGTGTGCCTCCCCCCCCCCTAATAAAATCTAAACGGCTGGAGCGATTTCAATGAAACTCGGTAAGTTCATAGCACTATTCCGGGCGACCCCGACCATGCCCTTCAAATTTTGTTACGTCTCACCAATCCAACATGGCGGCTGTGCGAAATATTTCACCACCATTCAATATCTCCGAAACTATTCCCGATATCACCCTGGAATTTATTACGGTGATAAAGGAAACTACTAGAAATTCACCTACGTAACTTTGGAAAAACTGGTAACTCCAAAACCAACATGGCGGCCACGCGAATTTGCGACGTTTAAATAGACGTTTCTCGCGATTTAACCAACCAAACGCAATAAAACTTGGTACAGTATATGTTTATACACATTGTAATGCACCGACATCCAACTTCGTTCAATTGTTTACATAACCACAAGATGGCGGATGTGCGAAATATTTCACCGGCATTCTATATCCCTGAAACTACTAGCGGTATCACCCTGAAATTTTGTAAGGAGATAAAGGACACTACTGGAAGTTCATGTATAAGACTTTCAAAAACCGGTTAACTACAAAATGAACATGGCGGCCAAGCGAATTTGAAAATTTTAAATAGACCTTTCTGGCGATTTAATGTTCCAAACGCTATGAAATCTGGTACAGGAAATGTTGATACACATTGTAATGCACTGGTATCTAATTTAGTTAAATTGTTTACACAGCCTCAAGATGGCGGCTGTGCGAATTTCGAAAATTAAGTTTTAATTTCTTGTGTCGTAATCATGCGATCGAAGTGAAAGTTTGAATAATAAACCTACGCAATAATTTTCCTTTATTGGTACATGACTGTATGGCCTATACATTTAACAATCCAACATGGCGACCATCCGAAATATTTAGACGGCTCTGAATATCTACGAATCTATTATAGCATTCAAACTGAATTTTTTAATGCTCATAGGGGCTATGAACTTACGTTCGCCTATAGGACGTTAAATAACCTGGTGATCAAAAATCCAACATGGCGGTGACGCGAAGTATAAATATTCATATGAACGTTTCTCGTAATTTAACCATCCGAGTGCAGTGAAACTTGGTACAGTAAATCCTTATTCGAATGCTAATCCACTGGCATCTAATTTATTTCAATTGTTTCTATAACCACAAGATGGCCGCTGTCCGAAATTTAAAAATCTCGTTTTTACTTCTGGTGTCCTAATCATGCGATTGAAGTTTGAATGCTACACGTATACAATAATCTTCATGTAACAGTACATAACTCTAGGACCTACATATATAAAAATCCAACATGGCGACCATCCACAATATTTAGTCGTTTCTCAATATCTACGAATATATTACAGCAATCACACTGAAATTTTGTATGTTGATAGTGGCAGTTAACATAAGTAGGATAATAGGCTGTGTAGTTCTTCACGGAACTACTTGTTTTTGTTTTCCATTTCCTCCTCTAATATGTAAGTGTGTCGGCCTAGTTAGTTTTAGGTATAGTTTCATTTCATTAACATTTTCACTATCAACCAAACCATTGGGGGCCGATAACCCAGATGTTAGGTCCCGTAAAACGACAATTATCATCATCAACATCATCATCATCAACTGTATTTTTCCATGTCTTCGCACCCAGTATTCCAGCATTCGTTTCCTATGCTGTTCCTTCCTCTCTTCAGTCAATGTTTTGCCAGTATATAGTTTTGGCTTTTCCTGCAAACCATGATGTTTTTGGAGTTTCGACTTTAGTAGAACTCTTGGTTATTATTTTTAATATTATTATTATCACTAGAGCTCGGATTGTTAGGTGCTAAAATCAGTAAAATATTTATTTTTATGTATTCAAAAAAATACCTGAAATATGTGATAAAAACGTAAATATATTTAATTATAATTTAGTTTATTTGATGTGAATATACACAATATGCAGTACTCACGAATTAAATTTATTCCATGTCACACTGACTGCTGAAGCATTACAATACACAGCGAGATACATCTTCAGCTTGTCCATCACAAATGTCCGACGATTATCGCGAAACACTTATTCTGAAGGCGCAAAACTGTTGCAATATGGTTCTTGCCCTTGAGTTGTTATGTAACTTGAGATCGCTGTTCAGCCTTGATTGCTTTCCCACATGGTTGGCAGAACAGAACACCCAATCAGAAGTAAAATTAGTATCTTTCAATTCTGCAACAGACGTTAACTTTTTACTTTAGGCATCGTAGAACTGCCATACACTTCACAGTGCCACAAATGAACTGCATGTGAGTGACACTGGTTCCAGGTAGCGGGGGGGAGGGGGGGGGAGGTAGGGCTAACACTTGGTGCATTATAGCTATGGACAAGAAAATCCCCGGCTTCCACAGTGAGTGGCATGGGGCGACAAGTTAAGAATAACACAGTTGTAAGCTGACATTCGCTCTGCATGATGATAAGATAGCTCACAGGTTCTTCCCCGTTGAAGTAACACAGAACAGAAATGCAATGAACTGAAAGATCTAGCATACTGATTTTAAAAAGTGTAAATATAATGTCTTTTTATGTGCTAATAAGTAAAAAGCAGGAATTTATGTATTTATAGAAAAAATGCTTAAAATATGTATTCACATAAAAAATATTTATTTACCGTAATATCCAAGCCCTAATTATCACCGTTATTCTCAGACCTTTGACTGGTAAAATACAACGCAAGTATGCAGACTACATTGAGTCAAAGATAGTCATCATCTTAATTCAGACCACTGCCAATGAACTTACGAACTAGGCTATCCTAGTTGTAGCCAATATCACTCCATTCTGTATTGATTTATATAAGTTAGTTTCAGATCAAGCTCTTTTAAACCTTGCAGAAGATGTTTGGAAACGACACCACTACTTGAGATGTTGTTTGGTACAATTCGAACTCTCTTGCTTCCTGATATAATCCACCAGCTCCAAATATTTGGACACTTCTATTCATTCAATTTCGCTAATCGGTTAACTAGGGACCACGATAAGCATTCTCGCATTTGTTCATTTTTCGCTTGATCCACATTATTGTCTTCATGAGCTCACTGTGTTTAGCACGACGTTCTTCTGTCCATTTCGCACCAGTTGCCCGTTTTTCGTTCCGGAAAGACCCAAACGTCTTGATGGCTGCTCTATAAAGATTTCGGTCTTGTGTGCATCTTCTGCTCGTATCCCCATTTCTTTAAGATCTTTCTGGACGTTAACGCACCATGGCATAGCCGTTTTCGGTTTTTAGTCCAAGATACTGAAGATACGTTTCGCCATAGGGAGTCGATCATTCGTCGTATATGATCGTAGAAGCAATTTTCTATTATTATTATAGCGGCTCGGTGGTGTAGTTAGTAGCATGCTGAACTGCTTTGTCAAAGATAGCGGGTTCAAACCCAGCCGAAGTAGTCGGATTTTTTTAAGAGCGTTAAAATCCTTCGGAGGGGAAGTAAAGCCGGCGGTTCCATGTCATAGATTTATGGCATGTAAAAGATCCTCCCACAGACTAAACTTGTGTGAAGCTAAATTTCTAGGTTAGATTTCGTCGGAACGCTCTATCAAAGTTCCAACGTTCACCACTAGGTATCATTGACATCTGATAGCGAAAGTTGGAACTACTTGAAATTGAACGGAACTTGTAGCTCACCCTATGGGTGTCCGCTAGAAGCAGCTACAGCCTCTGGCGAGTCGAACATGTCCTCGGACACTCCCGGCACTAAAAGCTATACGATAAATAGGAATTATTATTTAGTTCTAAAATGTTTGTTGGAACCGGAAATCGTTCCCGATAACTTACCTCCTAGATAACAGGCAAGCATGCTACTCCATGGGGACTGCTCTGAATGATTAAACCTGACGACAGTCTTCTCTTTCGGTATAACTTTAAAACTCTGGTGAAGTCTTTAATATTGCAGATGCGATCGAAGGAACAATTTTTTTTTTTTTTTTTTTTTTTGTCGTGTAGTCTCCTGAGAGGCCGAGTGCAGGTCTTTCTAGTCGACGCCCGTGGGCGACCTGCGCGTCGGGATGAGAGATGGAATGGATGAAGATGAATGAAACTGGGCAAGGATGGGGAAGGAAGCGGCCGTGGCCTGTCAGAAGGTACTGTCCCAGCATTTGCCTGGTGTTGAAAATGGGAAACCACGGAAAACCATTTCAAGGACAGCCGACGGTGGGGCTCGAACCCACGCGTCTACCGAGTCAGCAGAGAGCTTGGCCCCTTGACCTAACGCAGCGCTTTAGCCCGCGTAGCCACTACTGTCGGTGAAGGAACAAATAGCGACCTGGAAGCGGATTACAAGTCTCCCATGAAGCGCTTTCATCTTGGAATACATAATACATAATGATCTCCTTACAATAGCCCCACTGCACGCTGGTTGCGACGAACTTAACGGTAGATACCACCTCAAAACGTTCCCGTTACCGGAGACTAGGCTACGTGGGCGCGTTCTCCCTTTCTCTGCTGGGATAGCAATATTCTTACATTAGTGCTCAACTCTTGTTGTGAAAAACAAAGCCCTGTTAAGTGGAACTTGATGCATCCGTAAGACAGGACTTCAAATTGAATTGTAACTTGAAGAGAACAAACTGGTTGAGTTGTTTTTTCTCCCAACAGTTGCGTAGGCTCTTTATAAGGCTTGCGCTAGCTCTAATCCCATGCCTATTTATAACTATAATTTTTAAGTGTGCAGCTTAGAATTTCATGCGGACACAACTTTCACTGCTGCCAATTAGGCGACAATTAGTCCTAATCGTTCTGTCATATGAAAATGGCTTCGGTGGCGTGGTCGGTAGCATGCTAAACTCCTATGCCCAAGATCGCGGGTTCAAACCCGGGCGATGTCGTCGGATTTTTTAAGAGCATTAAAATCCTGCACTGTGCCTTCCTTCGGTATAAAGGCATAAAAGTAAAGCCGGCAGACATGTCATAGATTTATGGCATGTAAATGAACCTACCAAAATGTGTAGGTTATTTGGCTAAAAATCCTCTTATAATCAAGTTCCAACGTTCGCCACTGGGTGTCAGTGACAGTGGCGTCTGGTGGCCGAAGTTGGAACTACTTGAAATTGAACTTGTTGGGGATTCTACGGGCGTTCAATTGAAATGCCCTGCTATTCAAATATAGTAATGGTATTGAAATATTTTAAGAGCGTCTCAAAATTACAACATAGTTTGTGTTACCGACTGAAAGCTACAATACTAATAATTAACATAGTTTAATTACTCGCAACTGAATTGTATAATGGTTTCTTCTGACAACTTGTTAAGATTGCTGATGATTACCACACTGTGGTCTTAACTAGTCCTGTTATATTAAACAACTAATCGTATTATATAATACGCTAAGGTGTATGTTTCACGAAACTCAAGCTCCTAAATCAGAGGGAGTTAGAAGGTGTGGTTTGTACCAAAATCTCCCAAATCGTCTCAATAGTACAGGAAAATCTTGCATTTCTTGGAAAGTCAACGGAAATATATTTGTTTATAAATTGCTTTTAAACAAATAAACAAGACGATAGCCCCTGGCAGAACTGTGTCGCGTACAGCCCGCATAGCACTAAAGCTGGGCGGGTAGACTGTACACATGGGGCGCACACAACCCATTATGCGAGAGTTCTCGCACGGTTCCGCTAGTAATAATATATTTATTGAATATTGATGGTTTTATTTAATAGACTTAATTTAATAGATTTCAATTATTATTATTATTATTATTATTATTATTAGTCTATTATTATTATTATTATTATTATTATTATTATTAGCTACGGCCCTGTGATGAATTGGTTAGTGTGCTAGGCTTTGGCCTGAAAGGTTCTGGGTTCGGTTCTCGGCCGGGCCATCAGAGATTTTAATCGTGGGGTTAATTCCCATAGCCGGGGGACAGAGTGTTATGTGACGTCATCACCATCATCAGCATCACTTCTTTCTTATTAGGAAGTGCAGGTCGGCCATGGACGTCAACTAGAATGACCTGCACTCGGCCTGTCAGGAGGACACACGACATTATTATTATTATTATTATTATTATTGTTAATATTTATTTACTTGCGAATTGACCACTTAGGATCACGCTACAATTTCACTGTTTTAGTTTTAATTTCCTCTGACTCCAGTACTCCTTCATACGATCGCTGTGCTGCTGCCGTTGTTCGGCCGTCCAAGCTCTTCCGGTCTTTGTAGCTCGTTTCTCGTCATGAAACCCTTCCAAATTGTGTACACTGTTTCGAAACGTATCCCTTTCCAACATTTGGGCCTCTGGGATGTTAGATCTTTCAAGGTCTTTCCGAGTTTCTTTAATCCATGATGTAGTTGTTTTATTGTTCCAGTATTATTATTATTATTATTATTATTATTTTAAGACGGGTACTTCATCAGCAGTTATGGTGAAGCTGTTAAAAGAGAGCTTCTTCTAGGATTAATGAGCGTGGGATTGCAACTCAACACTCTCCTCAGTTATCATATCGAGGTTGAGTGAATTTTGCTCTGACCCGACCGGGTGAAACTTTATAGGGTGTTTTGGTACCAACGCTAGCTTGCCTTGTAGTAGTACCTGCTGACAACGTTAAAAACGCTAGCTGTCATCGCGTACGACGATGTAGTTGAGTTGTACTTCTATAGATGGCAGCAAAATCGGAAAATTGGTGAGTATTCTTGTTAATGTTGTATATTTAATTAATATTTGAATATATATCTATAGTAAATACATATTGCAGTGCTTAGAAAGGAATACAATCGGTTTCGAACAATATTATACGAAGAAATTGAATTATATTGAATCACATATCGGTTTTAGTCGATACACTGCGCTCGAAAACGATATCAGATACTATCGATATAATTCAAAGTAAGAGCTGGTGGCTGGTTGTCCCAACGCTTCCCGTAATTCAAACGTGATATTTCTTAATTCGATTGATAGGAAGTACAGCACGGACAATTAAATAATACTGGTGTGTGATAAGTGCAGCTGTAATTTTGTCTTACAATTCATTTTTAATATTGTAGTATAGTAGCCTACTCTTTCTATTTGTACATATCTGTGGGGTACGCCTATGTCATGCTATGTGCTTTGTGGAAACATCCACAACTATTCTGATAGAGCCTATGTTTCCTTCTCTACCTGATATCATAGGGGGAAGAAATCGCCTATTATTAGACCAATTACTAAAATATGAAAGAAAGAAAGGAATATTAAATAGGGCGGGGGGATAGAGTAGGGGAAAGGGCGAGGTAGGCACAGGCCGGGAGGGGAGAGGAGCGAGTAGGCCAGGTCGGGGACGGATCGCACTCGAGAGTGCAACGTCACGCCATCTCATATTGTCAGTTGGAACTATTTGCGTCGAGCAATTGGTTGGGGTCAACATTTTGCATTAAGTTGCAGCTCTACCCATATATCCTCCTTGCTCTGACCCTCTTTCCCCCAGTGAAAAGCCGGCCGGAAATTAACCGCGAAGTCGATCCTCCTGAAGGATATAACATTGTTAATGAAGAGGTGTTATAGGTAGTGCCCTGCGCAGATAAACAAAACGTTATCCGCATCCGCCCCGCAACCGCACAACTGTTATCCGCATCCACACGTTTGTTATCCGAATCTACTGGCAATACAGTAATATTTTTAATTACATCAAGCATTAAAGCAACACATTTAGACAATCGAGGAGAAAGTCGTTCCCTTAGGCTATGTTGTGCCCAACTCTAGGAATGGGTATTCCAAGATTCAGACACCTAGATATCAAGGGAAAGGCTGTAGCCGCTTTTGAAAGTTGAGATATTTGAATATCGCACTCCATTGCTTCTCGAAGCAATTGGAAATAATTTACCGATACTTGCATGTCAAGTGACGTAGCGAGTAATAGCAGAGGTCGAGGCTATTTATTGATTAAATAGTTAACCATGGAGTAGAGACTTGAGACTGGGATCAGATTACTGGCACGGCCAAATGAAAGAGAATGCAATTAGTATCAAGTAAATCGGACCAGGGATTCAAGAGATATGCGGATTTCTAGATTTCAGCGTGATGACGCGTGACCCTGGCAGTTTTGAATAAAAGCCGGCTGGCCGAAGCATCGATAGCTCATTTCAACACAAGCACTTGCCGAGCAAGTTGCTGCGACGCTGAGCCAAGGCACATGGTTGCCGGATCTACGCAGAAGTTCTTTTCAAAGTCGTGATAGTCACGAAAGTGCTGCGCTACGAGGTGGAACTTAGTAAGTTTCCGGCGAGGAGAATCACTGAGGTGATTGATTTTTCTACAGACATTGGTGGAAATATTTATATTTCTACATGGACATATGCTAGACTTTGTCTAGAATTAGTACTTTGTCACAGTCCAGTAATAACCTAATACTTGGATATTTAAATCCATTTCAGTCAGTTTTCATATTTGTAACTAGTTAACCACTTCGATCTATCAGTACACTGAAGACTAGTCTATAACGGTGGCGTTCATTAGTCTACGCAAGGGAAACTACAGGTTGCTTAGCGCATGGTAGATGGTGTTAAACCATGCCCAGGGAACGATCTTCAGAACAGCCGTTGATTGGTTAGACTGTCAGTGTTTTTCTTGTACTGATAAGATTACCGTGAGTTATGTTACAACTGACATATCTAAGAAGAGATCACTTAGATCTGACCCTATTTAAACAAACTGTTATGGCTTTGATAGAAGCCCATATTAAAATGGAACAACAGTTAATTCAAACGTCAAAAGATACTACCACTATGTCTGACTAGACGGATTGTGGGTATATAATGGCGGCCGATACAAGGATTATACGTGCTTGTCCGATAGGGCATGTCGATGGATAAATCTGGTACAGACCAGGTTTACTACACTTCAAGACCATCAAGAAATGTAAGCCACATTTGAATTATATTATGCCTAGCTATTTGGAACAAACTATTTTTTTCTGCAGATGACCAACACATTTATTTATTTTTTTCTTCGTATTTAAATCTTGCAATGATTTACGCAAGACTTGTTAGAGTTATTCTGAGCATTTTTAGCACTCAGAACAGTTTAGGATCGATGACCGAGCATTTCGAAGATTTATTTGAATATTTCATATTTTTGGGAAATCACGGTAATCAGCCGATGTAACTGTAAAAGTTAATAATTATTTTTG
Source organism: Meconema thalassinum (assembly GCA_946902985.2). Classification (NCBI taxonomy): domain Eukaryota; kingdom Metazoa; phylum Arthropoda; class Insecta; order Orthoptera; family Tettigoniidae; genus Meconema; species Meconema thalassinum. Next base: position 374,465,205 of record OX336388.2, on the reverse strand, counting down.
TTGAGGAATGGATACTTTTTCCATATTCGAAGGTTCGAACATGTGGATTCTCACATAATGAGATGATAATTAAACATATTTAAAATAATATAAATAATAATAATAATCCACTAATAATAATAATAATTTTTATAATTTTTCTAAATAATTCTTGGATATTATTTTATAATAATCATATGTATTGAGAGAGAGCCTATGAAGTAGTTTAATCATTTCTAGTCTGGAACAGGAGATTTTCCGAAGGAGAGTGGTTAGCACAAGCCCGCATTCAACCAACATTTCAGTTCTGGTTGAACAGTTGATATTTGCAATGAGCAAAGTATATTTTTCAAATAACACGGAGAGACATGAAACGGGAAGCAAATGATATTTGTATCAAATAGGACATTTTTGTATTTATATAAAATCATGACGTAAATACACTCGAAAGTGAAATAAAGATTTTCATAAGTATGGTAAATTCACGGGTTGAACTGAATGGTAGAATAAAATAAACTTGTCAGATTATTAATCTTCCAGTGTTGATAACAAGCAGAGGCTTGATTTATTGTATAAATTTTGGGAAGAAAATTTATATGTGTGGAGTAGTTGAAATGCCATTCCCAGGTGCGCATGTTAAGTCGCAGGAATGAAGAGGTTTTTTCGAGCATCAATCAAATAGCAGGTTCGATGGCTCAGGTTTATAGTAGGAGTATTGGAACTACACATTTCGTCGTATGAATGACCCGAAGGTTATTTCTTAGAAACCATCAGTTCTTATTTCAACCTTGTTTACGAATTCCATTTAGACTTTGATTTTGCTAGAACCCGGATTTGTCATGATAGTAGTTTATTCTTTCTTCAGAGGAAGACCTTTGCCGTTGTTGTTGTAATATTGTGTTCTTACACAAATAGTAGAATGGGCCACTGCCAATTAAAAATAATTGGATAACCACGAATAATTTGAAGGATATTTTCAATCCTAGTGCCATGAACTAAATGAATTTATTATGAAGCTACAATTCTTATTTCCGCATTCTGTCGAAGAATTGCAAGTTGTGAAAATTACTAAAATGGCCATAAATATAAATATTTTTTCATAATGATTCCAAGTGGATAATTGAATAGTTGAATGGTTCAACAATTTAGTGATCAAGTTGATGATTCAGAAATCATGTATTTTGTTAGGAACTTGAAGTTCATAATCGAGTCACTTCTCGAATGTTTAATGTCAGAAGAACAATTAATTGTTGTTGTGCTTCGCACAAGTTCTTCGATGCTATGCTCAAGGTCAAATACTTTTCAGATGTTATTAATATGTGTAAATAATGTGTGTTGATTCAATGATAATAATATTTTTCGACAATATATTTTTGAAACTGGAAAAATAAGTGAAAGTTAAAAATTCTATGAACATTTGTCTGGGGAGGAAAGTGTGAATATAAGGACTAGGATTTGGAAGGTAGCAGCTGTGGCCTATAGTTAGGGACCAACACCGGCATTTGCCAGGAAGGAAGATGAGAAACCACAGAAAACCATCTTCAAGGTTGCCGAAGGGGAGATTCGAACCTCCTCGCCTCCCAGATGTGAGCGACTGCCTGCAGCCACGCCGTAACAACCACGGCTAACTTAACTGGTATGATAAAATGAATGTTATACAACCAGAATTGCAACCCTTTTCATTTCGGAGTGTTAATTTTGCTTAATGACAAAATTTGAATGAGATTAGCTTAAATCATCATCTTACATTTGTCATAAAAAACATAACGGAAAAATATGATATGTCACTCATAACCATCGGGGTCCTAGTAATGATATTCAACAAGTTCAGATTGTATTCTAAAAGACTACACGCAAATTTACTCCAAACATTATCCGCTATCCGCAGAGCCATGCCATCGATATCCGTATGACGAAACATTTTGCGGATATCCGGAATCCGCGCTGGGCTTTTAATTATAGGTAAAGCCCTGCGCGGATGCGGATATCCGCGGATAACCGCAACATTTTTCGCCATGCGGATATCGTTTGCATGGCTCTGCGGATAGCGGATAAGCTGCGGATAATGTTTAGAATAAATTTGCGGATAGCTTTTAGAATACAATCTGAACTTGTTGAATTTCATTACTAGGACCCCGATGGTTATGAGTGACATATCATATTTTTCCATTGTTTTTTTTTTTCATGACAAATGTAAGTTGATGATTTAAGCTAATCTCATAGGAGAGGAAGGTCAGATCAGGTTATTTCACTTGGTGTGTAGGATTTATGAGACAGGTGAGGTACCCCCTGATTTCAAGAAGAATGTAATCATCCCTATACCAAAGAAAGTGGGAGTTGACAGATGTGAAGATTACCGTACAATCAGCTTGATTACTCATGCTTCAAAGATCCTGTCTAGAATAATTTACAAGAGGATTGAGAGCCAGATAGAAACGGAGTTGGGTGAAGACCAGTTTGGTTTCAGGAGAAATGTAGGAACAAGGGAAGCTGTACTAAGTCTTAGGCTGATTTTGGAAGGTAGAATAAGGAAAGATAAGAGAACGTTCATGGCTTTTGTAGACTTAGAAAAGGCTTTTGATAACGTTGATTGGACTAAATTGTTTGACATTTTGAAATCGATTGGAATAAAGTACAGGGATAGGAAGGTGATATACAATCTATACAGAAACCAGACAGCAGTCATTCGAGTTGAAGGACATGAGGGAGAAGCTGGTATTCAGAAAGGTGTAAGGCAAGGCTGCAACGTATCACCCATACTTTTCAATCTTTACATTGAACAAGCAATGAAGGAAATTAGAGAAAAATTTAAAGTGGGAGTGAAGATTCAAGGAGAAATAATTTCAACTCTGAGATTTGCTGATGACATCGTCATCTTGGCCAACAAGCCTGAGGATTTGAATGAGTTTTTGAATGGTATGGACTCCGTCTTACGGAAAGAATTCATGATGAAAATTAATAAATGTAAAACAAAAATACTGGAATGCAGCCGAAATAAATCAGAAACCTCTATGGAGATCAAATTGGCAGGTGAAAAGCTGAAGGAAGTAGGAGACTTCTGTTACTTAGGAAGCAGAATAACCAATGATGGACGAAGCAAAGAGGATATAAAAAGTAGGTTGGCTCAGGCAAGGAAAGCCTTTCTACAAAAAAGGAATCTGTTGACATCGAATATAGATTTAGGTATTAGGAAGTCATTTTTGAAAGCCTTTGTCTGGAGCGTGGCGTTCTATGGAAGTGAAACTTGGACTATTGGTGCAGCAGAAAAGAGGAGAATTGAAGCATTTGAAATGTGGTGTTACAGGAGAATGATGAAGATCAGATGGGTAGATAGGGTTACAAACAAAGAGGTATTACGGCGAGTGGGAGAGGAGAGATGTTTCTGGCGACTGCTAATGAAGAGAAGAGATAGGTTGGTAGGACACATACTAAGACACCCAGGAATAGCAAGCTTAGTTATGGAAGGAAGGGTCGAGGACAAGAACTGTAGGGGTAGACCAAGGTTAGAATATGTTAAACAGATTGCCTCCGATGTAGGGTGTGGTAGCTATGTAGAGATGAAACGATTAGCTCAGGACAGGGGGGCATGGAGAGCTGCATCAAACCAGTCAAAAGACTGAAGACTCAAACAACATTCAAATTACGTCATTAAGCATAATTAACACTCCGAACTGAAAAGGGTTGCAATTCTGGCTGTATAGCATTCATTTCAAACATAGAACTTGGTATACAAAGCCTAAACTTTCTCCTCAATTGTGTAAATGTCTTGCTTTAATAAGTTATGCTATATCCGATTAAAAATATTTCAGTAATACCAGTAGATTCGGATTACAAACGTGCGGATGCAGATAACAGTCGTGCGCATGCGTGGCGGATGTGGTTAACGTTTTGTTTATCCGCGTAGGGCTCTAGTTATAGGAGCCTTTAGAAACATTTCAAGGCACTGAGTTGGAAATGGATACCTCATCACTTTACGAGGCATTTCGGTTGCTAAATGCCAAACGTTGTAGACGTAGGCAAAGTTAAGGCACTCGAGGTATGCAGCGAATCAGCGATAAATACGCTCCTTCCAATAGTACAGTGGTTGGTATAAAGCATGCTACAGACAGGCCTCATTTCCTCCCCACTTCCCAGGGACTCAAATTTAGTGGCGACCGCGGAACAACAAGGTTCGCCGCGTTTTTCCACACTCCCACCAGCCAAAGCCGGGATAGTATGGTAATTTAAATTGACAGGTCACTTATCCCATCCTCGATCCTGATAATTACAGTTATACACACTATTACAGCCACCACAAAAACACCGGTAATCAGACAAATTGAACACACACCCTAATACATTTTAAATTCAGACACTTAAGTTTATTTATGTATTTATTTATTAGCTTGCCACGGTAGGTGATGGTGGTTATCGTGTCGGTCTACCAACCCCAAGCTTGCAGGTTTGCTGCTGGCCATGGTAAGTGATTTTTAAAAGGCGACAAAAATCACGAAACGCATGTCATAGATTGTTGGCATGTTAAAGAACCCATTTGAATTCAGTAGGCCGTGTTCATAATGGCAAAATTAATCTCGGGATTTTCCATCAACATAAAAGTTCCTCCTTCCTTTACTAGGAAGCGCTATAGTGTCAAGGAGCTTAGATATCTAACTTCCTTGACTTTTATAGCGCTCCAAGGACCAACTAAATTCGACATGCAATCTGCCCACTGGGTGTCAAATAACAAAGCTTGCACCCGGCACCCGAGGCCATTCGTTATTATTATTATTATTATTATTATTATTTATTTACCTAAAATAGTTTAGTAATATTTTGAAAGGTCGCTGTATTTGTGAAATGAGGAGCAGATGACCTCGCTGTTCCGCCCCTTAACACGACAATAAATAACTAACAAGCATGTGGGAAATGTCTAACCATAAAGTTCAATGTGCATGCTGAGCTTCTATGCCCAAGATAGCGGGTTCAAACTCGGCCGAAGCCGTCGGATTTTTTAAGAGCGTTAAAAATCCCTCAGTATGCCTTCCTTCGGAGGGGAAGTAAAGCCGGCGGTCCCATGTCATTGATTTATGGCATGTTAAAGAACCATCCACTAATTACACCTGTGTGAAGCTAAATTGGATAGGTTAAGAATGTAAACAACGCTCTTAGGTTTCTACGTTCGTTGCCAAGAGCCGACTGCGGTGGCTTCTAGTAGCTAAGTTCTGAACTTGGCCTAGTAGTCGTTGACGGTGCAACTTGGCGGCAAAAGTAGGAACTATTTGAAAAATTCTAAGTTGCAGTCTGTACTTAAATAAAAAAAAAAACAGATAACACACACTAATACAGTCATCACAATTAACACCGGTTATCAGACAGATTCTACACACACCCAAAGTACACAGGGCTACATGACCGCGTTGTCGCAGCCCCTAAACTTAAGACCAACCACCAACCAAAGTTCAATGTGTTTAATCTGTGTGACTGATCAAGGAACTGTATAATGGCAGCAGTACTGTACGTGGGATGCTGAATTCCACAGCATCCAGCGCTGTCTGATTAGATTACCAAGGAATGTGTAATTGGACCGCGGTACACTCCCAGCAGATATTAAGGTGGAGAAAACTCGGGACCTCAGCAAAGTAGTCACAGTGCTGTACAATATTTCTCTGCGACTCCGTTGCCAAGTGGGCTAACTCAAGAGGATTGAGAAGCAGTAGGCCTACCATTCGCAGATCTGTAAATTTATATCTCGGCTCTAATTGTTCTTGTTTTTTTTGTGTGTGTGTGTGGGGGGGGGGGGATTATTCAGACTTCTTAAAAATGTTAATAATAATAACCCCTGGCACTACAGCCCATGAAGGGCCTAGGCTTACCAAGCGACCGCTGCCCAGCCATTTAGCCTGCAGATATTGGGGTGACGCGTGATCAGCGCATCGGGTCCCCTCGGACGGGGCGCTGCCTCACTGTCAGGCAGCTACTCAATTGTCCTCACGAGGCTGAGTACACACCATTCCAGCCCTCACGTCAGTTTCTAAAATCCCTGATGGAGCCGTGAATCGAACCCGGGGCCTATGGGTGAGAGGCAGGCACGCTACCCCAACACCACGGGAACGGGCTCTTAAAAATGTTAGGATGGTAATATATGTCAAGTCTCTGGCCCTTTATTCTATCCTAAACCTAAATAACAAGCACAGAAAATAGTACAGTAATCACGACATCGTTTCACTAAGTGGTTAGTTCCGGCTCCCGATCAATGTATGTCAGACTTTCGAAGTTAAAAATTGCATTGTTGTTGTTTTGTTTGGATTTCACGATATTTAATTTTAATAATACAGCCAATGGCCATTTTTAGGACGGGTCAGGGAAGGGATTTTGAAGGAAATCGACCGTGGACTTATTGAAAGTAACCGTGGAAGGAACCGTTTCGGCATTTGCCTGGTGGTTCAAGTGGGATTCGAACCCACGCAATGCGTGAGGTAGAGCGTCAGCGCTTTGGGAAACTACGGCCGGTGTATTCGCGATATTTGACGACACGTTAAACTGTATTCTTGCTTTCATTTACACCCGTCAAAGTACACCAGCATGAAACTAGAACGTCATGTTTCCAATTTAGTAAAAGAAGGTACTGGTGTAGGCCTACTATATTACACTGACCGGCACGAAAAACGCAACACTTCAATTTCTTACAAAAACCTAAATTAATTTTTAATTTATGACACTTTTATGACACTAATCTACTATAAAATGATGAAATATTGTAGTACTGTCCCATGTAGGTGTCTAACAATGGAAAAAAAGACGATTATAAACAAATTTAACAAATTAAGCCAGAGATGCACACTTCAAGGAAAGAGCGCTAAGAGCGGGAAACTTTGAGTAAGCTCATAAAGGTTTTGATTTTATACACTTCACCCTTTACTTCACAGACCTCGGAGATGATCTCTGAGACCTCTGTTCGCATCTTCAAAAGCGTGTATTGCCACCTCTTGCACCATTGACGGCATTCAACCTCTCAGGGATGCTCCTGATTAATGCTCTAAAGTCCTGTTAAGGAATCATCTCCCAATCTTCCAGGAGGGCATTCCGTAGGTCCTCTAGGGTCTCTGGATATCGCTGACGGGCTCCTCTCCCCAGCCGGTCCCAAACGTGCTCAATAGGATTCATATCAGGGCTTCGAGCAGGCCAAGCCATAGCATGAATCCCTGCTTTATCCAAGAACTCTCGCAACGTGTGGACGTGCATTGTCTTGCATTAGTGTGAAATCATCACCAATAAATGGAGTGAAAGGCACAACATGCTCCAGAAGGATTTCCTCCACATACCATTGTCCGGTAAGGCTCCCATTCTCCACGAAGACCAAATCCGTCCTTTCAGCCATACTGATTCCTGCCCACACCATCACAGAATCACTCTGAAAAGGCGTCCTGGATGAGAATGTGCAAGGGGAATACCTTTCCCCTGGCCTTCTCCGGACCCCCTCTCTTCCGTCAGGTGATCGGAGGCCAAATCATGACTCATCGGTGAACAACACTTGTTCCCATTGTTGTACTGTCCTGCCATGATGTTCCCTTGCGAAAAGTAGTCGAGCTGTGCGATGTGCTCTGGTGCGTTCTGGGCATGTAACTGGTCTTATGGATTGAACATTGGTTTCTTCCAATCTTCTTCGGACGGTTCTCTCACTAGGATCGACCCCTCGAACTTGGTCGAGTCGATTTCGTGCTTCAATGGCGGTGGTGTGACGGCCATGGAGAACTTGAAGTTGTAAGAAGCGGTCATCTCTCTCCGATGTTGCTTTTCTTAGGCCTGTTCCTGGTCTCCTTGCAAAGCCTCCAGTTTCCCTGTACCTTCGTACGGTTCTGGAAATCGTGGAAGCTGTAGTCCTCAACACTTCTTGCAACTTAATGCATGCTGCGACCATCTTCCACCAATGCAACAGCTTTTGCAGCTTGTTCGGGGTTTAAGGGCATGTTGGCTCCAGAAAGCTAATTATGACAATCACAGAAAGATCTTACGAACACATGTGATTGAAAAGGGAATAATTCAAAGTACAACCATAAGCGCTATAAAAGCGGGAACACATTATTGGCTCACATCCAGTGATGTGTTTTCCAGGTTGCGCGGGAAAAAACAATTGAGGCTAGTGCAATCAACAATCGGCACTTCATTGTTTGCTCGCAAAGCAACGCCAATAGCATACCCCGTCTAAAAAAATAGGTTGAAGTGCTTCACTTTGATTAAATAGATAATTACAAAAATAATTACACATCATTTATTGTGTGTTGCGTTTTTCGTGCCGGTCAGTGTATATTATCGCAGTTCCAGAACACGGGGATGCTTTTTCACTAATAATCCGTGAAACTGTTCTTTTGTTACTTCCATCACCCGAGGCCATGTATTACATTATTGCATTTTCAGTTTGCTATGCCACCGTCGCGTTGGGGTATGCAGACAGGCAAGTGCAGTAGCTTCCAACCCACATGATCCGATTCGTAGCTTCCAACCCAGATGATCCGATTCGAGTCTCGGCTTTGCTATCAAAAATTTAAATCCATGGACGAGGGATGAAACGGGCTGCACTCAGCCTCTTTTAAGAGCTTCTGAGAAGGAGATGGATTCCAATCTCGCTCTCAACCGTCCCAACAGCTGCTTTCTGTAGTTTCCCTCTTCAACTCGAGATAAACGCCTGGATGTTAACTAACGTACTGTCACGTCCTTCAGAATTGTGCAACACAATAACACAGGTTTATTTTTTGTCATGTGGCCTCTTGAGAGGCCGAGTGCAGGTCTTTCTAGTCGACACCCGTGGACGACCAGCGCGCCGGTATGAGAGATGGAATGGATGAAGATGAATGAAACTAGGCAAGGATATGGAAGGAAGTGGCCGTGGCCTGTCAGAAGGTACCGTCCCAGGATTTGCCGGGTGTTGAAAATGGGGGAAACAACGGAAAACCATTTCAAGGACGGCCGACGGTGGGGCTCGAACCCACGCGTCTACCGAGTCAACAGAGAGCTTGGCCGCATAACCTAACGCTGCGCTTTAAGCGAGCGGAGCCACCGCTGTCAGTACACAGGTTATCATCTTATTATACAAAACGCTAAGGTGTATGTTTCACAAAATTTAAGCTCCTAAACCAGAGGGAGTTAAAAGGTGTGGTTTGTACCAACATTTTCCAAATCGTCTCAATAATACAGGAAAAATCTTGCATTTCTTGAAAAGTTTATAAAGTGCTTTTAAACAAATTAACAAGACCATAGCCTTAGCAGAACTGTGTCGCGGAAATCCCGCATAGCACTAGAACCGGGCGGGTAGTCTGTACACATGGGGCGCAAACAACCCATTATGCGCGAGTTCTAGCACGGGTCCGCTAGTATCCAAGTAGACAGGGCTAATTAACGCGATATCCCTAACCCCTACATTAATCATATGTTTTTATAGCTTACCCTTCCAGCTCGGCTTCGCCCACGGACTCTGTGAAGGATCATTCCTCTACCGTCCCAAGGACGGTGTCTGGGAGCTGAACACACTGTCAGCAGATACAACTGGGCATGGTGAGGGGTCGATCGTCCAGGCGACAGCTAACTTGGGTCTAATCAAGAAAGGGTCAAGGAAGGGATTGTGGAAGAAAATCGGCCGTGAACCAGTTGAAAGGAACCGTCCTGGCATTTTCCTGGTAGTGAAAATGGGAGAGCACGAATACCATTTTCAGGGCGGCCAAGGTGGAATTCGAACCGACAATTTACAGATACCAGCGAGGCACGAGGTAGCGCTTGAGCGCTCTGGACCGCCGAGGCCGGTGATAATAACAATAATACCGACAGTAGTGGCTTCGCTCGCTAAAGCGCAGCGATAGGTCATGGGGCCAAGCTCTCTGCTGTCTCAGTAGACGCGTGGGTTCGGGCCTCACCGTGGTTTCCCCATTTTCAACACCAACCAAATGCTGGGACGGTACCTTCTGACAGGCCACAGCCGCTTCCTTCCACTTCCTTGTCCACTTTCATCCATTCATCTCATCTCTCATTCCCACGCGCAGGTCGCCCACGGGACTTGGCCTTTCAGGAGACCACGAAAGAAGAAAACTATTATAATAATAATTGGTGCAAACCACATAACTATCTGGTAAGTGTATTTCTTGTGACAACAGAAGTTTGGTATCACCGACTCACATCTCACTGTTCGTGGGTGTCTTGGATACGAGTTAGACGAGTCTGGTGGGTGAGCTCATACCTTGAACCAGGAAGCATAGCGCATCTACAAGCCGTCACCTCTAACAATAAGACAGGGATATCCAACCTATTCCTACTGAAGAGCTGCACCTAGCAAGGAAAAGAACCGTCTGCCACGTGGTTGTTTTGGAAAATTAGCATAGGTTACGTGTATCCCGTAGAGAGGTCTGACTCCTCGATGAATGAGGGTCAAGAAAGATGAGACAAGGGCCAATTAAGGCGGGGAATTGAAGGACACCCTAGGCCTCGGATACCCTAATACCGTCGGGGTTGGAAGAGAACAAGAGTTGACAATGGTAGGTCGACAGTAAAGGGCGGCTCCGGTGGCGTAGTTGGTAGCATGCTGAGCTTTTATACCCAAGGTCACGGGTTCATACCCGGGCGAGGTCGTTGGAGTTTTTAAGAGCGTTAAAAATCCTTCAGAATGCCTTCCTTCGGAGGGGAAGTAAAGCCGGCGGTCCCATGTCATAGATTTATGGCATGTAAAAGATCCTTTCACAGACTAAACATGTGTAAAGCAAAATTGTTAGGTTAGATTTCGTCAGAACGCTCTATCAAAGTTCTAACGTTCACCACTAGGTATCATTGATATCTGGTGGCGAAAGTTGGAACTACTTGAAATTGAACGGAACTTGTACCTCACCCTTTCGCCTATAGACTCAGGCGAGCCGAACATGTCCTCGGACACTCCCGGCACTAAAAGCCATACGATTAATAAAAAAAGTTCCAACGTTCGCCGCCAGGTGCTGACTGCGATGCCATCTAGTAGCCATGTCCGCAAGCTAGGTGTCGTGGACGGTAGCATTTGGTAGCAAAAGTAAGAACTACTTGAAATTATTGTCTGCAGTCCTTACTTGAATTAAAACAGGTAACACACCGGCCCCGTGTTGTTGGGGTAGCGCGCTTGCCTCTCACCCGGAGGCCCCGGGTTCGATCCCCGGCCGTCAGGGATTTTAAAACTGACGTGAGGGTTGGAACGGGGTGCACTCAGCCTCGTGAGGACAATTGAGTAGCTGTCTGACAGTGAGACAGCGCCCCGATCACGAATACCAAGATTAACGGCCGAGGGGACCCGACGCGCTGATCACGCGTCACCCCAATATCTGCAGGCCAAATGGCTGGGCAGCGGTCGCTTGGTCGGCCTTAGCCCGTCATGGGCTGGATAGTGCCAGGGGGTTAACACACACTAATACAGCCATCACAATTAACACCGGTTATCATACAGATTCCACAAACACCCAAAGTACACGGAGCTACATCACTGCGTTATCGCAGCTCCTAATCTAATGAACCAACCAACCATCGATAGTAAAGATAACAGAACGAAGCCCGGCACAAGTGGTGATGTTGGGATACAGCCACTGTAACATCCTTTGGCGTCTTAAGCTACATTATGCAACTGCAGTTAGCGAGCCACGTTAACAGAGTTGATGATCAAGGCAATTGGAACTGTACTCGAGGTCAGGGGTTCGAAGAGATCCGTGCCAACAAATGACGGACTTCAGTAAAGGTAGATATTTCTCATTCGTTGCAGTAAAATGTAGTCCGCCTCATAGCGTAGTGACGAGCATTCTTGGCTGTCTCCGTGGAGGCACCACACCAAGCAATTTAATTCTGGTTTGAGGCGGGGTCCACTCAGCCTCGTGAGACAAAACTGAGAAGAGGTGGGTCCGATTCCTACCTCAGCCATCCTGGAAGTGATTGTCCCTGTTTTCCCCACTTCTTCTCAAGGCAAATGCCGGAATGGTACCTAACTTAAGGCCACGGCCGCTTCCTACCCAAATCCTACCTCAATTACAAGTAGTCTACACACACTAATACAGCCATCACATTTAACACCGGTTATCAGACAGATTCTATACACATCCAAAGTACACAGGGCTACATGGCCGCGTTGTCGCAGCCCCTAAACTAAGGAACCAACCAACCAACCAACACTAGTACAGATATCACAGTGACACAGGTTATCACCAAATGGATAAAACATGTATTTTATGAGTTTAAATCGTATGTAGCCGGGCTCGCAAATTTGGCACCAGGATCGCGAAAGTAGCTGCAGCAAGTCCGGAGATCGCAGGTTCGAATCACGGCACTGAGAGCGGCTATCCTGAGTATGGTTTTCCCCAGGGTGTTCACACTCCCTCCAGGAAATTGCCAGGATAGTACCTCACTTCCGGAGCGCCTAACTCATCCCTGTCCCTAATATAGATATACTTGACAGTCTTCACAGGAATACAGATCATCACACTAGCAGTCTTGGTGGCATAGCTTACCAGTATTCCCGCACGACCAAAGACGACTGTCATTCTCAATCAATGGAAGTGCTTAAAGGTTCAGATAATTTTATACAAACGATAAAGAACCTTGCCTTTACAATGGACTTACGTCACTGCTGCGTTTGCAGTTGATCGGACATCCGGCGTTTTAAAATATAAGCATTCCAGCCTACTTGGAAACACATGCCAACTTGAAAACACAAGGAGATTCAAATCGAAACCGTAGCAGCGTAGCCTAGCAAGTTAAGTCATTCTCAACGACTGCAATGGGGAGCTGCAGGGAAATCCCGGTACGGGATAGTACCTTTGTTGGATATTTATGGTGGCTATCTAGATGCTAGAAGTAAATAAAGATTTAATACCTATAGCAGCGTGACTATTTTATTAAGAGTAACAGTGTCACAGTAGAGATGGGCAGCAGTCGACTGAAAACAGTCGAATTAGTCGATAGTTAAAACAATCGACTTATTCGACTGCTTTTAAAAAACAGTCGAATGAATTCAACGACTACTCACCGTATCATAAACAAGTCGTTTGCAAACGACTGATCCCAAAACTATCGTTGGAAATCATTCGAAGGAAACAAGTCGATGGCAAACGACTACTTCCAAGCGAATGGAATCATTCGAATAAAAGTAGTCGTTGTAAACGACTGATCCCAAAGCAATCGTTGGAAATCATTCGAATGAAACAAGTCGTTGGCAAACGACTACTTCCAAGCGAATGGAATCATTCGAATAAAAGTAGTCGTTGTAAACGACTGATCCCAAAGCAATCGTTGGAAATCATTCGAATGAAACAAGTCGTTGGCAAACGACTAATTCCAAGCGAATGGAATCATTCGAATTTAAGTAGTCGTTCTAATCAAACGACTTCTTCAGGATAACTTCATGCTACAATTCATTGTGCTGTATGTTTATTGTAGAGCTTTAATTAATAAGTTAAGTATACCTGTAGGTGCCTATAGTTTTATACAGTTCGTTGATTCTTTCAATGAAATAGCCTAAATCCAATTGTCCAAGTTATTGGACAATTCAATATTGTCATTCAATATTTAGGTTATGTTTAAACTCCAGATACCGGTTTTGCGGCACATCATCCCAGGCAAGCCGGTAAATACCTTTGCCTCCCAGTCAGATGGATCATTTAGCCGTAATTTTGAATTCGAGTAAGGTTGTAGTATGCGTGGTCAGATTTAGACAATAGCCTACTCCATGAAGGGGTCATGGCTACGCCTTCTATGTTTGTTTAATGAATAGAGTAACTGAAATGAGGGATGTATACTGATTTTAAGATTTGTGGAATGAGTTTATGATTTTTTTAATAGAATTTAATGAAGTCTTCAGTAAAGGAAAAAGGAAGGAAGCTTGTAGCTTAACGTGACCGTTAATCTTGAGATCATGAGCCACGGGACCTCCTTTTTACGTGGAATCCGAACCACAGGACATGGCATTTCACTTCGAAAATCTTCAGTAAAGTTGAAGGAGACATGATCGTGTTTAGACAATAGCCTACTCCATGAAGGGGTCATGACTATGCCTTCTATGTCTGTTTAAGGTGTAGTGTGGCTGAAATGAGGGAGGTTTACTGATTTTGGTGTTTGTGGAGTAGTCTTTTCGTTTATAATTTAGGTTTTTGTGAAGCTTGTTGCGGAGTTGTTTTATGGATTTTATTGCTCTGCAAATGAAGTGTATTAGGGGTTTCTGGGTTTGATTTAGCTGTAGTTTACAGGGTTATGGCTGAGAGTTGTTGTAGCAGGCCTAGCAGTGGCGTGCTGTTTGGGAGGGGGGAAGGGGTTGGTGGCAAAGACATGAGGGCAGGGATGGAAGAGTTGTAGCGTTGTCTGTGGTTAAACTGCCGTTGCCTTATGGCTGATTTTATGTACTGACATCCATCATAAGATAGAGTGGTGATGTGAATCTCTACATCTATTGCAGCGGGTACTGTGAGGACAGCTTGACCGTACGCACAAATTGATTCTGGTCGTCAATTGTTTGGAGATGGCAGCACCGCAGCAGTCGACTGAAAAATGTTAAATCCATCGACTTGTTTGACTGCTTTAAAAAAAAAGAGTCGAATGAATTCAACGACTACTCACCGTAACATAAACAAGTCGTTTGCAAACGACATATCCCAATTGTGTTTTAACTTTTAACATGTAGAACGCGCTCGGATAGTTTTACGTTCTGGTCGTCAATTGTTTCAGCACATGGATAGCGCGCGCATTAAAAAAAACTTAGTATTTACATTGTTGCCAACATCTCCACTGAAAGTTCGCCTTCGTTGCTGTTCTAAAGTGTTCTATTTTCGTGTGTATTTACTATGAAGTGTGATTATTTCAATGTTGGCTATGGAATTGTTCCCGGTACTTAAGAACTCCCTATCAGTAATAGTGATTTAATTTACTCTTAGGTTAATTAAGTATTGGTCTATTACTTCACTTATCCACAGTACATACAGGTTATGTGCCCTGTATCAATGCCGGTATCGGGGAACATTTACTCACGCATTTTGCATTAAATGAAATGTGCAACATTGCAAATAATGACTGCACTCTACACGACGTAAACCACCATTTCGAAGCACAGTAAAAATAAATAAATAACTTTGACCATTTGCATGTTGCCGAGCGTCGAGTAGTCCAAACTAACGTCTGAAAAAATAGGTGGGTTAAGGAGAAGTTTGATTTTCATCTGTTGGTACGACTCAACTCAGCCGGTAATGGCTTGCAGTGCTTTGAACGCTGCCTAGAAGCGACTACTTTCAGTCGAATACATGAAACAACACGCTTAGGAGCTATGCGAATTCAGGTAACCATTCGACTGAAAGTAGTCGACTATCTAATCGATAGTTTCTTCCAATGAATGACTAGTCAGTCGATGGTTAAAAGTAGTCGATAGTCCCATCTCTATGTCACAGAATAAATGGCAAAGAAAGATGTAGCAGTATTTCAACAATATTGTTTATTATGAACTGCCACCTAGCGGTTATATCTGGTAACTAGGATAAGGCAGAAACTATATTGCCAACAGCCTTATTTGAAGTCCAGGAATACCTACTTCAATGTTTCCCTAGCACTGCTACAGTCACCACAGAAACACAGTTTATCAGACTATTCAATACACCCCTAAAGGAGCTTGATAACTGATGAATGATGATAAAGCAAATGGACTGTAAATCTTATTAGGACTAAATCATTTCACGAATGCACAGTGTTGTATTAATTATTTTATTAATCTAATCTGACCAAGAGCCAGAACGACGACGACATAAAACTAACAAGGAGAGGTCGCCAAGTGGTTTTCTAGAAAAGTGTTCAAATTTGGAGGGTTTGCTCTTCATAAGAAAATATTTTCGCCGTGTTCAAGCGTTTTTGCCAATGGGCCTTAGTTTGTTCAAAATTGAACGTTTAAAATCAATCCTCAAACTTGTGTAGTCCTATTCTCGCACACGTTCCCGGCTCGTTTCCGTGGCGTAGTCGCTAGCGCATTGGCGTGGTGAAGTAAAGGTTTCGATTTCGAGTCACACCGAGGTCAGGACTTTTCTTTTACTGTTATTATTGTCTTTTGTGTCTTCTATGATGTATTTGCTGTGGTCTCTTCGGTTTTAGAGCTATGTACAATATTTTAACATAATTATTATTCGTCCTTGAAGCTTGAACGAGTCGTAAGTTTTGTTCGTTAAAACTTAAATGCAGCGTGGCAGGCGACGCTACGTTCATGTGCACTGCGCCGAGTCTAAAATGCAGAAACGCAAGAGCCCTTCCCGCTGTTCCACTCTGCTCTACCATCAAGGTAAACTGTATTCAAAACTCGATACGGAACTCGTGTGAGTAACATCGCGGGACACTCTTCGTCACTCAAGTGCCGTATAAGCGGGTTCGATAAGTCGGAGGTCGTGATTGACGCTTATGCGTATTCAATATTACGTGTGTGCGGTTGTCTACAGTCAATAGTAACTTCTTATGAAGAGCAAACCCTCCAAATTTGAACACTTTTCTAGAAAACCACTTGGCGACCTCTCCTTGTAAGAATAATAACTACATAACAACAAAGGAAAAACAAGGACTACAAAATCAGATTGGCTACTACTGTAGATAGGACAGTGCTGTTGATTAGTTGTCCATATAGCCGCTGGCGGGCTTAGCTGACGTCTAGTCTCTAATCCAGCGCCACTGACGTGTGGTTTGGCAACACACTGCCTCCACAAGAAGCAATTATTGTGAACAATAACCAAGCCCCTAAATAAAAATAATAAATACAGTAGTAGTCTATTGTTCACCTTTAGTAGGCTATACAGTTACCGTTTAATAATGATAATAATAATAATAATAATAATACCAGCAATAATAATCGTATTGGTTTTACGTCCCTTTTACAGTTCACGCCACGGTTTTTGGCCGGTGAATCCCGATTGCTCAGTCGTACCTAGGACAGTCTGCGAGCCTCACGCATGTGAAGTTGATAAGTGAGTTTTCAGTTGCGCGAAAAGCAACTTATGTATCAATTGCAAATTCCTGAGGCTCGCCGCCTGTCCTGCGTAATCGGGACTCACCGGCCATAAACCGTGGCGTGAACATTAACTACTGCAGCCTTTAGAGACGCCGGGATGCTGGAATGTTGCCCCTAAAGGGATCTTTAACGTGCAAATAAATCTACTGGAACGGCTCCCTCTTATTTGTGCATCCTCAAATGCCAACTGACTGCGCCGGAATTAAATCCTGCAACCTTGGGAACAACAGGGGAGAGCGTTACCGCTGCGCCACGCAGCCAGTTAGTTACCTTGTAGAAAATGTGAGGAGGGTGAATTATGATAAGTTTTTCGCACCGGTGGGTCTTGACGCCACTGATTGTAATAATAATAATAATAATAATAATAATAATAATCAGGTCATGCGCAAGGCACATTGAGCAGCAAGACTTCCCCAGGGCAAAGCCCTGCGCGGATGCGGATATTGTTTGCATGAATGTGCGGATAGCGGATAAGCTGCGGATAATGTTTGGAGGAAATTTGCGGTCAGTTTTTAGAATACAACCCGAACTTAATTAATTAATATAATTATTAGGACCCGGATTTTTATGACTTACGGTACCGGTATCATATTTTTCCGTTATGTTTCTTTTCTAATGCCAAATGTAAAATGATGATTTAAGATAATCTCATTCAAATTATGTCATTAAGCATAATTAACACTCCGAACAGGAAAGGGTTGCAATACTGGCAGTATGACATTCATTTTAAACATAGCACATGACATACACATCCTAAGGGAACTACTTTTTCCTTAAATGTTATTGTAATGTCAGTAGATTCGGATAACAAACGTGGGAATGCGGAAAAAAGTCATGTGGATGCGGGGCGGATGCGGATAACGTTTCCTTTTTCCGCGCAGGGCTCTACCCCAGGGATGTAAGTCGATCAAAACAGTTTCTGCTTCGTCCCAAGAGACGTCAAAGTTTCTGAGGCCTTCTCTGGATGTTTGGCACCAAGTTTTTCGAGGTTGGCCTTGTTTTCATTTTCCTCCAGAGCTGCCTGTCTTCACGCAGTTCTTCGCTCCCGGTATTCGGACATGGGTAAGCCGTGGCCATGCATGTTGCATCCGTCGCTTAGTTACAATAATTATCAGGTACACTGATTCTAATCCGCTTAAAACTTCTTCATTTGTGATACGGTCACAATATGAGACTCTCAAGGATTCTTCTAAAGCAACGCTGTTGGAAAACATCCTACCGATTTATTACTTTGACTGTGAGTTTCCGTGTTTCACGGGCTTATAATGTAGTTGGTAACACAATGCTCTTGGAAAAGTTTTATCTTTGACGATACTTACAGCTGTTGTTGATCAGGTTAAGCGCATGCGTTGAAGTATGGCTGATGTCATTCCGATTCAGGCTAATCAATTTCGGAAATTCCTTCTGTAATACTATTTAATAAACAAAACCCACATGCACACAGGATATGTATATTGCACTTAACAAAATATGAAAAAGAATACTTTATAATTTGCATAAACAAGATGAGCCTAATTCAAACGACCCTCTCAAACCAACCACAAAATTCACTGTCAGCATATTTTGTATTTGCACAGAAACGCATTCTCATAAATTCACATCATTATTTTAAACATATCCGACAACATGCTACAGGCAATGTTCAGTATCGACCATCCGCATTGTCATCCCGTTGTGTATACCGTACAGGCCTGTCGCCTTAGGCGTTCTGTGTGGTGTGGTAAGCTCAGTGCCGTATTAATACTTGCTGGTATTCACGCCACCTTACCGATAGAATTTAACACGTACACTCAAACATCCTTTGCAAGGACCAACGATTTAAAATCTATATAGCCTAGATTTGAAATGTATCATATTTGTTTCCCTTATAGACAGTTTAATTCTTGATTTAAAATCTAATTTTTCCTCATATCATGAGAATTTTTTGGCATGTGGCCTCCTGAGAGGCCGAGTGCAGGTCTTTCTAGTCGACACCCGTGGGCGACCTGCGCGTCGGGATGAGAGATGGAATGGTTGAAGATAAATGAACTGGGCAAGGATGTGGAAGGAAGCGGCCGTGGCCTGTCAGAAGGTACCGTCCCAGCATTGGCCTGGTGTTGAAAATGGGGAAACCACGGAAAACCATTTCAAGGACAGCCAACGGTGGGGCTCGAACCCACGCGTCTACCGAGTCAGCAGAGAGCTTGGCTCCATGGCCACTACTGTCGATATCTTCGAGCATAAATACAATAGAGTGCGCATTGCCACACTGCGCCTGTACTGTGACGTGAAACCAACATCTCGATCAGCTGACTAAAGGGAAAACAGAGGAACTCGTAATGGAAGGTGATAGGAGTTGGTGGGGAAGTGATTTTTAATGAGGGTTTAAACACACATTTTCGTAATTCATACGACATTGGGAAAAGCATCACATGTTTCTTTACGTACCGGAAGGTAGCAAAGGTTAAGAATGTAACATATTTGGTGTTAAAAGTGGCTGTCGTGTTCCGTAATACTCGTACATCCAGAATCCCCTCTTGTAAATAATTAATAACAAATCCAACTCTGAATTAGGTCTACTGATTTTTGAACAGAATTGTGTTAGTGTAAAAAGTGGCTGTCGTGTTCCGTAATATTCATACATCCAGGATCCCCTCTTATAAATACTTAATAACAAATCCAACTCTGAATTAGGCCTACTGATTTTTGAACAGAATTGTGTTTGTGTAAAAATTGGCTGCCGTGTTCTATAATATTCATACATCCAGGATCCCCTCTTGTAAATCATTAATAACAAATCCAACTCTGAATTAGGCCTACTGATTTTTGAAGAGAATTGTGTTTGTGTAAAAAGTGGCTGTCGTGTTCCGTAATACTCATACATCCAGGATCCCCTCTTATAAATACTTAGGCTAATAACAAATCCAACTCTGAATTAGGCCTACTGATTTTTGAACAGAATTGTGTTTGTGTAAAAAGTGGCTGCCGTGTTCCATAATATTCATACATCCAGGATCCCCTCTTGTAAATAATTAATAACAAATCCAATTCTGAATTAGGCCTACTGATTTTTGAACAGAATTGTGTTTGTGTAAAAGTGGCTGTCGTGTTCCGTAATACTCATACATCCAGGATCCCCTCTTGTAAATACGTAATAACAAATCCAACTCTGAATTAGGCCTCCTGCTTTTTGAACAGAATTGTGTTTGTGTAAAAAGTGTCTGCGTGTTCCGTAATAATACATCCAGGATCCCCTCTTGTAAATAATTAATAAGAAATCCAATTCTGAATTAGGCCTACTGATTTTTGAAGAGAATAGTGTTTGTGTAGCTGGTCATTTTTAATTGTACGCCCGAGAGCTCTAAACAAGTTCAATCTATTACTACATCATTTCCTAATTTATTTGACATCATTAGAAAATGTATTTTGGCTAATTTCAGTACCGGTGCATTATTTTACATAATTTTATAGTACGATTAGCTCTTATTCAGCGTTACTTTCCACTTCAGTATTTTATGAAGGTGAACAAAACATAGGCAAATAGAAATAAGGAAGTCTATTGATTTAGTAAGCGTTGCTTTTTAACAACTATGCATTACATTTGCTACAACGGAAAACATTACAAGCAATGAACTGTTTCCTTTTAAATTGCATTTTCCAAGAATCATAGAAACCTTCGCAGTAATAATCCAGAACTTTGAACTCCTACGAATTGACTAATTTAGGGCTGCAATGTATCCTAGAAGGATCTGAAAATTTCCTCAACCAAACGCACTGTCCATACGTTTAATAAGATGACAAATATTACCTCAGCGTATTTATTATCGAAGACTACATCGTCACATCAGTAGCATAACCCGCAATTTGACACTGAACATGATTGAAAAGGAAGGCTATTTGATGTTGTGATGGTCCTAATTTTGCTTCATAGGCCTGTTCAGAGGAGTAAGGGATAGAGTAAATTTTAATAATTTGTAATACATTTACAGATTAAATTATTTTTCTTTCATGTCTCGGAGTTAAGAGGAAACGTAAAGAAATGCAAGTAGTGAAGTCAAGAATTTTAGGGTTATTTTACAATGAATTAATTTAGGAAAGAAATGCCCGATCTTTTCCTAATTGTCTCCTTACATCCATACGCTGCACAGTAATACACCATTCTGGCTTAGTACGGTAATGAATAGAACAGAATAGCCCAATTCTATCGTCACGTGTAGTATTTCAGTGCTCCAAACTATCCGCAGTTCCCGGCAGTTCCCTTTAGTCAGCTGATTGAGATGTTGGTTTCACAAATGTGACGTCATCAGCCATCTATTGTATTTATGGTCTAAGGTCGATATCATGAGGATAACCGAGAGGAGTTGAGTTCGCTTTCCACCTTTGCTATCCGATTAGACATTTCCCATGATTTTTCACTTCGACACAACGTGAGGCCACTGTTATATTCTTCTTCTTCTGCTTCGTATATTTACTGACACGTTAACGATCCCCTTCGGGGCAAAATTCCGGCACCCCGGCGTCTCTAAAACCCATAGTAGTTAAAAGGGACGTAAAACCAATAACATTATTATTATTATTATTATTGTTATTATTCTTTCCGATGAGGCCTGCTATGGACCACGCGCAAATTTCAATTCTGCATTCTTTGTTGTTTTCTCTTCCGTTTTTCCCAATATTTCTTCATTCTTAGACTATACTGCTTCTTTCCGTCCTCAGACCACATTGCCCCAGGTTTCCTTTCCACTCTTCCCTGGAATCCTTCCATATTTAACACCTTCTTTCGAAAAATCCCTCTGTCCAAAGTGACTTCTCTTATATTATCTCTTAGTCTTTCTAAATATTTCTTTACCTCTTGAATCCATCTACACTGACCGGCAAAGAAAACCGATCACTTGAAAAATTCAACATTACTTTGGTTGGTTGGTTCTTAAGTTTAGGGGCTGCGACAACGCGGTCATGTAGCCCCGTACGTACTTTGGGTGTGTGTAGAATCTGACTGATAACCGTTGTTAATTGTGATGACTGTAATAGTGTGTGTTATCTGTTTTTTTAAATTTAGTACTGCAAGTTAGAATTTTTCAAATAGTTCCTAATTTTGCCGCCAAGCACCACCGTCAACGATTACTGGGCCAAGTTTAGAACTTAGCTACTAGACACCACCGCAGTCGGCTCTTGGCAACGAACATAGAAACCTAAGAGCGTTGTTTACATTCTTAACCTATCCAATTTAGCTTCACACAGCTGCAATTAGTGGAAGGTTCTTTAACATGCCATAAATCTATGACATGGGACCGCCGGCTTTACTTCCCCTCCGAAGAAAGGCATACTGAGGGATTTTAACGCTCTTAAAAAATCCGACGGCTTTGGCCGGGTTTGAACCCGCTATCTTGGGCATAGAAGCTCAGCATGCTACCGACTACGCCACCGAAGCCGCCTAACATTACTTTCATGTAAATCATAAATATGAACGCTCTAGGTCTAGTACAATACATACAGTAGTTAGTTTATAGCATGGAAGTAAGGTTAATTGGTTTCCTGGATGTATTATCATTGTTCATGTCATTGTTTCACTTAACAATAGCGATTCATTGACATGATGCTGTTTCCCGCGGAAAGATGTGCGCGCCACCATTTTCGATCAGAGCCACTGCCCTGGTAACATCTTCAGGCCTCAAGCGCATATTCGTTTCTGAATTGCACAAGAACATCTGAGGATTTGGCTGTATCGATCTTTTCCTATGCCTACCAGTGGGAAAAGGAAAAAAGAATAAAACATTGCATTGTTGACGATAGCGATGGATACTACTAGTAGCCATCGCAACCAGCGCCTGGTGACGAACGTTGGAACTTAAGAGCATTAATCAAACCTAACCTACAAATTTTGCTTCACAAAAGTTTAGTTAGTGGAGGGTTCTTTTACATGCCATAGATCTATGACATGGGCCTGTCGGCTTTACTTCCCCTCCGAAGGAAGGCATACTGGGGGATTTTAAACGCTCTTAAAAAATCCGACGACTTCGGCCGGGTTTGAACCCGCGACCTTGGGCATAGAAGCTCAGGAATCTACCAACTACGTCACCGAAGCCTCTCTAGAAATCTCAGGTAAAAACATATTTTTCCAATATGCTATACCCACTGCTTTCAATATGATTGGAAAGAGGATAGTTATTGCTCGTCTTTCATGTGCCGTGCCTTGAACTATCGTGACATACCCCGGACTGTAACAACCAATCTTGCAAATGTATTTCTATCGTCTGCTTGTCTCAGAAGCTGCCCAATGGTGAACGATGGCTACGCTGCTACTCTACCACTGATTCACCAGTGAAGCCCTTCTACCTAAATTGAATTAATGACAAAGCAACAATAAAATGTTCTTGATGCAAATTATTATTATTATTATTATTATTAACATCACACTTTGTAAAAAAAATAACCAGAAATCACTGTGCAATTATAGCAAGGACTAAACTAGTGTAAATCTATGTTATGCACATTCGTGCGCTTTCCTGTTAATAATATCAAGTGAAACGCGCTCAGCATAGCATTTTGTATGAGGAGAGGTACAATACGTACAATGCTCTTAAAAATACTACACCTATCAATAAAAATTATGAAACATGTTTCAACATGAGTGCGGAGTGTTTCATTAATAAATCTCTGTAAGACTAAATCTGAACACAGAAATCTCAGGACAAATACATACGTCTCAATTCAATGAATTTGCTTTCGATAAGAAATCACTCAAATATGAACACGTGTCTCAACAATCAACGAACAAGAAGTCGTCGATAAATGTGAAGTACAAAGGACAATGGAGGAAATCTTACCCGTGTTGTACAGGTTGTACATGTTTCTTTTTACGGTGAGACCATCTTCAGCAAGCCTTTGATCAACTTCAGATAACATCTCCTATTTACCAACAGCATCTACATCAGTAAGAAACATCATACAACATTTTGGCATCGTATTTGGATATTTTTGAAGACTACAACATTATGAGTTTTATATATCAATAATATTATTAATGCAATCAATGGTCATTTATTTTATTTTCGGGACGGGTCAGGGAAGGGATTTTGGAAGGAAATCGGCCGTGGACTTATTGAAATGAACCGTCCCGGCATTTGCCTGGTGGTGAAAATGGGAAACCACGAAATCCATTTTCAGGACGGCCTAAGTGGGATTTGAACCCACGCTCTCCCGAAGGCAGCGCGTTTTTTTAGAATGTTTTTAATGAGAAACACAGAGATATTGTCATTCATATTTAAAAGCAAGTATCCTTTCGAAGGATATCCATTTGTTTATTACATCTTAATTATAAGGTATAGATATAGCAATAATTTGTTACATGAAAATCCACAGCCTGCTTCCAGTCTCCGACCGGGTCAGGAATGGAATGAATGAAGCCCCCATCTAGCGGCGAGGATATGAACTGTGCCGGCTGCCGAGGCCTGACGCACTCCTCTGGGGCAATGATTAAACGAATGACCGATGAAATGAAATGATAGTGGAGAGTGTTGCTGGAATGAAATTTTGACAGGGAAAACCGGAGTACCCGGAGAAAAACCTGTCTGCCTCCGTTTTGTCCAGCACAGATCTCACATGGAGAGACCGGGATTTGAACCACGGACCCAGCGGTGAGAGGCCGGCGTTCTGCCGCCTAAGCCACGGAGGCTGTCAATTTGTTACATAGACTACCAAATAACAATTTTAAATTTAAATTATTTTACTTAACATATGTTCTTAATCTAAGTTTTGCTGAAGATGAGCTCACCGTAGATGAAACATGTTCAACAATAATTGAATAGATGTTTCATATTTTATATGGATAGGGGTAGTGTTTCTAAGAGTTATCTATTATAGTCTTTCCGTTTGGCCATGATACCCAGAGCATTAAGGGACTTCTCGGAACTCGTGGCCCACTCGGCCACGCTCGGAACTCAACTGACGTCACTCACCCCCTCGACCCGCTCGCCGGGCCGGCCGTGGCAAACAATGACTCACCAACCGGCCATGCCCCACAGCACTAAAACTCTTATTTCAAGTTTAAATTTACAAACTTCAAGTTTTTTGAATTCTACATAGAATTCTAAAGAAAATGAGTCCAAACTCGGACTTCTTCAACTGTCGTTTATTCCATACTAGCAGAAGTACCCATTCTTCGAACAGTCTTCGGTATTAATAACCAGATGTTATCAATTTAGCTACTGTTGCAATGTTTAGGGGCTTGGAACCTGTTTGTTGCCAAAGAAAAATTATTAGTTAAAACAAGATGTTCAGAAAAGAACATATAGCCTACTTTCTCCTAAATGCATGGGTATTGTTATAACTCTTTGTCCTTTTCAAGGAGTATAATTGAATGTTGGTTGTAGTAGCTTGTTGAAATACAACGTGCTATAGGGATATTAAACATGAATATGAGGTGCCCTTTGCTAGTGCTACCTCTGTAAAAAAAATCATTCAATTCGGTTTCACCGTGTTTGAATTGATCTGGGGAATGGATTTGCACACATACATGGCCGCTATTTGCAAACTATTGGGCTGATGACCTTGTAGTCAGTCATAAGATGCTTTCCACAAAAAGGCATGTTGTTGCAAAATCCGGTAGAGATCAAATTATTAGGATGGTCGAAATTTGATTTAAGCTTTTAAGATTTGGGTGGCCGTCATTCCGTTTCCGTCAAGATGGCGGCGATAAAAAACATGACACTGAGGTGCCTTTTGCTAGTGCTACCTCTGTACCAAATTTCGTTCAATTCGGTTTCACCGTGTTTGAATTGATAGGGGGAATCGATTTGCACACATACTTGGCCACCATCTGCAAACTATTGGGCTGATGATCTAGCAGTTTGGTCAGAATATGCTTCCCACAAAAAGATTTGTTGTTGCAAAATTTGGTAGAGACTAGATTATTAGGTTGGTCGAAATTACATTTTAGCCTTTAACATTTGGGTGGCCGCGATTACGTTTCCGTCAAGATGGCGGTGATATAAAACATGACACTGAGGTGCCCTTTGCTAGTGCTACCTCTGTACCAAATTTCATTCCATTCGGTTTCACCGTGTTCGAATTAATAGGGGTAATCGATTTTGACACAAATATGGCCGCCATCCGCAAACTATTAGGCTAATGACCTATTAGATTTGTCAAAGGATGCTTCCTCCATAAAGGTATGTTGTTGCAAAATTTGGTAGAGATCGGATGATTAGGTTAGTCGTAATTTGATTTAAGCTTTGAACATTTGTGTGGCCGCCATTACGTTTCCGTCAAGATGGCGGCGATATAAAACATGACACTGGGGTGCCCTTTGCTAGTGCTACCTCTATACCAAATTTCATTCTATTCGGTTTCACCGTGTTCGAATTAATAGGGGTAATCGATTTTGACACAAAGATGGCCGCCATCCGCAAAATATTAGGCTAATGACCTATTAGATTTGTCAAAGGATGCTCCCTCCATAAAAGTATGTTGTTGCAAAATTTGGTAGAGATCGGATGATTAGGTTAGTCGTAATTTGATTTAAGCTTTGAACATTTGTGTGGCCGCCATTACGTTTTCGTCAAGATGGCGGCGATATAAAACATGACACTGGGGCGCCCTTTGCTAGTACTACCTCTGTACCAAATTTCGTTCCATTCGGTTTCACCGTGTTCGAATTAATAGGGGCTATCGATTTTCACACAAAGATGGCCGCCATCCGCAAACTATTAGGCTGAATACCTATTAGTTTGGTCAAAGGATGCTGCCCCCATGAAGGTATGTTGTTGCAAAATTTGGTAGAGATCGGATGATTAGGTTAGTCGTAATTTGATTTAAGCTTTGAACATTTGTGTGGCCGCTATTACGTTTCCGTCAAGATGGCGGCGATATAAAACATGACACTGAGGAGTCCTTTGCTAGTGCTACCTTTGTACCAAATTTCGTTCAATTTGCGCTCACCGTGTTCGAATTGATAGGGGGGGACAGACATTCAGAGTACACACACTCACACACACACACACACACGCACACATACACACACACACACACACACACACACAAAGACTCACACACACACATACAGACACACTTTTTTTCACCCTGTAGTGATCTCATAAGTCTACTTTCATTTTTTGCAAAAATCGAAAGTAGGCTAAAAATGTGCTCTCAAACTAAATTTACCTAACGTGTTCTTCCTGGCGTGAAAATAAAATTGAAAACTTCGTAGACGAATCGCAATACACGTCACATACGAACTGACCCTAACGTTGTGTCAAGTACCCAACTACAGGAAGACCCCTTTTATCTAATATATAAAAGTGAAAGTCTGTATGTGGGTATGTGGGTCTGTTCCGTATACAAATCCACACCGTTCCACCAATCTCAACCAAATTTTGCATACACATAGTTTAGGACCCGGCAGGAACCGCTGGCTACATGAATTTTCGATAGTCTTTCTCATTCTTTTGATTTAGGCCCTTTTGGACTCAAGCACAGGCTAATCAAATCATAAAATATACTCATGAAGGAATGGCAAGGCAGATAGTTTCCATGGCAACATAGCTCAAGTCGAGACACGGCCGTCTGGATGCCAGTTGCGCTCTGCACTACTGGTATAGAAAATGAGCATCTTTACTTGAAATCCCGTTAGTTACTCACCTACTCACACAGCACTGTCAACCGAGTTTAGCATAACAAAGACTTGACACTATCTTCTACTATATATTTGTCAAATACCACTCACTCACTCATTCATTCATCACGAAATCTCAGAAACCACCGAACGGATTGGAATGAAATTTGGTATGCAGCTTCCCCAAGGACCGCAAATGCCCACTAAGAAAGGATTTTTGTATATTCAGGTTCTAAAGGGGTGTTAAGGGGGTAGACCTGCATTTCATTGACTAGCAATATCTCCCGATTGGTTTCATTGGGGGATGTGATACTCGGCACATAAACCATCATTAAAAATAAGAAGACACGAGTCTCAGGGTTTTTCGATGTGGTGTATATTATGAGGTGAAAGGGGTGAAAAGTGGGGATTGAAATATTCCTAAATGAGCGTGTATCTCTTAAACGACAAAGGCGAGGAGTTTGAAACTCAGCGAAAAAAAATCAGCATAAAAAATAAGTAAATATGTGTTTGACCGTTTTTTTATAAATCCAATTTAAGGGGCCCATGGGGAAGGGTGAAATTCTGGTGGGGGGGACAGGAAAGAAAGTGTCCTAACTGATTGACTGACTGACTCACTCATCAAACTCAGGGGGGAAAACTGCTTTAAAGTAAGTAAATAGCTGTTCGACAGGTTTTTTTCATAAATCAAATTTAAGGGGTTCATGGGGAGGGGTGAAATTCTGAAAAAAGAAAATTGAAAGAAAATGTCCTGACTCACTCACTCATCATCATCGCCCTGCCAAAATTATTGAAGTTAGAAACATGACCATTTTGGGATATGTTCATTGTATGTCAAAACAGTCTACTAAGGGAGGATTTTCGGATATTCAGGTTCTAAAGGGGTCTTAAGTGGGTTGAACCTGCATTTCATTGAATAACAATATCTCTCGAATGGTTTCATTGGGGGATGTGATTCACGGCATATAAACTCATCATTAAAAAGTAAGAAGACACGTGTCTGATGGTTTTTCGATGTGGTGTATATTATGAGGTGAAAGGGGTGAAAAGTAGGGATTGAAAGATTCCTAACGGAGCGTGTATCTCTTAAACGACATAGGCGAGGAGTTTGAAACTCAGCGGAAAGAAATCAGCATACAAAATAAGTAAATATTTGTTTGACCGTTTTTTCATAAATCCAATTTAAGGAGCCCATGGGGAGGGGTGAAATTCAGGGGGGAAAAAAAACTGGAAAGAAAGTGTCCTAACCGACTGACTGACTGTCTCACTCATCAAACTCAGGGGGAAAAACTGCTTTAAAGTAAGTAAATAGCTGTTCGACAGTTTTTTTTGGATAAATCAAATTGAAGGGGTTCATCGGGAGGGGTGAAATTCTGAAGAAAAACAAATGAAAGAAAATGTCCTGACTCATTCACTCACTCATCATCGCCCAGCCAAAAATTTTGAAGTTGGAAACATGGCATTTTGGAGATATGTTCGTTGTATGTCAAAACCGTACACTAAGGGAGGATTTTTGGATATTGAGGCTCTAAAGGGGTCTTAAGGGGGTTAAACCTGCATTTCATTGAATAACAATATCTCAAGAGTGGTTTCATTTGTGGATGTGATACTCGGCATATAAACTAATCATTAAAAATAAGCAGACAGGTGTCTAAGGGTTTTTCGATATGGTGTATTATTATGAGGTGCAAGGGGTGAAAAGTGGGGGTTGAAGGATTCCTAATGCAGCGTGAAGGCCTATCTCTTAAACGACATAGGTGAGAAATTTGAAACTCAGAGAAAGAAAATCAGCTAAATAAATAAGTAAATCGGTGTTCGACCGTTTTTTTTTCCATAAATTAATTTAAGGGGCCAATGGGGTGGGGTGAAATTCTGGGGGAAAAAAGGAGAGAAATTGTCCTAACTGACTGACTGACTCACTCACTCATCATACTCAGGGGAAAAAGACAGCTTAAAAAATAAGTTAATAGGTGTTCAAGAGTTTTTTTCATCAATCCAATTTAAGGGGCCCATGGGGAAGGGTGAAATTCTGGTAAAAATAATTGAAAGAAAATGTCCTGTCTGACTCACTCACTCATCACGCCCAGCGAAAACTATTAATGTTGGAAACATGAAATTTTGGGAATATGTTCGTTGTATGTCGAAAACGTCAACTAAGGAATGATTTTTGTTTATTCGGGATTTAAAGAGGTGTTAAGGGGGTAAAGGTGCATTTCATTGAATAACGATATCACATGATTTGTTTCTTTGGGGATGTGATATTCGGTATAGAAACTAATCATTAAAAATAATCAGACATATGTCTAAGGGTTTGTCGATGTGATGTATATTATGAGGTGAAAGGCGTGAAAATTGGGGGTTGAGGGATTCTTAACGGAGCGTGTATCTCTGAACGACATAGGCGAAAAAATTTAAATTCGGCGGGAAAAACAGCTTAAAATACAAGTAAATAGGTGTTCGACCGTTTTTTCATAAATCCAATTTCAGGAGCCCTTGGAGAGGGGAGAAATTCTGGGGGGGAAAACAGGAAAGAAAGTGTCCTAAATGATTGACTCACACTTAGTCACTCATCAAACTCAGGGGGAAAACAGCTTTAAATAAGTAAATAGGTGTTCGACCGTTTGTTTCATAAATCCAATTTAAGGGGTTCATGGGGAGGGGTGAAATTATCAAAAATAAATGAAAAAATGTCCTGACTGACTCACTCACTCATCATCGCCCAGCCAAAATTATTAAAATTAGAAACATGAAATGTTGGGGATATGTTCATTGTATGTCGAAAACGTCCACTAAGGAAAGAGTTTTGGATATTCAGGTTCTAAAGAGGAGTTAAGGGGGTAAACGTGCATTTCATTGAATAACAATATCTGACGAGTGGTTTCATTTGGGGATGTGATACTTGGCATATATACTAATCATTAAAAATAAGCTGACACATGTCTAATGGTTTTTCCATGTAGTGTATGTTATGAGGTTAAAGGAATGAAAAGTGGGGGTTGAAAGATTCCTACCGGAGCGTGTATCTCTTAAAAGACATAGGCGAGGAGTTTCAAACTCGGAGGAAATCAATCAGCTTAAAAATAAATAAATAAATATATAAAATAAATAGGTGTTCGACCGTTTTTTCATAAATGCAATTTAAGGGGCCTATGGGGAGGGGTGAAATTTTGGAAGAAAAACGTCCACTAAGGAATGATTTTTGGATGTTCACTCTCATCGACCAACCAAACCTATTAAAGTTAGAAGAATTACATTTTGGGGATATGTTCGTTGTGTGTCGAAAACGTCTACTAAGGAGGGATTTTTGGATATTCAGGTTCTAAAGGGGTGTTAACGGGGTTAAAACTGCATTTCATTATATAACAATATGACACTCATTCGTTCATTCGTTCATTTATTTGCAATGGAGGGTGTGGCCCCCGGAGGCAAATTGGATATACATAACAAATAAATAATTACACATAACAATTCAATAACAATTATACAACAATTAAACTGGAGTATTTACACAAATAGTCAGTCTTTTCTTAAACACACCTATCTGTTTGGGAAAAGGCTCTAAGACTGCGGCAGGTAGAGAGTTCCAGTTATCAATGGCACGGTTTACAAAAGAATATTTACCATAATTTGTTCGCTGTGGTCGGCCCTTAACTTTGAAAGGATGATCGCACCTACCCATGTAAGTAATGTAAGTAATGACGCGAGCGAAGCAAGGCTAAAAATGAGATGGTGTGTGTCTGTGTATTACTCAATCACGCAAGTACCACTGGTCCGATATACGTGAATTTTACATGGAAGTAGCTGATTTACCTGGTTAACATATAGGTTACTTTTGATTACAATACTTTGCACTATTTAAAGATGGCGACCATTTTAGTGACGTCACTACACCCTTTGGTTTCAAACTCATATTTCCATTTGAAATAAAAAGAGAACGCTAAGAAATAGCAAACTTTTGATGGCATATACGAGGTTTAAAATTACATTTTCTATCCGAAAGGTATCTCCAACGGTTAGCGAGTAAAATCTAAATTTGCGCTATAAAACACGGTCAACGTCGAGCGTTGTAGTTAGACAAAATGTTTCATCCTTAATCTCCCTCTGCGCAGCACCTCGCCTATCCCCTATTTTAACTGTCACCTTCACATTTTAATTTATTTATGACGCGTAGCGAAGCACGGGTACTTCAGCTAGTAATTTATAAAAGGGGTCTTCCTGTAGTTGGGCACTTGACACAACGGTTAGGGTCAGTTCGTATGTGACGTGTATTGCGATTCGTCTACGAGGTTTTCAATTTTATTTTCACGCCAGGAAGAACACGTTAGGTAAATTTAGTTTGAGAGCACATTTTAGCTAATCATTTTTCTTTGCCAACAAACAGGTTCCAAGCCCCTAAAAATTGCAACAGTAGATCAGTTGGTAACATCTGGTTATTAATACCGAAGACCGTTCGAAGAATGGGTACTTCTGCTAGTTAATTATAAAGGCTTGTGGTCCATGAAAATTCAGTGTTTTTAGCCTCCAATGGCCCAAATTCCTAAAATCAGCAAAAAACAGTCTACTATTTCTAATCAGGAATTTTTGAAAATAATGTTGCTGTTTGGAGATATAATAGACCTTCTGTACGACATATCGCACGTGTAGGTCGTGTGAAAAAAATCTAGGGTACTCCATTTGCAACCTTTCACAGAAATGTAATAAATGGAGTGGCATTACTTATTCCAGAAATAGATGGAAAGTTGGATGCCACCTCTTGAGATGCTGTTGTCATGGTTAGTGGCTTGCATTCCTTCTTTAGTTTATTAAATGAAATTAGTTTTCTGGGAATATCTAAGAAACTGTTGGGTTTAGAGCTTTAAAATATAGTTTTCGGGGACCCTTTACGGCTCTTGAGGGGCCCCGAGTTTTGTTTCTGACCCCAAGGGTTTGAAAATGAGCTTTGTCTCTTCGTTGTACGCCATAATAATGATAATAATTAAAAGAATAATAATAATAATAATAATAATAATAATAATATAACAATATAGGGTTAGGGATATAATAGACCTTCCGGACCATACCCACACGTGTAAATCGCGTTAAAAAATTCTAGATTACCCCTTGACCCCTTAAGCGCATTATATGTATTGATGAATATTTCAGCTTAATTTGGATCCGTTATAACCTTATTGCCGTTTGCAAACTTCACAGTAATGTAATAAATGGAATTGTATTGCGTCTTACAGAAATAGATGGACCTCTGAGATTCTGTTGCCATTGTTACCCGCATGCATTCCTTCATTAATTTATTAAGTGAAATTAGTTTTTTGGGAATATCTCAAAAACTGTTGGTTTTAGGGCCTTAAAATGTGGTTTTCGGGGTCCTTTTAGGGCCCCCGAGTTTCGTTTCTCACATTGAGGGGCTGAAAATGAGCTTTGTTTCACCCTTCTACGCCTATTTCAGCATGTATTTTAAGGGGGTAGGGCCCCTTTTATGAGAGGTACGGAGAAGAGTTACATCAATGATTAGTGTGGTGCCTCTGATGGATATCTGTATCAAATTTTACGTTGATCCACCCAGCCGTTCTCAAGTTATAAGGACTCGTAGAAGTTGTCCACAGACAAACAGACAGACAGACAAAAAAAATATTTTTGCGCGCATCCGTCATAAAACAACCTGAAACGCGCAAATATCGCAAATTTCCGTGGAAATTCAGAAAAAACAGACAAACTTTAAATTGTATATATATAGAGATCATTTATGACTATTTTAACTACTAGTTTTAAAATTTCAAACAAATACAGAAAAGAAATACGTTTTGACCGACGATCAGACCGTGGATATGAAGCGTTTCAGTCGCGTTTGGACACATTTTCTTAGAATTTTATGTAGAATTTTAAAAACTTGAAAAATCTAAATTTAAACTTTTTTTTTAAATAGTCCTGTGGGACAGCGCCAGTAGGTGAGTCACTGTTCGCACTGGCCGGTCCGGCGGTAAATATTCTAGTACATTCTCCTAGCATCGCAGGGCCGTGGAGAGTTGACAAGGGCCCTAGGTCCTGGACTTACGGCCTCTCCATATTTGTTCGTCCCGTGAAATCCTGGAAATAGCAATTTATTTATTTTTTGCCCCCTAAACATACTGTACTTTTAGCCTACTTTCGATTTTTGCAAAAAATGAAAGTAGACTTATGAGATCAACACAAGGCGAAAAAAGTGTGTCTGTCTGTGTGTGTGTATGTGTGTGTGTGTGTGTGTGTGAGTGTGTGTACTCTGAATGTCTGCCCCCCCCCCTATCAATTCGAACACGGTGAACGCGAATTGAACGAAATTTGGTACAAAGGTAGCAATAGCAGTGTCATGGTTATATCGCCGCCATCTTGACGGAAACGTAATGGCGGCCACACAAATTTTCAAAGCTTAAATCAAATTACGACTAACCTAATCATCCGATCTCTACCAAATTTTGCAACAACATACCTTTAAGGGGGGAGCATCCTTTGACCAAACTAATAGGTCATTAACCTCATAGTTTGCGGATGGCGGCCACCTTTGTGTCGAAATCGATTCCCCCTATTAATTCAAACACGGTGAAACCGAATGGAACGAAATTTGGTACAGAAGTAGCACTAGCAAAGGGCACCTCAGTGTCATGTTTTATATCACCACCATCTTGACGGAAACGTAATGGCGCCACACAAATGTTCAAAGCTTAAATCAAATTACGATTAACATAATCATCCGATCTCTACCAAATTTTGCATCAACATACCTTTATGGGGGGAGCATCCTTTGACCAAACTAATAGGTCATCAGCGTAATAGTTTGCGGATGGCGGCCGTCTTTGTGTGAAAATCGATTCCCCCTATTAATTCGAACACGGTGAAACCGAATGGAACGAAATTTGGACAGAGGTAGCACTAGCAGAGGGTACCTCAGTGTCATGTTTCATATCACCGCCATCTTGACGGAAACGTAATCGCGGCCACCCAAATGTTAAAAGCTAAAATGTAATTACGACCAACCTAATAATATAGTCTCTACCAAATTTTGCAACAACATATCTTTATGTGGGAAGCATATTCTGACCAAACTGCAAGATCATCAGCCCAATAGTTTGCAGATGGTGGCCAAGTATGTGTGCAAATCGATTCCCCCTATCAATTCAAACACGGTGAAACCGAATTGAACGAAATTTGGTACAGAGGTAGCACTAGCAAAGGGCACCTCAGTGTCATGTTTTATATCGCCGCCGTCTTGACGGAAACGGAATGACGGCCACCCAAGTGTTAAAAGCTTAAATCTAATTACGACCATCCTAATAATTTGATCTCTACCAGATTTTGCAACAACATGCCTTTTTGTGGAAAGCATCTTATGACTGACTACAAGGTCATCAGGCCAATAGTTTGCAAATAGCGGCCATGTATGTGTGCAAATCCATTCCCCATATCAATTCAAACACGGTGAAAC
Organism: Meconema thalassinum; assembly: GCA_946902985.2. Taxonomy (NCBI): domain Eukaryota; kingdom Metazoa; phylum Arthropoda; class Insecta; order Orthoptera; family Tettigoniidae; genus Meconema; species Meconema thalassinum. Next base: position 374,430,192 of record OX336388.2, on the reverse strand, counting down.
CGAATTGAAAGATTTTTTTTACAGAGGTAGCACTAGCAAAGGGCACCTCATATTCATGTTTAATATCCTTATAGCACGTTGTATTTCAAGAAGCTACTACAACCAACATTCAATTATACTCCTTGAAAAGGACAAAGAGTTATAGGCTAACAATACCCATGCATTTAGGAGAAAGTAGGCTATATGTTCTTTATTGAACATCTTGTTTAATTTACTTTTTTTTGGAACGTATTAATTTTGTTCAATGTAAATTTGTAATGTCGTTTCCGTTATATCTGACCGAAAATTTTACCCACTCTCATTAAACGAACTAGTTCAACGACTTTCACAATGTTATATTGGAATTTGCAAAGGTTCATAATGTAGCTTTTGTGCTATTAGGTGGGTTGAAACGTCATTTAGAAACTTTCCTCCCTATAAATAGTGGAAATTTTACTATTTATCTTACCGCGAAGACATAAACATAACTTAATGGTTATTTACAAAATACATTTCTCATGTTCACTTTGTAGTAGGATACTAGCAGCTTCGGTGGCGTAGTTGGTAGCATGCTGAACTGCTGTGCCCAAGATAGCGGGTTCAAACCCGGCCGAAGTCGTCGGATTTTTTAAGAGCGTTAAAGATCCTTCAGTATGGCTTCCTTCGGAAGGGAAGTAAAGCCGGCGGTCCCATGTCTTTGATTTATGGCATGTAAAAGATCCTTTCACAGACTAAACTTGTGTAAAGCTATATGGTTAGGTTAGATTTCGTAGGAACGCTCTATCAAAGTTCCAACCATCACTCCTAGGTATCATTGATATCTGGTAGCGAAAGTTGGAACTACTTGAAATTGAACGGAACTTGTAGCTCACCCTAATAAGGGTGTCCGCTGGAAGCAGCTACAGACTCAGGCGAGCCGAACATGTCCTTGGACACTCCTGGTACTAAAAGTCATACCGATAAATAATAATAGTGGGATACTTTGTAACATATTCACTAGAGTCAGATACACTGAATATCATAAGATGTCAAATGAAATTGAGTAAATTTGTTTACTTTGGGCTTTTCCACCTTCGCGGGTCCCACAGCAAGATCGGGCTCCAGGACTACAGCCCCGTTTGCCCCTCCCTCTCGTCGGGTCTGAGTATTGGTAAATGTTATTGCCTTTTATAGTACATACTGCAACGTAAACCGGGATATGAAACTTGTTTAGCAGCTGTTGACCCAGATGCATGAGTAAAACGCTTACAGATATAGTCAGTGAAACTCCCACACAGTTCAATTTGATCGGGAATATAATCCTGCAAGTAACACAAAGAGTGTTAAAATATAGGTCGAGTCTGGTAAAATTGGAAAAAGAAAAGACAAACGGTCTAGGGAATGGATAATGGATATAGTTCACCGGGCACATAGTGTATCCATAAATAATGTTGGTTTGAAAGTATCGATAAAATAAGATTTGATAATATTCGTTGCCAATTTTTTTTATTTTTTATAACAACAGACGTATAACAGACGTATGGGCCTTCAAATTACCCCACTACTGCTTGAGTTGGTTTCCATTTCGTTAGAGCATTCAGTGACTTCAGTCTTTTGAATTAGCGAAAGCTACAACGCAATTAAAAATATAATATTTCTTGGTTGGGCAAGATTTCCTCCGTTGTCTTTTACTTCACATTTTCTTCTTATCGACGACTCCTTGCTCATAGATTGTTGAGACGCATGTTCATAATTGAGTGATTTCTTATCGAAAGCAAATTCATTGAATTCGGTGTGAGATATATATTATTTAAGAAGTACAAATGATTGAAGTGATTTCATAAATTCACTGTAGCTCCATTCATTGACATATGGTCACGACTCACTACAGATACGTAGAAAAACTCAAAGTTTTGTTTGGCTGAAGCCGCACTTCAGGTTTCTGCCACCAGAGCGCTCGAGAGCACAGTGAGACAAAATGGCGACAGGAGCCGAGAAAGCGTTTGTCGTGCTTGAAATGCACTCACATCGCAATTCACCAAAAGTTAACGTGTTTTGTGCAATCTCACGGTTTAAAGTTTACGGCCCCTTTTTCTTCTGCGAAAAAAAAACCGTTACAGGACACGTGTATCTGGACATGCTGGAAAATTGGCTCATGCCACAACTGGAGACCGACAGCGCCGACTTCATCTTTCAACAGGATGGTGCTCCACCGCACTTCCATCATGATGTTCGGCATTTTTTAAACAGGAGATTGGAAAACCGATGGATCGGTCGTGGTGGAGATCATGATCAGCAATTCATGTCATGGCCTCCACGCTCTCCCGACTTAACCCCATGCGATTTCTTTCTGTGGGGTTATGTGAAAGATTCAGTGTTTAAACCTCCTCTACCAAGAAACGTGCCAGAACTGCGAGCTCGCATCAACGATGCTTTCGATCTCATTGATGGGGACATGCTGCGCCGAGTGTGGGAGGAACTTGATTATCGGCTTGATGTCTGCCGAATCACTAAAGGGGCACATATCGAACATTTGTGAATGCCTAAAAAAAACTTTTTGAGTTTTTGTATGTGTGTGCAAAGCATTGTTAAAATATCTCAAATAATAAAGTTATTGTAGAGCTGTGAAATCGCTTCAATCATTTGTAATAACCCTGTATGTATATGTCCTGAGATTTCTGTGTTCAGATTTAGTCTTGCATACCGCTTTACATACAGTTATTAATAAACCACTCCGCGCTCGTGTTGATTATATGGCTTGATGCCAGTACGGTTCGTATTTTGTGCATGGATTTTGACAGAAGACACGGCAAATACGTAGAAGATTAACTGAGTTTTACAATGACATTGATTGCTCTATCTTTAAAATGTAACGAATGTTTTTGTTAGTTTATTACTGTTATGAGTTATTCTTTCTGAAATTCGAGAAATTATACCTTTGTTAATATTTAGAGTAACAATTAATTTAATTAGTAAAAGTCATTACCGTAATAAGTAAACTAACAGTTACTAGTCACGCCGTTATCGTAAAAGGTAACATTAACTAGTAACGATATTACCGTTAATAGGTAGCATGCTGAGCTTCTATGCCCAAGGTCACGGGTTCAAACCAGGCCGAAGTCTTCGGATTTTTTAAGAGCGTTAAAAATCCCTCAGTATACCTTCCTTCGGAGGGGAAGTAAAGCCAGCGGTCCCATGTCATAGATTTATGGCATGATAAAGAACCTTCCTCTAACTACACTTGTTTGAAGCCAAAATTTGTAGGTTACAATTGATGACACTCTTATTACTTCCAACATTCGCCGCCAGGTGCTGACTGCGATGCCATCTAGTAGCCAAGTCCGCAAGCTAGGTGTCGTGGACGGTAGCATTTGGTAGCAAAAGTAGGAACTACTTGAAAATTCAATACCTGCAGTTCTTACTTGAATTAAAAACAGATACTATAAGGTGCGTTCAAAAAGTAACGAGCCGGAGGCATGATTACAGAAACCAGTACCAGTATGTTAGAAGTATTGTCCCTGGCTGTTGAGGCACTTATCCCACTGTGACACGAGGCGGTGAATGGCTGTCTCATAAAATTCCCTGGGCTGCGATGTGAACCAGTTCCGCACGTACAGCTGGACGTCGACGTCCGAGGTGACTCATTGGCCCCGCAGAGCACTTTTCAGGGGACCAAACATGGCGTAATCACAGGGAGAGAGGTATGGACTGTATGAAGGTTGGCCGAGAACCTCCCATTTGAATTTCTGTAGGAGAACCGCGACTGTGTTGGCCGTATGAGGTCGTGCATTGTCGTGGAGCGACCACGGCGGCTATGGCGTTCACTGTCACTCGGCGGTCCTGGGTAATATGTGCATCGACCAGCTGGACTTTGTCATCGGTAAAGCAGGGGGGTGCCCGAGACCGAGCATCATCGGCTAAAGACACCCGTCCTTCCCTGAAGCGCTTGTGCCACGCCTTAACCCTTGCAAGGGACATGCAGTGTTCGCCGTACACTTGTGACATTCTGCGATGAATGTCCGTTCCCCCTACTCCTTCCGCTGTCAGAAACCGAACAACACCTCTTTGCTCTTCGGTTGACGCCTCCATGTCACTGTTTGCAATGCGACTGGCAGCGTTGGACGATTGATCCATGCTGCTGCTCGCTTTGTATCGTCACGTGACGTGCACGCGTGCCCTCTAGCGACGGGCTGTGATCTTCCACGCTCTGGTCGGAACCACACCTCGTTACACACGCCACGATTAACCGATGCCGTCACCGGTTTGCGCATTCCAGCCTCCGGCTCGTTACTTTTTGAACGCACCTTATACAGCCATCACAATTAACACTGGTTATCAGACAGATTCTACACACACCCAAAGTACACGGGGCTACATGACCGCGATACCGCAGCCCCTAAACTGAGGAACCAACCAACCGACAAAAGTAACAGTTACTAGTAACGACATAACCGTAAAGAGTAAGTAACCCGTTTCTCCGCCCACTCTTTCTGGTCAGAGTGAACATAGCAGCATGTTTCTTTCAACACACTTGGTGACCAATTATTGCCTTCTATTCGACATTATGTTATGGTCACCACTGCGCAAAGGTTATTATCGGGCAGATCCTACACACACGGGTCTGATGTCCACGATGTATAAGTCCCTCAACAACAACACGACAGAATGGTGACCTTTTACGAAGCTATTTTTGAATACAGTGGGTTTATTCGGAAGCGAGTAAAGCAATCTCCAGCCTAATTTCCGGTGTTTTCTTGTTGGATACGGTGCGGTGGGTAGGCTACCATCTGCTTGGCCAAACCGGATGTCGACATGCTCTAAGGGCTGCCTTTTATTTTAATTCTTCATGCATCGTGCTCTGTAAAATCGTGGAGATCATGGCTGTGACTTCAAGGGGCCATCCAGGCGAAGTATGTACATTGTGCATGGGCACTTCAGTCGGAGATTATATTTCCCCATAGGAATAGGACCGTCCTCCTGGTGGTGCAGTGGCTAGCATTCTTGGCTATGACTAGAGCCCTGCGCGGATAAACAAAACCTTATCCGCATCCGCCCCGCATCCGCACGACTGTTATCCGCATCCGCCCCGCATCCGCATGACTGTTATCCGCATCCGCCCCGCATCCGCACGACTGTTATCCGCATCCGTCCCGCATCCGCATGACTGTTATCCGCATCCACCCCGCATCCGCAAGACTTGTATAAAAATCCGCTGATATTTCAATTCTGTTTTCCTGACCTTCGCTTTAGACAAAAAACTGGCTATACTTCTTTGGCTACTTTCGCACTTGTGCCGCAGTAGGTTTGATGTGCCTGATTTGTGTCCTGAGTATGAATACACTTATTTACAGGTAAAACATCCTACTATATCGTTCATCTCTTTGGTTCCATTGAAAACGTGACCAAATATCTGCCTTATCCTTGACTTGAGCTTTGTTTCACGCACTATTGAATATTCACCTTGTTTTGTTTTAATAAATATTTTATCAATGTTGGTTAAATGATGTCCATACTCCCGGTCGCGGTAACATTTACTAAGTGAACTTCTCTTAAGTTTGGAGAAAGGGATTGACATTTGGCCGGAACTTCCAAGTCAGTCATCATACTTCTGCCTCTTGACCCATCAATGTTAGCATAGTTGATGTCATAACTGTCTCCGTTGCAATATCACAGCCCACGCGTTTCAGTGCCAAGATGGAAATAAATCTACAGATAAACCTGGAACCAGATCTTCCAGGATAGCTTAGATAGCGAAGTAGCTGACATGAGAAATGTTAATGATGTCACCACGATGAACTAACAAACTTATTGACAGCATTATATCTCGTGGGTAATGGCAGTGAGAAATTGATGATGATGATGAGATGTCAAGACCTTCTACTACAAACCTACGGTACGGTACTTAATAAAATGTAGTTGAAACCATATGAGTAAAATAATCTTCTCGTGTATAACCGCAAAACGTACCCGAATATTTCGTACGCAATAGGCTATAGGAGTATTCATTCCTCTTTTAAGCATGAAGCTGTAGATTGGCATATCAAATATGTAATATTATCGAAAGTTCCACATCGTATTCTAAAAACTATCCGCAAATTTACTCCAAACATTATCCGCAGCGTATCCGCTATCCGCACAGCCATGCAAACTATATCCGCGTGGCGAAAAATGCTGCGGATATCCGCGGGTTTATCCGCGGATATCCGCATCCGCGCAGGGCTTTAGCTATGACACCTGAGGTCCGGGTTAGAAGCCACGATCGCCTCCTTACAATGCTTGCCTCAATGAGTCTGCTAATACGCTATTACAGACACCACAAAAACAAAGTTTATTAGTCTAAACAATACTCACACAAACATTTTATTAAATCTCGGGATTTTCTGCCAACACGAAAGTTCCTCATTTCTCTACTAGAAAGCGCTATAGTGTCAAGGAGCTTAGATATCTAACCTCCTTCACTTTCATAGCGCTCCAAGAAACAACTAAAATCTGCATGCAAGCTGCCCTCTTGGGGTGTCAAATAACAAAGCTTGCACCCGGCACCCTAGGCCTTACGATATTATTATTATTATTAGTTTTTATTACTTTAAAGTTGTTTTCTTTCATATTTAGGCGTCCACATCTAAATTTATCTTTGTCAAAATTAGTATAACTTTTTCTGTGTAGAGAGGGGCAGATGATCTCGCTGCCCCACCTCCCCCCGCCCCCCCCCCCTTAAATCAACAACAATCATCATCAAGTGCACGGAGCTGAAAGAAACAAGGATATTCAAGCCTCTAAATAAAAAACATCATCAACAACATTGCATAGTCTCTAAATTAAGCAACAACAGCAACTGTTACTACAATTATTACTAGTCATTGGATGCAAGATACCCCCCCCCCCCACACACACACACACACAAAACAACAAAAAACGAAACACTGATATCTAGATACGTTAATGCAGTAAGCAAATCGAAGTCCGCATCGTTGCGTAATGGCTAGCAATCTTGATTGTCACCACGGGGACCCGGGTTCGTTTCCCGGCTCTGCAAAGGAATTTATTTCTGGTCTGAAGATTGGAACGGGGTACACTCAGCCTCGTGAGGCAAAACTGAGAAGTGGGAGGGTTCGATTCCCACCTCAGCCATCTTGGAAGTGGTTTTCCACTTCTACTCCAGGCCAATGCCGGGATGGTTCCTAAATTAGACCATGGCCGTCTCCTTCCCAATCCTCATCTGAATTAAAACTACATACGGTATACTAACACAGCCATCACAATCAACAGGTTATCAGACAAATTCCACTCTCACACACACCCAAGTACACGGGGCAACATGACCACGATACTCTCGATGAATCAGAAACAATGGTGATGAAGATGATAATTGTTGTTGTAAGGGGCCTAACATCTAGGTTATAGGCCCTAATTGTTTGAGTGATAGTGAAAGTTTTTTCATTCTCATCTCATCTTTAACTAATACTAACTACAAAGTTACATACTAGAAGAAGAAATTTTAAACAAAGGAGAAGGCAAATAAAGGACAGGAAGAAAAGAAATGCCTTCAACCCTCGAAGAATGAGGATTGGGTGACTTGGAAGGATGGAGAGCCATGAAAGGCAGATAGGAAAGGGGAAGAGGAGAGGGCCCGCCCCAAGGTCAGAGGAAAACGGGGACAAAACGGACTCAGCTCAGGAATACCTCGGGGTTGCTAACTCCCAAACTCACCAGCCGTGAGTCCTTGAGGGTGTAGCACTATCCAGGGTGCACCAGAAGTGGTGGGGCTACATACACCCCGCCTCTTTGAGGGCCTTGTGCAGAAGGCAGGAGATAACATGAAAAGAAAAAGAAGGCTGGCCCCTCGAAGAATGAGGGTATCAGGAAAGATGAGGCAAGGACCAATTAAGGCGGGAAAGTGAAATACACCCTAGGCCTCGGATACCCTAATACCGTCGGAGTCGGAAGAGAACAAGTGTTGACCAAGAGAGGTCGACAGGAAGGAAGACGGGGAGGAGCCCTGCACAAGTAAGTGAAAGAATGCCGGACTCAGCTGGGGTCCCGTGGTCGCCAACCCATGTCCCACTAGATGTGAGTCCCTGGGGTGAATCAACAACAATAAGTAAGCAATACGTCACTACTAGGCTATATCTATTATGCCTTGCATTGACCTACTGAGATGAAACATGTTTACCGTTATACCGTATATAATTATTTGTATCCGCGTGTTTTCTTGCGACCGTAATTTGCTTCTTAATTTAATGTGTTTGCGTGACTGGCTGGCGTGCTGGACTCTGCTCGGGAAGATGAGGACGTTGAGCGTAGTCTCATTCCTTGTTTTATTGCACGGGTACAGTCAGCAATAAGATGCACGTAGATTTAACCCGATATAATGAACGAAGCGAAGAGGATATAAAAAGTAGCTTATCTCGGGCAAGGAAAGAATTTCTACAGAAAAGGAATCTGTTGACATCGAATATAGATTTAGGTATTAGGAAGTCATTTTTGAAGGCCTTTGTCTGGAGCGTGACACTCTATGGAAGTGAAACTTGGACTATTGGTGCAGCAGAAAAGAGGAGAATTGAAGGGTTTGAAATGTGGTGTTACAGGAGAATGATGAGGATCAGATGGGTAGATAGGGTTACAAACGAAGAGGAGAGATGTTTCTGGCGACTGCTAATGAAGAGAAGAGATAGGTTGGTAGGACACATGCTAAGACACTCAGGAATAGCAAGCTTAGTTATGGAAGGAAGGGTCGAGGACAAGAACTGTAGGGGTAGACCAAGGTTAGAATATGATAAACAGATTGCCCCGGATGTAGTGTGTGGTAGCTATGTAGATATGAAACGATTAGCTCAGGACATGGAGGCATGGACAGCTGCATCAAACCAGTCAAAAGGCTGAAGACTCAAACAACAACAACAGAATGAACATAACCCAACAGCTCTGGTTAACCTTTAATTAGGTGTGTGGGTAAAAGTTACGTAAGTGGGTAGGTGAAGTGTTCACAACCAAAACTTGCACTAAGTTATTCTTTTACAAAAATATTAAATAAAGACCAAATATAGCAAATTCAAAAATAAAAATATTATCGTAAGATAATTGGCACCACAGTTATGAAAATAAATACCTTACTGATTTCCAATCCCCAAGTCTTAATATTTTGGTTTCGTACTGCACGTAAATTTTTAAGCTCAATTCTTCATTTCTTCCAGACAATTATTTACAAACATCTGGAAGCTTCCTGATCCGTTCCTGCACTTCATCTAAAGAAGTATTCATTTCACACACTCCCAACACCACACAGAAGCGGCAGCTCAATTTGCGAAGTAGAAACCAACTACAGACACGATGTAGCCTATAAATGCTATTGTCGGCAATAATAGACACAACGATAAGCAATGCAAATGACGTCATATCCAACTCCAAGCTTATTCAAGAAGGTACTGAGTTCCTCAACAGTGTAGCCAACTTTCAGAAGAATAAAAAAGCGAATATTACACGTTGGGTGTTCTCAGCACCCCACATACCCAGTTAAAGGGTCAAGACGAGATTATGTACATAATAGTTTTTCTGATTTTACCTGGTATCCTACATATGATCACCTCGTGGCGCAGTGGCTAGCTAAGTTGGCTGTCAACCCAGATGTCCCAGGTTCGATTCCCGGCCCTGTCAAGAATTTAAAAGTCTTGTTATGGTCCGGTATGGGATCTTCGGGATGTTAAATGGAAACCTGCCAGATGCTGTGGTTGGAGAAGTGGAAAGGAATAACCATAGGCAAGGACATTAATCGGGTCACCTACATCCCATTGTGTAGGGCAGCCGTGACCTTACGATCGGCACTTCCCGGCATTTGACGAGAGTAGACGTGGAAAAACTACGAAAAGTCACTTCTAGGATGACTGAAAGTAGGATAATTTAAACCTTTCTCATCGTATCCCGTTCCAACCCTCAGCACAGGATTAGGAATTCTCCACTCTTTGAACTTATTTAAGATTTGATTGCCGCTGAGCGTGGCTGCACCAGTGTTTGCTGTTTATTGTAGCAGCTGCCCCGCGGGGCGAAGCGGCGGACACAGCGATGGCAGAGTACATTCTGCACATAAGTCAAGCAGCATTTCTTGTCAAAGGAGCTCATGTCACCACGGACAGTTAAACGATGACTGAGGATACTGGAGCTGAGTCATATCCTACTCGCGCAACTGTACCTGTCAACGAAGTAGGCTACGTGTGACACAAGGAAACAAAGAATAGTTCCCATCTCGACCGCCGGCAATCATTTCGTGAAAGGGTAATACGTATAATTCTGATTGGGACAGTTGGTTAAATGTTAACCTTAATACCCAAGACTGCAAGTTCGATTCCGAGTCTTGTGGTTGATATTTAATTGCATGTAAGTTGCAACATCTTCATATCGGTAGATAGTTTTTGTTCCATTGCTTGGTACGTCTTGCTCATCATCTTGTAATAAGGTCGAGGATTGGGATGGAGGCAGCCGTGACCTTACGATCGGCACTTCCACGGGATCTGACGAGAGTAGACGTGGAAAAACTACGAAAAGTCACTTCAAGGATGACTGAAAGTAGGATAATTTAAACCTTCCTCAGCGTATCCCGTTCCAACCCTCAGCACAGGATTAGGAATTCTCCACGACAAAGCCTGGTTGTCTCCACGGTAAACTACTAGGCTATAATTACCGCTAGAGCTAGCTTGCCACGGTGGGTGAGTGGTCAACGTGTCGGTCTACTAACCCTAAGCTTGCAGGTTCGCTCCTGGCCGTGGTAGGTGATTTTTTGAAAGGCGGCAAAACTTACGACACCATGTCATACGATATTGGCATGTCAAAGAACCCATTTGAATGCAGTACGCCGAGTTCATAATGGCAAAATTAATCTCGGGAGTTTCCGCCAACACAGAGTTCATTTCTCTACTAGAAAGCGCTATAGAGTTCAAGGAGCTTAGATATCTAACCTCCTTGATTTTCATAGTGCTTCAAGGAACAACGAAATTCTACATGCAAGCTATTTGGGTGTCAAATAACAAAGCTTGCACCCGACACCCGAGGCCATACGATATTATTAATATTATTATTACCGCTAGAGCTCAATGTCGGTCTTGATAAAGAACCCTGATAACTTTATGATTAAAATCAAAGCTGGGATGACAGTTCTGTAGTTGAGTAAGAAGTGTACGTTTGAATGTTCTCATTCGATGTAAAAGATAGTGGGTAGTATTATTTAGTCTACTCACAACAAACAGCTATTGTATGTTAATGTTTGTGTTCTGTAATGAGTTGATAAATAATATTATATCTTTTGTTGTCTTATGTGCAAATATCGTTACATAATACATACACTTATTTTGAGGAGTGACCTCAGTAGGAGGGTACTGCCTTTTGCTGAAGAAACGAACACCTACGTGTATACTCTAATAACTAGGGACCAGTTCTTAGGTTTTTATCTATTTTTTGCCTTACTTCTAAATACTAAAATACTTTTCCGAATCACACTCAAAAGAGCCAAATTCATGAATTCTGTAGTACCTAAAAAATCCTAAATGATATGCGAGTACGGTACCTAAAAATACTTGATTGCAATTTTATTCCATTTATTGTAGTACAGTATATTTGAATTGTTAGTCCATAATTTTTAAAGGTAACCTGAAGACAGTGTTAATTCCCAGCTCTAGTCGATTGAGAGAAATCCTACCTGCCAGAAAATTCAAATATTTTCAGCACTTTTCAGTTTCCAGTATTTATCTTATTGTCCGGATATTTGCTGTCAGGAAAGTGGGAATAAATATCTTATTATTTCCAAGTTCCCTATAAACAGAGTTAATTAAACGGCCTATAGTGTGGAAATCACCTCTGACACCTTTTTTTTTATTGAATTCGAATAATTAAGATATTTAAGGAGAGCAAATATTACCTAAAAGTGTGAAGTTCTCCGTGGTAATTTGATGACGTATCATTATGTAAAATATTTAGTTAGTTAGTAATTGTTGTTTTAAGGGGCGGAACTACGAGGTCATCTGCCCCTGTAAAATATTTACACTCGTTGCAATCAGATTTTCTACTAACAATTAGGCATTAATTTTAAGTTTTGCGCAGTGTATGACAACTTTTGCTACACTTTAAACATAAAAACCTATTTAAAAACCTAAAAATACCAACTGTTTAATGTTTTGCAAACCTAAAATTCCGGTCCCTAATAATGACAAAGGATGCTTGAGGTCTCGGAAGATTTAATTCAGGTTTTGTTGATCTACTATTTGTTTACTCCGAAATGCTATAGGCCTACACATGTTATAGTCTGCAATCCTTCAGGATGGGAATTCTACTCACTATGTTTGCATTTCACCTGGAAGGTCATCCACCCGTCAGTGGATTTGGGTGTCATTTCCGCATAATAAGTCCCTTATAACCTCAATTTTACCCGCCTTCGTGCGACCTGTCGAGTTCTAAAACGGGCGCGACCTCTGGCGTAACAAGTTTACTCGCACATTGGTTTCCAGAACGTGCCAATATACACTCACCGGCAAAAAAAAAGCGAAACACTACGATTTTCAGACAAATTTCATTGTTGGATTGCTTCAAACCTTGTATTAATAAAATATCATGACATTACAACAAGGCAATGAATCATAAGTTAATTACCCTACCTAGCACAATAATTGATAGACATAACAATCACAACAGTTCAGAAACACGAATTAGGAAATGTCGAAACCTGGAATCCATCGTACTGTCCTCACACATGTTACACTGTATGATTATGAATGATTACTCTATGACTTAGTCCGTTTGTCCACATGTTTGCACCACATTTCCATTGGCTCAAAAACGGGTATTTCCACCTCTAGTGGCAGTTACAGCTGTGATTCGATCAGGCATGCTCAGGATGCAATCTCGAATGTTCTCTTGTGGTATGAGCTCCCATTCTTCCTCGAGCGCAGCTCGAAATTGAGCTAATGTTTCAGGAGAACGACTCCTAGCACGTCTCCCAAGCATATCCCTGACATGCTCTATCGCGTTTATTTCGGGACTACATGCAGGCCACACCATGCGCTCAATTCCGACTTCATCCAGGTACTCACGTACACAGACGGCAACGTGTGGGCGAGCGTTACCATGCATCAGGATAAAGTTCTCTCCGATGACAGCTGCAAAAGGCACGACGTGATGTACTAAAATCTCCTCGATGTACCGGTGGGCTGTCAGGCTCCCATTGTCAACGAACACAAGCTCCGTGCGTGTATCCGAGGTAATCCCAGCCCAGACCATCACAGAGCCTCCATTGAACGGTGTCCTTGCAGAGAAGATACAGGGTGAATAACGTTCCCCGGGCCTTCTCCATACTCTCTCCCTCCCATCCGGTGCCCTCAAACAGAATCGGGATTCATCCGTAAACAGCACTGAGCTCCACTGCCCCACAGTACAGTTTCGATGGGCGTTGGCGAATTGCATCTGAGTGACACGGTGCTCACGTCTAAGTGGAGGTCCTGTGGCGGGCCTCTTGGACTGTTAACCCACTTCATACAACCTCCTCCTTACTGTCCTTTCACTGATGTTCTTGCCCCTCACTTGCTGCAAGCGATTTCTGGCCTCTACAGCTGTTGTGTGTCGATCACGAAGATCTTGCATTGCGAGAAAGCGATCTTCGCGCTCAGTAGTGCTTTTCCTACGACCAAAACCGGGCCTTCTGGAGTAGATATTGTGCTCTCTGTACCTTTTAACAGTCCTGTATACGTTAGAACAAGATGTGCCTATAACGTTTGCCACATAGCGTATACTGCGCCCATCCTCCACTAATACCACTGCCCTTGCAGCGTTTTCAGGAGAAAGAGCCATTATGATCTGACTTTGGAGCGAGAAAAACTATTGTAGACTAACCGTAATGATCACAAAAATATGCGGCAAGAAAATTCACAGCAATAACCCTTAAGACAGCCGTCTGTGGTTATTCTTGTTTGAAGGCGGAAAACGGTAAGATTGGTGGTGTGATTGTCACGATCAACAATGGTTTTCAATTATTGCGCTGAATCTTCTCAAATGGGCTGATTAACTCACGATACATTGTCATATCGCTGCAATATTCAATTTGTACCAGGTTTGAAGCCGTCCAAGATTGAGTTTTGCCTGAAATTCGTAGTGTTTCGCTTTTTATGCCGGTGAGTGTATTATTACAGCTATTTATGAGCTGAAGCATAGCCTCCCAACTTGCATGAAATACCCCAGGCAAGAGTCGAAACATAATCGGGCCACCTGGGTTCAGCCAACCAGAATGAATGTTCTTGTTAATTTATTATAGGTACCCTAGCTTCAGAAACTACACGACTTGAATGCCTGTTGTAGCAAGAAGCAGATCAATCTCTACTTAGTATAAAACCAAGTACCCGATTATTGGATGTCACGGGTAATCTAGAGTAACACTGGATGGTTTTGATGCGGTTTTAGCCATTCTGTAAAGGATATCTCGAGGAAGGTTTTTGTAGAAAATAATTTATTTATGATCAGAGGAAGCCAAGTAGTAACGATTTCAGTGAAAACGTCGAATAAGAACCTGGCATCCTAGCGCTTTTTAAGCTTACGCTGGGCAAACCGTTTAAAATATCAATATACTATAAGTGTAAAAATTGTTCAGCATAAAAAGTTCTATAAAAATGTCCGCGAGAGCGTATCTATCTTCAATACATCGCCCACTATAAGTGATTTTCCGTTTTCATTTCTTCCAACAATGTCCATTCAATTACTGAGGCGACAATTTACGAGCACGTAATGTATTCTTAACTGTTCCCGGGCGAAGCCGGGGCAGCTTGCTATATAGTACGGTATATAAATTAATATGAACCGTTAAGACACAACAACCATTTCTGGTATCTAGGAATAACACTTCAGACAACGGCTGAATCGTTCAGGATACATCTTGAAGAGAGGATAATAGCAGCTATTAGAAACATGAATGACATTCAGGCAATCGGGAAGCTATCCTTGGAAACAGCCATGCTGCTTGCCTATCTTCATCACCGGTACTCACTTCAATAAATACGACAAAGCGGGCAAACACTCTACAGCTATTACGAAGTAATGTGGTGAATATACCAATACTCACCGCGCAATAAGCAGGTAATATTGATAATTATCCTTCAGGAAGCAAGAAATCTGGTTGATGATCGTTCACTGTCGACACAGAAACAACAGAACCAAGCACACTCACTGTATCGCGACTCTTCACGGTTAATAATCGACTTCGTGATCATACACAAGTAACGTTGCACTGAGCACTCAAACAATCCACTTTGTGGCGATATTGTTGCCTTTTTTTTTGCATTGTCGAGTTATATTGGATGGCAGGCGGTCATTTGAACACTATGACGGGAAACGATTGAATTCAAACAACTTGTGTTCTATTATCGATTGCCGCAAGCGAACTGACACCAATAAATTAATACAAAATCCTCAGTCACTTGGCAAGGGTTCGACACCTTCCATTCCTTCACTGTCCCTACCATCTTCATCATCATCGAGCCCGTCATCAGAATGAATGAACACGCGCTGGTAACGTGTTGTGCTAGCCGTCCAACTCCAGCCAGCAGGAACCCGGTGGCAGCCACTTTATGTCACTCCCGCCAAATCATTGAGAATCTTTCTTTCGAAATACAGTACAAGGTATACGTTACTAGCTAACAAGCCCACACGCCAGCGAGCAGCGAATCAAGTACGGGCTACTTTCAACTATCTCGGAGAAATCTGTTAGTTAGCCAGTGAACTAGAGTTGCCAACCTCTCAAACATAAAAATCCCAACTTCCCATTCATAATGTCCCTTTTCACTAAAAAAATCCCACGTAAAAATTTATTTTGTTCAAAACTAATGTATAATGAGTAAAAAATGTGCTCTAGAGTCTCGATAATGTGTTTCTAATCAGGGGCGTATATAGAAAAAAAATCTCGGGGGGGGGGGGAGGGGGGGGGCTGACTATCCTGGAAAATTGTGAGTATTCTCAGGGGATTGTCACCGCAAAATACCCAGAAATATCAACCAATACCTTAGAGTATATAACTTTGTGTAATTATTTTAGATAAGATTCAAAGTTTATATAGCCTACAATTGGCAATACAAAAAAAAAGTTGTAAAATACAACACAACACACAAATAAAATTTTATACTTAATGAACTTTCTATTATGATCTATGGAGTATGAATGGCATATATCTAAATATTTGTCAATTTACTACGCAGAAAGGTAAACAGTTTTTTTTACATGTATTTCTCAAAAACACACAGTGGAAGTCACAGCTTTACCTCACAAGGCTGAGTGCACCCCGTTCCAGCCCTCAGACTAGAATTAAAATGTATTGGCAGAGCCGGGAATCGATTACGGATCACCGGGGCGGCAGCGAAGAATTCTACCCACTACACCACGAGTTAGTATAATTCCAATTTTAATATTGTTTATAACTTAGCCGATAAGTTAAGATTAGGGTAGAACCAAATTTACAGTTATTTTATGCTCTTACCAAAGCAGCACTTCCTTAATTTTTATTGGCTTTTTTATATACGCCTCTGTTTCTAATTGCAGTATCATGTGCGCTAAAATTGATTGTAACGAAACACAAAACTGTCTTGTAAACGATCATTATCATACACTTAAACATTCACTTAACACACGTTTTCTTCATTTAAAGATTGAGTATAAGTATAAGTCTTTGAATTTTATTTTTAAATGAAGATTTCACAAAAACACAACACATAAGTTTTAATCTCCAAAAAGATAGTCAGTCTGAGAGACTAGACTTTATATCATTTCAAATGACGCATGCTACAAATGCTACACATGTTAGAAAGGCTCAGGAGGGCAGGACTCTTTCAACTGACTCCATTACCCATTAACTTAGGCTTCCCGCGCGGGGAACGGAGAGCGGGAGGTGCACTCTGCTGCATGAAGTCACGCACTCGCCGTCTCCGTATCGCATAACGCCTGAACCCAGGAGTAAACTCAGACTCAACAGACTCCATTACTCTTTAACATAGGCTTCCCGCGCGGGGAACGGTGAGCGGGAGGTGCATGACGTCACGCACTCGCCGTCTCCGTATCGCATAACGCCAGACCCCAGGAGTAAACTCAGACTCGGTGCATATGCACTGAACAACATGATGACGTCATACACGCCGTCGGGATAGAAAGAAGATAAATGCTAAGGAAGGAGGAAGTTTGTAGTTTCACGTGGTGGTTAATCTCGCGATCAATAGCCACGGGATCTTCATTTTTATGTGGATTCCGAACCACAGGACGTTGTATTTTACTTCGAAAATTTCACTTACATTGCCCGAGAATCGAACCCGATTCAACACGGCCTAAAGATATACGGAGTAGAACGCACCCATGCTCCGCATTAATACCATCCACCCCTGTGCAAAATGTAGCCTACTTCTAAGCCTTTGGTAATGCTTTAATTGAGAAGTGAGATGAAATTCTTCTTCTCTTTGTATTGCATCTATTCCAGAAAACTCAATTACTTCATTTCTTTGGTTAGTGGGATGAAATTTGTGACTAGGGATAAAGCAGTGTATTTAATATTCCACGCCTCTTGCAATTTTAATTCGCTTAGATAATTTCATTTCAGTTCCATTGTGAGTTTAATGAGCTATAGAATGGCTCTGTGAGAGCGGAGCACACTGGCTGATTACTGCTGTTAATGTAACTCTTCTATATACCACACGGTTGAAATATTGACTACCTCCTGTAAGCATCTAACTCGTCTTTCATTTCATGCACATTGTAACAAATCAAACCAGTTAATAATAATAATAATAATAACCATAATACAGTAATAATAATATAAAAAATTACGAGCCTTACATTAGTTGCTTAAGATGTGTAACATCTGACATAGAAGTAACCTCACGTGAAATTGTTGATACACCGGTATTTTATAATATTATTGGCACAAATATTAATCTATTGTAAAAGGGAGTGTGTTATAGATACTGTAGTTTATAATACGGAAATCATTTTATTAGATGATTTGTAGCTTCCTCCAGCACTAGCCCAAATAAAGAATACGATATGGATCAACTAAATTAATAGACGCGACACCACTCATAACCTTAAATTCCTTATACATAGGCCAACTTGCGAGTAAATGCAATGGGCACAGCAGTAGATCATGAATGGCTTGCCCAGTTCCCCATACCTCTTGATTCACAGACCAACACGTAATTTCATAAAGTGAGTCATATTGATATGATTAGCAGCAAAGTATCAAGAAGGCAGCGCGAGAACAATCGTGCGAGAGTAGAAATATCAAGTAGGCAGTGAAGAAAAAAAGAGAGTCTTGGAATTGTTATGTATTATTCGTGTGTTAAAAAAAAGATTTTTTTGTGTTGATGAATGTCCAGGAGGGATACGATCCAGCTGGTAGTGCGTCTTACACACTTCCGTCCCATTTTTCAAAATCACTTCGACAAAAATATCCAGTAACCGAGTGGAAAGATGTTACACATCAATAATAATAATCAAATTACGAGCCTTACAGTAGTCGCATATGATGTGTCACACGTGACATGTTATCCCTTGTTAACCGGGTGAGTTAGCCGAGGTCGTTACGGCATGACTGCTGGCAGTCGCTCACATCCGGGAGGCGAGGAAGTTCGAATCCCCCCGCCGGCAACCTTGAAGATGGTCTTCTGTGGTTTCCCATCTTCCTTCCAGGCAAATGCCGGGGTTGGTCCCTAACTATAGGCCACAGCCGCTACCTTCCAACTCCTCGACCTTACATTCCCACTTTCCTCCCCAACGGTACTTGTAGCTAACCCATTGGGTGTCCGTCTCGAAGCAGCTACAAAACTGGCGAGCCGAACATGTCCTCGGACACTCCCGGCACTAAAAGCCATACGCTAAAAAAAAAAAAAAACAGTTGACTCTGTTGGTCATTGAAATAACTACTAGTAGAACTGCAGTGCCAAATCCTGACCGGTTCTCAGCAAATATGATTTAATGAATATTTTCACACCAAACAACGACAACTTGAAAATGATTTATTGTAGGAAGAATAACTTTAATGGGGCCTCCAAACCTTGAAGCAAACCGTATCAAATGAAAATCCACAGCCTGCTTCCAGTCTCCGACCGGGTCAGGAATGGAATGAATGAAGCCCCCATCTAGCGGCGAGGATATGAACTGTGCCGGCTGCCGAGGCCTGACGCACTCCTCTGGGGCAATGATTAAATGAATGACAGATGAAATGAAATGATAGTGGAGAGTGTTGCTGGAATGAAATTGTGACAGGGAAAACCGGAGTACCCGGAGACAAACCTGTCTGCCTCCGTTTTGTCCAGCACAGATCTCACATGGAGTGACCGGGATTTGAACCACGGATCCAGCGGTGAGAGGCCGGCGTGCTGCCGCCTAAGCCACGGAGGCTTGAAGTAAACCGTATGCGATCTACATTCCACATAGCCACATGGCCGACAGTTCGTCGTGGTATCAATCTCCGCCACAGCACGCGCTCATTGTTTCCATCCCATCCAGTTCCATTTCATTGTTTCCGTCCCATCCATTTCCGTTTCATTTTTCAAATTCACCCCCACAGAAAATATACAGATACCGAGTGGAAAGATGTTACACATCAATAATTCTTCCTCTCTTGTCAGTGCATATTTTGCCTCTATATTAGTGCTGATTATCTCATTAGTCCTATAACTTCTCAAACCATTATACACAAATGTGCCGTCTAGATCTTCGTTGGGCTACTCCCTTCAGTAACAGCCTACTCCCATGGATAAGTGTGTCCGCCCTGTGAGGACTGTGGGTAATGAATGAACCTTGCATGAACCTCGAGAGTTCGTGAGGTACTTGGGGAATCAGACACTGTATCGGCTTTGTATTCTACAATGATCAGGATGAACGACCGAGCGTGTGCACAGGCGTTGAAAAAGGCACGACCATCTTCATTTATCATTCGGCCTGATGTGGGTGGTCGCCAGACACCATTCCTTCTTGAGAAAATGTAAAGTACTGTCCTTGGGGGAATACAGGACGACGAAATGAAGAATTGTTAACAACGTTATACACTGCAGCTTACAGTGTGTATTCTGTGTTTCATCCAGGCATACTTCAAGGGGAGATCTGTCCTCTGTGAATTGGCCGACCAACCCCTCGGATATTTCAGAAAAGAAGGAAAAAAACAAACTAAATGAATTACAATAAAGGTATATTTACTCTTCGATAATCATCATCATCATCAGCGGCTTCAGTGGCGTAGTTGGTAGCATGCTGAACTGCTGTGCCCAAGATAGCGGGTTCAAACCCGGCCGAAATCGTCAGATTTTTAAGAGCGTTAAAAATCCTTCAGGATGCCTTCCTTTCGGAGGGGAAGTAAAGCCGGCGGTCCCATGTCATAGATTTATGGCATGTAAAAGATCCTTCCACAGACTAAACATGTGTGAAGTTAAATTGTTAGGTTAGATTTCGTCAGAGCGCTCTATGAAAGTTCCAACGTTCACCACTAGGTATCATTGATATCTGGTAGCGAAAGTTGGAACTACTTGAAATTGAACGGAACTTGTGGCTCACCCTAAAGGTGTCCGCTGGAAGCAGATACAGACTCAGGCGAGAAGGACATGTCCTCGGACACTCCCGGCACTAAAAGCCATACGATAAATAACTAATATATAAATGATCATCATCGTATATAAAATGCTAAGGTATATATTTCACAAAACTCAAGCTCTTAAACCAGAGGGAATTAGAAGGTGTGGTTTGTGCCAAAATCTTCCAAATCGCCTCAATAGTACAGGAAAAATCTTGCATTTCTTGAGACGTCTACGGAAATATATGTATCTGTTTATAAAGTGAGTTTAAACATATAAACAAGACGATAGCCCCTGCCAGAACTGTGTCGCGTCCAGCCTACATACCAACAAGGACGGGAGGGTAGTTTATAGCTTACACATCTCGCATGGGTCCTCTAGTTATTATTATCATCTTTAATTTCTCATCAACATGGTACAATTCAGTCTACAAGATACGGATTTTGCAATGAAGTACAGTATCAAGTTAATCTTACTGTGATAAGATGTTCAGCAAAGAACATACAGTTTACTTTCTCCTCCTAAATGTATGGATATAATTATAACTCTTTGTCCTTATCAAGGAGTAGCCTATAATTGAATGTTCATTGTAGTATAGTTCGCTGCAGTTGAATTCTTAAGTCTTCAGTCAGAAAGGTTTCCCTGGCTAGGACATTTACGTATCTGGATCTGACATATTGTGATACCCCTAGAACCCGGTAGGAGCCATTAGTAAGCAAGGATCGACTTCCGCCATTCTTATACAAGGAACTGTGCGCTCTTCTTTACGTCACTAAAAGGTAATCAGAGCGTGGTCATCGGTGGTCATGACTAGAAGTTGAACTATTTCAAGATTGTAGTATACTTCAGGAGGCCAGGCATTTACAAAGCCAACCGCTCTCCCTCAGTAATTTCTGGTCTGTGATTATATTAACACAGCTTACTCTCAGAAAGCGCTATATATTCTTCGGATCTTCTAGTTAACGACGATATGCACAATCTGTGATCGAATACTACTGCTCAATACGGTTTCAGCCGCCATAAGAATCCAGTTTCTACAGCCCGGACTTCTAATTAAATATAGGCCTATATTTTCCATTGTACGAAAATGAACAATATAACGCTTAATTTAATGACGTCTGAATAGTTATAAAACAATTAATATAAAAGAATTCAAGTAAATGCTAACCCTAGTAGGTTTCGAACTCCAGCCGACCGCGTGAGAGATCAACGCTTTACCAGAGAGCCAAACATGTCCTTAATATATCAGTGTTATCAACCGACTTAGATACAGCGTGTTAGCAAATAATGACTTGAAGTAAACGATTTCTTCAGGGCAGTACATCTGCATTATAATCCATTTCATACAAAGTTTATATTATTTCTATCAGTAGGCTATATCGCATGCAACTTACTCAAACTACTGAAATATAGATCAGTTTCGAGAGGTCAGCTGCCATATTGTCATGTGACAGAGACGGCTCAACTCTTTTAAGTATAATATTATACAAAATAAAATTATAATAACCAACGGATCACGTTCTTTAGGATAGCTTAAACCACCCTCGGTTCGATAATTGTAATTGGTGAGTCCTAAGTTATTGATTATAATGCTTGCACAATTCACACGGTCACCATTATGAAATCGTACGGCTGATGACCTTGTAGTTTCGGCACAAAGCGTATCCCATATGAAGGTATGTTGCTACCAAATTTGGGAGATCAGACGATCAGTTTAGTCGTAATTTGATTTTAGGTTTTGAACGTTTGAGTGGCCGCCATTCAGTTTTGGTAAAAATGGCGGCGATATAAAACATGGCACTGAGGTGTCCTTTGCTAGTGCTACCTCTGTACCAAATTGTAGATCTCATAAGTCTACTTTCATTTTTTTTCCAAAAAAAAAAACGGAAGTAGGCTAAAATAACCTCACAATATGACACGTATCCAGCAGCCCTGCCTTCTGTATTCTGGCATTCAGGTGTTTCATTTGCAGTTCCATTACCAACGTCTTTGGAACAACTCCCGTGGAAAAGATCACCACTGGCAAAATTCTCACGCATAGTTTTCGTATTTCTTCAGCCAACGGTGCGTACTTGTTTGTTATTATTATTATTATTATTATTATTATTATTATTATTATTATTATTATTATTATTATTATTATTTTAAGAGTATTATCCACATGATCGACTATTGTTCATCGAATGAATTCAAATTGTTTATGTCAAATGATCGTTATGCATCGCGGATGTTAGTTCTAACGTTGGCATGGGGCAATAACCCCGTATTTGATTGTGGCTCTAATAATGTTTGGCCTGCTGACACAAACTCGTGCATTACAATGCCATTACGGTGCGTTTTAATTTAAACATTCACGTTGGTACAGGTCACTGCCCGGGGTTATTTAATTCAAACCTCTCCCATCGGGAGCTTAATTTTCGCTCTGTAATTCAGCAACATTCAGTTTGAGAGGAAGTAAGGGGTGAGTCACCTATTCAAATAATCACTACAACAACCTACTTCACAGTTGTTACCGTACTGTACTATTGTGTTGTATTTTCACATGTCGGCGGCTTCGGTAGCGTAGTTGGTAGCATGCTGAGCTTCTATGCCCAAGATCGCGGGTTCAAATCCCGCCGAAGTCGTCGGATTTTTAAGAGCGTTAAAATCCCTCAGTATGCCTTCCCTCGGAGGGGAAGTAAAGCCGGCGGTCCCATCTCATAGATTTATGGCACTAATTACACCTGTGTGAAGCTAAATTGTAGTATATAGGTTAAGAATGTAAACAACGCTCTTAGGTTCCTACGTTCGTTGCCAAGAGCCGACTGCGGTAGCGTCTGGTAGCTAAGTTCTGAACTAGCAGTCGTTGACGGTGGCGTTTGGCGGCAAAAGTAGGAACTATTTGAAAAATTCAAAAGTCTGCAGTCCTTACGTGAATTAAAAAACAGATAACACACACTAATACAGTCGGCACATTTAACACCGTTTATCAGACAGATTCTACACACACCCAAAGTACACGGGGCTACATGACCACGTTGTCGCAGCCCACCAACCAACCCATTTTCACATGTCAGACGTAATTACAGAGATATCCGAATTGATGTAGGTTTTGCCAATTTCTGCTATTGTACTTGCTATTTCGTGCGTCGATACAAGACGTATGCCTGTAAAATTAATGTCAATAAAAAGACGGGGTTCGAGTTTGGAGTTGGTTCTTCAGATGGCAGCACATACACATCCTGCCGGAGTCTTGGAAATTAATCCTAATATTGTCGGCGTACATAGTGGGACCCATAGGAAAGAAGGTTCAAAAGGGAAGCAAGGACGCTTGTAGTTTTATACGTGACTTAATCATGTGATCATGAGCCACGGGAAATCCTTTTTACGTAGAATACGAACTGCAGGACATGGCATTTCACTTCGAAAATCGTACATACATTGACCAGGAATCGAACCCGGTCCGCCTTGATGAGAGAATAATAGCTCGATCGCTGCGCCACCACGGCCCCTGAAGGTTCAAGAGAGTAGGCTCCGATTGTATGGGCATGTAGGCCTACTGAGAAGGGGGGAGAACTACGTGGAGAAAAGAGTTGGAAATATGGAAATTGAGGAGTCAAGGAGGAGAGGAAGACCAAAAATGAGGTGGAAAGATGAGGTTGCAGCGGACCTCAGAGAAAAAGTATGGAAGAGGGAGGAAGCAAAGGATAGGCATTTGTTGTTGCTGTTGTTGTTTGAGTCTTCAATTTTTGACTGGTTTTATGCAGCCCTCAATGGTCCCCGGTCCTGAGCTAATCGTTTCATCTCTACATAGCTACCACACCCTACATCCGAGTCAATCTGTTTAACATATTCTAACCTTGGTCTACCCCTACAGTTCTCATCCTCGACCCTTCCTTCCACAACTCACTTTGCTATTCCTGGGTGTTTTAGTATGTGTCCTACTAACCTATCTCTTCTCTTCATTAGCAGTCACTAGGAACATCTTTCCTCTCCCACTCGTCTTAATACCTCTTCACTTGTAACCCTATCTACACATCTGATCTTCATCGTTCTCCTGTAACACCACATTTCAAACGCTTTTATTTTTCTCTTTTATGCTGCTCCAACAATCCAAGTTTCACTTCAATAGAGTACCACGCTCCAGACAAAGGCTTTCAAAAATTACTTCCTAATACCTAAATTTATATTCGATGTCAACGGATTCCTTTTCTGTAGAAATGCTTTCTTTGCCTGTACTAACCTACTTTTTATATCCTCATTGTCCACACTAATCATAGATGAACATATCCATGTTAATACTCTTGTAGATATTTAAATGAGAGTTGCAAATAATTGTGAAAATATATTTTTTACAATTAACTGGACACATTTAACAATAGAAGTGGAGGTACATTGAAAAACAGGCAGCAGGAAGTCTCTGGGTTATCGTGCCCATTCATATGGGACGGGCCACGCCTCTTATTGATACCAGTAGAGTATTGATAAAGCTTGTGTTGTGCAAATATAAATCAGTCCTGGGTCAAAATTCATTTCGCCGTAGGCTTTCTTTTTATTTATTGTTTGCTTGTAACAGACCGCAATATCCTTGAGGGCAAGCATCCAGAGGGATTCGTTGAAGTAGGACGCTTACAAGATGAAAACACGTCCTACACCAGACATTGAGAGACTCTTCTACATTATGTATGAATGTAGCACAGCATGAATATAGATGTTACCATCAAGCACTTCTAGGGTTAGATTGTTACCATCTCGTGATGAATGCAGAATTTTTTCATTTGTCTGTTGGCACAGGCTGGAGCAAAATGTGTTTTTTCAGTCTCATTCATGGCTGTGATAGAGTCTACTGAGGTATGGGTGGTTGTGGTGAAATTTGTCGGTGGTGATCACGGAGGTATCATCCCTGATAGACTGTCAATAGTTAATGTTGTTGATTCTTTTAGGGACTTTGTGACATCGTGGTTATGTAGTCCCGTGTACTTGGGTGTGTGTAGAATTCGTCTGATAACTTTTGCAAGAGTGCTGTATGTACTAGTGAGTGGATTTGTAATTGAGGTAGAAGCTTGCCACGGTGGGTGAGTGGTTATCGTGTCGGATTACTACCCCCCCCCTCCCCAAGCTAGCAGGTTCGCTCCTGGCCGTGGTAAGTGTTTTTAAAAGGCGGCATAAATCACGATACGCATGTCATACGATGTTGGCATGTTAAAGAACCCATTTGAATTCAGTTGGCCATGTTCATAGTGGCAAAATTAATTTCGGGATTTTCCGACAACACAAAGTTCCTCATTTCTCTACTAGAAAGCGCTATAGTGTCAAGGAGCTTAGATATCCAACTTCCTTGACTTGCATAGTGCTTCAAGGAACAACTAAATTCGACATGCAAGCTGCCCTCTGGGTGTCAAATAACAAAGCTTGCACCCGGCAGCCGAGGCCATACGATATTATTATTATTATTATTATTATTATTATTATTATTATTATTGAGGTAGAATTTGGTTAGGAAGCGGCCGTGGCCTTATGTTAGGAGTAGAATAGGGGATCCCACGGAAAACTACTTCCAAGATGGCTGAGTTAGGAATCGAACCCACCTCTTCTCAGTTTTACCTCACGAGGCTGAGCGTACCCCATTCCAGCCCTAAGACCAGCATTAAATTTATTGGCAGAGCCAGGAATTAAACCCGGGTCTCCACGGTGACAGGCAAGAATATTAACCACCACGCAACTAGACGGACACTTTGTCGATAGCAGGCAGAGCAGAGTTGTGTATAATACTCATTGGGCGAGGATGTAATTGAGAAAGTTTTGGTCACGCTCTGAAAAAAAAAAAAAATTGTGTAGCAGATAAATGTTATTGGATGGTTCTCTTCTCATGAGGGTTAATTTTATTCCGCTTGTGTTCCCTACTGCAACTTAAATTAATCGATATAGCCTGTGATGGGTAACAGCAGATCTAGTGCCCATGGATGCTGTGAAAAGTGCTACTCGTACGGTTAGTACTGCTGTACACGCTCAGTGAGGGAAGTACTTACAGTACCAACTACATCACTCCTAACCCTACCTAGTAGGCCTCTATATACCACTGCCTTGTGTTTTTGTGTTCCCCCAGGGGCTCACGACTTTTGGGACGTGGGTTGGCGACCACGGGACCCCAGCTGAGTCCGGCATTGCTTCCACTTACTTGTGCCGGGCTCCTCTCCATCTTCTTTCCTGTCGGCCGCTCTTGGTCAACTTTCGTTGCCTTCCGACCCCGACTGCATTAGGGTATCCGAGGCCTAGGGAGTATTACACATTCCCGCCTTAATCGGCCCTTATCTCATCTTTCCTGATACCCTCATACTTCGAGGGGTCAGTCTTCTTTTTCTTTTCATGTTATCTCCTGCCTTATGCACAAGGCCCTCGTGGAAGCAGGGTGTATGTAGCCCCACCACTTCTGGTGCACCCTGGATAGAGCTACACCCTCAAGGGCTCATGGCTGGCGAGTTCGGGAGTTGGCGACCCCGAGGGATTCCTGAGCTGGGCCCGTTTGGTTCTCTTTTCCTTCTGACCTTGGGGCGGGCCCTCTCCTCTTTTCCTTTCCTATCTGCCTTTCATGGCTCTCCTTCCTTCCATGTCCCTCAATCCACATTCCTCAAAGGTTGAGGGCATTTCTTTTCTTCCTGTCCTTTATTTGCCTTATCATTTATTTGTTAACTATTTCTTCTTCTAGTATGTAAGTTAGTAGTTAGTATTAGTTATAGTTTTCATTCTCATCTCATCTTTCACAATCATCCAAATCATTAGGGGCCGATAACCTAGATGTTAGGCCCCTTAAAACAACAATTATCATCATCATCATGTTTTTGTGTGTCTGTACTCATATAACCTACTGATTTTTGAGTATCCACCCAGCCAACGCAGACTTTTCCGCAATCCACACAGGCGCGCATTTAATCTGCACTACAATCGGGACTTACTTCTAATCTTATTATATAATACGCTAAGTTGTATGTTTCACAAAACTCAAGCTCCTAAACCAGAGGGCGTTAGAAGGTGTGGTTTGTACCAAAATCTTCCTAATCGTCTCAATACTAAAGGAAAAATCTTGCATTTCCTGAAAAGTCAACGGAAGCGTACATTAAAAGTCAACGGAAGTGTACATTTATTTGTTTATAAAGTGTTTTTACACAAATAAACAAGACGATGGCTCCTGTCAGAACTGTGTCGCGTCGAGCCCGTATAGTACTAGAGCCGGGCGGGTAGTCTGTACACATGGGGCGCACACAACCCAATATGCGGGTCCGCTAGTTATTGTTAGACAAAGAAGGCACTGCAATACGATCAAGCTTATTTCACCACTTTAACAGCTCTCCTATAATTTTGTTGATGTTGTTAATTCATTTGAGGGGCTTGGAACATCTTGGTCATCAGCCCGTATAGTTGGGTATGTGCTAAACTTTTTTGATAACCTGTATTCCTGTGATGACTGTAGTAATGTGTGCAACTGTATTAGGGGGAAGGAATGGTAGGTAGGTGCCTCAGGATGTGAAATAAGGTATTATCCCGGCATTTACCCGGAGGGAGTATGGAAATATACCGGAGAAAAATCGCACTCGAGGATAGCGCCCGGATTCGAACCTCCGATCTCCGGACTTGTTGTAGCACCCCGTCGTGGCCGTAGGGCAGACCGTGATGATTACAGCTATAGCCTACACTACTGCGGCCATCACAATTACACAGCTTATCAGATAGATTCAACTACTTACTTTACTTTACTTTACTTTACTTTACTTTACTTTACTTTACTTTACTTAACTTAACGCGATCAGGCCCAGGGGGACCGCGCGCTGCTACAAGGGTTCTCCTCCACTGGATTCTATTTGCTGCTCTCTATTGCCAGTCATCCTCTATTCCAATCTGTCGCAGGTTTTCACGGATTCCGTCCTTCCATTTTTTCCTTGGCCTACCCAGTGGTCTTCTTCATTGAGGAACAAAATTGAGCAGTTTCAGTGGTTGGTTGGTTCTTAAGTTTAGGGGCTGCGACAACGCGGTCATCATGTAGCCCCGTGTACTTTGGGTGTGTGTTGAATCTGTCTGATAACCGGTGTTTATTGTGATGACTGTATTAGTGTGTGTATTTGTTTTTTAATTTAATTACTGCAACTTAGAATTTTTCAAATAGTTCCTACTTTTGCCGCCAAGCGCCACCGTCATCGACTACTGGGCCAAGTTCAGAACTTAGCTACCAGACGCCACCGCAGTCGGCTCTTGGCAACGAACATAGAAACCTAAGAGCGTTGTTTACATTCTTAACCTATCCAATTTAGCTTCACACAGGTGTAATTAGTGGAAGGATCTTTAACGTGCCATAAATCTATGACATGGGACCGCCAGCTTTACTTCCCCTCCAAAGGAAGGCAAACTGAAGGAATTTTAACGCTCTTAAAAAATCCGAC
Source organism: Meconema thalassinum (assembly GCA_946902985.2). Classification (NCBI taxonomy): domain Eukaryota; kingdom Metazoa; phylum Arthropoda; class Insecta; order Orthoptera; family Tettigoniidae; genus Meconema; species Meconema thalassinum. The sequence goes on along the minus strand of OX336388.2, from coordinate 374,401,253 downwards.
GGCTTCGGCCGGGTTTGAACCCGCTATCTTGGGCATAGAAGAAGTTTCAGAGTCCATCGGCATGTGTCCATCCTAGTGACATGGCCTGCCCATGCCAGACGTTTGCTTCTCATTAGTCCTACAATGTTTGGGGTTTTATACATGACATTCAGCTCTCAATTGCACCGTACACGCCATTCACCACTGTCCTTATCTTGAACGGGACCAAAGATCTTCCTCAAAACTTTCCGCTCAAAAATAAGGAGAATATTCAAATCTTTTTTTTTTTTTCCGAGTACTCTATGTCTCGCTTCCATACAGCACTACAGGCTGAATTAGTGTCTTGTATAGTTGGAGTTTGAAATTTCTCGATAGGCTGCGGGACTTATGCAGATTCAAACTTTCTTCGGCTTTTCCCAATTAATTGGGTCGCCGGAGCCAACCAGGCTCATTTTGGTTTTGGCCGGCGATTTAAGGCCGGATGCCCTTCCTGACGCCATGTGATTTTTCAGGTGAAAATTCCATCCCGCTGTCACCGGGATCCGAACCCCGGCCGTCCGGGTGAAAGACGAGCTGCGCCATCACGCTCCCCTACTTAAGCAGATTCAACACACACGCAAATACATGGGTCTGATGACCAAGATATCCCAAGACCCTAAAATAGCTTAACAACTACAATAACTATCAGCTGCAGTATTACCACTAAATTGTCACGTTGGCAATGAGCTTGTAAGTAGGAGTCGTTAAATGAGTAATGTCGGGAATGAAGTCACGTTAACTTACAGGACCCTCATAATTAACGACCACCATTATAAGTTGGAAGCCTCCGTGGCTTAGGCGGCAGCACGCCGGCCTCTCACCGCTGGGTCCGTGGTTCAAATCCCGGTCACTCCATGTGAGATCTGTGCTGGACAAAACGGAGGCAGACAGGTTTTTCTCCGGGTACTCCGGTTTTCCCTGTCAAAATTTCATTCCAGCAACACTCTCCACTATCATTTCATTTCATCTGTCATTCATTTAATCATTGCCCCAGAGGTGTGCGTCAGGCCTCGGCAGCCGGCACAGTTCATATCCTCGCCGCTAGATGGGGGCTTCATTCATTCCATTCCTGACCCGGTCGGAGACTGGAAGCAGGCTGTGGATTTTCATTTTCATTATAAGTTGGGAGGTGCCGGTTTAGTAGCTTATTAGTAAGCTCAAGCCAGCATGAACACGGTTCGTTTCACTACTCGAGAAGAGTTACTTCCGGGATTCCAGAGCCCACGGAAAACCGTAGCTAGTCACCGCTGTCCAACGAGGTGGGAAATATCTCGTCATGCGCACTACTCCAACAGAATTAATTGTTTGTTACATGGACATTTCACCTATTAAATTGTGAGTACGGTCACCTTTTGAGGATGACTGATGATCGATTAACCAAAAGAATATGGAGTTTCATCAAGTCTAAGGCAACAAGGCCGAGATGGTTCGAGGAATGCGAAAAAGATCTCAGGCAAATTGGCATTCTAGACCGAGAAATTCGTAAAAGGAACACATTTAGAAGATTGGTGAACTACTACCAAGGTTTTAAAATGGCATCAACTTCCGGAAGACGGAGAGGACCTTTGTCCGAAGAACATAAACAGGCACTCGTCGCTGGGGTCAGAAGATACTGGCAGGAAGTCCAAGCCGGAACAAGAACAAGACCTAGACACTAAAGTGAAGTTGGTTGATACCACGCAGTCCATAGAGGCTCAACTCGATGTATAAAAAAAATATAATAATAGCATATGGCCATGGGTGCCGGGTGCAAGCTTTGTTATGTGACGCCCAAAGGGCAGCTTGCATGTCGAATTTTGTTGTTCCTTGGAGCGCTATGAAAGTCAGGGAGGTTAGATATCTAAGCTCCTTGACACTATAGCGCTTTCTAGTAGAGAATGGAGGAACTTTTTTTTTGTGTTGGCGGAAAATTCCGAGATTAATTTTGACATTATGAACATGGCCTACTGAATTCAGATGGGTTCTTTAACATGCCAACAACGTATGACATGCGTGCCGTGACTTTTGTCGCCTAAAAAAATATATCACTTACCATGGCCAGGAGCGAACCTGCAAGCTTGGGGTTGGTAGTCCGACACGATAACCACTCACCCACCGTGTCAAGCTAATGCAGGGTCTTTATATTTGCGTGGGAAGGACATTCTCACTCACGCGCTCCGCCAGTGACGGCTCAGTTGCCGGCGACCGCGTGCGCAGATGTACGGCAGAATACAGTGCTTAATATCAGTATCATGCATTTTAACTCACCATGTTTACAGTAGATGCTGAAAATATTCCCCATCCACTGTCAAACATAATCGGCATCTCCCTTGAAGGTTCCGGTTAATTTAGCTTCGGTAAGGAAATAACGACCTTTAGATCTATTTTTATTGTTTACTGAACCTGTGTGTTTGAATCTCTTTCAGCCAGTTGTTTTATTGTCTGATTTAGAGGAATTTAATTCTGGGGTTGACTCAGCCTCGTGAGGTAACACTGAGAAGAGGCGGGTTCAATTCCTATCTCGGACAACCTGGAAGTGGTTTGCCGTGTTTTCCCACTTCTACTCCAGGCCAAATGCCAGGATGGTAAACGAGCCAAACGAAACAAATCCTACCTCAATTACAAGTACATACTCAAGTACATGGGCCTGCATGACCACGATGGAAGGCTGGACTTAGCCCCTAAAGAATCAACAACAACAACGCTTAAGACATTAATGTAGAGGAATGTCTTTCCCCTAAAATTCTCTATGTCCCTGACGTAAGAGGAATGTATTTCCCCTTACATTCTCTGAATCACTGTGTGCCTGACGTAAAAATTTAATATATTTTTATAGGGGCGTGGTGACACAGCGGTCAAGCTGTTGGTCTCTCATCCCATTGGACTGGGTTCGATTCCCAGTCAATGCATGTGAGATTTTCAAAGTTAAATGCCATGCCCTGTAGTTGGGATTCCACGTGAAAAGGAGGTCCAATGGCTAATGTTCACGATATTAACGGTCACGTAAAACTACAAACTTCCTTCCTTCCGTAATATCTTTAAGTTTTCTCTATTATTAATACATTTTCTTTGTGATACATGGTGTAGTACTTAACCTAAATTGCGAAGTTCTTCATAATAGAAAAGATTATTAGAGAAATTCCTCTTAAGTTCACTCAGGTGATAACCAACGTGCCCCTTCCCTCAAATCCGTCAGGGGTTCACAACTAGTGGGTCGTGGGTTGACAACCATAGGATCACAGCTAAGTCCGGCATTCCTTCCACTTAGTCTACTTGCACCGGGCTCCTCTTTATCATGTCTGGCTGCGTGGCTCAGGGGTAACGTTCTCGCTTGCTGAGCCCAAAGTTGCAGGTTCGAAACCTGGCGTAGTCAGCTGGCATTTGAGGCTGTGCAAATGCGAGGGAGCCGTGTCAGTACATTTACTGGCACGTTAAAGATCCCCTTCGGGGCAAAATTTCGGCACCCCGGCGTCTCTAAAAGCCAGGGTAGTTAAAAGGGACGTAAAACCAATATTATTATTATTATTATTATTATCCTCTTTATCATCTTTCCTGTCGACCTCCTTTGGTCAACTCTTGTTCTCTTCCGACCCTGACGGTATTAGGGTATCGCTGGCCTAGGGTGTCTTTAATTTCCCGCATCAATTAGCCATTGTCTTTTTCTTTCCTGATACACACCCTGATTCTTCGAGGGGTCAGAGTTCTTATTTTTCACATCTTTTACCAACCGTTACAGGCTCCTAAAGAAGGCAGGGTGTTAGTAGCACTCACCAAGCATTGAACCTTGGATAGTGCTACATCAGAGGTGACGGCTGGTTTAATTCAGGATTTGACAACCTCCAGGGATTCCTGAGCTAGATCTGTTTTTTTTGGCGTGGCCCTTCTCCTCTTTCCTTTTCCTATCTTCCATGGTTCTACACCCTTTCAGACTCCCCCAAAGTTCAAGAGCAAAAGGAAGATAGCTTTTAGTTTTACGTGACCGTTAATCATGCGATAATGAGCCACGGGACGTCCTTTTTACGTGGAATCCGAACCACAGGACATGGTATTTCACTTCGAAAATCTCACATGCATTGACCGGGAATCGAACCCGGTCCACCTTGGTGGGAGACCAAACCCCCCCCCCCTGCCCCCTCCACACATGTTCATTCTCCGAGATTTAGGACATTCTTCTCCCTGTTGTCTTTTATTTCCGTAGCCCCGCAGCGTCGCACACCACGACCACGCCGGCAGCTTCAGCAAGTCCATCAAAACCACCTCCCCCCTTAATTAAGTTAAAACAACAACAACAACAGTGGTTTTTTTTAATAACTGATATCAATTGTATTATTTACTTCCATTAACTTATTCATTTAGTTACCTTCGCGGCAAAACTATTTTTCTGACTACCTCTCAGGATCCAAAGTTCCTGGGTTCGATTCTCGGCTCAGACAATAAATTTAATTCTGGTCTGAGGGCTGGAATGGGGTTCACTCAGTCTCGTGAGGCCAAACTAAGGAGAGGTAACTTCGATTCGCACCTCAGCTGTGCTAGAAGTGATTTCCCCATTTCTACTCCAAGCAAATGCTGGGATGTACCTAACTTAAGGCCGTGCCCGCTTCCTACCCAAATCCTACCTCAATTGGGGCGTGGTGGCTCAGCGGTCTAGCTGTATGCCTCTCACCAAGGCGGTCCGGGTTCGATTCCCGGTCAATGCATGTGAGATTTTCGAAGTGAAATGCCATGTCCTGTGGTTCGGATTCCACGTAAAAAGGAGGTCCCGTGGCTTATAATCACAAGATTCACGGTCACGTAAAACTACAATCTTCCTTTCCTACCTCAATTACAAATTCACACACTAGTACAGACATCATAGTGACACAAGTTATCAGGCAAATCCTGCACATACCCAAGTACACGATGATACATGGCCAAGCTGTCGCAAAGCCCCTAAAAGAATCAACAACAAAATACGCTCCAGTAACTATAGTGCGTCTCTACCTTAAAAGACAGAATGGAATTAAATGTAGTATTTGCCTCTCACTCGCACTCCTATGTCCTGCAATTAGCTTCATCCTCTTCTACGCCAGCGATGTTGCCATTTCCCAATAACCGAAAGTGACAAATCTAAGAAAATGTTTATGTGGTCTTATAGAGAATTTTCCGCTCTTTTTGATGATGTAAAAATAAAAGTTATAAATAATTAACACATGGCCCAATTTTCACAATTACGATATTTTAGCGCGAATCTATTTTTTTGCGGATATAAAACTTATCACGCCATAGATCTAATGATCGCAACAGATCAAGAATTTAATTTTAGATTGCCTGATGTTGGTAGAAGATACCCTATATCTCAGGGCAGTAATTATTTTCATAATAAGAAAGTTATGATTTTTTTCTTAAATGTTACTTGAAAAATCTGGAATGGTGTCATACAAAAGTTACATAGCGAGAAACATTTTTGATGTTGACTTTCCGTTGGTGACTAAACGAGAAAGAATGTTCAATAATGTCTGAAATAGTTTTTAAAATAAACCAGAACTCGATATCAGATAGCATTCATAAGTTATAGCACTTTGCGTACACCTCCCGCCCAGTGCTGACACACCGAAAGTTTGTTTACTAATGTGGCCCGCAGGCTATCTGCTCGACTGCGTTTGAAGGAGGGAAGGTGATGGTGTGAAGTTTAACTGTGAAATGATATGGAGCTTGTGTTCTTTTTAAATTGTCCGCCTCTTTGCGTAGTGGCTAGCATTCTTAGCTGTCACTGTGCAGTCACCGTGGAGGCCCGGGTTTGAATCCCGGCTCTGCCAAGAAATTTAATTCTGGTCTGAGGGCTGGAACGGGGTGTACTGAACTTCATGAGACAAAACTGAGAAGAGGCGGGTTCGATTCCTACCTCAGCCATCCTCGAAGTGGTTTCCGTAGTTCGCCTTTGTTCGTCCCGGGAATGAACAAGGGTTCGTTAATGGTGCAGAGTTAACGTTATATATATTATTATTATTTTATTATTACCGGTATAATCATTATTATTATTATTATTATTATTATTATTATTATTATTAAATGTCATATTATAATTTATTATAACCTATGATATTCGAGAAAATGTAATATTGTATCTAAATATTGTATCGTCGTTCGCTTCAAGGCATGAGGTACAGTTATATACAACAAACAACTATTTTGGAAATTTCCCGAGTTTTGCGTAAAAACACGCATGTATACGGGTTATGTTACATCATGTGCCCGGCCTCGCAGAACTTGGTCTATGCAGCAGATCTGGCATCAGCGCGCTCCATTTAATGCGTACTGTCTTTTAAGGTAGAGACGCACTATAGAATAAAAATCTTGGTTATTAGCCTACTTTTCACATTTTGCTAAAATGAGGAATAAGTAGACTTATGGGATCGATCCGGGAAAATGTCTGTCTGTCCTTCTGTCTGTCTGTCTGTCTGTCTGTGTGTGTCTCCTATCAGCTCCTAAACGGCTGCAGCAATCGAAACCAAATTTAGTATGAGTAAAGATGTATTCCGGAATATATCAAGCCCATATTTGAAAATGATGTCAGTGCTACCAACTGCTGAAAAAACGCACTAGAAATTTGAGCTCCATGTTGGATATCTTGGAAGGTATGCATGGGAGCTATTCCAAAATTGGCACACATGTAGATAACACTGTTTCAGTTTAATTTCCAGGAGGCCATACATGACAGTGTTGCCAAAATAATTTTAAGCCTTCCGATAGGTCCAATTTTTAAATGCATATAACTTCTACACTATCAATTGGATTTCAACCAAATTTGGTATGTAATTTGTGTACACAAACAGATATGACTGAGCGTATTCTTAAGAGCCACCAGGGCTGCCAACTGTTAATAATTGCTCTCTCTATTCTTTTATCCAAATACCAATATATCAGAAAGTATGCAAGCCGACAGATTTAAACTATGCACACGTATAGTATCTGACATTTTAGATTAACATGGAATAATTAATATAAGTCAGTGCTGCCAACATGATTCTATGCCTGCTGATAGGTCCAATTTTAAAATACATGTAACTTCTATACTAACAAATTGATTTCGTCCAAAATTGGCACAACAAGATATCATAATATTTCAGATTAGGGTATTTCTGACCAGCACACGCATGACATTGTTGCCAACATGCTTTTACGCGTGCTGATAGATTCAAGGTCTAACTGCATGTAACGTCCATTGGACTTCAACCAATTTTTTTATTCTGTATTTTAAGAGATGGAACTAAGAATATATTCAGTCACCAGGTCTGCCAACTGTAGTGCTCTATTAGGCTACATTATACCATGAATATTTCGAACTAATTAGACATTTCGATATTATCAACTTAATTTCTTCATTATTCTAGATAGGTTCATATACTGTAGATTAATCATTGGCTTGAAAAGTAGGCTCTTTAGTTCGTCACGGAACTTATTGTTTTTAATAGTATTTTTTTCATCGAAATTTATTTGGATAATTCTCGAGAATTTCCTTGTAGGAACAGTCAGATAATGGATTTTAAAGACAGTACATAACATATATATGTGAGAGTTATTCCAAGAGTAATGGGTCCTCTTGAAGAAGGCACATACTTGTGAAGCAGTAGGCCTACTCACGTGTTAGCGAAGTCTCGCACGTCTGCTGGCGGATAGCTCCACACCACACCACACCATACCACTAGCACTCATGAACACGACTGATGGCTTTGCTTTGGCTTCCTTCCTGGTGAACTCGCTCAAATGTCAAGGAACTTTCTCCTGCCAGAGCGCGCTGCCGTTCGGCCCTTACTCTTCAGGATATGAACCAAGTAACTACTTTAATTGTCGCTCTTCATCAGTGAGCAGCTTGCTATTGTCTTCGGTCAGTGCTTCATTCCTGAACCGTTTGCATCGTTGGGTAGTGGCTAGCATTGTTTGTATCACCGCGGGTTCGATTCCCGGCTCTGATAAGAAATTTAATTCTGGTCTGAGGGCTGGATCGGGGATCGGGGATACTAGTACAGACATCACAGTGACACAAATTATCAGACACATTTTACACAGACCCAAGTACAAGGGGATACATGACCACGATACATACATACATACATATATATATATATACATACATTCATACATATGTATTGACGGCTTCCACCATTTTCTTTTATACAGGATAAAATACATTAAGAGTTAATACGAGTACCCTACTATATATAGTACAATCAACTGTATTCATACAGAACCGACAGTAGTGGCTACGCTCGCTAAAGCGCTGCATTAGGTCATGGAGCCAAGCTCTCTGCTGACTCGGTAGACGCGTGGGTTCGAGCCCCACCGTCGGCCGTCCTTGAAATGGTTTTCCGTGGTTTCCCATTTTCAACACCAGGCAAATGCTGGGACGGTACCTTCAGACAGGCCACGGCTGCTTCCTTCCACATCCTTGCCCAGTTTCATTCACCATCATTCATTTCATCTCTCATTAACTCCTCTCATGAGGTTGGCGTCAGGAAGGGCATTCGGCCGTAAAAACCATCGCCACAAAGACTTCCATCGCATCTCATCCCCGACCCCGTTGGAAAACGGGCATAATAAGGGGTAGACATTAAACTGTATTCATACAGATTGTCGAATGAAGAGGAAAGCAGATATTTTCTCAGGGGTCTTTCATCGGTATTGAACAAGTCTAAGCTGACCCCATTTGAGATTCGCATCATTCTATTTAGACCATAATTAGTCGGATGCCAGTTTGTTTCAAATACATGATGCTTGCGCATCGAACGGGGTGGCACATAGATATTGATTTCATTTAGTAATTCTGGGCAGTTTGGTTGGTTGGTTGGTTCCTTAGTTTAGGGGCTGCGACAACGCGGTCATGTAGCCCCGTGTACTTTGGGTGTGTGTAGAATCTGTCTGATAACCGGTGTTAATTGTGATGACTGTATTAGTGTGTGTATCTGTTTTTTTAATTCAAGTAGGGACTGCAACTTTGAATTTTCAAATAGTTCCTACTTTTGCCGCCAAACGCCACCGTCAACGACTACTAGGCCTAGTTCAGAACTAGCTACTAGACGCCACCGCAGTCGGCTCTTGGCAACGAACGTAGCAACCTAAGAGCGTTGTTTACATTCTTAACCTATCCAATTTAGTTTCACACAGGTGTAATTAGTGGAAAGATCTTTAACATGCCATAAATCTATGACATGGGACCGCCGGCTTTACTTCCCCTCCGAAGGAAGGCATACTGAGGGATTTTTAACGCTCTTAAAAAATCCGACGGCTTCGGCCGGGTTTGAACCCGCTATCTTGGGCATAGAAGCTCAGCATGCTACCAACTACGCCACCGAAGCCACTTCTGGGCAGTTTATGTGAGAGTTAACGATCTGGTACATATTAAGAATATAAAAATTATCACGACGGGATTTAAGAGTTGGCAGCTTCAATTGCATCATTACTTCAGAGTAGTTATAATTCGTTATTGGGTGTAGAAAACGATACGCATAAATTCGTAGGAATTTGTGTTGTACTTTCCCTAAACTCTCAATTTGTGTTTTATTGAAAGGGCTCCAAATCGGTGTACAATATTCAATTAAGGGTCTGACAAGGGTCACGTACAGTAGGAAATATATGTATTTGAGTCACGAAATTCCTTGGCATAACGAGTTATGCAACCTAATCTCTGCAAAGCCTTTTTTTAATATATTTTTCATATGCTCATTAAAATTAAGTGTGTCTGAGAATTTTACTCCCAGGTCACAAATACTTCTAACAGCATGACGTGGAGTAGACGATAGAAGATGATAAGAGAATTCAATATTCTGTTTCTTCTTTGAGAAGCCCTTAAAAGAATTAAAAACATCATTCCGGAATCTCTCGAGAGACATTGCGTATTACGACAAACAAATAAAGTACCGTAATACAAATAATATACTCAAAGATTCACCTGCGTTGGTACATATATTTATTTACTAGCATCCCTCCCCGTCTCCGCCCGTTAACTTTAATGGTAACAGTGTAAGCTTAAAAGGCGCACGGACCGCTGGTCTCAGACGCAATTCAGAAAAGCCGAGGTAAACAGTGAAACTCCAAAAACATATACTCTTTTCTGACAAGGAGAGGTCGCCAAGTGGTTTACTAGAAATGCGTTCACATTTGGTGGGTTTGCTCTTCATAAAAAAAATATTTTACCCCTGTTCGAGCGTTTTTGCCTATGGGCGTTAGTGTGCTCAAAATTGAACGTTTAAAATCAGTCCTCAAACTTTTGTAGTCTTATTCCCGCACAAATCCCGCCTCGTCTCCGTGGCGTAGTTGCTAGCGAAGGTACCGTGATCGGAACCTACCTTGATCTTTTTAAATTATTTTCTTTATCTTACTTTGTCATTTTTTCTTTTCTTTTATGTTTGTGGTACAATATATAAGTTGGCAGAACCGGGTGAGTTAGCCGAGGTCGTTGCGGCATGACTGTTGGCAGTCGCTCACATCCGGGAGGCGAGGAGATTCGAATCCCCCCGCCGGCAACCTTGAAGATGGTCTTCTGTGGTTTCCCATCTTCCTTCCATGCAAATGCCGGGGTTGGTCCTCAACTATAGGCCACAGCCGCTACCTTCCAACTCCTCGACCCTCCCTTCCAACTTTCCTCCCCAACGGTACTTGTAGCTCACCCATTGGGTGTCCGTCTCGAAGCAGCTACAAAACTGGCGAGCCGAACATGTCCTCGGACACTCCCGGCACTAAAACTAAAAGCCATACGCTAAAAAAAAAAAAAAGTTGGCAGATTACATCAAGTATTTTATTATTTGTTGTATAAATTAATAGTTATTGTTTACATGCAGAATGTTTAGCTTGATGGTGGAGCAGAGTGGAACAGAGGGAAGGACTCTGGCGTTTCTGTATTAGACTCAGCGCAGTGCGAATGATCGTAGCGTCGCCGGCCACGCTGCGTTTAAATTCTAACGAATAAAACTTTCAACGCGTTCAAGCGTCACGGACGAATACTGATGTTAAAATATTGTACATAGCTCCAAAACCGAAGAAATCACAGCAAATACACTATAGAAAACACGAAAGACAATAATAAGGGATTTATCAGTAAAAGAAAAAAAGTCGTGACCAAGAGTTGACTCGAACTCGAAACCTTCAATTCCCCACGCCAACGCGCTAGCGACTACGCCACGAAGATGATCTGGGAACGTGTGTGGGAATAAGACTACAAAAGTTTGAGGATTGATTTTAAACGTTCAATTTTGAACACATGAAGGCCCATTGGCAAAAACGCTCGAACAGGGGCAAAATATATATATTTTTTTAATGAAGAGCAAACCCACCAAATTTGAATGCTTTTCTAGTAAACCACTTGGCGACTTCTCCTTGTGAGTCCTAACTCGACACGGCTCGACAGTTTGATGCTGGCCGAAGCTGCGGTGATAGGCTGGCTCGTAAACTCGCTCCGAAGCTAGTAATTTATATTCCCACTGAATGGAGATTGTTGGAAGAAATGAAAACGTAAAAACACTTATAGTGGGTGACGTATTAAAGATAAGAGATATGCTGTCAGGAACATTTATGTAGAACTCTTCATGCTGAACACTCATAGTATATAGATATTTTCAACGGTTTACCGAGCGTAAGCTTAAAAGACGCACGGACGGCTGGTTCTTTTTGACTTGATTCACTGAATTCGTTACTGCTCGGCTTCTTTTGGTCATAAATGAATGTTTCTCTACAGAACCTCGAGATATCCTTTACAGAATGGTGAAAACCGCATCAAAACCCATCCAGTGGTTCTCGAGATTACCTGTTACATCCAAGAATCGGGGACTTGTTTTATACTATGTAGAGATTACGAGTACGTTCCTGCCTAGGGCCAGATGACCTCGTAGTTCCGCCCCTTAAAACAACAATAAATAACTAACTAACTACGTTCCTGCCTGCTGTTCCCAAGGCTGCAGGATTGAATCCTGGTGCATCCAGTTGGCCTTTGATGGTTGGTTCCTCACTTTAGGGGCTGCGACAACGCGGTCATGTAGCCCCGTGTATTTTGGGTGTGTGTAGAATCTGTCTGATAACCGGTGTTAATTGTGATGACTGTATTAGTGTGTGTTATCTGTTTTCAATTCAAGTAAGGACTGCAGATATTGAATTTTTTCAAGTAGTTCCTACTTTTGCCGCCAAACGCCACCGTCAACGACAACTAGTTCAGAACTTGGTTACCAGATGCCATCGCAGTCGGCTCCTGACGACGAACGTCGGAACCTAAGAGCGTTTGTCAAATGTTTAACCTAATTTAGCTTCACACAGGTGTAATTAGTGGAAGGTTCTTTAACATGCCATAAATCTATAACATGGGCCCGCCGGCTTTACTTCCCCTCCGAAGGAAAGCATAGTGAGAAATTTTTAACGCTCTTAAAAATCCTAAGACTTCGGCCGGATTTTAACCTGCAATCTTGAGAGTTGGCCTTTGAGGTTGCTTTAATATGTTTGCTGGCATATACAAATCCCGTTCGGGGCAAAATTCCGGCACCATGGCGTCCTTATAAGCTATACAGTTAAAAGGGACGTAAGTCCAACATTATTATTATTATTATTATTATTATTATTATTATTATCACTTTCCAGCCATTGTTCCATCCATTTGTCCCTACAATCATTCGTACTACCCTCGCATCAGTTACCCTCAGCTTACAGTATGCATGAGAGATCCCGATTCCACCCAGCTCTCACTCCATACACCAGGAAGGCACCAATATTGTTGTTGTTGTTGATTATTTAGGGGCTTTGCGACATCGTGCCGTCCCCGTGGTGTTAGGGTAGCGTGCCTGCCTCTCACCTCGATTCCTGGCTCCATCAGGAATTTTAGAAACTGACGTGAGAGCTGGAACGGGGCGCACTCAGCCACGTGTGGACAGTTGAGTAGCTGTCTGACAGTGAGGCAGCGCCCTGGTCACGAAAACCAAAATTAACGGCCGAGTGGACCCGCTGCGCTGATCACGTGTCACCCTAATATCTGCAGGCCAAATGGCTGGGCAGCGGTCGCTTGGTAAGCCTAGGCCCTTCATGGGCTATAGTGCCAGGGGGTGGGGTTATAAATTATTGCGACATCGTGGTCATGTAGTCTCGTGTACTTGGGTGTGTGTAGAATTTGTTTGATAACCTGTGTCTCTGTGATGTCTGTGCTAGTGTGTGTATGTTTGTAATTGAGATAGGATTTCGGTAGGAAGCGGCCGGGGCCATAAGTTAGGTACCATCCCGGTATTTGCCTGGGGGTGAAACTACGGAAAAAACAATTTCAGGATGGCCGAGGTGGGATTCAAACCCACGCTCTCCCGATAACAGTGAGGCACGAGGTAGCGTGTTAGCGCTCTTGACCACCAAAGCTGGTTTATAATAATGAATGAATGAAAATCCACAGCCTGCTTCCAGTCTCCGACCGGGTCAGGAATGGAATGAATGAAGCCCCTATCTAGCGGCGAGGATATGAACTGTGCCGGCTGCCGAGGCCTGACGCACTCCTCTGGGGAAATGATTAAATGAATGACAGATGAAATGAAATGATAGTGGAGAGTGTTCCTGGAATGAAATTTTGACAGGGAAATCCGGAGTACCCGGAGAAAAACCTGTCTGCCTCCGTTCTGTCCAGCACAGATATCACATGGAGTGACCGGGATTTGAACCACGGACTCAGCGGTGAGAGGCCGGCATGCTGCCGCCTAAGCCACGGAGGCTTGAATAATAATAATAATAATGATAATAATAATAATAATCGTAGTTCGAAAATCATTTCAATTCTATCACGGTGTTTACAAATGCAGTCATTCAAGGTGGTACAGCTTATTAACTAATTCTGTTGCGAATGTTCTGTCATGAGAACTTGTCGGTCTTATCTCTGAAGTTTGTTGTCACTTTGCCAGGCCAGATAGCGGTAGGGGAGGGGCTAAATTATCGCCCTCTTTCTCCACTCGAAGGCGTGCTTTGTTGTTACAAAAATGTTGATGCTGCTGATTTTACCCGTTAGCAAACTTGCCTCCCTCTATCCATGCCACGCTGAAAGATAAATGTGTATCTCGATAACCTTGACACGAACAAATCATTCAACTTCTCTGATCCTGGGATCGATGCCCTCTTCTTAACGATTGTTTGGCATGATGTAGGGTATTCATGTAACAGGCATTTCGTTCAGCGTATTCCGTGATTAAAGTTAAAACAACGTTGAATCAATAAGTAACTCATGACAGTCACTTTATTGGACAGTGAATTGTAATTCACTGCATTCCATCACCTGGTCTATTGGCTAGCATTCTTGACTGTCACTTCGGAGTTCTGGGTTCGATTCTTGACTCTTCCAAGAAATTAAATTCTGGTTTGAGGCTGTCAGAGAACACACACAGCCAATTACACGAGGCTACATAACTATGAAGTCGCAAAACCTCTAATCAAGCGTTTTCGACCCGGTGCTCTTTAAATGAAATTTGGTGCTCTCGTCTTACGAGACAAAAAGTGCTCGCGAACACAAGCTCCCCTTAGATCCATTCTTTAATTCATTTTTGTTGCACGAACCGGAATAAGTCAGAAATGTCATCATTTTATGAAATAGAATTTTTTGAATCTACAGTACAGTAAAACAATTGGACATCCCTGTTTTATGTGTAACAGGGAAAATTTTGATTCAACTCGACTGTCCACACGTAAATGTACAGTATTTTATGTGCATGAGTCATGCAAGCAGTTGCAGCATACCTGGTGAGCGGTGAATCCCTTGCTATTTCAGCAATTCTAAGGAAGATAGAGACAGACAAAGGAAAGAGAGAAGCATGCTTGCTGCATTTTTATTTTTTATAATCGTTTCGGTCTTCTATGGACCACGTTATTTCAACTGCCTTTTCCCTCGTTCTTTCACATTGGCCCAGTATTCGTGCATTCTTCTTCAGTGAGCTTCCTTCCGTTCTTCGGTCCACTTCTTGTCGGTTTTCAATATAGGTTTTGGCTGAAAACTCTTTATTTCCCCTAGTTTCTTCTTCAAAGAGACACGTTCCAAGATGTCCTCATGTGATATCCCCAGTTCTTGTAGGTCTTTTTCCACCTCTGAAAACCAGATCCCTTTGGTTTTCTTTCCCACAAAATAGGCACAGATTCGATTGGACAATCTTCCGGAGTTCATTCATGTTAAATGGCCATAAAGGAGACTCTTCTTTTGCGAATGGTGTCCGTTATTTTCTCCACGTGTAGATAAAGTTCATCGTTGTGTCGTCTTCTATACTCTCCTCGTTCCTTGACCGGGCCCAAGATCTTTCTCAGAATCTTCCTCTCTTTGGCTTCGAGTTGTTCTGCCAGGCCTTTCTTATTCATCGCCAGGCATTCTGATTCATATAACGCCTCCTGGCGAATAACGGTAACGTAGTGCCTCAGTTTGGCCTTGAAGGACATTGATCGTGTTTTGTAAATGTCTTTGGTTAAATGGTAAGCCATTTCCATTTTGTTAATCCGTGACACGAAAGCTTCCTTTTCACGAGTGTTGGGCTCAATCCATTCACCCAGGTATTTGAATTTCTATTAGCCTATTTATC
Organism: Meconema thalassinum; assembly: GCA_946902985.2. Lineage (NCBI taxonomy): Eukaryota > Metazoa > Arthropoda > Insecta > Orthoptera > Tettigoniidae > Meconema > Meconema thalassinum. The sequence continues at coordinate 374,385,714 of OX336388.2, read as the reverse complement.
TTATTATTACTATTATTATTATTATTATTATTATTATTATTAGCCTATATCCCATTTAATGGTGCTCGGGTACTTGGTATGGCATGAGGGTGGTCCTCGCAGTCACAAAAAAGTTGATGACACATGCGTCTAAATGAACCAACAGCAAAAATAAAGAATAGCAAGAAATTGATTTCTTCTCTTAGGGCTTTGTTATAATTATTAGTTTTATTTAATTTTATGTTTTATTAATTTTTGGACTTTTCATATTTAGGTATCCGACTCCAAATTTTTAATTCCATTCTAAATTTGTATAGCCTACTTTAATCTCTGTTAAGAGGGGGCAGATGACCTCTTAGTTCCGCCCCTTAAAACAACAATAACTAACTAATTGACTAACTCAGCCTTGTGAAGCAAAACCTAGAAGAGGTGGGTTCGATTCCCACCTCAGTCATCCTGGAAGTGTTTTTTTCCTTAGTTTCCTCTAAAGGCAAATGCCGGATGGTAGATAACTCAAGGCTACAGCCATCCCCTACAAAATCCAATTATAAATAAACGCACTAATACAGCCATCAAAAGCCGGGATTCGAATCCGGACCTCCGGGTTGACAGCCAAGAATGCTAGCCACTACACCACGAGGTGGTCTTATTAGAAGATCGTGGGTCTTATCCCTTTCTTACATTCCACATCATTGCCTGCAGCCATAACACGACATGGCTGTGTTCATGCACCATTGGGTAGGTAATAATTACTCCATATGTGTCCAGAAACTGGTGCGCGGTTTATAGCGCAGTCATAATACCGATTCTGTGTAGTACCTCATAATTCTATTTCAGACCATTTACCGATTCTGTTGTTGGAGGTCATTTTTGGGATGTGCCGAGCAGCTGGAGATGATTCAGAAAATGAAACTGCGTATACGTCAATCAGCAGACAGTGCGAGCACGCTAATAGCCTCTATTTGGCTTCATGTAGAATTTGTCTGATAACCTGTCTTTTTTGCTTGCTTATCAGGTTATTGGAATCCCATAAGTGAACTTATTTCAGTTTGATTGCTGCGATAGAATCGTAGATATTTAGAACCGGTGAATAATTTTGGATGACCGCCATGTTAGATAGTTGTATATGTGGACGATTCTATGACGATTATTCCGTTGGTTTATTATATATACGTCACTTCGATCGCATGATTAGGATACAAACAAGAAGTTTCGTGACGAACTAAAGAGCCTACTTTTCTTAAAATGTAAGATTCATGCCAATGATTAATCTAAATGGATCTATCTAGAATAATGACGAAATTAAGTTGGTAATATCGAAATTTCTAATTGTATCGAAATACAGTGTACCTGGTATGATGTAGCCTAATAAAGCACTACAGTTGGCAGCCCTCGTGACTGAATATAATCTTAGTTCCATCTCTTATGGTACAGAATACAAAATTTGGTTGAAGTCCAGTGGATAGCATGGACGTTAACTGCAGTTAGACATTGTATCTAACAGCGAGCGTAAAATCATGTTGGCAACAATGCCATGCATGTGTTGGTCAGAAATGATCTGAAATAATATGATCTATTGTTGTGCCAATATCGAATGAAATCCATTAGTTAGTATAGAAGTTACATGCATTTTAAAATTGGACCTATCAGCAGGCTTAGAATCATGTTGGCAGCACTGACGTATATTAGTTACTCCAAATTAATCTAGAATGTAAGGTACTATACGTGTGCATAGTTTAGAGCTATTGGCTTGCAAACTTAATTGATATTAGGGTAACAAAAATAGAGACATCATTTATTAACAGTTGGCAGCCCTGGTTGCTCTTAAGAATACGCTGTCATATCTGTTTATGTACACATAGTACATACGAAGTTTGGTTGAATTCCAATTGATAGTGTAGATGTTATATGCATTTAAAAATTGGACCTATCAGCAGACTTAGAATCGTTTTGGCAACACTGTCATATATGGCCTCCTGGAAATTAAACTGAAATATTACTATCTATAGCCTACGTGTGTCAATTTTGAAATAGCTCCCATGCATACCTTCCAAGATATCCAACATGGAGCTCAAATTTCAATTGCGATTTTTCAGCAGTTTGTAGCACTGACATCATTTTCAAATACGGCATTGAGATATTCAGGAATGGATCTTGACTCATACCAAATTTTGTTTCGATAGCTGCAGCCGTTTAGGAGTTGATAGAGGGGGGCTGGGGGCGGGGGTAACACACACAGCGAGACAGACAGACACACATTTGCCCAGATCGATCTCATAAGTCTACTTTTTCCTCATCTTTGCAAAATGTGAAAAGTATGCTAACAATAATTATTTTATTTTAAATATTCGCTAAACCGCTAACTTAAGTCTATTAAATATTCAATTAAATAAGATGTCAGTAAACTACATTAGACATTTGCCGTATAAAATTTTACTACAATTGGATGATTAAATCACGTGAAAAGTTAATTTTAATATTTTAATTTCGTTCGACCGCCATATTGTTTTTGTACTAATTTTTTAAACGTTACATAGATGAATTTATTACTATAAAAAATTCAGGGTGATATCAATCACAGTTTGGAAGATACAGAATGCCGGTGAATTATTTTGCGCAGATGCAATGGTGGATTGGTTCAAGGTATTAAAATTTGAAAGGCGCGCTCTAGGTTGGACAAATTAGTAGTACGTCCTTACCGAGATTCATTGAAATCAGTCCAGCCGTTTAGATTTTATTTCGAATCATCTTATGTAATTCAATTGTTTTCATAAACTCAAGATGGCGTCTTTGCAAATTTTAAAATAAAAATAATGATTTTTTGTGTCGTAATCATGCGATCGAAGTGACGTTTATATAATGAATCAATGGAATAACCGCCATCTGCTGGTACATAACTTTATTGCCCACATATACAACTATTCAACATGGTGGTCATGCGAAATTATTCCCCGGTTCTAAATATCTACGAATCTATCAAAACTGAAATTTTGTAATGTTCACAGAGGTCATAAAAATAAGTTCACCTATGGGATTTCAGTAACCTAATAAGCTCAAAGTCAACATAGCGGCGACGCGAAATGTATATACAGTATAATAATGGATTTCTCTCACGACGTTAACACCCGAGCGCTGTGTAACTTGGCTCGGTATATCTTCATACAAGGCTTAAATTGGCGTCTAATATCAATTTTAATGAGAACACAAAAATGGTGGTTCTGCAAAATTATTAATATATGTTCTTTATTTCTCGTGCCCTATACAAGCGATATAAATGTAGGTTGGTATAATAATAATAATAATAATATCGTATGGCCTCGGGTGCAAGCATTGTTATTTGACTCCCAGAGGGTAGCCTGCATGTCGAATTTTGTTGTTCCTTGAAGCACTATGAAAGTCAAGGAGGTTAGATATCTGAGCTCCTTGACACTATAGCGCTTTCTAGTAGAGAAATGAGGAACTTGTGTTCGCGGAAAATCCCGAGATTAATTTTGCCATTATGAAAACGGCCTACTGAATTCAAATGGGTTCTTTAACATGCCAACATCGTATGACATGCGTATCGTAATTTTTGCCGCCTTTCAAAAATCCCTTACCATGCAAGCTTGGGTTAGTAAGCCGACACGATAACCACTCACCCACCGTGGCAAGCTGTGGGTATAATGAACCACCATTATAGCCTAATATTCATCAGCTTGCGTAGTCTATAATAATTGTATAGCCTATATATTAAGAAATCCAACATGGCGTCCATGCGATATATTTCTCCGGTTTACAATATCTCCGAAACTATTTAAGCAATCAAATTGAAATGTATTATGGTGATAGAGGACTATTAAGGGAGGAGGACACATGTGTAACTTTCAAAATCCTGAATAAAAAACAACACACATACGATAATAGGACTTTATACGAGGAAAATAGGCTACAAATTTGGCCTCTGCTGGTCATGTACTGTTCAGTAGAATATCTTGCAGAAGTCTTATACAAGAAGTTACTTCCACCCTAAAAATAAGGACTTGCGAGTTATTTGTATGCTGCCAGAAGGAGCAGACTTGTGTTTTTATTGGTCTGCGACTACAACATACAGGGGATAACTGGGAGCTCGTTGGCGGTAGTGCACTTATATGTCTCGCTCGGCTCCAGGCGATGAAATAAACTTGTTCCACAGCACTGCATTAGCGCATGCTGGACCTGCGATTCCCAGGCTTTAGCGACGTCAGAGTATTACACCAGGGTGTTACCATTAATTATTCTGATACCCACACAATCGATTCTAAAGATCTGTGATGGAAATTCGCTACTGGGACGATTCTCGTGTTCATGCACTGTGACGTAGGGTTGCCAGATTTCAAGAATGCAAAAACGGAACACACGTCCCAAAACATTGTTTCTTTTTAATCGAGGTTGTTATATGTATTAAATAAGCATTACATAATCAAATACGAACTAGATATTGCTGACATATCATATAGGCCTGTGACACCAGTAACTTACAAATGCTTTTCATTTGAACGACCGTTTGAAAGGACTTTTTATTTGTAAGTACCTTCTGATAAAATCCACTAGAATTTTCGTCATAATTGTAATATGTGAACAATTCTTGTTTTATCAAACTAACGGAGCTTCTGTTTCTATCATCTCTCCATTTGATATTCATGACAGAAAATACTCTCTTCGTAAAAGCATTGGGGGGATGCTGAGTATTGAATTCACAAGGACTAATATATTCCTTAATTTTGTTGCCCCTAATAAATCTATAACATGTACCCATCCATCTGACACAGTCACAGAAATCATTTTCTCTTTCAAACGTGCACCTGTATCACCAGAAAACAAGCTAGATATTACAATCAGTTCTGAAGCGGGACATTTGAAAATTGGTGTGAAATTGATTCGTATTATCAGATTAACAAAAAAAAGGAATATTTGGTGTTCCGTTAAAGATTAAAACGGAACGTCTGGCGACCCTACTGTGAGGAAGCCCAACTAAGGGTTGTAGCCGAGAAAGGGTAGGGAGCAGAAGGTTCTCTGTCCGATCAACCATTGGATTTACTTACGACAATAATTGAATCAGTGTTTTTTGAAAGGGCGTAGGTGAACGAAAGGAAATTGTCGGGAAACTAAATAAAACTTCCCCAAAGGCTTAATTTTTAATTTGATGGATTTTGTGACTAACATGCTTTTATGGAACATGTTCCACTCTCTAAAATAATTTTATAAATTTTTGTCCGGAAGATATGAGCAAAAGAAAATCGTGCAACTGCGCCCGTTAAAAAAAATCGAATAATTAGACACAAAAATGTTCATTAAATTGTTCGAAAATGCAATCAATTTGCTAGAGACAGATACTTACACAAATGGACAAAAAGTAATGGATCATTGTTACATATCAGTTTAGGACTTAATTTTTTTTTTTTGCAATACTAAGAAATTAGTGCAAATCTAAAGCACAGACATTGTGTTCAGATGGAATGTATTTGCTACACACAAAAATTGCACCAAATTTGAAGCACAGGGAAGCACTTACAACATAAGAAAGTCATTGTTGGTTGGTTCCTTAGTTTAGGGGCTGCGACAACGCGGTCATGTAGTCTCGTGTACTTTGGGTGTGGCGCACGTCCGCCCTTTCAAAAAAACTCAATATTTATGAACATGAGTTTTATGCGGAAAGAACACTTGCACAAGCGACCTTTCAAAGAAACAGATGGCTCTATCCAAAAGGAAAACAAAACGCTAAAAAAGTGAAAATGTCAAAAAAATGTCGATTACGCCCTTTCAAAAAAACACCGATTCAATTATGGATATTTCCCGTTTTGTCATTACACAAGAGAAACTTTAATTTGAACTATTTACCATACATATTTTGAGCGCATGTGTATAAACCAACCACCGGCCTCATTGGTATGCGTTCCCAACAGCACAACGGAAAAGTTGGGCACGCATGCGCATCGGGTGAAGTTCATGTTAACTGCCAATAGACGTAGAAACTCTCGCTGAGCTGCGATCTACATAGCCAATGCCGGGCGCGGAGAGGAGTGGAAGTGGAACGACTCTGTATTTCAAAAGAAAGAACTTGTAGGAAATGGCGGGAGCTTGGAACAGCTGAGCTGTGTTGCCAAGTTTTTATTGTAGATGTAGATCAGCTGATTCGAATAATACACAGGGCTACACTTCGGACTTTATTTCGGTACTATTATGCGTAATATAATACAAATGTCGATCCTGAGTCAACGCCGAGGACATTCAAATAGAGAAATAAGGTACATAAATAAATAAATAACACACCGAAGCTATGCTACCATTATCACCGTTATTCAATAAATACGACAAAGAGGCCAAACACTCGACAGCTATACAAATACACTGACCGGCAAAAAAAGTGAAACACTTCAATTTTTTATGTAATTTCTTAATTTATTCCACTAAAATGTATCAGTTTTCCAATATTTGCATTATTCATGTAAATGTTATTATGGTGGGCTACAGAAAATACCGAAACATGTTTTACAACACGCTTTAACTCACAAATTTCGTTATATTTCACAAATCTAACAATTTTCTATTTTTTTAGTAATGTTCTTTTGGGCATGTTTTTATCAAACATATTGCCAAACAAAACTATGTTAATTTTTGCACTGCACTGCACGGGAACACTGGTCACTAAAACGAGTGTTTCCACCCTTAGCGTCCATTGCAGCTTGTAAACGCTCATGCATACTGTTCACAACTCGTCGAATGGCATCTGCCGGGATGCGATCCCGTTCCTCCAGCAGCGATGTTCTCAGGTGTGCCAAGGTGGTGTGGTCACGCTGTCTGACGTTCCTTCCAAGCATATCCCATTCATGTTCGATTGGGTTCAAGTCAGGACTACGAGCTGGCCAGTCCAGGGTTTGAATCCCCACTTCCTGCAGATATTGTACAACACAGCGAGCAGTATGAAGGCGGGCATTATCCTGCATCAGCATAAAATTCTGCCCAACGAAAGGCGCAAAGGGCATCACATGGTTCATCAGGATCTCTTCGATGCACCTTTGGGAATTGAGCGTCCCGTGATCGGTGTACACCAACTCAGTGCGGGCCATAACGTTGATGCCACCCCACACCATAACCGAGCCACCTCCAAATGGAGTCCTGGAGGAGAAAGCAACAGGGTTGTACCTCTCCCCGCGCCTTCTCCACACTATTTCTCTTCCATCAGGAGATCTAAGGTTAAAGCGACTCTCGTCCGTGAAGAGAACAGAGGCCCACTGCTCGTGGGTCCATCCCAGATGCTGCCTTGCGAAGCGAAGACGCGCCTCTCTGTGATGTCGTTCGAGTGCGGGTCCACGTGCAGGTCTCCTGGACCAAAGATGAACTTCTTCAAACCTTCTTCTTACTGTTCGCTCACTCACTCTCTCATTTCTGACATTTTCCAGTTGATTCCGTGCCTGGACTGCTGTTGTATGGCGATCACGCAGAACTTGCAGGGTGAGAAATCTGTCATCCCTGGCACTTGTGCTTCTTCTACGGCCTGACCCTCGTCTTCTGTCGTATGTTTGGAGTTATCTGTAACGTTGCAATGCACGGTGAATGCCACCGAGAGATGATCCAATGACCTCAGCAACATAACGAAAGCTGCGGCCATCCTCCACCAATGCAACTTCCTGTGCAGCTCCTTCACGGCTAAGAGGCATGTTTTAGTGTGAAAAGCACATGGATAACCTACTAAAATGTATGACAATGGTTCCCAGGTGTTCAACAAACGCCAGTTGCTATCCCTAGAACAACAATAAGCGAGCGGCAACACTCATAAACCGTAAATGCTTACAGTGCACTTCCTTCCATAAAACCATTAAGATAGGCTCATCCAGGATTGGGGGTAATTGGTGGTAATAAACCACCCTAAGAAATGTCATATTATGAATTTCTATTCACGGATGTTTCAGATGTGTGTTCTAATGCGTGAAAAGCTTTTAAAATGTGATTACATCTTTTTCATGGCTAATTTTGTACTTTTTACATTACCGGTACTTTTTAACTGTTCCACTTTTTTTGCCGGTCAGTGTATAATACAAATACAAACACAACGTAATCTGATGATGAATATATCAACACTTTTAGTGCCGGGAGTGTCCGAGGACATGTTCGGCTCGCCAGAATCTGTAGCTGCTTCCAGTGGACACCCATAGGGTGAGCTACAAGTTCCGTTCAATTTCAAGTAGTTCCAACTTTCGCTACCAGATACCTAGTGGTGAACGTTGGAACTTTAATAGAGCGTTACAACGAAATCTAACCTAGAAAGTTAGCTTCACACAAGTTTGATCTGTGGAAGTGTCTTTTACATGCCATAAATCAATGACATGGGACCACCGGCTTTACTTCCCCTCCGAAGGAAGGAATACTGAAGGATTTCTAACGCTCTTAAAAAATCCGACGACTTCGGCCGGGTTTGAACCCGCTATCTTGGGCACAGCAGTTCAGCATGTTACCAACTACGCCACCAAAGCCACTACATTGTGATTAACTAACAATATTGTTATGCGCGTCATTTCTGGTTGAGCAATTAGAGTTCGGAATACTGAGAGGTCGTACTACTGAGGGTCGGATTAGCGAGAGTTTATTGTGCTTCTACTACAGGGTCATTATCTTCGTGCGCCCCGATAAACACGGCAAGCTAAGACGGCTTTGACTGGCGCAGATCGCGGGCGCGCGTACACGGCTCAGTCGGTGGTTGCCACGCACTTTTACATGCAAGGAGAGTGCTTTTCAAACAAGCATCATCAAGGGTGTTGTGAAAATCTCGTACTTATATATTCAGGAAAGAAAACGAATAAAGAACCTGTGAGAAAATTGTAAACGAAGTTAGCTTTCATTTCTGATATTTTTGAGAATACTCAACAAAACGAATGCTGGTCTACAAGGGAAGAGTGCAAATCCTCTAACCGCTACCGACAAAATTGCCGCTTAAAAGGTCAAAACAACAATCTGCCCCTCCATTATCATTTTACCTGAGACACTCGTCCCTTTATGGAGTAGCACGCTATTCCCCATACAAGTTACACATACAGGGTGTAACAAAAAGGTATGGCACAAATTGCAGGACACATTCCTCACACGTAGACGAAGAAATTATGTTACATGGACATGGGTCCGGAAACGCTTTGTTTCCATGTTACACCTCATTGTCTCCAACTCATTAATCATGGGAAACACACAAGAACAGAATGTTAGAATCGTGGCAAAAGGCACTCTTGGTTACGTCTGGTTACGTTGTCATTAACGTAGGTGCAACGCCAGTGGTTTGTTTTACATGGCCCCGTTGTCATGCGACTTAGCAAATGTGTCTTAACTGTGCGACTAAACATGTACTTCATGCACGATGGAGCATCTCCTCATTTTAGTGTTAATGTCCATCGGCTTCTAAATAACAGATTTGGTGACAAATGGATAGGTAGAGGTGGACCAATTGCCTGGCCTCCACGCTCTCCGGACCCATGTTCATATAACATAATTTCTTAGTCTACATGTGAGGAATGTGTCCTGGATTTTGTGCCGTACATTTTTGTTACACCGTGTAGTTTCCGAAGATATCTTGAGACCCGCTGCTTCAACAGGACTAAGCTGTTCGCTTGATGAAATACATTCACCACATAAGCTACAGCTGTAAACCTAAAGATTTTCAGATCTACTTATCACACCCTCTCTCTGCGCCTTCCATTCATCTAACCTGCTTGGAATTGAATTTTGTGTGTAGTGTAGCTGAATGCATTTTACGGAGCGATTCAAATGTAGTTCATTTTCCTCATGTAGCTTGTGTACTGGCACAGGTACTGATGCATTCTGGGTCTTGAGCTGTCAACAGAAGGCAATTGGAGATGTCTACATTTTGAAAGGCTCATATTTACATAACTGCTATTACCATATGTACGAGACATACACATAGGGTTTATATTGTGTACCGAGCGACAATCTAATTGCGATATGCAAACTAGGACATTCACGAAGAGAAATTGGTTGAGGATATTGATTTTCTTTTTCGGACATATTGTCTGTCGTTCAACCAGACCAGATACATTGTGATATTCAGCATTGAAAGAAAGCTAGGAAAATATATCTGTTAGGTAGTCAGCCCGAAGGCTGGTTGGATCCTCAAAAGCACCGCCGTTACGTTATGTGAGTAGAAACCCACAAAAACCCAAGGCAGCGCTATATTGAGGCGTTCTATGCAAGATGAGGAGTGAGGTAGTTTGCCATTCCTTTCCTCACTGAGTCAGAACAGTAGTCCTAACCCTATGAGTAGGACCTTTCACAGCATTCACAGGCACTGACTGAGCCCTGAATGCAATTACTAAGCACCACCCATACCTCAGTAGCTTCCATATAATCACAGCCATGAGTGAGACTGAGACATCGGTGAAAAGCCACCTTTTACTCTAGCCTGTGCCAACTGACAAATGCAAATGTACTGTATTCATCAAGAGATGGCGAACAGGCCAAGGAAAATATAAAGTGAGATAAAATACAGTTGCATCAAGGGAATTGTATTTACAAGTTGTTGTTGTTGTTGTTGTTGTTGTTGTTGTTGTTGTTGTTGTTGTTGTTGTTGTTGTTGTTGTTGTTGTTGTTGTTGTTTGAGTCTCCAGACTTTTAACTGGTTTGATGCAGCGCTCCTTGCCTAGCTTTACTGAGCCAATCGTTTCATCTCTAAATAGCTACCACACCCTACATACGAGACAATCGGTTCAACATATCCTAACCTTGGTCTATCCCTACAGTTCCTGTACTGAACCCTTCCTTCCATAACTAACTTTGCTATTCCTGGGTGTCTTATTATGTGTCCTACCAACCTATTTCTTCTCTTCATTAGCAGTCGCCGTAAACATCTTTCCTTTCCCACTCGTCTTAATACCTCTTCATTTGTAACGCTATCTACCCATCTGATCTTCATCATTCTCCTGTTACACCACATTTCAAACGCTTCAGTTCTTAGCTGCTGCTCCAATAGTCCAAGTTTCGCTTTCATAGAGTGCCACGCTCCAGATAAAGGCTTTCAAAAATGACATCATAATACCTAAATCTATATTCAATATCAACTGATTACTTTTCTGTGGAAATGCTTTCCTTGCCTGTGCCAACCTACTTTATATATCCTCTTTGCTTGGTCTATCACTGGTTATGTTTCTTCCTAAGTAACAGCAGTCTCCTACTTCCTTTAGTTTTTCACCTGCCAATTCGACGTCCATAGGGGTTTCTGATTATGTTGCAAGTAAAAATTACTAATATAGAAACTAAACGGTGCTGTAATGGAACGGCTTTATTCAGAAACAACGCACGGCTATTCGATTCAGATCAAGCAATAGATCGTACACAGCTTACTAATAATAATTAATAACAATTAAGTAATCAAATTTACATATGCTACAGTTTGTAAGTAAAAAAGTTTTCAGATGCCTGCCAATTCCTGTTAATCAGTTCAAAATTGAAAATGAAACTCCAGATATAAGGTCATAAACTTGGAGTTTTGGAGTTTTAAGGGGCGGAACATCCTCTTTACACGGATTAGATTATATAAATTTAGAATAAATTAAAAACTTACAGATGTAAGCTTACATATGAAAGGTCGAAATATAATAAAACATAAAATTAAATAAAATTAATAATTATAATAATAAACAGAAATTACGGAAAAACAAAGATTCATAATTCAAAAAAGAACAAATCTTCGAGTAAACGTACACTTGAAAATTTAGATTGCTTGACCTAACACACTTTCACTTATAAAGCGGATGACGAGATCAGCAGCCACCACGTCATCGGCTAATATAAGTTTGAGGTTTCTTCGTAAGTCAGCAAGTTCCGCATATTCGGTTAAAATGTGGGCCACGGTGAATACTGCTCCACAGGTACAAAGTGCGTGGGGAAGTCTTCCCTTCTCAAACATCCGAGTTCCATTTACGGTAGAGAACTGTTTTGGTATATTGGTCTTCACATTTTTAGCCTACTTTTCACATTTTGCAAAAATGAGGAAAAAGTAGACTTATGAGATCGATCCGGGAAAATGTGTGTCTGTCTGTCTGTCTGTCTGTCTGGCTGTGTGTGTGTGTCCCCCCCCCTATCAACTCCTAAACGGCTGCAGCAATCAAAACCAAATTTAGTATGAGTAAAGATGTGCACCGGAATATCTCACGTCCATATTTGAAAATGATGTCAGTGCTACCAACTGCTGAAAAAACGCACTAGAAATTTGAGCTCCATGTTGGATATCTCGCAAGGTATGCATGAGAGCTATTCCAAAATTGGTACACATGCAGATAATACTATTTCAGCTTAATTTCCAGGAGGCCAACAATGACAGTGTTGCCAAAATAATTTTAAGCCTTTTGATAGGTCTTATGTTTAAATGCATATAACTTCTACACTATCAATTGGATTTCAACCAAATTTTGTATGTAATATCTGTACATAAACAGATATGATTGAGCGTATTCTTAAGAGCCACCAGGGCTGCCAACTGTTAATAATTGCTCTCTCAATTTTTTTTATCCAAATACCAATATATCAGAAAGTATGCAAGCCAACAGCTTTAAACTATGCACACGTATATTCTGACATTTTAGATTAATTTTGAGTAACTTATATACGTCAGTTCTACCAACATGATTATAAGCCTGCTGATAGTACCAATTTTTAAATACATGTAACTTCTATACTATCAGTTGGATTACAACCAAATTTCGTATGTGCTATGTGTACCATAACAGAATGACTGTAAGTATTGTTAAGAGCAATCAGGGCTGCCAACTGTTAATAAATGCTGTCTATATTTTTTTACCCTAATATCAATATATCAGAAAGTATGCAAGCCAACAGCTCTATACTTTGCACACGTATAGCACCTGACATTGTAGATTAATTTGGAGTAATTAATACAAGGCAGTGCTGCCAACATGATTCTATGCCTGCTGATATGTCCAATTTTAAAATACATGTAACTTCCATACTAACAAATGGATTTCATCCAAAATTGGCACAACAAGATATCATAATATTTCAGATTATTTCTGACCAGCACACGCATGGTATTGTTGGCAACATGCTTTTACGCGTGCTGATAGATCCAGTGTCTAACTACATTTAACGTCCATTGGACTTCAACCTAATTTTGTATTCTGTACCTTAAGAGATGGAACTAAGAATATATTCAGTCACCAGGGCTGCCAACTGTAGTGCTCTATTAGGCTACATTATACCAGGTATATTTTGAACTAATTTGATATTTCGATATTACCAACTTAATTTTGTCATTATTCTAGATAGGTTCATATACTGTAGAATAATCATTGGCATGAAAAGTAGGCTGTATAGTTCTTCACGGAACTTCTTGTTTGTATATTAACTTTACAAATGAAATAGACTGCTCAGGATCATTGTTGTGGGAACAGTTAGTTGGGTGTACAATGAGACTTCCGAGCCATTTATGTGAAAAGCTACAATGTCACCGAACCGAGGTACCCATCACAATTCGCTGCAAATGCTTCTTCAAATCATTTATATTTCCTTGAACTATTCTATGGCCGTTCAATACATTCATTTTGAAACACCGTCATATAACGGGCACAAGTTTTGAAATCGCTGAACGTAAACAATATTCGCTATAGTGTTGTACCATTCTTGAAAATGGATGACAAATTAAGGGAAAAAGAATCTATATTTATAAAAACATATTTCAGCCTCTTTTCTTCATATCAAACGTAGGTTAATGAGATCGACGTTTGTCTGTGCGTGTGTGTGTGTTCCTCCTCCTCCCTCCAACATCAAACATTTTGTTCATCCTTTGGCGCAAGGGTGAGTCATATCAAAAATTCTTCCACACAAAAGTTTTAGGTGATTTTCAGAAGACTATTGACCATTTTCAATGGTTTTGATATCGTGCCTATTAAGGGAGGTATATTATTTCTCTACTATGCGATTCAAAACCAGCTTGTCAAACACTAAAGAATTACTGCTTATACGTACATGTTTCGGTGTTGATTGAATTAAGGCTCGGTCAAACAGGAAGCGGGCTGCCCGCGCGAACCAGCCCATCCGACTGCTGCGAACTTTGTATTGTGTAATATTGCATCATCCTGGTTAAACAGGAGGCTTTCTACCGCGGCGGACCAATCTTGTTTGCGGCGGGCTAGTGAGCAGTTGTGATTTTCCACAAAGACCGCGCGGGCTGGAAGCATGGCCGACGAAACAGAGAGGTTAATTTACCTTGTGTGTGAGTGCATTCTACAGTCATTCGAATATATACGAAAAAAAAAGGTCAGGAAATGACCTCAACTCGCAGCGTAGTTTGTGATACTCGCCTAACTCCTGTTTTTTTTTTTTCATTAGTATCATGCACCCATTTTCTTTACCGTCTCGCTTGACTCAAAGCGAACAGAAGAAGCAATTCTTCTTCGTCCGAGGAACTGCTGGACATGTTGAATTAACACAAAACACTGTGATATGCACTAGATCGCGATTGCTTTCATACTGGTTCGCCTTGACTTGCCCGCATTCAATTTGACCACCCCAGTCCGCGACGGGCTGCGGTGGTTCCGTCCGCGCGGGCAGCCCGCTTTCTGTTTGACAGAGCCTTTAAAATAATCCTACAACTAAGTTTACAAAGATAAAAGAGAACATGGATATCCTTACAAGACTCTATTATAAATTTAAATAAAAATAAAGCTCACAAAAAGAATTAGAAATCATATGAATAAATGAATATAAAATGTACCTTAAAGGACTGCTTGTTAATAAATACGATTCGATTATAGTGAATCGGACGTCGCTGCTGTATGATGTATCTTCCAGTTTACGCATTTTAGGCTATATTTTTATCATTTTAAATGATCTAGTCGACTTCGTCGTTACGGTGACGTCACGAAATGTACCGAGAATGTGACGTCATAGTACCGCTTGGTGCATGTGTGCTGAGTTCACTGGTGAGCTCTGGCGTTACGAGGCGGCAACGACACGGCGAGCGTGACGTCATCCAGTCAGCTCCCTCCTTTCGCCCTCATGACTTGTAACTTTCTAGCGTTCTGATTTGGTTCGTTGGTTCTTAAGTTTAGGGGCTGCGACAACGCGGTCATGTAGCCCCGTGTACTTTGGGTGAGTGTAGAATCTGTCTGATATTTATTTTTTATTTTTTATTTAGTCAATTTACCCTCTAGGTTGGTGGTTCCCACGGACTCAGCGAGGGAACTCACCACTACCGCCTCTATGGGCAGTGTCCTGGAGCTTGGAACATCTGGTCGGGAGGGATACAACTGGGGAGGTGTGATCAGCACTTCGCCCAGGCGGCCTCACCTGCAAAGCGAACAGGGGCCTCATGAGGGATGGGAAGGGATGGAAGATTGGGATGGAGAGGCTAGGAAGAGGGAAGGCGGCGGCCGTGGCCTTACAGTAGGTACCATCCCGGCATTTGCCCGAAGACGAAGTGGGAAACCACGGAAAACCACTTCGAGGATGGCTGAGGTGGGAATCGAACCCCCTCTACTCATTTGGACCACCCGAGGCTGAGTAGACCCCGTTCCAGTCCTCATACCACTTTTCAAATTTCGTGGCAGAGCCGGGAATCGAACCCAGGACCTCCGGGACGGCAGCTAACCATGCTGACCGCTGCGCTACAGTTGCACGTCTATTCGCCTGTATACATCTCCGCAGCCGTCGTTCAATCTTCTCATCTGTGGCCCGTGGTGTACCACAGTTGCTTCAGCGCCGGTTTTGAATAGCGCCATTTTGCCGTGCACGGTACACTTTAACCACGGCAGCACATGAACAGTTTACAAACGTAGCCGTTTCGGAAATGCTTCTACTCTTGGCTCGAAAGTCAATGATCATGCCATTTTGGACGTCAGATAAATCGCGGTTGTGTCCTGATTGCGCTCATTCCGGATTGCGTTCACCTCATTAGCAGTCCAGATTGCGGTCACTTTCATTTTAGGGAAGAACTATAAACATTCCAGCGTCCAGATTGCGGTCACTTTTCTTGGAAGACCGGTTCTTGGTTCTTCCCGACTGACTCATACCTTCCGTACGTTTTGTGAATAACAAGGGGAAACTGTTATTTCACTACCTAACCAAAGAATACAGTTCAGTGTTCAGCTGAGCACATCCCATGAAACTTCGCTTTAAAAAAATCAAGTCCCCTCCCAATCTGACAGCACCTCGTAAAGCAATGATTATAACATTTTCAGTCTTAAGAATAGTTTTTTTAGCGTATGGCTTTTAGTGCCGGGAGTGTCCGAGGACATGTTCGGCTCGCCAGTTTTGTAGCTGCTTCGAGACGGACACCCAATGGGTGAGCTACAAGTACCGTTGGGGAGGAGAGTTGGAAGGGAAGGGCGAGGTGTAGGAAGGTAGCGGCTGTGGCCTATAGTTAGGGACCAACCCCGGCATTTGCCTGGAAGGAAGATGGGAAACCACAGAAGACCATCTTCAAGGTTGCCGGCGGGGGGATTCGAACCTGTCTGATAACCGGTGTTAATTGTTATGGCTGTATTAGTGTGTGTATCTGTTTTTTAATTTAAGTACAGACTGCAACTTTGAATTTTTCAAATAGTTCCTACTTTTGCCGCCAAACGCCACCGTCAACGACTACTAGGCCTAGTTCAGAACTTAGCTACTAGACACCACCGCAGTCGGCTCTTAGCAACGAACGTAGCAACCTAAGAGCGTTGTTTACATTCTTAACCTATATAATTTAGCTTCACACTGGTGTAATTAGTGGAAGGTTCTTTAACATGCCATAAATCTATGACATGGGACCGCCGGCTTTACTTCCCCTCCGAAGGAAGGCATACTGAGGGATTTTTAACGCTCTTAAAAAATCCGACGGCTTCGGCCGGGTAATCCATCATATAATACTGTTCTGTATTTATAAACTTTTTACTTCTAAGTTTCGTAACACCTACATTTTCCATGTTGCTTTTGAATTGTAGCGATCGACATTTAAGCTGTCGCACATTACTCAAAAGCATAACTTGATAATACTTAAATAAATGACACTATTTTTAATTGTATGAATTGCAAAGAATGGCCATAGCTGGGTATTTTGATTGAACGCCCATTGGTTCCCAACAAGTTCAACTTCAAGTAGTTCCAACTTAGGCTACCAGATGCCACCTAACGACGAACGGTGGAACTTGATAGAGCGTTTCTAACCAGCCAAACATAACCTACAAATTTCGCTACACACTACCAATTGTAGTGTTAGGTTCTTTTACATGCCATACATCTATGATATGGGACCGCCGGCTTTACTTCCTCTCCGAAGGAAGGCTTCTGATGGATTTTAACGCTCTTAAAAATCCGACGACTTCGGCCGGGTTTGAACCCGTGATCTAGGGCATAGAAGCTCAGCATGCTACTAACTACGCCACCGAAACCACCTCCAGCTAGCATTACCAGGTTAATAGAGTACTTTAGTGCTGGTCATTACGTACTAAGTCTGTTGAACACCATAACTCATTAGGGTTATGGCTTTACTTTACGACCTGTCCCTGGTTATGTGTCACTTTATTGGAAGTCGTTTCCCCGGGACTTACAAACTTCTCCGGGGGTTGTAAATATTATTCATCCTTATTTGCAAGAGCTTGAGTGGATTTAAAATCCCATTTGGCGTGCTATTTTTAGTCTCTAATATCTTCAGCAATACATATGGAAATGAGTTGTCAGATGTCCAATTACGCTCCAGAGAATTTATTAAGAATCTTATTCTGGGTAATGAAGTTGTTCGAGTTACTTTCGCATTGAGACACTCTTGCTATTTAAAGGGCATGGATTAGTCTATAGCTGACTATATTAATTGCTAGCTTTGCATACCTGTCGTCGACGGGTTCATACAGTTATTTATTTAAATATTTAATTATTTCTTCTTTGGTATACCTCCGTGGGTTAGGCAGCAGCACGCTGGCCTCTCACCGCTGCACAGTGGGTCAAAATCGGAATCTAGGAGGACAAAATTATTTATTTTCATAATTAAAAAATCAAAATTTATTACTTGTACAGCATTCTCATATAATTACCGCTCACTATTCTGGGATATAAACGCATCTTAGTGTAAATCTGTCACCACTGTTCCAGCAGTCAGAATTGGAGGATGAGTGTACTGTAAGCGGCTGTGGTTTGGTTGTCTTTGTGGTTAGTGTGATGCTTTAAGATGGAAAATGCAGCTGAAGGTACGATCTTTGTAACGTGTTTCAGTTATTAATGGGCGTAATTGTTACGTAATTTTAGCTATATTTGCATTATATAATATTTAACTATTATTTTTTTAAAAATATTTTCACTTCGATATTTAGTATGTCGCGTCACTCTGCGTCACTTTCTACTTAATGTTAAAATGTAGTTAAAGTCTTGTAGTTTACGCCTGTTATAAAAAAAATTGCATCTTTTTGCAACTTACTTAGTTATTTTACGTTTAAGAAGATGCCGCGCAACCAGTTCTCACACGTTTACAACTGTTTGAAGCACTGGGTTCCACGATTATATCAAAAGTGGAACTTTGTGACTTTGTTAAAAGTAAATTAGGGGTAGAAAATTGTCCTGAAGAGATAACTGAATGCTTTATCCAACTCCTAATCATAGACAATTTCTTGCATGTGTAGACGCGGCTTAAAAATGTCTTAACTGATGTTTATTATGAAGTAAACAAATTATTGTACCCATGTGAGTAATCTCGTTGGATAATATGCATCTGCCTCCAACTAGCATCAGCTCTCAGGCGTGTACGGTAACCCCAATTTTGCAGTGCATATTTTGGATTTGAGGCAAAAAGGTATCAACTCTACAATGATAAAGCACAACTCTATTCTAAAACTTTAATTCATTGAAATAAATCATGGCTTCAAACACAAAACAATACCCAAAAAGCATAAAATAAAGCAAACAAAAATTTTTACTTCCACAATCCACAAGTAAACAAATATGAAATCACAACAAAGTCATACCTAGCCATAATGCTTTACCCTTCTGTGAACTTCACAAGAATATACTAGTGCGCTGATGCACCTACGACTTCAAAACAAACTGTACATTAACATAACAGTCATACAATGTGACTTCTTTAATATTACAACAAGGATTATTCCTTAAACCTCTTTATGTTAAACAATTATGTGTGCCGTGCGTGTTTTAATATTTTTCTTCCCACCAATGAAATGCTTTGCATGCATTTACCTATTTGGACGTTGCACCAAAATCCACGTGCAACTCCATAATTATGTAAGCTACCCCCTACACATCCTCCAATTATATGGTTTCACCGCATGCTGTCTGTGATTCCTAGATAAAACGTTACGTTATAGCTTATGTCGGATTGTACAATAGGCTACCTCGCGCTCATGGCGATTGGCATCTGGTCACCAACTACATGACTTGGTTCCAGTGACAGTACAAATATATCATGTAACTATTCGTCAGATAGCTAAATTAATGAACCATCAGGATTAACTATAATTATCCATGTGTTCACAAACCACATGGCTATAATACTCAACATAACAATCTTGCATTATATGTCATTTTAACAAGGTCTAGAATCTCTTCCCTCTTATAACTTGCCTGAGCGGTCCGGGTGGTTGGCACCGACCCTCAGCTAAGGAAATCGCTACACAATAGAAAGTGGAATGGGTCGTTTCACCAATTATCTCGACCTTCCTAAAAGTTTGAAAGCTTCCCTCTCTCTAAGCAGTGGAGATTTACAAGACAAATACTGTGTCCTGAGCGACACACATGTTCCCAAAGGATCTTAATTGACTATTATGCCAACAGGTATTGAATGAGCTTTTGTAATTATTCCTACGTCGAGGATAATGATTAATTAATGGCCTCACATGGGTCCATTCAACATGAAGGTTCGGGGTTCGTAATGCATGAGCCTGGCGGTTGACCGATGTCTCAAGTATGATATAGGCGCAGAAAACCACTGTCGCCATGAGTTTTCGCTGCCCACGAGCGTAAATAACTCATCTATAAGTTCTCGGGAAATCATAGAGCTGCGAGGTGTCCCTGTTTCCTCGACTCTTACAAAGATTCCAATCCGGAACACATTTCAATCCTTTCTTCAGAGTTAGGGTCCATCACTACAACTCTGGAATACATAATATCTCCAACAATGTCCACGACATAGGAGAATTCATACGTAGAATAGACTATCTGGCCCCTAATGCTCCATGCTACGACATTCCGACCTCTAATATTAAGAGAAATCTAACATTTACTCTATAAGCTTCTCAATTAAGCTGCAAATTCAATTCAATAAAAGCTCTTTCATTACTGGTATCATTACCGAATATATGCAATATTCTGATATAAAACTTCTTTCCATAATTACTGAAATGTAATCTCATTGTAACATCTTCCTGCTTAGATTGATAAGTCTTGCACTTAGCGTTAATAATTCTCGCTTACAACAATGTATTTGTTTCCTGATGTGTTCATTCATACTCTTAATAACCATTATTATTATTATCATCATTTCTCACTGACATAAATGACCAAAATCATAATTTATTATTATTATTGAAAATCTCATTGACATAAATGACCAAAATCATCATTTATTATTATTCTCACATAAATTACCAAATTTCCGACATAGCTAGACGTTTTAAACTCGAACAATCGCGTTCGTTGCATTTACATAACTGATTGCCATTCTTAATTCATAGTGGGAATAATTACTCCACTTAATGATACAAATCAACATTACAACTCTATAAAAATCAACTCATTACTGATTAAACATGGAGGATCAGCCTCCTAACTGACTTTTACTGGCATCTATAAGGAATTCACAATATCTTTACGGAATCACAGACATGCATCGGTCCATACTTCTACATGATCATAACCATAATTTGTGGGGTACTTACATCTCTATAGGCATCTAAGGTGGCTCCGACCAATCATATTCTTCCATGTCGCCCGCCATAATGGGTTTAACGCGACATATTTCTCTTGTTTACACACATTTGATTACACATAATTTCTATCACCAACACGACACGTTGCATACCTTTCAGGAAGTTATCGCTCCCCAAACATGTGAAACACTTCATCAAACACTACTTTAAATGATATTTTTACATATACATTACACTGAACACTCGTCACTTATACACACTTCAATGCTGAAATTCCCTAGCAGAGATCGAAATTGCAGGTGTCGACGGCATCTTACGTTACCAACTCCTGATTGAAAGTCTGGTTATCTGCTCTCGGAACTCTCCAACAGTTTTATGACGATCATTACTCCTACAGTAAGTGTCCTGCGTTACATCAATACGCTGGCTCCCAAACATGAGCGTTAACATCTGGTACGCTCATGGCAATACCAAACACTTAGTAGAGTTTCTTTAGCGCATTCTATCGTAGTTACACATATACGATTAGTTAGTACTATACACACTGCGCTTAATAAAGTTCAACACTTTCACAAATAATTATATACAATAGTGCTACCGTTAGTCTATACGGTGCTTCATAACTGAACACGTCATAGTTCGTGCTGCGGATTATGCCTGTATCACGACTATTATTCATACAAGCGTATTTACTGTTTCTTTTACACATACCCGTCTTTGTTCGGCGTCTTGATGAATAGAATCGTCATGCGTTTTGCCTTGACGAACTTGCTTCAACCTGGCTGTAGCTGACTGAAGTTTCACTCGAAGACTGCACGTAGCTTATTTGAAGACTTCTGTATGCGACTTACACGCTGTCTCGTACTGCTGCATATTTGCTGCATACTGATTGCAACTTATTGCCATTGTGCTACAATTGACAATTGAGTAAGACTGTAACTGGCTGTAACTGCGCTTGGCGGCATGTAGACTGAGCTTGACTGAGTTAGAACAGAGTGAGTTTCAAAGTGAGGTTCAACTGAGAGCTCCTCCTGGGGTCTACTCCCTTATATCGGATTTCCACAGAAAGTAGAGCAACATCTTCCCGCGTAATCTTCGCTCCTCTCACAGCATGATTCAGGTCTTCAAACCATGATCATTGTGTTCCTCTCTCTTCACAGGTCCCAAAACTATATGTGTGCAAAGGAATCGCTCGTTCAATTAATTAATATTAATTCCTTTCTCCATGGCGTGGGACGCTACCTAATCGGGAAATCCCCTACAACATCTCCACATCCATCCGCGAACAATGGTCGTTTTACAGTCCTTACGCACATCACTATATATGCACCAATTTCGCAGGTAAAAGACTCTAAAATTATCTTCTTGCCAAGATATTCACCTGTGTGCAACTCTCATCTCGATTCGTTACTCCAATCACGAGTAATCAATGATTCTTCTGGGCATTTCACCGCCCCTCCTCCAAATCTATTCTCCGTCGGGGAATAACTGTGTCATTATTCAGGCCTCTCCCCTGCTCCAGACGACATAATGGGGTGACAGAGATGGACGTGGCTCCACTGGGACCAACCCACAATTCTGGGCCGATTAGTAAATGTCAGCTCTGCCCTCCTCTGTGCTTCAAACCTCCAATAGCTTACACCAAATCGTCTTATAATGATATAATCTGCTCATTATTTCCTACATTATTTTACTAAATAATGCCATTTCATCAAAAATCACACCAGTGATTAAATATACATTTCTTTCGAGGGGTTTTTACCAAGAAACTCCCTGTAGCTCTCTGGTTCGCTTCCTGGTGGAACCTTTTTACTGAGATCACAGTCTCTGAGAACCATGTTCGCTTCCAGTCAGCATAACCCCATCGGGTTCATGTTCCCCTTGCAAAACTTATAAAAGTCCAATGCAAGTGGCTTATATAAGTAACCAGCTGACTGTCGACCACCGTCTGTGTTTACGTCTGGGGTCCTTCACCTTGTCTGGCTGCGAGTGGGTTAGTAGTGTTCCCCCTTCCACACTCGGCCTTGTTTCTGAGCTGTCTATTCTCCCTGCGAAGGGTCGCGTTTACAGCCTCAACCTCTCTGGCTACTCTGACCATTTCTTCATAGAGTTCTCGCAAACACTGGCATTCTTTCTGCTCTCCGCTTACACTGGGTAAACTGTCTGTTTCTTGTCCCGTCTCGCCGTTCCAACATTCAGGTCTGCCTGCTTGGCTGCCTCCGCTCTCCACGTTGAGTTGGGTGTGCGTTACTAATTCTTCTTCTGGTTCATCGAATTCTTCTGGCGAGTAATAAATTTTTAAGTTGGCTATGTTCATAACGACCTCGTTTCCATTCTCTAAATGCCTTAACCTATATGCATTGTTCTGGAGGTCTCTTATCACCTCGAACGGGCCGTGGTAAGAAAAATTAAACTTCTTATACTTCCGTGCCTCTGGATCTGAACTGGCGGGTTTCTTAATTAAAACTTTCTGTCCCACGAGAAGCGGTTTATGATACCTCTTCGCACGATTCCTTCTCTGACGTCTCTCCGCCTGTGCTTTGAGATATTCAAAGGTTCGTTGGATCCTCAATTCTCTACCGGGCTGTGCGTCTACAGGTAATGGAATAACACCATTCCACGGTCTCTCTGGTCTCTGATCCAGATGTAGAGTAACGGGAACCTGACCTGTCGCCTCATGTGCAGTATTATTTATACAGTATTCAATGACTTCTAGAAATTCAATCCAACGCCAATTCGCTTCAGAACAGTAGATCTTCATGTATTTCTGGATCTCTCTCATTACTCTTTCAACGGGACTTGCCTCAGGATGGCGAATGGTAGATAAAATCTGCCTAATTCCTAGAGTTTCCAGTTCTCGACGAAATTCTGCACTAGTAAAGCAACTTCCGTGGTCCGAGAGAATGTTATCCGGCTTCCCAAGAATCGGAATAACTCTCTCTTTCAGGCGCTTCAAGACCTGTTTTGAACTTGTCTTTTGAATGGGGCACAACACCACCATTTTCGAAAATACATCCATGGCTACAAAAATGTGTCTATTGCCTCTACGTGCTCTAGGCAATGGTCCAAAGTTGTCGATACTCAATAGCTGCCTTGGC
The DNA here is from genome assembly GCA_946902985.2 of Meconema thalassinum. Taxonomy (NCBI): domain Eukaryota; kingdom Metazoa; phylum Arthropoda; class Insecta; order Orthoptera; family Tettigoniidae; genus Meconema; species Meconema thalassinum. Next base: position 374,361,755 of record OX336388.2, on the reverse strand, counting down.
TTCTCTGGCAATAACGGGATAGGTCGTTGCCTCATTAAAAAGGGATTCGGCTTTACCCTTTGGCAAAGATCACATGTTCTAATAGCATTTCTCACCGTTTCTCTCAATTTTGGCCAAGTAAATGCTTCCTTCAACAGAGCACAGATTTTATCAATCCCCGGATGGCCAAATGCTCTGTGGGCTAGCCATACTAATCTCCTCTGCAAAGATGCAGGAATTACAATCCTTTGACGTGTATGATCCACATCGTCCCACCTGTGTAATATCTGATTATACCATACATAATCTGTTGCCAATGCCTCCGCCTCTCTGTATATCGCAGTTCCCCTTGCTAAACGTCCCTCAAAGTAATCGATTATCATCTTCAACCATGGGTCTTCGCGTTGTAGGTTGGTAATGTTCCTTAAGTCATCCAACGTCTTCTGATCTCGATTCTCAATCTGGACCGCTAGTACTTCTTCTTCTCTAGGGTAACGACTTAATATGTCCGGTATTACATTCTCTTTCCCTGGACAGTATTCTATTTCCACATCAAATTGCTGGATATACAGGGACCATCTTGTCAATCTCTGACTAGACAAATCTGTCTTTAACAAAAATGTTAAAGCTTTATGGTCTGTTCTCAGAACTATTCGGAAGCCGTACACGAGTTTGTGCCACGATTGCAACGCGTACAAAATTGCGAGCAATTCTATCTCTGTGATCGTGTAATTTTTCTCATGGGCTCTCAGTCTTCTGCTGATAAAGGCGATAAAAACTTTCTTCTCAGGCTGGTCAACATTTTCCTGGAATAGCATCGCTCCAATCCCAATAAGTGATGCATCCGTCTGTATGATAAACTTCTGGGTATAATCTGGGTATCCCAGTTTCACATATTCCAAAAGCATTTGTTTTGACCTCACGAATGCTTCCTGACATTGCTCCGTCCAATTCCATCTGCCGCCTTTCTTCAATAGGTCCTGCAGTGGTGCTACTGTCGCAGTATAGTTTGGGCAGTGGTTCGAAAAGAATCCAATTACTCCCAAATACTGTCGGACGTGCTTAACTTTCGTGGGTCGAGGGAAATTCCGAATTATCTCCAATTTATCTGGATTAGGCTTCACTCCATTTGCATCAATAACATGCCCTAGGAATTTAACTTCCCTCTGACAGAAGTGCGATTTCTTGATATTGACCTTAAAGTTAGCCTCTCGAAGGTCATCTAGCAACTTCTTCAGGTCTCTCATGTGCTCCTCCAGAGATTCTGATGTGAGTAGAATGTCGTCTACATATCTGATGGTACTCTCTTTAACCTCATCTGATAGATTGCGATCTAACGCTCTTATCAGGGCTGAACCAGCTGTTTTCAACCCAAAAGGTAGCCTTAAAAATGTGAATGTATGTTGATCAAACATAAATCCTGTCAACAGACTAGTTTTCTTCTCTAATTCAAGATGGTGGAAACTGGATGTGATATCCAAGTTTGAGAATATAGTTTTTCCTTTAAACTTCCTGAGGATCTCTTTAATAGGTGGCACTTGGTCAAATTCCGGAATAACTCTCAAATTTAAGCGTCTCAGGTCCAAGCAGACTCTGACAGATCCGTCTGTCTTTGGTACAATTACCAATGGACTTACATAAGGCGTAGGTGTTTTCTCAATAACACCGGCCTCCAACATCTCCTGAATTGCCTCTTTCACTTTAGCATAATGCTTTTCAGCTATAGGGTAGGGTTTCTGCCTAAATGGTGTCCAATCACTGACTTGAAAAGCATAAGTGAAGTTCTTTATCCGACCAGGTCTCGAATCAAAGACTTCCTTCTGTTCCAGCAATAACTGCTTTAAATTTTCCTTCTCTTTTAGCCCAATTTTCGCTTCTTCTAGCTTCTCCGAAATGTATTCTTCCAATTTGGGTTCCAGATCTTTTTCCAAGTCTGTGGCTAGTGTTTTGAGCTCCGCTTCTAACTGCTCAATGGCTAACACTTCTTCATCAGCCACATCTCTGTATGTATGCCATACTTGTTCACTGGATCCTGGTTCAATTTCATTGAGTGCGACCTCTAAGCCTTCAGCTTCTTCATTCACATGGAACAGAACCCTGTCCTGTGCTAGGTCAATTATCACTCTGTATTCCCTTATAAACTCTGCCCCCAATAAGTAGGTTATAAGGTAGTTTGTTCACTAACAGAAAACTCTGTGAGAAAATAGAGCCTCCTATCTGTAAATCTAGGAATACCTGGTATTTACATATCATTGTTTTGTCTGGAATTACCCCTTTAATTTTGACACTGGAGATCGGTATCTTCAAAATGTTCTCTCTCCGGGCTATTTCATTATATAGAGCTTGTGTCATCAGGCTCACTGTTGATCCTGTGTCTAGCAGACTTCTGACTTTTAATCCTGCCACTCTCACAATTATAATAGGCAATTCTCTCTTGACCATGACCTGTGGTCCTCCTGTATCCTCAATCAATTCTTCTGGTTTGGCTATCCAATTGATGATGTTAATAGACTTCCATCCATCAGTCTCGAGCTCTTCTAATTTTGGCGTTTTTTTTTTCTTCAGCGCCCGCCCCTTTGGAGTTCCTTCTCTCCTGTTCGCTGCGCTGTAGTTCCAAACTCTTAGCTCCATCTCCATATCTGTCTGGCGATGTCCTGTTCTGCATGACTTCTTGCCAGCGGACTTGTGATTTCTGGGGCTCATCTCCCCTTTCTTCGAGGTATCGCAAAGAAGCATGATAACGCTCTTCTGCCTCGTCATCGAAGTTATTTCTTCTCTCTTGGGGTCTCCAATTTCTATTATTGCCTTCCTGGCCATTATTACCTCCATTGTTATGGTACGGTTTGCCCCTGTTATTGTGTTTATTCCACGAACTTCGACCTCTTCCTGCTTTATTAGCATTTCCTTTGTACCTTGACTGCCATTTTCTGGGTTCCTGTTCCCATTGCCGTCCATAGGAATCTAAAGTTTCTGTGCTCGTGGTCTTGTTATTCCTTGGAGCTTGCTGTTGGTCAGTCTGTGTGTTGGTCACGTGGACTTGTTCCACGGTTCGACTCTGACGCATAGTATTTGCTGTGGTGAGGTCCAGTTGCCTTAGAACTGTCTCCATTTCCATAGCAGTTTTCGCATTAGCCGAGATTAGTAGCCTTTGGATCTCGTATGGAAGCTGTTTGGCGATAGCAATGCATAGCTCCAGTTCACTAGGTTTTTGATCCAGCTCTTTAAAACGACACATCTGCGATATGAAGAATTCTGCGTACTTCGTCGGGTTGTTCGTGCTGTACTTTTTGGCATACAAATCCAGCCGTAAATTCTGCTGAGTCGCGGCGTCCCAATATCTCTTCAAGAATGCCTCGCGGAATTCCTCAACAGTATCAAAAGTGTAACGGAAGCTGCGAAACCATAATGCGCACTCCCCCTCTGTTAACTTCTCTATAGCACGTAGCCTACGCTCCTGCGGTATTCGTGCATCATTGAGATATTCAGTCACTTCCTTTAACCAATATTTTGGTGTCATACTACAGTGACTACCTGAAAACTTCCTAGGTTTTTCTTCGCTTGCCCTAATGACGTTTATCACCTGGGTGTGCATCGCGTTTTCATGTGGCGTCGATGCCGCAATTGGTACACCTGGCGTCATGTAAGGACTTTCTCCTGCGCCTGCAGCATTCCTGCTTATAGGTTGGGTTTCTAGGTCTGCCCACCTTGTTTTTCTTATATCCTCTATGCTGCCTTCACTTGACTTAGGATACTTCAGAAGTGTCTCCTCCTGTGCTATTATCCTAGTCTCCATTTGGTTATGGCGCATTTCTGCTCTTTTTAGGCGAGTAATGACTTCTTTTTCTATTCTCGTAAGCCTATCTCGGTTTTCCTCGGCTACTTGAAAAATTTTCACCTTGTCTTCTTTCAGACTTTGTTTGATATGGGATATTTCATCCTCTACGTCCTCTTTAATTTGAGCAAGGGTCTTGTCGCTTGCCTCTGTTTTCTGGCCTTCTCTTATTTCGAGTTCTTCTCTCAGACCTTTAATTTCATCTTGAATGTGTCCATTGACTTTAGACAATTCATTCCGGACCTTGGTGATCTCGCCTCTATTTTCCTCTTGTCTTTTATTGACTATGATAATGTCGCTTTGCACTTGGTCCAGTTCTTTATGAACTTTACCCATCTGACCTTTCACGTTGCCTACCAGTTCCTTACTTTCATGAGCGATAGCCTTAATTTCGCCTATTTCCTGGCATTGACCTAATATATTCTGGTCCTGTTTCTTGAGGTCACCGTTAATTGCTCTAGCGTAGCTTTTCAATTTCTGGTCCCATTTGGAGTCGTTCTCCTCTAATCTCTGGTCTACTGTTTTCGTAAACTCTGCGAACTGTTTCGCTTGGCGTTCGAGATTCGCCTCATTTTGGATCTGAATATCCTTAATATCGTTAGACAACGCCTCTAATTTACTGTTGGTTTGCTCCTGAGCATGCCTACACGCTTGCAAATTACCCTCAAGTTTGGCTTCTATGGCCTCGAAACGTTTGTCAGTATTTACCTGCATTTCCGATACAATGCTTACAACAGTATCTGTTACTTCGGTCTTAATGACTTCTTGCATTTGACCTAACTTATTATCTAGTGCAACCTGATTTGCATCTAACCTGTTATTTAACTCTCTCTGGTTCTCATCTAACCGAGTGTTTATACTATCCTGGAACGCTTTGGTTTCCAGTTTGTTCTGCACGTGAGCAGCGTCAAAATGCTGTTTCAGTCCTGCAATAACTTGCAAGATCTCCTCCGTACCTGGCATTTTACAATAACACACTTAAATATGCAGGCAGGCTTCCTGGAAAAATATGTGGATACGTTTCGAAGAGAAACATCAAACACTGCACACATATTGTGAAGTCGTACAAAACCTGATAATATTATAGTAGATTGTGGATTGGGTATGTAACGCTAGTACCCTTAGGCCATTCTCTTCTCAATAGAGAGATTCTGCGTTACCTCAAAAAGCCTACTGAATTCAACAATCACTCAAACACGGTTTGAGGCAAAACACTTACTATGGTTTTCCCCATGAAATACCATAAAAAATCTATGGGTTTTCCCTAAATCCCATAAGCTCCACGTATTCTGGCGCCATGATAAATTAATATGTGTCGTGGTACAAGTATTAGTAGGACATCGGTCGTATTTTTAATTTACCATAAAAACTGTTCAGGGAGTGGTTTTTACTGCCGAAAGCCCCACTTGGGCCACGCCATGATAAATTAATAGAGCTTTTACTACCATAGACTCCACAGATGGGCGTCATGATAAACTATAGTGATATGCACAATCTATCAAAATTTATATATACGTATCGGAACTTAGCTATGGATTAGGAGCGGTCACACCCTACTTCGTTAATTCTTACTTTAATAGAGTTGTGTGCATTAAATCTGACCGACTTTAGTCGTACCTTTAGCTCAAATCACAGTATAGGACATCAATTCCCATGTACCCATGTGAGTAATCTCGTTGGATAATATGCATCTGCCTCCAACTAGCATCAGCTCTCAGGCGTGTACGGTAACCCCAATTTTGCAGTGCATATTTTGGATTTGAGGCAAAAAGGTATCAACTCTACAATGATAAAGCACAACGCTATTCTAAAACTTTAATTCATTGAAATAAATCATGGCTTCAAACACAAAACAATACCCAAAAAGCATAAAATAAAGCAAACAAAAATTTTTACTTCCACAATCCACAAGTAAACAAATATGAAATCACAACAAAGTCATACCTAGCCATAATGCTTTACCCTTCTGTGAACTTCACAAGAATATACTAGTGCGCTGATGCACCTACGACTTCAAAACAAACTGTACATTAACATAACAGTCATACAATGTGACTTCTTTAATATTACAACAAGGATTATTCCTTAAACCTCTTTATGTTAAACAATTATGTGTGCCGTGCGTGTTTTAATATTTTTCTTCCCACCAATGAAATGCTTTGCATGCATTTACCTATTTGGACGTTGCACCAAAATCCACGTGCAACTCCATAATTATGTAAGCTACCCCCTACACATCCTCCAATTATATGGTTTCACCGCATGCTGTCTGTGATTCCTAGATAAAACGTTACGTTATAGCTTATGTCGGATTGTACAATAGGCTACCTCGCGCTCATGGCGATTGGCATCTGGTCACCAACTACATGACTTGGTTCCAGTGACAGTACAAATATATCATGTAACTATTCGTCAGATAGCTAAATTAATGAACCATCAGGATTAACTATAATTATCCATGTGTTCACAAACCACATGGCTATAATACTCAACATAACAATCTTGCATTATATGTCATTTTAACAAGGTCTAGAATCTCTTCCCTCTTATAACTTGCCTGAGCGGTCCGGGTGGTTGGCACCGACCCTCAGCTAAGGAAATCGCTACACAATAGAAAGTGGAATGGGTCGTTTCACCAATTATCTCGACCTTCCTAAAAGTTTGAAAGCTTCCCTCTCTCTAAGCAGTGGAGATTTACAAGACAAATACTGTGTCCTGAGCGACACACATGTTCCCAAAGGATCTTAATTGACTATTATGCCAACAGGTATTGAATGAGCTTTTGTAATTATTCCTACGTCGAGGATAATGATTAATTAATGGCCTCACATGGGTCCATTCAACATGAAGGTTCGGGGTTCGTAATGCATGAGCCTGGCGGTTGACCGATGTCTCAAGTATGATATAGGCGCAGAAAACCACTGTCGCCATGAGTTTTCGCTGCCCACGAGCGTAAATAACTCATCTATAAGTTCTCGGGAAATCATAGAGCTGCGAGGTGTCCCTGTTTCCTCGACTCTTACAAAGATTCCAATCCGGAACACATTTCAATCCTTTCTTCAGAGTTAGGGTCCATCACTACAACTCTGGAATACATAATATCTCCAACAATGTCCACGACATAGGAGAATTCATACGTAGAATAGACTATCTGGCCCCTAATGCTCCATGCTACGACATTCCGACCTCTAATATTAAGAGAAATCTAACATTTACTCTATAAGCTTCTCAATTAAGCTGCAAATTCAATTCAATAAAAGCTCTTTCATTACTGGTATCATTACCGAATATATGCAATATTCTGATATAAAACTTCTTTCCATAATTACTGAAATGTAATCTCATTGTAACATCTTCCTGCTTAGATTGATAAGTCTTGCACTTAGCGTTAATAATTCTCGCTTACAACAATTTATTTGTTTCCTGATGTGTTCATTCATACTCTTAATAACCATTATTATTATTATCATCATTTCTCACTGACATAAATGACCAAAATCATAATTTATTATTATTATTATTGAAAATCTCATTGACATAAATGACCAAAATCATCATTTATTATTATTCTCACATAAATTACCAAATTTCCGACATAGCTAGACGTTTTAAACTCGAACAATCGCGTTCGTTGCATTTACATAACTGATTGCCATTCTTAATTCATAGTGGGAATAATTACTCCACTTAATGATACAAATCAACATTACAACTCTATAAAAATCAACTCATTACTGATTAAACATGGAGGATCAGCCTCCTAACTGACTTTTACTGGCATCTATAAGGAATTCACAATATCTTTACGGAATCACAGACATGCATCGGTCCATACTTCTACATGATCATAACCATAATTTGTGGGGTACTTACATCTCTATAGGCATCTAAGGTGGCTCCGACCAATCATATTCTTCCATGTCGCCCGCCATAATGGGTTTAACGCGACATATTTCTCTTGTTTACACACATTTGATTACACATAATTTCTATCACCAACACGACACGTTGCATACCTTTCAGGAAGTTATCGCTCCCCAAACATGTGAAACACTTCATCAAACACTACTTTAAATGATATTTTTACATATACATTACACTGAACACTCGTCACTTATACACACTTCAATGCTGAAATTCCCTAGCAGAGATCGAAATTGCAGGTGTCGACGGCATCTTACGTTACCAACTCCTGATTGAAAGTCTGGTTATCTGCTCTCGGAACTCTCCAACAGTTTTATGACGATCATTACTCCTACAGTAAGTGTCCTGCGTTACATCAATACGCTGGCTCCCAAACATGAGCGTTAACATCTGGTACGCTCATGGCAATACCAAACACTTAGTAGAGTTTCTTTAGCGCATTCTATCGTAGTTACACATATACGATTAGTTAGTACTATACACACTGCGCTTAATAAAGTTCAACACTTTCACAAATAATTATATACAATAGTGCTACCGTTAGTCTATACGGTGCTTCATAACTGAACACGTCATAGTTCGTGCTGCGGATTATGCCTGTATCACGACTATTATTCATACAAGCGTATTTACTGTTTCTTTTACACATACCCGTCTTTGTTCGGCGTCTTGATGAATAGAATCGTCATGCGTTTTGCCTTGACGAACTTGCTTCAACCTGGCTGTAGCTGACTGAAGTTTCACTCGAAGACTGCACGTAGCTTATTTGAAGACTTCTGTATGCGACTTACACGCTGTCTCGTACTGCTGCATATTTGCTGCATACTGATTGCAACTTATTGCCATTGTGCTACAATTGACAATTGAGTAAGACTGTAACTGGCTGTAACTGCGCTTGGCGGCATGTAGACTGAGCTTGACTGAGTTAGAACAGAGTGAGTTTCAAAGTGAGGTTCAACTGAGAGCTCCTCCTGGGGTCTACTCCCTTATATCGGATTTCCACAGAAAGTAGAGCAACATCTTCCCGCGTAATCTTCGCTCCTCTCACAGCATGATTCAGGTCTTCAAACCATGATCATTGTGTTCCTCTCTCTTCACAGGTCCCAAAACTATATGTGTGCAAAGGAATCGCTCGTTCAATTAATTAATATTAATTCCTTTCTCCATGGCGTGGGACGCTACCTAATCGGGAAATCCCCTACAACATCTCCACATCCATCCGCGAACAATGGTCGTTTTACAGTCCTTACGCACATCACTATATATGCACCAATTTCGCAGGTAAAAGACTCTAAAATTATCTTCTTGCCAAGATATTCACCTGTGTGCAACTCTCATCTCGATTCGTTACTCCAATCACGAGTAATCAATGATTCTTCTGGGCATTTCACCGCCCCTCCTCCAAATCTATTCTCCGTCGGGGAATAACTGTGTCATTATTCAGGCCTCTCCCCTGCTCCAGACGACATAATGGGGTGACAGAGATGGACGTGGCTCCACTGGGACCAACCCACAATTCTGGGCCGATTAGTAAATGTCAGCTCTGCCCTCCTCTGTGCTTCAAACCTCCAATAGCTTACACCAAATCGTCTTATAATGATATAATCTGCTCATTATTTCCTACATTATTTTACTAAATAATGCCATTTCATCAAAAATCACACCAGTGATTAAATATACATTTCTTTCGAGGGGTTTTTACCAAGAAACTCCCTGTAGCTCTCTGGTTCGCTTCCTGGTGGAACCTTTTTACTGAGATCACAGTCTCTGAGAACCATGTTCGCTTCCAGTCAGCATAACCCCATCGGGTTCATTATATACTTTGCTTTCACTCTAAATTCATGATTAAAACGTAAAAATAATTTTGTCCTTCTAGATTTCAATTTTGACCCACTATGCGCTGGGTCCGTGGTTCAAATCCCGGTCACTCCATTTGAGATTTGTGCTGGACAAAGCGGAGGCAGATAGGTTTTTCTCCGGGTACTCCGGTTTTCCCTGCCACAAATTTCATGCCAGTAACACTCTCCACTGCCATTTCATTTCATGTCATTCATTTACTCATTGCCCCAGGGGAGTGCGACAGGCTTCGGCAGCCGGCACAGTTCATATCCTCGCCGCTAGATGGGGGCTTCATTCATTCCATTCCCTGACCCGGTCGGTCGACTGGAAGCAGGCTGTGGATTTTTAGGTAGATTTCATTAGAAAGCTAACTATTGCAATGGGTACCATGTTTCGACTTCAGGAAAATTTCGACATATCTTCACGTTTTACATCCCCTAGACCCCAAAACCACCGTCAGTTAAAAAGTTTATACATAATTTATATATATATATATATATCACTTTCTAGTGGACACGATAACTACCGCAATTTTGCACCAATCAATTTGAATTTTTTGCATAATATGTATCCCTATAAAATCTCAGTCGAGTTCGTTAATGGGCACAATCGGTCGACGGGGGTGAAAATGGGGGTGTTTTTTGAAAAAGTGAAATATCGCTATAACTCTCTTAATATTTGAAATATCGAATCCATTCAAAGTTCATACTATGTGTCGAATAAGGCCCAAAAATTTATGTTTGAAGAGTTTTTTGATGGCACCAAACATTGACCAAAGGGGTGGGAAAAAGTGTTTTTTTCGGGAAACATTCATCATATCTCTCTTAATAAGCACAATATCAAAACCGTACAAAGTGGACAATATTCCCCTAATAATTACCTAAAACTTTTGTCTGAAAGAATTTTTGATATGACCCACCATTACGCCAAGGGATGAGAAAAATGATTTCTGAATTATAAGAAAATGCCAAGAGCTATCAGAGGTTGCCATGACAACACTACTAAATTGATGAGGGATGAGCCATCGGTCGTTGCCATGACAACGCACTTGCACGCCATCACATTGTTTTTCATCTGACTAAGTGAGAAGCGGCCTCGGTGACGTAACTGGTAGTATGCTGACTTCTATGCCCAAGTTCGCGGGTTCAAAGCCGGCCGAAGTCGTCGGATTTTCTAAGTGCGCTAAAAATCCCTCAGTATGCTTTCCTTTGGAGGGGAAGATCCAACGTTCGTTGCGAGTTGCTGGTTGCGGTGGCATCTCGTAGCCAAGTTCAGAGCTAGGTGTCGTTGAGGGTAGTATCTGGTAGCAACATTAGGAACTACTGCTTGAAATTGACCGTCTGCAGTCCTTACCTGAATTACAGACTAATACAGCCATCACAATTGACACTGTTTATCAGACAGATTCTACACTCACCCAAAGTACACGGGGTTACATGACCGCTTTGTCGCAGCCCCTAAACTGAGGAACCAACCAAAATCTCTGCGGGAGATATAATTTTGCGTGAAGAAGTAACAGACCGTTACATAGTTACACATCAGTGTCGAAACCTTGCATAAGGACAGTGTGACCACAAGTATAAAAATGTACCCCAAATGACAAGAAGGTTAAGGTCCCCATAAGACAATAAAATTTTTAAAATATGCATAAAATTACGAAAAACAAAGTTAATTAAGCTCCAATTATAAAATACTTTCTCGCAATAAATGAGGTCTGATCCTTCTACGAAAACGTGCATATTCTGCCTATTTTCGCCTATCCCCAAGTTTGCCCGATGAAATCTACCTCCGCCTTTCGGCGTGCCGAGAGGACTTTTTTTTCATTTCTTCTTGGATCGCTGAGGCCCCTTGGACCACGTGGTTCCTAACTCTAGTGAGCTTTCTTCTTAGCCCAGTATTCCTTCATCTTTTCCCCCAGGGGCTCATATCTAGTGGGACGTGGGTTGGCGACCACGCGACCCCAGCTGAGTCCGGCATTGCTTCCACTTACTTGTGCCGGGCTCCTCTCTGTCTTCTTTCCTGTCGACCTCCCTTGGTCAACTCTTGTTCTTTTCCGACCCCGACGTTATTAGGGTATCCGAGGCCTAGGGAGTCTTTTCATGTCCCGCCTTAATTGGCCCTTGTCTCATCTTTTCTGATTCCCTCCTTCTGCGAGGGGTCAACCTTCTTTTTCTTTTCCTGTTATCTCCTGCCTTCTGCTCAAGGCCCTCAAGGAGGCCGGGTGTATGTAGCCCCACCACTTCTGGTGCACCGTAGATAATGCTACACCCTCAGGGGCTCACGGCTGGTGAGTTCGGGAGGTTGGCGACCCCGAGTGATTCCTGAGCTGGGTCCGGTTTTCCCCTTTTGTCCCTTACCTGTGGGGTGGACCCTCTCCTCTTTCACTTTCCTATCTGCCTTTCATGGCTCTCCTTCCTTCCGGGTCCCTCAGTCCGCATTCTTCGAGGGTTGAGGGCGTTTCTTTTCCTCCTGTCCTTTATTTGCCTTGTTCTCCTTTGGTTTTCCATTTCTTCTTCTAGTATGTTAGTTAGTTTTAGTTTTAAGTTTGCATCTCATTTTCATCTTCAGGATCACCCAAACCATCAGGGGCCGATAATCTAGATGTTAGGCCCCTTAAAACAACAATTATCATCATCATCACCTTCATCTTTGCATGATGGGTTGCTTTCCTTTCCTGAGTCCACTTCACTCCCACTCAAGGACGTAGTGTTTTAGTTTATTATTATTAAATCGATACAGCCAACTATGGACAACAAATACACAACAATTATTCAGGTCTCCGTCTTCAAGGTGTGTTCTTTGCTTGCCGTTTAGCTTCCTGCCAGAGATTTGTCAATCTTTGACTCTTTCTCAGTCTTTAAGCGGTTTCGGTGGCGTAGTTGGTAGCATGCTGAGCTTCTATGCCCAAGATCGCAGGTTCAAACCCGGCTGAAGTCGTGATTTTTTAAGAATTTTAAAAATCCCTCAGTATGCATTCCTTCGGAGGGGAAGTAAAGCAGGCGATCCCATGTCATAGATTTATGGCATGTTAAAGAACCTTCCACTAATTACACCTGTGTGAAGCTAGTTTAAACATTTGACTAACGTTCTTAGGTTCCTACGTTTGTCGTCAAGAGCCGACTGCGGTGGCATCTGGTAACTAAGTTGTGAATTAGTTGGTCGTTGACAGTGGCGTTTGGCGGCAAAATTAGGAACTACTTGAAAAAAAATCAATGTCTGCAGTCCTTACTTGAATTAAAACAGATACGCACACTAATACAGCCATCACAATTAACTGAAGAACTAACCATTTCTCAGTCTTTCTTTCACTATAAATAATAATAATAATAATAATAATAATAATAATAATATCGTATGGTCTCGGGTGCCGGGAGCAAGCTTTGTTATTTGACGCACAGAGGGCTTGCATGTCGAATTTTGTTGTTCTTTGGGGCACTGTTAAAGTCAAGGAAGTTATATATCTAAGCTCCTTGACACTAGAGCGCTTTCTAGAAGAGGAAGGAGGAACTTTTTGTGTTGGCGGAAAATCCCGAGATTAATTTTGCCACTATGAACACGGCCTACTGAATTCAAGTGGGTTATTTAGCATGCCAACAACGTAAGACATGCGTGTTGTAATTTTTGTCGCCTTTCAAAAATCACTTACCATGGCCTGGAGCGAACCTGGAAGTTTGGGGTTGGTAGATCGATACGATAACCACTCAGCCACCGTGGCAAGCTTTTATTCACTAAAAGAGTGTCTTCTCTTGGGGGTATCCTTCACACTTGCAACTTCAGTTCTGAATCTTGTCCTGTCCCACACTTCAACCAGTCCAATGTTTGCCCTTTCAACGTCTTGATATATCTCCTGAAGTCGTGGAGGTTGTATCTTGCACTTCTCTTGAACGTTAAGAATTTTATTAGCTAACCTCTCAGTTCCCAATCGTTTTATATGCCCATAGAACATCAATCTTCTTTTTCTCATACTGACAGAGATCCCTCCACACTTGTCATGGAGCTCTAAATTTGACCGCATTTGAAATGTATATCCACCGTCAGGTAATTTCTTAGGACCAAGAATTTTCCGAAAGAATTTCCTTTCTCTTTTCTCAATTTTAGTAATTTTCATGCTTGCTAAGGTTTCTGCCGCAAAGAAGCACTCTGGCTTAGCAACTGGGTTATACAGGATGATTCGTAGTTCCTATTGCAGACTTCTGGGAGTTGTAGAGGGGACTAAGTAGATCACAGTTTGAATAGGAACCCTTGTCCGGACATTTATCGTTTCGATACTGTTACGTGCCACCCCCTGGTGGCACTTTTGTTAACTGGATTACGGTGGGTAGAAGCACAAACACAATTGTTCCTTTAACGAAATATAATTTTATTGCAGCCCACAAACATACACAGTGCACACACACACACACACACACACACACACACACACACACACACACACACACACACACACACACACACACACTGAGTCTAACTTCAGAAAACACTACTGGTCACTATTAGTTACCACATTTACCCTCACACCACTGTCCTCGCTATTTATGTTCTCTCTGTCCGTGAAGATTTACAGTGTTCCAGCTTACACTCACACGTAAAGTCTACATAGGTTCTCTACAGCCTTGCCCCTGCCATTTTACTTACTTCCAGAGTCCACTTGCTGCTCCTTGTGCGCTCTTGCTCGTCCCGTGTCGATCCCACGACCACGTATTCCACGAAGCACCGCGACACCTCCAAGCACTCACAGTCCTGACTCAAAGTTGCACCCTGGCAGTCAGGCTTCCACTCTGTTAACGTAGACGTCCAGTAGTAATCGCTGTACTGCTGCACACTCACTCACTCGGCCACACTTCAATACACACTAACGCTGACCAATACACTGTCCAATACACTGCAATACACTCCTCCTCGCCGCGGCTCGCTGGTTTATATGGGATCAGTCCCTGGCCTGGAAAGTTCGAATGTCACAACCCATTGCCGCATTGAGTCTGTTCTGGTTGGTTCCACATCCAGAATTTTCGCGTATTCTCTGGCCGGTTCGCACTGACTCACAGGTGCTTTGTTAATGTATGGCCGTGGGAGGAACCGAGAGGGTGTGGGCACTCTCTCCCTTCCCCTGCGGGGTTTGTCCAAGGCCACTAGACTGTCATACTGCCCCTCCCCCCGAGAGCCTCCTGCCGCCCTGCGGCTACACGCAACACTGCTCCCCTCCTTAAAGCAACTCGCCTCGAGTTGTTCATCGTAAAGGCTATCCAAGGTCTGAGGGGGTGGCATTGACGGCGCTGACAAGCCCCTGTTTAGGCTGGCCGTCACTCGCTTTTCTAACCGTGAGGCTGTTCCTCGCCGACAGCTGCTAATTAGATGGCCTTTTTCACTCCGTAGCCAACAGGTGACTTTCCTGCTGCAACGGCGTCCCAGTGGTGGTTTACGCTGCTTTGGTGGAGGGTAGCCAACCTCCACCGCCTCTTCGTCTCCAGCGGCGTTACTCCTCCTCGGTGGCGTCACCCATGCTGTCCTCTTCGCCGCCGCCATTCCCAACACGATGGTCTTTACCTGCCTTGGGTAGCGCTTTCCACTGAGCATCGAATACTCACGTACCATGGCGTCGCAATGCCCATCCACGAAGATGTACGCCGCCTCTCGGTGCACGTGCTCGGGAGGCGAGCCAGCCAGCGCGAGCTCTTCAATTGACTTACTCGCGCGCCCGTTCCTCCCTTCTAGCCGTAGGTGGTACATGGCAGGTAGCTGGTAGTCCCCACGATGCTCCTCCAGCGTCGCGACGATCCCGTTGTACCCAGCCCCCGTCCGGACGTCGTGTAGCACATCCGCCTGGCGAAGTCCTGTGATGAGCTGAACGGCTCCGTCCTCCAGCGTGCACCTGGCATGGTTCGCCACAGTATCGAACCCGGTCCCGAAGATCTGCCATGATGAAGCCTCATCGACGTGCGGCGTCCTCACACTCGTGACGCTGTTCCTGCCATCAGAGCTGCTAAGCCTTGGCCCGATTTCCATGCCCGTGACGCTTCCCAGTGGCTCGTCCCTGACTCGCTGAGCATTCCGAACTCCGGACTCCACGAACTGTTTGTCTTGGCCATCAGCGTCCTCTGCCGCGCCACTTTCCATATCACCTCCAAGCTTGTTATACTCCGGTATTGATTTCAGGTCTGATTTCAGCTCGTCCTGACTAGTTCCATGCTCCACTTTCTTTTCAGAATTTTCGGAACTTTCCCCAATTTTCTTTTCCAAATTTTCCGAATATATCACCATTTTCTTTCCCAGGTTTTCAAAATGTTCCGTCATTTTCTTTCCAAAGTTTTCGAAATGCTCTTCCATCCTCTTCTGGCCGTCTTCCATCTTCTTCTGGACATCGTCTATCTTGGAAGTTAACTTTTCTAACAGGAGTTGTATTTTCGCATCCATTTTAATTGTCTGACTTGTGAAAGGCATGCACTCTCAGGAAAATTAGTGAACTAATGACCTGCACGAGTTATGAAACCAGGACCTTCAGGTGTTGTGTTTGTGCTTGGGTTCGTAATCCGGCTTCTGACACCAGTTGTTACGTGCCACCCCCTAGTGGCACTTTTGCTAAGCTTCTACCCACCGTAATCCAGTTAACAAAAGTGCCACTAAGGGGTGGCACGTAACAATACCAAATCGGTTTGAAGATCACTTTCATTTTACATCGCCCGCTTTACGGAACGCAAATAATATCGGCTGAGGGCAACCTCTGCAGTCTCCTGACGTCTTACAGTACGTATGTCTTCTGTTTACAAACCATAGTGACAGTGAGTCCGCTTTGACAGCAGTTGTGATCTAGTAATTCAGCAGTACAGGATGGCGGCATACACTTTTGAAGAGTACACCGAGATGTTACTACAGTAATGTACGGCGAAGCTGCACGTAATGGTCGGGCTGCACAACGCATGTATCATGAACGTTTTCCGCGTCGCCCCACCCCATCACATACCATTTTTGTGAGACTACAAAAAAGGCTACGAGAAACTGGTACATTCCAACCGAGGAGGGCTGATTGTGGTCCACAGACGCGTCGTACTGCCGACTTTGAAGAGGACGTCCTTTATCACGTAGAAGAGGACCCATCGACTAGTACGCGAAACATTGCCGATGCCGTGAATGGGTCCCAATCGAGCGTCTGGCGTGTTTTGCGCGACCAGCAAACCCACAGAAAGTTCAAGCAATGGGCCTGGCAGATTTCGCGCCACGTGCCAACTTCTGTGCGTGGTTTCTACACCAGTTTATTAACAAACCGCACTCTCCGCGTCATGTTCTTTTCACCGATGAAGCTCAATTCACTAGGGAAGCTGTCGAAACAGTCAAATTTGGGCTGAAGAAAATCCGCATGCCACACAGCCACGTGGATGTCAGCAACGGTTCAGCATCAATGTTCGGGCTGGTATCCTTGATGGTCATCTGATTGGGCCGTACCTTCTTCCGTACCGCCTAACGGGTCCCAGATAGGGCCTACTGGATTTTTTTGCAAGAGGTACTGGTTCTGTGAGGATTTGCCATTGGCACTACGTCAGCAAATGTGGTATCATCAGCGAACTTTTCACGTGCAGTCCGCGAACACCTCGACCAAACATTCGGGGATAGATGGATAGGTCGAGGTGGTCCAATTTCGTGGCCACCACGCTCGCCAGATTTAACTCCTCTTGACTTTTTCCTGTGGGGCCACATGAAGAACCTTGTTTATGAGACTCCTGTCGAGGCGGAAGAAGATCTTGTTGCATGCGTTCTGGCGGCAGCGCACATTATTGAACACACACCGGGTCTCGTGGGAAGTATGTATGACAACATGCTGCGCTGGTACACGTTGTGTAATGAACAGCAGGGTCGCCACGTGGAACAACTCTTGTAGTGCATACGTGTCTGTAGTGAAGTGGAAGATGTGCAATCGAGTCAAACTGATTTGGTATCGAAACGATACATGTCCGGACATGGGTTCCTAATCAAAATGCTATCTACTTTGTCCCCTCTACTACCCCCAGAAGTTTGTAACAGGAATCATAAATCATCCTGTAGTGCCTATTCTTGGTCTGTTAAGAGAGGGATTTGGACTTATAAGTGTTGATGCAAGGCCTGAACGCCAGATCCATTTTTCTAGCCCTTGTTTTAATGGCTAGTTTCTCATTAGCATTTGGAGTCAAAATTTCACCTACATACATTAATGTTTAACTCCTCAAAATGGTCCCATATTTAGTATTCATTTCTTGAACTGGTGTACGCAAACCGCTACCTACCACTCACCAATAGATAACACAGCCAGTTGACCACAAATTTAGTGGTTGAAAACATTCCATTTATAGTCGAAACATAAATGATTATCCCCGGGAGTAATTTAACATGTCGTTTGCAATGCTGAATATTCATAATGTCGCTATCCATAATGTAGTTAAATTTTTAAATATATAATATAATACGTGCAACCCTCCATTTGATTTATATTGCTTCACCGTGTTGTGGACTGTCAGCTTGCCACTGGCATGGATCATTTTGTCAATTCACCGCACGTGGACGTCTGTCAATATCGTAAATTGTCGCTTGTTCTGCCTGACCCGAACGTTATATTACTGCTGTTATAATTTTAAATCCGAGTAAATAATTACTTTCTTTTGTTTATGGCTGTAACTGATTCTAACATAACATTCCACGTTTCTCGAACTACAGGGATAGTTGATGTCTTACACCGTAGCGTAGCCGAGCACGTTAAGGGGACTTATACACCCAGAAAGCTTCATAACTAGCTTCTTTGTTTTTTAGACTTTCCATGATACGACACATTTTCACGGTTCTGTGCCAATTTTCATGTTTCATGTGAATAACTCTAGTACTGTTGAGGCGTTGGGTTTCAGTAAGAATTATGAAGTGATGGTGTAAGAAGACACAGGAAGAAAAAGTACTGTTCCAGCATCCCGGTGTCTCTAAAAGCCGAAGTAGTTAAAAGGGACGTAAAACCAATAACATTATCACAATTCTTTGAATTTCTCTGCAAAATATAAAATGAACTATTTCATACTTTCACGATGGTGAGGCGCTAAAACAACAACACCGGCAGCGGCAGCGCACACACTTGCCCAGAAACATTCTCTCTCTTCTCTCCATGCCCATCTCCCCTCCAAGCCCTCATACATTCAATAACTCTGCCCTCACAAGCTTTCTACACATCCTCCAGCAGCTAATTACCTGTTAATTAGCTCCCCCACACTCCAGGTACTCACTCATAACCCCTCTTGCCCCGCTGCGCATCTGCTCGGGGGTTTGGCCTCGGCCGGCCCCTTCCGGGATGGTGCTCAGTGGGCCGCGGGCCCTCTGCACGATGCCTATGGCATGTTGTTAGACATGTAATTAAATGCCCTTCTGTTTCTTTCTTCTCGTCTTGAAATTCTCTAAGTAGGCCTAGGCTACGAGACCTGGCTCATTTTGACTCCATATGCTGATGCATTCTACCTCCCCCTAACCTACCCATTTCCAAACTTCCAATCCTTCCCACCACCCAACCTCAGGTCATATTCTGGCCAGTTTGATTTAAATGCAACATACCCAAACCATTCATTAATCCATTAAGTCCCAATGAACCAGTTTAACCCTTGATAAAGCACTAAAGGCCCCTAGTTGGGCCGAGAAGCTAAAAATCACGCAACGAAACCGGCTTCGTCGGTTTCGCTTGCTTGGGCGCTGACGCTGTTTCACGATGGTGGGTGGCCGTATGAATCAAACGTTAACATCAATTACTCAACATGCAAAAGACTAATTGCAACTGATTTTTTTATTATCCAAATATGAAACTTAGTGCTAGTCACAAAAACGACAAACTGAGTTGTGCAAGCGCCATCTTGAAGATATAATCTGTTAAAACCGTAAATGTTCAATATAGTATAGAGCATTTACAGTGGTGACATCTACCGTCCAAGTAAATCCACAGACACTGCTTCATTGCGCACCCTAAAGTTTCAACTGACTGCGCTAGGATTCGATCCTGCAATCTTGGGCACTGCATCCAAATCTTTTACACACTTTAAATACTCGTATATTCATAGCTATATAGCCCCAGTGAACACTCGGTCATCTCTTCATTCATTGTTGGATACAATGTTTATATTCGTAGAAAGCTGTATCTTGTGAATGCAGAGCCCTCTTTGATAGAAAACTAGAATTCATAATCTTTGTGCACGGCCTTCTAGATGCGAGGCTACGAAAAATATTGTAATTTGGACTCTGCGCATGCGTCAACCGTGTCGTATAGACCCGGGCACAAGGTATCAGTGGTGGAGAGATGGAATCCTTGATCATAGTCTACGGACGGAATGTTTTAACTACCAAATAATTCGAAATTAACTTTATAATAAACTGTAAGCGTTCGGCAAGTATTCATTCAGGATTATTAATAATTTCCTGAGTGGGTAGTGCCATGGCATGGTGACTACCCCTAAAACCGCCCCTGCTCATCAGTCTACAGTATGTTTCATATAATGATAATAGGCTAAATATATGGACTGGTTGCGTGGCGCAGCAACAACATTCTCGCCTGCTGTGTCCTAGGTTGCAGGATCGTATCCTGGCACAGTCAGTTGACATTTGAGGGTGCGCTAATGCGAGAGAACCGTGTCAGTAGATTTACTGGCAGGTTAAAGATCACTTTCGGGGCAAAATTCCGGCACCCGGGCGTCTCTAAGAGCCGCAGTAGTTAAATGAGACGTAAAACCAATAACATGATAATTTACTATCTAAAAATATGGGGGTAAATACTTCATCTGGTTAGTAATAATAATAATAATAATAATAATATCGTATGGCCTCGGGTGCCGCGTGCAAGCTTTGTTAATTGACACCCAGAGGGCAGCTTGCATGTCGAATTTCGTCGTTCCTTTGAACACTATGAAAGTCAAGGAGGTTAGATATCTAAGCTCCTCGACTCTATAGCGCTTTATAGTAGATAATGGAGGAACTTTGTGTTGGCGGAAAATCCCGAGATTAATGTTGCCATTATGAACACGGCCTATTGAATTCAAATGGATTCTTTAACATTCCAACAACGTATGACATCCATGTCGTGATTTTTGTCACCTTTCAAAAATCCCTTACCACGGCCAAGAGCGAACCTGTAAGCTTGGGGTTGGTAGTCCGACACGTTAACCACTCACCCACCGTGGCAAGCTATCTAGTTAGTTATTGTTGTTGTAACAACAGTGAGGTCAAATGTCCTGCCCCAATACTTCATCAAGGTTGTAAATATATAACAAAATGGAAAATATGAACGTTTCTTTTAATATTCTGTACAAATGTTCTGGCCTTAAAACAGGAGCAACAATTAGCGTTCGACATAAATTAATGTAGGATGGAGTATATTGAGCTAGAAATCAGGAATGTCTGGCTTCAAGCTGCACGAATGGCCTCCCTACTTGTGAATAACCTGCTAGTGTCGAGCTGCCGAGATCAATCACACATACCTGGACGCCTCTCCCTATTGATTACCTGGTGATTAATTAAGGTATATGGATTTAAGCGCTCCATTTTGGAACGGGTGCTTCACAGATGATAAATAGCAGCCTTCTGGAAGATGTGTTAATACCATCGTTCTCACCCAGTTCGCTATCACATGACCGTTATTGTCTGCCATCCCTTAAGTCATAGATTCGATTCCCGGTCCTGGTAAGAAATGTAATTCTGGTCTGAAGACTGGAACGGGGTACATTCAGCCTCATGAGGCAAAACTGAAAATAAATGGGTTCGATTCCCACATCAGTCATCCTGGAAGTGGTTTTCCGTGGTTTCCCGCTTCTACTTCTGGCAAATGCCATGATGGTTCTTAACACTAGCCGTGTCTTTTCCGGAATATTCCGCAGGCTATCATAAGTTTTCATTTAATTACGGTAGGTGGCAGGAAGGTATTTGACAACCTTAATGATCTCACCTGGAACCGGAAACGATTACGCGAGTAATTTCATCCTCAGTTTTCAGGATTTGTTAGATAAATACGATGTAAACAGTGAAATGCGGGGAGTTCGTTAGATAAATATGTGGCTACGATTTGAAGGTATTTGGACGAGACGGACTGTGTTTACAGTGAATTGACACTGTTGAAGGGATTGAAGATTTATCTAGTGGCAATGAAACTGATGGAGATGAGAGCAGTGGCGATTCAAATACTACAAGTGTAATATTCTAAGGTATGTCTGCTTTTCGCGATGTGAATTCCATGGTTTTCTTGAACTATTGCATATTTTGCACTATTTTCTTTCTTCTTATTTTAAATGGTTGGATCCTCAAAAAGTACCGCCGTTAGGTTATGTGAGTAGATACCCACAGAAACCCAAGACAGCGCTATTTTGAGGCGTTCTAGGCAAGAAGAGGAGTGAGGTAGTTTGTCATTGCTTTCCTCACTGAGTCAGAACAGTAGTCCTAACCCTATGAGTTGAACCTTTCACAGCATCCACAGGCACTGACTGTGCCCCGAATGCCATTACTAAGCACCACCCATACCTCAGTAGCTTCCATATAATCACAGCCATGAGTGAGACTGAGACATCGGTGAAAAGCCACCTTTTACTCTAGCCTGTGCCAACTGACAAATGCAAAAGTACTGTATTCATCAAGAGATGGCGAACAGGCCACTAAACAATATAAAAGAGTAAAAGCAAATAAGTCGCCTCCGTAGCGTAGCGGTCAGCATAGTTAGCTGCCGCCCCGGAGGTCCTGGGTTCGATTCCCGGCTCTGCCATGAAATTTGAAAAGGGGTATGAGGACTGGAACGGGGTCTACTCAGCCTCGGGTGGTCCAAATGAGTAGAGGGGGTTCGATTCCCACCTCAGCCATCATCGAAGTGGTTTTCTGTGGTTTCCCACTTCGTCTTCGGGCAAATGCCGGGATGGTCCCTACTATAAGGCCACGGCAGCCTCCTTCCCTCTTCCTTGCCTATCCATCCTAATCTTCCCCTCCTCCCTTCCCTCATGGGGCCCCTGTTCGCTTTGCAGGTGAGGCCACCTGGGCGAGGTGCTGATCACACTCCCCAGTTGTATCCACTCTGACCAGATGTTCCCAGATCTAGGACACTGCCTGGAATGGCGGTAGAGGTGAGTTCCCTCGCTGAGTCCGTGGGAGCCACCAACCTGGAGGGTAAAATTGACAAAATAAAAAAAAGCATATTTTGATAATTCCCTTGAAGAAATGATCATTTAAAGAAAAGAACAGCAAATTTTAATGACACTGGAAGGGTTAATATAGAGCCACGGCCGTCGCCTCCTTCCCAATCCTCACCATTTTGTACCACTGTCAGACGGTATCATCTAAGAACTCTACGGCGAGTCGACCTTCACGTGTCGTCACGCCCTATGACGAGGGAAGGGCGTCTTACAGTGCAATGGTTACAAACATTGGACGCGTATGAATACTTTCTTTGCCTACGAATATACCTTTTGCTTCATTATTAACTAATGTGTTCACGTTACTAGAATATGTTTGTGTGCAATATATAGCCATAAGGCCCTTATACAAATCTATGGAATACCATAAAGCTGCAAGACAAATTATAGCCACCAACAGGGAAAAATCGACTGTATGAATACTCTTTATTTACCCACTGTATATCTACTACAGGATGTCTACCAAAGCCGACCAACAGATTTCCCTGAAAATCCCCTGATTTTTCTAGGATAAATCAGAAAATTCCCTGAGTATCAGTTGGGGTCATAATAAATGTATAAAACATAGTTTGTACTTAAAAAGCATTTCAAAAGGTGCTCGCACAATCAACGGTTTAAAAGGCGTTTTTTCTATATTTTGCCAATTTTTAATTTCTTCATCCTGAAAAACTATTGTCCTTGCGAGTATTGAAAGAAGCTCGTCAATGTTAATGCTGTCAAAAATCATACAATTACACATTTATATAGAAATACACAATATGTAATCTGTGTGCTCTATCTTGCAAGAAATGAGAGCTTACTGATTTAACGTCAGTACCAACATACATCTACAACAATCATCACCACAATATATTCCCCCCCTCCATCAAAATTTAAATGCTTAATTTCCAATTATTCAAGGTTGGACCTTGTAAAACTAAAATTCCCTGAGTGGCATAAAAATACCCTGCTAATTCCCTGAGTTTTCCAGAAATTAAAAATTCCCTGAGTATTCCCTGTTTTCCAGAGTAGTAGACACCCTGCGAACTAGGACTATTCATATCATTCGAATATTCGAATAATTCGACTACTTCAAATATTCGCCGATTTGAAATTTGAATAAATTTTCGAAAGTTCGAAGTATTCGAGTATTTCGTTTAGTTCAAGTATTTGAATTATTTGAAGATGGTAAGTAGTTTACCCGCAAATTACATCAATTTTTATAAAGAAATACTGGTTCAAAGCAGGGGCGAATCCCCATTCAGCTTGATAACTTGCTTCGGCTTTTCACAATTAATTGGGGTCGTTTTGGCCGGGGATTTAAGGCGGGATGCCCTTCCTGACACCACGTGAGTTTTCAATTGAAAATTCCACCCCACTGTCACCGTGATTCGAACCCCGGCCACCCGGGTGAAGGACGAGCAGCTAAGCCACTGCGCCGTCACGCCCCCACCCACCCATTCAGCTTGATAGATTCTTATAAATATTATTAATATCATTCAAAGCAAGCATCACTCGTTATCTCTATCTTTTCTTCTTTTCCTTCCCTTTACTCTTCTCTTTTCCTTTCCTTTTCTTTTCTTTCCTCTCCTCTTTTCCTTTCTGTTTCTTTCCTCTTTTCCTTCCCTTTCCTCTCCTCTTTTCATTTCTCTCCTCTTTTCCTTTCCTTGTCTTTCCTCTCCTCTTTTACTTTCCTTTTCTTTCCTCTTTTCCTTTCTTTCCCTTTCCTATCCTCTTTTCCTTTCTCTTTCCTTCCTATCCTCTTTTCCTTTCTCTTTCTTTCCTCTCCTCTTTTCCTTTCTTTTTCTTTCCTCTCCTCTTTTCCTTTCCATTTCTTTCCTCTCCTCTTTTCCTTTCCTTTTCTTTCCTCTTTTCCTTTACTTTCCTTTTCTTTCCTCTCCTCTTTTCCTTTACTTTCCTTTTCTTTCCTCTCCTCTTTTCCTTTCATTTCCTTTTCTTTCCTCTCCTCTTTTCCTTTCCTTTCCCTTTCTTTCCTCTCCTATTTTCCTTCCCTTTTCTTTCCTCTCCTCTTTTCCTTTCCTATCGTCTTTTCTTTTCTTTTTTTCTTTCTTTTTTTTCTTTCTTTCTTTCTTTCTTTCTTTCTTTTTCCCCTTTATGCTTTCTTTTCTCTTTGTTTCTATGCTTATTATAGTTGTTCGAACATTTTAATTCGATTATTTATTGAATATTTGGGTTGTTTCATTCGTAATTCGAATGTTCGAATAGGATGGAAATTCAATTTATTCGAATATTCGAATAGGTTACTTCAAATATTCAAATGTCCGAATCATTCAAACAGTCGAACTATTCGTATGTCCAAAAAATAGTCGCATTCGAGATTATTCCAATAATCCGATCTTCGAATACAGTATGTGTGTATGAGTATTAGAGACAATTCCCTATCCCTGTCCATATTGAGTGCCTTTGCTATGAGGCGGATAAGTAGCCATGTCTTGTGTGAATGGCCGTGAAGGAATTTCTCAGATGACTTGTGTGTGATCTAAATATTTGTTGCCTGCAAATTCTCGACTTCTAGAACCGTGACAGAGCCGGCTCTGAAGATCGTGACTAGTCCTGGACATTGTACTGGTATCCGGCGAAGCACGCCTCGTCACGGTAGAAAGCCTTTTTCTCCGTGCTTTACTCTTAACTTCCTACTGACAAAGAGACGTATGTTTCACTTAGTAACGAAACACACTAGATAAGAACCCCCGTCAAAAATAGGGGGCCACGTTTCCAGGCTATCCTCCCAATATTATTCTGCTAAGGTCCCATTCCGGTTTTGTACCGAAAATAAGGTCCTGGTAACACCAACCTACACATATGGGGTACCTACAGGTTCCACATAACCCCATGTGTGCCCGAAACGCACTCACTTCCTCTTTAAATGCCTCACAATTAAATAAATACCTTAAAAATGTACATTTACAATGGGAGCACCGTAACCTGGCGAGCCTGCCGCTTGAGCGCAGGGTAGCGTGGTGGCGGCAGCCATCCGGCGGGGAGCGCGGCGTACAGCTAGACGAGCCTGCCGCTAGAGCGCAGGGAAGCGTGGCGGTGACAGCCATCTAGCGGGAGCGCGGCGTACTGCTAGCTGAGGGCCTCTCAGCAGATGGCTCCGGTGTGGTGTCGCTAAGACTTTCTCTATGGTTCAATCCTTTGCAAATGTAAAAATTTCTCTAGAAGAAACTCCCGAGCAAACAATAACCGATGAATTCGTTGTATCATCGAATATTGTCTACAAAGAGGTGCTGTGACAAGTACAAAACACTGTTCTACATAATTCTTTGTGTTCTTCTCATGTACGTATGCCGTTTTACAACAATAAATACATTTCTTCAATATTTAAAACTTCGTTCTGCCACATTCTTCCCTACTACCCCCATAAACCTACATTCACGTTGCGAAAGCTCGCACGGGCCCACTAGTCTTTCATAAAAGCAAAACGATAGTATCTCTACTTAGTATAAAACAAAGTCCCCGATTCTTGGATGTCACTGGTAATCTCGAGAACCACTGGATGGATTTTGATGCGGTTTTCAACATTCTGTAAAGGATATCTCAAGGAGCAAAGGAAGCCAAGCAGTAACGATTTCAGTGAAAAGGTCGAAGAAGAAACCTGGCGTCCTTGTGGTTTCTAAGCATGAAAAGTTCTACAAAATAGTCCAGGAGAGCATATCTCTATCTTCAATACATCGCCCACTATAAGTGTTTTTACGTTTTCATTTCTTCCAACAATCTCCATTCAATTACTGAGGCGACAATTTACGAGCTAGCTTTCGTGTTCACTGCTGGAGGGAGAACGACTAATGTCGTATACAAGGAAATCTTATAAGATCTCGGTTAAAACTAGCCTATCACCTTGGATTCATAACTGTTCCCGGGCGAAGCCGGAGCGGGTTGCTAGTTGTTAATACAATAGCTCTTTTGCTAGTACTGTAGGTCAAGTGTAAGTGTTGTTCATATGTAACATTGATTGATGTCTACAAACGAACACAATACGGATTGGACAATATAGACTACTATACCACAGCGAACTTACAATATAACCTAGTCCTCTTTTCATCATGTTGGATGAAGATTTGGTACGAGTAAGTCCTTTCCAAATTTCATTGAAATATTAAGCGGTTCTTAATGTTGTGTAATAGCGGTTCCACTGACACGAAGGGTCCCTCTTCGCGGAGGGTATAGGAAGACTTGTTCAGCGTCGGGATAGGTGCTTGAAGAGTAGAGATGAATATCATACTGCCATGAACTGCCATCTGTATGCTGTCGTTGGAATATACTGTATATTGTCCACTACGGTACATATTGTGTTAGTTTCTAGATATCAGTTTATATTTCATACTAGCAACCCGACCCAGCTTCGCCCGGGAACAGTTATGAATGCATTACGTGATAAGCGCTTTTTTTCCAATGTCAATGAACAACGACCAATATCCGTTTTACTTCTCGGCATGATGGGTTAAAATCACTGACTGGACTATTAATTATATTATCATGGAGATGCATGTGCAACAAATTAATGTCAGACGTATTTTAAGAATGGCGAGGTGCATGTAACACAAATCCCCTTTCCGTCCAATCTTAACATGACTGTGAATTTGGCGGAACGAAAAGTTCACAGGCGAAATGAAGAAAAGCCGAGTTGCACTTCCAGGGAAACTCCAAACACAACCACTCTTCTCTAAAGGTTTTAACTCAACACGACTCAACAGTTTGCTGCTGGCTGTATCTGGGGTAATAAGCTCGTCCACTAGCTAAGCTGTAACCGGGCTGATAGACTCGCCCCTAGCTAGCTCGTAAATTGTCGCCTCAGTAACTGAATGGAGATTGATGGAAGAAATGAAAACGTAAAAACACTTATGGTAGGCGATGTATTGAAGATAGAGATATGCTCTCCCGGGCTTTTCTGTAAAACTTTTCATGCTGAACAATTCTTACACTCATAGTATATAGATATTTTTAGCGGTTTGCCCAGCGTAAGCTTAAAAAGCTCACGGACGCCAGTTCTTTTTTCGACCTTTTCACTGAATCGTTAGTGCTTGACTTCCTTTGGTCATAAATAAATTATTTTCTACAGAAACCTTCCTCGAGATATCCTTTACAGAATGGTGAAAACCGCATCAAAATCCATCCAGTGGTTTTCGAGTTTAGCCGTAACATCCAAGAATCGGGGACTTTGTTTTATACTAAGTAGAGATGAGCACTTCTTCTTCTTCTTCTTCTTCTTCTTCTTCTTCTTCTTCTTCTTCTTCTTCTTCTTCTTCTTCTTCGTCTTCTTCTTCGTCTTCTTCTTCTTCTTCTTCTTCTCCTTCTTCTTCTTCTTCTTCTTCTTCTTCTTCTTCCCCTAGTGTAGGGCACGCATGGTCAAGCGCCCTTTGATGTGTGTTGAAAAATCGACTACACTCAGGCCAATGTTGGGACCAACTCTCCAATACCGGCCAATTCGACCAGTCGCCTCCTCTACACGCTGACCATGAGCATTGATTGGCGAGCAATATTCGCTAACGCATTAGCCAATGTGAAGAGGAGCAGTGCTGGAGTTTTATGGACACTGTAGTCCGTCACTACAGTGTCCCACTCCTCGCCACGCGAAGCTCCAGCAGCTATCATCAACGATAATGACAAGGTCAATGTATATACTCAAACACGTACTACCCTGCCAGTGAATTGTTGCCGGTGGCGGAAATCGGAACTAACGCGCTCCGCCCAGCCACACGCCTGCAATAGACGTGCAGTCGTCGCCAGCGAAACATCATCGCATGTCGTGTGTGTGCTGGGTCGTGCGCTGTGCGGTGGGTTCTCATTGTATGACTGTACATGCATTCCCCCTATTGCCCCACACCCGCTCGCGTCAGCCCTAACGAGGCGAGACGACGTAATGTATACACAACAGCCCACGTCTAGCGGTAACAATTCCCTGACAGGGCAGTAAGAGTCTCTGAAATGCGATGTTATTGGTACAGTTGAACCGCGATATCTCAAATCGTTAGGGGATGTCAAAATAAATTTGACTTATCAAAAATTTGAGTTATGGAGATCATGGGAAAAATGTTAAAATTTGTGATATTGGCCTACTGGTCGCAAAATACTGGATGTAGGCTTACAACGGAGGCGTCCAGCCTTTACATGCTCTGCGTGCTAGCTAATAGCTATGCTGTGCCCACGGCGGCAGTCTAGCTCCTGTCTCTGTTGGGCTGCCTGCCCTGACTGAGAATTGCGAGCTGCTTATAAATTGCAGTCATGGGGAGTAATTAGTGCAAAAAGATTTCTTAGGCCCCTTAAAACAGTTATCATCATGACAATAGTATGCCTCAGTGTAAGGGCGATAGTGTTGGCGCAGTTCACTGAGATTATCAGCTGTAATAAGCGTTGGTGCTTTCCGATCATTATCCTGGAGCGCTCCAGTTCTGCAGTAGTATTCATTATCATCCATAAAACAAATAAATCCACCGGGCGAAGCCGGGCACTACTGCTAGTTTACAATCTACTGAATACCGTTTGACGTTCGACCGATCAACCACAAAACAGCGAAGGCAGCACGGGAGGAAGTGAGACGGGAATGCGAGCGAGAGGGACAAACGTATAGTCTTCCCCCACCATCCCTGTAAGGTCGTTCGCGCCAAAAGCACCCCGGCGAGCAGCCAGCGTGACAGCGCACCCCGCGTGCTTTATGGACACCTCTGGCTTACAATATACACTATTGTTTGTAGAAAGTGAAACACCAAGAACAAGAGATGTCACCACATTGCACTTTATACCACAGATTAGTGACATGACAAGGCATTACTGATTCGAAGGACAGTTCGGTACATACACGTTGACGGTTAATCTTCAGTACGACGTCGCGCCACCACGTGCTGCACTCAGAGCCGCTAGACGTCGTGGCATGAAATCATACAGCGCTTGAATACGCTGCTGGGGAATACCGTCCCAAGCGGTTCGTAGGCGCGTCCACAAAGCATCAAGAGTGGCGGCAGGTGGTCCTGAATGATCAAGTTGCCGACCGACCATATCCCAGACATGTTCGATGGGCGACATGTCAGGCGAACGGGCAGGCCAGGGAAGCAGAGGTATCCGTCATTCTGCGAAGAAGGCTTGCACATACCTCAGCACATGCGGGCGGGCATTGTCCTGCTGGAATATGGCCTGTGGAACGGCCTGCAAGAGGGGTGGTGCCGCGGGCTGTAAAACTTCCCTGATGTAGCGGTCACTGTTCAGATTGCCCGCAAGACGTACGAGGCGCGATCACCTGTTATACAGTAGGCAATTGCGCTCCAAACCATTGCACCTGGTGTTTGTCCGCTATGCCGCTCAACAATACAGTCTGCCTGATTGCGTTCTCCACGGCGGCGTCGAACGCGTATGCGGTCATCACTGTAGGACAGGTTGAAGCGGGACTCGTCCGAAAACACTACATTTCGCCACTCAGCCTGCCAGTGTCGGCGTGCACGTGCCCATTGTAGTCGGAGGGGTCGGTGGTTCCCAGTCAATGGAAGCCGACGCAGTGGTATGCGTGCTACCAGTCCAGCCCTTAAAAGACGGCGCCGCACCGTCGACACAGACATGTCCACCCCCGTTGCAGTGCTCCAACGTCGAACCAACACCGAGGACGACGCTGTACTGGCCGATACGGCCATGCGGAGTAGATGGCGGTCGTCTCACCCAGTGGTCACATTGCGTCGTCCTGTACCCTGTCGTCGCTGTGTACGGTCCTCCTCTCTCCACTGGATCCACATATGCCTTACTGTTGACGCAGCATGCCCTGTACGAGCTGCAATGTCCCGGAACGACAGACCCGCCTCCCGGAGCCCAAGCATTCTGCCCCGTTCAACCGCACTCACATTCTGATAGTCCACCATGTGATGTCGATGAGGTATCGTTGCACTTGCTTACACGTTTCCACTTGGTATGACGGCCCCACGCCGACAGAGCTGGGTGGAATACTGACCTGTCTGGTCCCACGACAGAGGACACTGGTGGGCCAATGTGCACGTTATCTCTCTGCGATTTCTATCACTTAGTATGGTACCGCAGGCCTGCTCGACCCCTGTTCTGGGAGTGTCTCCGACCATTTCTTCTGGGTGTTTCACTTTCTACAAACAGTACTGTAAAATTGTCTAAATGTATGTAATAAAAATTAATGTTTACATAATTACATTTGTATTACATTATGTAATTAAGTTGTACATCTTAGTACGTTACACAAGGTTGACTCAATCACTGTAATCGGTGGAAAATTCGAATAAGAACAGTCAAATGAAACAAGTTGCACTGCAAAAATACGTACATGTTCGAGATAAAGAACAAGTTTAATTTAAGTGACAGGTATATAATTAATTAATGCTTCGAGATATCGAAATATTCGAGTAATAAAGAATGGAGATATCGTGGTTCCACTGTACCTTATCGTTGTCAGTGTATGTACAATAACACGAACCAGTCGGCTACGTGGCAGCACGTGTACATCTCTCGCTATCGTCCGGACAACAAACATTTTGGATCGATCACTGGCAATGGTGTGAATCTGATAACACTGCGTCATTGCGAGGTGGAGGAGATAGTGGATACTGGAGCTTGCTAAGTAAAAATAGACCGTACTCTCTTTCAAGAATTTAATGAGCTACACAATATTGGGTCCATTATATTCACGGAGCCTTTTTTTTAACCTGACCCACATAATGATGTTCGCCTTTTCTTGTGCTCTTTTATATTGGTAATGCGTGAGCTTTCAAAGAATTGCACCCACATTCGTGGTAAAACTGTAATATGACTCGCGTGACTAGGAAGGCGAGAGTCCCAGGTTCTGAAGCTCTAATCTAGGGACTGACATCGATCATAATGACTGTGAATACCACCCCACCCCCATTTTTGGGGGGGCAAATCGATGGTGTACAGGCCAATTGGCGTAAGCAACAAGTCGTAACCCTCAGTTTAACAGAACATCCTACCAAAGCTAACCAAGTGTGATACTGGAGATAAGATGCTGAAATACTCGCGTAATCCTGAGGTTGGGGAGAGAAAACGGTGACCTCTGGAACTGTAAGGAACCTGCTCGACATGCTTCTTTCATGTAAATGTGTTAACAATTCAAAACTATCAATACCGACTGCCAAGTATAATGATCTGGTAAAGCTTGCGTCCAGTAAAGTAACCCCTTTGAGGTATCAAAATGAATATCTATGAATGTTTCCTAATCATTCTCTACCACATGAATGAATGAATGAATGAACGTGTGGCCTCCGGAGAGGCCGAGTGCATGTATTTCTAGTTGACGCCCGTGGGCGACCTGCGCGTCGTAATGAGGATGAAGTAGTGATGAAGACGGCACATACACTCAGTCCCTGAGCCACGGGAATTAACCTCAGGAGATTAAAATCCCTGATGGCTCGGCCGGGAATCGAACCAGGGGTACTTTGGGCCAAAGCCTAACACGCTAACCATTTAGCCACGGAGCCGGACTCTACCACATAATTCTCCATAGATAAATATGCATAGGCAGCTGACCTCTTGTGCCTGTCCTATATTTCAGTACTTTGAGTATGTTGCATGCGATATAGCCTGTTCTTGTTTGAGTCGTTTGAATGGTATGATGCAGCTCGCCATTCCTCCTTGTCCTGAGCTAATCGTTTCATCTCTACATAGCTACCACACCCTACATCCGAGGCAATCTGTTTAACATATTCTAACCTTGGTCTACACCTACAGTTCTTATCGTCGACCCTTCCTTCCATCCATAACTAAGCTTGCTATTCATGGGTGTCTTAGTATTTGTCCTACCAACCTATCTCTTATCTTCATTAGCAGTCGCCAGAAACATCTCTCCTCTCCCACTAGTCGTAATACCTCTTCGTTTGTAACCCTATCTACCCATCTGATCTTCATCATTCGCCTGTAACACCACATTTCAAACGCTTCAATTCTCCTCTTTCCTGCGGCACCAATAGTCCAAGTTTCACTTCCATAGAGTGCCACGCTCCAGACAAAGGCCTTAAAAATGACTTCCTAATACCTAAATCTATATTCGATGTCAACAGATTCCTTTTCTGTAGAAATGCTTTCCTTGCCTGAGCTAAACTACTTTTTATATCCTCTTTGCTTCGTCCATCACTGGTTATTTTGCTTCCTAAGTAACATAAGTCTCCTACTTCCTTCAGTTTTTCACATACCAATTTGATGTCCATAGAGGTTTCTGATTTATTTCGGCTGCATTCCAATATTTTTGTTTTACATTTATTATACAGTATAGCCTAATGGTAGAAATAATGTAAACTTTGTATGGTATTATTATAATGAAGATCTACTGCAGTGAAGAAATCGTTTATTTCAAGACATTATTTGCATGTAATTCGGTTAATATCACTGAGATGTTACGGATATGTTTGGCTCTGTGGTATAGTGTTCGTTTCTCACACGGTCGGCTGGAGTCCGAAAACTACTAGAGTTAGCTTATTTTACTTGAATTCTTTCATATTTATTGTTTTATAACCATTCAGACGATATAAAATTAAGCCTTATATTGTGCATTTGCCGATGGAAAATATATGTTTTGTTAAATGTCCGGGCTATTGAAACCAGATTTTGATGCAGAATCGTACATAAACAGAAGACAAAAGAAAAAGGAGAATAGAAAAAAAAGATACACGTTGTCATCCATAGCCTTCTCAATGTCTCTGTACGGTGCTGTCCTCTTGCGGGTTAGGTGGGTAATTGTTCCAAACATTCCGCTTTGCAAATCTTGGGTCTCATGAATTATGTTACAATCTTGTAATAGTTCAACTTCTAGCCTTGACCGCGCTTCGATTACCTAGTGACGTAGAGAAGTGTGCGCAGTTCCTTGTATAAGATTTTCGGAAGTCGATCCTTGCTCGCTAATGGCTCCTACCAGGTTCTAGGTCTATCATAATATGTGGTGAATGGATGAAAACCATAACGGTATAAGTAACATTTTGTTCATTCAGAGAAAAAGCCATTTAAACATTGTAACACTCATATAAAGCAGGCCATTTGTACAGTAGTTATACCACCTATCACTAGAGGGAAGAACAATACCGCATCACTTGTCCCTCTATGCTATTCAAAAGATACATCCTTCCTGAGTTACATCTTGCACTTAACTCTTTTTTTTTCTTAAAATGTCACTTATACCTTTATGATTTTCACCCCTTCAGTCCTAGCCAAGGAAGCCTTTCTGATTGAGGACTTAAGAATGCAAATGAAACTGCTACAAACACGGGCTATTACGAGAACTAAAGGGGAAATGGGACTTGATCGAGGAAAGTTTCTGCGCTACCGATGCTATGGTACATACGGAGAGGATGAATGAGGAATACCAGTTAAGACACCTGATGACAAGCTTTGTGATACACGTTTTTCATCATCATATTTGTGCCAGGAAATATTTTCACCAAGGCAATCAGGAGTGTATATACTGTATGCTCTATGCAGTGAACAATGCGATATTTACCAAGCGATAAAGTGCAAGAAAAGGAGAGTAACACTTGCCCAATTTTGCTCTTCTTGACTTACGTATCATGTAATGTACTGACTTTGCACATTGAGCGCAATAAATTTATTATTACCGGTATATATTATTCGCCAAAGTGTAGGAAATCAAACATGGGAAGTGTTGTCGTTTGAGAGTAATTTCCAGTTGACTCGCATATTGAACGCAAAGCGGGTGAGAAAATTGCTTTAAATAAAGTTGAAAACTTGTCAGGCACTGAATTAAAGAAAATAAAGTTCCATTCTGATGTATTTGTTTCATAGGTATACCCACATAACAAATCTATTGGTTTATATTGCTGCTAGGATTTTGACTAGAACAAGAAAAGCAATTCGATTGGTGTTTGTACTTAATCTTCTATGAAAACTGCCGGGAAAATGACACATGTTCAATTCCGTGAGTGCTTCTATGCCCAAGATAGCGGGTTCAAACACGGCCGAAGCCGTAGGATTCTTGAAGAGCGTTAAAAATCCCTCAGTATGCCTTCCTTCGGAGGGGAAGTAAAGCCGGCGGTCCCATGTCATAGATTTATGGCATGTTAAAGAACATTCCACTAATTACACCTGTGTGGAACTAAATTGTATAGGTTAAGAATATAAACAACGCTCTTAGGTTGCTACGTTCGTTTGCAAGAGCCGACTGCGGTGGCGTCTAGTAGCTGAGTTCTGAACTAAGCCTAGTAGTCGTTGACGGTGGTGTTTTGCGGCAAAAGTAGGAACTATTTGAAAAATTCAAAGTTTCAGTCCTTACTTGAATTTAAAAAAAACAGATACACACACCAATACAGCCATCACAATTAACACCGGTTATCAGACAGATTCTACACACACCCAAAGTACTCGGGGCTACATGACCGCGTTGTCGCAGCCCCTAAACTAAGGAACCAACTAACCGATTCCGTGAGTTGCATAAAAGTTATCATGGAAGGCAGAACCTAGCCTAGAAGGTTCTATTCACACGGGAATAATGTTTTTTTTTTTTTTTTACCAATGTGTATACGCGTACTGGCAAAAGCTTCCATGCCCACGAATGTCGTTTGATACAGGTTTTAGGACCACCGCCTAGAATGATAACCATTTAGCCCCGGTGCCGTAAGAGCGCTCGAAAAAAGTACCACATTGAGTTACGCAGTCGGTAATAGGTCCAGCATGTACCGTAATGATTGGAAATAAGGACAATCATTAGCATAGTATAACTTATAATACAACAAGTTGCATTTCAACAAGCTACTACAACGGTCATTCGATTATAGTCTACTCCTTGATAAGGACAAACAGTTATAAGCTTATAACTATACCCATGCATTTAGGAGAAAGTACGCTATAATTCTTCGCTTAACATCTTGTTTTTCTTTTGCTAAACATAACGTCCAAAGTATATGTACATATAGGCAAAAATGCATTAAAATTCGTCCTGTAGTTGAAGAGGTATAGACTATTTCGTGGGTGGCTTCGGTGGCGTAGTCGGTAGCATGCTGAGCTTCTATGCCCAAGATCGCGGGTTCAACTCCGGCTGAAGTCGTCGGATTTTTTAAGAGCGTTGAAAATCCCTCAGTATGCCTTCCTTCGGAGGGGAAGTAAAGCCGGCGGTCCCATGTCATAGATTTATGGCCTGTTAAAGAACCTTCCACTAATTACACCTGTGTGAAGCTAAATTAATTGTATAGGTTAAGAATGTAAACAACGCTTATAGATTCCTACGTTCGTTGCCAAGAGTCGACTGCGGTTACGTCTGGTAGCTAAGTTCTGAACTAGTAGTGTTGACGGTGGCGTTTGGCGGCAAAAGTAGGAACTACTTGAAAATTGATCGTCTGCAGTCCTTACTTGAATTAAAACAGATACACACACTAATACAGTCATCACAATTAACACCGGTTATCAGACAGATTCTGCACACACCTAAAGTACACGGGGCTACATGACCCTAAACTTAAGAACCACCACCAACCACCAACCAAAGAATATTTCGTGGACTACCTCGTGGTTTAGCAAGCGGATAGCATTATTGGCTGTCGTCACGAAGGTCCGGGTTCGATTCCCCGCTCTACTAATAATTTTATTTTGTGCTGAGGGTTGGAACGGGTACACTCAACCTTGTGAGGCAGAACTGAGATGGGATGGGTTCGAATCCCACTTCAGCCGTCCTTTCCGTACTTTCCCAATTCTACTCCAGGCAAATGCCGGGATGATTCCTTACTTAAGGCCACGACCTCCTCCTTCTCAATCCTCATCTGAAAGAAAAACCACACACACAAATACGGCCATCACAATAACAAATCTTATCACACAAATTCCACACACACCCACTGGGCTACATGACCAAGCTGTCGCAATGCCACAACAGAAAACATAGGTAGGAAACGGATTAGTTTAAAAAGGTTTGATCAATTATTTATTTAAAAACGTTTAAGTGTTTCTCAATAACACGTTTATTTAATTAAACGTTTTACGAAACGCTGTTAGAAACAAGGTCGCGGGTTCAAATCCTGTCGAAGTTGTCGTATTTTTTAAGACTGTTAAAAATCCTTCAGTATGCCTTCCTTCGGAGGGGGAGTAAAGCCGGCGGTCCCATGTCATAGATTTATGGCACGATAAAGAACCCTCCACTAATTACACTTGTGTGAAGCTAAATTATAGGTTATATTTGACTAACACTCTTAGGTTCCAACGTTCGTCACCAGGAGCCGACTGCGGTGGCATCTACTAACAAAGTTCAGAACTAGTTGGTCGTTGACGGTGGCGTTTGGTAGCAAAAGTTGGAACTACTTGAAAATCGAATGTCTGCAGTCCTTACTTGAATTTAAAAATAAACAGATAACACACACTAATACAGGCATCACAATTAACACCGGTTGTCAGACAGATTCTACACACACCCAAAGTACACGGGGCTACATGACCGCGTTGTCGCAGCTCCTAAACTGAGGAACCAACCAACCGCTGTTAGAAACGATTAATCATTTAATGGCGAACTCTAGAATAAATAGGATCAATCGATGATTTGCCAGTTTCCGGCTGAAACTCGACTACTGTATGTTTAAATTCCCCTATCATACAGGGTTAGAATTTATATGGCAGATATTTCTATAGAACTATAACTTCTATTGCTCCACAGTCGTCTTGTGAATGCCAGGCTCTTGTGATGGTCTCCGTGACCCAGTATTCAATCAACATTTAAGAAATGTTCGTGAAAGAAATTCAATACTGTGGAAGAAGTGAGTTATAAGTTTGTTCAGACTTCATACACGGTTAAAGTTTTCCTTCGTCTGGTTGGGCGCATGATAGAATGATCCTTTCTTGTTGTTGCTTGCGACATCGTGGTCATTTAGCCTCGTGCACTTGGGTGTGTAGGACTATAGGATCTTGTCTGATAACCTGTGTTTGTAGTGTATTTTAGCTATAGTTAGTTATTGGTTTTTAAGGGGCGGAACTATGAGGTCATCTGCCCCTGTAGTGGCGTAGTTGGTAGCATGCTGAACTGCTGTGCCCAAGATCGAGGGTTCAAATCCGGTCGAAGTCGTCGGATTCTTTAAGAGGGTTAAAATCCTTCAGTATGCCTTCTTTCGAGGGAAAGTAAATCCGGCGGTCCAATGTCATAGATTTATGGCATGTAAAAGATCCTTCCACAGACTAAACTTGTGTGAAGCTAAATTTCTAGGTTAGCTTTCGTTGGAACGCTCTATCAAAGTTCCAACGTTCAGCACTATGTATCAGTGATATCTGGTAGCGGAAGTTGGAACTACTTGAAATTGATCGGAATTGTAGCTTCTTACCCTATGGGTTTTCGGTTAAAGCAACTACAGCCTCTGGCGAGCCGAACATGTCCTCGGACACTCCCGGCACTAAACGCCATACGACAAATAAATAAATAAATAAATAAATAAATAAATAAATAAATAAATAAATAAATAAATAAATAAATAAATAAATAAATTGTATTTGAAGAAGGAATGAAGCTTATGGTTTAACGTAACCGTTAATCTCACGGTCATGAGGCTAGGGGCCTCAATATTATTACGTTGAATCCGAACCACAGGACGCGATATTTCACATTGAAAATTTCACATGCATTGATTGATTGGAAATTAAATCCGGCCCACCTTGGTGAGAGTCAAGCAGCTTTTTTTTTGCGACTAGGGTAGGGATGGAGGTGACCTTGGCCTTAGGTTAGGAACCATCGTGACCTTTGTCTGGAGTAGAAGTGGGAACCGCGGAAAGCACTTCTATGATGGCAGATGTGGGAATCGAACACACCTCTTCTCAATATCGCCTCACGAACCTGAGTCTACCCCATTCCAGCCCTTAGACCAGAGTTACATTTCTTGGTAGAGCCGGGAATCGAATACGGACAAAAAGATCTACACGAGATTGGGATCCCATGTGAAAATATCCAGGGGCGTGACTACTTATGAGGTGGTTTCGGTGGCATAGTTGGTAGCATGCTGAGCTTCAATGGCCAAGATCATGGGTTCAACCCCTGCTGAAGTCGTCAGACTTTTAAGAGCGTTAAAATTCCCTCCGTATGCCTTCCTTCCACTAATTAAAATTCTGAGAAACTTAATTTATAAGTTAGATTTGATTAATACTCTATGAGTTCGAACGTTCGTTGCCAGGTGCCAGTTGCGATAACATCTGGTAACCAAGTTTGCAGCTAATTGTCGTTGACGGTAGCATTTGGTAGCAAAAGTAGGAACTACTTGAAATTGAAATTGATCGTCTGCAGTCCTTACTAGAATTACAGATAACACACACTAATACAGCCATCACAATAAATTAACACCGGTTATCAGACAGGTTCTACTCACACCCAAAGTAGACGGGGCTACATGACCACGTTATCGCAGCCCTTAAACTGAGGAACCAACCAACTAACTTAAGAGAGAAACTTTTTCCAACCAAATCTGACGCTGAAAACTGAAAAGGCGTGGGCAAAAGACAAAAAGGAACAACTAGCCTACGTCTACGAATGAAGGAATACTGGACTGATTTTAAAACTAAAAGGAAGCACTTGAAATGACGTGGTCCTTAGTTGGCCGAAACGAAACAATAATAATAATAATAATAATAATAATAATAATAATAATAATAATAATAATAATAATAATAATAATAATAATAATAATAATAATACGAAGGTGGATCAAAAAGTTAGTTGTACTAATGCGCTGCAGCAGCGCGCTGGGAGTCGCAAACGTGGGCACAGCGGAGAAAGGGACAGACACTGCCCTCGCATCTGTTAGGCAGGCCGCTGTGGTGTCTCGTCTTGTATGGTGTGAGTAGCGGCCAAATGCAATGGCGCGTCGACTGGACGTTCACTCCAAATATGAGGTGTGTGCGACAATCCGATTCCTATGGGTCAAAAGGAAGAATTGCACGGGCATTCATCGTGAACATAGTGCTGTGTATGGGGAGCGGGCCATTTCTCGGCGAGGGATCGTAAACTGCTGCAGCGTTTCAAGTGGGAGGTCTGGCAACAACCACCCTACAGTCCCGACCTAGCGCCATGTGACATTCATCTGTTCGGTAAGCTCAAAACGGAGCTCGGTGGTCAACGTTTCCAGACCGATGAGGAGGTGAAGGCCGCTGTCTCCGCATGGTTTCAGAACGCTGGAGGAACTTCCTATGCATCCGGCATCGACAAGTTGGTTGTGCGTTCGCAGAAATGTTTGGATCTCTTGGAAACTATGTGGAAAAGTGACGTTACGTTGTATGTCGTTATAATCGTGTTGCTGTTGTATAGGTGGTATAATAAATGGCCATAACTGGGAAGTGCAACTTATTTTTTGATCTGTCCTCGTAATAATAGTCTAATAATAGCTTGCCACGGTGGGTGAGTGGCTAGCGTGTCGGTCTACTAACCCCAAGATTGCAGGTTCGCCCCTGGCCGTGGTAAGTGATTTATGAAAGCCGGCAAAAATACGATACGCATGTCATACGATGTTGGCATGTCAAAGAACCCATTTGAATTCAGTAGGCCGAGTTCATAATGGCAAAATTAATCTCTGGAGTTTCCGCCAACACAAAGTTCCTCATTTCTCTACTAGAAAGCGCTATAATGTTCAAGGAGCTTAGATATCTATTATCTAACCTCCTTGACTTTCATAGTGATTCAAGGAACAACGAAATTCGACATGCAAGCTACCCTCTGGGTGTCAAATTACAAAGCTTGCACCAGGCACCCGAGACCATACGATATTATTAGTATTTATAATAATAATAATAATAATAATATGATTTTGATTTGGTTTCCTAGCGCTATAGGCCGTCTGAACTGAGCTTTATTTCATGCACTGAAGTATATTAGCGATTTTGTTCCGTATCTCAATTTTTCCAATTTAATGGTGCCCCCTTTGGCACTTGGGTAACCCTGGGTAACCTGTCGCCTGGTGTAGGGATATTCTGCGTTCACCTAATACACAAAGTACTTAATTTGGATTTCATAACCATTATTTGAATGTCAAAGTAGTAAATTGTGCTGCGTACTGGAGTAGATGTGGATGTCTGGAAACCATAAAATGATCGTCAAGTTTTTGGAATTGTCTGGGAGATGGATGTGCTTGCCAGAGTTTACTGCTCGCTTTGGATCTTTATCGGCGGCGGGGGACGCGTGGTTACTTTCCCAGAGAACAATAGATCACAAGAGAAGCAGATGTCCTATCGACCTCAAGTCTCTTCCTGGGGAATTGAGTCTTATATAGTTCGGGAGGAACTCCAACGTGGGTAATCCCATATGAAAGCCCAACATAGCAAAACTTTACACTTTAATTTCTTTCTATTGTGGTTCGTGTTGTAGGCCATAGTTGGTGTTGTTTCGGCTAATGTGGTAAAGCGCGAAATGCTCACAACGGCTTGTATCTTTTATCATTTTGAATGATTATGTCGACTTTATCTGGGGTCTGGCGTTACGTCACGGTAACGGGACGAAATGTACCGAGAATGAACTAAGGTGTGTGACGTCATAGTACGATGTAGCAGCCGAGTACCAAGAAGGCAGTGCGAGAACTGAGTTTCAAGAAGGCAGTGCGAGAACAATCAAGTAGGCAATGAAGAAACAAAATAGGATCTTGAAACTCTGATCTTGCACTGCCTTCTTGGTACTAGTCTGCTAACATTTAAAATGATATAAAGTCCAGTCTTTCAGACTGACTATCCGTGTCTTTTTATCTTCACTTTTCACAACCCGTGAAGGACTTTTTAACGTATTTTGAGAAATGGACAACATGCAGAATTGAAAGATGGTATATTGGCTTTCACGGCCGGTGAATTAAAACTCAGCAATTCTTCTAGGTTCGTGCCGTGTCTTGTGTGGGGTTTCGCCTAGGACACCAAGCTAGGCTCATCGGCGGGCTCTTGGTGTCCCCGCCCGGACCCCCACAGGAGTGACGAACTGCGCGCCACCTCCCTTTATATAAGGTGCAACTGCACCGCTTGACTACGAGAACTAAAAGTTCAAGCAGCCTTAACCTCCCTATGAAGGCTTCCAAAAAGATGGTATATTGGCTTTCACGGCCGGTGAATTAAAACTCAGCAATTCTTCTAGGTTTGTGCCGTGTCTTGTGTGGGGTTTCGCCTAGGACACCAAGCTAGGCTCATCGGCGGGCTCTTGGTGTCCCCGCCCGGACCCCCACAGGAGTGACGAACTGCGCGCCACCTCCCTTTATATAAGGTGCAACTGCACCACTTGACTACGAGAACTAAAAGTTCAAGCAGCCTTAACCTCCCTATGAAGGCTTCCAAAAAGATGGTATATTGGCTTTCACGGCCGGTGAATTAAAACTCAGCAATTCTTCTAGGTTTGTGCCGTGTCTTGTGCGGGGTTTCGCCTAGGACAACCAGCTAGGCTCATCGGCGGGCTCTTGGTGTCCCCGCCCGGACCCCCACAGGAGTGACGAACTGCGCGCCACCTCCCTTTATATAAGGTGCAACTGCACCGCTTGACTACGAGAATTAAAGTTCAAGCAGCCTTAACCTCCCTATGAAGGCTTCCAAAAAGATGGTATATTGGCTTTCACGGCCGGTGAATTAAAACTCAGCAATTCTTCTAGGTTTGTGCCGTGTCTTGTGTGGGGTTTCGCCTAGGACACCAAGCTAGGCTCATCGGCGGGCTCTTGGTGTCCCCGCCCGGACCCCCACAGGAGTGACGAACTGCGCGCCACCTCCCTTTATATAAGGTGCAACTGCACCACTTGACTACGAGAACTAAAAGTTCAAGCAGCCTTAACCTCCCTATGAAGGC
The DNA here is from genome assembly GCA_946902985.2 of Meconema thalassinum. Taxonomy (NCBI): domain Eukaryota; kingdom Metazoa; phylum Arthropoda; class Insecta; order Orthoptera; family Tettigoniidae; genus Meconema; species Meconema thalassinum. Next base: position 374,319,307 of record OX336388.2, on the reverse strand, counting down.
TTCCAAAAAGATGGTATATTGGCTTTCACGGCCGGTGAATTAAAACTCAGCAATTCTTCTAGGTTTGTGCCGTGTCTTGTGTGGGGTTTCGCCTAGGACACCAAGCTAGGCTCATCGGCGGGCTCTTGGTGTCCCCGCCCGGACCCCCACAGGAGTGACGAACTGCGCGCCACCTCCCTTTATATAAGGTGCAACTGCACCACTTGACTACGAGAACTAAAAGTTCAAGCAGCCTTAACCTCCCTATGAAGGCTTCCAAAAAGATGGTATATTGGCTTTCACGGCCGGTGAATTAAAACTCAGCAATTCTTCTAGGTTTGTGCCGTGTCTTGTGTGGGGTTTCGCCTAGGACACCAAGCTAGGCTCATCGGCGGGCTCTTGGTGTCCCTGCCCGGACCCCCACAGGAGTGACGAACTGCGCGCCACCTTCCTTTATATAAGGTGCAACTGCACCACTTGACTACGAGAACTAAAAGTTCAAGCAGCCTTAACCTCCCTATGAAGGCTTCCAAAAAGATGGTATATTGGCTTTCACGGCCGGTGAATTAAAACTCAGCAATTCTTCTAGGTTTGTGCCGTGTCTTGTGTGGGGTTTCGCCTAGGACACCAAGCTAGGCTCATCGGCGGGCTCTTGGTGTCCCCGCCCGGACCCCCACAGGAGTGACGAACTGCGCGCCACCTCCCTTTATATAAGGTGCAACTGCACCACTTGACTACGAGAACTAAAAGTTCAAGCAGCCTTAACCTCCCTATGAAGGCTTCCAAAAAGATGGTATATTGGCTTTCACGGCCGGTGAATTAAAATCAAATTTCGAAAATTAAACCTAAATGCTACGTAAAAGCGAAATCCAGTTTCTTTTTTAATATAACATTTCTTATGTAAAATTCAAGTGAGGAGTTTGTACATCCTTGAAATGTTTATGACGGTTTGACCACCGATCTGGAATGCGGAAAATAATCCCTCCTGCACCTCCTTGCCTACCCGTCACCTGCATTCCCTCCGCGTATGTCAAGTCAACAAGTGCTAAAATGGTGAGACCGAAATTGTCAATAAAACAGGTCTGAGATTTCATTCAACAATGTTAATGTTTCATGAACTTGTATGCACTTGCCCACTGTGGTGGATTTTGAAGCAAGACTTGAGTTGATTTTGTGTATTTTCTCTGTATTATTCTGATTTTGCATCAGTATATTATTATAAATAAATTGCAGCCAATTGGCATAGCAGGGTATGTTAATTGAACGCTCGTGGGCTACTAGAAACTTCTTTTCTTTTATCATTTTAAATGATCTTGTCGACTTCATCGTTACGCTGGGGTCTGGCGTTACGTTACGGTGACGGGACGAAATGTACCCAGATGCACTGAGGTGTGTGACGTCATAGTACCGCTTGGTGCATGTGTTCCCCGGCAATCTCTACTTCGTTAGTATAAGACAAAAATCCCCGATTCTTGGATGTCACGGGTAATCTCGAGAACCACTGGATGTATTTTGATGCGGTTTTCACCATTCTGTAAAGGATATCTCGAGGAAAGATTCTGTAGAAAATAATTTATGTATGATGAAAGGAAGCCAAGCAGTAACGATTTCAGTGAAAAAGTCGAAACCGAACTTGGCCTCCGTGCGCTTCTTAAGCTTACGCTGGGCAAACCGTTAAAAATATCAATATACTATAAGCGTAAGAATTGGTCAGCATGAAAATTTCTACAAAAAAAGTCCGCGAGAGCATATATCTATCTTCAATACATCGCCCACTATACGTGTTTTTAGACTGGATGGAAGGGGCAGACCCCACGCGCTCTGGTGAGCATGACGGCATCCCGCGCGCTTGATCTTGTTTTGCCCTTGGTTTGCACTTGCCATTCACGAGTAATTTGAAACAAGGTAAAGTATTATAAAGCAAGATAAGTATTATGCAGATAATGTTCTAACATGTCAAGAGTCTTTGGCTTCGAGCGAAGCGAGAAGCCTCCAGCCTTTCTAGCATTTTTCAGCATTTGTAGCATTTAAAATGATACAAAGTCTAGTCTTTCAGACTGACTGTCACTTTTGAGCCTGAGAGCTTTCTTCACCCAGTCACACCCAGCATGTTCAATTTCAAGTATTCCAATTTTGGCTACCAGATGCCACTGTCACTGACACCTAGCGGTGAAAATTGAAACTTGATAGAGCGTTTCTAACCAGCCAAATACAGTATAACCTACAAATTTAGCTACACACAACTAATTGTAATGGTAGTTCTTTTACATGCCATAAATCTATGACATGGGCCCGCTGGCTTTACTGCCCCTCTGAAGGAAGGCATACTGAAGGATTTTAACGCTGTTAAAAATCCGACTCGGCCGGGTTTGAACCCGCGATCTTGGCATAGCAGTTCAGCATGCTACCGATTACGCCACCGAAGCATCAGTATAAAGTTATATTTTTTGCGTGTAATACTTTAGCCTGTAACAATTCTCTTCTGTTATTTTAATTTAATTAATTTAAAATAAATATACAATTAACTTTTTTTTTTACAAATGTGATCTTAATTTCACATTAATGTAGTTTCAAATAACATTTCTCAATTGTCAGATTTACCCAAATAATATGTTGTTTTTCCAAACTGCTATAAAATGCTAAATTGCAAATGTATAACAGCTTCAAAAAGCGGGGTGCGGGGGTTAAACGAAATAATTACGTAATCACTTAACAAATAACAAAAGTCAACGATCTGAGCGTCTTTCCAGCCGCAAGTGAACGCACTGCGCTGTGGGATGTAGGGGACTCCCCTGGTCATTTTTGTTTTACCTATAAAATTATCAGGAGTCTTACGTTGTAAGTTGAATATCATCATCATCATTTACTAAAGACGAGGCCTTGTTGCTGCAGCCACATTTGACGGTTTTCTGCCTGTCTCTTCATGCTGCCATAAGAACCACATGCCAGTTCTCCAATGGAGTTCTTGACGTACGACATCCTTGGACGTCCTCAAGGTTTCTTTCCCAATACTTTGCCCTTCAAGGAACTTTGTTTTCCTATTATTTATTGTTTTTGGTTGGTTGATTCCTTTGTTTAGGGGTTGCGACAACGCGGTCATGTAGCCCCGTGTACTTTGGGTGTGTGTAGAATCTGTCTGATAACCGGTGTTAATTGTGATGACTGTATTAGTGTGTGTATCTGTTTTTTTAATTCAAGTAAGGACTGCAACTCTGATTTTTTCAAATAGTTCCTACTTTTGCCGCCAAACGCCACCGTCTAGTTTAGAACTTAGCTACTAGACGCCACCGCAGTCGGCTCTTGGCAACGAACGTAGCAACCTAAGAGCGTTGTTTACATTCTTAACCTATACAATTTAGTTTCACACCGGTGTAATTTGTGGAAAGTTTTTTAACATGCCATAAATCTATGACATGGGACCGCCGGCTTTACTTCCCCTCCAAAGAAAGGCATAATGAGGGATTTTAACGCTCTTAAAAATCCGATGGCTTCGGCCGGGTTTTATTTATTGTTTTTAATACCGGGTGAGTTAGTCGTGGTCGTTACAGCGTGGCTGCAGGCAGTCGCTCACATCCGGGAGGCGAGGAGGTTCGAATCCCCCCGCCGGCAACCTTGAAGATGGTTGTCTGTGGTTTCCCATCTTCCTTCCAGGCAAATGTCGGGGTTGGTCTCTAACTACAGGCCACAGCCGCTACCTTCCAATTCCTCGTCCTTACAATCACACTTTCCTCCCCAGACAACACTCCACACGCAACAGTACTTGTAGCTCACCCCATGGGTCTCCGTATAGAAGCAGTTACAAACTGGCGAGCCGAACATGTCCTCGGACACTCCTGGCACTAAAAGCCATACGCTAAAAAGAAATAAGTTTTTAATAAACATCGATCCTCCTTCACGTCCTGCAGAACGAGATCATTTGCTTTCCTGTCCAACCCACTTGTTCTTGTCATTCATATCCAAAATCGTATTTCTTCAGCCTTAAGTTTTGTTTCCTCCAGTTTCCCTAATGTCCAGGTTTCGCATCCATACAGTAGGACACTCCAAACAAAGGTACTTGAAAATGAAATGTAAAGTTGAATGGTAAGGTCATAGGAAGCAAAATAACCAGTGATGGACGAAGCAAAGAGGACATAAAAAGTAGGTTGGCTCAGGCAAGGAAAGCATTTCTACGAAAAAGGAATCTGTTGACATCGAATATAGATTTAGGTATTAGGAAGTCATTTTTGAAAGCCCCTGTCTCGAGCGTGGTGCTCTATGGAAGTAATAATAATAATAATAATAATAATATCGTATGACCTCGGGTGCCGGGTGCAAGATTTGTTATTTGACACCCAGAGGGTAGCTTGCATGTCGAATTTCGTTGTTCCTTGACTATGAAATTCAAGGAGGTTAGATGTTAGATATCTAAGCTCCTTGAACATTATAGCTCTTTCTAGTAGAGAAATGAGGAACTTTGTGTTGGAAGTGAAACTTGGACTATAGGTGCAGCAAAAAAGAGGAGAATTGAAGCATTTGAAATGTGGTGTTACAGGAGAATGATGAAGATCAGATGGGTAGATAGGGTTACAAACGAAGAGGTATTAAGACGAGTGGGAGAGGAAGAGGAGAGATGTTTCTGGCGACTGCTAATGAAGAGAAGAGATAGGTTGGTAGGACACGTACTAAGACACCCAGGAATAGCAAGTTTAGTTATGGAAGGAAGGGTTGAGGACAAGTACTGTAGGGGTAGACCATGGTTAGAATATGTTAAACAGATTGCCTTGGATGTAGGGTGTGGTAGCTATGTCGGGATGAAACGATTAGCTCAGGACAGGGAGGCATGGAAGCTGCATCAAACCAGTCAAAAGACTGAAGACTCAAACACACAAAGGTCTTTCTTTAAACTTTTCAGTCCTCAAACTGGGGTGATTATTTAGCAATAAGTTCTCTTTATTTCGGAAGGCTTGTTTTACTACCACTATTCTTTTCTTGATTTCAGACAAGCACTTCTTATTAGACGTTATCACAGTACCGAAATTCTGTAATTTGTTTAATTGCAGTGTTACTCACTTTTATGTTTGTTCTAGTTGTAGGCTCATTTTTGTCAACTATCATTCATTTTGTTTTCTTAGTATTGATTTTTAGTTTGAATTTTTCTATGGATATGTTGATATTTTTAGCATCTTACACATATCCTTTTCAGAATTAGCCAAGAGTGCAATGCCATCTACAAGGCGGATACTGGGCACCCGTATACAATTAAACTTCACCCCCTTTGTTTTCTCTTTCATTTCTCTAACTGCATTCTCTATGAACAAGTTAAAGAGATAAGGTGACATTGGGCGGCCTTGCCTCACTCCCTTTCTGATTTTAGCTTATGTTGCAACGTCGTTAATATTGTGCCCGCTGGCCGAAGGTTTCGGGGAGCCAACGGTTTCAAATGACCCTTCCGAGATCCTCTTCCAGTTAACACACAAGTATGGGGAACGATACATTCATAGGCTGGTGTAGCATAAAAGTCTGCACTCGGGGGTGTCGGGAATTAGTGAGGTTCGATCTTTAACCAGCTCAGAGGATTGCATCGATAACAAAACTAAACAAGAAATGAGAGGTCAGTCTTAGGTTAAAATCACAAATAAATTTTATTCAGGACAGATCCCTAGCCTAGCATGAGAGTTGCAAACGGCTAGTCCGATACTATTCTGCCCTGAAAGAAATATAAAAAAAGTCCTAAACAAGATCTAAATTACTCTCATGGTCCTAATACAAATTCGACAAAATGAACAAGCTAAGAGAATGGCACGTAAGATCGGCCCTAAGCAATTACATCGAAATAACTTACGGGTGGTTCAAACATCAAAAGAATTTACAGCAAAGCAAGACATTTACTTGTTTACAAATACTAGAACATTTACATTTAGTAGCAAGGGGAAAATTGGTCCTATGCTATGATGGTGCCATCTCTAACATTTATCTTTAGAGTTAAGTGTTAGCTAGTCCTAAATATCATTAATTAATAAACGAGATGCGTTTATTACTAAGAAAATCAAGCTATGTGCACAATGTTGCTGAATAAAAATAACTATGCTAATACAACACAAATGCATACAATAATTCAGCACTCCTATGGTTGTGCAATTGGCACTGCCTACGTACTCGATTTGTTACTGTTCGTAACAAACGGTCATAGTGTAAAAGTGTTAAGAAAATAGAAAAATATAGGAAAGCCTGCAAATGCGATAGTAATTAAACAATTACATCGACTCATATTGCTACTAATCTGATGTGTGTGCTTCAGTTATCACATCACCAATTAATTGTCGACTAATCATGTAAAAATGTATCTACAATAGCTTAACAATATCTAAGTGTTGACATTTGGTCCAGAAAAATAGTTTATTTTTAATGTTTATAAATTTTATTTAGATTCAGGGGGAAATTATAAGATTTGTTAGTTTTCAAAACCCTTTTTTTTGATTATTAGAGTTTCACACAATTATTTATTCCTGACAGTATTGTTGTTCAGTTTATGGACCTTTAAAAGCGTTTAGTGTATTCAGGAAACGTTTGTATCCAACTTAAGCAAATAACTTAATAGTTCAATAATTTACGAGACACCCTGTGTCTTCACCAATATTTCATCACACTTATTAGACATCCTATGACTTCACCAATTACTTTACTCTTATTTCGGATCCGTTGATCCAGGCGCCTTCGGTTTTTGGTACGACTTTAGTCAGTTCATTACCACCGATATAATCACAATAACAATGTCGGAGGTATTCATCCACCGTCACGACTCATATAATATTCTTAATTTACAAAAGTGTGGAATCCTAATTGATACACGTTTGAATTGCTGGTAATAAAGATCATGTGTACAAAAACACATCCTGACAACGCTTTAAATAAACATAAAGGTTTCTGATACAAGCTAACTGTGTGTGAGCATTTATAAAATTGCCTCTTCCCTGAATAAGTCGAACCTGCGTTCATCGGTTACAAAATACAATTTCATTTATTGCCTGTGTGGCTTCTTTTAAAGAAATAAACCTGTTTTCAAGTATTGATCTGGCCAATAAATGTGAGTAACGGAACTCTGCATTCCACTTGTAATAATGTCAAGAATCTCACAGCCTTCTAAAACAAAATATTAATCCACTGCCTAGAATCGAGTGTGCTGTGTAGTGAACTTGGCTCGTAATCTTGTCCTCGATTTACCATTGTCAAACTAGTTTATTTGTCATCAGCCTGACAAAATAAAAGTTGATAATACCTGTTTTTAAATGATACGAATGAGCATTGAAAATCCAGCCTTCCTGGCTTCTATAAATGTTTAATAAAACTTATATTTCCACACGCGTCTTATAACTAGCTACCTGCATTGTGCACTAAATAAATGAAACCAAAATAAACTAAGTCTACTGTTTTCCACTCTTACAATACGCTATAAATATTTGATCTGACTTACAGATTCAGCGTCACTTGGTTCGAGTCCCGCCATGAGATGTTTTATGCGGTCTCGTGTATGGCTTTAGGTTACCATTTCATTGTGTCTGGACATCCTCCGTCGCCAATTCCCCACGCATGATTTAGCAATCACATGCCATCGCGCGGTTGGAGTTGTATCTGAAGATCTGCTGGTTTATCATTATTGCGATGTTAGCGTTGGTAAAAATGTAGCACATGATTAAATAAAACTGTCGCGCACTGCAGCTAATATGCGGTAAAAAAATGCCCATTTTCACTCCGCCACTGGCTCTAGTTTCTGTCGCTTGTGCGACACTCACTCGTGACTTGCACTGATATTTACACAAGAAAGTTTTAACAAAAATTAAATAAAAATCACTGCCCATCCGGCAAATAAAGGTTGTACTTGTAGATTTTGTACAATCATAAAGTTAGTTAAATACACAGTTTATAGAACACTGAAATATATGTGTGTGTGCGTGAGAATGAGAACATGCGGTCGCAAAGTTTTCTTCGCACAAGTCCTTCATTTCACCTCGGATAATAATAAAATATCTCACAGTTCTCGTAGTGGTGAATGTCTTCAATCGTTCAATTATAACACAATTCCATGATGGCTATCCATAAGAAAGTTATTCGCAGATTTTTCCTGCCACAGGGTTTCCTTTCACTTGTGCTCCATCATGCACGTGTTGTCTCTTCCACAGACGAATAGGAACTGGTGTTACCAAATATGGCGTGCTCTCAGTACATGAGCTGGCCGCGTAAATTGATAGTTTCCTCGATTTACGAAGTATGCTGTACTTCAAATATGCAGAATTACTTGGTTATAATTATAGTAGATTTTTGGAATGTGAAAAATAAGTAAAACTATAATCATAAGCGACATTGCTTCAGCTTCTTCCCGCCGCTCGCAGGGTATGTTCAGTTACATTTCAGCATAAGTTTTAGTCTCTGTTGCCTGAGCAAACATGCGTCAACGGGCGCAATATTTACCTCTGAAATTTGAGTTTTGGATAGATTCATAATAAAATAATAATATCGTATGGCCTCGGATGCCGGGTGCAAGCTTTGTTATTGGACATCCAGAGGGCAGCTTGCATGTCGAATTTCGTTGTTCCTTGAAGCACTATGAAAGTCAAGGAGGTTAGATATCTAAGCTCCTTGAACACTAAAGCGCTTTCTAGTAGAGAAATGAGGAACTTTGTGTTGGCGGAAAAACCCGAGATTAATTTTGCCAGTATGAACACGGCCTACTGAATTCAAATGGGTTCTTTAACATGCCAACATCGTATGACATGCGTGTCGTCATTTTTGCCGCCTTTCAAAAATCACTTACCATGGCCAGGAGCAAACTTGCAAGCTTCGGGTTAGTAGACCGACATGATAACCACTCACCCACCGTGTCAAGCGATTCAGAATAAGGCGCCTGTCATTCCAGTCGAGTCCCAAATTTCCCAGTACTTGAAAAAGTAATGTAAAATTGAATGTAAAGGTCATTTCTTTTACTTGTAAAATTAGCTAGCTCAAAGAATTCTTCTATTCAGATTACAAAGAGTTCAAAAAATATTTTTGATGACATCTAAAGCAGGAGCGTTGCTGCTTCGGTGTGAAAGGTCATATTTTCAAGTCTAACTCTGCAGAGGTGATTTGTTCTCTTGACTTGAGGATTTATCCATCCCTATTTGCTCGTCAGCTGGGAATGTAAACTGATGTAAGGTCTCTTGTGTGTGCTGTGGTCTGCTTGTCAGGGTGCTCTTCGACGACCATGACGTCAGCTCTCCCATCCACTTAATGTCATGCTATCCTCCGCATCAAGCTCATATTCCCCTGTAATCAGATCTGCACGCAAACCATCCCTCCATGACTGCCAATTACTGTCCCTCTGCGCCACATTACCCGCTCGAGAAGCCGGATATTACAATATTTACGATTCATTTCAGTTCCTTCTGGTGCGGAGCGAGATTACATTCCAGTAGAGGGTGTATCTTGGTTATTGTGTTATAGAATTTCATGCAGTGCTTGTATTTTGGAAGGCGCCAATCTGTTCACCCTTTGATTAAAACCGATCTTTTGGATTATTTATTCATCGCATGGCAAGCAACTAAAAATGTAGTAATAGAAAAATATACCGTATATGAAAATATATACAATATTTTTATACAGGATCTTCCATAGCTACGTATTTAGTGCCTCAGAAGCTGAGGTGAGGTCCCGCTCGGCCGATACAAACTGCGTTGCGAGACATTGAATAAATTAGTTATCGCCGCAGACCACTCCCTTCCCCCCGCACAAACGCTCGCGATAGCTTAACGACCCAGCGGAGCGCCACCTCAGCTGGATGGTCCAGTACAAGACAAGGATATTGGTAGCGTACACAAAGTGCTTGCAGGAACATGAAGAACCAGCGTGGACTTATCTTTATTTCATTTTGCCTGAATGACCTTCATCTGGATACCAGCTGGCTACATGTCTGTTACGAGTTATCTATTTTCTTGTCTGACTAACTATGGACCACGGAGTATCAACTACGGTATCTTGGATAATCCTTTCCCTCCACTGGCTTTGATCTTCTGCCAATACATTTTCATTTGGTGGCTCATCTCCTTCCTTCTTTCCTCTGGATTATTATTTTTAGCCTACAGTATTTTCATCATATGAAACGAGTAGTTCCGTGAAGAACTAAAGCCTATTTTCATATATCCTACTTATTTTAATTGCCTCTATCAACATACAAAATTTCAGTTTGATTGTAATAGATTCGTAGATATTGAGAACCGTCTAATATTTCGGATGGTCGCCATGTTGGATTATTATATATGAAGGTCTTAGAGTTATGTACTATTACATGAAGATTATTGTGTAGGTGTAGTATTCAAATTTCAATCGCATGATTAATACACAAGAAGTAAAAACGAGATTTTTAAATTTCGCACAGCTGCCATCTTGCGGTTATGAAAACAATTAAAATAAATTAGATGCCAGTGGATTAACATTTGTATAAGCATTTACCGTACCAAGTTTCACTGAACTCGGATAGTTAAATCGCGAGAAACGTCCATTTAAATATATATATACTTCGCGTCGCCGCCATGTTGGATTAGTACTCACCAGGTATTGAAAGTCCTATAGGTGAACTTATGTTCATAGCCTCTTTGAACATAAAGAATTTCAGTTTGTTTGCTGTGAAAGATTCGTAGATATTGAGAACCGTCTAAATATTTCGGATGGTCGCCATATTTGATTGTTATATGTATAGGCCATAGAGTTATGTACCATAAAGGAAAATTATTGCGTAGGTTCATTATTCAAACTTTCACTTCCATCGCATGGTTACGACACAAGAAATAAAATCTTAATTTTAAAATTTCGCATTGCCGCCATCGTGAGGTTATGTAAACAATTGAACTAAATTAGATGCCAGTGAATTACAATATGTATACACATTTAATGTACCATATTTAACTCCGCTCAGATGGTTAAATCACGAGAAAAGTGCCCCGAATCACCGTACAAAATTGTAGGGTGATATCAGTAATATTTTCGGAGATATTGAATGCTGGTAAAATATTTCGCACAGCCGCCATGTTGGATTGGTGAGACGTAATAAACTTTGAAGGCCACGGTCGGGGTCGGCCAAGATGGTGCTATGACCTTACCGACTTTCATTGAAATCGCCCCAGCCGTTCAAAAGTTATTAGGGACACACACAGACACACAGTCGGACACACACACACACACGGACAAAAGGTGATCTCATAAGCCTTTTTTTTTTTCATAAAATGAAAATAGGCTAAAATAGGTTCATAAGATCACCTTTCGTCCGTCTGCGCATATGTGTGTGTAATATGTGTGAGTGTTCCCCTACTAAAATCTAAACGGCTGGAGTGTTTTAAATGAAACTTGGTAAGGACATAGTACTATTTTGTCCAACCCCGACCGTTCCCTTCAAATTTACATACGTTACACCGGTCCAACATGGCGGCTGCGCGAAATATTTCACCGGCATTCAATGTCACCGAAACTATTACTGATATCACCCTGAAAGTTTGTAAGATGATATACTATGGTAAGTTCAGTTATGTGACGCCTAGAATCATAAGTACAAAACCAACATGGCGGCCAAGCGAAGTTTAAATATTTAAATGGCATTTTCTCGAGATTCAACCGAACGCAGTGACACTTAACACCCTTCATGTCTATACAATATTTAATCTACTGGCATTTAATTTTATTAAATTGTTCTCATAAAAGCAAGATGGTGGCTGTGCAAAATTTTAAAATTATGTTTTCATTTTTGTGTTCTAATCATGCGAACGAAGAGAATGTTTGAATAATGAACCAATGCAATAACCTTCATCTTATGGTACACACTTCTATGGCCTACATATAAAACAATCCAACATGGCGATCATCCCAAATATTTAGAAGGTTCTCAGTATCTACAAATCTATTGTAACAATCAAACTGCAATTTTGTATGTTGATAGAGGCTATTAACATATGTTCACCTACGGCAATAACCTGAGGAACACAAATCCAACAAGGCGGCGACGCAAAATTTAAATGTGTACTGTGTATCGATTTTTCTCGCGAATTAATCATACGAGTGAAGTGAAACTTAGGATGACAAATCTTCATGTAAGGGAGAGTGGGGGAATTGTGCGCACGTAAGCAAGAATCGGCCTTGTGATAATCGTATAATAGATAACACAACTGCAGTTATGAATAAGGGAGCCTTAGTAAATATATTACACTAATAGTCAAACACATTAATGATTCTCATATGACAGTCTTATGTGTTGATCTTGTTAAGAAATTTAAAAAAAGAATTCTTTTTACAATGAATATCTATGACTTTTGTCATTATTCTAGATTTTCCCGTATTGATTATGATATATTACACCAATATCCACATTACAATACAAAAATGTTTTTATACGATGTCCTTACACTCTTAGATACAAGTTTCGGCTCTGTGAGCCTTCTTTAGTCAAACACATTAATGATTCTCATATGACAGTCTATGTGTTGATCTTGAAGGGGATACGGAATGCCCTATGCTTACAATAATAAAATGTGCTGTATATAAGGAACATTTTCTCTGATACCACTGAACTTAGACACTTGAAATTTTTACAGGTTAAGCCTGGGTGTGTTTGATTTCTACTGAAACAAGCAAAATTTTTATGAGTACATACTGAGACCGTTTAGTTGAGTCAACAACCACGATGACTCAACTAACGACACATAAATCGAATAAAAAGTACCGTGAGGATCAGGTGACCTTCCATAAAGGCTAAAGCGGCACGAGAGTCCGTAGTCCACAGGGATCGTGGTACATGGTGACGATGGTCATAGACCGCCTAAGGAAAGGTTCACCTTAAAACTAGACTGAGAAAATAAACATCCAGACTCATGTAAAACACCGTGAAAATTTATTAAAATTCACAAGCCCCTAGCCTAGTTCGGAGGGTTATAATCGGCTAGTCCGCAAATTAATAAATAAACAAAGATAAAGAACAGGTCCCCTACCTGAGAAGTTACTGAAAACCCTCGCGAAAGATCTAACTCACAATGATAAAGCAACAACAGCAACGCTAGGAATATGGTACGACGCAAGTCCCTAGTTCAAGTTACAAGATCAAGCTAATATCTGAATTTACATTTAACAGGGTAGCAAAACAAATCTAGGTTAGGATGGTACCATTTCGACATTTAAATTTAACATTAATTCAACTAGCTAAGTCCTATCAATTAACAAAATTTACGGCGATGACGTCCGTAAAAGGAAACAATTACATCCAAAAGCTAAGTGTACAGCCATGAAAAACAAACAATTTAATTATGCTTAATAACTATGTGCTAACAGCACACAATAAAGTAACATGTAGGGTTTAATACACTTGACATCATAAATTAATAACGAAATAGACACAGTAGTTTTATTAAAAATTCCTGCCTACACCTTGGTTTACTCTTTGTAAACCATAGTCATCTAATGTGTATAGTTACGGTGACGAATGCGCAGTTGAGACCACGTCTGACATCGCATGGCCTGAGCTCCACAAGCTACGAACTCTAGGTTCGCACATGCTTCAGGTCGCTACAAAAATGTCAACTGTCCTAGTCATTTCCTCACAAGGAAATTATCTTCAACTGCACGGCTATGTCAACAGTTCCAGAATGCAAAGAACAAAGTTAGATAGAAAGAATCGTTAGTTAGGCTTGTTTTACAACAATTATGCATCTTATTATTAGAATGTCGGTTTATAGGTTTATCGTAGGTTTATGGCGAATAACATTGACAATAGCCTGGGCACGGAGTGTCTCCAACTGAGATCATTCTCCACCAAAAAGCCTCGACTCAACAGTCGGAATATAATCAACGAGTATAACTCGGACACACAATAACACGGGTTACCAGCGGCGCTAAGCTCGCGTTCAATAACTCTGGGATAGGCCTGTACAACAGTTACCTTCAAATAACATCTGGTCAACGGGATCATCCCCGGACAAAGCATACAATAACATCCTGCTATAACAGGGTAGACTTCACCATCCTATAGAAAACCTTACATAACTGTACCAGTCATACGACAATACACGCAACAGAGCGTTAAACTAACAAAAACCGATCCATAAAACAAGTGATCAAATACAAGAGTGGAAACTGATTTCCATAAGCAAAATAGCAATGAAAGGAAAAGCGAATACAAATTGTACTCTGTCCTCGTCTATAGTAGTTTTGTCTCACAATGAAGCAGGCGTGCTCTAGGTCACTGGGTTACATAACCAGTTTATTCAAGGCCGGCGATTTAATCAATACAAAACCTGCACTTGGCCGGTTCATAAAAAACTTTACCATAGGTTACGGATCTCTACAGAGTCCGTGTATCAAACGCACGCTATAAATCTGAGTATAGTAATACAATTCCGTCTTTCTACCAAAGACGTCTAAATGAAAGTAAACTTACAATAACAGAAGCTCTTTGCTTTAAAAATGCAACTCAGTAGTTGCTAGAACATCAAATAAAAACGTGTCTCACACGACACAAGAAAAATATGATAAATGTGGCACAGATTCACACACTAGATCTGCTTAATGATACGTTGGGAACCGCGTTCGATGCTAGGCAACGAAACATTCCTACTAGTTGTTAGGTTCAAACATGACCAAGAATAGCTTCTGAGCTTATTCAAAATGAAATATAATGCATTTACCAAACTGGTAGTTACTGTCGACTACCTAAATGATACGACCGTTCTAACGACAGTCAGGGGTGTAACAAAGGATGGCTGCGAAGAATGCAGTCAATTAATAACCAAGGCATCTGATTGCCATAACTACAGTCAGCAAAGACTTGAAAATTACCCCAAGTAGGGTTGAACAAAATAGCCTCAAAATGACTACGATCAGGTTCAGCAAAAAGGTAGGCATTGACGTTCCACGACGTTCACCAAGCTGCACCAGGGCTGACCAAAATGTCTGACCCCAAGGGTGTCTCACTCTAAACTGAAATAAATGACATCTAACTAATCTAGTTACATCCCTACCTAGAAAAATGGCTGACACTGAGTGTGGTTGATTCACAAACTACATTAAAACTACTATACCACCAGAAACTAGAACAAAGAAGGGGTGTGACAAAAACTCACGACATGGAGGAGCTCTCACTCAGCTCTCTATTCCACAACAAGGGTTGTACAAAAACCTCTCTGGCTCTCTGGATCGGTATCCTCCTCATCAGGATTCCCATCTGGACTCCCCCAAAGACCAGGGTTTGATTTGTCCCTGTCGACATCTTCGTGGATATGCCTGGAAATGGCATTTTGGCTCCTTCCCTCTCGTTCATCGTTCTGGAAGTTCCACCATCATGCTGGTTCCTGTAGAAACGTCACCCCCCCCCATACCGGGATGGTATTAGCCCATGGTGACTGCTTCAACCATGGTGAAGAAAAGTCCAATCACGTGGGTAGCGAAATAAGTTGCGTGATTATTCATCCTCTCACTTCCAAAATTATAATGTCCGTCGTGACTATTATAGGCTTCAATTATAAAATACGACACAGCCTTAATCTTGCAGATGTGGATTAGCATGTGAGCTAACACTATTTTATAATGCTGCACGTGCTAGTGACGCTACTTTTGTATCACGCAGCATCCGTGAATTATACGACGTTTCAAAGATGAAATTTCCACTTTGGCAATTTAAATATCTCATACAATTATAACCACACTTATTCAGGATAATTGTAACACTATTACCTGTATATTTCCACTAGGCATCTGCCCTCCACATACGCGTGGGTAATATGTGATGTTACAGCAATGTTGTGCAATACACTATACTTGCCAATAATTATTTCCCAAGCTTCTTATTTAATTCACTGGACTTCATCGACAGTGAATATTAGTATTTGCTTGCTCGATGGCACCTTATAATCACTTTTAACGCTAAACAGCGGATATTCTTCTACGTCTCGTAGGACAAATGTAATTCCACGCCTACACAAGGCGGATTCTCAAGACGCAGTGCTCCGGTACTGGGTGTCTCTAGAAAGTAGGTCGTCAAAACGAAAACGTTGAGCGACTACTTACGTTCCTTTTTGCGTATCTGCAAGGGTATTACCTTACCTAAAGTAAAAATAAACATTCTCCAAAATGTTTTAATAATGCAGCATGACGAAATGGAATATTCTGAGTCTCGTAGGAAAGATAAAAATAATTAATAAGACCTCAGATAATAATTAGCAGTTTACACCAAAGTCAAAAGTGCGATACACCGCTACTTCAAAGTATCGCGTGATCTCTCAGCTTCACGTGGCTTCCTGGGTGTGTTCAAAAGTACAACATCCCATCATAAATGCTCTGTCATAAAAAAATATCACATGAACCATAGCTCAGCGGGTTCATCTGCCTCTCTGTCGTTTCAAATAAAATGTTGGGATAACATTTTTATTTGCTTTGAAATTCATTCAAGAGTGATATTTTTTTAGATTGGCTGCATTAAAGGTTCCAATGCGCTCTCCTGTCCTAATGTCTTCTATCACATAACTTCCATTGTTCAAAGGCTGTCGGATACGACTAGGGCCATAATACAAGGATAGAAATTTCCCATATATGCGGTCTATAGGACTAGAAATTCCGGGTCTCCTTATAAGGATAAGGTCTCCTTCTACTAGTGGTTCTCTAAACCTCTGGCGTCTAGTTCTTCTCAAGCGCTTGGCAGCTTGCCTGTCCATAGTCTCTTTCGCAGCTAAAAGTCTGCTGGCATGTGATGGTTGTAAACAAGGTGGATTTACAATCACACGATCCCATATTCTCAGCGGCATCTGGTTCAAATGCAAGACCATAGGTATTTGACCAGTGCTCTCATGTACTGTTGAATTTATACATTTTGCCATAATAACAAGGACTTCAGTCCATCGCCAGTGTTCTTCTTGACAATATAATCGACAGAATTTTGCGATAATAGACATCACGCATTCTGCTGGGTTGCTCTCTGGATGTCGAATAGATGATAAAACATGACCTATTTCAAGCTCATTCATGGCATTGGCAAATTCTGCTGAGGTGTACTGTGATCCGTGATCAGTCAACAAGAACTGTGGCTTTCCTGCCTCCGGTATCACTTGACGTCTAATCCTCTGAATAATCTGATGTGCAGTAGCTTTTTGAATCGGATGAAGCATCGTATATTTCGTGAACACATCCACCGTTACAACGATGTATCGATTCCCACGACGAGCCTTAGGTATTGGGCCATACAGGTCCTGTGCATACAACTCTCTAGGTTGAGTTGGTAGTATTGGTCTAGGTTGTTCCTTCAGCAAGTGTGACGTGTACTTGTTCCGCTGGCATGCGTCGCAAGCACGTAAACACTGTCTAACGGTGGCTCCTAACCCTTTCCATGTGAAAGACTCCTTGATAGTTGCAATGGTTTTGTCTGTTCCACCACGTCCAATGGATAAATGTACCATAAGAATAACAGATTCTTGGTATCTCCTAGGAATAACTGCACGCAGTTGAGTGTGGTCCTCGTCTACAAACTTGTATAAGACACGATGATAAATCAAATAATCATCTGCAACAACAGCAATCCTTGCATAATGATCATCCTGTGGATCCATTCTTCGTTCTAGGAAACGGATAATATGTCTGAGTTCCTCCTCACGTCGCTGTCCTTCAGGTAAATGACGAAATCGGCGAAGGTGTTCCTCGCATTCTCCCTCGATGTCTATGGCATTAACAGTAGCTTCAGGATTCCGGCTGAGGATGTCGGCCAACACATTCTCTCTGCCTGGTCGATAAACTACTTCCAAATCGAACTGTTGGAGAAACAGCGTCCAACGTGTGATCCTGTCGCTTGCCAGTCTTGTTCTCAAGATGAAGGTCAACGCATGATGATCGGTTCTCACAATAATCCTCTGACCTAACAGAAGTTTCTGCCAGTATTCAAGTGCGTAAACAATCGCAAGTGCTTCTATCTCGGTCGTGAAGTAGTGAGATTCATGTGCTCTTAAACGTCGGCTTAAGAAAGCGATGTAATGACGTTTCTGCTCATCATCTTCCTGCAGTAAAATGGCTCCTATACCAATGGCAGATGCATCAGTTTCTAGAATAAAGTTCCGAGAGTAATCTGGATATTCTAACTGAATTGAGTCCACAAGCATCTGTTTAGCTCTCCTGAAAGCTATCTCGCATTCATCATTCCAGTTCCACCTGCAGTTCTTTTTCAATAATCCTTGCAGTGGTGCAACAGTTTCGGAATACTTCTCACAATGGGCAGCAAAGAATTGGAGAATTCCTAAGAATTGTCTCACGTGTTTCAAACGGGTTGGTGTTGGAAATGCAGCAACAGTTCTAATCTTTGCCGGATTCGGTCTATATCCTTCTCCATTGATTATGTGTCCTACGAATTTCACTTCTTCCTGAAAAAATCGACACTTGTCAAACTTGACCTTAAAATTTGCCTGTCGGAGATTCTCAAAAACAAGGCGCAATGTCTTTAAATGCTCTTCTTCTGTTCCCGAAGCTATGATTATGTCATCCACATAACATATTACTTTCTGCTTCACTTCATGAGTCAGCTTGGCATCAAGTGCTCTGATGAATGCGGCTCCGGCATTTTTCAATCCAAATGGTAGTTTTTGGAATACATAAGTAGTCTGATCAAACAAGAATCCAGTATATTTCTGAGTATGCTCAGATAATCTGATATGGTAATACGACTGAACCAAGTCTAATGATGAAAATATCCTTTTTCCTTTGAACTTCCTGAGAATGTCCCTAATCTTGGGCGGTCTGTCGTGCTCAGGAGCTAGGCGTTCATTCAAGGCTCTGGCATCAAGACAAAGTCTCAAGCTTCCATCTACCTTAACCACAGGTATTATGGGATTCAAGAAAGGAGTCGGTGATTTCTTGATTGTACCTGCTGCTTCCATCTCATGGATCTTCTTAGCAGCTTCTTCGAGATGTTTCTCGGCAATCGGATAGATCCTTTTCTGGAATGGGGAATCGTCCAGTAATACAAGATCATACTCGTAGTCTAATATCTCACCAGGTGTGGTGTCGAATATATCTCTGTATTCGTTCAGTATTGCCTCAAGATCCTCATGTGTGGGTGCTGATAACGATTCTGCCTCTTCGTCGGCATCTAGTGTCGCCTCAATTTCCTTGCCATTTAATGCTTCGACTACGTCTACTTCGGATAGGAATTCCGGTTCTTCTTCAATTAGGCTCATCTGAATGGGTTCGTTCGGCTTGAACTCTACCGTATTCCGTCCCATGTCAATGATTCCATCATATTTTCTAATGAAGTCTGCGCCTAAAATGGCATCATGATGCAGGCCCTTCATTACGAGAAATTCGTGCAAGTACACGTGGCTCGAAATCTTCACAGTACACAAAATCTGGATTTTGCACGTTACAACGCGGTCAGGTATGACACCTCTGACTCTTATAGCTGAAATGGGCAACTCCGTCACCTCAGAGTTTGCTCTCAGTCTGGCATGGCAATCGGCGGAAATTACACTAATCATCGCTCCAGTGTCGATGAGTATGACTACACTGACTTCATTCAAGGTGGCTACAATCTTGGGTAGACGTGTTAATTCATAATTGTGGTTCGTCGTTCGTCCAACAAGTCTTCTTGGATTGGCTCCCAGAGTAATATAGAGGCAGTTACTCGGTGCTCAACCAAACAAGAATCTATTGATTTTTCGGAGTTTTTTTTTCTGTCATGGCGAGAAGTACTGGGCTGGTTCTGCTCCGTCTCCTGCGCCGAATGTCTATTTTCCCTCGAAGTAGGGTTCCGTTCTCCCTCTTCTTGGATCTGCAATTCTCTCAATTGTTGGAGGTACTCACGGCTCTCCCGTGCTCTTCCTTTCCAATCCCTGTCTGGCTGGTATCTAGGGTCTCGATTTCTGTCGTAACCCCCACTATATCGATAGTCTCTACGGATACGTCCGTGTTGCTGATCTCTTCCTTCATTCCCTCGGCGGTTGTTTTCATGACGTCGGTTGTCGTCCGTCCTTCGGTCGAATCGCCGGTCCCAATGACTTCGCCGGTCATCATGTTGATTTCGAGTATACGGAGTGTTGTTCCATTCTCTCCTGTTATAACTGTAATTGTTATCACGCCGCCCAGAATCCTCTGTGGTTTGTGTTTTTTGTGGCGTCTGGCTCACTTTATCAACAGTC
This sequence comes from Meconema thalassinum, assembly GCA_946902985.2. Taxonomy (NCBI): domain Eukaryota; kingdom Metazoa; phylum Arthropoda; class Insecta; order Orthoptera; family Tettigoniidae; genus Meconema; species Meconema thalassinum. The sequence goes on along the minus strand of OX336388.2, from coordinate 374,299,175 downwards.
GTCAGATTCATATGTCTATCCTCGCGCCTATCAGCCTTCTGCTGACGGTGTGTAGGAAACTGTTCTGTGTTAGCGTCCAACCTTCGTAGTATCTGGTCACACTGCTGGAAAGTGGATGCCCCTGCAGCGATTAACACACGTTGTACATCCGCAGGGTACTGCCAAACAATTGTGTTCACCAAATCTTGTTCGGACAACGGAGGCTGAAGACAACGGAGCTTCGCGAGCTGTATTGCGAAGTAATTCGCATAACGAGTAGGTGTATTGGAACTGTACCTTCGAGTGTACATCTCAGCTCGGATGCTCTGCTGGATGTCGCTCGACCAATATGTTCTTAATAACGCTTCCTTAAAGTCTTGGTAGCCTGTAAATGAGTATCGGAATGCTCTGAACCAGGTACCGGCTTGTCCCTCAAGCAGTCGCTCTATAACTCTTAGTTCCCTCTCTGGAGTTACCATAGTATCACGTAAGTAGCTTTCGACATTTGCTAGGAATTCCACTGGAGTAACACCGCTCCCAGTTCCCGAGAAGCGAGCTGGTTGCTCCTCTCTTGAACGAATTATGGTGACATTTCCCTGCGTATTCGCGGGTCTGAAAGTATTTTGCATGTAACTCTGCGTAGGGGTGTTAGTCTCATGACTAATTCGATTAGATGCTGGTTGAAACGGGTGAGCGTCAAAGTTCAAGGTCTGACCTTGCGCTAAATTAGCGAATTGTGACGGTTGCGATTCCATAGGCGCGCTGGGTTGGAAATGGGTAGGCATCATTCCTCCTGATTGAGATATAGGCGTTTCCTGAGATTCTCCCATCTGTGGGTGTACGTGTCTCTCTCTTGGAGTCGTCTCGAGTCTGTCCAGGCGTCTTTCTATTACTTCAAGACCTGGGATGGTTCTGGCTGCGACTTTGTTGCCTAAGTCGTTCAATTGCAGCTCGATCCTGTCAACCTTTCCCTTGAGGTTTGTGTCTACCTCGCGTATGGCCGTCCTAAGGTTATAACTGAGGTCTAACCTCTCGGTCACCGCGACTTCCTCAAATCTCTTTTGTAAGGAATCGATATCTCCTTCAACTCTGGACATATTTTCTTGGATTTTACCCACATCGTCTCTAACCTCGGCTACCTTAGCCTCGACTGTAGCTTCGTGTTCGTTGAGGTCACCTCTCAATAACATGAGGTCAATTTTGTGTTCCTCATGATGAACATCAACTGTCTCACGTAGACTGGCTACGGTTTCCGTCAATTCAGAAATGTTTCTCCTGTTGGTGTTAAGTTCCTCTTTAATCTCCATCATGCCATCAACGATAGTCTTCACGTTGTTATTAACGGCATTGGCAGCTCCTCTCATCAAGATTAAACCAACGTTCATGGTTGCCATGTCCTTCTTCACATTTCCGATAAATCCCTCGACGTGATCTAGTCGAGTCCCGAATTCTTCCCTGGTATGTTCCAGATCTGCTCTCATGTCTATCTGGACTTTATTCAAGGTTGTCTGAATTTGAGCTGTGTGCTCCTCCAATCGGTTTTGCACCTCCTCCCTAGCTCTATTCATCTGGTCGGTTAAGCAATCTACGCGCTGGTTAGCCTCCTGATGGTGTCGTATGACATCAACCCTAACAGCTGCTAAACCTGCCGTCAGATCATTTCTCGCTTCGATCCTATATGTGTCCATGTCTGCCCTGACTTGAGTTAAATCAGCCCTAACATTGTTTACAGAGTGGGTGTTAATCTCTAAGTCCTGTCTAACCTGGTCCACATGACCACTGACATTGTTGACTTCCTGTCTAACCTGGTCCACATGACCACTTACAGTATTTACAGCCTGAGTATTCTGACCTAAGTCAGCAGTAATCTGTTGACGATTGGCATTCACACCTGCCATCATCTCTCCAAACACACGACGAATAGTTTCCTCATCCATAGATAAGAAATATATGAGAAAGTGAGGGGTCAATTTCTACTGGAACCTACAGCTATGATTAGTTACTTGGTGGTATAAAGCTTGCTTCATTTATATAAATATCACGAGTACAGCTGGAGTATGCAAACTAAGTGCTTCTACATTTACAAAGACAACGGTGAGCAAAGCAAAGTATTACATTTACTTAGGATGAGGCATCATCAAAGAAAATCCTATCCTTCATTTATCCAACACTAAAGCCTCACCCCATGGACTTCTATCAAACATGAATGCCATGCGGTCAATTGATCTGCAGTACGACTTTCTAAGTTCGTCCCAGTCCTGTCAATTTACCATTAATCAACATTAGGATCCTCAAAAAAATAACATGGTACTGAGGGTCACCACGTTAACGTCGGCACATGAGTTGGGCGCCATTTTATGAGACCGTTTAGTTGAGTCAACAACCACGATGACTCAACTAACGACACATAAATCGAATAAAAAGTACCGTGAGGATCAGGTGACCTTCCATAAAGGCTAAAGCGGCACGAGAGTCCGTAGTCCACAGGGATCGTGGTACATGGTGACGATGGTCATAGACCGCCTAAGGAAAGGTTCACCTTAAAACTAGACTGAGAAAATAAACATCCAGACTCATGTAAAACACCGTGAAAATTTATTAAAATTCACAAGCCCCTAGCCTAGTTTGGAGGGTTATAATCGGCTAGTCCGCAAATTAATAAATAAACAAAGATAAAGAACAGGTCCCCTACCTGAGAAGTTACTGAAAACCCTCGCGAAAGATCTAACTCACAATGATAAAGCAACAACAGCAACGCTAGGAATATGGTACGACGCAAGTCCCTAGTTCAAGTTACAAGATCAAGCTAATATCTGAATTTACATTTAACAGGGTAGCAAAACAAATCTAGGTTAGGATGGTACCATTTCGACATTTAAATTTAACATTAATTCAACTAGCTAAGTCCTATCAATTAACAAAATTTACGGCGATGACGTCCGTAAAAGGAAACAATTACATCCAAAAGCTAAGTGTACAGCCATGAAAAACAAACAATTTAATTATGCTTAATAACTATGTGCTAACAGCACACAATAAAGTAACATGTAGGGTTTAATACACTTGACATCATAAATTAATAACGAAATAGACACAGTAGTTTTATTAAAAATTCCTGCCTACACCTTGGTTTACTCTTTGTAAACCATAGTCATCTAATGTGTATAGTTACGGTGACGAATGCGCAGTTGAGACCACGTCTGACATCGCATGGCCTGAGCTCCACAAGCTACGAACTCTAGGTTCGCACATGCTTCAGGTCGCTACAAAAATGTCAACTGTCCTAGTCATTTCCTCACAAGGAAATTATCTTCAACTGCACGGCTATGTCAACAGTTCCAGAATGCAAAAAACAAAGTTAGATAGAAAGAATCGTTAGTTAGGCTTGTTTTACAACAATTATGCATCTTATTATTAGAATGTCGGTTTATAGGTTTATCGTAGGTTTATGGCGAATAACATTGACAATAGCCTGGGCACGGAGTGTCTCCAACTGAGATCATTCTCCACCAAAAAGCCTCGACTCAACAGTCGGAATATAATCAACGAGTATAACAACTCGGACACACAATAACACGGGTTACCAGCGGCGCTAAGCTCGCGTTCAATAACTCTGGGATAGGCCTGTACAACAGTTACCTTCCAATAACATCTGGTCAACGGGATCATCCCCGGACAAAGCATACAATAACATCCTGCTATAACAGGGTAGACTTCACCATCCTATAGAAAACCTTACATAACTGTACCAGTCATACGACAATACACGCAACAGAGCGTTAAACTAACAAAAACCGATCCATAAAACAAGTGATCAAATACAAGAGTGGAAACTGATTTCCATAAGCAAAATAGCAATGAAAGGAAAAGCGAATACAAATTGTACTCTGTCCTCGTCTATAGTAGTTTTGTCTCACAATGAAGCAGGCGTGCTCTAGGTCACTGGGTTACATAACCAGTTTATTCAAGGCCGGCGATTTAATCAATACAAAACCTGCACTTGGCCGGTTCATAAAAAACTTTACCATAGGTTACGGATCTCTACAGAGTCCGTGTATCAAACGCACGCTATAAATCTGAGTATAGTAATACAATTCCGTCTTTCTACCAAAGACGTCTAAATGAAAGTAAACTTACAATAACAGAAGCTCTTTGCTTTAAAAATGCAACTCAGTAGTTGCTAGAACATCAAATAAAAACGTGTCTCACACGACACAAGAAAAATATGATAAATGTGGCACAGATTCACACACTAGATCTGCTTAATGATACGTTGGGAACCGCGTTCGATGCTAGGCAACGAAACATTCCTACTAGTTGTTAGGTTCAAACATGACCAAGAATAGCTTCTGAGCTTATTCAAAATGAAATATAATGCATTTACCAAACTGGTAGTTACTGTCGACTACCTAAATGATACGACCGTTCTAACGACAGTCAGGGGTGTAACAAAGGATGGCTGCGAAGAATGCAGTCAATTAATAACCAAGGCATCTGATTGCCATAACTACAGTCAGCAAAGACTTGAAAATTACCCCAAGTAGGGTTGAACAAAATAGCCTCAAAATGACTACGATCAGGTTCAGCAAAAAGGTAGGCATTGACGTTCCACGACGTTCACCAAGCTGCACCAGGGCTGACCAAAATGTCTGACCCCAAGGGTGTCTCACTCTAAACTGAAATAAATGACATCTAACTAATCTAGTTACATCCCTACCTAGAAAAATGGCTGACACTGAGTGTGGTTGATTCACAAACTACATTAAAACTACTATACCACCAGAAACTAGAACAAAGAAGGGGTGTGACAAAAACTCACGACATGGAGGAGCTCTCACTCAGCTCTCTATTCCACAACAAGGGTTGTACAAAAACCTCTCTGGCTCTCTGGATCGGTATCCTCCTCATCAGGATTCCCATCTGGACTCCCCCAAAGACCAGGGTTTGATTTGTCCCTGTCGACATCTTCGTGGATATGCCTGGAAATGGCATTTTGGCTCCTTCCCTCTCGTTCATCGTTCTGGAAGTTCCACCATCATGCTGGTTCCTGTAGAAACGTCACCCCCCCCCCATACCGGGATGGTATTAGCCCATGGTGACTGCTTCAACCATGGTGAAGAAAAGTCCAATCACGTGGGTAGCGAAATAAGTTGCGTGATTATTCATCCTCTCACTTCCAAAATTATAATGTCCGTCGTGACTATTATAGGCTTCAATTATAAAATACGACACAGCCTTAATCTTGCAGATGTGGATTAGCATGTGAGCTAACACTATTTTATAATGCTGCACGTGCTAGTGACGCTACTTTTGTATCACGCAGCATCCGTGAATTATACGACGTTTCAAAGATGAAATTTCCACTTTGGCAATTTAAATATCTCATACAATTATAATCACACTTATTCAGGATAATTGTAACACTATTACCTGTATATTTCCACTAGGCATCTGCCCTCCACATACGCGTGGGTAATATGTGATGTTACAGCAATGTTGTGCAATACACTATACTTGCCAATAATTATTTCCCAAGCTTCTTATTTAATTCACTGGACTTCATCGACAGTGAATATTAGTATTTGCTTGCTCGATGGCACCTTATAATCACTTTTAACGCTAAACAGCGGATATTCTTCTACGTCTCGTAGGACAAATGTAATTCCACGCCTACACAAGGCGGATTCTCAAGACGCAGTGCTCCGGTACTGGGTGTCTCTAGAAAGTAGGTCGTCAAAACGAAAACGTTGAGCGACTACTTACGTTCCTTTTTGCGTATCTGCAAGGGTATTACCTTACCTAAAGTAAAAATAAACATTCTCCAAAATGTTTTAATAATGCAGCATGACGAAATGGAATATTCTGAGTCTCGTAGGAAAGATAAAAATAATTAATAAGACCTCAGATAATAATTAGCAGTTTACACCAAAGTCAAAAGTGCGATACACCGCTACTTCAAAGTATCGCGTGATCTCTCAGCTTCACGTGGCTTCCTGGGTGTGTTCAAAAGTACAACATCCCATCATAAATGCTCTGTCATAAAAAAATATCACATGAACCATAGCTCAGCGGGTTCAATACTTAAGGAGAAAACATTTTTTTTTATGGAACATGTTGTTATGGTATTTTTAAGAAATATTTGGGCCCCCCAAAAATACAAAAAAACATGCAAATTAAAAACTGTTGTTTCAGTAATTGTAATAGGTATGTATAAAGAAGTGATGCAAATTTGAAGTTTCTACATTCAAAATTGGCTGAAAAAATGTTCCTTAAGTAAGAAAAAAAAAGATTTACGGGAAACATGCTTCAAAGTTTTAACCCTAATGCATGCCAGGCCCGTAGCTTGGACTCTCTGGATCTTCTTCAAATTTCTCTTGTAATCTCTTCTCGGCACCTCTCTGTTCCTTTCTGGCCTTCTGAGCTAGTATTTTTATAGCATTTTCAGCAGCTCTTAGTCTTTGTATGTCAATACGCAACATTGCATCAGCTGTTCGACACCCAACTGCACGGAGGCCATACACTAACCTAATATTTACACTATACAATGCAGTGTCTTTTGCTTTGGTACTTACAGTAACTGATGAAGAATTGAAGAACTTCACACTGTGTACACAATATTTACCAACTAATTCAAACTCTGCTGCAAGACCAACATGTGTATTCACCCTCAGAGACACGCCCCCTTTAGCACACTTTTTACAAATTGTATTATTTTGAATCACTTCTGATAATATACACATATCTACAATTTCACAACTCTCATTCCCTTTTGATAGGTCTTCATATTTTTCCTCCTCACCACTGAGTTTCTTCTGTGAGGCACTTTCAGGCTAGCAGATAATATTTTGTACAGGTGTTGATTGTAGGCCTATGTTGAGGTTATTTGTTACAGGAACATGTGGAGGTATTGTTGATGGAGATAGTGTATCTTCTAACAAGTTCAAATTAATTGTACGTTTCTTCTGCCAATTAGTACGTCTCTTGAATACTTTACCAGTATGCCTAGTAGGTATTTTAGAGGGATTCGTAAATACAATACACAGACTAATCACTGATAACCATGCAAGGCTAGATGCACTGTTTACATGGAAACCATCCAGACTATAAACAAAGTAAGAAACAAATGAATCTCAAGATGCACATGATGCACACTACACAGGTGGCCAAAGTACAAACTTATTCCCTAAAGGCGGTATATTTGAAAATTTAGCCAGAGAAGTACTTTAAATGCTGGCCATGTTTACTTCCAGCAGAAATAAAGTGTACATCATGATCTAAACTATTAAAAAACACACTTGTAGTTATAATATCATCTTAATTCATACAGCATTTTAAAGAGGACATATTAAATATTAATAAATACATAAAAATGACTAATTTTTGAAAATTTTCCATTCCGTATCCCCTAAGAAATTTAAAAAAAGAATTCTTTTCAAAATGAATATCTATGACTTTTGTCATTATTCTAGATTTTTAGCCTACTTTTCACATTTTGCAAAAATGAGGAAAAAGTAGACTTATGAGATCGATCCGGGAAAATGTGTGTCTGTCTGTCTGTCTGTCTGTCCGTCCGTCCGTCCGTCCGTCTGTCTGTCTGTCCGTCCGTCTGTCCGTCCGTCTGTCTGTCTGTCTGTCTGTCTGTCTGTCTGTCTGTCTGTCTGTCTGGCTGTGGGTGTGTCCCCCCCTATCAACTCCTAAACGGCTACAGCAATCAAAACCAAATTTAGTATGAGTAAAGATGTGCACCGGAATAGCTCACGTCCATATTTGAAAATGATGTCAGTGCTACCAACTGCTAAAAAACGCACTAGAAATTTGAGCTCCATGTTGGATATCTTGCAAGGTATGCATGGGAGCTATTCCAAAATTGGCACACATGTAGATAAGACTATTTCAGTTTAATTTCCAGGAGGCCAACCATGACAGTGTTGCCAAAATAATGTTAAGCCTTCTGATAGGTTCAATGTTTAAATGCTTATAACTTCTACACTATCAATTGGATTTCAACCAAATTTTGTATGTAATATCTGTACATATACAGATATGACTGAGCGTATTCTTAAGGCCACCAGGGCTGCCAACTGTTAATAATCGCTCTCTCTATTTTTTTCATCCAAATACCTATATATCAGAAAGTATGCAAGCAAACAGCTTTAAACTATGCACACGTATATTCTGACATTTTAGATAAATTTGGAGTAACTTATATACGTCAGTTCTACCAACATGATTATAAACCTGCTGATAGTACCAATTTTTAAATACATGTAACTTCTATACTATCAGTTGGATTTCAACCAAATTTCATATGTGCTATGTGTACCATTGCAGATTTATTACTCTTTGTATTGTTAAGAGCAATCAGGGCTGCCAACTGTTAATAAATGCTGTCTATATATTTTTTACCCTAATATCAATATATCAGAAAGTATGCAAGCCAACAGCTCTATACTTTGCACACGTATAGCACCTGACATTCTAGATTAATTTGGAGTAATTAATACAAGACAGTGCTGCCAACATGATTCTATGCCTGCTGATATGTCCAATTTTAAAATACATGTAACTTCTATACTAACAAATGTATTTCATCCAAAATTGGCACAAAAAGATATCATAATATTTCAGATTATTTCTGACCAGCACACTCATGACATTGTTGCCAACATGCTTTTACGCGTGCTGATAGGTCCAATATCTAACTGCATGTAACGTCCATTGGACTTCAACCAAATTTTGTATTCTGTACCTTAAGAGATGGAACTAAGAATATATTCAGTCACCAGGGCTGCCAACTGTAGTGCTCTATTAGGCTACATTATACCAGGTATATTTTGAACTAATTAGATATTTCGATATTACCAACTTAATTTCGTCATTATTCTAGATAGGTTCATATTCTGTAGAATAATCATTGGCATGAAAAGTAGGCTGTATAGTTCTTCACGGAACTTCTTGTTCCGTATTGATTATGATATATTACACCAATATCCACTTTACAATACAACAAGTAGTTCCGGGAAGAACTATACAGCCTATTTTCATATATCCTACTTATGTTAACTGCCACAATCAACATACAAAATTTCAGTTTAATTGCTGTAACAGATTCGTAGATATTGAGAACCGTCTAAATATTTTAGATGGTCGCCAGGTTGGATTTTTATTTTTGTACTATTACATTAAGATTATTGTGTACGTGTGGTATTCAAACTTCAATCGCATGATTAGACAACAAGAAGTAAAAACGAGATTTTAAAATTACGCACAGCAGCCATCTTGTGATAATGCAAACCATTGAAATAAATTAGATGCCAGTGGATCAACATTTGTATAAGCATTTAACGTGCAACGTTTCACGGCACTCGGATAGTTAATTCGCGAGAAACGTCCATTTAAATATTTATACTTCGCGTCGCCGCCATGTTGGATTTGTGCTCACCAGGTTCCTGAAAGTCCTATAGGTGAACATATGTTCATAGTCTCTATGAACATTAAAAAATTCAGTTTGGTTGCTGTAAAAAATTCATAGATATTGAGAACCGTCTAAATATTTCGGGAGCTCACCATTTAGGAGTGTTATGTGTATAGGCCATAGAGTTATGTACCATTCAAGGACAATTATTGCCTAGGTTCATTATTCAAACTTTCACTTCGATCGCATGATTACGACACAAGAAATTAAAACTTAATTTTAAAATTTTGCACAGCCGCCATCTTGAGGTTATGTAAGCAATTGAATTAAATTAGATGGCAGTGCATTACAATCTGCAAAATCAATTACTGTACCACATTTCACTGCGCTCAGAGAGTTAAATCACGAGAAAACTCTATTAAAATATTTCAAATTCGCTTGGTCGCCATGTTCGTTTCGTACTTTACAGGTTTATGAAATATACATAGGTATACCTGTATCAGTACCGTTTATCACCGTACAAAATTGCAGGGTGATATCTGTAATAGTTTCGGAGATATAGAATATCAGTGAAATATTTCGCACAGCCGCCATTTTGAGGTTATGTAAACAATTGAACTAAATTAGACTCCAGTGAATTACAATGTGTATAAACATTTGCTGTACCAAGTTTCATTACATTTAGATAGTTAAATCGCGAGAAAAGTCTATTTAAATATCTCAACTTCGCTTGGCCGCCATGTTGGTTTTGTAGTCACCAGGTTTTTGAAAGTCTCATAGGTGAACTTCTAGTAGTGCCCTTTATCACCGTACACAATTTCAGGGCGATATCGGTAATAGTTTCGGAGATATTGAATGCTAGTGAAATATTTCGCACAGCCGCCATGTTGGATTGGAGAGACGTAACAAAATTTGAAGGGCACGGTCGAGGTCGCCGGGAATAGTGCTATGAACTTCCCGAGTTTCATTGAAATCGCCCCAGCCGTTTCGATTTTATTAGGGGGACACACACACACGAATCACACACACACACGCACACACACACACACACACACACACACACACACACACACACACACACACACACACACACACACACACACACACACACACGGACAAAAGGTGATCTCATAAGCCTATTTTTTCAAAATTGAAAATAGGCTAAAAATGGTTTTATACGATGTCCTTACACTCTTAGATACATGTTTCGACTCTGTGAGCCTTCTTCAGTCATAGACATTAATGATTCTCATTTGACAGTCTAAATCTATATACGATGCGCAGAAACAAATGGTGGTCTGCGAAACTTGTGAGTATTGACAGAGTGCTATGAAAGTTATTGAAGTGACATTTCCGTCTGCTCTTTAGAATGAAATTCGAAAACAGCACATACATGATTTCGTATCGCGCATCTGCAATAAGTATTGTAGGATTCGAAAACTGAGGCAAGCCCCGGTCTTTTAAGCGGGAACATTTGTACTGTAGATAGAATTATGGATTATTCAAGCAGCTTGACATTTCAACTATATTTCGAGTAACTAACTAACCCCGTGGCACTACAGCCCATGAAGGGCCTAGGTTTACCAAGCGACCACTACCCAGCCATTTGGCCTGCAGATATTGGGGTGACACGTGGTCAGCGCATCAGATCCCCTCGGCCGTTAATCTTGGTTTCGTGACCAGGGGGCTGCCTTCCTGTCAGAAAGCTACTCAATTGTTCTCACGAGGCTGAGTGCACCCCGTTTCAGCCCTCACGTCAGTTTATAAATTCCCTGACGGAGCCGGGAATCGAACCCGGGGCTTCCTGGTGAGAGGCAGGCGCGCTACGGGGCCGGCTATTTCGAGTAACTGGGGGACATAAATATGATACAAAATTAAGAAAATATTTTGGAGATTTAATCACATATTTTCCACTTTTAAGCACATAAATAAATGCACATTTCTGAAAAGTTAATCCCCCCCCAGGGGCTCACATCTAGTGGGACGTGGATTGGCGACCACGGGGCCCCAGCTGAGTCCGGCATTGCTTCCACTTACTTGTGCCGGCTCCTTTCCGTCTTCTTTCCTGTCGACCTCACTTGGTCAACTCTTGTTCTCTTCCGACCCCGACGGTATTAGGGTATCCGAGGCCTAGGGAGTCTCTTCCTTTCCTGCCTTAATTGGCCCTTGTCTCATCTTTTCTGATACCCTCCTTCTGCGAGGGGTCAGCCTTCTTTTTTATTTCATGTTATCACCTGCTTTCTGTTCAAGGCCCTCAAGGAGGCCGGGTGTATGTAGTCCCACCACTTTTGGTGCACCCTAGATAATGCTACACCCTCAGGGGCTCACGGCTGGTGAGTTCGGGAGTTGGCGACCCCGAGGGATTCCTGAGCTGGGTCCGTTTTCCCCATTTGTCCCTTACCTTTGGGGCGGACCCTCTCCTCTTTCACTTTCCTATCTGCCTTTCATGGCTCTCCTACCTTCCAAGTCCCTCAATCCGCATTCTTCGAGGGTTGAGGGCATTTCTTTTCCTCCTGTCCTTTATTTGCCTTATTCTCCTTTAGTTTTCCATTTCTTCTTCTAGTATGTAGGTTAGTAGTTAGTTTTAGTTTTATGTTTGCATTTCATTTTCATCTTCACGATCACCCAAACCATCAGGTGCCGATAACCTAGATGTTAGGTCCCTTAAAACAACAATTATCATCATCATCTGAAAAGTTAAGCACATAGTTATCCGGGCCCTGACAATAACAATCATTATCTAATGGCGCTAAATTCTGTAGCATATTTTTCGTAAATCATACACGCCGTGCATTTGACATGTCTAAAATTCAACCTCCGTGGTTCGTGTCAGAAAGACACCATCTCGTGGGAGGAGTATTAAACACCGATATTGAAAGCTATTTATTCTAGCACACAACTTCTCATTGTAATGATGTTAGTGAAGACATGGTCGTAAACCAAAAGCTAGTTAGTATATCACATGGAAAACTAGTGCACCCGTGCGAGAACTCTCGCATAATGGGTTATGTGCGCCCCATGTGTACAGACTACCCGCCCGGCTCTAAGGTTTTAGACGACGTAACACTCACCGGTTATACGATTTGAGTACTCAATTCATTGATTTACTGTTCCTGAAAACCATGCGAAATGATAGATTACAAGAAGTTTCGTGACGAACTAAAGAGCCTACTTTTCTTAAAATTAAGACTCATGCCAATGATTAATCTATATGGACCTATCTAGAATAATGACGAAATCAAGTTGGTAATATAAAAAATGTCTAATTAGTTCGAAATATACCTCGTATAATGTAGCCTAATAGAGCACTACAGTTGGCAGCCCTGGTGACTGAATGTATTCTTAGTTCCATGTCTTAAGGTACAGAATACAAAATTTGGTTCAAATCCAATGGATAGCATGGACGTTACATGCAGTTAGACATTTGATCTATCAGAGCGCGTAAAATCATGCTGGCAACAATATCATGCATGTGTTGGTCAGAAATAATCTGAAATATGATCTCTTGTTGTGCCAATTTTGGTTGAAATCCATTTGTAAGTATGAAAGTTACATGTATTTAAAAATTGGTCTTATCAGCAGGCTTAGAATCATGTTGGCAGACTACAGCAAACTTTCTGATATATTGGCATTTGGATAAAAAGATAGAGAGAGCTTTTATTAACACTTGGCGGTCCTGGTGGCTCTTAAGAATACGCTCAGTCATATCTGTTTATGTACATATATTGCATACGAAATTTGGTTGAAATCCAATTGATAGTATAGAAGTTATATGCATTTAAAAATTGGACCTATCAGCAGGCTTAATAACACTGCCATGTATGGCCTCCTGGAAATTAAAATAAAATATTATTTTCTACATGCGTGCCAATTTTGGAATAGAATAGCTCCCAGGCATAGGTTCCAAGATATCCAATATGGAGCTCAAATTCCAAGTGCAGTGTTTCAGCAGTTGGTAGCACCGACATCATTTTCATATATGGGCTTGAGATATACAGGTTGCTGCGGCCGTTTAGGAGTTGATAGGGGCGGGGGGACGACACACACACAGCCAGCCAGCCAGACAGACAGACAGAAGGACAGACAGACAGACAGAGAGACAGACAGACAGACAGAAGGACAGACCCACATTTGCCCGGATCGATCTCATAAGTCTACTTTTTCCTATTTTTTGCAAAATGTGAAAAGTAGGCTAAAAACCTGTATGAGAATTAACGTCTAATAGTTGTAAGTTTTTTTACGACAACTCATAATTGCAGCATTTTAGAGCAACAGTATTTGCAAATCGCACACTTCTTACAAATATTGATATTTATGAAATTAGAATGCAATTCGTCACTGCTAATGTCATTTGTGTGCTGAGTCCATTGATTGACAGCTTAGCCGCAACACTCACCGGTTATTCGATTTTTATGAAATTATACGATTTGAGTACTCATTCCTTTGATTTACTGTTTTTGAAATCCATGCAAAATGATAAAGGAAATACCTCAGAATGTTAAAATGAAATTAAACAGGCGTCACAGTGGCCAACATGTGAAGTGGACAGCAAATATGGAGCGTATTTTCCTACAGCAACAGTATCTGCAAATCGCACACTTCATACATTTTTTAAAGAAATTATAGGTAGGCCTATTTATGAAATTAGAGTGCAATTCGTCACTGCTAATGTCTAATCTCATTCATTTGAATGCTCATTTGTCACGATCGGTCGCTTGTGAGCGCCGCAGGAGGGATCTATACTACTGAAATAATATATAGTCTATGATAGGCTATTTAGTTCTTCACGGAACTACTACTACTTATTATTATTATTATTATTATTATTATTATTGGAAATGGTCTCAGAATAGCCACAACTATCGTTCCCAAAACAAAATAGAATTAACTATAACGAATAAACACAGCTCTAATTCCAATTTTTTAAAAAATAATTAACGGCTCTAAGTGCTTTTTCCCCGCCGACCCTACAAGCCCATATGAAGCGTGTGATCTATTCTGGACAGTCACATTTCAAGCGACAAATCCCCGACAAGCTGAGAAATTGCAGGAGCGTGTTGTGTTGCAAGCCACGATCTGTTTAACATTCTGTCCGTGCGTCTCTCCACGAGTGGTCCCGGTCTGTGGGGGATCTGATGGAGAGCTTGGGGTCTGTAGCGGCTCGCTCCACATCTCATTGACTCAGTAGTACAGTCCTCTTTCAAACGTGAGGCATCTATGTACATTTGCTTACTGAAGGGTCGACCTTGAATTGGGAAAATACGTTAATCGAAAAATAAGCGTCCCTAGTCTGTAATGGCTGCTTCGGTGGCGTAGTCGGTAGCATGCTGAGCTTCTATGCCCAAGAACGCGGGTTCAAATACGGCGACAGGGGCCGATAACCTAGGTGTTAGGCCCCTTAAAACAACAATTATCATCATCATCATCATCAAATCTGGCTGAAGTCGTCAGAGGGGAAGTAAAGTAAAGCCGGCGGTCCCATGTCATAGATTTATGGCATGTTAAAGAACCTTCCACTAATTACACCTGTGTGAAGCTAAATTGTATAGGTTAAGAATGTAAACAACGCTCTTATAGTAGAGCCATCATTACTTCCGACTTGACGTTTCAGTCCTAGGCTAGAGTTTCGTTCGCTAAATCACGATACCACGAATGAAACTCAATTTGCCGTGATATATCGATTTGAATGGGTGCCTGTAATTGGCTACTTAAAGTGATTTTCCTTCTGACAGCTACATAACTCTAGGGTAACATTGAAATGTCAAGTCGGAAGTTATGATGGCTTTACTATAGCTTCCTACGTTCGTTGCCAAGAGCCGACTGCGGTGGCGTCTGGCAGCTAAGTTCTAAACTAGTAGTCGTTGACGGTGGCATTTGGCGGCAAAAGTAGGAACTATTTGAAAAATTCAAAAGTCTGCAGTCCTTACTTGAATTTAAAAAAAAACAGATAACAAACACTAATACAGTCATCACAATTAACACCGGTTATCAGACAGATTCAACACACACTCAAAGTACCCGGGGCTACATGACCGCGTTGTCGCAGCCCCTAAACTTAAGAACCAACCTAGTCTGTAATCAACAGGAAACTTTATTCACGAGATACAAAATGGTCTGAGCAGAGAGGGGCATTAGAGGATTTGATGCATTGATCCCAAATCTTGTCAGCGTTAAGAATCTCTATTGCTTTACGAAAGTATCCTGGGAACGTCATTGGTGGTGAAACTGTGCTATCTTGGTGTCCTCGTGTAGGGAAGAAGTAGGAGATATTGAGTGCCAAATCGGAGCTGTAAGGGGCATGTTTCAGGCGCAGTCAACATGCCATTGAAGCAACGGGTGGGATTGATTCGCCCGATGCTTTGCCACACATCTGGCTTCCTCGCTGGACAGGGAAAGAATAAGTGACAAACGAAATCACAGCGGCGTGAAGCACCATTGCTATTTATCTTCTATCCCAAAATGTCGCAACTAGCACACTGTCCGTGAATTATGTTCACGCTGTGAAGGTCTGCATAAGATTGAACTAAGTGACAGCCTCTCTCTAGCGCCTTCACTTGTTCAAGGGCGTATCCCGATGTCCTAAACCAAGAACATCGACATCATGTATCATGTGTGCTCGATCTGTTTTGACGCTTGAATCTGTGCAGGTGAAGTGCTCTATTTACAATGACACCTGTAGTTTCAAAACGTTAGAGTCAAAGCTCAAGTCGTTCCTTTTGATATGTCAAAAGTTCTGGGTGGATCGGTAGTCGTAGAATGTTTGTAGGAACCGTAGTAGAAGCTTGGGTACACGTTCCATCTCGCGCACCGCGGGCCACATTTATATCTATACATTTATACTGCCAGGTGGGGCCTCGCATTATCGTGCAGAAGGATAACTCTTGCTGTGAAAATTCCAAGTCACTTTCATCGGATGACATTTTGGTCGCATCAGTGTTTCACAGTAACGTTTGGTGTTGACGGATCATTTCCCCCTCCTCCCCATCCTTTGTGATTAAGTTTGTTGCGTTGAATCAGCTTATCAACTCGTCCAGTAATGATCTCATCTCCCGTTGCTGTTACTGAGCACCCATGTGTCATACCATCCACCTACACTTGTAAGCCCACCTGGGAACTTCGGTACCATCACTGTACCATTTGCGTCGTCATGACGTTCGGGACCATACACATCCATTAAGCAGCTACATTCGTGTCGAACAAATAACTGTCCACAATTACAATAATAGAAGTGGGGAAACCACGGAAAACCATTTCCAGGATGACTGAGGTGGAAATCTAACCCATCACTTCTCAGTTTTGCCTCACGAGGCTGAATGAACCTCGATCCAGCTCTCACAACAGAATTAAAATTTCTTGGCAGAGCCTGGAATCGAACCCACACCTTCGGCACGACAACCAAGACCGCTAGCCGCTACATCACGAGGGGTCTATCGATTAATTCATATGAGATTTTCGAAGTGAGTTTTCAAGTCGGGTGGTCCGGATTCCAAGTAGAAAGAGAGGTCCTATGGCTTATGATGGCGAAATTAACAGTCATACATAACTACAATAGTACATTATGCAACGAGCCTATACTGGCAATAATTAAGACACGAGTATGTTTATAAAACGAGCGAAGTGAATGTCTTAGTTACCATTATAGGCGAATAGCATGCGACTGTTTATGTTCGACGACAATTATAACTATTTTATGTTCGAACATAAATATTCATAAATATCTGTCGAGATGTCGCCAGTTTTATGTACTGAAGAGAGCGCATGGGACGCAGAGAATACCATGGCCTCCTGGAATACCCCACTATGACACTAGAAGCCACGCAGTGAAATTTAAAATAGAAGGTCGCGGAAGTCAGCGCAGGTGCGATGCTATCCTTACCTAATTGGTCACATAACTGTTTCTTGAGCATGATTGGTGGGAGAAACTGTTTCATAATGAAATATAGTGTTGTAATGACCCTCATTATGATAAATTTTTCTGACATATAATATTTACATTTTAACATCGTCGAACATAAACGTCCTTTTTTTTTTCTCTCTCTCCATCTTTTTCCGAGTCTTTACCTTGCTTGGTTGTCATGTGAGTCGTCTTCCCCAGTTGTAAGAATATAGCCTGGCATCATTAGAGAGGATTAAGCCTGCTAACTTCTCAGCGTTGGCCATTAGTTATTTTTCTTTTATCAGGCGGAATAGAAAATCCGACCCGAAAGAGGCTCTGTCTACTTGTTACCTCCCAATCCACAAACCTGAAGCCTTCAGCAGTTTGTAACGAAGCTTGTTTGGCTCTATCTCTCGGGTCAAAGAAAGACAAGTGATTTCATTCGTTTTGTCTCTCCAAGATCTATTGTTCGTCCTGGAACAGTGGTCCGGTAATGAAATGCTTTGATAGCTTCCTGGACTTGACTATCCACGACTTGTTCCATTACAAGCTGACCAACTCAATTGAATCTCCCCACTTCCTGTTGTGTTGTCCTTGCTCTTACATTTCAATGTGTTGAATTATCAGTACAGCGTAGAGGTGAGTTTGATTCCTACCACAGCTACCCTAGAAGCCATCCATCTTTGTACATGGAAGACGAATGGGTTCGAACCCCACTGCCAGCCGTACAGTACTTTATGTGGGTTTTCGTGTTTTTCCATTTTTAATTCCAGGCAAGTAACTGGTTGGGACCTTCAGATACACCACAGCCAATTCCTTCCTTGCCTTATTTCATACATCTTCATTTGTTTCATCGCTCATTTACTCCTCTCATCAGTTTCGTGGCAGGTAGAGCATCCCACCGTACGAACCTTTGTCATACAGAATCTCATCTCTCCTCATCTCCAACCCGTTAAAGGGGGGCGAAGCACTCAATTATTATTATTATTATTATTATTATTATTATTATTACCGACAGTAGTGGCTACTCTGGCTAACGCGCAGCATTAGGTCATGGGGCCAAGCTCTCTGCTGACTCGGTAGACGAGTGGGTTCGAGCCCCACCGTCGGCCGTCCTTGAAATGGTTTTCCGTGGTTTCCCCATTTTCAACACCAGGCAAATGCTGGGACGGTACCTTCTGACAGGCCACGGCCGCTTCCTTCCACATCCTTGCCCAGTTTCATTCACCATCATTCATTTCATCTCTCATTAACTCCTCTCCTGAGGTTGCGTCAGGAAGGGCATCCGGCCGTAAAAATCATCGCCACAAAGACTTCCATCGCATCTCATCCCCGACCCCGTTGTAAAACGGGAATAATAAGGGGTAGTCATACATACATTATTATTATTATTATTATTATTATTATTATTATTATTATTATTATTATTATTATTATCTTTAATTTCTCAATATGGTACAACTCAATTTACAAGGTATGGATTTGTTAATCAAGTACCCTGTAAATCTATTACGCGGATAAAAATAACCTAACAATATGGCACTATCCAGCAGCACTGCCTTCTGTATTCTGGCAATCAGGTGTTTCATTTTCATTTCCTCCAAAGCCATTGCCAACGTCTTTGGAACAACTCCCGTGGAAGAGATCACCAATGGCAAAATCTTCACGCATTTTAATCCCCATAGTTTTCGTATTTCTTCCGCCAAAGGTGCGTACTTGTTTGTCTTTTTAGCTTGGGTAGTTTGCATATTTTGGCTAAGTGGGACAGCAACGTCTATCAAGAAGGCCTTTTGCATTATTTTATTGAGATAGACAATATCAGGTCGATTGGACAAGATTTTCTGGTCGGTTAAAATAGGTCTATCCCAATACATCTTATAATCCTCATTTTCAAGCACGTTGGCAGGCTGGTAATTGTAGTACACAATGCTCGTATCCAGAAGTCCAGATTTTATAGCTAGCTCTTGATGTAAGATCTTAGCAACATCATTGTGCCTCTTGGTATACTCTATACCAGCCAGCGTAGAGCAGCCATCGATGATATGATCAATGGTTTCCAGCGCTGAGGTGCATCTACGACATCGATCATCTTCTATATTCTCTCTAAGGATGTGCTTTCTATAATTTTTTGTTGCAATGACACGATCCTGTATCGCAATTACAAAGCCCTCAGTTTCACTGAAGAGCGAACCATGCTTATTATTATTATTATTACCAATACAGGAATACCAGGAAGTCAGAACTATCCGTGAGCCTAACCTGGACAGGCCACAACTCCCAGACATGCCCTTGAACTGAGCACACTATTGTTTTAGTTGGGGGCTTGGGACATCTTTGGTCATCAATTCTCTGTAATAGTGTGTGTAGCTGTAATTATTAGGATCTAGGACTGTGGGAGGTTCCCCCAGACTTGAAATAAGGTGCAGGGTGATTTTTGACATGGTCAACGGGTCTCATGCAGCCTGCTGCCCGGCAGCTGAGCGCTGTTCGGCCGAGATATTTGCCACGCATTGACGGCTGTCAGTGGTAAAGAAAGAAAGAAAGAAAGAAAGAAAGAAAGAAAGAAAGAAAGATGATGATGATGATGATAATTGTTGTTTTAAGGGGCCTAACATGTAGGTTATCGGCCCCTAATGGTTTGGGTGATCGTGAAGGTGATAATGAAATGTAAACTATAACTAAAACTAACTACTAACTTATATACTAGAAGAAGAAATGGAAAACAATAGGAGAATAAGGCAAATAAAGGGCAGGAGGAAAAGAAATGCCCTCAACCCGCGAAGAATGCGGATTGAGGGACTTGGAAGGAAGGAGAGCCATGAAAGGCAGATAGGAAAGGGAAAGAGGAGAGGGTCCTCCCTACAGTTAAAGGAAAAAGGGGGAAACCGAACCCAGCTCAGGAATCCCTCGGGGTCACCAACTCCCGAACCCACCAGCCGTGAGCCCCTGAGGGTGTAGCAATATCAAGGGTGCACCAGAAGTGGTGGGCCACATACACCCTGCCTCCTTGAGGGCCTTGAGCAGAAGACAGGAGATAACAGGAAAAGTAAAAGAAGGCTGACCCCTCGCAGAGGGAGGGTATCAGAAAAGATAGACAAGGGCCAATTAAAGCGGGAAAGGAAGAGACTCCCTAGGCCTCGGATACCCTAATACCTTCGGGGTCGGAAGAGAACAAGAGTTGACCAAGGGAGGTCAACAGGAAAAAAGACAGAGAGGAGCCCGGCACAAGTAGGTGGAAGCAATGTCGGACTCAGCTGGGGTCCCGTGGTCGCCAACCCACGTCCCACTAGATGTGAGCCCCTGGGGGAAAGAAAGAAAGAAAACGCATTTTGAAATATGGACACTCTTGAGTTGGGCCCACATTCAAAACCATCGATCCCCGATGGGTTGGGGTCCAGTTGGGCTTGATATTAATAAGTATCAAAATTAAAATTCAATAGGGACAGTTGACCCCACTGTTCTGCCCCCTAAAACTCCAATAAATAACTACATGTCATCATCATAGGTTATGTTTCAGGGCTGGGCGTCTATCTGTGATTGGACTAAATTTCTAACACGATGGTTACTATGGCAACAAGTGTTCGTCATCCAGGCTTCCTATATGGTTACCATGGCAACAAGTATTCATCATCTAGGCATGAAAAGAATCATAATACTGTATTTTGAAGTTTCTCCGCGTAGCGGAACTTTGATTATACTTCCCTCAGGGATTCGATTCTCGGGTCTGCCAGGAAATTTAATTCTGATCTGAGGGCTCGAACGGTGTACACTCAGCCTCGTGAGGCAAAACTGAGAAGAGGTGGGTTCCATTACCACCTCTGCCATCCTGGGCGTGGGATTCTGTGGTTTCCTCACTTCTACTCCAGGTAAATGGTGGGATCGTTCCTGACGTGAGGCCACGACCGTCTCCTTCCCAATCATATCCCCAATTTACAAATATACGCACTAGTACAGCCATCACAATGTCACAGGTTGTCACACAAATTCCACCAACACACACAAATACACGGAGCTATATGACCACGATATCGCAGTCCTTACCTCAGCCATCCTGGAAGTGATTAACCGTCGTTCCCCATTTCTACACTAGGAAAATGCAGGGATGGTACCTTTTGTTGTTTGAGTCGTCAGTCTTTTGACTGATTTGATGAAGCCCTCCATGCCTCCCTGTCTTGAGCTAATCCTTTCATCCCTACGTAGCTACCACACCCTACATCTGAGGCAATCTGTTTAACATATTCTAACCTTGGTCTACCCCTACAGTTCTTCTCCTCGACCCTTCCTTAAATAACTAAGCTTGCTATTTCTGGGTGTCTTAGTTAGTGTCCTACCATTCTGTCTCTTCTCTCCATTAGCAGTCGCTAGAAACATCTCTCCTCTCCCACTCGTCTTAATATCTCTTCGTTTGTAACCCTATCTACCCATCTAATCATCATTCTCCTGTAACACCACATTTCACTTCTGTAGAGTGCCACGCTCCAAACAAAGGCTTTCAAAAAGGACTTCCTAATACCTAAATCTATATTCGATGTCAAAAGATTCCTTTTTTTGTAGAAATGCTTTCCTTACCTGAGCCAACCTACTTTTTATATCCTCTTTGCTTCGTCCATCACTGGTTATTTTGCTTCCTAAGTAACAGAAGTCTCCTACTTCATTTAGCTTCACCTGCCAATTTGATGTCCATAGAGGTTTCTGATTTATTTCGACTGCGTTCCAATATTTTGTTTTACATTTATTAGCCTAATTAATTGTCATCATGAATTCTTTCCTCAAGACGGATTCCATATCATTCAAAAACTCATTCAAATCCTCAGGCCAAAATGACGATGTCATCAGCAAATCTCCGAGTTGAAATTATTTCTCCTTGAATCTTCACTCCCACTTTAAATTTTTCTCCAATTTCCGTCATTACTTGTTCAATGTAAAGATTGAGAAGTATGGCAATGGCCGCTTCCTACTCAAATCCTACCTCAATTATAAATATACACATTAGTACAGACATCACAGTGACACAGGTAATCAGATAAATAATGCACACACCCAAGTTCACAGGGCTACATGACCAGGATGATCTAAAGCCCCTAAAGCAGGGGTTCCCAACCTGGAGGGCGCGCCCCCCTAGGGGGGCGTGGGGCTTTATTGAGGGGGGCGTGAAGTGATTTCCGAATTAAGATTTTAAACTCGAATATTACTATTTTGTTTAGTAAACATTTTTCGAATCTCTCCGAGTGATTTTGCGGCAAGTCAATCGTTCAAAAGCACTGGAAATTGCCGACTGTCGGCACAAACCTCTGCGGAGGTGAAATATGGAATTTGCTGTGTTGTAAGGAGCACAACATCAAGAAGAAGCCCTAGAATTGAAGTGTGGTTCAAAGCTCAAAGATGAATCCAAAATATTAAGACTGAGTGTCTTATGGGTAAACTGTCTTGCAGTGTATCCTGAACTAGCCGAAGTTGCATTGCGTGTCATTGTCCCATTTTCAACGACATATTTATGCGAGTCAGGATTTTCAACGCCGCGCGTCATAAAAACAAAGCAGCGCTGTCGGCTCGATGTTGCAAGTGATCTCCGCTGTGCTCTGTCAAGTATCAAACCAAACATACTGAATCTTACCAAGAGAAAACAGTGTTAACCCTCTCACTGACATTTGTTAACATTTATTGTAAAAGTGTGGTTTGTATTGTGCTAAAATGAAGTTAGTATGTAATAGATATAAAGCACGTACCGCTTCATATTATTTTTTCAGAAATAATTATTCCATTATGTAGTGTTATTGCCGGCCCCGTGGTGTTAGGGTAGCGCGCCTGCCTCTCACCCGGAGGCCCCGGGTTCGATCCCCGGCTCCGTCAGGGATTTTAAAACTGACGTGAGGGTTGGAACGGGGTGCACACAGCCTCGTGAGGACAATTGAGTAGCTGTCTGACAGTGAGACAGCGCCCCGATCACGAAAACCAAGATTAACTGTCGAAGGGACCCGACGCGCTGATCACGCGTCACCCCAATATCTGCATGCCGAATGGCTGGGCAGCGGTCGCTTGGTCAGCCTTAGCCCGTCATTGGCTGTATAGTGCCAGGGGTTGAATTTTGTTGTTGTTGTTGTTGTTGTATTATGTAGTGTTATTAGGTTAGGTCTATATCCTCTGCGTCAGTTTATCGAAGAGGTTATAGAAGCGACGAGAAGAAGGGAGGGGGGGGGGGGCGATGACTACCCGTATATGAAAAGGGGGGCGTCAGCTGGCAAAGGTTGGGAACCACTGCCCTAAAGAATCAACAATAACAACTCTATTCTATACTGAAACTTCGTTTACCTCCCATAGCAACAGCAAGAGAGTGCTTTTCCATTGTATGTATGAGGAACAGTGTTTTGCACGCCTCCAAAGACCTCGATGTGCTCTCCATTTTCTTTTCACGATCGATTTTAATTCCGTTTCCAGCAGCACTAACAACAACAGAGCCCTGTATTCCCCGGTCGATCCCAAACAGACTTTTCAAGACGACATGCAGTATGTTTTAAGCCCGGGGAAAGAAAGGCCTGTCTGCCTGCCTCAATGGACTGTCCGGGACAGGATTACCCTCAGGGCTTGGAGCGAGATTCTCTATTCTTAGGAGTTTTCTTCTTCCGCACTTCATGTCTTCCGAGTACAGAGAGCGAGCGTTGCTTTATAAACTCCACGTTTGCTTATAGCGGAATGGTGGATAACACGCGTTAAATCAACACCATCTAGGCAGAGGTCCTCAAAGTGGAGGGGTGGGGGAGCACAGTGGCGTATACTGGTCTGAAGATCTGGGCTACCATTGAGCTTAATACACAAAACATACTTTTGAATTCATATTTGAAAACACTTCCTTTGACCATACATTAACTTCACGACTAAATAACCAACACGGCCAGCAATACAATTTAGAGAGTTTAAAACTGCCAGATAACCTATTCCAGCTAGCATTTCCTCGATGATGTGAAATGACGTTGACATTGGCACACAATTGCAGTTCAGGTGTAGGCCTTGTCATGTGTTTAATATGAACTTTCTCACTGTATGGACGACGGTTGAAAGGAACTTCTAACAAACTCTCCATTATACAGATATTGGCATTTAAAGCCCCCGCAGGTGTTTGTTCCATAATCTTCTAACAAAATCACAACTGGTACAGTTAAAACGAAACACTACATAAAGATTCTTCGGCATACACACACTTAAATAAATCACACATCGAAAATACAACAACTTCTAAAACATCCACATATAGCCTATGCGTGCGATAATGTGTATTTATTGTAGGCTATTTCTTGCTTTAAATGCTTTTAACTTCAAAGAAACCGCTGGCTGAGCGGCAACTCGCTCGCTATGAGCGCTGTGCCTGCACGGAACAAGGGTGGGTGCGGAGAGATGGGGAGAGCGGCGTAAGGCTCCCGCTTTCTTGGTCGGTTTCTATGCGTTGCCGCGACGACTACCCACTAACCATTATTTCTTTCGATAAAGAAGAATGTGCATGAAAGTCATGATTGTTTGAATGCTTTGTTGAAACTGTAATAAAGTGTTATTTATTTCTTTTAATGTAATTTTCTTGGGCTACCGCCGGTAGCCCCGGTAGCCCTAAGAATACGCCCCTGGGGGAGCAGAGAGTGATTAAGAGGGGGGGGGGGCTGGCTCAGATTGAAATACTTATAGGCTATTTCATATTCAATTAAAAGTTTATAATTATACGCCGAATCAATACTACATAAATATACAGTATATTTTATATATTGGACATGTTTCAACCTTACAATGAGGTCATCCTCAGCTTAGAATAAATGAAAATCAATTAAGAATAAAAATAAAAATAATATATATAAGGTGCGTTCAAAAAGTAACGAGCCGGAGGCTCGAATGCGCAATCCGGTGACGACATCCGGCTAATCTTGGCGTGTGAAACGAGGTGTGGTTCCGACCAGAGCGTAGAAGGTCACAACCCGTCGCTAGAGGGCACGCGTGCACGTCACGTGATGATACAAAGCGAGCAGCAGCATGCATCAATCGTCCAACGCTGCCAGTCGCATTGCAAACAGAGACATGGAGGCGTCAAACGAAGAGCAAAGAGGTTTTGTTCGGTTTCTGACAGCGAAAGGCGTAGGGGGAACAGACATTCATCGCCGAATGTCACAAGTTTACGGCGAACACTGCATGTCCCTTGCAAGGGTCAAGGCGTGGCACAAGCGCTTCAGGGAAGGACGGGTGTCGATAGCCGATGATGCCCGGTCTGGGACACCCCCCTGCATTACCGATGACATCGTCCAGTTGGTTGATGCACTCATTACCCAGGACCGCCGAGTGACAGTGAACGCCATAGCCGCCGTGGTCGGATTGAGCGTCGGAAGTGTGCACACCATCATGAAGGAACGACTGCACTTGCGGAAAGTGTGTGCCCAATGGGTGGCCCACAGTCTTCAACCTCACCAGGAAGCATGTCGAATGGCCTACTGTCTTAGTCTTGGATGGACGATTGATGCATGCTGCTGCTCGCTTTGTATCGTCACGTGACGTGCACGCGTGCCCTCTAGCGACGGGCTGTGACCTTCAACGCTCTGGTCTGAACCACACCTCGTTTCACACGACACGATTAGCCGATGTCGTCATCGGTTTGCGCATTACAGCCTCCGGCTCGTTACTTTTTGAACGCACCTTATATATATACAACTTAAATCTAAATAAGAAGTGAAGTTGTTAAAGAATAACTGTGATAAAATGAAATATAGTACTAAAATGGATATTCTTACAGTGCAGTATTAAATAATAGTAGCTACATTATGCAACGAGCCTATAATGGCAATAATTAAGACACGAGTATGTTTATAAAACGAGCGTAAGCGAGTTTTATGATTTCCATACGAGTGTCTTAATTACCATTATATGCGAGTTGCATACGACTGTTTATGTTCGACGATAATTATAACTTTCTTATATGTTTTAACATAAATACTCATAAATATCTGTTGAGATTCAGTCACTTAAATTTTGTGATCTGAGTGCAAGCGCTGGGTTTGATATCTCTGTTTTCCAAGTTCTCTGATCGACCGACGCATGCGCTCAATGTACTTGGCAATGCCATGCAAATTCTTGGATGCCATATGTTTACAGCCTGCGGATATGCACCAGCATTCAGTCAAACTGTCACCGAAGTCGTTTGAAAGCAATGCGCTGTGTAGAAATTGGAGTTGGGAATATTAAGGTACAGTGCTATTTATTGTCTCATATTCACCAGTTCATTTATGCGAACATATGGACGGTGCACTTTCCATGTCGGTAATTTATATAAACATGTTGGATTTTGAGCGCATGAGCGAAGGTATCCTTACCTAATTGGTCAATGAATGAGCTGGATAAACTGTATCATAATGAAAACTATAATGAGCCTCATTATGATACAGTTTTCTGACACACAATGTTTACATTTCGACATCGTCGAACATTTAAAAAAATCAATATTGGTCTTAACAATAATTTTCAAAAATGCAGTTAGAAAATAAGAAATATTAATGGTAAGTGTAAATAAATATTGAAAAATGAAAATCCACAGCCTGCTTCCAGTCTCCGACCGGGTCAGGAATGGAATGAATGAAGCCCCCATCTAGCGGCAAGGATATGAACTGTGCCGGCTGCCGAGGCCTGACGCACTCCTCTGGGGCAATGATTAAATGAATGACAGATGAAATGAAATGATAGTGGAGAGTGTTGCTGGAATGAAATTTTGACAGGGAAAACCGGAGTACCCGGAGAAAAACCTGTCTGCCTCCGTTTTGTCCAGCACAGATCTCACATGGAGTGACCGGGATTTGAACCACGGACCCAGCGGTGAGAGGCCGGCGTGCTGCCGCCTAAGCCACAGAGGCTTACGAAATAAATAAATAAATAAATAAATAAATAAATTTAAAAAAATGCCAACAATCAATAAATAACTCAGCTCAACGCTTGAACGAGTAAGCTAAATCTTCTTCAAATACGGAGTTTAAATTTGGAATAGGTGCCAACCTGTTGTTACGTTGACATGAAATAACCGTGTCGTATAGGATGGAGAATTCAGTATTATTCTTATAAGAATTTGAGAGAATGCCCAGTGTGAATATGTGGCAATTCTACATTCATCAAACGTTTTGAAAACAACAAAACGTGTCCTTTGTAGTGGAATTATGGCATCAATAGCTCCTCTTAACTTGTCAAATAGTGTATGGTTATGTATTCTTTTACGTGAAAAATCCACAGCCTGCTTCCAGTCTCCGACCGGGTCAGGAATGGAATGAATGAAGCCCCTATCTAGCGGCGAGGATATGAACTGTGCCGGCTGCCGAGGCCTGACGCACTCCTCTGGGGCAATGATTAAATGAATGATAGATGAAATGAAATGATAGTGGAGAGTGTTGCTGGAATGAAATTTTGACAGGGAAAACCGGAGTACCCGGAGAAAAACCTGTCTGCCTCCGTTCTGTCCAGCACAGATCTCACATGGAGTGACCGGGATTTGAACCACGGACTCAGCGGTGAGAGGCCGGCGTGCTGCCGCCTAAGCCACGGAGGCCGTATTCTTTTACGTAATTGTCATATTTATATGAAGTTTTCCCGTAGTATGTAATGCAATTTTATTACCTATATTATGTCATTGGTGTTCAGATCAATGCAGTTAAGTCAAAGATGGCATGTCGTTTGTCATATTGTGTAACTAATATTGCTATCCTCATATCCATGAACCTATCATAGACAGGAAGCTCCCATGACCATTCAATACTAATAAACTCGTACTTTTGCTGTCGTATTTCACAAGAAAGAAGCCTCCGTGGCTTTGGCGGCGGCACGCCGGCTCACCTCTGGGTTCGTGGTTCCAATCCCGGTCACTCCATGTGAGATCTGTGATGGACAAAACGGAGGCAGACAGGTTATTCTCCGGGTACTCTGGTTTTCCCTGTCAAGAATTTCATTCCAGCAACACAGCCCGCTGTCATTTCATTTCATCTGTCATTCATTTAATCATTGCCCCTGAGGATTGCGACAGGCTTCGACAGCCGGCACAGTTCATATCTTCGCCGCTAGATGGGGGCTTCATTCATTCCATTCCTGACCCGGTCGGTCGACTGGAAGCAGTCTGTGGATTATCATTTCACAAGAACTGATCAGTAGATCCTGTAAGCAGGAATTCTGAGAAAAGGTGTAGAGAAACATTTCCCACACATCACCCTTTCACCCGCCACCCGCAGCGGCAATAAGCCGCTTGCAATGTGAGCGCCACTTCCTTGCAAGAATATATTCTTCTATTTCTACCATTGTCGACTCGAATTCAGCCCGGCCTTTGCAGTCAGTTCAAAGACAGTGAGTGAACAGGTGAATTCTAGTGTGTGTTCAGTGGAAGTGGTTAGCCCGATTTACAATGATACAAATAACGCTATTACCCATGGATAAAAGTGGCTTATTGGCAGTGGTAAAATAAGTCCTCATGAAAGTAATAGTGCTTGCCCTCCTTCAGAAATATTATTATTACTAGCGGAGAAAGGTTATGTTTTTATTTGAACCAAATGATTATAGAACACTATTTACGTTTCAGGCATCCCTACGGCCAAAATGCGAACTGAACAGCAATGATGTCGCGCGTATTTTCCTACAACAGAATTTGCTGATCGTACACTTCTTACAAAAATTGATATTTATGAAATTAGGATGCAATTCGTCACTGCTAATGTCATTTGTGTGCTGAGTCAATTGATTGACAGCTTAGCCGTAACACTCACCGGTTATTCGATATTTATGAAATTATACGATTTGAATACTCATTCCTGTAAAATTACTGTTTCTGAAATCCATGCAAAATGATAAAGGAAAGACCTCAGAATGTTAAACTGACATGAAACAGGCGTCACAGCAGCCAAAATGTGAAGTGGACAGCAATTATGGAGCGTATCTTCCTGCAGCAACAGTATCTGCAAATCGCACACTTCGTACAGTTTTTCAAAAGTCATTTTTTAAAGAAATTATAGATATTTATGAAATTAGAGTGCAATGCGTCACTGGTAATGTATATATTCTCTTTCATTTGAATGCTCATTTTTCACGATCGATTACTTGTGAGCGCCTCAGGAGGGATCTATACTATTGAATTCATTCTTAGTAGCGGACCCGTGCGAGAAATCTCGCATGTTCATAAACCACACTTTCCCCAATAGGTTTATAATGAGAGACTTAAGGAGAAAGGTTGTTATGCTTTTATTTGAACCAAATGATTATAGAATACTATTTACGTTTCAGGCATCCCTACGGCCAAAATGCGAACTGAACAGCAATGATGTCGCGTATTTTCCTACAGCAACAGTATTTGCAAATCGCACACTTCTTACGAAAATTTATATTTATGAAATTATCCCTGATCTAGAGCATGAGAACTGGGTTGAGGAAAGGGAAAGAATGGCCACTTGACTCTCTCCCTCGGAAACATAGGCTATACAGCAATGATGTAGCGCGTATTTTCCTACAGCAACAGAATTTGCTAATCGTACACTTCTTACAAAATTAGAATGATTCTGTGCCCAAAAAATACATGAATAATTTCATTATTATTAATATTATTATTATTTATAATCGTTTCGTTCGTCTATGGACCACGTTATTTAAACTGCCTTCTCCCTCTTTCTTTCACATTGGCCCAGTATTCGCGCATTCTTCTTCGGCGAGCTTCCTTCCGTTCTTCGGTCCACTTCTTGCCGGTTTTCAATATAGGTTTTGGCTGAAAACTCTGTATCTCCCCAAGTTTCTTCTTCAAAGAGTCACGTTCCAAGATGTCCTCAGTTCTTGTAGGTCTTTTTCCACCTCTGTAAACCAGATCCCCTTGGTTTTATTTCC
This sequence comes from Meconema thalassinum, assembly GCA_946902985.2. Taxonomy (NCBI): domain Eukaryota; kingdom Metazoa; phylum Arthropoda; class Insecta; order Orthoptera; family Tettigoniidae; genus Meconema; species Meconema thalassinum. The sequence goes on along the minus strand of OX336388.2, from coordinate 374,269,044 downwards.
CACAAAGTAGACACAGATTCGATTTGACAATCTTCCAGAGTTCATTCATGTTAAATGGCCAAAAAAGGAAAGTCTTCTTTTGCGAATGGTGTCCGTTATTTTCTCCACATGTAGATAAAGTTCATCGTTGTGTCGTCTTCTATACTCTCCTCGTTCCTTGACCGGGCCCAAGATCTTTCTCAGAATCTTCCTCTCTTTGGTTTCGAGTTGTTCTGCCAGGCCTTTCTTATTCATCGCCAGGCATTCTGATGCATATAACGCCTCCGGGCGAATAACGGTAACGTAGTGCCTCAGTTTGTCCGTTAAGGACATTGATCGTGTTTTGTAAATGTCTTTAGTTAAATGGTAAGCCATTTCCATTTTGTTAATCCGTGCCACGAAAGCTTCCTTTTCACGAATGTTGGGCTCAATCCATTCACCCAGGTATTTGAATTTCTCTACCTGTGTTATTTGTCCTCCATTCACCATAAGTTCTCTGGGTTCTGACTTGATGTTCGTTATAAACTGCGTTTTCTGAAACGAAATCTGAAGACCTGCCTTTGCTGCTTGCACCTGTAATTGATTGATTTGTTGTGTGGCCGTGTCAAGAGAATTAGAGAAAATTGCAACATCATCTGCGAAAGCTAAACAGTCGATTGACAGGTTTTTATTCTTGCAACCTAATCTGACCCCATTCTCTACACCATCTTTACACAATTCTTTATTATTATTATTATTATTATTATTATTATTATTATTATTATTATTATTATTATTATTATTATTACTATTATTATTTTATTAAATTTAAAATTTTCGTAAATCCACGAAACATTTGCGTTTATACGTTACATTACACGCATTTCGTGGAATTATACATTTTTTGATAACACTGTTGTTCAGGTTGAGAGAACTGATGCATTGTGAACGACTGTGAAGTGGGATTTCAGTGAGAGTTACTGTATATATATCCAATCTCCATGGATACGGCCCCGCTGCCAGTGGGAATTAACCTCTCTAACAGGCTGCTCCATGTTCGTCAATTAGTGACCGTCTCTCACGGATATGACGAGAGATTAGCAGGCGCGGCTAATAAACCGCTGTGCCACCTCTGCCTCCATTCATTCAGCAAAGCTTCGAAATCGTGTTCATTGCATAGAAACTCACCAACTGAGTGGAAACCACATTCAATGCTGGTTAAGGTATTACATTCGTTTTAACTTTGTGTAGTCGTGCGATACTTAGACTATTTGAATGCTTTTAACGACGCGTATAAGAGCATAGGTCTGGAAATAAACACCAGTAAAACGCAAATTTTGCATCAACCTGCATCCAACTGTAATGCTGATATTCCTCCCATTATGATCAATGGGAACAACTTAAAATACAATGAATACTTTCCTTATCTGGGCAGTCATCTCTCAACAAATGCTAACATTGAAGCTGAAATCCAATCGTTATATTTAAAACAGTAAGGTGATTTTTGTTACCACGAGATTGAGAGAACGACAGATCCGATTTACGAAAGCTCTTGGCCTCTAGATTTGCAGAGTGTCTCTAAAATAAACAAATATATTACGGTATATTTTTGAATTAATATAGAAAATAGCAGAATTCTTGCCCCTCACGCATGCGCACAATCCGCCTGGGGTCATGACAAAATGGCGGTGAGAAGTCCATTAAAATGTAAGTTATTTAATAAGCTTCCATGTAATTGAAAACATACATTAACCAAGTTCTGACAATAAAATATAATAACAGTATGAACGTATACGAATGTGCAACATTGATTTATTTGGATAATGAAATGGATTATTTCCTTCAAACAGCGGCTTTTGAAGATAATGGAGGGGGCGTGGTGGCTCAGCGGTCTAGCTGTATGCCTCTCACCAAGGCGGTCCGGGTTCGATTCCCGGTCAATGCATGTGAGATTTTCGAAGTGAAATGCCATGTCCTGTGGTTCGGATTCCACGTAAAAAGGAGGTCCCGTGGCTCATGATCTCAAGATTAACGGTCACGTTAAACTACAAGCTTCCTTCCTTCCTTGAAGATAATGAATGGCTGCGTCTGCTACTGAACAAGAGTGCGCGTGTTGCTATGTGGTTAAGGCGACTGATTGTGATTCCAATGTACACCGCTTCGATCCCAGCCCTCGCCAATATATTTTTTACCACTGAAATATTGTTTAATCAAGGAGTATTAGTAAGGTTTTATGTATGTTAAAGATACATATTTCTACATTCCCTCTCAATACGTTTTATTTCCGTTTTACCATTGCATTACAGCATGTGATCAAAAGACAAACTGTTGTCCTCAGTATGTCTACCCCTTATTATTCGCGTTTTCCAACGGGGTCGGGGATGAGATGCGATGAAAGTCTTTGTGGCGATGGTTTTTACGGTTTACGGCCGGATGCCCTTCCTGACGCCAACCCCATGAGAGGAGTTAATGTGAGATGAAATGAATGATGGTGAATGAAACTGGGCAAGGATGTGGAAGGAAGCGGCCGTGTTCCGTCAGAAGGTACCGTCCCAGCATTTGCCTGGTGTTGAAAATGGGAAACCACGGAAAACCATTTCAAGGACGGCCGACGGTGGGGCTCGAACCCACGCGTCTACCGAGTCAGCAGAGAGCTTGGCCCCATGACCTAATGCTGCGCTTTAGCCAGCGTAGCCAGCGTAGCCACTACTGTCGGTAAACTGTTGTCCTCAGTACGCCGTTTAAATATCTGCAATCAGTTCCTATAACTGACAACAGATGGCAGTACATCGCCCATATAGTTCCAATAACTGACAGCAGATGCCAGCACCATTACATCGATATATTTAAAACACAAGACATGGCACGTTTTCACGTGATGGAGATTTATAAAGGAGGGGAATATTTAAGAAGGGAAATTTTGAGGAACATTAACCGACATTTGAATGTGTAGGCTAAGTTGTTTATGTACCTTAATATTGCAATTTCTTCACAATGCTTCGGTGGTCAAGTTATTAGCGTCCTAGACTAAAAGTTATAATTATGCATCGTCGATATACTCTTAAATTATTAAAGAAAAAAGTAGTTTTCCAGGCACTCGCGCGTGTCCACAATTGCTTTCGCCATGAGAGACACTTGGCACACATAATTCGTTTGAAGGGCTCCGACATCGTGGTCACTCAGCCCCGTGTACTTGGGTGTATATGTGTGAAATTTTCTCTGATAACCTGTGTTACTGTGATGGCTGCATTACTGTGTGTATTATTTTGTAATTAAGGTGGCAAATGGCAAGGAGACGGCCAAGGCCTTAAGTTAGGAACCATCCCGGTATTTGCCTTAAGTGGAAGTGGGTAACCACGGAAAACCACAACCAAGATTGTCGAGGTGGGAATTAAACCTTCCTCTTCTTAGTTATACCTCAACAGACTGAATGTGCCCCGTTATTGCCCTCAGACCAGAATTAAATTTCTTGGCAGAGCAGGAAATGTAACCCGGGTCTCCGGGGCGATAGACAAGAATAGGTGGGCCTCCATGTGTTAATACGATTTTTGACATGCACGGGACATCGAATTCAAAAACTGCCTCCATTAGGGTGACTGCCGAAGTGAGTATTGAGTATAGGCCTATGGTCATTCCAGTAGTTGGCGAAGTGATTCTATGTTCCCCTGCAAAATGTACTGCCATAACCTATAACAGGTGATGGAAATTGCTTATTTAGAGCAGTTTCGTACTGTTTATAACAAAATGAAAAACGTCATTCTGAGCTGCGTTTTCAAGCTATTGCAAAAAATCTCGCTGGCAGGAACAATTATAAGGAATTTATTTTAAGCGATCAGTCTCATCGCATTCTCCTCACCAACCAACTTGAGTATGAAAGTCTCTGGACGGTCATGTTGAACTTCATTGTATAAGACAATTGTTTAATGATTATTTGTTTAGAGTACTGAGTCTAACTACGCAGTTGATTTCGGCAATGGAAGTATTATTTGCCATTTAATATTTAGCGGCTTCGTTATTGCAGGACACTATAATGTTATCGAATAATACGAAGCCACATTTAAAATCCAATATAAATAGGCCATTTCAGAAACAATTCCAGATATTATGCAGTACAGTGTACTGTAAGGTCTTTGACGATCAAATGTAAACATTGTTATACATTGTATTTCTCTTGCGTAAAATCTATGCGTGGTTACTTTGGTCTTTACTGTTGTGAGGGTAAAATTGATCTGCTGGAATATAAAATATTTGCCAAGCTGCAACAATGTAATGATATTAATTTAAAAGTCATTGAACTCATATCCAGTAGTTCAAACACATACATCAGCGTTAACAGATTGGATACTGAAGATGAAAGCCAGCTACTTCATTTCCCTATTATTGAATTTTTCAATTCCTTGGAATTAAGTGATTCGCCTCCAAGGCTAGTAAACTACAGAGGTTGCCTCAATATGGAGCTCTTCGGCGAGGGGATCGCGGAGGGAAGGGAAAGGACGTGACGTCACACGTTTCCTCGTAGCGCGCGGGGCGCAAGATATGCAAGGAAAGTCAACTTTTCCACACATTGTATTATATGGATTGCAGTGGTTTAAACACGTGTTTTAAGGCCTTTTGTTTATAATCATGCCAGGCCAAAGATGTGCTGTGGCAGTTTGTCACAGGTATTATAAAGTTGGAAATGATGTGTCGTTTTTCACGATGCTTAAAGACGCATGCCTTCGCAATCAGTGGATTGCTGCATGTAAGCGAAAATATCATTGCAACCCTCAAACAAGTAGGATATGTTCCCTCCACTTTAATAGTGAAGACTTCGAATTAGACTACAGGGCCGAATTGCTTAAAATATAAAGCCAAGATTTCCAAGGAATCTAAAACCAAATGGTAAGTGAGCCCAGCTGGCCTACTCTTTAAGTTTTGATGACCTGCTAGGATGATTTTAAAGCTGTTAATATTTTTGACATATTTCGTACATGGTATCAGGGGCGTATATACATTTTTTTGAGGCGGGGGGGGGGGAATTGTGAGTACTTAATGAATTTTCTATTATAGCCTATGGAGTATGAATAGAAAATATCTAAATGGGCTACTTGTCAATTTATTAAGCAGAAAGGTAAACACTCATTTTCTTTTACAAATTGATAATTATTTCTTAAAAGTAGGCTACCGTGAAATACATTGTATGTTGTACCCAAGTTGGCTTTTTTTCGCGGGGGATCTGGAGCCCCCTCAGCTCCAGATATACGCCTTATATACGCGCATGCATGGTATTTTGATTTTGGACAAGATGGAAAATTTCATGAGTAATTCTCTTTACATTGGTAAAAATTCTTTGCAAATATTCCAGAAAGCAGTCATCATTTCAATAAAATCCCTTCGACTTCTGTTCAGAGATATGGCCCGTAGGCATACTACAAAGTACATTCGCACACATAGGCTAAATCAAGATATACTGGAAAACCTCTTTTCACAATTGTGAACCCGTGGTGGCTTACGCGATCATCCTTCTCCCCTTGACTTGCATTTACAGACTGAGTATGATTATTTTAGGAAAAAATCCAGGAGTTGTTCAAAAGCAAACAAACACTGCTGATCCAGATTGAGATGAATATGTAATTGCTAAAGCACTAAACAAAGCTGGCATAGTGTCTGAATCAAGTAACGTGCTTCCAGAACCAACCTTAGGGAGCAATGTGCAACCAGAGTTCTTCATTGCCAATACCATGGAACAAAGTAAGGAGGATGGCAAGGCTTATGTTGCAGGTTATGTAGCCCACAAGTTCCAAGATAAATTTCCACAACTTGGGAACTTAACCTATGGAATGCAAACTCAACACGATTATGCATTACCAACCTGGATTAAACACTTGTCATACGGTGATATGACCGATCCCTCAGAAACTTGGCTAAACCAGTTCCGGTACATCTCAGCAAAATTCGTCACATTTCACGGAAAATACGGATTTCAACGAGGCAAGAACGTTCTAAGAAGACCGACAGATTTTGTGTCGAGAGAAGTTCCTGACGTACCGTCTGGGGGGGTTGAGGCAGCTGTGATAACAATTTTCTTAATCAGATTGAAACATTCCAATTCTATCTTGCATAAGAAGTGGTTATGGGAAGTCACTAACACCCACGATACTGCTACCAAGTCTAGGCGAATTGACTGGCTGCGTGGCTCAGCGGTAACGTTCTCGCTCGCTGGGCCCAAGGTTGCAGGTTCGTATCCTGGCGCAGTCAGCTGGCATTTGAGGGTGCGCAAATGCGAGGGAGCCGTGTCAGTAGATTTACTGGCACGTTAAAGATCCCCTTCGGGGCAAAATTCCGGCACCCCGCCGTCTCTAAAAGCCAGAGTAGTTAAAAGGGACGTAAAACCAATAACATTATTATTATTCTAGGCGAATTTCCAGGAAATTCAAGAAGATCACAACATAAATTGTAAGTAGGCTACATTCAGTTATTTTATCACCCATTTACCAATAATTTCATGAGGAAAAAACTGTTCTTTGCGTACTCAACAGCTGATGTTGACAGTTTCGTTACGTTCCCCACATGGCGCGTTTGGTATCTTGTGACGTCATCCGCCTTGTGAGCGCTGATTGGTGAGTGAAAATTGAGGCAACCTCTGTAGTTTATAAGCCTTGATTCGCCTCCACATACTCCGAACGTTTGAGCCATAGTTATGCTCCTTAGAAATCTGAACGTTTCCCAAGGACTCATATATGGTAATATATTAATTGTAAGAAATATGTAAGAAATTGCTTGGATTCGGATATAATAGGTGCAGTAATATTAGGCAGAGAGCTCAAATCCTACGACTTGATTTAACACCTTCCGATAAAACACTTGCAGGTACAGTACATTTTCTTTTAATAGGCAACAATGTCCTATTCGCTCGGCCTACTTTATCACAATCAATCAAGCTCAAGGAGAAACTCTTGAACGTATTGGGCTATTTACCTCATCACGTTTTCAGTCATGACCAGCAGGATAGTGAAGGTACAAAAAAGGTCCTTTATGGGATGGTAAAGAATAAGAGGCGGAAGGATCCTACGGATTATGTTAGAATGGTGAACAAAAGGGGACAAGAGATAGAAAATAGGGAAGAACTGAAGAAAATGTGGAAAGAATATTTTGAAGAACTCCTGAACCCAAATGGAAACCACGGCGAGGAGGAATAAATCGGGGAAGAGGTACAGTAGATGAACTGCAAACAGAAAAGGACTTAACATGGAAAGAAGTGGAAGATGCAGTGAGGAAGATGAAAGGAGGGAAAGCACCGGGTGTGGATGAGTTGAGTGTGGAGATGGTGAGAGCAGCAGGAGAGGTGGGGATACAATGGTTGTACCGAGTGATGAAGACAGCATGGAAGGAAAGGAAGACCCCAGAGGACTGGAAAAAGGGAATAATTGTCCCGATCTTCAAGAAAGGTAGTTGAACAGAATGCAGAAACTATCGGGGAATAACACTGATGAGTCATTGTGCAAAGATGTTTGAGAAAGTTTTGGAAAGGAGAATGAGGACAATGATAGAAGGAGGGATGAGGGAAGAACAACATGGCTTCAGAGCAGGAAGGTCCACAGTGGATTTGATTTTTGCTGTAAGGCAGTTACAAGAACAGCACTATGAGTATGGAACAGATCTACTGATGGCCTTCCTGAACATTGAGAAAGCATATGACAGTGTATGCAGAAACAAAGTATGGAAGTCCCTGGAGGATAGAGGAATAGAAAAATGGACTATAAGGAGGATAAAGGAGATGTACAAGGGAAGCGTGAGCTGTGTGAAAGTGGGAGGAGAGAGATCGGACTGGTTGGAACAGAGAAACGGCCTGAAACAAGGAAGTGCACTGTCACCGTTACTTTTCATTGTGGTGATGGATGACATAATGACCCGAGTGGCACAAGTAATTGGGGAAGGAAAGATGAAAGCAATGGTGCTTGCAGATGATTTAATGATTTGGGGAAACAAGAAGGAGGAGGAGGTACAGGAACAGTTGGACGTGTGGGAAGGAATAATTCAAGGTTATGGGATGAAATTTAGCATAAATAAGAGTGAGATGGTGATCACAACAAGGAAGAATGAAAGAACTACAACAGGAATAACAATTGGTGGGGAACAGCTGAAGAAAGTGGAGAGTTTCAAGTATCTGGGAAGCCTGATACAAGAGAACGGAAGAAACGATAGAGAAATAAATGAGCGGGGGAGACAGGCAGAAGCATTCCGGAGGAGTGTGAGAAGCATGTTATGGAGCAAGGATGTCCCTCAGAACAGCAAAAAGATCATATATCGGACGTACTATGTCCCTATCCTGACGTATGCCTCGGAGACCTGGGTTATGAAAGGAAGGGAGAAGAGCAAAATACAGGCCAGTGAGATGAGGTTCTTGAGAAGCAGTATTGGAGCTACAAAGAGGGACAGAATAAGAAATGAGAGGACCAGAGAATTAATGAAGGAGGAACCATTACAGGATGGAATAGAGAAATCTGGACTTAGATGGTATGGACATGTAAAACGAATGGAGGAGAAGAGGATACCCAGGAGGATACACGAGACGAAGTGGGAAGGAAAGAGACCAAGAGGGAGACCGAGAGACAGGTGGCTGAAGGGGGTGGAAGAAAGCGTGAAGAAGAGAGGAGAAGACTGGACAAGGTTGGAGGCTGAGAGATCGTGGGAAGACAGAAGTCGTTGGAGAGGCTTGTGTTCCAAACAGACTTGGCCAGTGGCTGGAAACTGTGCAAGATGATGATGACCTCATCATGTTTTCAGTCATGTTGCAATGCTGAGTGTGTTATCTTTTGACGCCCTTAAAGTTGCAATAGTGCTAAATAGTATTCGTACAAATAATGTAACTTATATAAGAAGCTTCTTCAGTAATTTTGTTTTCCATTGTCCGTCATGTTTTGACGGGTTTCATCTAGTATCGCCTTAAATGTGCCAGTTCAGCGTTTGGGCGTCTGCGGTAAAGGGTGTTTGACAACCATGACATCAGTATTCATCCAAGCTGTACGTGCACCAAGCTGTTGTAATACCATCTCTGATATATAGTTGTGAGACCTGGACTACCTACAGAATGCCCTCAAGGAGGTTGAAAAGGTACCATCAGAGTTGCATCAGGAGAATTCTCGGAATTAAGTGGCAAGACTGAAGCACTAATATCATACCAGCATTGAGGTCATAATATTAAATCATAGCTTCGATGGGCAGGAAATGTTGTTCGCGTGCCTGAATCACACCTCCCAAAACAAGTCATGTATTACCAGTTGCAGATCGGAAAGACAAACCAGGGAGGACAACGAAAACACTACAAAGACGTTCTGAAATCCAATTTAACGAAATGTCAAATTGACACGGAAAAATGGGAGCCTACGGGATCAAATCGTCAGACATGGCGTCGCCTCGTCCACCAAGGTCCCCTATGTTTCGAACAACATCGGTAAAGACGTGAAACTGAGAAGTACAATGCGAGGAAAGAGTGGGAGGATTACAAGAGAACCAACCCTTAAGAACCAGTGGCTGCTCCAAACAACATGTGTCACTACTGTGGGAGAGTTTGTGTTTCCAGGATTGGACTCTTCAGTCGTCTAAGAACTCACCTTTAAGAGACAATCTCACTTGAAAACGAGTGATACCCTAATATCTCATTATATAATACGCTAAGACTAAGGTGTATGTATCACAAAACTCAAACTCCTAAACCAGAGGGAGTTAGAAGGTGTGGTTTGTACCAAAATCTTCCAAATCGTCTCAATAGTACAGGAAAAATCTTGCATTTCTTGAAAAGTCAACGGAAATATATTTATTTGTTTATAAAGTGCTTTTAAACAAATAAACAAGACGGTAGACCCTGCTTGAACAGTATCGCGTACAGCCCGCATAGCATTGGAGCCGGGTGGGTAGTCTGTACACATGGGTCGCACACAACCCATTATGCGAGAGTTCTCGCATGGGTCCGCTAGTAATAATAATAGTACACACATCAAAAAGAGTTTTGCATATTTCTGGCCAAGAGTCGTAGTGGTCTCAAACCCATTAGTCGTTCTTGCGTGCGTGTATATCGGTTGTGTACACTCGCCTGTGTCAATGAGGATAGATCTGTGCTAGTGTGGAGACGACCCGGTGAACGTATTCATGACCAATATCCGAGACCGATACCAACAGAGTGGAGGTGGTGCAATGTTTTGGGGTAACATCATGTATGGTCGCCGAACCCCTCTTGTGTACATCGTGACAGGCATATGTTACCTGGCACCTGTAGTGAAAGGCTATGCTGACAATTTCGGGCCATATTTCACTTTCGTGGACGATAACGCTCGCCCGCCTTTCTTCAGGATATGGTATTCACAAAATGGAATGGCCTACCTATTCTCCCGAACTCAATTGTGTAGAGCAGGCGTGGACACTGCTTAATAAATAAGTCCGTCATAACTTTCATCCACACTGTGCTCCACGACAATATTCAAGACTTCTTTTGATGTTTGTAATTGGAACGTGCAGCTGCGTTAAAGGTCATGTATTAGTAAAAATGGGCCTACGGTAGAGTTACTTATTTTTTGTAAAAGCTCATGGCATATTACCAAAAAAACAAACGAGACAGTGTACGAGATCCGTCCACAATATAATTTTCCCAAGGTCGTCATTAAAAGAAAACAGTTCCATGGAAAACACTTTATTGTGGCAGATACAGCAAGTGTTGCTTTATTTCTCCTCATAATCGCCACCAAAACTAAGACATTTATCATACCGTGGGATTGACGTTTGTATCGCTGTGTTGTAGAATTCTGCCGCCTGGGATAGGTACCTGTATATGACAACCATCTGTGCGTCACAAGCGTAACGCTGACCGGAAAGGAATTGCTCGAGGTGCAAAAAAAAAAGTTGGGAAAGAAATCTGGGATATAGGGTGGATGGTTAAGCATCTCCCTGCGGTATTGCTGCAGAGGAGCTAATTTGAGCCGAGCAGTGTGTGGCCGAGCGTTATCGTCCAGGAAACAACACCTGTGCTAAGCAGCGCATCCCGCGCCGCTTGTTCTGAATGATCCTTCGCAACATCTTCAGAATGTCACAGTGACGTTCAGCGTTCACCTCCAGCCAGGATCTCGATTAGTAGAATGCCCTTAGTGTCTCAGAAGAAAACACAACACTTCCGGCGTTGATAAAGTCTGCTTGAATTTCTCCCTGGTCGGAGATCCACTGCGATGCCAATGCGACTGCTGTTTGGTTTCTTTTATGGTTTCATTTCCAGGTGGTTGTTGTTGCTAATTCATTTTAGGGGCTTTGGACATGTTGGACAATTAGCCCCGTGTAGTTGGGTGTGTTATAATAATAATAATAATAATATCGTATTGCCTCGGGTGCTGGGTGCAAGCTTTGTTATTTGACAGCCAAAGGGTAGCTTGCATGTCGAATTTCGTTGTTCCGTGAAGCACTATGAAAGTTAAGGAGGTTAGATATCTAAGCTCCTTGAACACTATAGCGCTTTCTAGTAGATAAATGAGGAACTTTGTGTTGGCGGAAACTCCCGAGATTAATTTTGCCATTATGAACATGACCTACTGAATTCAAATGGGTTTTTTGACATGCCAACATCGTATGACATGGTGTCGTAATTCTTGCCGCCTTTCAAAAATCACTTACCACGGCCAGGAGCTTGGGGTTAGTAGACCGACACGTTGACCACTCACCCACCGTGGCAAGCTAGTTGGGTGTGTTGAACTTGTCTAATAACCTGCATTTATGTGGTAACAGTAGTAGTGTGTGTAACTGAATTAAGGACAAGAACTTGAAGTAAGGTGCTATCCCGGGATTGTACACGACGCAACATTATTAGACTGATATACCGGTACATTGCATTGGATTCCTTAATTTAATTTGCGAGTGACTGTACCTGCAATGGGATCATTGTCAAATGCATTTCATAACTTGTTACTGGAGAGTTGTCAGTCTGCTTGTTTGATTCCGAGATTTAAGACTGCGGCTCTGTAGTCGTTAACATAATAGCCTTGTATGTCGCAGTTTGACATACATTGACTGTGCTCACTGAAAGATTACAGTCTCTTTATTCTGCTACCGTGCCTTTTGCACCGGTAGCTAGTCTTCTCAGCCATTCCAATGTGTCCATGTCCTTATCGATTGGTGTCACTCTGAAGTTGGAGTAATATTGTAGGATCCTGTGTCACACTGTGGTCACCTTTAAATTATTGGCTGTCCATGGAACGCACGCTGGTGAGTTTCGCATGTAATAGATGTGTGTGGTTATTGAACTGCACTGCATGCTCGGGTGTAGACTGTGGGACAATAATGGATGATTGGCCTTTAAACTTTGTGCACTAGCTCTTTCATCAACTGGAAATATTACTTATGCTGGTATTGACATTAATTGCCTTCCCATCATTTTAGCTTCCTATATATTTTGCATGTTACTATGGGAAAACATGTCTCCTCCGTAGCGTAGCGGTCAGCATGGTTAGCTGCCGCCCCGGAGGTCCTGGGTTCGATTCCCGGCTCTGCCACGAAATTTGCAAAGTGGTATGAGGACTGGAACGGGGTCTACTCAGCCTCGGGTGGTCAAAATGAGTAGAGGGGGTTCAATTCCCACCTCAGCCATCCTCGAAGTGGTTTTCCGTGGTTTCCCACTTCGTCTTCGGGCAAATGCCGGGATGGTACCTACTGTCAGGCCACGGCCGCCTCCTTCCCTCTTCCTAGCCTATCCATCCCAGTCTTCCATCCCTTCCCATCCCTCATGAGGCCCATGTTCGCTTTGCAGGTGAGGCCGCCTGGGCGAAGTGCTGATCATACCTCCCCCAGTTGTATCCATCCCGACCAGATGTTCCAAGCTCCAGGACACTGCCCATAGAGGCGGTAGTGGTGAGATCCCTCGCTGAGTCCGTGGGAACCACCAACCTAGAGGGTAAATTGACTAAATAAAAAAAAGGATGGGAAAACTCCCTCTGCGATACCAGCAATGCTCCATATACGGGCGTTGGAGCAGATAACCTAGACTTATTTCTATTTCTCGTGTCGGAAACATACAAATGCACAGTTGCTATACAGGTACAGTACATAAAAGGGTAAAACTGTCTAATTATATAACACGTGCCCAATACTGAGAAACATCCAAGGCGCTCGGAGTGGCTAACAGGAGATCTTTCTCTGCACGAGATGAAGGGCACAGAGGGCCATGAAGCATGTGTCTTGTGGTTTGTTCTTGTCCACATTCGCAAGACGTGTCACATGTACTGAGGCCACAACTCCTCAGATTGTCTCGGGATCTTCCAACTCCTGATCGTAACCTGTTTAGGGATTTCCACACCAACCAGCTTTCGTTGTGTCCTGGTGGTATAGTTCTTCAGCTACTGGCATCCAACCGCAGGGGTGAGGGGTCATGGAGGAAAGAAAGGAAGGAGATGCCTTCGCTGCGCTGCCTAGCGCAAGCTGCTGAAGCCAAACGGCTCGCCCACTTTGGTTGCAAGAAAATGGCTGTCCCTATGCTTAAAGCCGTAAACCACTCCAACTAGTAATAGATTTTAGTGACATAAAACTGCAATGACAAGTCAAGATTTTTTCTTGGATAGGCAGAATACACTCTGTACATCACAGTACTTGGCACAAATAAGCTGCGTTATCGTTTTAAAAGCCAATTTAAATATAAATATAAGAGCACATTTGCGAGGCTAGTTTTCTAAGGAAGACGCGGCAAAACGTAATAATACGCTGAAACACTGATTAAATTGAATACAGGTGTCTGAAGATGCGAGTTATACCAAAGAAGGAACATTTTGGGAATAAATGATGCCGAACTAATTACGGTATTTACACCAAATTGAGTTTTATGTTGTTATTGGTGTTGAGACATTCATCAGTTTTTAGGCCTAATTTCGAGCACAGCCACTTTCACTCATTGGTCGTACACATTTTGATATTCAAGAATACGAACCTCAAAATTAATAAACAGAACAATTAAAAAAGGACGCATATTTGCACAAAAATACGGTATAGCCTATACGTTTCGGTACCGTACGGTATTTTCTTTGTGTGGGGTAGAAACTTGACGATTAGCCTTGAATTGATTAATTTCGTAGGCCTACCGTAATTATTGATCGACAGCCGTTTGATAATTTGGGATTTCCAGACGAATGATTAGAGTAGGCCTACACATGCTGAGATTAGAATTGAAGAGTTTTTTTTAAATAACTTATCACTACTGTTATTACGTTTCCAAAGTTGCATAACCGGAGCACGATAAAAACCAGGGCCAAAATAAGGTTTAGCCATGCACAATGCCTCATGCAAATCACAGAACACCGAATAAGAGTTAAGGTTACGCCCACTTGGGTTGCAGCGCTTGGCTTCACTCATACGAGCTCAGGGCATCTCCTCTTATTCTTTCCTCCATGTGAGGGGTCGACTTCTTCCATATATCCAGCCTTGCCTTCTCCGGTGTGACGGTAAGCATCTCAGATGTCCTCAGGAAGCTCTTTCGGGACATCAGCCGTTGCTGAGGAGGATTATATCCATGCAGTGGGTGGGCGCTGTTCTCTTCCACTCTCAGCCTTAAAACAACAATTATCATCATCATATACGGGCCTTGTTAGTTATTGCTGTTTTAAGAGACGAAACAGCGAGGTCTGCCCCTTGTCTTGCTTGCATGCCCCCATTCTTCCTAACTATACTTGCCTAGGGGCTGATAATTTGTGGCTACCATGGGGTGCGAGCCAAGTCCAACAATCTGTTTTTAAAGGACCAGATAAAGCTCATTTTGATCCTCATTTTGAAGATAAAAGCACTCAGCAGGTCCCAATTGGACTTCCGAAACGACTTTTTAAGACCCTAGAACGGGCGGCTTCGGTGGCGTAGTTGGTAGCATGCTGAGCTTCTATGCCCAAGATAGCGGGTTCAAACCCGGCCGAAGCCATCGGATTTTTTAAGAGCGTTAAAAATCCCTCAGTATGCCTTCCTTCGGAGGGAAGTAAAGCCGATGGTCCCATGTCATAGATTTATGGCATGTTAAAGAACCTTCCACTAATTGCACCTCTGTGAAGCTAAATTGGATAGGTTAAGAATGTAAACAACGCTCTTAGGTTTCTACGTTCGTTGCCAAGAGCCGACTGCGGTGGCATCTAGTAGCTAAGTTCTGAACTTGGCCTAGTAGTCGTTGACGGTGGCGCTTGGCGGCAAAGGTAGGAACTATTTGAAAAATTCTAAGTTACAGTACTTAAATTAAAAAAACAGATAACACACACTAATACAGTCATCACAATTAACACCGGTTATCAGACAGATTCTACACACACCCAAAGTACACGAGGCTACATGACCGCGTTGTCGCAGCCCCTAAACTTAAGAACCAACCTACCAGACCCTAGAACCAACCTTTCTCGAGATATTCCTGCTCGAGGAAACATCAAGAAATGTTACCATGGCAACGCCAGCTCACGGAAGCTCATTCAACTTTCCAGTGCTTAGTTGTATGCACAATAGAATCTTGGATGGGAAATGTTATACAAACACCAATTGTTATTCATTCAATCATTCATTTCGTATCGGCCATCTATGGGCCGCATCATTCCAAGTGTCCCATACTTTGATGTTTACCCAGTACGCCTGCATTCGGTCTTGGTGGTTTTCCTTCCTTACTGTATACATAACCACAATTTACTCCGTGAATATACAGTAATATTAACAAGGAGCAAACTATCACCCCTATTCTTTGATAACGTCGACCTGTTTTGATTTTTAATTTTACAATTTGATAAGTACCGCCATTTATAGAAGATAATTTTATACAGGAAAATTTACAATAAATGTATACTCCACGCATTCTAGTTAACAACAGCTTTTCATGGCACACAGCTTCATTCATATTCAGAAAATTATATTTATGTTCGACCATGCCGAAATATAAATATTTTATGTCAGAAAAATGCATCTTCAAGAGGCTCATTATAGTTCAATTTTCAGTATGATGCAGGTTCTCCACCAATCAGAGCTCAAGATTTCATTACGATACAGCTGTTTGACCAATTACGTAAGGATAGCATCGTACCTACACTGACTTCCACGGCCTCCTATTTCAAATTTTACTGCGTGGCTAGTGTCATAGTGAGGTATTCGAGGAGGCCGTGGTCGAATACAAGGTATTCTCTGCGTTCCATGCGCTCTGTTCAGTAAGCGACACTGGCGGAATCTCGACCGATATTTATGAATATTTATGTTCGAACATAAAATAAAGTCATAATCATCGTCGAAGATAAACGGTCGTATGCAACTCGACTATGATGGTAATTAAGGCACTCGTATGAAAATTATAATACTAGCTTCGCTCGTTTTATAAACATACTCGTGTCTTAATTATTACCATTATAGGCTTGTTGCATAATGTACTATTATATGATATTGGAACAGATCTGATATCCTATTTTAGAGTCAGATGACCTCGTAGTTCCGCCCCTTAAAAAACAACAATAACTAAATAACTAACTAACTAACTATTTCCTAGTTTACTGCTTATTTTATATGCCTTTAAGGCTTTCCAAAGACGACTTCACCACTAAATACACTAATATACAGTACTCTCAAAGAGCCTCCGTGACTCAGGCGGTAGTGCGCCGGCCTCTCACCGCTGGGTCCATGGTTCAAATCCCGGTCACTCCATGTGAGATTTGTGCTGGACAAAGCAGAGGCAGACAGGTTTTTCTCCGAGTACTCCGGTTTTCCCTGTCACAATTTCATTCCAGCAACACTCTCCACTATCATTTCATTTCATCTGTCATCCATTTAATCATTGCCCCAGGGAAGTGCGACAGGCTTCGGAAGCCGGCACAGTTAATATCCTCGCCGCTAGATGGGGGCTTCATTCATTCCATTACGTGATCCGGTCGGTCGACTGGAAGCAGGCTGTGGATTTTCATTTTCATACGGTATTCTCAATTAACGCTGCGTGGATGAAGTGGCGAACAACGACCGGTGTCATGTGCGATCTCCAGATGAAAGACAACCTAAAATCGAAGATTTACCTCACTGTCATTCGTCCCATGGCGCTTTATGGTACTGAATGTTGGCCGACCACGAAGGAAGCAGAACGTCGGCTAAGTGTCATGGAGACCAAGATGCCTAGATGGACAGCTGGCATTACTAGGTTGGATCACATCCCCAATGAAAGAATAAGGGAACGATTTGGTGTCGCGGCAATCAATAACAAAATGCGTGAGGGTCGTCTGCGATCGTTTGGGCATGTGCTACGGTCAGGAGCGGACACCATTGCAAAACAGGGCTACACACTAGAGGTCGCCGGGAAAAGACCAAAGGGGCGACCGAGACAACGTTGGGCCGATACACTGCATAGGGATCTGAAAAGCGTTAACCTTCATGCGGACATGGCCCATGACCGAGTAAAGTGGAGTCAGCGGACCCTGCCACGAGGCGGGACAAACACTAAAGCAAAAGAAGAAGATACCGTACTCTCAATTTTCTATTCTTTCTTAAGATTATGCTGATGAAGTCTACAATGTGGTCAAAACTAATTCAATAAACATCAGGTGGTAATTTATTTTATTGGCTTGTATTGGATGATTTTTAATGCCATTGGTTATTAATTTAATTGATAAAAAACTGGGCCTATCTCTGCTCGTTCCTCTGTTTGTCTCTCTTATTTGTGTAGGCTACTGTATATCGATGTATATCTGTCATGAAGCCAGGTCGTTACAAAATGTTTGGGATGAGTCTTTCATAGCAAACACAATTCTCTAATGCAAACAGGCAGTTGTGTTTGGTAAGGAAAATAAAACATCCCTTTCCCTCTGTGCATATTTACTTGACGAAAGTATACAATCAAGTTTTTTTTTTTTTTTTATCGTGTGGTCTCCTGAGAGGCCGAGTGCAGGTCTTTCTATTCGACGCCCGTGGGCGACCTGCGCGTCGGGATGAGAGATGGAATGGATGAGGATGAATGAAACAGGGCAAGGATGTGGAAGGAATCGGCCGTGGCCTATCAGAAGGTACCGTCCCAGCATTTGCCTGGTGTTGAAAATGGGAAACCACGGAAAACCATTTCAAGGACGGCCGACGGTGGGGCTCGAACCCACGCGTCTACCGGGTCAGCAGAGAGCTTGGCCCCATGACCTAATGCTGCGCTTTAGCCAGCGGAGCCAATGCTGTCGGTTACAATCAAGTGTACAGTACTGAATAAAACATCACGGGAATCGATCACTAGTTGACGTTGGTATAAAGCCGCAGCTTGTTACCAGACTGACTATATGTACTTAATCCCTCCCTATATTATTCTGCTAAGGTCCCATTCCAGTTTTGTA
This sequence comes from Meconema thalassinum, assembly GCA_946902985.2. Classification (NCBI taxonomy): domain Eukaryota; kingdom Metazoa; phylum Arthropoda; class Insecta; order Orthoptera; family Tettigoniidae; genus Meconema; species Meconema thalassinum. The sequence goes on along the minus strand of OX336388.2, from coordinate 374,250,781 downwards.
CCGAAAATAAGGTCCCATTAACACCAACCTATACATATGGGGTACCTACAGGTTCAGCATAACCCAAAGCGTAAGCGAAACGCACTCACTTACTCTTTAAATGCCTCACAATTAAATAAATACCTTAAAACATGTAGGCTATATTTACAACAAAATAATGAAAGAATGCAAAACGGTAACCATGGTAACAGAATCTCACAGGTCCATCTATTTCTGTAAGACGCAATGCAATTCCAATTATTACATTACTGTGAAAGTTTCCAGACGGTTATAAGGTTATCACTGAACCAAATCTTATATATATATAAAGGAATGTCTGTCTGTTCGTCTTTTATGCGTTCATAAACCATTCATCCGATTGCGATCAAATTTTGGTACGTTGTTGTACACACTTTCGGGAGGTTCATAGGCATAGTTGATCCATTTCACAATGGATAGCGCGCGAGTCGTTTAAACAAATGCGTAATGGCGATGCGTTCGTATACAATTCATTCGATTGCGATCAAATTTTGGTGAGCTGTTGTGCACAGTCCGGGAAAAGTTATAGGCGTAGTTAATCCAATTTACAATAGATGGTGTGCGAGTAGCTTCAACAAAATTGCGTGCGTTTGTTTCAAGAAAGTCCCTCATGCATTCATATACCATTCATCCCATTTCGATGAAACTTGGGTGAGATGTTCTGTACACTTCAGGTAAGGTTCCTGGCTTAGTAAATCCAATTAACAGTAGGTAGCGCACAAGTAGATTCAACAAATGAGCGACGACGCGCGAAGAGTTTCAACAAAGTCCTGTATGCGTTCACATACCATTCGTCCGATAGCGATGAAACTTGGGTGAGAGGTTGTGTACACTACAGGGAAGGTTTATGGCTTAGTAAATCCATGTTATAATAGGTAACGCACGAGTAGATTCAACAAATGAGCGACGACGCGCGAAGCGTTTCAACAAAGTCCGGTATGCGTTCATATACTATTCGTCTGATAGCGATGAAACTTGGGTGAGATGTTGTGTACACTTAAGGGAAGGTTTCTGGGTTAGTAAATCCACTTTACAATAGGTATCGCACAAGTAGATTAAACAAATGAGCGACGACGCGCTAAGTGTTTCAACATAGTCATGTATGCGTTCATATACCATTCGTCCGATAGCGATGAAACTTGGGTGAGATGTTGTGTACACTTTATGGAAGGTTTCTGGCTTAGAGCATCCACTTAACAATAGGTATCGCACAAGTAGATTCAACAAATGAGCGAAGGCATGCGAATCGCTTAAACAATGTCCCGCAGCGTTCAAATACCATTCATCCGGTTGCTATGAAACTTTGGTTGAATTGTTGTGCACACTCCAGGAAAGGTTTCTGACTTAGTAAATCCTTTTTACAATAGGTAACGCATGAATAGATTCAACAAATGAGTAACGGCGCGTGTATCGTTCATAAACAATTCCGTATGCGTTCATATACCATTCATGCGATTGCAATGAAATTTGGAGAAATGCTGTTTCCACTCCCGCAAAGATTTCTGATTTAGTAAATCCATTTTACAAAATGTAGCGCACGAGTAGATTCAATAATGAGCGACAGCGCGTCAATCGTTTCAACCAAGTCCCGTATGCGTTCATATACCATTCATCCGATTATGATAAAACTTTCGTGAGTTGAGTACAGTCCTGCGAAGGTGTATGAATTAGTAAATCCGTTTTTCAATGGGTGGCGCACAAGTAGATTCAACAAATGAGTGACGGCACGCGAATCGTCTGAACAAAATCCCGTAGCGTTCAAATACCATTCATCCGATTGCTATGAAACTATGATTGAATTCAATAAGTATATTCAACAAACGGGTGACGGCGCTCGAATCGTTTCAACAACGTCCCGTATGCGTTCATATACCATTCATTTCATTGCGATGAAACTTTGGTGAGTTTTTGAGAGCGCTCCCATGATTTTTTTGAGATAGTAAATCAATTTTACAATAGTTTAGAAGTGGTTAACGGAAAAAGAAAAAGATATTGGGAATCCAAAAGCACTTCAAGAAACAAAGTTACAAAGCCAACACTTTCATTGATTGGCATTGCAACGCATGCCGGGTACAGCTAGTTAAGCTATAAAATTCATCAATACATACAGTATAATGCGCTTAAGGGGGTCAAGGGGCACTCTAGAATTTTTTCACGCAATTTTCCCGTGTGAGTGTGGTACGAAAGGTATTTTTCACCCGACAATAAATGGTCTCCGAAAACCACATTTAAAGGCCCTTAAATTAACAGTGTCTGTGATATTCCCAGAAAACTAACTTCGCTCTAATATACCTATGAAGGAATGACAAACCCCCAAACACTGCACCAGTAGCTGAATTGATAAAGTCTGAGTATTCATACCAAGGATAAATCAGTCATAGCATTCATGATTGAGATTTTCTAAGTGTACTCTTTACAACTAGAATATTCGCGACGGGTAATGCTAGTAAAGTTATAATAGCCTAATAGTGGTTAGCAGATTGATGTTCGGGGGTTTCCAGGAAGAGTGCGTTTTGATATTTGTACTATGGACGAGACGCAAGTTAATCTCCTATGCAAGCTGACGGAAGAATTCTGCTTGGTTGTTGTTGATTATTTAGGGGGCTCTGTGACATCGTGGTGGGTGTAGAATTTGTCCAATAAGCTGTGTCACTATGGTGTCTGTACTGGCGTGTGTATTTGTAATTGAGGTAAGATTTGGGTAGGAAGCGGCCGTGGCCTTTAGTTCGGTAGCAAAGTGTAGGTATCCGACCACAGAGCATGAGCCATGGACTCAACTCCAATTGCGCATGCGCAATCAACAATACATCGCATAGTATGTTTCGAACCACTAGCAATTGGCTCGTACTTTGCAATGTTCAAGGAAGCTCTGTCGGACAGGATGTCAGAAACCGACGCGACTGAGAAAATACGTTCTCAAAAAGGAATTGAATAGCCTCGAATAAGATAGGATGTAGAAGTAGAAGTTGAACGTATCTACTGATACACGTCATCCTCGTTATGGCCATCTTTTGCACATTGCATCCTACCAGAATTAGGTCAATGAAGAGCTTCTTAAAAACAGCCGAGCCACCTACCACTTCTCGAGAACGTCGAAGAATTGAACTATGGCGAGAACAAGACACCATATCAAGTGTTGGAGCAGTCTTTCTCCTTGCTTATTCCACCTAAATCGGCTACGATGGGCGTTTCCAGATGCAAGTCCAACTTGAGGCTGTGAATGCGGACAGCAACGAACTGAAGACCACCTCCTAGTTTGCCAAAATTTAAGTATAGTGTTGTTTTTTTTAGTTTTTTTTAGCGTATGGCTTTCAGTGCCGGGAGTGTCCGAGGACATGTTCGGCTCGCCAGAGTTTGTAGCTGCTTCTATGTGGACATCCATGGGGTGAGCTACAAGTACTGTCGCGTGTGGAGTGTTGTCTGGGGAGAAAAGTGTGAATGTAATGACGAGGAATTGTAAGGTAGCGGCTGTGGCCTATAGGTAGGGACCAGCCCCGGCATTTGCCTGGAAGGAAGATAGGAAACCACACAAGACCATCTTCAAGGTTGCCGGCGGGGGGATTCGAACCTCCTCGCCTCCCGGATGTGAGCAACTGCCTGCAGCCACGCCGTACCGACCTCAGCAATTTCAGCCGGTAGTATAGTAATTTATCATTTGCCAATGACAATGCTATTCTTGCAGTGGAGTGTTGGCAATATACAGTACTTTCCATTGGTGTATCTGGGAAGTTTGTAGTTTTACATGACCGTTAATCTCGCGATCATGAGGCATGGGACCTCTATTTTTACGTGGAATCTGAACAACAGGACGTCATATTTCAGTTCGAAAATCTCACATGCATTGAGCCCGGTCCGCCTTGGTGAGAGGCAAATAGCTTGACCTCTGCACCATCACGCCCGTTTATTGGTGTATCTGGACACGGAAATCAAAATTTAATGCTTTTCATTCGGTCAACAGGATTGTACTCGATTGTATTGGGTGTTATGCCCTAAGCCTGAAAAAAACAAGAAGTTCCGTGACGAACTAAAGAGCCTACTTTTCTTAAAATGTAAGATTCATGTCAATGATTAATCTAAATGGAGCTATCTAGAATAATGAAATTAAGTTGGTAATATCGAAATTTATAATTAAGTTAGTTGGAAATACTGTATACCTGGCATAATGTAGCCTAATAGAGCACTACAGTTGGCAGCCCTGGTGACTGAATATATTCTTAGTTTCATCTCTTAAGGTACAGAATACAAAATTTGGTTGAAGTCCAATGGATAGCATGGACGTTATATGCCGTTAAACATTGGATTTAACAGCGCGCGTAAAATCATGTTGGCAACAGTGGCATGCATGTATTGGTCAGAAATAATCTGAAATAATATGATCTAGTGTTGTTGCAATTTTGAATGAAATCCATTAGTTAGTATAGAAATTACATGCATTTTAAAATTGGACCTATCAGCAGGCTTAGAATAATGTTGGCAGCACTGACATATTAGTTACTCCAAATTAATCTAGAATGCCAGGTACAATACGTGTGCAAAGTTCAGAGCTTTTGGCTTGCATACTTTCTGATATATTGATATAAGGGTAACAAAAATAGAGACAGCATTTATTAACAGTTGGCAGTCCTGGTTGCTGTTAAGAATACGCATAGTCATATCTGTTACGGTACACATAGCACATACGAAATTTGGTTCAAATCCAAATGATGGTATAGAAGTTACATGTTGGGTAGATTATTAGCTTGGGAATAACCTAACCCCCAAGGGAAGATGATAAAGAAAAGGAAGTGGGTTTCGGACCGGAGAAAAAGGATGGAGAAATAGGAAGAGAGTTTGACATAAGTTATAACTAAGAGTTCTTGTTCAAATGCAACAAGTGGTGAAAGCCCTATCAATAGATTTATTTTTATTAACGAGGGCATGGACCTAGGAAGAGTTAGGGAAGACAGGATCTTGCCTAACCGTTATGTTTGAGAAATGATAAATCAAAGAACAAATTTTAAATTTATTTAACAATGTTGGGTAGTAGTTTGGTAACAAATATATAATTGTGGTTTTGTAACAAATGGGGTCGCAGACCTCCGAAAACATTTAAAGCTTGCGCCAGGTAATTAATAATTCTTTTGGTTTCAAACCTTTTATATGTTTTAAAATCTTCGTAGGATTTTGAATAACGAAGATAAATAAAAGGAAAATTTAAAGATTACTGACGTAATTAAAGTTAGACAATAAACCAAGTACAAGGTGTGTACTTAAAAAATTTCTAGGTAAATATCTTAGAAAGAGTAACAACTCAGAAAGTAACAACAACAAAAAGCAGGAAGAATAAAATAGAAGTTTCTATAACTTCTTATATTAATGCTGAATTACTTGGTTGGATTATGCAAATAGGGCAGGTCACTTATTGTGAAACCTGAAGAGAACAATCGAAAGGAAGTTTCTAGAATTCCTATGTTTAAATAGGGATCACGAGACAAATGGGGCAAGTTTCCCTTTCGTAAAACCTAGAGATAACTCACTTATGAGTTGAAAGAATTGTATTCCCTAATTAGAAGGGAGAAACAATATAATTTAAAGCGTGTACTAGACACGACGTTTTACAGACATTAATTCGTGATACATAGAGCAAAGAATGGAGGGCACTAATTGAGAGTGACACCTCATTGAAAAAATACCTAAAGTAACAATTTTATTATTTTGGTTTGTTAGTAAGGGGTTTGGGAAAGATCAAACGGGATTGAGGAAAAGTGTTCATGGCCGTATTTACTGTACACGGACGAGCGCGACGCGGATGAAATGTTGAACAAACACTGTTTTTCACTATAGTCTGTTGAAATGGATGAAAAGTTCACTGTAGTAGCACAAGAAGTTTATGGCAAAGAAAGTTATTGCAATGATGGAAAATAACTAGTTACACTAGATATGCGAGAGTCTATTGCTTGAGAAAGTTGTAGATTATAGTTGAATGCGCCAGAGAAAATCCCAACGGAGGAAGAAAATTTAGATATTGATTAGTAGTTCATAAGGAAGATTCCTTAGTTTGAAAAAGTATTCCCACATGTGGGTGTAAAATACATGACAGTATAACTGGTAGATAGAGTGCAGATTCTGGAACGTTCCAGAGCGATCATGACTGAAGAATAGGGCAAACGTTAGTCCAGCGGTGGAACGAGCTAAGTATTTTATAGACAGTGGGTAATTTAATGGTGTCCCACGTGGTGAGAAAATCTCTCATTTAATAAGCATAAGAAATGCTGCTTCCTGTTAAGATTGGCTTAGATAGACAAAAGCCCAACATAGAAAATCCCGCGAAGGATGATAGAAATATAGAAATCTCACACTGCCTATAAAATGATCATTAAAAAGCATGTAGGTATTTAAAATCCATTAAAATAAGTTGAAAAACGTAGAAGTAGTACTTAGCTTTGCTTCATGGCGAAGGCGATGATCCCTTTGACGGTTGATACTAAAATTCTAACATGGCGTAGAATTTAAAAGTTTGCCTCTCGAGTTGAGGAAGCGAGCTTGAGTGGAGAGTGGAGCTCTAACTGACGAGGTCGACTTCCGACGTACAAGTGAGGGCTGCTAGACGCAGAGAAAGCACTAGCCTAGACGGCATGTCCAACAAGAAGTTGAGTGCACTGTGAGAGTGAGCGGTTGCTCACGACGCGGAGACAAGTCGAGACGAAGTTTAGAACCGAAGTGACCGAGCGGCTGGCTGCGGGCGCGGAGGAGAGAGCAGTAGGAGGAGGGGAGAAGAGGGGGAAGCGGGCGAGTGAGGGGAGGAACAAAGAGGTTACACATAAACATGAAAAATCTTTACAAAAATAAAATTCTTGGAGCGGTGTCTTCATTGAGTAGTTGGTTGGTGAAGAACACGACGCCCAGCGGATTAGTGTAGAAGTCTTCATGGTTTGAAGCAATGGAAGTTCGGAAGGCAGCGATGGGACGCTGTCAGGCTGGTTCAGCAGAATATGCGTTTCTGTAAAAAACTGACAGAAAAAATGAACAAATGCACGGGGCAAACGGGAGGTAACAGTTCGATGTTGGTGCGTGCGGGAAAGAAATTTAAATAAACGGACTGATATAAAGTAATGAACAGCAAAAGCTAATTCTTTCTTTCCGTGTATTTGCAAAAATACACCACATGTGTTTAAAGTTGGACCTCTCAGCAGGCTTAGAATCATGTTGGTAGCACTGACGTATATAAGTTACTCCAAATTAATATAGAATGTCAGGTACTATACGTGTGCATAGTTTAAAGCTGTCGGCTTGCATACTTTCTGATATATTGGTATTTGGATAAAAGAAATTGAGAGCATTTATTAACAGTTGGCAGCCCTGATGACTCTTCAGAATACGCTCAGTCATATCTTTTTATGTACACACAGCACATACGAAATTTTGTTGAATTCCAATCGATAGTGTAGAAGTTACATGCATTAAAAAAATTGACCTATCAGCAGGCTTATAATCATTTTGGCAACACTGCCATGTATGGCCTCCTGGAAATTAAACTGAAATATTATTATATATACGTGTGCCAATTTTGGAATAGCTCCCATTCATACCTTCCAAGATATCCAACATGGGGCTCAAATTTCAATTGCAATTTTTCAGCAGTTGGTAGCACTGACATCATTTTCAAATACGGCATTGAGATATTCAGGTTTAATCTTTACTCCTACCGAATTTTGTTTCGATTGCTGCAGCCGTTTAGGAGTTGATAGGGGGGACACACACACACACAGCCAGGCAGACAGAAGGACAGACACACATTTTCCCGGATCGATCTCATAAGTCTACTTTTTCCTAATTTTTATTGCAAAATGTGAAAAGTAGGCTAAAAATACAAGATATTAGTAAATTCACTTGGATGACCAGTTTTGATCGTCAAACGACCATCACCGGGTCAGTGTTAGTGGGAGCAGCTGCACAAGAACGGATCCCACATAGCTCAAATAACCAGCTAAGTTCTTAATCCATTCCAATACAAACACCAACCTGACCATTTACTAACACATATATAACGAACTAAGTGTAAAGGATCTGATGATGATCACTTGACGGTCGAAACTGGCCATCCAAGTGAATCAGGGGCGTATTTGCTTTTTGTGTGTGTGTGGGGGGGGGGGGGGGGGGGAGGGGGCAGCCAAGCATGCTTGCCGCTACACCATGAGGCAATCTTAATATTGTTTATAACTTAGCGAGTAAGTTAAGATTGGGGTACACCCAAATTTACAATTATTTTATATTGTTACCAAAGCAACACATTCTTAATTAGCCTACTTTTCACATTTTTCAAAAATGAGGAAAATGTAGATTTATGAGATCAGGCAAATGTGTGTGTGTGTCTGTCTGTCTGTCTGTCTGGCTGTGAGTGTGTCCCCCCCTATCAACTCCTAAACGGCTGCAGCAATCGAAACAAAATTTGGTAGGAGTGAAGATGTATACCTGAATATCTCACGGCCATAATTGTAAATGACGTCAGTGCTACCAACTGCTGAAAAATCGCAATTGAAATTTGAGCTCCATGTTGGATATCTTGGAAGGTGTCAATGGGAGCTATTTCAAAATTAGCACACGTATAGATAATGATATTGCAGTTTAATTTCCAGGAGGCCATACATGGCAGTGTTGCCAAAATGATTATAAGCCTGCTGATAGGTCCAAATTTTAAATGCATATTACTTCTACACTATCAATTGGATTTCAACAAAATTTCGTATGTGCTATGTGCACATAAACAGATATGACAGCGTATTCTTAAGAGCCATCAGAGCTGCCAACTGTTAATAAATGCTCTCATTTTTTAAATCCAAATACCCATATATCAGAAAGTATGCAAGCCGACAGCTTTAAACTATGAACACGTATTGTACCTGACAACCTCTATTAATTTGGAGTAACTTATATACGTCAGTGCTACCAACATGATTCAAAGCCTGCTGATAGGTCCATTTTTTAATGCATGTAACTTCTATACTAACTAATGGATTTCGTTCAAAATTGACTCAACAATAGATCATATTATTTCAGATTATTTCCGACCAATACATGTATGTCATTGTTGCCAACATGATTTTACGCTCGCTGTTAGATCCAATGTTTAACTGCATGTAACGTCCATGCTATCCATTGGATTTCAACCAAATTTTGTATTCTGTGCCTTAAGAGATGGAACTAAGAATATATTCAGTCACCAGGGCTGCCAACTGTACAGTAGTTCTCTATTAGGCAACATTATGCCAGCTATACAGTGTTTCGAACTAATTAGAAATTTCGATATTACCTACTTAATTTCGTCATTATTCTAGATAGATCCATAAAGATTAATCATTGGCATGAATCTAAAATTTTAAGAAAAGTAGGCTCTTTAGTTCGTCACGGAACTTTTTGTTTTTATTGGCTTTTATCGGGGAGGGAGCTCCTACAGATCCCCCCTTATATACGCCACTGAAGTGAATTAATGAATCTCATGTATTTTTAGCCTACTTTTCACATTTTGCAAAAATGAGGAAAAAGTAGACGTATGAGATCGGGCAAATGTGTGTCTGTCTGTCTGTCCTTCTGTCTGTCAGTCTGGCTGTGTGTGTGTCCCCCCCCCCCCCTATCAACTCCTAAACGGCTGTAGCAATCGAAACAAAATTTGGTAGGAGAAAGGATCTATACCTGAATGTTTCACGGCCTTATTTGAATATGATGTCAGTGCTATCAACTGCTGAAGAATCGCAATTGAAATTTGAGCTCCATGTTGGATATCTTGAAAGGTATGAATGGGAGCTATTTCAAAATTGGCACACGTATAGATAATAATATTGCAGTTTAATTTCCAGGAGGCCATGTATGGCAGTGTTGCCAAAATGACTACATGCCTGCTGATAGGTCCAAATTTTAAATACATATAACTTCTACTCTATAAATTGGATTTCAACCAAATTTCGTATGTGCTATGTGAACATAAGCAGATATGACTGAGCGTATTCTTAAGAGCCTACAGGGCTGCCAACTGTTAATAAATGCTCTCAATTTTTTTTTATCCAAGTACCCATATATCAGAAAGTATGCAAGCCGACGGCTTTAAACTATGCACAAGTATAATACCTGACATTTTATATTAATATGGAGTAACTTATATACATCAGTGCTACCAACGTCATTCTAAGTCTGCTGAGAGGTCGAACTTCAAATACATTTAACTTCTATACTATCATTTGGATTTCAGCCAAATTTCGTGTGTGTCATGTGTACCATAACAGATATGACTATGCCGATACTTAAGAGTAACCAGGCCTGCCAACTGTTAATAAATACTGTCTCTATTTTTGTTACCCTAATATCAATATGTCTTAAAGTATGCAAGGCAATAGCTCTAAACTTTGCACACGTATAGTACCTGGCATTCTAGATTAATTTGGAGTAACTAATATACTGTAGCTCTACGCTAATGCTGCCAACATGATTCTACAGTAAGCCTGCTGATAGGGCCAATTTTAAAATGCATGTAACTTCTATACTAACTAATGGAATTCATTCAAAATTGACACAACAATAGATCATATTATTTCAGATTATTTCCGACCAATACATGTATGTCATTGTTGCCAACATGATTTTACGCGCGCTGTTAGATCCAATGTTTAACTGCATGTAACGTCCATGCTATCCATTGGATTTCAACCAAATTTTGTATTCTGTGCCTTAAGAGATGGAACTAAGAATATATTCAGTCACCAGGGCTGCCAACTGTACAGTAGTTCTCTATTAGGCAACATTATGCCAGCTATACAGTGTTTCGAACTAATTAGAAATTTCGATATTACCTACTTAATTTCGTCATTATTCTAGATAGATCCATAAAGATTAATCATTGGCATGAATCTAAAATTTTAAGAAAAGTAGGCTCTTTAGTTCGTCACGGAACTTTTTGTTTTTATTGGCTTTTATCGGGGAGGGAGCTCCTACAGCTCCCCCCTTATATACGCCACTGAAGTGAATTAATGAATCTCATGTATTTTTAGCCTACTTTTCACATTTTGCAAAAATGAGGAAAAAGTAGACGTATGAGATCGGGCAAATGTGTGTCTGTCTGTCCTTCTGTCTGTCTGTCAGTCTGTCTGTGTGTGTGTCCCCCCCTATCAACTCCTAAACGGCTGTAGCAATCGAAACAAAATTAGGTAGGAGTAAGGATCTATACCTGAATGTTTCACGGCCTTATTTGAATATGATGTCAGTGCTATCAACTGCTGAAGAATCGCAATTGAAATTTGAGCTCCATGTTGGATATTGTACAGTCCCCCAGGGGTCTGCACCCCCTGGAGGCCATCCCCCCATCATCTATTTAAACCACCCCTAACTGGCAAATCTTGTAAGTCCAGAACAACATCTATAACACCGCAAGGGCAGCTAACCAGCCTGGAAAGCTTGCCAAATACTTGCATCACACCACAAACAGCGACACATAATTAACTGGGGCATCTATGCCATTGGAATGCCGACGAAGCAGCACCAAAGACTATAAAGGGAGGCCTTAAGGAGGGCAGTCTCTCTCTCAATTACCAGTCTCAAAGTGCTTCAGCCGAAGGCCCTGCTCGTTATCATCAGGTGAGTCAGCAGTGTTCAGAGTTCCTATATTTTGTGACCTACCTCACAGGCTTGTACACTTATATTGTGACATTCATTACATCCCCTAAAAGGGACTCATAATTTCATATTACTGACCAATAAATACTTGGTCAGTACACTACACTTGTATTACTGTTTACACGCCTCTTTACGCCCTAACCCCTTTCCTAATTCCCGTCATGATTAGACGTGACATACAGTAGTCAAACAGTGCTAGCTCGTACTTCATTGTATTTCTCGTATAGGCCCGACTGCCAGAAGCAGCGTGCCACCATATAGCTGACGCGTGCACGTCGGTTATATAACCAGCCAGCCAGCTGGAAGACTAGCACGTTGACCTGTACACTAAGTTCCACCCCCTGAAATACACCTACGTCTTATATAGGAGCGCCCCCTAGCATCCTAACACTAAACAACACTCTACACTGGTCAGCTTACCCGACTACGGGAAGCTACCCCCTTTTAGGCACCTCCTTATAAATTAACACAATAACACTTCCGTTTTAGATCCAACTACCCCCCACTAAGGGATCTAAAACAGATGGTGGAGGCCGGGTACTACGCACAGTAAAATAGGGCTCATACAACGAGTTCTCGTGGTCAAAACGGCCCGTACCGCATATAGCCAAGCGAGACTGAATTTTTTTTCCCTCTCAGACAGAAAGCGGTTTTTTTTTTGCTTCGCACTGTCTACACAATGACGACACTCACATACTGGCGAAAAATCACGTACGCAAACAAAGAAAGCACAACTTGACGAAAATACTGACTTGCAGGTTTCACAACATTGCCACACGGCTGCCGACAGACACTATTGTTATATCGGCAGTGACCGTGAAATCACAAGCGCAAAGCAATCATAATGCCACACATTTTCTTTTTAGCACTGCAAAAACAATTGTGACATTTAGCAATGGACAGACGTGACAGACCGGAACTTATCTTGGGCCCATAGGAGCACGTTCTCAAAGACGTTGACAGGCCACGGGCACCTCCTGCCCATACACGCGATACACATTAAGACTTAGCCTATAACAGACCAACCGTCCGCGTGGTGTAGCGGAACATAGTCACACACACACGCGCTCACTAATCAGGAGCGAACACAGACAGGGGCTCTGAGGAAACAATACCCCCCCTAATAACTTCCTTTCTCGATTTTAGTTCTCAAAAAACATTACAGGCTATCAGGACATGGCCAGGCATACTACGACCACTGGCTGCATTAACACTACAAATGCCAGACCAGATTAAGTCGTGACGTCACAGCGTCACGACGCTTTCCTATCCCAAGGAGCGGATAGAAAGCAGACATGGACCAAGGGAGAATGACAGAAGCATCGGTGGATAATCCCAGCGGGATTACCGACATACCACCCACAGGCTACCATTTTTTAATACCTAATTCCCCGTCCATCACCTTCCCACGTCCAACATCAACCAACGCAGACACATGAACATGATGAAAACAACTACACTACATTACAAAGTATACATCGGGGTTGATAGACTTCATGCGTTTAAAGAGAGGGCTTCCTACGCCCTGGATCTCGATGCTAACACCTGAGTATTAGGGGTGGGTCGGCAAACAACAATTAAGCATAATGCGCATCTCCAAATGAGAGATGAGGCCACAACCATATATTAACCATTTTTTTAAATTAAATACTCCCGCATGACAGGGACATAATATTATTATTACGCCTCACCCTACACCTATCCTTACATGAGTGCGGATGCCTCATATCCAGATACATGCATGGAGTATCCCATCCATTTACCAAGGGTTATTACTATCAAACCTGCATGGAAATTTTTATATTTTTGCAATCCCGGGAATTACCTGCCCCCGTCCACTCATTGTAAGAGCAATCCTAGCAGCATTACCGGCTCAAGGTCACCATTTATTTGAGCCCAAAGATGCGCAACCTCTTCCTACCATGCTTTCAGCCTACTCTACGAATAACTACCCCCAGATCCTAATAACAGGGTACCTAACACCATAGACCCTACTAACACCTCCATAAAGGTTAACAGAGCATTATCGCTGGAAAGCCGACGTAGCAACAGTAGACCTAAAGTAGTCTATGCACTTAGAAGCTCTACAACCCCACAACACTTGAAAATTTTTACATTTTATACAAAATAAATTATTTACACAGGTTACGCCTATATTTCCTATATGAAAAGGACTCTGATAACACTCTGATTTGTGATAGCGGCACAAGCCGAAGGCCAAAGGCACCACACTAGAGCAGAGCGGGGGAAGGGGATGTTGACCCTTACCCCAGTTGGCTCAACAGCTTAGTTACCCTAGTAACTTAACGACTAGACTAAACAGACGAACCACGTAAGGTTGAGGCACTCACGGCCTGGCGCGGGCAAGCTTCGGAATCCTAGGTGTGCCTAGCCTGCCCCTGAGAGGAAGAGATGCTACACCCATTATGTGCCACGGTCGTCGAAGCCAAGACCTGCAGGGGAGACTTTCTGAGGATGGTGGGAGAAATAGCTAGCTCCACGCCGGACCCAGGAGTTGACCCTAGGGACGACCAAACTAGGACTAGACTCTTAGTTAAATATAAGTAAGTAGGGCTTCTACAGCGGGAAGCGAGACTCCTACGCGCGGGAGTGAAGTATTATTGCGGCCATAAAGGCGAAGAGATTATTATTACTGCGAAAAGCATACTACGGTTGCCAATAAAGGCGAAGAGATCATTATTACTGCGAAAAGCATACTACGGTTGCCAATAAAGGCGAAGAGATTATTATTACTGCGTAAAGCATACTACGGTTGCCAATAAAGGCGAAGATAATATTATGCCATTGGACAATGTCCAATGCCCACATAAATGGCGACGCAGCGGGCAGCCTAGGGCATTAACTGAGTAGCATAGCGAGCAACTCAAAGGGGTTAAGGTGGGCGACCCAACTACGACAACGTATGAAAAACAACGGTAATGAGCAGGAAGATACAGCAGGCGAAACGGTTTGCTTTGTGGCACCGTAAGCCGCCTGTGACTATATTAGCACTAGTTAGTAAGACCTAGAATAGACGTCGACAATTAGGATTAAGACGGAGGGGACTACGAGGCATTGTTGGGTTCCGGTCCCAATAATGTACTACAAGGGAACCACCGCGAGAGAAATCGAACGGACAGCCTCCATCTAAATTTTAGTACTTAAGTCACAGTGCCATTTTTAAGGTCACTTAGATGTAAGCAAATTCAACAAGCGCTGTTGCTAAAATTGGGCACAGCACATTTCGGCTTTAGAATATGGTCTACTCGGCTTGTATATACAGCATAGTTTTACAGTTAAGGCAATTTTTTTTTAAATTAAGGAAATTTCTTTTTAGATTAAGGTAGAATATTTCGGCTCCTGATGACCGAGAAACCCGTCATCAGGGTAAGTCCGATAATACATGATAATACATGATAATACATGATAATACATTATAATATATTAAAATAAGTATAATTGAGGTACAACATATTAAGACAACAGATTAAGACAGCATGGTAATATGAATGGTATTTAGATGATACGTTAAGTAAACTAACTAGAACACCTTGAGCATAAGAAACGACATTACGGCACCGTATAGGGTAAGCCCGGGCATACGGCAAATAACACTAATCCTGCCATTTTTTTTTTCAGGCAAAAAGAGCTTCAGACTGTGGACACACTGCCACAGGAAGCAACATAGAAAATATACGATATTTACATGTTTTCTTAACCTCTCCATTTTTTTTCAGGCAT
Source organism: Meconema thalassinum (assembly GCA_946902985.2). Lineage (NCBI taxonomy): Eukaryota > Metazoa > Arthropoda > Insecta > Orthoptera > Tettigoniidae > Meconema > Meconema thalassinum. The sequence goes on along the minus strand of OX336388.2, from coordinate 374,235,382 downwards.
CATCACCAGGAGTATGGCACTGGTGACTATAATTTCGCTGCCATATAGCAGCGGCATGCTATTAGTGCCATCATATTATCATATTCTACCTTTGTGCACTAATTTATATTTGATACTTGTAATCGTCTTCACTCACATGCTCACCACATTTTTTACAGCTACACTCTAAAAATCTGCACAGCACGGCTGATACCTGTGGGGGTATCAGGCTCGCTGGCAGATCAACGTAAACAAGACAAACATAAGGCGTCAAAAATGCGGCGCAAATTACGGCAATGAGGGCGCAACTGACTTGTGGCGGCGACTCTCATTGTCAAGTGTGAAGGCATTCACCCACAGGGAATGCTTCACAGAATAGGAATACATTGCAAGCGATACGACCACTAAACCGTACCACGAAGTGGCCGTACAGGATTAGCCGTGAGACGGCGCGTACGTACAAAGGAGTAGCGTGCACGCGAGGTAACATATAATATAGGAGCATAGAAAATTAGCGCGCTTAAGCTAGATATAAGATAATTGTAATTCATATTTGTAAAAGGGTAACTTAACATACATTAATGCGCCCACGGGCAATTATTCTACTATAAGTAAATATATATATAATACTTCGCACCCCCACATTGTCTACGGAGGTGATAAATGATATTCCTCAACGTTAATACATTAATACATGCACATCTGAATATAACACAGTAAACGGTATATTTTTTTAAAAGATCCCATGCACACAATGTTTTTGATTTGTTTTCTTTCATTTTTCTTTCTTCTAACTTCCCAGCTTGTAAAGGTGTTCCGTTTCATCCCAACTCAATAAATACATTTTGAATATTTCCCTTAACTTATACCCTGGAACACCTATTTTGTCTATTTCTTCTATCTTTCTCATTGCAGGGAGCACTTTTTCCCTAAGATAGGGCGGACGGCGCAATCATCCGTCCAGCCCTGGGTTTTTTCCTCCCTGCACAACAATGTACCGCATAATTAGCAGAACCATGTATTTTTTTTCTGAAACTTTCAATATGTTAATGTCATGCACTAATTCTACAATGTCAATGTCAATGTCAATTTTTCTCATGCACTATTTTACAATGTCAGTGTCAATGTCAAATATATATATATATATATATATATATATATATATATGTATATCCCATAACCCACCCCTCTGAACACGAGCTGATCTCACACCTACACATCAACACGACATCACTGCATCTATACGACGAGGAGGACACCAACAGGAGATACAAGGAAGATCCAAGAACTACTACATCAACATCCCGACCTCACGTTCCGTTCTCGTTCGCGGGGACGCGAACTAAATGGAGGAAGAGGCTTGTACAGTCCCCCAGGGGTCTGCACCCCCTGGAGGCCATCCCCCCATCATCTATTTAAACCACCCCTAACTGGCAAATCTTGTAAGTCCAGAACAACATCTATAACACCGCAAGGGCAGCTAACCAGCCTGGAAAGCTTGCCAAATACTTGCATCACACCACAAACAGCGACACATAATTAACTGGGGCATCTATGCCATTGGAATGCCGACGAAGCAGCACCAAAGACTATAAATGGAGGCCTTAAGGAGGGCAGTCTCTCTCTCAATTACCAGTCTCACAGTGCTTCAGCCGAAGGCCCTGCTCGTTATCATCAGGTGAGTCAGCAGTGTTCAGAGTTCCTATATTTTGTGACCTACCTCACAGGCTTGTACACTTATATTGTGACATTCATTACATCCCCTAAAAGGGACTCATAATTTCATATTACTGACCAATAAATACTTGGTCAGTACACTACACTTGTATTACTGTTTACACGCCTCTTTACGCCCTAACTCCTTTCCTAATTCCCGTCATGATTAGACGTGACATACAGTAGCCAAACAGTGCTAGCTCATACTTCATTGTATTTCTCGTATAGGCCCGACTGCCAGAAGCAGCGTGCCACCATATAGCTGACGCGTGCACGTCGGTTATATAACCAGCCAGCCAGCTGGAAGACTAGCACGTTGACCTGTACACTAAGTTCCATCCCCTGAAATACACCTACGTCTTTTATAGGAGCGCCCCCTAGCATCCTAACACTAAACAACACTCTACACTGGTCAGCTTACCCGACTACGGGAAGCTACCCCCTTTTAGGCACCTCCTTATAAATTAACACAATAACACTTCCGTTTTAGATCCAACTACCCCCCACTAAGGGATCTAAAACAATATCTTGAAAGGTATGAATGGGAGCTATTTCAAAATTGGCACACGTATAGATAATAATATTGCAGTTTAATTTCCAGGAGGCCATGTATGGCAGTGTTGCCAAAATGACTACATGCCTGCTGATAGGTCCAAATTTTAAATACATATAACTTCTACTCTATAAATTGGATTTCAACCAAATTTCATATGCGCTATGTGAACATAAGCAGATATGACTGAGCGTATTCTTAAGAGCCTACAGGGCTGCCAACTGTTAATAAATGCTCTCATTTTTTAAATCCAAATACCCATATATCAGAAAGTATGCAAGCCGACAGCTTTAAACTATGCACACGTATTGTACCTGACAACCTCTATTAATTTGGAGTAACTTATATACGTCAGTGCTACCAACATGATTCTAAGCCTGCTGATAGGTCCATTTTTTAATGCATGTAACTTCTATACTAACTAATGGATTTCATTCAAAATTGACTCAACAATAGGTCATATTATTTCAGATTATTTCCGACCAATACATGTATGTCATTGTTGCCAACATGATTTTACGCTCGCTGTTAGATCCAATGTTTAACTGCATGTAACGTCCATGCTATCCATTGGATTTCAACCAAATTTTGTATTCTGTACCTTAAGAGATGGAACTAAGAATATATTCAGTCACCAGGGCTGCCAACTGTAGTTCTCTATTAGGCTACATTATGCCAGGTATACAGTATTTCAAACTAATTAGAAATTTCGATATTACCAACTTAATTTCGTCATTATTCTAGATAGATCCGTATAGATTAATCATTGGCATGAATCTTAAATTTTAAGAAAAGTAGGCTATTTAGTTCGTCACGGAACTTCTTGTTTTCTTCAGATTTAGTGAAACTTCCATTACAATTGGGTACAATCTTGTTGACCAACTGAAAAGCTTTTAATAAAACACATTGTTATTATTCCATTAACAACGCAGGCATGCTTCCCAGTGAAACGTCGAGTATTTTCAATTAGTTTTTAAGACGGCAAAAACCCATAATAGTAAAATGAATAGTATTCCGGTCCGCGATAGCCTTAATCTAAATATTTCCCCTGTTCGCTCCCCCCCTTAACATCACGTGGGTTTCCATGGGAGTGCTTGTACCTCTGTTAACGAACCGCTGTTTTATTCTTTTTTTTGTTATAAACATGAAATACTCCATGGATATTTGTTCACATCTGTAACGGTTTCCCACTCAGTTCGTGCACCTCCTTGTGTCGAACATATTATTTCAGTGCTATACTCTGATTTACAAACGATGAACGATGAAATCTGTCATCCGCTTGAAGGGTGAGATGAGGAGTGGAGACGAAAGGGGTAATGGTTTCCATAGCAACGGCGAGCAGTGTTGCAATGTATGCCGACACATCAGTGAGCACATAGTTTGATCCAGTGTTGTACTGTGCCTTGACTCGTCACGGTCATTAGACCGCTAGGCAGGGGGCTGCTTCCCCAGTATTTGTGTCTTCCTGCAAGCCTCTTGGCATGTTATGAGTAGAGCTGGGATTTTTATGTAATATCAAGTGGCATAATATGTACATCAATATGTAACAAAAAGCACCAAAATATGTATATTGGGCAAAATATGTAATATCATATAATTAATATAAACTTACCATTTTGTCAGTTACAACACACTAAACACTCTTTATATTACATTTTGTAGCACAGTGACCAATTAAGTATGTTTCAATGTTCTTTGGAGTCACATTATATGAATATATCACAAACATATTCAATAGAAAATTATTATTTTCATAACTCGAAGCACATTTATTCATTAAATTTTGTAGCACAGTGAACTATTAAGTATTTTTCGATGTTTTCTGGGGTCACAGAAAGGCGTTTGTCACTTAGGGTGTTCCTACATGCAGGGAAAGATCTTTCAACATCACATGATGTAACTGGGGCAAATTTTAGGAGAGGAATTTTCGCTGGAGAAATGTCCTCGGGAGGATCAACGTCATCTCTATTTAGAATTCGGCACACAGTGTGAAATGTTGAATAATCAGATTTATCTTCAACACTTTTTGCAATTTACTCAATACACTTGCACCAGTTTCCCCATGCACAGCACTTATCATCCTATCATCCTCTCAAATACCTGTCACTCATAATTACCTTAATCCCCCTGTTGAGAGGACAGACAACAGCCCCACATTAAGTGTGAAACTTCAATTCAGCAATTTATTTTATATAAAAACAGGAAAGCTCTGAAATATGTAATTTTATGTAATATCACAAAGAATATGTACAATACCCACAACTATGAAAAATATAAAAAATATGTAATTACATAGAAATCCCAGCTCTAGTTATGAGTCATGATCTGCCTCAGAGGTAACGCAGCATTTCCCCACGTGCTAGCTTTGACAGCTGTCAGCGTTCAATATTCGTAATACAGAGTATAGTATGCCGTGTACCTTGTCGTGGTCAGCCCCCACACGGAGGGAAGCAATATAATCGATTGGCAGTATACTGCAGTAGCCTACCTGTATGGCCTCCGGACAGCTGCGGGGGCGACACAATCCCAATAGTTTCACAACAGTTGACCGTTCTGAGTGTTGCCTACATTGGGGCGGTTTCGGTGGCGTAGTTGGTAGCATGCTGAGCTTCTATGCCCAAGGTTGCTGGTTCAACCCGGCCGAAGTCGTCGAATTTTTTAATAGCGTTAAAATCCCTCAGTATGCCTTCCTTAGGGGGGAGAGTAAAGCCGACGGTACCATGTCATAGATTTATGGCATGATAAAGAACCTTCCACTAAGTACACATGTGTGAAGCTAAATTATAGGTTATCTTTAACTAACGCTCTTAAGTTCCAACGTTCGTCGCCAGGAGCTGACTGCAGTGCCATCTAGTAACAAAGTTAAGAAATAGTTGGTCGTTGACGGTGGTGATTTGGTAGCAAAAGTTGGAACTACTTGAAAATCGAATGTCTGCAGTCCGTACTTGAATTAAAAGCAGACTAGCGGACCCGTGCGAGAAATCTCGCTTGTTCATAAACCACACTTTCCCCAATAGGTTTTAATAATAAAATAATAATGTTATTGGTTTTACGTCCCTTTTAACTACACTGGCTTTTAGAGACGCCGGGGTGCCGGAATTTTGCTCCGAAGGGGATCTTTAACGTGCCAGTAAATGTACTGACACGGCTCCCTCGCATTTGCGCACCCTCAAATGCCAGCTGACTGCGCCAGGTTTCGAAACTGCAACCTTGGGCTCAGCAAGCGAGAACGTTACCCCTGAGCCACGCAGCCAGACCCAATATGTTTTACAAAAATTGATATTTAAGAAATTAGAATGTAATTTGTCACTGATAATGTCATTTTTTGTGGTAAGTGTGCTGTAACACTCACCGGTTAATCGGTATTTATGAAATCATACGATTTGAGTGGGCTACTCATCCCTTGGATTTACTGTTTCTGAAATCCATGCAAAATGATAAAGAAAAGACCTCATAATGTTAAAATGACATGAAACGGGCGTCACAGCGACCAAAATGTGAAGTGGACAGAAATTATGGAGCGTATTTTCATACACCAACAGTATCTACAAATCGCACACTTCGTACATTTGTTTCAAAGTCATTTTTTTAAAGAAATTATTGATATTTATGGAATTAGAGTGGAATTCGTCACTGCTAACGTCTATTCTCTTTCATTTGAATGCTCATTTTCACGATCGGTCGCTTGTGAGCGCCGCAGGAGGGATCAATACTACTGAAATAATATATATGATAATGATAACACACACCAATACAGCCATCACAATTAACACTGGTTATCACTGTAGAGCCCTGCGCGGATAAACAAAGCCTTATCCGTATCCGCACGTTTGTTACCGTAAAATTTGCTAACATCACAATAATATTTTTTATTTTTTTAAGTAATAAAGCAACACATATTTTAGACATTTGAAAAGAAATTCGTTCCCCTAGGCTATGTGTGAATCGCAAGACAATGTTGACTGAGTTTTTTCCCTCTGAGTAACGCCATGTAAAACACCGGCTGGCTACTTGGTCGTCGGATATACCCACGCAGGTATAAAGGACTATTTTTTTTTGGACAAAAGTCAACACTAATTAAGGATATTTCCATGATTGGCTTCTCTCATTCTCTATTATTTTCATACGATCCAAGTGAAAGCAAATAGGGAAATAACAAGAAACGTGAAAGACGCATAACTTAGCAAAAACTAAAATGAATAAGAAAAATGCAGTGCAACTTTGTATTCTAAAAACTAACCGCAAATATACTCTAAACATTATCCGTAGCTTATCCGCTATCCGCACAGTTATGCAAACCATATCCGCACGGAGAAATATTTTGCGGATATCCACGGATATCCGCATCCGCGCAGGGCTTTATCAGACAGATTCTACACACAGCCAAAGTACACGGGGCTACATGACCGCGTTGTCGCAGCCCCTAAGCCACGTGACCCGGATTACGAGCTCTTGCGCACGTACGCTTGGAATAAAGAAAGAAAGAAAGAAAGAAAGAAAGAGAGAAAGGAAGAAAGAAAGGGAAGGAAAGGAAAGATATATGAAAAGGGAAAGGGTGAAAAGGGGAAAGAAAAGGGGAAGGAGAAGGAAAGGGAAATAGGGAGGAAAGAAAGGGGAAGGAAGAGGAATAGGGAAAGGGGAAGGAAAGGGAAATAGGAAGGAAAGAAAGGGGAAGGACGAGGAATAAGGAAAGGAGAAGGAAAGGGAAATAAGGAGGAAAGAAAGGGGAAGGAAGTGGAATAGGGAAAGGAGAAGGAAAAGGAAATAGGAAGGAAAGAGAGGGGAAGGAAGAGGAATAGGGAAAGGAAAAGGAAAGGGAAACAGGAAGGAAAGAAAGGAGAAGGAAGTGGAATAAGGAAAGGAGAAGGAAAGGGAAATAAGGAGGAAAGAAAGGGGAAGGAAGTGGAATAGGGAAAGGGGAAGGAAAGGGAAATAGGAAGGAAAGAAAGGGGAAGGAAGAGGAATAGGGAAAATAGAAGGAAAGGGGAATAAGGAGGAAAGAAAGGGGAAGGAAGTGGAATAGGGAAAGGAGAAGGAAAAGGAAATAGGAAGGAAAGAAAGGGGAAGGAAAAGGAATAGGGAAAGGAGAAGGAAAGGGAAATATGGAGGAAAGAAAGGGTAAGTGGAATAGGGAAAGGAGAAGGAAAAGGAAATAGGAAGGAAAGAAAGGGGAAGGAAGAGGAATAGGGAAAGGAAAAGGAAAGGGAAATAGGAAGGAAAGAAAGGGGAAGGAAATGGAAATAAGGAGGAAAGAAAGGGGAAGGAAGTGGAATAGGGAAAGGAGAAGGAAAAGGAAATAGGAGGGAAAGAAAGGGGAAGGAAGAGGTATAGGGAAAGGAAAAGGAAAGGAAAGGGAAATGGGAAGGAAGGAAAGAAAGGGGAAGGAAGTGGAATAGGGAAAGGAAAAGGAAAGGGAAATAGGAAGGAAAGAAAGGGGAAGGAAGAGGAATAGGGAAAGGAAAAGGAAAGAGAAATAGAAAGGAAAGAAAGGGGAAGGAAGAAGAATAGGGAAAGGAGAAGGAAAGGGAAATAGGAAGGAAAGAAAGGGGAAGGAAGAGGAATAAGGAAAGGAAAAGGAAAGGGAAATAGGAAGGAAAGAAAGGGGAAGGAAGAGGAATAGGGAAAGGAGAAGGAAAGGGAAATAGGAAGGAAGGAAAGGGGAAGGAAGAGGAATAGGGAAAGGAGAAGGAAAGGGAAATAGGAAGGAATGAAAGGGGAAGGAAGAGGAATAGGGAAAGGAAAGGGAAA